>CM067214.1:5658125-7158125 GCA_034190965.1 Prunus campanulata | reverse complement strand
CATTCTATTTATTTTCAGCCACTTGAACACTTGAGATTATGTGTATGATTGCATGCACATAGATTGTCTCCAATGTTGATTAATATTTATTGTGGCTGAATGTTTTGTTTTATTGTTGTTATTTTGATTTAAACTATATGCTTCAAGTTCATTACTTCTAGTTTAATCATCACAACACTTAGGTTTCATTTATCTAGCTCAATCATACTTTGTGATTAAGATAGATGAATCTGTGAAATCATAACTCACTTCATAGATCAAACTACATGCAACTTGAGCTTGATGCTCTTGAGAGCATTTACTGTTAAGAGATAAAGAAAAGTTGCTTGCTGAAAGGTTGGATTGTAGCTGCCTATAGGTGATAGATGAGCTAAGTCTTCTTTCGTTTTTCTTGTATTTCTTAATTGAGTAGATTGGATCTCTCCTAGCTTAGTGCCCCTAGTTCCCTTGTTAGGTTTTTGGGGTAAACAATTCTCATGAGTTTTTACATTCCGCTGTTACTAGTTTTAATTTATTAACCACAACATTGTTTGTGTTTGTTCTTGTATGCTTTTAAAGAAGTTTAATTTAGAAAGGGTAGTCTTTTTCTTCTCGCCTAATTCACACACCCCCCCCTTTTGTAGGCTTTTAGAGCTTAGGGCCTGGTTTTACAACTTTGTCTGTTATATCTTTTACTATAACAAATGATGTTTTGAAGCGGACCTTATTTTGACACAGACGAGCTTTAGGAATTTCATACCTTAATTGAAGTGGTTTGCCAGAAGCAATTCCTAAGGATTCTTTTGACTTTTTATAATATTTGGTAGGAATTAATCATTCTTGTATACAATTTAGGTATGTGCTTGAATCAAATAGGGCTATTGTGTTGAATTTAAAACTGCCGATAGAGATGTTGACTTTCGAATACCATTTTCGAAAATTTAACTGTTTAATTAGGTTATATATATGTATATATGGGTATTTGTGTGGGAATATGTGTGGATTTCTTTCCAAGTTGAGGTTTCTTGAGCAAGTTCATTGAGGATACTCTGCACAGGTATGAATATTTGACAATTGACTTATGGTGCTTTGCAACATACACCTTCGATAGGGTATGGTTGCGGGGAAAAGTGGATTATGCTTAATTATGTATGAAAAGGATTAAGGTTGATAAATGATTTTTGGAAAAGTTTATGTGTTTGAAATGGCTTGAGTAAAGGGGTTTTACTTTGAAGGTTTTCAATTTATTGTTTTACAATGTTCTCCAAGAAATTTAGAGTGCATTGAATATATGGTTTGAATTATAGTGTGTTATGATATGAGTCTATTGAATTGATGTATTTCAAGTTTTGAATGATATACATATGTAAGTTTACCGAAGAAATCTATTGTATGGTGTTTCGACATTATTTTCTAAAACGGAAGGGGTTATTATGTTGCTTACAACTTATGTTTAAAGCTTTGTTTTCGTCCAGTTACATTTTCTGTTTTACTCCCCCTAGGTTCTAAATTTCTGAGGTCGAGGCCACCACGTCAAGGCATCATCGTTGTTCGCTCCATAAGCTTGCACCATAGGAACTTTCCTTTATCATTCTCTACTTTCCTTTTCCCCGAGTTGTTAACTTAATTCTTTAGTCACTCTGCAAGTTTGTTTAAGTTTGGTGTAGACTGCCTAAGGCCCATTTGATTAAGTCTTAACTATCGTGTGTGCCTTTTCTTTTGCATGCTGAAAGTTGGGATTATTCTAGCACTCGTTTACAGGTCTTGGAAATTGGGAAGTTTTCCAATTACAGGGGAGACTACTGAAATTTCAATAGAAGTCGAATTGTCTATCAGTTTAAATTAGGGCTAGAGGGCTTTTTAGTAAATTGGGTCCGACATCGGCCAGATGTCAGACGAGTAACAGAGTTCGTCACGGATTCCAAGGGGAAATTCGGGGTGGGTCCTATCCCGTGGGTCGACCGAAGTAATTTTCGCTTGGTTTAGTGTTCAAAACATTTTGTGGTTGAGTGTTCATGGGAAGTGAACCAACCAATAAGATTTCGCACCTTGTTCAAAGTATAGCAATAATTTATCATGTTTTTTCAATTTGAAAGTGTGTTTCTTGTTCCCATTCATATGGTAAAAGCATATGCCATGTTGCGCTGTTGGAAAACGTTTTGCCTCACATTCTCTATGCTAATATTCCAATCAGAAATAATCACAAGATTTGGACACTCACCAATGGCTTCATGAAACTTACTGAAAAACTAATGCCATGAGGCATCCGTCTCTAAATCCCCAATTCCAAAAGCAAGAGGATATATATTTCGATTTCTGTTAAATGCATTGGCAAACAAGGAGGACACCCTTATACTTACATTTTAAATGTGTGGCATCCACAGCATTGACTGGCCGCATCGAAGATTGAAACCCTCTAATACATGCCCCAACAGCTATAAAAAAAATATAGAAAGTGTTCTCATCGTTGTGGATGTGTGTCCTTGTGCCGGAATTCACACACTCTAATTCGTGACAATAAGCTGGAAGGAGAGAATATGCCTCCTCTACTGAACCTCTAGTGGACATTAGAGCTAACTCCATCTATCTCCAAGCTTTGCAATAATTAATGGTGACACCAAAGTTCTGTTTCACATCTCTTATTATATCACTTGGTGTGTATATTGTGCGAGAATCTGTCAACTTCCGCTTCACTGCATTACCAACGAGTTTAGCACTTGCGTGATGATGCTTGTCATGTATAAAACTCATATCACATTCATGGACCGGATTATATTTCACAATCATGAAGTTCTTTTCTCCATAACTAGATGCACAAAGCTGTCATGGGCATGGACCTTGAGAACAAACCACAACCAATTGACTCTTGCAAGACTGCTTCACCTTAAATTCAAAGTGATCTCTCACTTGGATAGGGCTTCCTTACTAGAGAAAATTTTCCCAACTTCCAATTTTGAATCCCAATTATTCCATGAATACACGCTTTCAATATCTTTTTCTTCATCATTTACAATAATCAAATTGTGCATGTTTTGGCCACCCATTTACCTCCAATTAGGTCAAATGGAAAGTTCAAACGTTGTTCCGAAACCCATCACAGCCACTTGTGAAAATGTCTCATAATGGGCCAAAATAGGAGGGGCTGAGTGCATTTGCAAGCCATTCATTTCCGTACCATTATCACCACTATGTATCCCCTCCACCCCTGCAAAATCAATCATGTCTAAATATTCGGTTCCAAAATCACCATGTGCATCACCATTGCTTTCAACTATGGCATTTGAAGAATAGGCCATCCGACTCATATCTGTCATGATATGCATACGATCACCTACGACATTTGTCACTCCTCTGTCTTCTATGCTCACCAGTAAAGGAGCCACTTTTGAAGGAATTACGTCACAAATGTACTTAATAAAAAATTTAACATCATCATTGTCCTCAATCTTGATGTGCTTACACTCATTTGAGGATATTGAAACTGTGAACTTTAAACAAAGCTTGTCTTTCCTGTTGTCTGTATTAACAATCTTATGCACCCGTTCCAAAAGCTCACCAAATGTGATGTTTCACGAAACTATTACGTCTTTTGAGTCACCCCCTTCATATGTGCACATCTTCTCTGAGGTTACCTATTTTCCATTGTAGCAAACCAAAATTGCAATTGTGTCTATTTCTGACCATCATAAAATTCCTTTTGTTAACACATGTTAAGCTACAAATAAAGAATCTATAAACTAGTGGATAAACCATATAGATAAAACATCAATTAAACATCAGTAACCAACAATTTTAAAACATCGGTATTATGCAAAGTGAAATGGTTCAGCTAGCCTAGTTGTGTTTCAAGCTCCAGCAAGGAAGGCATGTGTCAAGAACTCTTAAAGTTAAATCGAACCCAAAGCCATTAACCTAGGGTATCCTATTACTAACTAACTACTTACAAATTGCCAAAACCTTGACTGTCCAAGGTTGTTTCATATTGAATATCATACCACCCAAAAGAGTGAATACATCACTTTTACGGAGATCTGCAAGCCCAATTCTCAATCACAAAACAGTGTATACATCATTCCAAAGACAAATCATAAGACAAAACAGTGTATCCAAGTCCAAGAGCTTAACAACCATAGAAAATAGTTCGTAAATTTGATTCAATCACAGAAACAGCAAGCCACAACAGAAACTCATTAATGTCTCATTCAAAACAGTGAAAGCAATCACCCAATAATCTCAATCAATCAAAGAAACCCAAAAATAAATAAAAAATAAAACCAATATAAGAACTCACCACAGTGAAGATCGACGATGAAGGTGTCGTGGCTTTGGGGTGGAAGTTGACGACAAAGGTGGCAAGTCAAGATTGTGGCTTCATTGTGAAGGCCGACAACGGAGGTGAGTCGCGCCTTGGCTAAGGTTCGGTTCCAAATTTGGGGTTCAGCCTTGAGGTTGAAATAAGCTCCTAGTTGGAAGATATAACTAAGAGGAGATAGAGTTAGGGGAGATTCTATGGTGGAGGTGAATTTTGTGAGCTTTGGCAGAAGGAAGAAGAGCAAGAGCAAGAGCAACGATTGAGGAAAAAAAAACTAAGTGAAGGATGGGCAATAGACTGTCAATAGGGAGTTTTTATAAGGGGCATTTGTGATTGGGTTTCAAAATAAGGATATTAGTGAATAAATTAGGTGAGCCAGGGGTAAAGCCGCCAATTTCCCTTGAATTAAAGATGGTAAGCTGCCACAAGCAATCGGCTGGAAAAGGTCATGGTCGTGGGGCCCACGTGGGAGGTTTCAAACAAAAGGCAGACCTATGCGGTCTGATATGGTGCGGCCATGACCATGCAGCCAAGGAAGCTCCTCGTCGACGTTGAGTCCCATGCTTGAGTTCTTCCTCATCCCTATGGCCTTGCTCAAATTTATTAATCCATATGGACACATAATATGAGTGATTGAAAGGAATGGCAACATTCCTATCATCCAATGAACTACAAAGGCTATGACTCTTACGACTTGAGTAGCCAATCCATCGGCCAACATGGTGACCACAACCATTATGGTTCATATAGTTTGACCTATCAAGGTGGGTCTAACAACCAATATGACTCAAGTAGCCAATTTGGTGGTCAATATGGTGAGTGCAACTATATTAGCGGATATGAACTTATGAACCAAAATGGTTCAAATGACCAACATGGCTTTGGTGGCCAATAAAATCTCAAGGTGGGTGAGAGGTCATCTGGTGGCCTTACCTACATGGTTGAATAATATATAAATGAGATGAAGGAAACATCTAAGATAGATGTTTTATTAAACTTGTTAGCAAATGGATTGCAAACATCCCACGACCTTTTCGTCCAAAGTTTTCTTGAGATTTCATCTTGACTTAGCTAGTGAGTCGAGGGGCAAATTCTCAACCCCAATCTTGATTCTCAGTCAAAAGTGGAAAATCCTCATATGGTTGCAATTCGGCCACCCGTTCCACCTACCCCTCTAGAGGAAAATGAGGTTGGTAGGGAATATGAGAGTGAGAAAAAGGTGGACGAGAAGACCTTAAAATCGAATATTCAAGGCAACCTTCCTATTGAGAACTTGACATTGGTCGAGGAAAATGAGTATACCCAAAGGGATGAAATTGAAAAGGCGGTTAACGTTGAGGATGGAAATATCATCCAACCCAAGGCAACCATCCTAGGATGTAATGGCCTACAATCTAGTGAAAGAGAAGGTCGGAACACAACCTAAGGTGAAATCATGACAGACATGAATGTAGGAGAAAAGCTCGACATTGTGAAACCACAATTGCAAGTGGTCAAGTTTATCGAACTCGAGCCAAAGACCAAGATTGGCCAACCAAGTGGAATTGGGGGGCATGAAGGGTTGGCCAAAGTGATGAATGGAAGTCATCTGGGTCGTACTAGTCATCCTAGTACTTCAACCCATCGCCAACGAAATGGTAAGATCCGTGTTGAGAATAAGAAAGGCTCCAAGCTTGGAGTAAAACATGGTTGGCCACCATCACGATCTCCATGAAAATGTTGTTCTACACGGCCACCTACTATGTAAGCCATTAAGATTCTAATAAAGGTTATGGTTCATTCTTGAACAAATTGGCCACTTAGTTATAAAAAAAATTAAGAATTAAAAAACAAAAACAATGAAGTTGGTCTCCTCATATGAGAGATTATACTTCGGATGTTGCCTAATGTCGATGTTTCTCATGGCAAGCTCAAAATTGAGTTCCATCGGCGCAAGATGAGTAGTGCCTTGACTTCGGCCACAAAAGTTGAAGCTTGTGATTTGTGGGCAAAAGATGACTTGGGGGCATGTGCATCACCCAAGTAATCCACCGGAGGGATTCACTAGATTATGTATGGCCGTGTACACTAGGATGAATCCTAGAAGAGATTAAGAATTTGAAGAGTCTAGACTTCATTCAGAATTGGAGACATGCATGGTTGGTTCACTTCCCATGAACACTCAACCCCAAAATGTTCTGAACACTAAACCAAGCGAAAATTACTTTGGTCAACCCTGCGAAATCTTATGGTATTGCTGAATTTGATCGTCATTTTCACAAGATCAAGGGAATTGAAGAGTTTTCTCAATATCTTGAAAGTGCAGGATTACACAACTGGTTTATAGCTCACATGGATGGACGTCAATACAATGTAATGACAACAAATATTGTGGAGTCAATCAACTCAGTCATTCGGTTCGCAAGGATGCTAGTAGTGCATTTGATTGATGAAATCATCAATCTGCTTGTGAAATGGTTCAGTAAACTTCATGATTTTGCTTTGAATTGTACATCAACATTGTGCCCTGACTTTGGCAAGAAGAAGCTGAGACACAGGTTGGAATGTGCTTCAAGGATGAATGTCGTGAAACTGAATCACATAGAGTATAATGTCGTGGATGGTGATATGGACGGCCACGTACATTTGACGAATAACACTTGCACTTGTGTATTCAAATTTTTTGATTCAGTGGGTCGAATCGGGGGTGGGTATGCCATTTCCATCCCCATCCCCGTGAAGCTTTTGTCCTCCATCCCCACCTTCCTACCTGCAATACAGACTTTAAAAAAAAAAAAAAACAGGATATACGAGGGCAATACACTAGCAATATACAAGCAATAAAGGGCTATACAATGGCAATACACAAACTCCATACTCCCCCCAATAAATTTATTCAACGCATACTTGAAAAAAAAAGATATGATACAGTAGCAATACACAAGCAATATGAATAAGGAGTATTGGCATAAGGAAACGATTCAATTGCACGGTCATTCCAATTTGAATATGTTCTTTCACAACGTCTCATTTAGCTCGGATAACCGTGACTTGCTAGTAGGCGACAACCATAGTTTGTGGATGTCCTAAAAGGTTTCAATTAACCGTTATTAATAGGAAGGAATTTAATTCATATATCATCTCTGAGGAGTTAAGTCAACCCACTACCTTGCTAAAGTGAACCTACGGATCTGCACACCCAAAGAATGTGATTAGAGTTACAAATGAGGAGAAATGAAATGAGGAGACACAAGTTAATGGTTGATAATCAAATGTCAAAGTCAAACGTAAAAAGTCAACATGTTGACCAGAGCAATTGACCAAAGTCAAATAGTTCGACCGTGTCAATTAAGTAAGACTATAATTATAATTTAGTAGTTAAATTATAATTAAAAGATTAATTATGGAATTAATATGGACATATAGAAATATTGAATTGGGCTTTTAAATATGATTTAAATATGATTTAAAAGGAAATGGACAAAATAGCCCAAAGGCTATTGGGCCAAAGGAATAAGTGGCACAAGATGACATGACCCATAGACCAAATGGAGCCTCAAATACCCACCTAATTGTCTTTTGTGTTGTCCTATGTAAGCTAAGTGTTGGAGAAAACCTAGTTAGGATTTTTGGTTTCCTACTTTGATTGATGAGTGATCATCTTTGTATTTCATCTTGCATAAACCAAATATTGGTCCAATCAAGAAGTAGACTAGCATCCATACTTCTTGATTGCCTTCTCTTCATCTCTAGGAGCATTTGGTGTGGTGAGATAGAGGACTCCAATCTTGGAGCCTTAAGGTGAAGGAGTCAAAATCAAGAGAAAGAAATGGGTTTTCCAACAAAAGTGTTCATTCTTGAGAAATCAAGAAAAGGTCATCAAGGGTAAATATCTATTCCCTTTTTCCCTTTTCTATTTGTGTTCAAAGAGACTAGACTAAGATACTTGGTTTAAAATGAAAAAGGTTTAGCTCAACTAGTATAAACAAAATGAATCCGTCATTTAGAATGTTTTTGTGTATAGGTTGTGGCTTAGTTCATTTCCTAAGCATTAGATGCATGTTTCCTTCATCTGTCATGGCATTTGCCGATTAAATCGCTAATGTGGTTACATTTGTATTTTTTTTCTTCTTTGCAAGGGGAATGATAAAACCATGGAAACTAGAGATTGACAAATTTCCTTCTAACTTAACATTCATAAATTGATGAACTAACAATGTTATCTCATTACATCTTAAGATACACATACGAAAGTGGCAAAAAAATAAAAAATTTACATCTCCTCTTGGTTGGGAATTTTAACACATTAGCAAAATTCGTCGACATCTCCTCTTAGAACTGAATTTAAGCTGAAAGTTAGCAATTTCCTCCCCAAGAGAACGCTGCCACTTGAAACAAGACAATCTTCCATTTGTATAAAACGGATCAAAAATGCATATTAGAAGAAAATCATTCAATCACAACGGAAACAAAAACATAACATTCAATCACAACTGAAATCAATTTCAAAACAGAAACCAATTCTAAAATTCATAACAGAAACCAATACGAAAACAGATTCAGAACCAATACCAAAACAAGTTCAGACATATTTATAGGCACTACAAGTATCATACACATATATTTACAAGCACAACAACAAATATAGTGGATAAATGTAAAACTGCAATATGATATACATTTTTTAATAGAAGAAAGAAAAAAAAAATTATGATATACATCATTTAAGAGCTAAGCTTGAAGTTTGCTAAGTTATATATACCTCTGAGAAATCAATCTGTGGTGTCTCCAGTGAAGGACTACCTCAAGAATCCTATCTTCATACAGATTGTTGGCTTTTCTAAATGACCCAATTCTTCATATAGCAAGCTTTCACAAGATAGTACTATTGCAAAATTAAAGTTCACATTCATGCACACGATTTCATACTACTCAATTGCAATATAAAAGTTCTTATATACATGGGTGAAACAGTTAAAGATACAAATCAGGAAATCATCAATAGTGCATTTGGCATTGTTCAAACAGTTTAACAAGCACAGTCTCAGAGAAGAAGAAGAGCAAGACAATGGAACTAGATAAATGCAAGAGCTGTCAACAAACCTTCAAGTTTTCCAAGAACCCTTTTCACGGCACCACCACAACCTTGGCATGATACCAACCTTGAGGACTGTAGACTGCACCAAAAACATATCCAAGATTGAATTACAAAAAATAGAGAAAACCAAGATCCAACATATGCCAACTTTACATAATCAAACTTATGTTAAAATATTGGGATTCTCATAAAACTTACAAACTCCACAATCACTATTGAAGATATCCTCCACCTCAAGACATAATCAATTTATGTAGTTCATTCAAAAATCACATCCCAAAACAGAACAAAACAAATTCACATCATTGAACCAAATAACTGTGTTTCTTCAATTGTTTTTGTCAGAATAAAAACCTAACTTAGTAATCAAATTCAATAAGCAAAAGAAAATCTTCGAAATCATTGTAGACTGGACAAGCTTCAAGCATAATATTCCTTAAGAAAAACTGAGAAATATTTGTTGCACAAGTCCAAAATTTGCGTTCAAAAAGTTCTTGTATAGTCCCACTGAAATAAAATTCTCTACACAAGCTGAAAATATTAATTATAAACAAAGAGTAAAATTTTAAATTAAACCCACAATTATGTTTCAACAAATTTTTGTACAATCTCACCCAAATTTGACTTGGACGGACCTGAACTCACATCAAGCACCAAAAATCTAAACCCGTATATGAAATTCAAAGAAGGAGAAGAAAACCCAAATGTGTAGGAGAAAAGCCAAGCTGGCTACCTGAGACACCATCTCTAGTCATGGAGGTTGAAAGAGGTGACAGAGAGTGAGAGATGGACGTGGAAAAGGTGAGGTCGTCGTCGCTGATGTGGGTTAGGGTTTCTAAGGAGGTGACAGTGACCATCGCATATGTGGGTGTGAGCAAGATAGAGAGAAGAGAGGAGAGGAGGGCTGAGTGAGTGAGACCGAGAAATTGTAAAAGAGGATTTGAGAGAGCTCAAAACGACTAAACAAAAGTGAAAGATGGGCAATAGGCTGTCAATAGGGAGTTTTTTTAAGGGCATTTGTGATTGGGTTTCAAAATAAAGATATTAGTGAATAAATTAGGTGAGTCAGGGGTAAAGCAGCCAATATCCCTTAATTCAAAGAACTTTTCATGCCACAACTTATCTTCACCTACATTATATAATATTATATGAATAATTTGTAGGTGTGCTATTCTTCTTGGTTATGCATGACCCAAAGACACAAGGCTTTGTGCTTCAAATATATATATATATATATATATATATATATATATATATATATATATAGGGAGCTTCTCCAATGCGAACTTTAAGATGCGAACTCGGTGCGAACTTTTGTTTTTAACCGTTGGAAGAAGAGCGAAAATAAAGAAAATAAAGCCACACAAGTCATCCAACGGTTAAAAACAAAAGTTCACACCGAATTCACATTTTAGAGTTCGCATATATATATATATATATATATATATATATATATATATATTTATTTATTAATTTATTAATAATTAATATAATTGAGAAAGGCCAAGCCTCTCATCCTTTGGATTGTCATGCGGCTGGACATGTAGCTATTCGACATTAGGCCACCAAGCCTTTTGTTTCTTTTCTCTTTATAAATAAAAAGGGTTTCAAACGTCACTTTGGCAATTTAGATGGACTCTCCTTGGCCTTGACGGATTGGGTCTTGGCTGATCTCACTTCAACAGATTTCCCTTCGACGGACCTCACCTCGACGGATTTCACCTTGGCCGTTCTCAACTCAGCGGATTTGGTCTTGGTGGACCTCTCCTTAGTGGATTGGAGATATCCAAGTTGGCGGAACTCGCCTGAGGGGATTTCTCCGGAGGATTTGGAGATTCCTTCTTGGCGGATTATAGGTCTCCGAATTGGCAGATTTAGGGAAATTTGACCGCCCAAAAAAGATGATAAATAAATAATGTGGCACTGAAATTTCCATATCCAGTAATAGTATTCATACTAAAATCAGAATATTCAAATATATTTTTTTAAGAAATGAACAAAATTTGGAAGAGAAAAATATATAAGCAAATAACCCATTCTTAAAAAAAAAAAAAATTGAAACTTTTACACTATGACCTATAGGGTAAGGATCTTAAATCCGTCATTGGGTTTTAGTTGGCTTGACATGGATCTTTGGTGTGCTCCCAAGTGGTCATAGTATCTGTGTGTGTGAGTTCGACCCAGGGACGAACCCAAGAATCTTATCTCATAGGGTCATAGTGCAAAACTTCAATTTTTTTTTTTTTAAAGATTAAAATAACATTGAATTGTGAGGTGATGGAAGCGGAGGCAAGCTTTTGGAGGCGGCGGCGCTACTGGCAACAGCAACAATGGAGGAGCTGAGGCTTAAAGATTTGGTGGGGGAGAGGGTTAAAGGTTTGGGGATTTAGGTTTGAGGGTTCGGGAATGGGGGTTTTTGAAAGGCTGAAGTCGGGAGGGGTGTTTTAAATCTGTTTTTTTTTTTTTTAAAGACTTGGACCAAAACGACGTCGTTTTGGCCAGGTCTTTTTAAAAAAATTCGCTGGGGCTGAGCCAAAACGATGCCGTTTTGGCCAGCATGGTTTAAAAATAATAATTAAAGCTGGGCCAAAACAACGCCATTTTAGCCAGCATGTTTTAAAATAAAAAAACAAAAGCGCTGGGCAGCTTCTTCTTCGTCTTACAGCAACCTTCTCCTTCAATCATTCATGGGGTCACACAGCCATTAAAGGAGACCTTCTACCTTGCTTCCATAGAGTCCATAGGGTCGTTTGACCCCATTGACCCCACTGTGGGTCCATCCCTGATTCCACCTCCCCTCCCCTTACCTAACCCTTTTTTTTTTAAATTATAAATCGAACTCCCTTTCTACCTTTGGCATAGATCTGTAAATTTTTCAGATTAAAATATCTAATCCTTTGTTGGACAAAAACGGCTTATAAAATAAATCAAAATAATGTGGCAATCAAATCTGAAATTGTTGGCTTTTTGTTGAGTGGATCACCAAATTTAAGTCTCGCCGACATGAATTGGCAATCAGCTGCTCATTTGTTTGGTGGGGCCAAAACGCCACGCAGAGGTCTCGTTCATCTACTGCATAGATCGTGAGCACCGCACCAAACTCCAGAAGAACTTATTTTCCTTTGGAGTTTTGTTTATTTATTTAATACAAGCAATATCGAAGTGGGGAGGATTGAGCTTATTATTACAGATGTAGGAATAAAATACTTTTAATCACTTAAGTTATAAATTTCTTAATAAAATACTTTTAATCACTTAAGTTATAAATTTCTTATTTTCTTTTCGGTATAGTTGATACTTTAATTAGTATATACATATATGCACATAATGCAAGTGGTGTCACCGCACAAGGCCCCTGATTTTTAAGGGCCTATGAAATTCTTTTAATTTTATTCTTTTTCATTATAGTAACAAAATAGTTAAAAAAGTACTTTCTTCCATTCAAAACAAAACAAAAATTCATGCCTTCTTCTTTCTCTTGTATTCTTTTTTTTTTTTTTACCGAATATACTAATATTTAACTTTATGAAATGAAAACATTTTAAAAAAAATTGTGATTGTTATTACATGATAATTGATGATGAATTTTATAAAAAAAATCGTTTTATGACATTAAGTCATGGAAATTATTATTTTTTAGTATTTTCATATTAGATTATGTGAAAGCTCCAGTTTAAGTTTCACACAGGGCCCTCAAAATCTCAAGACCGGCCCTGCATATATGTAAAAAAATTCTGAAAACTTTGTTCATCATATAATGTTTTAAAATTATTTTTATTTGAATTTTTTTAATTTGTAGGCTCTTTTTCAATAATATATTAATTATAATTGCATTATTAAAAGATATGTGAATTTTCTTGTATTAAACGAAAAAATATGCATGTATTTTTTACATGGCCACACAAGATCATGGGCTGAACAAGGATGACTAGAATGCCAATAACAAACTACACTCGAGAGAACAGTGGAATAGATAATAAAGAGGTGGACAGTATTTGGTCTAACAAATTCTTGTTAGTTGCAAGAGTCGTCAAAAGATCTCTTCAATTTAAGTCCTTAAAGAAGTTTTGGTACGCCGAGAATGGGATAGCCTCCCCTCCCTAAAACTTTTCCAAACTGGAAAGATCTCTTCAATTTAAGCTACAACATGGTATATAACTTACTTAATATAAATAAACGAGATCCAAAATTTCAAATTTTGTTTTAATGTCCACAGTATCAATTTTATCATATTTTTGTAACTAGCTGTTAACATATGTAATTAACCAAGCGTGACCAATTTTAGCCCAAAAACAAATTAATAACCCCAATAACTCTCTAGAGCGACCAGCGAAGCTAGGAGCCGCCGCCCCCTTTGGGGTTGGTGGCTTCCCATCCCCCTCCCTTCTATTCTCCTCCCTTTTGTTCCTCCCTCCCTCTTTGCCCCTGCTTTTATCTTGCTCCTTTTGGTTTTTCTTTTTTTGTATTTCTTTTTAAGAGACTTGGTTGTGGATGTTTCTCGTGCCTTGGCATACCATGATGTTCTTCTCTCCTCTGGGCAAATCTAGTCGTCTCTGTTATGGATCTGGATGGCTTTGGTTGTGCATCATTTCTAGAGCAAAGTGTTGATGTTCCTTTAGTTGGTGTTAAGTCCAGAAACTCTAAGTTGTTTGGTTTTCTCTTATAATTCTCATAAATTTTGATAAAGGCCAACTTAGACTGTAAATCAGGGATTTTCAAACAAGTTCTTTGCGATTTATTCTCTCCAGTTCGTTTTAGCCCTAGAGCCGACTCTGGTCAATGGGGAAGCTTTACCCATTGTTCACCCATTTTTGATTTGTCTCCTGTGATGGTAGGGTAAAGTTCCTCATTACCTTGAAAACCATTGACTGGTCAACAAGTCAACTTTCTTTAGTGTGCGAGCGTGCCACTGCCAGCAATGAAAAATCGTAGCAAACTTCTTTAAAAATAGATAACTTGCGCCCCAAGTTACCGATTTCTGAACAAGTGATTGTGAATTTGGGTGAGGAATATCTCCCAAGTAAGTTCTTTTCCTGCCTCAGACTGGTGAGGACTTCACAATTTTTCACAGTACAAAAATGGTAGTTCTGGCCAGAATAAATGATAAGAAAGTAATCTGTTTTTAAGCAGAACTCTCCTTTACAAAGCTCAAAAGGAAAAAACTGACTATAAAAAGACAAAACGAGGGCTGTGCTTCCATTTATGTCCAGGTAGATGCTTCTGATCCGGGCTGAATTGGATATGCCTGTGATGGACTGGACTTTCAACAACTTCAACTGCTAAGCTTCAATTGTAAATCGATACCAAAGTTTGAGTCTGACAAAGCTTTTAATCTATTTCAAGCCCTGGAAGGCTTTTGGAATGGGCAAAACTGCGTTCTCTTCAATCTGAAAGGGGCAGAAGTGGCTGGATTTGAAGATTTCTGGATTAGAACTACACTGTGGTACCTGTTATGCTTAGTCAGGGCTCTCCATAAATTTGTTGAGGTTTTCGTATTTGTGAAAACCCAAACTCTGCTTGCTTTTTGCTGAACCAAATTTGTAACGAGAAAAATCTCGTTTTGAATAACTTTCTTCTAAGTCTGAAGACTGGAAGTTTCGATTTGTAGCTGGCTTTTTCTTGTGGCTTAGCTAGCTTTTGGTTGTTTCAATTTTGCTTGAAGACTCTCTGGGATCAAGTGATCATTTTGAACGCTTGTCTTTTTGATTGATTTTTTGGTTGTCCCTTCAATGTTTTGCCTTCTTCTATATTTATAAGAGATGCTTTTAGAATGGGAGTTCTAATTCTTTTAATAATGGGCGGCAAAAATCCTCCAAAGATCTTTCAATTTTTAAATGAAAAGAAAGGGGTTTTATCAATCCTGGTAAGTAAGCACTCAATAGTCAGTTCCTGAAGTGATCATTTCCCTGTATTTTGATGGGGCGCCATACCCTTCTTCCAATTTAACTGCCCTTGTAAGAGTCTCAAACTGTGATGGTAAGTTTTCAGTCTTGAACAACTCCCTGTTTCCCGCTTATCTCCTTCAAAGTCTGCGTATCCCTTGAAAATGGTGCCTTCTTTGGAGCAGAAGAATATCTTGTGAATAAACAAAACGGAATTTGATCTCCTGGCAGGAGAGTTTTTCAGAAACAGAGTTTTTCAGACTTCTTTATACCTGCCCCTGTTCATTCCTTATTAATTCCAGTTGAAATTGTTGACTTTTCCAAGCCAGACGGTCACGTGGGTCTGTTGCTTCTCCTTCTTTATTTTTAAAACATGCCAAGCCCAATTTGGGTTTCTTCGAGGCCCAAGTCATCTTTATGATTTGATAGTTTTTGGGCCTTTAATGTTTGGGTTGAGTGTATTTTTCCTTGGCCTAATCATTTGTTGGTGGCTTGTCAAAAATGATGTGGGCTTTTTGATTTTGGATTGGGAGCATCAAATTTAGGCCCAAACACCCATGTCCGTCGTATCGCTAATCGAGATGGCTCTCTATGTACTGTTTCAATTGATCTAATAAAATACTATCGCTTGTTTGGTAATAAAAAAAAGAGTGCTGCTAAATGAACCCTAAAATTAACTGAGTACACCCTACGATCTAAGTACACCCTAATGTTTAAATTAAAATATAAAATTAACTAAGTACACCCTATTTAACTACCAAAAATACCCATGGTACACCCTCTTTAATTTTTAATCTTTTAAAGTAATTAAAATAAACAAATAAAGTAAAATAATAACAAATAATATTTTAACAAAACTCTCTCTCTCTCTCTCTCTCTCTCTCTCTCTCTCTCTCTCTCCTGCTTCTTCTTCTTCTTCTTCTTCTTCTTTTATCTCTCTCCTGTGCAACCACCACCAACTGGTTTCTGTTATTGATTGTTTAAGTTTTATGCATACAAAAATCAACTGAGATTCCGAGTTGTATGTTAAAAATTAAGTCAATTTGTTTGAAAGCATGGTTTCAAAAGCTCAAGCAGTAAAACAAAGATTTTAATTCTTAATTAAATATATTGTCTTCAATCTTTCGAGAGAGGTGTGGGTTTTCAATCTAATTTAGGGAGATTTGGTAGTTTGGGAATTTGGGGGCAGTATATCTCAACTCGAATCATAGTGGGGTGGGTCGGGAAGGAGAGAGCTTTTTTTCTCTTTTTAAAATTTTATTTTATTTTTTGGTTTTAAATACTTTAAAAGATTAAAATTAAAGAGTTGATCATAGTTATAACAATGGACATGCGTCAAGTCTGAAAGATGGTGTACATATCGGGGTACACAATTCAATATATCTTTTTTGGTCATTTTATATTAGGGTAAATTAGTAATTCAATAAATAATTTGATAGTATGATGCACTCAGTTAATTTTAGGGTTCGTTTAGTAGCACTCTAAAAAAATAATTAATAACGCATGGTTAATAATATGATTGGGCCCAAGAACTAACCAACGAATGCAAGATCAACTGAGATAATTAATAGCAAGGAAGATTGATTTACTAGATAGATAGAACAGAAAATTGAACAATTGAACACAAATCAATCGACCGATCCAGAACGGAACAACAAGGCATGGAAATGTCACATGACTACTTGCAAACAATCACTCGACCTTTCAATAATATCTACTTGGTAGCATAAACTTTCCCCCCACCAATAAAATTGAACTTGGACAAAGACAAGTGTGATTTTCAGACTCATCATCTTCCCTCAATACACAAAGTAACACACAAAGATCTCTCATCCACATATCCACATATCCACACTCTAATTTAGGTTTTACCTCTACATTCACATATCCTCCATCACTTCCTCCTCGTCCTCGTATTCACCTTCCTCGTCGGCAGTCGCATCCTGGTATTGCTGATACTCAGAGACGAGATCATTCATGTTGCTCTCTGCTTCAGTGAATTCCATTTCATCCATTCCTTCGCCAGTGTACCAGTGCAAGAAGGCCTTCCTCCTGAACATGGCAGTAAATTGTTCGCTCACACGCCTAAACATTTCCTGGATGGAGGTCGAATTCCCGATGAATGTGGATGCCATGGATAGCCCTCTGGGCGGAATGTCACAGACGCTTGATTTCACATTGTTTGGTATCCACTCAACAAAGTAGGAAGAGTTCTTGTTCTGAACATTGATCATTTGTTCGTCCACCTCTTTAGTGCTCATCTTGCCCCTGAACATGGCTGAGGCAGTGAGGTACCGACCATGCCTGGGATCAGCAGCGCACATCATGTTCTTGGAATCCCACATCTGCTGGGTCAATTCTGGGACTGTTAGAGCTCGGTATTGCTGGGATCCACGGGAGGTCAGAGGTGCAAATCCAACCATGAAGAAGTGAAGACGAGGAAATGGGATCAAGTTGACAGCAAGTTTTCGGAGGTCAGAGTTGAGTTGACCAGGGAAGCGAAGGCAGCAAGTTACCCCACTCATGGTTGCAGAGATCAAGTGGTTCAGGTCACCAACTGCAGCAAAGTAATGCAACGAGATAAGCTAACATTTTAAGAATCAATAGAGCTATTTCTTACAAAGTGGGTATGAAAATAACTAAAATATGCCAAAAATAAACTAGATCAATCCAAAAGAAACTTTCCATCAGAATCCAAAATCAGCATGAAGCCTTCCAAATGCAGATACTAACAGCAAAAATCATTTATCCACAATAATCCATCAACAATAAAAAAATTCAACCAGGACAAAGATGTTGCACTCAGGGGCAAGATCACCGTCAATGTTCAACCCCAAGCAATGCATTTACAGATATCAATAAATTTGAAGGATCAGAAAATGTGGTGAGCTAGAAGTAACCTTACATAGCTTAAAGGCATTCTACAAAGCAAAAAAGACATGCAACCTAATTCATGATTGCATACAACATGGTCCTACATCAGCTGGAATGGTATGCACGACAACTCAAACAAACAACAATGTTAAACAACCAGTAAAGTGGATATGGAACCTAATTCATGTCTGTCCTGTCACTCTTGCTTCCACAAGTAGCAACAAGAACCACCATACAAGTGATGTAACAATAAATATGCTAACACATTAACTGTAAGCTTGGAGCCCAGCATGTCACATGCAGCCTGACAAAGCAGCAAGAAAACATCTTAATTGGGACCAGATATTTAGATCAGGATATAACTGAAATAAAGTACATTTCACAAACGTGAAAGAAAAATTAATGAAGTGATAAATCAGGATGCCGAAATTGTTAAGGATATATTTTACCTGGGAAAGCATACCAGAGTAGAACACTAATTCGCATCAGATACAAAATTGTCTATGAACAAATTTATAGATTCGTACAGATGCAAACTTTCGCTAAATAGATAAAGTACACAAGCAAATAATTTAAAGGAATAGATGCAGATGATGACAGTAAAAGCTTCACGCTACTTACAGCTAGGAGTAGTCAACTTGAGAGTCCTGAAGCAGATATCATATAAAGCTTCATTATCCAACACCATGCACTCATCTGCATTCTCCACAAGCTGATGCACAGAAAGGGTAGCATTGTATGGCTCAACAACTGTATCAGAGACCTTTGGTGAAGGGAAAACAGAGAATGTAAGCATCATCCTGTCAGGGTACTCCTCCCTAATCTTCGAGATCAACAAGGTTCCCATTCCAGAACCAGTTCCTCCACCCAAGGAGTGGCAAACTTGAAAACCTACACAAAAGCAGGATTTCTTATGAGATATGACCAGCGTATCATATTCCTGATAAAATTTTGTGAAAATTTTCTTTCAACTTCAATGGATCATGAAATGCTAATCCCATCATCTACAATTGAAAACGACATTCCAGCTTTTTCTGTCAGCCAAATGCATGTAATTAAGAAGAGACCTATCACTCAAAACCATTCTAACCATTTAAACTGCCTGAAACCTTCAAAAGAAGAAAAATCGAAAAACCAATAAACAATAAACAAATTTTTTTTTTTAAAGGAAAAGGTCTGCCTGCTTTTTTTTAAAAAAACCAACTTTGATTAATGTAACGTAGTTTGATTATCATCTCAGTTGCAACTTTGACAGCAGATCATGGCTCAAAAGTTGCAACTTTGATCAATAAAAAAAAGAGTAGCTAATCATCACACATTTAACATACCTCATACTTATACAAACAAACAACACCAATCAGCACATCAAAACACTATACCTTGAAGACAGTCACAGTTCTCAGCCTCCTTTCTCACAACATCAAGAACGGCATCAATAAGCTCTGCACCTTCAGTGTAGTGTCCTTTTGCCCAGTTGTTACCAGCACCAGACTGTCCGAAAACAAAGTTATCAGGCCTGAAGATCTGGCCATACGGACCAGTGCGAACACTGTCCATGGTCCCAGGTTCCAAGTCCATGAGCACAGCACGAGGAACAAACCGCCCACACGATGCTTCGTTGTAGTAGACATTGACACGCTCTAGCTGCACATCCTTGGTACCGACGTACCTACCAGTAGGATCTATGCCGTGCTCATCGCACACAACCTCCCAGAACTTGGAGCCAATCTGGTTGCCACATTGACCGCCCTGAACATGAAGGATCTCTCTCATTTTTCACTTTCCTGAAATTCACAGCACAATCAGAATTGAAAATCGAAAAAATTGCTAAAGTAGGATGTGATATGAAAGCGAAAGTACGGAATTCAGTGGAATATCGATGAGAGTAGCAATCTACAAGAGATCATATCACCTTAATAAGCAGAACTCTACTAAATCCCTAACCATGAAGTACAAAGTGATGCGATGCAAATATTTTACCGAACAAACTGAATTTAGCATTATTATAAGCTATCAATAGTTCACATCCAAATTTTCTGCGCAATTTCACTATATATCTATATATCCAGCAAAACTTCCATAAGAAATGTGAATTTCTCTCATAATTGACATTGTTCGTGCAGTTTCTTCTGCATATCTTATACTAAACCAGAGTAAATTACAAATAAACGGAAATTAGAAACATATCATGGAACTGAAATGCAATTCAAAAACATCATGATTCGATATATCAGAAGCACTAAAAGATTAAATTCAACCGAAAAACACAGTAATTACACATTCAGTGAAACTCAATCAAATCCAAGTCAATGAAATTCAAAATTTGAGGCCTCAGAGAGTGAGAGAGTGAGAGATTACCAGTGACTTTGACCAAGAAAATGTGAGATCTGATAGAGAAACAAGGTTGAAATGAGAGATTTGAGCGGAGAAGATGAACACTACAGAGGTTTATATACGCAAGTGAGAGCGAAGAGTGAGAGCGAAGAGTGAGATCTGACGGTCTCTGTTGCTTCCCTCCATAATCATCCTAGAGCCTTTGGATGCCGTAAAATTCTGGGCTTGAACGGTCACGATGGGCTTTTCTTGCAGTTATTATTCTCAGGGTGAGTTTTCATTTTTAAAATTTGAGTGGAAATTTTGGGGACAAATATTCTCTTGATGGAAAAGACAGGACGGTCCTTAACTAGTCAGATGAAGTTTGTCGGCGCCCCCCGCCAAAGAACAATAGTCGATTGAAGTACAAGAGAAGGGCATAAATGTCATTTCGAAATGTATGGGTAAATTGGTCAATGACGTTCAAAGAATCAGCTGAAACGCATATGTCATGGTAGTCATCACATCAGTGTCTCTAATTTATTTTTTGCCAAAAAAATAAACTTCCAAACAGCTATGTAGAAAACCCAAACCACATAGAAAACAGACACTTTTATTTTGATTTTTTAAATAAAATAGGAATTTTTCATTGCAATAAGCCCTAAATTTGTACTCGAGTTCCACTTTTTTTAGGTAAGACCCAAGGGTGTCCACCGCCGACAGCAGTGACTAATCCCTTTTGCCGCGGGAACTCTCCCAATGGAGGTAAACGGCTGGCCACGAAATGCACTCCATTTCCATGGGCGGGGATCGAACCCCCAACCACATGGTTAAGGAATTACTCGAGTTCCACTTTGATTCTCCAATTCTGTTGTTATTTTCAGACATTCTCTATCTGTGTCACTTGTGTCAACATGATCAACATGGCAATTTGCTCATTTCGTCAATATGGACAAATTCAAGGACCATCAACTCACAGGAAATTCCAACAAAGAATCAAACTAATAACGTATGTAATACTTGAATTCTCAATGTAAATGCGACATAGTTGATTCTCATCCCTTTGACACTGCGAGTGTGAAAGGAGCATCCCTCGAGCAAAATAATTATTAAGCGCGTGGCGAGTATTGAGGGAGCAAGGACAGGGACAAAAATTGGTCTGAAAAGCCTACAGCAGACCACATGAGAAAGTTTTGTAGACATGTGAAGTTGCCACTGTGCCAGCCAATTTGTAACTTTGCAGGCAGGAAAATTACGAATAAAAATAAGTAAAGAAAACAGAGGCTTATTTTATTTTTAACCCTGGTTAAAGCTTAACCCAAGTCTCTGGTTAATCTTGGTAATTGGATTTAGATCAGATCTTAGGTGAACCGATGCTTGCTTGAGTTAGAGTCCAAGCATCTATTTCTGTGTCTTAAATCACATTCACAACCACCACTTGGCTTTTCAAGTTGGGAGACTGATAAGTGACCCAAAATAGAAATTAAAAATTAATCATTGGCGGAAAGAAAGAAAAAAATCAATGGAAGGATTTGGGGAAAAGGGTTATGGTGGATACTCACTCACACTTCACATGGTTTAGTTCTACACCTGATTTAGAGACCATAGGTACGTTTATCTTAAGGAAAATTAGGTATTAGACATAGATAACTTTACTTATTAGTATTTAAGACATTTGATATTTTGGTTTGGGTTTTAATACCTAGAAAAGAATTGTTATTTTGGATTAGGCCAAAGAGGAAGACCAGATTTGTTGACCCACCTTACATTAGTCATTAAAAAGATAATTATACCCTTTTCATTTAAAAACCTAATCCAAATTCGTTAGTTTCTCAGATCTCTCTCTCTCTCTCTCTCTTCTCTCTCTCTCTCTCCTCGCATCTTCTCCCCTTCTCCTCCCCTCTGTTTCAACCGACACTGACAAAACCCCCCAGCCACTGTCACGTCGGCCACCCAGCCACCGGACCGGTCAAGTTTTGACCGGCGTCGCACCCCAAGCCAGCTCCGACCTTCCTCCTACCTCTGTTGCTGCTGTTTTGCCGGAAAACCCTGGTTTTGATCGGATTTTTACTTGGTTTTCCAATCCGTCGATCTCTCTCCTCCGGCACTCAAATCCTTCGATTGAGGTATGGTTTTCTAGCTAGTTTCCATTGTCTTCTTCATTTTTTTTAATAATTTTTTTGGTTTATTTGCCTCTGTTTGTTTGCAGTCCTATTTTTTTTGGTTTATTTGCCTCTATTTTTTTTTTAATTTCTACAGAATTTCAGTCGTGTTTATGGTTGGTGTTTTCTATCCTTTCCACATGTTCACCTCACACCTTTTAATGAGATTATCCTTTTCTTTGGCCAGTAATGGCTATTCATTGCTCTGATAAGTAGGGCTCTTAAAGTGTATCTTTGGGTACAGTTATATATGAACCTTCAGGTCCAATTTAATGTCATTTCTTTTAAGTGAAAGTGGCTTCTCAATTGGTCATTTGTTTCTTCTACGAATTGCTTATTAATTTTGTATGTAACCTTCAGGTCAAATTTTGCATGTTTGAATTTTCAAGGCTTTTCCGCTGCAGTCTTGGAGAGAGATGATGTGTTGATATCTGTAGCATCAATCAGGTAGTATTGAAATGAAGCTGTTTGTAGGGAGTCGATTTTCCAGATTAGATACAAATAATTTGGTGATTTGAGTGGATTAAGAAATCTGTTAAACTCAACTCACAAGTGCATTTGACTATAAAATACCCATAATTGTCTGGATCTTTTAATTAAGAGGTTAAGACAATTTTCCATTTAAAAGGTCAATATTTATTCTTAAGTGAAATATATACATTTTCTGTGTGAAGCCATGATGAGTTAAAAGGGAGTAAAGTTTGAATCTGTTTGGCCCAATTGCAAACTAAAATTATGACCGGTGACTTCTAGCTGTTATCTTTTATCATTGGCTTTTTCTAAAGCCTGCCAGATGAATTTTATGGAAGCCATGCAATGTTGTTTTGATAGTATGCCCATGTTCACATACATGATGACTGTTATTAATCCACAAATGAGCTATTGAATGCTTGCTGATGTGCCTAGATGTGTTTTCCATCTTTTTTAGTACGTATGTATTTTTCATTGTTGTGATAATTCAGTCAAATCTGTGATTAATCTACAGGAATTGGCTTCAAGAGCGTGTTTCTGATCACAGCTCAGCCTTACATTTTTAGTAATGGTTATCAGATAAGGTTCAGTGAAGAGCCTTGTATGCATTGCAATATTGGGTACATAGTTCCTGAATGGGTTGAGGAAAACCCAACTCTGTTTGACATAAGAAAGATATATGGTTCTGGTTCTGCCCTTCCAACTACAACACTAATCTTACCTCTAAAGCATGACAAGGTCAAACCTGTGAAGCAGCATCAGATTTAACATTAGTTAGGCAGGGTCAGTTAGCTGATTTAAACAGAGGAAACATTGATACTTCACTGTATAAAATAGTCAGTTTTGAATGCTATCTGCACATAAGTATAAATGTTGAATGCTAATATTTCCTTGAAACAATCTAATTTCTTTCCTAATGTTTTCCTTGGCAATATATGAGTTCTCTCTTCGAAAGTAACATAAGTTATTCGTATGCAATTGAAGAAGAATTAGTAAATGTATGCTCGTGCATTTACTAATCTACAAAATGCTAAAATGCTATTGAATTCCAATTGAAGAAGAATTAGTAAATGTATTCGTATGCTATTGTTTTGTTTTGTTTAACTTTAGAGCTGAGCATTTTTGCCCAGGCTCAGCATTTCAGTGTCTATTTTTGTACTGCAGTTTCTCTTGTTTAACTTTAGAGCTGAGCATTTTTGCTCAGGCTCAGCATTTCAGTATCTATTTCTGCATTGCAGTTTCTGTTTCTGCATTGCAGTTTTTGTTTCTGCATCGCAGTTTCTGTTTCTGCATCGCAGTTTCTATTTCTGCATTGCAGTTTCTGTTTCTGCATCGCAGTTTCCATTTTAGTACTTTCATCTTGGTTCCTCCATTTTGCTTCTATAAATTTTATTTTATTTATATATATATATAATTGATATCTACATTGTATTTTTGTTTCAGTTTCTGCTTTTATTTGCAGTTTTTATGTGAATATGTGGTGAAATGATTTTTTTTTTAATTTTTAAAACCGTTGATCGTTTATATAAATATTGTATAATTGAATAAATATTACAAAATCAAGTTTGGTGTAGTGGTTTGTGAGTGAGCCCTCTTCCTTTGAGGGTCAAGGTTCGAGTCCCTTAAATGACACAAAATCTTCTTTTTTTTTTAAAAGTGAATAAGGGGCAACGGCGGTTGGTCGGAGGTGGCCGGCGGCGGCTGGTCGGAGGTGGCCTGCGGCAGGTGGTTGGCCGGCGGTGGTGGTTGGCTGGATGTGGACATGTGGCATAGTATGCTTGCCTTAGAAGGAATGGCATTATGTGTAATTTTGATATTTTTTAATGATATTTTTGTAAAATTGAGTACTCATTTTGGTCTTTGGCCTTATGCTAATTAGATGAGATTGTATTTCTTTCTACTAAATTAGTAAACTATATTATGGTTTAAAACTAAAGCTCCCTTTATCTTATTGATTTTTATTTAGGGTAAGGGTTAAGAAAAGGTGAAGAAGGCAGGAGTAGTTAGGAGTAGTTTGGAAACATTTGTGGGTTGGAATTTGCCCAACAAATGCTCACCATGTGTATGATTAAATGTCTGAAAGAGACTTTGTAATTTCAATTTGATTTCTGCTTCACATCAACTGGTTGTCTTCCAAAATTCTCTTAATGGTGTATCTCTATTTAATAAATATCCATGAGCTTTAATCCCCCTTATTTGGCATCTGTCCTTTCTTAGTTTCTCAACTTATAATATAATTTTGTTTTATGCAGATTTCATGTTTATTTATTAAAAGTTTCTCTCTTCCCTGTCGACTAATGTAGATGGCTCATCGACTCCTTGCACTTGGATTTCCCTCACATACTTCTAAATATTGCCCTTCCTCCAAAAAATTCATAAATCCTCTAGTGGTTGGAAGAGTATATTTAACGGGAGCTATAAACAATAACATTCTTACAAATTCTACTCGTATACTTTTTTATTCCTCACATGTTAGTAAATGCATCGAAAGTCATGAATCGAAACAATTTACATATCCATGTGTTAATAAATGCATGACAACATACCCTTTTCAAGTAAGTGAAAATGCCAAAAGTGTTCATTTTAGGTTTTTCTTTTTATTTCAAATTTCTTATTTGTTGATAACAATTTGGCATGCTGTGCCGGCATGCAAGAAACAAATTGTTAACAAAATTATAATTGCTAATTTGGCAACATTAAGGTGGGATGCCATCAAAAAATTAGGTGTTGCAAATATGTGGATGGCCCACAACTATTGGGATGAAGACTTTCATGTATTCTAGGTGAAATAGTTTTCATATTTACAGCAGGCAGTTGATCTTCACATGCTCATAGTTAATGTTGTGCTACGTAACTTCCCTATATAAAGGGAACGATTGTTTCAAGTTTTACATACAAATCTGAAGTGAAAGTGAGAGACCACCAGAGAAAAAGAAAGTGAGAGCCAAATGCAGAGAAGAGAAAATAGAGCAAAGAGAAATTCTCCGAGAGTGAAAAATAGTGAGCCAATTTGAGTGTAAACACCAAAGTTGTATTCCTTTGATAGCCCTATTATTTTACATAGTGAAAATGGTTATTGATGCTACTCCCCGAGGACATAAGCATAACTTACCAAACCTCATTAAAAATTGTGTCTTATTTACTTTATGTGCGGCCTTTATCGGCACGTATACTCTTCCAAAACCAGTTGAGTACTCTGGCCAATATATTATTATATCTCCATCATTTTATTATATTATATTATTATTATATCTATAACATTCAATATTCATATTGACCGTCGAAAGAATGTAGGTCCATTGGAAATTTGTGCTGGTGGTAGGTGTGGAAAAGCAATTAAGGGGCAAGTGTGATATATGCACAAAATCACTTTCTTTGCTTCTCTGACAATAAACAGGAAATGTATCCTTTCATATTATAATATAAATATACGTCCATGTATAATCTTATGGATCACCAGATCACCAAATTAAGACATACAACTATTTTATTACTGCGCTTTACATTTATTGCTGTAAATTGAATGGACAGTTTTACCGCCTAATATTTTGGGTGGCGCGGTATTATCCCCCTCACTTACTTTTATTTATAGTATGGTGTAGGTTTATTACTCTTACAACAATAAGTATTTTTATTTACTATATGGTGCAAAATTTTAATGCCCATACATTGCATTTTTTTATATTTAAAGTATGGAACAGAATTAGTACCCATAGATCCTTGATGATGAAATCAAGTGAGAACTGGCAGACTCTCTGGTACTATATTTGTGAAAAAGTTATTAGAGTTGAAGATCTTGGATCTTTGACATATAAATCAAGACTTGAAGCTCCTTGATAATGTAACAGTACTGTATTGATGAATAGTGCCATACAATGAATAGTAACTGTACCGGCAAATGCACTGCACATATGAATAGTAAATAGTAATCATATATGTGAACAATACCGTATACATGAATAGTGACCATATACGTAAATAATGTCATATACTTGAATAGTAACTATTTAGGTGCACCGTTGTTATGTACCTAAAGGGACCTACAATTCCCTAAACTCATGGATGAGCAATTAAATGAGAGGCCAGAAGTCCCTTTGAATATGGTTGATTAAGTGAGGGCCTGAAGTTCCGAAATATGAATCTAAAGTTCTAAGAATGTCCATATCATGAGAATATATAATTTTGGCAATGAAGATCTAAACAGTGTTGATAACAAGAAGTTCTAACACTAAGTGGGCAATCCTTGGGGTAAGATTGCTAGCTATGGCACACCACATGTTTCTTTGGCATAAGAAAATTATGAAGTTGGCAAAGCTCGATTTATTACAATCAACACCTCAAGGGAGAACTACATTTTATGAGTTCTAGTTCCTAAAGATTCATCTTAAAGTAAATTATATCAGGATAACCCTCAAATGATAAATTGAGGCTCCCCGTATTTTGTTATATAATATGATTTGGGCTAGAAGCTCATGGATCTCAACATATCACAAATCCTGAACTTGAAGTTTTGGGTATGTTATAACAGGCGATTTAGCACAAGCCATAGAGGCTGTACATATAATCACATACATTACACAAATTTAGAGTGGTTCACCCGTGAATAGGGCTACATCCACTGTAGAGCTTGGTGTATATATATATATATATATATATATATATATATATATAGCCTTAGAACAGTGAAAGGGAGAGCCTGCTGAAGGTCTCTCATAAGCCCCTCTCAATCGGAGATGGGCCTCTCTTGCTGGAAGGGGGTTCTCTTCCATTATAAAGGAAGAAGCAACTCGGATCAGGTGAGAACGCTTATGTGAGAACATCATATAAGAATAAATCGCAGCCATTGAAATGCATCTGAACGGTTGAAGAGAAAAAGCGAGCTTACGGTGCATTAGTGTAGGCTACAGTTTCCCCTTAGCAGAGGTGTCAGGTCGCGCCTGGTTCGAAAAAATCGCGCCTTTCTTAATCCTGACAGTGGCGCCTTTCTTGTCAATGGAGTTATGAATGAACCCTAGTCATGACACCCAAATACCTACCAGACATCAAGTTCTCTATTCCTAATCTCTTCTTACAGAAACTCCTTCGTGTTCTCTATTCCTAATCTTTTCTCACAGAAACTCCTTCGTGTACTGTTTCTTTTTGACTTGCTCTTCTGTCGTGGCAGAACCTCCGTGATCGAGTAATTGTCATCTGAACATCTGAATCGGTACGTTTCTATCGAATTTCCTCCCTCTCTTTGATTTTAAAGTTTGCATGTTATACTGCATTCACTTAATTGAAATTGCATTAGGACTTTAGGGAGGATTTGAGGGCTTTGATTTTCTGGGTAAGAGTAGTCTGTCTCTGTACGGAGTGTTTGCAAAAATATAAATTGGCCTGAGTAATTTGTGTTGTGTGTTGTAGTTCATATTTTTGTTTGCATTCTGGTTGTTTGTTGTGTTTTTGTAAAATTCGAGGAATCTTCATCTGTTCCTCATTGTAATCCTGCTTTGGGCATGTAGTGGTGTGAGTGTTGGGCATAATTTTAGGGATTTAATGGGGCTTGGCAAACAAATAATAATAAGTACCAGTTGAAGTAGAACGCATAAGAGAAAATTGAATCTTAACTCTGAATATGAGATGATTTGGGATGCATAAGGAGCAATGCATGTTGTAGTAGGTATCAATTTTGTATCTGAATTTGTTGAAATTAGTGTTTGTAGGTGAAATTATGTATCTTAATGTGTTGAAAATAGTGTATCAGTTTTGTAACTTGATATGTTGAAGATTCTGTTAGTAGGTATCAACTATGTAATGTGTTGAAAATAGTGTTTGTAGGTTTAAAAATGTGTAGATAATATTGTGAGTAGGTATCACTTCTGTATGTTAATGTGGTCATAATATTCTCAGCACGTATCAGTTCTGTTTCTTAAGCAAAAGGTGTCTTTTGGAGGTATAAAATGGATTGTGGGTTTGAGCTTTGTTTCCCGGAGTCAGAGGTCTATTCTGCGCGGGTGAATAATCTGTGTGTGGCGCAAACAGTCCTGTGTAATTTTGGGGCGCATTTCAGTGAGTCGCTTATGGAAAGATTTAGAGAGAGCTGTTTTGGCCACCTGTTGGGACTCCATAAAATTGCATTTAGTGGTCAAATTGTGCATGGTCTGGCACTCCGGCGAGTCGGAGGACTTGGTGTGAAGGACATGATGGGCCTTAGTTATGCAATAGGGTCCAATGTTGCTCAATTCAGTGTAAAGGATTTTTGTTTGATAAGTGGTCTAAAATGTGGAAGCGAGCCTGACATAACGTCTGCCGGGGAAGATCATGAGCGATTTATGAAAGCGCATTTTACCGACAGGAATCACATTACTGGCCAGGACTTAGAAAATGCATTCCGAAAGTCCGAAAGAGGAAGTGAGGACTCGTTCAAATTGGGACTGCTGTATTTTGTGGAGTCTGTGATAATGGGCAGACCCCAAAATGTAAAGATAAATGAGGACTACTTACATTTGGTTCATAAAATGGATGAATTCAACAAATATCCGTGGGGATCTATATCGTTTGAGTGTCTGCAAGATTCTCTGTTGTTTGTTACCGGGAAGAAAGAGAGAGATGAAGACAAGGATGGGCAGGGGAAAGGGGAGAAAAAGCGAAAAAAGGCGGTGCGGAGTTCAGTGAGAAAAGGGAAGAAAAACGTGGAGGATGAGAAGCCTAAAAGAATTAACAGACCTGCGTGGAATATAAAGGGATTGAGCTATGCTTTCCAGGTATGATTTAGTTCAAAATTAGTGTTTGTAAAATTTAAGTTCGTAACTAAGTACTGACTTTGATAATCTATTTGTTGTAGATTTGGGCGTATGAATTAATTGCTGAATTGGGAATTCCCCCCCTTAGATATTGTAGGCGGATCGAGGAAACTGCATTAGTCCCTCGAATTTGCCGGTGGGAATCCACAGATAAAGTGCCTGAGTTTAGAAAGCTGAACGCTTATATATTTCAAAGCAAACAGGTGTGTAGTTAATAATTGATTTGAATAGTATGTTGGTTTCATGAGGAAAGCTGTTTACTATTGTATATGACCTGTTAACTGTATATGTTTGACAGCCTGTTATACTGCGGCTTTTACGACCAAGTGAATTGGAGATGAGGCAACCATATTGGAGTTGGGGATCAGTTGTTCTTGAATGTGATGCACCTAGTGCAGGCCCGCGGGTATGTAAGGACCTTGATGAATTAAACTCTGTTGTGTAGCAGTTGAGGAATGAGGTTGCACTATTGCACCGTGAGAAGGGTGAGCTGGAGGAGAGAGTTTTACGCTTGCAAAAGTGTACCAGTCATGCAGACGCCAGGAAGAGTGAGGATGATGGAGAGGAGAGACTTAAGACTGAGGATGCTGGAGAGGAGAGACATGAGACTGAGGATGCTGGAGAGGAGAGACATGAGACATGAGACTGAGGATGCTGGAGAGGAGAGTGATAAAACCGAGGAAGGTGGAGTACCCGAATCGAGAGAGGAGAGTGATAAAACCGAGGAAGGTGGAGTAGCCGAATCGAGAGAGGAGTGTGTACAAAATGCGAAAGAAGAGGTGCAATATACAACCCCGGATATAAATTGGGATGATCCAGATGTGGTGTGTGTCACCCTTGTTAAATTCCTTACGAATCCTCCTCGAAAGATTGACATGTCCACTGCGGAGGGTGAATGTGGCGAAGATGTTATAGTTGGGGTGGGGCGAAAGAGGGGTCGGGGAAGGAGTCGGATGGTTGGTCCTGTGACGAAGAGGCCAAGGGCAGTGGTAAGGGAAACTCCATGGCAAGGTCGGGAGATTCCCAATATTTCGAAGGACCCAATTGCTGACACCCTAAGTCCTGTTCCTCGTGATTCCCTTCTGGAAGTGGCAAAATTCTGTTGGGAATGGGGACAAGAAGTAAAGTAAGTTCCCTTTGCCCGTCCGTAGTGAAATGTAAATGGTTTATTATGATTACCTATTGAGTCACTGGTGAAACGGAATTGCTAATAACAATGATTGACAAATATAGTTCACATGTGCGGTTATGTGGAGACGAAGCTATGGAAGGTTCGCATAACTTCTTTGTTCGGTTGCTGACCAAGGACGGTTGGTTGGATGACTCGGTAAGCATTGATTGATTTGGAATTTTGTCGATAAGCCCTTGCTATGTAGTAATTGATTGATTTAATAATGGAAACAACCCTTTTATGTAGAACATTGACATGTCCTTGCATTTGCTACGGGAGCGGCACAATAGGTCTGGCAAGTGGGTGGGTTCTGACTGGACGATACTGGACACCACTTTTCAGGTCTGTATTATTTCATAAGCATTGTTTGTTTTGAAATTCCGTATCCGTTATGATGCATAACTGGTGTGCCACTATGCAGAAATGTGCTGCCTTAGATTACACGCAAATGAAGTCGTATATTGGAAAGGAGGAGAGGAAGCACAGCAAGGGTCTAGGGGGAATGGTGAAGGGCGAAGGGCATAAGTTGGCTAAATCATGGGAGTCTGTGAATCAAGTTTTTTTGCCCTTCAACCTAGAAAGGCAGAAGCACTAGATCTTACTTGTTCTGGATTTAAAAGAGTGTGAGATAAGGGTATATGATTCAAAAGAAGATCTGTGCAGAAGTCAAGCCATCCAACGGGCTGTGCAGCCGGTGTCCAAAATACTGCCCCGGTTGTTACTCAAAGCTAGATATAGTGGCGACGGTCTACTTAAAACTGAGTGGTCAGTTAGTCGCGTTTTGGATGCACCCCCCCCCCCCCAACAAGTAGGCGGGTGAGTCATATTCGACCTAAACACATTGTGTTATGAAAGTGCGCTTTTGTTGTACAATGAATGACAGCTGCTTCGCTATGTTTCAAGGGCGACTGTGGGATGTACATTTTAAAATACTGCGAGTTTCTGACCTCCAATGTAGAACTAGCCAATATTTCCCATCATGCCATGCCCTTGTATCGGTTGAAGCTCGCTGTGCAGTTGTTGCAGGGATATTAACGCGTGTGCTTAATTAGTAGAGGCAATATGACATAACTGGGTGGGTGTAGGATAAAAAACTTGCAAACTTCATTTCACTGGGTGGGCGGTTTGTAATTATGTAGGTAACAGTAGTTGAACTGAAGAAATTCATATAGCTTGGTATTGGCTCAATTCGTGAGATAGAGAACTAACCTTTCTATCATATAAGGGAAGCTCGAAGAGCTTTCTTCGAATGCTTGAAGGCATCGTTCCCGTTTGTACGAAGGTTTTGAAAAGGTAGTTTTGTGTCTTACTTGTTAATGAACAAACTCTTCTTTATGATCCAACTACCCCTTTTGACTTAAAATTAAAGAATAAGTTATTTTTATTGGGTTCAAATACAACCTGTACGAAACCGTCAACACATGTTGTTGATACTATGCTGAACCTTAAACCGTAGGGCCTGCGACACTGTGTTTTTAAATGTGGAATAAATAGGAATGTTTCTTGTTTACGGCAAACAAGATTGTGAAGGTCAAGATGCAGGCATATCAAACGTTCAAAAATTCATTTCCTAATTATGCTCAATGATTAATTCATAATAGTAGATTTGCAAACACTTCTTCATATTTCATAGCTGTCTGGATTAGAAAATTAGAAAATATATACTTGAAAAGCCAAAACAGAACACAATTTATAAATATATACTTGAAATTGCTTGAAGATTTCCAGACGCAAAAATTTTCTTACTTCTTCATCACTTGAACTGCCAAATTCAGAAATGATAGAACTAACAACAGTGTGAGGATGTTTTTAATGCCCTTCACCATACGGATGACTTCAGCATATGCATTAAGTTCCTTCACATCCAGCTGGTTTTCAATTTGAGATTCAGTTGGCATGTTGCCTCCAGTCACCCATTCATAGCCACTACACCTTGTAGCTCCCTAAAAAAACATAAGAAAGTTACATTTTTCATTTTTTGGATTACAATGTCAGACCCAATTCTTCTACTCTGTAGCAGTTTTCGTTGTCTTAGGCAATGGCCGATCTGAGTTAGTGTTATTGGCTTAGGGAAGATAATACTTACATACGTTGTGAAGCACTTCCAATACGGTCTGCCCATATTCCTTTCAGATTTGGAAATTAGCATAACCATCTCAGCATTGCAGTGCCGACACCTCTTTCCTTGAGTGTTTGTTGAAGAATTCGACATGGCTCTGCCCAGAAGGGAAAATGAAGATAACAGAAGATGACAACCCTTCCAAAAATTTGCTCAAAACCCCCAATTAATTTTCCTTCAAATCTGAAAAGGAATGGTATTTTCTTTTTTGGGGAGAACTAATATGGAGTTTCAAGTTTCAATTGTCCTGTTTTGGTCGTAACAATCCGTGACTATGAGCGGCAAATTCAAAATTTGCAGGAAAGTTTTTTTTTTTGTTAACCCTAACCCATGAGCGGGAAAGAAAATCATTGGTTTAATATTTTTGAACCCTAAGCATTCGACAGTAAACCCTAAACCGTAGGCGAAAAGCCCTACACCCTTGAAGTCGTTTAAAATTTGAATATTTAAGTGGAAAAGATTAGAAAATAGAAAAACTGGTGAGTGGCGGCATGGGATTGCGCCGCGTGGCGCTCAGGCTTGCAGCTCCCCACTCCAGCGCCTCCACTTGGCATTTCTTGTATATTTTATTCAGTTTTTTTCCCAAATGGTATCTTGTATATATCCAAGCTGTAAGACGTGAAGAAAGAGCGAGTGGAAATTATGGGAAACTATGGGAAACTGCTTTTCGTTGATTATGGGTACTTTTGTAAAGCTAAATGGGTATGCTTTAATTGAAGTATGTTGACATTATTTTCTGTCAACATATTTAATTTCTCTTTACAAAATGCCTAAAAGGAATGGGATAGTTTTTAGCATTGATTGGATTGGATCTCCCTCACAGGAGTTGTTGTTCCTAAAATGGTAATATGAGGTGTGCTTATTCGTGTGAAATATATAATATATGACCAATGAAATAACAATAATAATATTGTGTGTCATTTGAAAGGAGAAAATAAGACTAATTTTTCCCAAATATTACATACGAAGCAAATGTAACTGATAGTTGTGTTATTTTAAATTAGATAATGAACATGAAGGAAATAGACGGAAAAGGTTTGCAAAACATAATGTTACGGTTGAAACGAAAGCGAGTTCAAACCATATTCCGAAGATGAAGTGTACACTCTGTATTATCACATCTTATGAAATTGATTACGAAAGTGAGTTGAAAAAACACTTTTGACGATTTATAGCTTCCCCCAGTTGTGTAATGCCACAAGGAGCTGGTATCAATTTTAGGGCATTTTTTCCGATTTTTCTCCTTGTTATTACCATGTCTTCAATAATTTTCCCCTAGTTGTGTAATGAAAATAACGAAATACAACACATGGCGGGACCTGACCGCATCAACCTTCGGTAGGTGCACACGTGGACGTCAGTGACCATTCTCTCACCCTTCCTTTGCAAACATCGGGATAATAATTCGACAAATGCTACCACCTCATTGAAAGTTGAAAATTCAAAATTCATGTGTATGCTATCTGTGATTAATACGAGGCTTTAATCCGAATTCAACCTAAATCAAATGCTCTCATTACTGAACCAAAAAACAAAACTGATGTGACAGATGGGGAAAACAGATAAAACAAACTGCGGAATACTCCAGGACATCATATATAAACGGTGTCGTATGGCTATGGGATACTCATTGCCGTACATCAACATCTTGTTTTCTTCCTGACTCTTCTTTGGAGTTGTGTTTTGTGCATACAACGAATCCCCCAATCTGAAGAAACTGAAGATTTGTCAACATGTCAACCAGTTCAGACGGCAATGCAAATCAGGGGGACTCCGATGGGTCATGGGAATATGCCCCCGACTATCTCAGGTCCCCTCTACCACTGCTGCCACTTCCAACCTCATCGGCAAGCGAGGGCGACTCCGATGATCCTGCTCTGGAAATAAATGATATGAAGAACAAACTGGAACACGACTCTTCCTTGGTCCATTATTGGACTCAAAAGTGTGTCGGAGCTGAGTAGAAGTTGGCGTATTTGACGCGCCAAGTGAACAAAGCGCATTACAGAAAAGAGAAGCACAGAATTTGTGGCCAAAGAAGAAAGCTCAAAGCAGAGGATTTGCAAATGACCCTGGAGGATGCTACGTACGAATCTTTGAGCATCCACAAAGGAGGCGACAAGCATGGGCAGGCAATGTCTGTGGCTTTCAATGAAGGTTTTGAGCAATTCCAACGGTTCGCTGCAGATGTCCACAAACATATTGACTGGGACGCCATAACTCCGTCTACTGCACAGCAAATCATCTCCGGCGGTGTACACCCACCAGAGCTAGGCCACCAACCAGCCAAAGCCAACGATAATGACGGCTGGTAGCCATATGAATCGCTAGGCAATCGTTATTCACTTGTTTGTTTTTTGTTAATGCCAGATCTGGGTTTGTGTTTACATGTTTATGCCCGATCTGACTTACGTGCACCTTATTCAGGTTGAAATCTGCTATCACAGCCTTGGGTTCTATGTTCTTACCAGAGTTCAATCTTATTTCTTCGATCACTAACTACTGGATTAGTAGAGTTCAGTTACTAATAGTGCTCAAATTTTTGGTTTAAAAAATTGTCGGTGGGTCGATAAAGTTTTTCAAGATTATCTAACATATATATTCGGTTCTTTGACACATTACTGGCACATAGTGATGGTTTCAAGATTCCCTTGCTGACACACAGTGATGGTTTCAAGATTCCCTTACCTACATATTTCATTTTCCTTGCAACCGTTGCAAAGGTGTATAAAACGTTACCCACATTGCATGAATCCCAAACGATCCTTTCAAACACTGGCTCCACGTTCTGAAAACACCAAAGCCCCAGGATGGACATCCACCTTCAACCAAAGATGGATCCGAAAGTTCGAGTTGCGCATAATTATTGCAAGCATGGTGACGTTCACGACCATCCTTGTGGGACGTGCAGGGATCTATTCGACGTAGGTCCAGAGACAATGTTCAATACTATCAGTCCCCGACCCCTTCTCCCCCAAAGCCCCCATCTCCCATTGTTTGCATTACCCCCAGACTGGTGCGAGGATTGCTACAATGACAAACGCATTCTAGATTGGGAGGAACGTGGCCGCTTTGAGTCAAGTGATGACTTTGATGCTGATAACTAAGTGGCTCTTCAAATAACTTATTGTTCACTTTAATGTAGTTTTTTTTATTTTATTTTTCCAGGGGGTCGAATGTAAGTCATGCGATACGTTTGTGACACTTAATAATTATCGAATACAAAAGTTACTTTGTTTTTGGGCGGTTTCACTGTTGCTTTTCACATACCTTAGTTTAGTATCAACATGAGGCACTTACATAAGATTCACTAACGGTTCCAGATGGTTTCCAAAAATACGCAAATTGGTGTCAACAAATATTCAAACTCCGGGACCGTAAATGAAATCAAACTCTTGCAAAAATGACTCGTCATAGTAGGTTCCCTGTCCTGCGTGCTCTAACTGGGTTGCAAATTCTCATCAACTGTAACACCAACTTCTGCGTCGGAAGATGAAGAGCTGCAACATCAAAACAAAGAAACAAGTCAACAGCATTTCTTGTACAAAATTCAAACCCAGACAATTACATATTCACTTACCCGCTCACAAGTTTTGGACAACTCCGTCTATCATGATCAGTCTTCCTACATTCACTGCACCGCCGTTTATGTCCTTCCGCTGCCTTCCCTTTTTGTCCTTTCACTCTTCTCGCACGCCCTTTTGCTTTTACTCGATGGGGATCCTTAATTCTGACTTGGGAAGAACTAGTTCCGACCTCTCCATTGGGTTCTTCTTCGACACGAGCTCTTGATGACAACAACCTTGTAAGCTTCCCACGAATGTCGTCAAATGAATTTTCCAGCAACTCAAAACCTTCATCACACAACCAAGCAGAATCTATCAACTCACCTGCAACTTTGCAAAGTTTCGATCTCTTAATTAAAACCAAACCGTCCACGCAATCTTTAACTTCTTTGTCATTCTTATCATATGCTACACCGCACTTTGCACTTTGAAGCCATCGTTTCACTATGTAATTGTCTGGCAAGTGCTCCACCTGCTTCATTCTTAAAAATGCTAGGATGTGTCGGCATGGAATACCCCAAAATTCAAATCCTTTGCAGCTGCAATAAGCTTTATCGGCATCTTTATCATGCACAAGCTCCTTCATCCGTGTCACCCCCGGATTTACCCACTCACTTACTTTGTACCTGCATTGGGTCTCATCTTGCTCTACAAGTTCGAACAAGCATAAAAGGCTTCGGAAGTCTTCCCTCTAAAACATTTCAAGAATTTCCCGAGTGTAAATGCGTGCCATTTGATGTTGCATTGGTGTTCGAAATGACAGTGGAGGTTTTTCATTAGTATCAACATGATCAGCCATTAACTCCTTGTGCCTCTGTGAACCAACAGCTCTTTCAAAACGTACAATGAATTCCATCAATGCGTTTTTCTGGTTAATATATTGTTTGAAAAATGCATGACAGCTTTTATCCTATTGACTACTTGACATCCCAGCCGAAAACACATGTTTTACATATGATGGAACCCAATTCTCCCGCAAAGCATGCATCGAGCTCAGCCACGGATGGTCTTTCAGCCCATTGCTTGTGACAATTTCATCCCATTTCGCATCAAATTCTTCTTTCGTGTCCATACCCCATATGCATTTGCACATTTCCGAAAAACATTCCCCAATGCCGGGTTTCTCCATAAACTTATTCAAGATATGCCATATGCAATATCTATGGAATGTTGTTGGGAGAGTTAAAGCAATTGCCTTTGACATGGCTGCATCTTGATCAGTGATGATCATTTTGGGTGGCTCACCTGGCATGGCTTTCTTGAATTCTTCGAACAACCATACAAATGAATCCGTGGTTTCACTAGTTAGGAATGCACAACCAAACAACACTGTATGCCTATGGTTATTAATGCCTAACAAAGGCGTAAAGACCATCCCATAGCAGTTCGTGTTGAACGTCGTATCAAATACCACCACATCCCCAAAAAACCCATAAGCTCGTCTTGACCTTGCATCTGCCCAGAAAACATTTCCCATCCTTCCTTCCGAATCTACCTCCATATTGAAATAAAATGATTCATTTTTTCCTTGCTCAGCCAAAAAATGCTCCTTCAGCAGCTGTGCATCATGCCCAATCACCTCCCCACGCACGTCCCTTGCATAATTATAGATATCTCTCCTAACAAACCCAACATTTTCCAATCCCCCTACTTGCACCTCAAGAAGGCTTACCTGTTTATGTACAGGGATATTAACTTTGCTCATATGTGCACTATAGGCCTTTGTAGACTCTGTTAAGTTACGGTGAGATCTCAATAGATGGACTTTATCAACTGTGGTCATGTCATGGTTGTGTACCTCATTGAATCCTACAACAGTGTACTTATTCTTCTCGTTTACCTTCAAAATCGCAAGTTTAGCCTTGCACCCAGTTCGAGTACAACCTCGCTGTCTTCTCTTGCGACTAACAGTGCTTGTCAACGCATACCCTTGTTTACAGCATACATATTCTTTCCTTGTTACCTCTCCTGTGAATGTGCAAGTTCTCGTTGTAGAACACCGAATGCCGAATCCGGCTTTCGCGGCATACATATTATAGAAATTGAACACATCCTCACATCAATCAAATTCAAGTCCCAATTTTGGTTTCAATTCCGAACTAACTTCAGGTGTCACCTGTCCTTCGCACTCCATTTCACAGTTCTTGCAATTTAACCCTGAATATCACATAAGAACCATCATATATGACATTCAAATCAATATCTGTGAAACATTAAAGGCCTACATACACACTAACGTAACTCGTGCTGATGCCCAATATTTGGCACAGGCTTTCAAAGAGCTTTAAAATATATATCAACTAACATATGACATACAAATGACTCTCTAGTGAAACATTAAAGATATACATACAACCTAATCTGACTCATGCTGATGCCCAATATTTGGCACATGCTTTCAAACAGCTTTACAATAAATATTAACTAACATATGACATGCGAATGACTCTCCGCTGAAACATTAAAGACATACATACAACCTAATCTGACTCATGCTGATGCCCAATAATGAAATTGACAAATACAGTATATGGCTTACCTCGTAACTGATTTCCAACTTCAAATTTTCAACAACTACGACAACGTAACGTAGACCTTTTAGATCTGGACGTCAACCCCAAAAACTTTTCTTCTTCCTCAACCCCTGTTTCGCCCCGCTCAAGGATTTCAAAACCAACAGAGCAGAACCACAATGGTACGGTCAGCACTTTCCAACTCAACGCCAGTTTCGACGTTGCTCAAGGATTGACGTATGTCCCGACCCCAAAAACCCAACCACAGAGATGAAATTATAAAACCCAAGACTCCTTTGTTTCGCCTGAATGGGAAACCCAGAAAAATGAAGGTGCTCTCTCTTCAATGTTACAGTTCTTCCTCAATCAAAGCTGATAAAAAAATGGTTATTTTCATTGAACTGAGTGAACAGCTGGTTTGGAGGGGACTTCTGTTTTGGAGGGAGAAGAGAGTATGGGAGGGAGAAGAGAGAAGAAGGCCTCATTCTTATACAACACTTACACTTACAATTGCTTTTCATAGAGCCGTTAGATTGGATCCAACGGTGTTCTCATGTTATGTTCTCACATAAGCGTTCTCACTAGATCCTGACCCAAGGAAGAAGAGGGGAGCAATGCTTACCCATGTTTAATGGCCAGCATGGGTTGGTTTCATGAGGCACATGAAGGAGGCCAATCTTGGTACTTGCGGCATGTGGGAGACCGACATGAGTGGTCCACTTACTTGGGCATGTTAGGCCAACTAGGAGGAGGGTGGGCTTTCCTTTATATGCATGGGTTTCCTGCCTTGTTAGATGATAGGGTATATGAGACTTAACCCACGTGGGAGGCCATTATATTGGAGAGTGCACGTGAGCAGTGGCAGATCCAGGATTCAAAAGCCAAGTAGGCGAAACTTACCTTAAAAACTTGACGGTACGAATGAATTTTATTGATAAAAATAAAAAGATACACCTAGTCAGGGGGTACGTAATGAGCCTTACCCTCAAATATGCATATCTATACATAAATAAAAGCTTAACAAAGAACAAGAAGTAAATGCAATGCAACACAAAACTAAACTATTTTAATCTAAAACCTTACCCTACGAGGCTTAGAAATCTTAAATTCCTCAATTATCTCTTCATAATCAATATTATTAGCAAACTCTCTTTCAATGTGTAGAATCATGCAATCAACAAGGAATTCATCAGCTATGGTGCTCCGAAGTCTATTCTTAATAATTCTCATACATGAAAAAGCTCGTTCCGTTGTTGCCGTAGAAACAGGAAGAGTCAACACCAACTGAATCAACCTGTAAAGCAAATGGTAGTTTTCTACCAAAGTTGTTTTCACTAATTGTTGACATAACTGAGGAAGAGTGGTGAGGTCCTTAAAGCAGGGAAGGCGATGCATATCATTTTGAAAATACCTCAACTCAATTTCTAAAGCTTTCAAGTCACTTGGACTGTAATCAGCAGGAAACTTCCTTACTTGGAAAACAAAGTCACATATATATATAACAAAAAACAAAAAAACAAAACAAAACATAGGGAAATTAAACAAAGATACACAAACATGCCTTCTTCTCCCTTTTTTTTTTATATAAAAAAGCAAAAAGGTTCTCAAACACAACACAAGAAGTCAAATGCAAGCAAATTTTAATTTTAATTTTTTGTGATTCTCTTCTACTCCAACACTGAGGTGGAAAACAATCCTCCACAAGACCAAACCCGTGCCTTTCTTTCAAGGTTTTTATTTATTTATCATATCTTTCGAAGTTCTTCTTTAGATAGATATAGATGTATAAATTTTATAATATATTACACACATCTTTTATTAACTTCTTTTTCTTTATTATTTGATTCAACAAAAACCTTGGCAAAGATTCTTGTTCTTTACAATTGGAAGTTTCAAGTTAAAGAAAAGATGCTCAAAATTCAAGTTTTATTGTTATTTGGTAATTAGTTTTTGGTTATTGTGTTGTGTTTTTTATAAAAATTAAAAAATGCTTCCTAATAAACAACTTTATGGAAATCTTAATAGATAAAAAAGAAAAAGAAGAAGAAATTTTTCCAAGCGTAAGAGGATCTTTGAATAAATATTTTGTTAAAAATACCAATGCTTCACTTGAAAATTTACCAAATGCATCTGAGCAATGTTTAATTTTGATAAAAATTGTAATTTTAGTGTTTAATTTGTCTAAAGGGGTACACTTTCGAAATTTGCACAGGGCCTTAGAAAATCCCGGACCGGCTCTGTCTACAAGATTTTAATGAGGCAACCAATTTTTCGCTCCAACCAATTTTTCGCTCCAACCAATTTTTCACCTCACTGAATTTTATCCTAGCAAGATTTTAATGAGGCAACCAATCAAGAGACTTGGAAACAGTAGGAAGCAAAATCATCCCTCTGCCTCTCAGCCAAAAAGTTTTAAGAAGAAATTGACAGGAGACTTTGGAGGCCTGTCTGGAGAGCAACCCTAGCTAGCTCGCAAAGATGCATGCAAGCCCCTCGTCCCCTGACGCCGGTTGCTCCAACCCAAACAAGAATCCCAGAGAAATTACTCTTTTTGAAGGGTTCCAAAGTAAAGTGATGGCATGGCAGCAAGCTATAGTTAATACTTAACAAAGAAAGTCCCAAATCACTCACTGAAAAAGAAAAAAACCGATCCGGAAATCAGCCCCGCCCGTGTTCACCGCACGAATTTTAGTCTCCACCAAGCATTGGCCCGCTAATAGTATTATTCTCAAAAGAAATAAAAGAAATAGTTGCGTAAATCTCGCATGGGTATTTAAACAAGCCTCAACATGCTCTTCTTTGATCATAAACTCACTTTGGACACCCGCAGGAGCTGTTCTGGTAATTCTAAATCATCACTTGGATTATATTATTTTTTCTCTTGTTTCGACTTGTGCAATTCGTCTGGATATTTTAAATTTAAATGGGTTTTGTTTATGGAACTGACAATTGGTCAGATCTGGCGCATGAAGTTATTTTCTCTTCGTTCTATATATATGCTTGATCACTCATCCATTGTCGTAATGTGAATTAATCTACTTCTCCATGGATCTGTTCAATTTATTATTATTGGGGATTTCTGTAAGCAACTTTTATTTCTTTGCCCATATACGGATCTACCAGTTTTTTTATTTTTTTTGGTACATCTTATTTTGCTCCTTCTAATGAAAATTTTCTAGTTTAAGCAATGTTTGTTTGAATATAATCCCAAAAAAAAAAAAAAGAAGAAGAAAAAAAAGGAGGATGATCTTGAAATTATTGAGGCTCAGAGTCTTAGGTTTAGGAACAGGGTGTGGCAATAAATCTACAGTCTATAGATCCGGGGAAAAAGGGTTTGGTTAAACCATGATTCAGTGTAGGGTTAGAAACTTCGAAATTGAACAATATTCCATTTTCATAAATTGTAGGATCAAACAGAAATTTACTGTGACTCTATTTTTTTTTTCGGGCACTTCGAACATCACCTCCTGCACTCTCCTACCACCCACGCATGAGGAGCGTATGAGGTCATTTAAGGGTGATTTTGGAGTGTCACAAAATCATTATATGTGTGTGTATATATATATAGTATGAACCTAATTTTATGTGTATGTTTATATGGCAGGCATATAGAGTAGTGGAACACACGTAGGAAAATGGTGAAGATCTGCTGCATTGGAGCGGGATATGTTGGAGGTCCTACAATGGCAGTGATTGCCCTCAAGTGCCCGTCTGTTGAAGTGGCCGTTGTTGATATCTGGGACAAACGGATTGCAGCATGGAACAGCGACCAACTTCCCATTTATGAGCCTGGCCTTGATGATGTGGTGAAGCAATGTCGAGGCAAGAACCTCTTCTTCAGCACTGATGTCAAGAAGCACGTCAAGGAAGCCGATATAGTATTCGTCTCCGTCAACACCCCCACGAAAACCACCGGCCTCGGCGCAGGTAAAGCCGCAGATTTGACATACTGGGAGAGCGCTGCTCGAATGATTGCCGATGTCTCCGAGTCTAGCAAAGTTGTTGTCGAAAAATCGACGGTTCCAGTTAAGACGGCTGAGGCAATAGAGAAGATTTTGAGCCACAACAGCAAGGGGATCAAGTTCCAAATCCTCTCGAACCCCGAATTCCTTGCGGAGGGAACAGCAATCCAAGATCTCTTTAACCCGGACCGCGTGCTCATTGGCGGCAGGGAAACCCCTGAAGGCCAGGAGGCCATCCAAGCATTGAAGGATGTTTATGCGCAGTGGGTGCCCGAAGACCGAATCATAACCACCAATCTTTGGTCTGCAGAGCTCTCGAAGCTCGCTGCCAACGCGTTCTTGGCGCAGAGAATATCGTCCGTCAACGCCATGTCTGCCCTTTGTGAGGCTACCGGGGCCAATGTTTCGCAGGTGTCACATGCCATTGGCAAGGACACCCGGATAGGCCCCAAGTTCCTCAACTCCAGTGTCGGTTTTGGGGGGTCCTGCTTCCAGAAGGACATCTTGAATCTTGTCTACATCTGTGAATGCAATGGCCTCCCAGAGGTGGCAGAGTACTGGAGACAGGTTGTGAAGATCAACGACTACCAGAAGAGCCGGTTCGTGAACCGTGTAGTCGCTTCCATGTTTAACACCGTGTCGACGAAGAAGATTGCCATATTAGGGTTTGCCTTCAAGAAAGATACAGGTGACACAAGGGAGACCCCAGCCATTGATGTGTGCAAAGGTTTGTTGGTGGACAAGGCCGAGCTCAGCATATATGACCCTCAGGTCACTCAAGACCAGATCCAAAGGGACCTCACTTTGAGAAAGTTTGATTGGGACCATCCAATTCACCTGCAGCCCGTGAATCCGACCAGTTGCTTTAATGTAGATCAAGTGAAAGTTGTCCGGGACGCGTACGAGGCAACGAAGGGCGCCCATGGGATTTGCATTCTGACTGAGTGGGATGAGTTCAAGAGCCTTGATTACAAGAAGATTTATGAGAACATGCAGAAACCGGCATTCATATTTGATGGTAGATATGTTATTGATGCAGACAAGCTCCGTGAGATTGGCTTCATTGTCTTCTCAATTGGTAAGCCCCTGGATGCATGGCTCAAGGACATGCCTGCTGTGGCGTAAGACTAAACTGCTCATCGTGCTTCCATCAGAGTCGCCCCGCCCGGCGGTGGCGGTCAGTTTTGATTCAGGTTCTTGTATTTGCTGTTTTGTTTTTGTTATTGGAGATTCACAATTTGAAATCAATAAGTATTATAAAGTTATTGGAGATCCATTAATTCATGCATTACCTCCAAGATTGTAGTCTTAAGTTGATTCAAATTCTTTTCTTTTCTTTTTTTGGGTAAATAAGTTGATTCAAATTCAACTGTAAGTAGCATTACGAAAAAAAATGGTCTTTTGCGACAAACTTTATTCGATGGCCCCTAAATATCATCGCAAAAGGTCATTTTTTCGACTAAAAAACGTTGGCCGTCGGAAATATGTCAATATGATACATTTTATTTCCGACCATTAATGTACCCTCGGAAAAAGTCTGTATGGATGTCGAAAATACATTGTTTTTAGGCGGAAAGCCTTGGCACCAGATGTATTACCGACAAAACACATGGCCGTCGGAATTGTCGTGGTTATTTCTGAGGGGCGGTTTCTGCCCTTGGAAATAGTCACTTATTTCCGAGGGCAATTATGTGTAGTCAGATATAATTGCATTTTACCGACGACATGTTTTGCTTGTCGAAAATAGTTGTCGATTTCCGACGAATAATTTTTGTTGTCGGAAGTAAATTTTCATTTCCGATTGCAATTAACCGCTGTCAGAAATAGTTATTATTTGCTATGGCATATAACTTGCATCGGAAAAAGTCGTCGAAAAAATTGAAAGCATGGATTAAAAAAGTATAAGAGAAAAAAAAAAAAAATTTAATGCCAATAATAACTATATTGAATTTGTGATGCATGGCTCAAATTAAAAGTAACTTAATAAGAAAACGAGCAAATATCCATTGCACAGACGGAATCCTGAATACAAGGTTAAAGAAAAGTGAAAGGAAAGTTCAAATATCCTAACAATAAAGTCTTAAGCGCTTAATTTGCCTTTAACATTGTTCGAGGAAGTCAAATCCCGAACCCCTAATCTCTTAATTAAGTTACAAATTAAGGATCATGTAAAAATGCGCTCTTGACTTCTCTCTCTCCTCCTGTGTATAAGCCCAAATCCCTTACCACCATCTGTGTCTGTGTTTCTCTCCTTTCACCTTCCTTCCTCCACCCCAAAACACTGCAAAAAAATAAAATAATAATAACACAAATAATTATTAAACGGACCAAACTAAGAATTCATTGTAACATATGTGACATGTAATTAGTTTACCTAAAAATTAACTAAAGTTATGTCATGAAATTCATGCAGTGTCGCAAGACAATGCAGCTTTGATCCTCTCCACAGTGCAAGCAATCAGATTGTTAACTGTTGCCACCGACCCGAGAGAGAGCTTGGCGGTCGGGGCAGAATCAACCAAAATCTGAAAGGCAACAGTGAGAAGGGAACCACCAGAGCCAGAATCCCCCATGCCTCCTCCATCTGGAAAGATGGCAAAGCCAGAAGGAAGAAGAGCAGCATAGTAAGGGTCACTCCATTTAGTACCACATTCATGGAAACAATGTCCATTGGAGCATAAATCACAAAAGAAGCTGTTTGGTCTGTGCAGCTCTCTTGCAGTATCAGCATGTTGCTCTGGCTTGAATTCGCACTCTACAAAATTAAGTTCATTTTTGAAAAAGGCAAGGTTAATAATTCATCAATTGTGATTAGGAGCATAATATGGATTAATTAAGAAAATTAAAATAATAATAACAATAAGATCAAGCTACATTTACTCGCAGTAGAGACACGCAATTTCCAGTGTCGCGACCATTAGTAATGTGTGCCATTTATTGAACAATTCCACCATTGAAAAGAATGTCCCACTGAAACCACAAGTGACGAAGCTCAATTAATTAGTCGAACCATTTTCTATATGTATTTCATGAATAATTTTAGAATACTAAACTTCCATCTTGGTTTTTCTCGGATTGACCGAAAAGAAAACAAGACCACACATTTTTCCTTTTCTGAAAAACAAATGTTTTCCATATTAGGAGTGCAGTGAAAATCATATACATTTTCCCATTTTAGAAAAATTACTTGAAATGTGCATGTGATTTCCAAATATGCTAATGCTTGTCCACTAATGGTAAGACTTTGTATGCATATGCCATGTAAAGAATGAAACCAACCGAATCCTGGTTCATGTACTAGGTTTGGTACATTATTCTGAGATACATATGTCATGAAGGTCCGTGCAATAATTTGGTTAATGTATTAGATCTGATAGACCATCCTAAGAATTTGAAGGATAATTAATTCACGTACCTCATTAGGAGAGTTCTCATCACGGAGGAATTCAAATACCCTTTTGGGAGGAACTGGAAGCCAGAAAGATGTGGCGGCGCTGAGCACAATACCGGGAGGCCTGCCAGGATCATCCACGCTCTTTCGGGTCATCACCCGAACATCATCAGCCTCGGTCCCAGACAGTGTTGTCCATGTGTGAGTGGTTGATGCACTTACTCCAGCATAGAAGCTTATGACCATCCTTTCAGCCAATTTTAACATGCTTTTTCTGCCTTCTTGATTTGTAATCACTAATTAATCATGCATTTCAAAAAAAATTAAGGCTTAATTAATGAATCCACGTGCATGCACGACATGCTATATTAGACACATGCAATCTTTTAAGAGGACGTCTCTCGTGTTAGACAATACTACAATAGAAGAATAGCCCCACACAAAATTTTCTCACCATATATACAGGAAAAAAAAATGGTTACACTGTAAATTATATTGTTCTTACCACCAACATCACCAGTAGGGATGTTTGATGCCAGGGAACTGGCAAGACGTTCACATTGACGGTTCAAGGTAGCAACCCATTGTTTCGCCCCAAATGCGTTGCCAGAGTTAACCAGCTGCTTGTACAGATTGTGAACACCAAGTTCATCCACATTGACATGCTCAACCCCTGTAACCTAAAGCACCAAAAGTTTTAAAATTAAATAACAAATAATGTAATGAGTTAAATACAAGATGCAAGTCAAATATGAATCAGGGATGGTATATATATATATATATATATATATATATATATATATATATATATATATATATATATAGTGTGTTTAATTATTAATTATATTACCTTTGAGTATCCATTTGGCATTTCTTGGATGAGACATCCAGAGGGCCTTCTTTGGCGTGACCTTGCTGCAGGATTAGGGCGCAGAGTGTCCAAGGAGTCATCAACCACAGCCCAAGTGCCATTAGCATGCTGTTTGCAGTACCTCACATAATAACTCTCACGAGTTGGAACAAGCGGTGAGGCTACTTGAAATTCTGCAGTCATCTACCAAATCACAAATAATATATTCAACCCGAACATATAATTAACCACGACAAGATAATGTTGTTAAAAATATTTAATTACAAGGGAGAAGATAATAGAATTTTGAAAGTAGATATATATTATACCGCTTGCAAGGCTCCATTGTAATTTCCAGCCACTCCAGTTGACAGCACTTCCAGAGTCATAACTCTCAACACAATCCCAGAAAACACAATCGACCACTGATTCTAAACAAGATATTAAGTAAAACAAAAAATGATTAGGGTTTATGTGTTATTCCTCTATTTAAAGACATAATTAATATTTGTTCAATGTTGATGACACAAATAAGCTTACCACATCCATGAGAATCTCAACAAGGTTGATGTGGTTCATGATAACAACAGCGCTCTCGCGCGAAGCTTTACATTTGAAATGATTGTTTGGTTTTGGAGCAACACAAGGGAATGTTCTGATGTACTCGTCTTCATTGAACACAGTAGTGTTGCCATCAAGGCTGGTCATCCACAAGGGTTCGCCCATTTGAGCCATTCTGATTAGCTCTTCCATGGCTGCCACTGCAATCTCGATCATCAGTTGCTTCTCTGCCTCGTTGAATGACATCTCTCCGATAGCTATCGCGCCACCGCAATTGGGGCAAGAGGCACTGCCTAGGGCTTCTCTGTACCTCATGTTATCGGCACGAAGCTTTTCATTTTCATTACGAAGTTGTGTTCTCTCATGAAGCTCGCGCTGAGTCTGTCAAAAAACATTAAAGAACAAACACGAAAAAGTTAAGCAACTAATAAATTTAACAAAGAAAAATAAATAAAACAAAGTTGTGTATATTCCAAAACCCAATTTAATTAAGAAAGTGTCATGAACAAAACATTATATACCTTCATTTGGGAACATGGACATCTCAAAATGCACCTCTCAAAACATACATTTATATACGAACATGGACATCTCAAAATGCACCTCTCAAAACATGCGTGTGGGAACAAGAAAAAAATTACAAGAAAAAAATTGCAAATCATAATAAATTTCCTATGCATCATCATTTTATCAAATTAATTAAATTAAATTAAATAGGCCACATTGATGCTAACATGCATCTAGCAAACAACATCAAACGAATATTGTAACAATGTGGATCTTTTCTTTGAATAAATCATTGCACCACACCAGTGATGATCATATTGTTCATGTTGATGATGTTCAAATGGCAAGCTGTTTTTAGTTTTTCTTTGTATATAATTCTACCACTTTGTAATAGCAATGGATAAGATAAAGCTTTGGAATAAATGGCCCTTATAATTCTACCACTTTCAGTTTTAGCCTTGTCCAAATTCCCCCTCCTTCTTACTCCCCCTTGTAGAAAGTTTTAATTAAATAGCAATTTGAGTGTTACACGTGAGGTTTATTCTTTTTGTTTTTTAATGGTCATTTGGGTCAGCAACCAGAAGATTATATATGCCCAGAATCTTCGATTACACTGAGTGTAAATTTTACACAGTTATTTTCACTTCCAAAAATACTAGCCCATTACACTACTAAAAAACTGGTCAAAGACCACAAACATAAGGACACAAAAAATCATGGCACAGTCTTTATATATTTATTATTTGATAATTTTTTTTAAGGAAAAGTAAGTGATTATTTAGATAGACACAAAAAATTTGTGTCTTTATCTGACTGATGTGACATACCAAACATAAAAATCATTTTGTGTACAACAATTTAAAAAAAATTACATGTGTATTAACTTCTTTAATATTTATTTTCTCAAAGCAAAGTTTAAATTTAAAACATTAACTGTAACAACCCGGTCCTAAATTAATAGTTAAATATTAAATTATTCAGGGAAAGGACAATTTTACCCCAGGAATGATTAAATGATTAAAATGAGAGGAAATAAGTTTAAGTGAGAAAATAAATTTGAAATAAATAATACAATAAAATGGTTTGAATTAATTAAGGTGTTTGAAAATTAAAATATTATTTAATATTAAGAAGGGGTAAAAAGGTCATTTTAAGTTTGGGAAGGAATTTGGAAATTTTTATTAGACCGTTGTGTAGAGCACGTCGAAACGAGTCCGTAGACACGTAGTGGAGTCGATTTGGAGTTGTAACGAAGAAATGGCGATCAAAAGAAGTTAGTGGCATAACCGTAAATATTTCGAAGTTTAGCTTTTTATAAACCCAGAATTTCTTGAGTTTGGGGGGAGCTCGACCAGCTGACTTCCAAAGGGGATATCTCTCAGCCCCGACCACCAAATCGAGCAAGACCAGTGCCAAACGAACCACCTCGCTCCCCTCTTTCAGTCTCAGCCCATCCCAGCCTCGATCCACCGTCGTGGTCGCCGGAATCCGTCACGAAACAGGGCGGTTTGGATAGTTTTTTGATGAAATTTCACGGAGCTCGTTCGAACACCTCCGGCCACCAAATCGGACGAGTGAGGTATGGTTTTCTAGCTATTTTCCATGCTCTAGCTGCTGGTTGGGTAGGATTTCAGAAATTCCAAGCGTAAATACTTCGATTGTTAAATTAGGTTTCAGCCGGTTTTGAGGGTGCGATTCCGGCCACTTCTGTCCAGTTTTTGGGGTAAGTCCAAGAACAAAAGTGGCTTCAAATAGGGTGTTACACCTAGGGTAGGGACCTCGAGCCGTGATTCGGAGTTTTTCCGACGAAGCGTTATGGCTTTAGGCACCACTCGCTGCCGGCCAGTGTGGCGGCGCGTGGGTAGTAGGGTGGGGACCACAGTCAGTCCTACAATAATCTTCTAGTCCCCATGAGCACGTAGGATTTCGCGGATCTTAATTCGGATAACGTTTGAACCCCGAACGGATCTCGCCTAGTGTGTGATTTCCGGGTTCAGCAGGTTTGAACCATTGGATCGTAGTCATGTTCTGGTATGTTGATCTAGGCATTTCCAGGATCGCATAGTATTTGACGGATCGTAAAAGGGAGTCCTGGTTACTCCAGGATTGTCAGCCCTAGAGCGAGTTTTACAGTAAACAAACCAGTTGCAGATCAGGAAAACAGGAAAGAACTACGTGTGGCTTGATCCCTCAGCAAGGGTACGTAGGCAGCCTACAGTTTTCAGGTGCAGCCACGAGTTAGGGCCTTAGGGTTTGTGCGTTTGTTTTTCAGGACATTTTGGTCATTTTCGACCCATGGCCACCAGGTGTCAGTTTAAATAGGATTCGACCCGGATTCCAAAGTGAAATTTGGGTCAGGTCGTTTCATTAACCCCCCAAAAAAAGCAATTTAAAACCGGTCTCCACATAATTATTTTGTTTTATATATATTTTTTCTGTTTTGTGTTCTGCACGTCTCTCTCTCTCTCTCCCCTCACACTTATCGTTCCCTCTATAACCAGCCCCCTCTTCCTCTTCCTCTCCTCACTTTTTTTTCTTTCTTTTCTTTCTTCGGTTCCATATCATACATGGCTGGTAAGAATTTGTTTCTATTTTTTTGTAAGAAGTTTTTGCCTTTTTATTTATATCATAAATCTGGGATATTTATACCATTTCAACTTTACTACCATTACTGTTAATAGATTTTTTCTTATATTTTTCTTTTTATCCATACCATTGTTGACTCACTTAGATCTGGATTTTTTGTGTTTTGAAGGTGATTATCTGCAACTTTTTTTTATTTTTTGGACGAAAATTATCTGCTACTTAGGTCTGGAGTTTTTTGTTTGTTTGTCTGCTCTTGAAATTGAAGGCTCAAAGTGTGATAAGGTTGAAGGTGTGATTTTTGTTTTTTTTTTTTTTACTCTTTAGTTGTACTGAAATATTGTCTCCTACAATTTTAATGTGATTATACTTTTTTTTGGGTGTATGTGCAGGTTTGATGGAGGACACATAACTTTTATTTAGGTTTGATTTTTCTGATGGGTCGTTGTTCATACAAAATACACAACCGTTTAAATTGGTTTTTTTTGTGTACTATGTTTCTTTTTTGGGTATTTTTGGTAGTGATGCTGGACGGGTATGGGAGGTGTTGTTTAAGAAACAGAGGGAGAAAGTAGGTGGCGGTGGTGCTAGAGAGAGAGAGAGAGAAGGTGGTTTAGGTTTTTTTTGTAATCAATTTTTTTTTTCATAAATAAATATTTTGGGCACAAATGAATAATTGGTGTGCATGTATAAAAGTGAAATTAGATGCAGCAGTCAATGTGTCAGAACAACTACTTCTGTGCTCAAAAGTATTGAGCAAAGGACATGAAAGAAGTAAATTTGTGCTTAATGAACAATGGAAACTCCTATATAGAAAACCGACCAATTTGTTGTGGTTGCATCGTGGCTGTTAACAAAGAGCACGAATAATTGTGCCTTTTACACTAAAGAGCACAAATAATATTGGTGCCCAAAGCCTGATATTGTAGTAGTGTTATATGCCAGCCGATATGTCTCTTTATCTTGTACTTTTTCATTTGTTTAATATTACTTTGATAAAAACAACAAATAAAACTAATGACATTTCATCATGTTGTCTAATATAATATTAATAACCTAATAAAAAACAATATAGGGATATATCTCTTCTTCCATGGCACAGACAATTACGGTCTCATAGAAAGTAGAGATGACTTCTTGAACGCGTCGATGCACGTCGTGACAAATGGTTTGGGGACAGTTGAAGCTGTAATTGCTAGGGTTTCTCTAAACTAGAAGCGAAGAAAAGAGAGAGAGGAAAGAAGAAAGAGAGAAAAAAAAAACAAGGAATTCAAGCATTAGGAAAATGTAGCAAATTGATGATGACATTGAAGGTTAGTGCAAGTGTAAATAAGGGCAAAGTTCATACCTTGAAATGCAAAATGACTCACAGACTCCCTAATTATAAAGAAATTTGGGCTAGTGCCAGTGCGCTGTCAAATGGAACCCTAAAAATGATTCAAACATGTCACCTTTGAAGAGTCCAAGTTCACAATGAAAAGGAGAGGCCAAGAGTGGCTTCGACAGAATCACAAACACCTATTCAAAAGTGGCTTCGACACCAAATTTACCTGAGTCCAAACAACTAGAGATTTCGTACCTGTTAAAATCCACAAGATACTGATTAATTAATTTGGAAACTGAAACTCATGATGTAGGGATTCGTAAATCAATCGTCAAAATACACAAGATAGTTCTGCTTTCAAATTTCAAACCTTCCAAAAGTTATCAAATTATAATATGCAGATCAAATTACAAATAGAAGAGGAGAAAAGAAACAACTATACATTTCGCCTTTGAGCTGGAGGAGGCAGCGGTCTGAGTTTGGTTTATGGGTAAAATTTGGGGGTTTTTCGTCTGGGTTTCGGTGGGGTCATTCGATGGTGCAAGAGGCACTTAGCGGGATTGAGAGGTTGAGAGAGAGGGCTGAGGGAAGACTGTGGTTTGAGAATATATTAACGAATAAGATGGAGAAGCGACGTGTCATCAATTGCCGAAGACCAATTGACATCGTCATAAAGGTAATCAAAAAAACCACTTTCAGTTTTAGCCTTGTCCAAATTCCCGCTCCTTCTTACTCCCCCTTTAGAAAGTTTTAATTAAATAGCAATTTGAGTGTTACACGTGAGGTTTATTCTTTTTTTTTTTTAATGGTCATTTGGGTCAGCAACCAGAAGATTATAGGGAGCTTTAGTAATATACCCAAAATAGGGGCTGAAATTATAAAAAAAACCCCACATGGAATACACTTTAGAAACATACCCAAAAACTATTTAATACATAAGAAATGAGTGTTGAAGTTCCTATAAATTACATCTCTACCATTGATTAACTTAAAAAAACTCAAAAAACACCCAAAACAAGCCCAGCCCAATTTTTTTTAAAAAAACCCAAACTTAAAAAAAAAACGAAAATCAAGGAGCTGTCCTTACGACCCTTCTCCACCGAACCTCCGTACACTGTTAATACCATGTCATAGAAGTACATTGTTAATACCATGTCATACAAGTACACTATTAATACCATGGCATAGAAGTACATTGTTAATATCATTTCATAGAAGTACATTGTTAATACCATTTCATACAAATAATTTCAAAAAAACCCAGTAAGACATCCGATATCTTTTGCAGAAACCACCTCCAATTATCCATAGTTTCACCACATACAATTGCAAAGGCAAAAGGAAATACCTCTACGTACACTGTTAATACTATGTCATAGAAGTATACTGTTAATACTATGTCATAGAAGATGTCGTGAGTACTAAATTCTCCACAAGCTCTGATTACAACCCAGTGAAACAACATCCAAACTTACACAACTATAGAGAGAAATCTTATGAGAAGGATAACTAGCAAATGGTAAGGATAACTGGCAAATGGTACACAGTGAGATCTCATTCTTCAAAAAACAAGTTCCAATACCTTCACCTTCAAAAAAAAAAAAAAAAGTGTCAATTATCAGGATTGAAATAGATTTCTAGGGCAATAGTCTGGAAAACCAATAATGACTCATGTCATGAGGACAACTAAACATTTTCCTAGGGCATTAATGTGGGGACACAATCTACCACTTCCCTTAACTTGTAAGAAATACGCCTGCCAATCCAAAACTAATAAACTGGTCACCTAAACAAATAGCAAACTGGATTACAATAACATACATTCTTCTTCATTCCAATGCATAGAATACTGCATGACACACTGTGTAAGTTTAATCACAGTTCTAAAGAGTATAGACCATTTGTATATTTTTGTTAGAGAGAGTATTGTCATCAATAGAGATCGTGAATTTTCAAAGAGGTTTCTTCACACTTTCTTGAACATGACAACTGCAAATTTAAGTACAATTCTAAGTATAAAAGATATTACAAGCGAATTCAAAGATACAAATCAGACTGAGCTAACAAACTTTCAGAGCTCCATGCTGTGATAAACATGAAAAAACCTGTGAGTTGAACAAACGCAATTTGTCAAAACACTAAGCAAAAAAACAAGTTCCAATACCTTCACCTTAAAAAAAAAAGTGTCAATTATCAAGACTGAAATAGATTAAACTTCAAATGTCCAGTATGTGTCAATTGGCAAAACATGCAGCTTCAAAAGTCCAATACTCCATGAATAACAATAAACCAAGACTGAAATAGATTAAAGTTTCAGATCAAGATTTGCTACATAATTGAAATACAGGATTGAAGGAAAACCTAGAAAACAAAAATCAATTAAGGCATCACGATCATCTTCGTCTTCTTGTTGCCTGACATTCACCTTTGGCTACACTTCAAGATTCCCAAGAGAAACAAGAAAATCCATTTCAGAATCATTTTAATTTTTACTTTCTAATAACATAATACAAAAGAATAACCTAAAAGACAAAGAAAGATAAATAAATGAAAAATGAACAGAAACCTTTCCATTTTCCTCTTCTGAGAGCTTCTTCAGTTGTTGGTGTTTAAGACCATGAATTGAATGGCTCTGAATTAGTACTCTCACCCTAAACTAGTACTCTCACCGAGATGCGCGTCATCCTCCCTGTGGGAGCAAATATTTTCGTCTCCAATCAGAGCACGCCATGTGGAAAAGAAGATTATCCCTTAAATTAATTAATTAAACCATTTATTGGGATAATTAATTAATCTGGATAATATCTTAATTATATGGTATTATCTCATAATAATAAAGATAATATCATTAATTGGGATATTATCATAATAAAGGGATATTATCTTTTAATTAATGAGATAATATCAATAATTCGGGTATTATCTTATCAAACGGATAATATCTTATAATAAACGAGATAATTCAGATATTATCAAGTCCGACTCGATCTCTACGAAACCCTAGCCCTGAGGCTCCTATAAATAGATGACTTCAGTCATCATTCAAGGTACATCTAAATCTACTTCAGAAACCCTACTTCAAAAACCCTACTTCTAAACCTAGTTCCAAAACCCGAGAAAATACCCGTGGTCGGATCTAGCCACCTTCATAGCACCGCCGTAGAGCATGGTGGAACCTCTCATCAAGGTGGGCTCATTACCATCGTCGACTTTGGCCCAATCTTGGAGCAACTTCATCTATTCCCTCCATTGCCTTCGCGCCCGACGCATGCTCCCGCTCACATCTCTAATGAAGCCCTAGCCCGTTTACAATTGGGCTCCACACACTTCTCTCCTCCCGATCCACGAAGTCAAGTAGACCTCAATCTGAGAGTTGACCAGCTAACTCAGAAAATGAATGACCAAAACAATTTGATGAGGCAGCTCCTCAACCAAATAAACTTGGCTCAAAACCTTGGCCTTGGACAACAGGGTGAAGAGAGAAGGATGGACGGACACGCCGATATGCAGTTCGAAGGGTATCGAGCAGGTCGAGCAGGAGTAAGCAGACAAGGAGATGGACAACAACGTGGTCAGCTTGTCGACATGTCGCAGGCATCTGCGAGCCACACTCAGAGCCGACGAAGTCTCCCATCCAGACAGAATTTAAGGGCCAATGTGCGTGAAAGGCTAGGCCCACAACCTGGCATTCGTGCTCGCCTGGGCCCGCAAGGAAACGTGCTTGAAAGGCTAGGCTCCCAGAGAGATCAACCTGACGGCCATCACCATGAGGATCGTGAAGGAAGGCACTCTGCTGCTCGCTCGCAGAGAAATGTTCACGAAAGGCTAGGCTCTCAGGGAGGTCAACTAGATAACCCCCGCGATGAGGACCGTGAAGAAAGGCGCTCCGCTGCTCGCTCTCGAAGAACCAATTCTCACCACCAAGCGGAGAATACTTCGCAAGCGCAGTCTACCAACAAGCCGCCTAGGCAGCGCAGCCGAGAAGGTCAACCCTTGCAAACCAACGAGGAAGTCAATCAGCATCGTCCAAATCGTCGAGGTCGCCTACGTGACCGACTAACCATGCGTGTGGAAGACATTGAGAAGCTTGTAAATAACCGACTTCGAGACTTAAAGATTGGCGGAAATTTCGAAGATACACTACGCATGGAAGTAGACCGAGCAAACTCCTCACCTTTCAATGCTGAAATCGAGCAGGCTACTCCTCCAAAACGATTCTCAACACCCTCTTTCACATGCTTCAAAGGAGATTCCGATCTCGAAAGCCATCTGAAGCATTTCAAGAGCCTTATGATCCTCTACAAAGCCAAAGATGCGCTAATGTGCAAGGTGTTTGCAATGACTTTGCGAGGAGCAGCTCAGGACTGGTTCCATACCTTGCCCTCCGGGTCGATCAGCAGCTTCAAGGAGCTTGCTTATGTCTTCACCAAAGAATACACTTCTTACCGGACGATCAAGAAGAATCCTGACCACCTGTACAACCTGCGCAAGAAGCCCAACGAATCTCTTCGATATTACATCAAGAGATTCAAAGCAGAAAAGGCTAACATCGTAGGATGCGATGACCGAATCGCGTCCTCTGCATTCAAGAAAGGTCTTCCAGCTGAGCACGACTTATACTGCGAGCTGACTATCACTCCCAGCCAGACCCTGGCAGAGGTCTTCGCGACTGCGGAATGCTACGCGCTCTGGGATGACGATCGAATCGCCGCGAAGAAGTCCACCGAGCAGGAAGATCAGCTGACCAAGCGGGTAGGTCAAAGAAGTGACAGGTTTAGCAGCAGGGAAAAAGACAAACGTAGGTCGCACCCACAAGGAGACGCTACGAAGGAGAACTACACCAAGTTCTCCATCCCTATACATCAAATTTTAGCCCAAGTAAAGGACAAACCTTGGGTAAAAAAACCGCCACCCTTGAAAGGAGATCCGGATAAGAGGGATACCAGAAAGTATTGTGCCTTCCATGCGACGCACGGGCACAATACGAATAATTGCTTTGCTTGGAAAGCGCACCTCGAAGAACTCGTAAGAGAAGGGCACTGCACGGAATTCATCGCGAAGCAGGCCATCCAGCGAATCGAGGACCGCGATGCCGCCAAGGAGCCACCTCAAAAAGTCATAAGGATTAACACAATCCTAGCCGTTCCGAGGAATCCGAGCTGACCAGCAAAGAAAAGAAGAGGAAGATCAAACAGGCCACTATGATCTCCCAGGTCTCCAGTAGTCTCCCACTGGCAGAAGACGATCCCGTGATCGGCTTCCAAAAGAAAGATCTAATCGGCCTCAATCTGCCACACAACGATGCCCTTGTCATCAGCATTCAAATCGCTCAGGCCATGGTCGATCAAATCCATGCAGACGAGGGCAGTGCAGCCAATATCCTACAATTGGCAGTCATCCAGCAGATGGGCTTAAAGACAAAGATCAACAAATCAACTAGGTTACTAACCGGCTTCAATGGCGCAAGAACGGTTACCGTGGGCACGATAGATCTCGACGTCTACTCCCCATCTGTAATCAGCTCGCAAACATTCATGGTCATTGATGAACTCTCACCCTACAATGGCATTCTGGGCAGACCATGGATCAGCAAGATCAACGCCATCACCTCCGCCACACATCAGAAAATCCGCTACCCTATCCCTGGGGGCCGTATCGGTCAGATCAACAGTGATCAGACAATGGCGAGGAAATGCTCAGCTCAAGGGCTGAAGAGAAGCAAGCAAACACAGTTCCTCCCTGTAAATCAGGCAGATATGAAGGGAGTAGAGCAACCAGAGGAGAAGGCAAATCCCGTTCCTGACGGCCGAGCAGACCAGAAAGGAGAAGGAATAGCTACTCCCCAATAGCAATCAAAGAATCAGGACCAAGTCGAGGGAATCCGTCCGGAGGTCTCTCCTGAATAAGGATGGAAGCCCGAAGAGGACGTCGAGCTAGTACCCCTTGATCCTGACAAGCTAGAGAGAAAAGCGCGGATCGGCTCGCGCTTAAGCCAGGAGGAAAAGGTAGAGCTTGCAGCCTTCCTCCAGAACAACAAAGACGTATTCGCATGGTCGCCATCCGACATGCCAGGCATTGATCCCTAGATCATCTGCCATCGCCTACACGTCAACCCAGCAATCAAGCCTGTAGCGCAGAAGAGACGCAACTTTGCCCCCGAGCGGGTTGTCATCATTGAAACCGAGATCGACAAGCTCCTAGCTGCCGGTTTCATTGAAGAAGTCTCCAACGCAACTTTGCCCCCGAGCGAGGGCATGACGTTGTTTTCGTAGCAAAGAAAGATAAAGGCCTGTGGAGAGGTACGTACTACTACAAAGTCATGCCCTTTGGGCTGAAGAATGCCGGAGCAACCTACCAAAAGCTAGTAAACAAAATTTTCAAGGAGCAAATCAGTAAAACCATGGAGGTCTACGTAGATGACATGTTAGTCAAAGCTCCCCAGCGAGCAGACCACATCACAAACCTCACCGAGGCATTCAGCCTACTCCGAAAATACAACATGAAGTTGAACCCGAGCAAATGCACATTTGGAGTCTTGTCTGATCGATTCCTGAGATATTTAGTCACCCAAAGAGGAATTGAGGCACATCCGAATCAAATCAAGGCTATACTCAACATGAAGTCACCTGCCATAACAAAGGAGATACAAATTCTAACGGGTAGAGCAGCAGCTCTCAACCGATTCCTCTCGAGATCTACCGACAAGTGCAGGCCATTCTTCAAAGCCTTGAAGAAAGGACACAAGGACAAGTGGGATGACGAATGCGAAGTAGCTTTTCAAAACTTGAAAACCTACCTCACTACACCTCCCCTACTCTCAAAACCGATACCAGGCAAAGACTTGTACATCTACCTGGCGGTGTCCGACTCAGCTGTCAACTCAGCTCTTATCCGAGAAGAGCTGGGGGCACAACATCCGGTATTCTACACTTCAAAAGCTCTCCTGACGCAGAGACTCGCTACCCGAAAATGGAGAAGCTCATTTTTTCGCTTATAGTTTCCGCAAGAAAGCTAAGGCCCTACTATTAAGCACATCGGATAGTTGTCATGACCAATGTCTTAAAAATTGAAATTATCGTCGAAATATCGGCGATAATTTCATTTTTTTCACATGCCGATACTCTGGGCACAAACCATACAGTTTTCGTCCGAATATCGATAATGTCGCCGAAATTGTCGGCGAAATATCGTTCTCGATAATATCGAACAGCTTCAACACAAAACCGTTGCAATATCTCGATAATATCGAGATTATCGATACCTGCAAACCCGAAACCATGGCTCGGGGAGAAGAAATGTGACCCCTGCAATTCCTTGAGTTGCAGAGGCGCTCTGTTAGCACGAGGAAGAAGATGAGGATTTCTGACTTTTTTCTGTCTTCTCAAACTTGCAACAACTTCAACTTCAGCGCAGCAAGCAGAGCGCTTCCTTTTCTTGGTCTTTTGATTCATGGAGAAACGACACCTTTTCATTTAAGTTTTTATTTTATTTTATAAAAACATATTAAAATAAACAGGGGCAACAGCAAGCAATGGAGCTGCTACCCGATAAAGCCCACAATCCCCAATACATTGGACATTTCAAACGCAATACGCTATTATGTTTTCAATTTTTTTTTTTCTCTTTCCCAGTCTTGCTTTTTCTCTTCTTTTTCATTTCAGTTTTTTCTTTTTGTATATATTTGTCTTTGTTTTTCTCTTTACTTTGTGTTTACTTTTTATTTTACATTTTTTTCCTTTTCATGTATTTTTCTTTATTACATAATTTTAGCTCATTCTATTTTATAATTTGTTTTTGTCTTGCTTTTATTTTTTTTCAAAATTAGAATAGATGAGAGAATATCACTTATGTTTTGTGAAAATAGGCTAAAATATTTATATATATACATGGTTTTGTTTTGAATTTTTTTTGCAAGAAACAAATTGTTTTGAATTGTTTTGACCATTCCTTTTGACCATGCAATGTATAAAGTGTAAAATATTTTAGTAATTCATTATATATAAATGATTATGGTGTGTTTAATCTTTTTTCATTAATTACTACATATTTTCTACACTGACAGTGTTTGCCAGCTCGCTATATAATCAACTTAAATCAGTTAAGTCCATCATGCAATGCATTTCCTTCCAATTTTTTATGATAAACTAATAGATAATTGACTAAATAAACATCCTGCAAAGTTTCAATAAAAATTTCCAAGTTTTTCTTACAATTTCCGTGGTTTTTATTCAATTTTTATCGATATCGATAATATCCCGATATTTCCATCGAAATTTCCGTGTTTTTGGCCTACCGATATTTCCGATATAATCGATATTTTAGACCTTGGTCATGACAGAATTTCCTTTGAGATCGATCTTTCACAGCCCCGACGCCTCTCAGCGACTCATGAAATGGGCTATCGAACTCAGTCAATACGACCTCCTCTACCGGCCAAAAATTGCTATAAAAGCTCAAGCTTTAGCAGATTTTGTTGTTGAGTTTACTCCGACAGCCGAAAAAGAGAAGCTGGTCACGAAAAGCAAGGAAAAAGCAGACGATACCTCCCCCACCGATTCAAACCTACCTAACGACATGTGGCAGTTACATGTAGACGGAGCGTCAAATCACAAAGGAGCGGGGGCAGGCGTTGTCAGAATCACCCCAGACGGAACTTTGTTGGAACAAGCCATCACACTAGGCTTTTCTGCTTCAAACAATGAGGCAGAGTATGAGGCATTGCTCGCCGGATTGCGCCTAGCAAAAGAACTGTCGATCAAAAGAGTGGCCATCTACTCAGACTCCCAGCTGATCACGAATCAAGCCTCAGGTAAGTACATGGCGAAACATCCGAGAATGATCTAGTACCTCGACAAAGTCCAAGGACTTTTGAAAGAATTCCCTACTTTCACCATCCAACAAGTTCCACGGGCGGAGAACACCCATGCAGATGCGCTGGCAAGCCTAGGATCAGCACTGGACACCCAGTTCAAACGCTCCATCCCGGTAGAACACCTTGACCGGCCAAGCATCGAAGAAATAGAGCCAATCAATTCAATGCAGATTGATGAAGACCCCAGCTGGCAAGACCCCATCATCGACTACTTGGTGAATGGAAATCTTCCGTCGGATAAGTCTGAGGCTAGGAAGGTCCAGCAGAAAGCCGTGAGATACTACATGCAATGCACCAAGCTCATTCGCAGATCATACTCAGGCCCTCATCTCACCTGCATAAAATATCCTCAAACACTTGAGGTCCTCTACAAAATTCACGACGGCGAGTGCGGCAACCACTCTAGAGGCAGGTCACTCGCCCAGAAGGCTCTAAATATAGGCTATTTCTGGCCTACTATGTGCCATGACTCGACCGAGTATGTCAAAAGATGTGATCGTTGCCAACGGTACAAACTGGTTCCTAACCTGCCTGCCGAAATCTACAATCCGCAAAACAGTCGGTGGCCTTTCATGCAATGGGCTATCGACTTAGGGGGCCCCATGCCAACGGCACCAGCCAATAAAGAAATGATGATCATCGCCACTGATTACTTTACTAAATGGATCGAGGCCGAAGCTCTATCCTCAACTAAAGAAGCTGATGTGGAACAATTCATCTGGAGAAACATCATCTGCCGATTTGGCTACCCACAATCACCAGTTACCGATAATGGCTTACAATTCATCAACAAGTAGACGACTGAACCTAGCACATTTCTGAAGAAGAGAAGCAAACTACTACAAATTCCAGAATGTGCCACAACAAAAGACAGTTGCCCATAAGTAGCATCCTTCGGGAGACGCAGGGCGATAACCAGAAGCGTCATTCGAGAGACGCAGCCCGTAAAGAAGCGTCCTAAGAGAGATGCAGGGTGCACCAGGAATTTCCTAAGGGAAGTATCCAGGTTCCTATCCGTTCCCTAAGGGGGGCAGGATAAGTCACACAGTTGCCCATAAAAAGCGTCCTAAGGGAGACGCAGGGCGACGACCAAAAGCGTCCTTCGGGAGACGTAGGGTGCGCCAGGAATTTCTTAAACGGAGGTCTCCATGCTTTTTGCAGGAAATATCCAGGTTCCTATCCGTTTCCTAAGGGGGGTAGGATAGCCAAACAGTTGCCCATAAAAAGCGTCATAAGGGAGACGCAGGGCGATGACCAGAAGCGTCCTTCGGGAGACGCAGCCCACAGAGCAGCATCTTAAGGGGGTTGCAGGGTGCGCCAGGAATTTCTTAAGGGAGGTATCTAGGTTCCTATCCGTTTCCTAAGGGGGGCAGGATAGTCATACAGTTGTTCATAAGCAGCGTCCTAAGGGAGACGCAGGGCAACGATCAGAAGCGTCCTTCGGGAGACGCAACCCACAAAAAAGCGTCCTAAGGGAGACGCAGGGTGCGCCAGGAATTTCCTAAGGGAGATATCCAGGTTCCTATCCGTTTCCTAAGGGAGGCAGGATAGTCATACAGTTGCCCATAAAAAGCGTCCTAAGGGAGACGCAGGGCAACGACCAAAAGCGTCCTAAGCTTTCTCCGGAAAAAGGCAGAATACGCCCGGAAACCCTCAAGAGGGACCCTGGCTTTTGCAAAAATCCTAAGGGGAAATGTACAGCCAAGACACTAGCCGGTTACTCAAGCAGTTCACAAGACAATATGCAAATTGAAGTTGAAATGATAACTGAAATTTCCATAGCAAAGTGATCAACTGGCCAAGTTCAAACAAAAAGAAGATGGTCAAACAAGACCAATTATTCTAAACAAAAAGCAGACTACAAAAACTGAAAAGAAATAAAGGAGTCTTCATCTACTCCGAAACGCCGGCAGGGGATCCTTGATCTGCAGCCTCTTCAGTGTCCACATGATCAGCCACACTCTCAGTAGCTCCGCATGCCTGATCTATGACGTCTGCCACCACTCTCATCGACACGTCTCCGGACGTAGGCCAAATGGGCCACACTCTTCGACAAGTCTCTGGACGTAGGCCAAACGGGCCACCCTCATCGACATGTCTTCGGACGTCTCATCGACACATCTCCAGACGTAGGCCAAACGGGCCACTCTCATCGACACATCTCCGGACGTAGGCCAAACATGCCTGCATCCCCTACAAGGTTGGACTTGTTCACCTTGAGATCAGCCGCTGATGTTGCAGAAGAACCTTTCGCCTGAGCAGATGACTCTCTTACTTTCTTAGCCTCTGCCAACCTCACCTTCAAAGGAATTGGCAATGACGAATCAACTCCACGCTTAACTGCTCATGACTCAAACAGCTGGATCATGACGGTTTGGTGGATAAGCAGACCTCCCATGTGAACTAGATCACACACAGACTACTTCACGGAGCAGATCACGATCTCCAAGCTCATCAGCAAAGAGGCTTAAGGGGAACATCCCTAATATTGCGCATACCGCCAATCTTCTTGCTATCCGCACCAACGAGATGTTTGACCTTAGCAGATGACGAGGGAACAACTCCTATGTGAGTCTTCTTAGCAGAAGGGAGCTTTTGGCTTCTTCCTCAATGGAGAACACATTCCTCGCCCGTGAAGAAGTAGCTTGAGTTCTCGATGACTTGACATCAGCCTTCATCTTTAAGGGGAGTTCAGCAGAACACTCCTCCTGTCCAGCAGGCAGATCGTCAGGGTCCGAACCATCCTACTTCCATCTCTCGACATCCTCGGCAGGGGGCAGTCCACTGACTTCTTCCCGATACTCGCTCAGCAGCCACCAGAGGCCACCGCCTCTCCAACCGTCTTCGACCGCCAGTCACGATGACTACCAGCCTAGTCCTACCCAACTGGTCCTCGCAGAGAAAAAGAGAAAATGAAGAAAAATATACGTGCTCGACTTACCTTGGGATGCATGGCAACTCCTTTCTTCGACAAGCAGTACAAATTCTCCAAGATCTTTCTCAAGTTAGAAAGTAGAGAAGTTAAGTTTGCGATGTGAGAAAGAGTGAAGAGAAGCCCTGTATTTATGCAAGTTGGACAACCCGGCTCAAGAAGGAATCGCAAGCTCATTCCTACTGGGAATCCAACTCCAAGAACAGTCAGAAGCCTACTCCAATTGGGAAACCGATCTGCAAAAGGAGTCCAACTCACAGAAGAAAGCCCAGACACAGTTGGAGAGTCTGAAAAATAATTTCATCTCCTACATGCCACACAAGCGCCATGCAGAAGCTGGGGGGCATTTGTGGGAGCAAATATTTTCGTCTCCAATCAGAGCACGCCACGTGGAAAAAAAGATTATCCCTTAAATTAATTAATTAAACCATTTATTGGGATAATTAATTAATCTGGATAATATCTTAATTATATGGTATTATCTCATAATAATAAAGATAATATCATTAATTGGGATATTATCATAATAAAGGGATATTATCTTATAATTAATGAGATAATATCAATAATTTGGGTATTATCTTATCAAAGGGATAATATCCTTATTATAGGATATTATCTTATAATAAACGAGATAATTCAGTTATTATCAAGTTCGACTTGATCTCTACGAAACCCTAGCCCCGAGGCTCCTATAAATAGATGACTTCAGTCATCATTCAAGGTACATCTAAATCTACTTCAGAAACCCTACTTCAAAAACCCTACTTCTAAACCTAGTTCCAAAACCTGAGAAAATACCCGAAGCTCTCTCTCTCCCTCTCCACTCTCCACTCTCCATATTTTCTCCACACGACTCCGGCCACCACACACGGCTCCGGCCGCCCGGTTTACACCGTACAAACTCCGTACCCTTTGCTTAGCTATTGTTTTCCTACAAACACTCGAACTAACTTAGGCATCGGAGGGCCTTTGGCCAACACCCCTGGGGTGTGGTCTATTTACTCCAATCTGTTTTACAGGAATCGAGGAAGAGAGAGAAGGAAGATTGAAGGTTTAATGATCTAGAAGCGAATATTCTCCCGTGAGATTATTTGCACAAACACTCCCTAATTCTCAAGATCTGGCTATGCACGGACCCCTCCCTCTTCGCCCTCCGCCTCCATCGCCCAACCGACCTCAGCGACTCCATCTCCTCCGACGATCCCCCACTGTCCTGCTCCATCTCTTCGTGCTCTGTACACGCCTTAGGCTTCAACATGAAAAGCAAGCTCCGCTGAACCTCCTCCATCATTTCCCGATGGTCGTCGTTCTTCTTCTGGTTTGGGCGCCCAGAAATTTGAACCCAGACACCAAGGTCCAGGGTCTTAAACACACTAAAGGGTAAAGCAGGTGAGTAATAATTCAGTTTTGAGTTTTTTTATATGAATTTCACACTAAAGGGTAAACCAGGAAATCTGTATATTAAGTAAACTACAAAAAAGAACATCTAGCAATAGTGGGGTGTGTTTATGAAGTCAATTTCATGTAGGGTACTTTTATGATTCTATAGCTAGAAATGGGTTTCTTTATAGTTCTCTAAAGATTATATATGCACAGAATCTTCAATTACACTGAGTGTAAATTTTACACAGTTATTTTCACTTCCAAAAATGTTAACCCATTATATGCCAGCAGACATGTCTCTTCATCTTGTACTTTTTCATTTGTTTAATATTACTTTGACAAAAACAACAAATAAAACTAATGACATTTCATCAAGTTGTCTCTAATATAATATTAATAACCTAATAAAAAACAATATAGGGGTATATCTCTTCTCCCAGGTTATGCTTTATATGTTATGTGGGTCTCAAAGCCTTAAATCCCATATACTTTATATGTTATGATTGTAAGATGATTTTCCTTTTAATGGTACGTGTGAATGGGATCCATTCTTTCCATTTTTTCCCCCTTGACCATCCTTTACTACTTTAATTTAGTCTTCAAAGAGATTTCCATTTTGTTTTCTTGTTTTTGGCTTTTGTGAATATTTTTTTTTGCCATGGAAACTGTTTAATTAGGCTGTAGCAATAGCATATGCAACTGGGATAAATTAGTTTATTTGTTTAAATGGTATAGCTTTTACTTTTTTATTTGTTTAATATTATTTTGTCTTTTACTCTTCTCCCATGGTAGAGACAATTACGGCGTCATGAAAAGTAGAGACGACTTCTTGAACGCGTCCGTGCACGTGGTTTGGGGATGGTTGAAGCTGTAATTGCTAGGGTTTCTCTAAACTAGAAGCGAAGGAAAGAGAGAGAGGAAAGAAGAAAGAGAAAAGAGAGAAAAATAAAGGAAAGCAGAAAAAAAATGTCTTCCTTCCAATCTTCTCTGGATCTAACTTTAGCTCCCCCAACACAGACAAGGGTGCAATCACTTGCACCAGTCTGGGCACCCTATTTTGCGTCCTCACGAGGTCCCGTGACTGTCAATGACTCGTTGCTCCTTGACAACGATGTTGCCATTGGAGTTGCGAGGAGTCTGGTGACTCCCAGAGATGTGCGCATACTGGGAATTAGAGATGACAACAGCCTAGTGAGCGATGTCGTGGCAATGGGCGTGCAGAGTGCTACATGTATCTCAAGTGTGGGGCATCGCCTCACTACAAAAACTCATGAGGTGCAATTTCTAAAAGCTCAATTGACAGCAAAGAAAAAATTGGTTGATGAATATCAGCACAACAACAGAAGATTGAAGAAGGATAATGCAAAAAGGGAAGAGGAGCACCGACGCCAACTTGAGCTTTTGAGGGCAGAAAATGAAAAGTTATCAAAACTAGTAACTTTTTATGCTAAAGAAATCCAAAAAAAGTCAGAGGCCTCAGAGCGACTGAGTAAATGCAAACGCGGAGATGACAACTCTAGTTTTGCTGAAGCTAAGAGAGTGATTTTTGGGAGCTCAAGTGATGAGCCCCAAGAAGCGGTGCGTGAAAATCAGGAAGAGGATATTCAGAGCGCAAAACTAAAGGCTCCTTTGGTGGAATTATGAAGCATGGCGAGATGATGATGAAGAAAATGAGGAAGAGGATGAAGAGGATGAAGAGGATGAAGAGGAAGAAGAGAGAAAAAAAAATTAATGCAGCCTGTTTGAAGTGAAATAAAATTTGTTTTTAACTTAACAAAAAAAAAACTAACTTAATAAAATTGTATGATTAATTGTTAAAAGGATAGTATTTTTATTACACTGAGTGTAAATGGATTATATATGCCCGGAATCTTCGATTACACTGAATGTAAATTTTACACAATTATTTTCACTTCCAAAAATATTAACCTATTATATGCTAGCCGACATGTCTCTTCATCTTGTACTTTTTCATTTGTTTAATATTACTTTGACAAAAACAACAAATAAAACTAATGACATTTCATCTTGTACTTTTTTATGATTGTAAGATGCTTTTCCTTTTAATGATACGTGTGAATGGCATCCATTCTTTCCATTTTTCCCCCTTGACCATCCTGTACTACTTTAATTTAGTCTTCAAAGAGATATTTCCATTTTGTTTTCTTGTTTTTGGCTTTTGTGAATATTTTTTTTTTTTTGCCATGGAAACTGTTTAATTAGGCGGTAGCAATAGCATATGCAACGAGGATAAATTAGTTTATAATGAGGTCAAAGTCAAAGGGATATAAATCTTGCTAACGGAATACGAAAGATAAAAGGTCAATTGATCTTGGTGGTATCGAAATCAACCGAGCAGGTTTCTGTTAAGGACTTAATCAAAGTGTTGCATGTAATTAAAGAATAAATTTTCAATGAGGTTTTAGTTTTTTAGACTGTTCAAGCCACATCAACAAAGAACCTTTTAAATTGTCAAATGCCCACTTCGTATACTTTCCTTGATATTTAAAACAAATAATCCAAATTGAAAGTAATATCAGAGCAATTGGAATAAGTTACATTTTCAATCAGTCATGAATAAATAACCACTCAGGCCAACATAAGAAAACCACTCGGAGTTATGTCATGAAACAAGATCAAGAAGCACCACAAAAGAGAAGTCCAAATTCTAGTCACCCCACATCATTTCTTGCTTTCTATGGTCTGCAGCCCGCATGCAGGATATTGATTGCTCTGGCTTGCAAGTGCTATAAACTGTTGGTTTGTTTTTATTGAAAATCAAGTGGGACAACAAATTCCACCACCTTTTGTAATTTAGCCAGCAAGCAAGCAAGATATTACCTTGATGAGTTGAGTTCATGAATAATTTAGCCACCACCTTTTCTTTGAATAAATCATTGCATCAACTTTTTTTGTATGGCCAAAGGGTATCATGCTTTTAAAAGAGAGGGAAGTCTACATGATCTACCTTTTTTTTTTGTGTGTGGGTAAACAGGAGGGGAAAAACCCCGGACACAACAACAACTAAAAGGAATTAAGACATACTAATCTAGCTTTCACTACACCAGCAATATCATCAAGGAGAAGAGAACCAATCCAAGCAGGAGCTTCATCAAAATAAAGGATACCCAGGTCTAGGTTGTAACTCCAATTTGCCAACTCGTTAGGTATTCTTCTTCTTCTATGTCTTCATCTTTTTCTTTTTCTTCCCATTTTTTATTTGGTAGTGTCTATTTATTTGTTTGCAAAATTAATTTGGTAGTATCTGTTTATCAATTTGCAAAGGTGTATACACGCAACTACCATCCAAAATGAAGACGAAAGTAATGATATTAATAACAGTGGGGATGAGGGTGGGGATGAGGACGAGGATGAGACTAATCATATGGATTTGGAATGAGATATAGTGTGATTCTTTTTATTATTTGGTGTCGTCAATGTTTTATTTATAAATGGATAGTATTTTTATTTATGTTTGGAATACGAAACTCTTTGGTTATTTCAGTTGTTATTATATTTGGTGAAGCATTTTTTATTTCTGTTTTGATTGTTTTATATCTAATTCTATTATAATAGTATTTCTTTTCTATTATTGTCTATTTTGCTAATGAACACAAATGGTAGCTATGGCAAGAAAAGGAAGGAGTCGCAATACATCATCAACCAATGAACAGGGAGACTTACTTAGATCCTCTGCAGTCCAACATGCCTCTGTTGAACCATCTCAAGATAATGAAGTACAAGAAACTCAAGGGACATGCTCTGAGACTCAACCTTCAAATACCCAAGGTATAGCTTATATTATTTGAAAATTATAAATAATATTATGTTATTAATTGTTGTTCTTAAATTAATTGTTGTTCTTAAAATAGGATTAAGTGCTGCGAAAAAAAAAAGGCAAAGGGAAGGCCAAGGAAGGAAAAGGAAAGGGTATGCAAATTGAAATATATAAGGGAAGGTAAACATATACACTACTTATTACTATTACCAATAGTTATTCTAGTTATTTCTTAGACTTCGACAAGTGTAGCTTAATTAATTATCACTTATTAGTTTATTTGATGGCATATAAAGTTCTTTAATGATTTCAATTTCCTCCAGCATTGTAGCCAAAGAAGCTGCTCGGAATATAGGTGTACTTTTCAAGCAAGAGATTAAAGGAGCTTGGGTAAAATTTTCAGATTATCCAGAGACTCAAGTAAATCTATTATTTGAGCGTTTCATCGAAGCTGGATATACTTACACATGTTCTGAGGAAGAATTGAAGATTGCATTCATTGGACATATTAAAAAAAAAATTGCTGATTGGATGTGGAACTTGAGAACGCCAATTTTTCAAAAATACAAAAGCACTGGTCAGAGATATGCAAACCGCCCAGAGAATGTACCTGATCCTGCAATATGGATTGCAATGGTTGATGAATGGTTAAAGCCTGGCTGGCAGGTAAAAGTTAATTTAAATAAGATGTTTTAGCTATACATAATTATTAAGTTACCATTCTACGGTGGGTTATTAATTTTTACATCATTGGCAATAACCATCTATTTGATGGCATCTACTTTGAATTATATTTGCAGGATCAAAGTAAAAGAAACAAAGCTAATCGGGAAAAATCAACAATAGTGCATACCACAAGTTCAGTTCCAATGGCGAAATACCAAAAAGATGAGGTAAACAATTGAATATTTTATGTAAGGCATGTATGTAAAGGTCTTCAACTATTTTCATTGTTGAAGCTATGATTGTGAAGTTGGTGATTGCACTAGGTATCATGATTAGAGCTTATGTCATTTTTTTTAAGGGAACCTGGATGACTGAATTTATTTGTCTTATCATATTCATGTTTTCTTGTTAACAACTTGATCGAACTGGAATTGAACCTAGTCCAATCGATTGTTTCAAAAAAATTCATGTAAGTAAGGGTAAGAATGGAGAAGGAGAAAATTGGCCAAGAGAAAAGGCGAAAGAACTTTATGTATAGTTTCCACTTCAATGTCCAGCTTCATATTTTTCCATTAGCATGATATTGTGTCTATATCTGAAACATGTGTTTTTAATTTCACTACAGGAAATGGAAAACAAAAAGGTTGCTGTTGAACAGGAAAACCTTGATGTCAATGATTGGGATATATATAAGGAGGTGATTGCCCCTAGTCATGGTCGTGTTCTTAGCTTAGGCGGTGGCGTTAAAGCTAAAGATGTATACAACGCCTCAACTAACCAAAACTGTAATAAACGTAGGTGCGTGGAATTGGAAGAAAATCATGAGCATTTGAAAGAGGAATTGAATGATGTCAAAGGTCAATTGAGCACTTTGCAACAACAAGTTCAAATGTTGATTAACAATAACCCACAAAATTCTGCTAACTGTGCAAGGCAATCACCTAATGCGGTATAGCATTTCTTATGTATATTACTTCTTAATTGTATTTGTTACTCCCATTTTCAAATTCTATCAAGTCTTATCATAATTCTTTATTTTTTGTTGTTATTATACCAGGACAATGTTGCAAGCTGTTCTGATGCTTATCTTAGTGACAATGTCGTGGAGGAGCCCAACTAGTTCTTTTATCATCTCCCGAAGACATTTTATTTAGTAATGTTAGACTTAGAAATTATATTCAAATTTTAGAAGTTGGAGACATATACGAGTTGATATGAAATGAATATTGTTTAGTTTTTTTATATTATTGAATGACAAAAACATATTTATGAAAACAGTTTCTTATTTGAAATATTATTTATATATTTTACTATTAAAATGTAATAATTATGAGAATAATTATTCTCTTTACGACAGGTCTGATAACATTTTCAACATCCTTGTTCATCGTAAAAAAAAAACTTTTACGACAATCTATGTTGATCGGAAATATAACTTACGAGTCATTTCCGAGAATAGTGATTTCATTTACGACACCACATTCCCATCGTAATTGTCTATTTTCGATGACACGTTTCATTATTTCTAATAGGTCTACCCCGTGAACAAACATTTCTCGGAATAGATCCTATGCATTATTTCCAACAAAGAATAATTATTTTTTGATGCAATTTTGCTATCGAAAATATCTATTTCATATGAACAAACATTGTCGGAAATAAATTTAGTCCTCGAAAATAGTATTTCTGACAAGATTTGTTGTCAGAAAAGTTTGGTCGGAAACAACAAAAGCTCGTCGTATAAGAAACAGTTCCGACTAACTTCGAATCATTTCCGACAATGTTGGTATATTGGAAATACTAAATTATCATTGTTTGCCAAATTAGTTTCCTACGACGTCATAATATTTACGACACACATCGCTGGTCGAAAATAAAAAAATTTCTGACGGCTCGTCAAAAATGTACCTTTTCCGATGACCACTTTTCCGACGCCGTCCGACGGCCATTTGCTCTCGAAACAACGTTTTTCCGACAAAAAAAGGGGTATTTCCGACATTGTTTTGCCTTTCAAAAAAAAGTTTTTTTTTGTAGTGTAGGTGTGTCTCACTCTTGTTAATGCATCTATACATCAAATTCAACTTTATACATTGAATAAACATATTTATATTTATAATCATTACGAGTAAACCTGATATGTTTGGTGAAATACAATGACCTTAGCAGTTGTCGTAACTTGTAAGTGAGATTATACAGACGGAAGCCTAAAGGCAGCTCATGAGTTCTTAGTTACCTTCATTTGCTAGGCTTAAAAATGAGGATTTCACTAATAAACCCATTTTAGCAATGACATAATATACACTATTTGGAGTGAAAAAACCTAAAACTAGCCACTTGTCATTTTCTAGTTTGGGATTTTCTCTCCAAATAAGCTATATACGAGTTTTTATATAATATGTCATGCTAAAATAATTTTTTTATAAATATCTATTAAAAATCTTTCGCACGAGCATAACTAATAGAAAAAACTGAACCCTAAACCCTAAACCCTTTGCTCCATCCATTGGTTCTACTACTACTTGGTTCGAGGAACCGCCAGATTTCCTTACTGATATTTTGTATGAGGATTGTAATAATTAGTTTTTACAGGCATGATCTTGGGGGGACCAGTGGGCACTCTACCGGAGGTAAGGTTCCTTCTCCCACTTGCAGTTGAGAGGGTAGGCAACTTCATAACAAAAGACCAAAACACCCATTAAGTGTAGAGACACTCACCTAATCCTCTAAGACATAGCCTGCTTTTTGTACTTGTTCCATCCTTCTCGAATAAAATTATATCACCTTTTGACAACAACAAAAAAAGTAACGCGTAGAGCATGTGAAAAGGAAAAGGAAAAAGGAATACTACATGTGCAACTAGTTACATAAGAAAAAGAAACGTTTTGATAATTTTGTTCATTTCGTACTGAAACTTTGGTTTCCCTACCAATTGCATATCTTCATTAGTGTGCTGGTTAAATGCTATGTTAACCCATAACGTGACACTAACTGGACCCACTTGGACTCACTAATTTATTGCTATGAGAGGAAGATTTTTATTATTTATTATTAATGAATTAATTTCATAATCTGTTATTATTTATTTTGTACTAACACGACACATATGAATAAGCCAACATGGGTCCATTTATTATTATGTCATGGGTTAAAACAAGCAAACAGATGGAGGTATAAAAGTGTTATGAAAATTAATGTTTTTTTTAGTATAAGTGATAGTCTAAATTACAAAGGACGGGGGTTTCACACACACACACAATTATGCTATGGGGTTCAAACTTGAGATCTCTAGTTTATAAATGAAGGTCATTTTTTATTAGGCTAGACCCCATTGGCTATGAAAATCGATATCTTGATACGAAATTAATGGGGAAAAAACAATATTAAACCTCTTTAAACTTTTTACGAAAATGTTCCTTATAATTGGATAATTGGACCTAAAGCATAGTTTAGGAACTTGTGGTTGAGTTGGTTTGTTTGGTTCTTGATGATAAAGCCCGTATGGATGGGCCTTGATTTATTTGGTTTTTACTTTGATTATTTCGGGCCTTAGCTCCCTTTCCTTTCATAGGAAATATGTCTACTTACTTCTACTGATGGGCCTGATACGGTACGACATGGATATGGTATTGACCACTTTCCGATTCTGGTACCAGAATTTGCAAACAGTACGGTACGGTACAAGATTGGCGTTTGTAGTGTTTGATATCGGACCATACAGGAGCCAATTAGTTCTGGTATGAAATGGTACCATTTCAGTACCACTGTTGCTGGTTGCAAACAACAGCAAAATTTGCATCCATTCATCAACGCCAATCAACATATTCAATCAAATACCCGCTAATTCATCAATTTAGCAACATTCAGGCATTATAAACATTCGACACATAAAAACTTATGCAATTCAATGCCTTATCGCTTACAAACACACATAAATTATGACAGAACAGAAACTACATAAATGATGCAATCCGATTTGGGGTTTGGTTTGGGGATTGAATTGATTGAATGATTGATCGGGGTTTGGTTTGGATTTTGAAATTATGGAATGGGGTGAGAGAGTGAGACAGAAAGAGATCGAGAGATAGAGAAAGATTTTTTTCTTTAACTGAGTGCTCTGTCGATTTGGGGCTGAGAGAGAGAGAATGTGAATAAAAATATAAAACTATAAAAATTAGAATTAAACACTGTTCGGTATGTTATGGGATGTAATGGTATCAAATATCTGGTACTGCTCCCGTGCCATACAAGGTTGATATGGTTCAGTATCATACCTGATGCAGCCAAAAACCAAATGAAATGGCACTAATCCAGTACGGTACAGCTTGGAACGTGTTCAGTTTCGATTCTTTGGCTTCAGATACCCAACCCTACCTATTTCTATTTCTGACCCCAAAAAAAAAATATATATTTCTTTCAATGGGCCAAAGAGTGGCAATCATAAAATCATTATTGGGTAAATTACTCAAATAGTCCTCAAATTTAAACTCGATTTACATTTTGGTCCCTCAATTAAATTATTCGTTCAAATGGTCCATCAACTCTTTATTATTCATCAAATTGGTACTACCATAGCATTTTCTGTGAAATTTAATTCATGTGAGGAGCACATGCTATATTGTTAAGGGTAAATAGGACTTTTGATAGCTTAATAAATAAGAATAAGCTTTTTAGAAGGAAAAAAAAACCTGCCGCGCCATCTCTCCTCCCATTCCCCTTTGTCTCCCCATTCCCTCTCTCCTTCTATTCTCTCTGTGCTCTCTCCCGTTTTGCTCTGTTCTAGAGAAGGGCTTCATCCTCACCGTTTCTTTCTTTTTGGTTTTTAAATAAAATTCGACTGTGTCTCTTGGGGAGAAAACTTGAGCGTGGACTTAGGATTCTGTGAATTTAGTGTCGTCTACATCTATAGAAGGCAAGATCGAAAAAGCTTCGGACAATCCAATTTGGCATCTAGTCCCAAGACTAAGAAATCCTGTCGAATCGTTGAGATTATATTATGTTTGGTTGTGGAAGAAATGTAGAAAAAAATTTCATATCTTGGTGTGATTCTTGAATGCAATGACTACCTGGAGAAAATGAAAAATGGGTGTTCGTTGATTTACATTGGATTGATGGGGAGGGTTGCAGAGATGAAGGTGAGGGCGGGTTCTGGTGGGTTTTTTTTTTCATTTATTTATTATTTTTTGGTTTTTTGATTATTGGGCATTTCAGTTTTAAAATTTTTTGATTTTTATAGTGTAGAGGTCTTTTTGTTCCAACAGCTTAACGAATGGGCTTGGGCTGTTGTAAGAAGAAAACGAACAAAACCTCTTTATGCCTGAGTTCAAGAACCAGACTCCCAAAAGAATTTTTAAAAGACTTCCTGAAGCCTTAAAAAAATACGTTTGGGTTTTTTTCACCAACAACCAGAAGAACGTATCAAATTTATTAGTGACTTAGCTTGAGGAGCTTGTGGCATGGGAACTAAGCCTTCACAAGTTTAGCAATTTGAGAAAGAGAGATCAAAGCATGAGTTTCTTTCAAAAAAGAAGGTTTTAGAGTGGAAGAAGGGAAAATTAGGAGGGTTTCTATCTCAGAAAGAGAGAGAAAACGAAGGAAATAAAAGATGGGGTGTCTAGAGTAAATTCCAGTTTGCTTGACAAAGCTTGGTCTTGCTCTGGAATGGTGTGTGTTTGCTGGGCAGAGGGAGCTTTCTTTTATAGGCGTTTAGGACTCTAATTCTATCAATCTTCCATTCCCACTTTTCCTTCGCTTCTCTCCATTCACTCCTTTTGGTGAAATCTCTTCCACAGGAGTGCAAGCGCCTTTGAGTTCCAAGGTCTTCTATATAGTTGGGGCTCCTCATGGGGGTGAGGCGCCACTTGCTTTCTCCCTTGGTTTTCAAACTGGAGCTCATAGAGGGAAGGAGAGAATGGATGAAGTCATTTGTCCAGTGGGTATTCCTTTTACATACATAGATTTCCTTTGGTCTGTGCTATGGCTCCTCGTTGACCACCTTGGAGTCTTAACAAAGGGTAGAACACGATGCTGGACTTTTATAAAGCGCTGGGCTGGGCTTTGTGTATAGTATTGGGTTATTGACATGTTATTTCCAACATCCAATGAGTTTTCATCAAGCTGCTGGAAACGACCCATTTGTTTTCATTTTGGGCTTTTTACTGATGTGGGTTTATCTAAGTGTTGCAGCAGACTAGATATTCTCCTAAGGCATTGGATTAATCTTCTCCCTCTCTCATGCCAACCCATGTCTTTGGGTCCGAGGAACGGGCTTAAGTGTTAATGCTCCCAAGTGGCTTTAAAACTTTCGTTCTTCGAACCCTCAATGGGCCCTGTGATTGCTTGTTTCCTTCCATACCACAACCTTCTCAGCAAGCCCCGGGTAATTACGTGGCTTGGGCCCACTTAAGCTTGTAGCATGGCTTGGTACTAGAGTGGCGGTCCTTTACATGGCATTGCGCGTTTATCTATTGTGCTTGTGCTTGAGTTTTACTGTGCCATAATGAGCCGCGATCGGAGTAAATAACATCGGATAGGTTGGTGAGCATGAATTTATAAAGCCGGTACATTTCTCGGCCCTTTTGCACATGCTTGCTTGGCGTGACACATGACCCATGGCTTATGTAGGTGCATCCTGCGATTTCTCTTTATCCCCTTGTTGAGGCCCAAAAAAATCCATGATTGGGCCCGAGTAAATTCTTAGCCCAAGACGATATATTATTGGAAAAAGACCCGATTTGAAGTGCACAGAAGTCTGCCATGCACGAGCCATATCCTACATGCCATGCCAAATAAAAATCTATCACACTAGAAACTGAGATTAAAATTATAAGGATGTATTTAGCTTTGCAAATCCATGCCAATTATCCTATCAAGCGTTATACTCAAAAACATGCCAAGCGACGTGCCATGCCAAGCTTGAAATTACTATCCCACAACAAGCTTAAGTGGGCCCAAGCCACTCAAATGCCCGGGGCTTGCTTGAGTGGGTTGTGGTATGGATGGTAACAAGTTGTCATAGGGCCCATGGATGGGTCGAGAAATGGAAGTCTCGGGTCGCTTGGGAGGCCTCGGGACTCAAGCCCATTTTCTTAGGCCCAAACATGGGTAAGCACAAGAGGGAAGATGGACCATTACTTCAACTAGAGTAGCCCAACCAAAATAGCCCATTGATCCAATTATAATAATCTAACCAAAGAGCCCAACATTTGATAAAGCCATCTCATCCATTGGATAGATAATGTGGTTGTTCTAAAAGCAAACATAATTAGAATATAAAAAAACAGCACAAGCCTTGGCACTCAGCTGGGAGACAAAACCACGAAGGGGCTTGGGAAGTCTACACGTGAGGGGCTGCTGGGAGGCTAAGGAACAAGTTCCAAGTGCAAGAATGCAAGAGACCAAGGGATTTTGGCACGCATGGAAGCATGCCATCCCTTAAACCAGCAGGCGCACCCATTTTCTTTCCTTCATCAGATTTGGCCATGAAAAGAGGAAGAAAGAGGAGAAAGAAGATGGGTGTAAATGGAAGCTCTCCTCTAAGGCAGCCGCAAGAAGAGGCATTGAGGTCCTAAAAATCTCTGATTTTGTGGGATTGGGCAGAGCTGATTTTAAGTCAAAAGGGATGAGAAGAAAGGGAGAGAAAAGCTTAGCTAGATTGGGAAGAAACCATTAGGGTTTCTCGGAGAAGAACCATTCCCAGCAGCTATAAATAGGACCCCTTCTACCCAACACAACACAACCCACAACCTCCAGAGAGCAAGCTTTCTCTATCACTTGCAAACCCAGAAATTTTCGTGCTATCCTTGCCATTCCCATCATCTCCCTTATTCTGGCAGATTGGCACAGCTTTGACAGAGTCATTGTCAAGCTGCCAGAAACTGCGAAGATTACCCACAATATTTTCACCATCCTTCTCCCCCTTATCAAACCTCCTTAGAATCCCTTTCTCCTTCCATTAGAACCTCTGCCCTTCATAGGAACCCACAGCTCTCTCTCTCTAAGTGCTAAACCCATGATAATTTTTGCTCCCATGCCATAAATCTCTCATGCCAAGCTAAATGATTTACTTGCAATTTGTTGATATTTTCATTGGTAAAGATAACCAAGGAGTCTTCTAAGGCGTCATCACCCTTTCGAGACATCATTGGGGCTTAATCTTCGAACTCAGATACAAAGGGAACACTTGCATCAGATTGCTCCTTGCAGCAACCCAGCCCACTTGCTGCCGGAAGAAAAAGGCCCCTACACCCCTGATCGGGCTTCTTTTGCGATTAATTATTTGTGTTGGGCCAAGAATAAGTTATTAACATTTTAGTATAAACTGACGATTTTAACCCTCAACTTAACGGTAGTATTGACTGTAGGACCAATTTGATGAATAGTAAAAAGTTGATGGATCATTTGAACGAATAATTTAATTGAGGGACCAAAATATAAATCGAGTATAAATTTGAGGACCATTTGAGTAAATAACCCAATCAATATTTAAATTCTAGATGCTCTCAATTTTTAGTTATTATTTATTCACATTATACACAAATATTGACTTTTTGAATACTAATCATAAAATTCATCTACTTTTTACTTTTTTTTACTTTGAAACACCAAACCAAAAGTCAGGTTTCAACACTTCTCAAGAAACATGTACTCTATGTGTGACTCTTAACTTATTTAATCCTAACAAAGAAACTATGTTTAAGCTAGAAGAAAAGACACATACATTCAGGGAAAAAAATTGCGTTTCTTTTTCATGTGGAAACATGCTAGTTTAGAAATGCTTCTATAAAAGTACTTATACTTATAAGTACTTCTAGTTAAAGCACTTTGATTAGCAAAGCGTCAATTTATTTATTTATTTTAAAATTTAAAATGTTTTTTGAAAAAACACTTGAAAGTTCTTCTAAAGTTACTTCTATATAAAACACTTTTATGATCCATAAGCATTTTTAGATTTTTCAATCAAACACTGCCAAAAGCACTTTTGGCTCTAGTACTCTAAAAAACAAGTCTTCAAGTTGCAAAGGACTCAAGCCGAATTAGCTATTTTAGTTCAATTGATATCGATCAAAAAATTATAACTAAGCTTAATTTAGAGTTGATCATTGTAGTTGAAATTTTTTGTTTTTTGTTTTGTTTTTTTTTGAGTTACATCGATAAGGAGGAAGGGACACACTGTCACATCCCGAATCGGCTCCGCCGTAGCAAGATATTGTCCGCTTTGGGCCCCCCCTCTCTGGCCCTCACGGTTTTGTTTCTGGGATCTCACGACCAACTTCCCAGTGGGTCACCCATCCTGGGATTTCTCTGGCCCCTCAACTCACTTAACTTTGGAGAAGGCACAACACCCACTCTCCGTTGGTCGATGTGGGATCTCATAATCCACCCCCCTTAAGGGCTCGACGTCCTCGTCGGCACACTCACACCACACGGCAGAGTGGCTCTGATACCAAATCGTCACATTCCAGATCGGCTCCGCCGTAGCACGATATTGTCCGCTTTGGACCCCCCCCCCCTTTCTGGCCCTCACGGTTTTGTTTCTGGGAGCTCACGACCAACTTCCCAGTGGGTCACCCATCATGGATTGCTCTGGCCCCCAACTCGCTTAACTTTGGAGTTCCTATGACTCTGAAGCCAGTGAGCTCCCAAAAGGCCTCGTGCTATATGGATGTGGGTGTGTGCATATAAGACACAACACCCACTCTCTATTGGTCGATGTGGGATCTCACACACACACTCTACGAGATTCGAATATGAGTTATGAGGGGAGAGGGGAGCACCTCGACCACTGAGGTAAACCCAAGGACCCTAATTTTTGGTTTTTGTAAAATGTAAAATTTAGCTAATCCGTGATATAATTTTTTGGGTGACTTTGGTGGTTGAATAGAGATCATGCCAACCCCTAGAAGACAATCAAACTTACTAAATTAAGTGAAATCCCACATGATACAACTGATAGCACCTAGACCAACCTACTGCCAGTACTAAATTAAATGCATGAAAACCGAAGTTTTGTCACATTTTAAATAGTTTCCTTTTGTGTGTGTATGTTCCTATCACATGACCTAACACAGTCCTCCTCCTAGTCCTACATTATTAATATTTGCATGCAGAAAATGACAATGCAGAATGATTTTCCGCTGGGATTTCAGACACGTGTCGCCTGGAGAGGCAATCTGGTATTTACGTATATTTTGGGACTTGGAACACATGCAGCTAAGATAACCTCTGGGTTTCTCAGAGTCCCTACCATGTGCCAACCCAAAAGAAGATCCTATGTCTTTGCCTTTGCCTTTGCCAATTACGATTAGAAAAAGCACTTCAGTGAGTAGCAATAGCGGAGAAAAGGCTAATATAGCCCAACTCAAGCCCTACAAAAGTGCTTTCAGAGAGAAGATAAGGACTTCTGGGCGACCATGGAATTGAGCTGGCACTGGACAGTGTTTGGTGTCAGGAAGGTTTATTTCGGGTCGGGCTGTGGTCCATATGTAGATCAATGGTTATAACCAAGGTATTAAATATCGATAATATCCCCGATATTATCCCGATAATATCTGATTTTTGGGGGTCCGATATTTTAACAACTAACCATAGTGTTATCGTCAATATATCGATATTATCCCGATATTATCCCGATATTATCTCGATAATATCGGGAAGATATTTTCAACATTTTTATGAATGATTTGGGCAATATATCGAGATATTATCGATAATATCCTGATAATATCCCGATAATATCCCGATACGAAACCCAAAAATATTTATATACATGGTATTTGTGAAAACCATTTTACTCCTTCAACACCTTAACCACCATATCACTTATGTTTTTGTGAAAATACTAAAATATTTATATATATACATGGTTTTGTTTTGAATTCTTTTTGCAAGAAACAAATTTTCACATGAGATGGGTAGTACTAGTAACTATGGTTATACTCATAACCAACCATTTCCCTACCCTTCATATCCCATTCTTGTTGGGATGGAATTAAGCGACTCATGGAAACAATTCGAGACTCAATCTTCAAATGATTTTGCTTATGGACAACGTCAACCAATCTCGGATCCATATGGGTGGCATGTTGACAATTACATGCAAAACTATTTTGGGGATTTATCATTTGATGACTACTCTTCAAAATATACTTACTCTACAGATAGAGATGATGAAGATAGTGAAAATTTTGAACCTCATAGGAACTCTATGTGGTACTAAACCACTCATGTATCTTACCATGCAATGTATAAAGTGTAAAATATTGTAGTAATTCATTATATATAAATGATTATGGTGTGTTTAATCTTTTTTCATTAATTACTACATATTTTCTACACTTTCGGTATTTGCCAGCTCGCTATATAATCAACTTAAATAAGTTAAATCTATCATGCAATGCATTTTCTTCCAATTTTTTGTGATAAACTAATAGATAATTGACTAAATAAACATCCTGCAAAGTTTCAATAAAAATTTCCAAGTTTTTCTTACAATTTCCGTGGTTTTTATTCAATTTTTTCCGATACCGATAATATCCCGATATTTCCTGCGATATTTCCGTGTTTTTTGACTTCCGATATTTCCGATACCTCCGATATTTAAGACCTTGGTTATAACACAATTCTAATAGTTAAACCACAAATATTTCTGTATACTACATAAGTGGTTGATCTCTCTCTCTCTCTCTCTCTCCCTAGGGTAAAAAGTAAATGAATTTACCAGATCGAGTCAAATAGGAAAACGGAGCCAAGTTGGGCCGGAAAAAATCAGGTTGACAAAAAACCAGACCAAATTAACAAAAAATGTTTCGATTCTTGTATTGAAAAAACTGGACCAACTGTGTTTTTTTAAATTTTTTAATAAAATATTTAAGTCCAATGCTAAATTTATAAGCTCATAACTAATCTTTCCCCAAACCAAACTCCAAATCACCTCTCTTTTCTAGACTCAATCACCTCCTTTTACATGAAATTGAAATTTTAGTTGGGTTTTATTAAAAAAGAATATAAATTTTTTTTTTTTTAAAAAAAAGAAGATTCTGGTCCAAAATTGAAAATCGAACCAGTTTATGAGCAAATTGGACCTCATTGGACCGGATACCGGACTGAATGAATAGTGCCGATTCCAATTTCAATTTGGGGTCAGAACTAGACCAAACCGAACTTTACCCAGCCCATATATATAGTTCTATATGTATGTGTTCCTCATATGTCTAAATTGCAAAATATTGGGATTTTAGATGTTTATACGTGCATATGACAATGTATTAACATCACACTGTGACATATATCAATATGTGCTAGGACATGTGGCGATACACAAATTTATGGATGTACCTAATATGAAATACCAAAGTATCTATTCTAACATATCAAAGATCTTGTAACTTAAGTGGTTAAGAGCATTTATCTTACATTCTAGGTCCTAGATTCGATTCCACATTTCCCCAATAGTTGTATAAAATAAACATCAAAGTTTTTAAAATAAAATGAACTTAAAATTTAGCATTTAATCTCAAAATTTTCATCTATCTCTTTACAACCAAGTTGGAACCCCCTATCGTTAAAAAAACACATAGAAAACAGAATATATGCAACCTAAAATATTAGAGTTGCAATCATGCTATATCGCCCAACTTGCTAAACGGAGCCCTAGCTCCCCCAGATTCCTGGGCCACCTCTAATTAGCGATAATTATGGTGCCAATTGCCGAAAGCCCTACTCTCAATTAAATTACAAGTCACTACTAGCTAGTGTTAAGTTTCCTAATCATTATTCATTAGAGGTCAGGCAACAATGAGTTGGATATCCCCACATCACCTACAAATGCTTCCCCACCACAACTGCTATAATAAATTAACATTTAAACAATCTTCAAGTCCAAAACCAAAGCATCTAAGTCACCTTGGCCGTTATAGATATAATATTTTGTATACAAAAACCATCACTAATAATTTCACTAGGATATAACTTATCCTCCACGCCTTAGGCACCAACACGAAATTAATAATTACATGGATGCTTGAGTTTCATACTTCTAGTTTTGCAAATAATATGGCATATATCATATGGTTTGCTAACGCATATGATATATGTGGGAGAAATATTATCTTGTAAAACAAAATAAGATACTCTTTGTGTTGTCATATTAAGAATCCGAGCTAGGGAATGGGGTACAGCTCAGTTTGTTGAGCTCTTCCATCTCCACTCATGTAGACAGAGTTTTGAAACCCCATGCACCCAATAAATATTTGTGTAAATTCTCTCCACCAATCACTTGTACTAGAAAAAAGAATTTGAGATATGAACATTATTCTAACATTACTCTAACACAAGCATTCTCATATCAACCCATTCTATATGTATGCATTTAGTTTATATACAAAAATATCTTTGGTAGTATGGTTAGAAAAATGAGAAATGTTATTTGCATTCTCAGTTTGTCACCACACACTCATTGTGTAAGTGTTTTAAAATAATAAAATATTGAGTTTGGATTGCAAAATGATGACAAACTAGGAGTCTAAATAAAGCTTCCTAAAACATATAGATATACTGTCAGAGTTTGTATAGAGAAAAACACTTTCACTTAGTCTCACATTGGAAGGGAGTGGTTTTCTTTCTTGGTTTATAAGCACCGACACTTTCTTGCAACATTGTAATAATTATAAGGGTGGTTTAAAAGGATGGAAGAAAATGTGAATTAACAAGTGCATGTAGGATTAGATTTCTTGCAACATTGTAATAATTATAAGGGTGGTTGTTGTTAAGGTAGACTATGAGAGGCTCCCACTCCATTTTTACCTCTTTTATTGTATATTATATATCATATATAATATTATAATATATTATATTAGTTTTAGGATATTTACCCTTAAATAAATTAATATATTAGGTTCTTTTTGTCTACAAATAAACCATAAAATTTCTTGATCTCCCTTCTACTCATCTCCCTTAAAATTTCTAGGTTAGTTTATGATATTTGCAATATAAACTCCTAAAGTTTGAACTTTTTTTTTTTATCTTCCTATTTTGTTTAAAGCTTTGTGAATTTTTATTTATTTATTTATTTTTTTTCATGTATGAGTTGGGCACCTTAATATTGTGCTTTATGAACTCTTTTTTGTTTTTCAATTATTTTCTCTGTTGGAATATAAATGGTTAATTTTTAAGTCTTTAATAGTATAGATGATGGAATTAGTATTTAACCAATTTAAAATATGAAATTCATGATAATTAATTTATGAACAGAAGACAAGTTTTATGAAGGGCCCCCTCTAATGTGAAATCCTGGCTCCGCCACTAACTATGAGATTTTGAGTGCCTACGTAAAAACCTTAAAAAATCTAATTTATTTTCATTTGTGTCATTCTTTCAATAATCAAATGACATATTATTGGTATTTTAAATGTTATGTTGATGTCTTTGATTGTAATGTTAAAATTTATTATCTTTGATTAAAAAAAAAATAATTGCACATATATTTTTAACATTTGAATGAATGAGTTTACGTTGAGGGATCCCTCAAATAAGCTTATCTTAAGTACTTTCTTTAAGCACCATGTTCATTGATTTTGTTGGTCTAAATTAGATGCCTTGATGAATTTCAATGTGATGTCAATTATCTAGACAAATGTTGTACTCTTTTCTTTTTACTAAGATTTTATCCCACTCAGTTTTCTTAGTAGAGCTTTTAGAGCTAACTATAATTGATTTGTGGACATCCTTTCAATAATTATGTGATTGTCTACTTGAGGAAAAAAACTTTCATACAATAAGGATAGTATTGTTTTGCTATATTCGGAGATAGCAAAAAGTGCTATACCCGTTACATGATAGTTAATATTTTATGACTTAAGTTCTTTAACGATGCAAAACATAGAAAATTGAAAGCATCCTCCAAGTAACCCTAATCTTATATAAAGATGAGATGACAAAGAAAATAACACACCGAATTCTCTCTATTTTTATAGCGTCTAATGTTATCTATGTTGTTATAATCAAGGTCTTAAATATCGGAGGTATCGGAAATATCGGAAGTCAAAAAACACGGAAATATCGCTGGAAATATCAGTATCGGAAAAAATTGAATAAAAACCACAGAAATTGTAAGAAAAACTTGGAAATTTTTATTGAAACTTTGCAGGATGTTTATTTAGTCAATTATCTATTAGTTTATCACAAAAAATTGGAAGGAAATGCATTGCATGATGGATTTAACTGATTTAAGTTGATTATATAGCGAGCTGGCAAACACCGTAAGTGTAGAAAATATGTAGTAATTAATGAAAGAAGATTAAATACACCATAATCATTTATATATAATGAATTACTACAATATTTTACACTTTATATATTGCATGGTAAGATACATGAGTGACTTAGTACCACATAGAGTTCCTATGAGGTTCAAAATTTTCACTATCTTCATCATCTCTATGTGTAGAGTAAGTATATTGTTTATGCTGAAAACTCTCTCTCTCTCTCTCTCTCTCTTTCTCTCTCTCAAAAGAGGCATTGCCTCTATTTGTATTTTGTGCTGTTGCTTGCTGTTTGAATTAATTGAATGAAGCTTATCAGTTTTAGCTTCAGTCTTCTTCCTTCTATTTTTCTTCTGTGTCTGTGTGAGAATATTTTGCTGCTTGAGCATTGAGAATCTGCGTGCTTGCTGTGTTGTTTGGTTTGTTTGTCTGTGAGTTTGCTGGTGTGGGTTTTTCAGTTCTTTACATTTTTTGGGTTTTGTATCGGGATATTATCGATAATATCTCGATATATTGCCCAAATCATTCATAAAAATGTTGAAAATATCTTCCCGATATTATCGGGATAATATCGATATATTGACGATAACACTATGGTTAGTTGTTAAAATATCGGACCTCCAAAAATCAGATATTATCAGGATAATATCGGGGATATTATCGATATTTAATACCTTGGTTATAATTATACATCAATTTTTTTAAAATAGGAATATTTTTTAACTTTCATCATAACATGAAAGACATCTATTCGTCAAAAGGGACTTAATTAGTCATGAGAACGACAGCTTGACTAACACTCTCTTTCTCAACATGTCCCAAATGTCTATGCAAGAGCCCACTGTCATGTGCATGCCATTTGGCTCATCCCATATTAATAATGATATTTTGTGATTGTTTCATATATATGGTTTTTCTTTTGGGAGATTCACTAGTATACCCAATATAGGGGCTCAAATTATAAAAATACCTCATATGAAATAGACTTTTTTTTATTTTAAATTTGGGTGAAGAAACGGGGCTAACGCCCAACAAAAAAAAATTAAACAATGGCTCGAGGCCTACAGACTCCAAGTAAATTTTCACTAAGAAAAGACCTAATACTATCCGGAGGATCATAAAAGGTTGATAGACCCAACTCAAGACATGAACCCAATTCAGCTAATCTATCTGCCACCATATTGCACTCATATACATGATGGATAGAACAAACCCAGTTTTTGTTTATATAGTCTTGGCATCCCCACGACATAGCAGCAAGAGGATGAAGGTCTTCCACATTTTTGTTAAGCAAGTGTACCGCGATCGTTGAGTCAAACTCAAGCACAACTGCAATGCAACCTATATCCCAAGCAATTTTCAGTCCAAGATAGATGCCCCATAACTCAGCTTCCAAGACTTGTCCTACACCAAGATTAACAGCAAAGCCTCTCATCCACTGCCCAGAACTATCTCTCAATACACCCCCAACAGCAATGCATCCATCCTCACCTTTTCTGCACCCGTCGGTATTGATAGAAACACACCCAAAGCCTATTCACAGCATAACAAAGAGGCTTTGAACTTATTATAAATTACAAAACTGCTATCGATTTCTTAAAACGAGTCCAACCCCAAAAGCTTATAAAAAAACCCAAAACATTCAATATAGGACATCAAAGTAATTTAATAATCAAAATTAAATTAAATAGAGCCAGCTGTTATTTTTTGAGTTTTTTGGGGGCTTGTTTATAGAAATTAAATGGTGTAGGGTTTATTTATATTTTTTGGGCTAAGAATGGGTATATGACTAAATATCTCTTTTCTTTTATGATGATGTCATAATGTTATTATTGTGTGAATGTCATTATAATAAGATAGAAAAGTAAAATTGGGTAATAGAAAACATATTTAGCACGATAATAATATCTGAACGTCCATATAGGAGAAAATCTATATGTATTTATATACATTCCTAAAGATTGTTTTTTTCCTTGTTATTCGGTTTGGTCTAAATATTATCTGAAATGTTAGGCTACCCAAATTTTTTTGGTCCAACAAGAAACTTTACCAGACGCATACACGCTCCCTTTTTCCGTTAGAAACCGACAGACATGCTCACTTCCATGCGATGGCATTCTCGTAAATAATTCACAGAACAAAGGTTTCTCTGCTAAGGCCACCCCCGTCAACTAACCGGTGAGTAACCACGCCCCGCCAAACACTTCCCTAGCGAGAAACTGTCTCCCCACGCGCACGTCTGCACATGCTACATTCAGACGTCATGAGATTATGTATGGCAGTGTGTGAGAAACACACCTTCTGCTCCCCTTCCTAACTCGACAAAAGCAGAAAAACCAATGCGGCCAACCATTACCTGGGGGGCTGGGACCCAACTCAGTGGGTGGGGCCAGCGCGTGACTGAAAGCAGGTCGGGATTTTCACTTTTTACTGTTTCACAAGCACTCTTTCCACAGAGTTACAATGATGGGGTAAAAGAAAAATAAATACATTCAAGGGACAGAGGAGTCAGTAGCAGAAGGCTTTTCCTTTGCCTTTTCAAAAAGCAAAGCAAAGCCAGCAAACCCACTCCTTAGATTCTTCTTCTTCTTCGTCTACTTGCTGTTCTTCTTGTTTCGCTCTTGTTTTACTTTCCTTTTTCTATCTCTCTTTGTGTCTCCCTCCCGCACATATTTCATAACACACAGGAAGAAGAAGAAGAATCTCTTAACGCCACCAGCATTTAGCATATTTCTCTCTTCTGGTTGGACTTTTGTGTTATGATCTGTAAGTATAATTCCTCATTTTGGGCTGCATTTATATCTTCTTATTTTCTTTTGTTTATCTGGGTTTCCCCCATTTGTTTCATACCATAAAGTTTAAAGCTTTAGGTGGTATCACGGTGGCTTTTATCTTAAGCTGTGCTAGAGCTGCATGAGTTTGGTTTTGCCTGTAATTTGGAGTTCTGGGGTGGCTCTTATTTTTTGTATATGTGAGCTTTATATTACAATTACAAATTAGCATAATTTTTGTGCTTGCTTAGTTTTTTCATAAATTTTTTGTTGTTTGATGAAGAATCTGTTTTGTGGAGAAACTTTGTAATGTGGGTTGGAACTTTTGGAGTGTAATTTGGAATTTGGTAGTTGGTGGTTTAATTTAGAAGTAAGAACAAATTATTGAGGGCTGTTATTTCAGATTCTAATTGTACTAATTTAATGATTTTATTTTTCTATTTTTCTATTTATCTTTTATTTTTTTTGATTTTTCTCTTAATTAATTAATTAATTTTTGATTTACTTTAGTGTGTAAGTAAGAGTATTCGCATCTGAGATTGATGTACTTTTAAAATGAATGAATTTCATGTTTTCATTTTTGTTTTTATCTTTCTCAGCTTGGAATGATTTTCATGTTTGACTCAGAGTTTTCCTTCTAAAATTGAAGAAATTTTTTTTATAAATTTACATTTTTGTATTCAGCTGCCGTTACATAGATTCTGGGAATATATGGGATGTCGAGCATATTTGCATCTTCTACTTTTGGTGATTAACTTCTATGAAGGTTCTTATTAAGAAGATTTGATATTTGTTAGTTTTTATAGAGGTCTCATGCTTTGTTTGGTTTTTTTTTTCTGTTTGCTTCAACAGAGACTACAATCGGAACCAATGACGAAGATAAGTCCTGAATTTGAGGATCAGATCCCAACTGAGGGAGTTCTGTCAGTGTCAGCTGATGTGAGCTTCATCTCTAATGGTTTTCCCAAGTATAAATTAGGACCTAATAATCAGATACTGGAAGAGCCGAAGGAGAATAATGATGGTCCGACCTTAAAAGAGGTAGTTGAACGGGAAACCAGCCATTTGTCAGAACAGCATAAACGTCTCTCAGTTCGTGACCTTGCCAGTAAATTTGACAAGAACTTGGCTTCTGCCGCTAAATTGTCTGAAGAGGTTTCCAACTTTTTTCATTTATTTTTGTACTCAATTTGACCTTCAACATGGCCCTGTCCAGCAACCTTTTAGTTATCTTATTACCACTTTTTTCTGGGAAGAGCATAAAATTTTATGAGAGCATATGACAAATGAATGTTACTTTTCCGGTTTGGATTCAGGCAAAGCTTAGAGAAGTGGCTTCTTTGGAAGGACATGTTCTTTTGAAGAAGCTTAGAGATGCATTGGAACATTTGAGAGGGCGCTTAGCGGGGCGAAATAAAGAGGATGTTGAGAAAGCTATATCTATGGTTAGTTTTCCATGATTATCTTCTACTTGGTTTGAACTTTCATTTGAGTTTCCTACCTCAAACAAGTAATCTGCCCCTATTGGGTGGTGGATATGTATAATGTATCATCACTTCTAGGAAAATATTTTATTTATTGAACGAAGAATAGTCTGTTTATATCTATCAATAATTCATGATTGAGCATGCATGGTAAAGTTATTTGGCTTTGGAAATGGAGCAACTACCTTTCAGGGCTTTTTGCACAAATTTTTTAATGCCTGACACTATATGCAATTATTGGTGGTTCCTTTCCCTTTGTTATGCTGTTTCTTTTTCAATATATTATTAAGTTGTAGGAATCAGTTTGTTAATGCAAATCCAATTGGTTCCTTTCATGCAGGTGGAAGCTTTAGCAGTTAAGTTGACTCAAAAGGAAGGAGAACTGATTCAGGAGAAGTTTGAAGTGAAAAAGCTGGCCAGCTTTCTCAAACAGGTTCTTATTCCTTTTTATATTTCCATGTAGATTTTCAAGGAAATACTTTATATAAAGATTCTTTTACATGTTACAATTTGACAATCAGGCATTCAGATGCAACTTTGTTTTATTTGTGAAGAACTCGGGTGCAAATTGAATGAAGGGCCAATGCACCATCTAAGATGAACTTTAGAACTACCAATGTGCATCTGGTTTAAATAAACCATTGATTCTTTTCTAAAGGACCAGCCATAATTTCTATTTGCTTAATTCAATATGAGTTCAAAAGAATACAAAAAAACCTATGCATGTTGAGTTAGGTAGGATATGGCAGTTGATATCCGCTTGATATCAACAACAATTCATAGATCCACAAGAATGATATGACTTTGCTGTCAATTAAAGCCCCTCTTATACAGAACCACAGCGGCTAAACTTTGATTGTCAATTTCGCACAGGGGCCCATAAACCTCAGGACTTGCCCTGCACGAATGCACACACAGACACACATAGGGTATTTCTTTTCATGGATTTTATTTTATGGCGTCCACAAAATGATTTCCAGTAAGCATTTTTTTCTGAAAGGAAAAGAACAAGATGATCAGATTCATTAACCATTCACCTTCAGCAAGTCACTGTAATTTATGGTCAGGGAGAAGTTTCTTGCAAATGCACCTGTTAATTTGTCATCGTTCATGCACAAAATTGTTTCTTACTTTCTTTGCATTCTGTATGTGCAGGCATCTGAAGATGCTAAAAAGTTGGTTAACCAAGAGAAATCTTTTGCTTGTGCTGAAATTGAAAGTGCGAGGGCTGTAGTACAGAGAATTGGAGAGGCTCTTGATGAGCAAGACACAACTTCCGAAGCTTCTAAAAAACAGGTTTCTATGAGCTCCTTCTCATGCTCGTTTATGATAATCCAATTACGTTTTAAATGTTGGCCAAGGTTTGCACGGATAGCGTGCTTAATAGGAACATAAGGAGATTGTGAACTTGGATTAGTCCCTCTCTTTGTTTGAGAGGACTGTATTGACAATATTCTTCATTTTGGAGCTCAGGATTCTTTTATTCTCTCGTACTGAACTACCAATCTTTTGTAGCCATGTAGCATGCGTTGTGGGATTAGCAGCTCAAAATATATTGTTATCCGGGTGTACTTGTTACACACACACACACACACACACACACACACACACACACATATTCTGGAGACCTGATTTACAAGTAAAGAGTGTCAATATGTTTATTGACCACACATCCCAACACACACACATTCTGGAGACCTGATTTACAAGTAAAGAGTGTCAATATGTTTATTGACTGCGCATCCCAACATACCCATGCTATGTGGGACTTTGTTAACACTCACCCTCAACGTTAGGGTTGGAGACTTGGTTGGCCCCTTCCATGCTGGGTGGGAGAACAAACCCAACCCATCCTTGAGGTACACCTGCTTTCAGGAGTGGAGCTAGGATTTGAAGTGTGAGGGGGCCAAAAAATAAAATGAAGAAGATGAAAATAAATAAATAAATAAATAAATATATCACATTAAGAATAAAGTATATTCTGGAACAATTTAAAAATCAATTTGTAATATTTCAACTGGGAAATCGGATTAAAACTTGTTTTAGAATATATTCAATTCAGTAGCTTTTTCATGTTTTTGTGGTCAAATATATTAACCTATTAATTGGCTAGTTACTGGTTTTTAGGAAAACCTTTTGGGGTACTATGATCACTAACACTTGCCCACTGAATTATCCATCTATAGCCTAGCTAAAGTCACCGTGAATGTACAATTTTAAAACCAAAATTGTTTATCTTTCAAAAGAATGAATGATAAAAGTGTTTGGTCTTTGAAAGGGAAGAGTTTATTTTTTCTCTGATATTTATGGCAGTGTATATGTATAGTCTTCATCTCTTGCCAGTGAGTCAGCAAATTCGTCTTCAACTTTTGCACCCTTTATATAGTTCCCCATGTGATGCATCCTTTCAGTATTCTATTGCTTATATTATCAGTAGATTTCTCATAGTGAATGGAATATGGAGAATTGCATTCAAGATCAGTAATAATTAAATTCTTTACCTTTTAAATTATGCATGGAAAGACAAGGAACTTATGATTTTTCTGTTGTTCTCTAATGTTAGGATGTGGAGGAGCTAGTTGAGGTGGTTCAGGAAGCGAGGAGAATTAAATTGATGCATCAGCCAAGCAAGGTTTTGTGTTATGTTCTCAACTTTGTTTTTTTATTAATAGGTTACGCTTTCAGTATATATATCAATTCATTTTGGCTCGCTACATGACTTTGTAAAGCAAGAACAATTTTTAAAATCAAGCAAGGAAAACAAAACAGAATATAATAACCAGAATGAAACCTGCAACCATTTTAAGTTGAAAATTTTCATACGGAATCTTTTCTCTTAAAATATCATGGAAAGTTTTACAATTTAGTAAAGGAAGACAACTTAGAGAAGCTTAAGGGATGGAACTTGGAGCCTACCTTTCATTTGTCAGATATAGTACGGGAGTCTGGAAAATTATGCCATGTTTGATGTCTAAGATGTTTCTCTCTGTTGAGACACATCTTGTTTATTTTTAGTTTTCTGTATGTTTGGAGTATTAGGTATGATAAACTCATCCAACTAAAATTTCTTCAAGGGTTCTGCTCGAAATACTATTCATCATTAAATCATGCTACAACCTTCCTATATTTGCATTTGGCACATTTGATTATTTAATTTCAATTGTTTTTCTAATGTTGTATTCCATTATTGAACTTTTAATTCATTCCGTAACTCATATTTGGATGAGTTTGCTCTTTTAACTCTCTTTTTTATTGCTTAATTAAAATAGGTGATATTATTCTTGTCATACCAGCAGACTTTTTGGGTTACACTTCTTGGATTAATATTTAATCTTGACTCATAGAATTAACTTTCAGGTAATGGACATGGAACATGAGCTTCGTGCATTACGAACTCAGATACGAGAGAAATGCATATTTTCAGTGAAGCTTCAGAAAGAGGTCTGTGAAGTGTATTCAAAGATACTTATCTTTTCTTGAAGTTAAATTGAAATGAATTTTAGTTCTGTTAATGTACTGTCCTCAGATAAATGCTCTCTTGTTGGCATGTCATGTTTATTTACTTCTTGTTTTCAGATAAATTCTTAAAAAATCTGATTTAATGAAACTTGAAGGATCATAGACTTTTTAATTCTCTGGCCTTTTTTTTTCCCTCTATTTATTTTCTTTATGTGTACTTTTTTGTGGCTATGCCTGATATAAGATTTCATTTTCATTTAGTCAATCTTTCTATTGTTTATGCAATTTCCAAAAAATTTAGAATGTATAATTCCTTGCCCTACCTTGTTTCCTTATTATTACCAGCTGGCAATGAGCAAGTGGGCAGAGGAAAACAAATCCTGTTTATATCTTATAGATGGTTCAGAAACTCTAGGTGCATATCTACGAATCCAACCTCGCTCAGAAAATGCCCCGCAACTTTCAAAATGTGCAATTCAATGGTATCGTGTTTCATCAGATGGCAGCAGGAATGAAGCTATTTCAGGTATTCATTCAGTCAATGTTATCAAAGAGTAGCTCCTCAGACTGTTAAAGCTGGAGGATCTTGTTTGATGCAGTCAAATGATATACCTGTTTTGTTTTTGTACATGGTTTGCCTATTTCCATGTAGCTTAAACCTTTGGGCTACAATGGTAATCGAACATGGTATTTGTCTATCAGAGCTTTGGTTATGAGAGGTCCTGGGTTTGAAATCTCTCAACCCCATTAGCCAGTTATCTGTAATCGGTTAAGGATAAGGTTGCACAAATATGTTTCTCTGTTTATCTCCAGATGAGGCTGCACATACAGAAATGTTTTGATAAAATATTGTAACTTCCTTCACAGGTGTTTTCGTATTGTAACGCCCTTCCCAGATTTAAACTATTATAAGCTATAGGAACTTCATTCCCAGATGTTATATCTTGTAACATACTATAAAAAAAAATTCTTGAAAAGTTCTGCCCACGGTTAACAGGTTTATATGAATTTAGGTGCTCACAAACTACATCCAGTAACAAAAACATAAATCCTTTTCTAGTTCAATGCTGACTCTTAGGATTTGATCAAGTTTTTTTACATGAATGTTATTGTATCGTTTATTGACTACATTGGCTTCCAGATCATCAATTAGTCCTCCAAATCATTCATGGTTTTTTATGTTACATCTGTCTAATATCCCCCAATTTTCCACGTCATCAGGTGCCAACAAATCAATTTATGCTCCAGAACCCTTTGATGTTGGCCGAATTCTACAAGCAGACATTATTTCCAATGACCAAAGAGTCACAGTGACCACCGCTTGTCCAATTGATCCTGGTTGGTATTTCTCTAAAATGCTCAATATGAATTTTTTCCTAAGATATTACTTTCAGAAGTGTAACTTATTTTTCCTCATGTAATCCAAAGTAAATTTCCAGATTTAAGCTCCTCCTTAGAGTATATTATCCATTGTACATATTAAATTGGTCTTAGAGGAGAGCAAACAAAATTTTGATTAAGTTACTTTTAACAGCTGCAGGACTTGGAAGCTATGTAGATACACTTTTGAGAAAATCTAACACTGAATTTAATGTAAGATCCTACTTATCTCTTGTTACTTCCATATTTATCTGCTTGATGATTCGTATTGTGTTGCAATAAATTGATTCATGCTCATCTACGTCAAAGTAAACAAAAATGTCTTAATTATGTTCTGATATGCCTAAAAATTCTTATGGACCAAATTGTGCCAGGGTAAGGTAAAGTTCTGATCTCTACGTGGTGTATCTAATGTTTCCATGGATGCAGACACATGGTTTAATCTACATAGATACTGACCTTTCATGGTCTTTAGAATTATAGCCATCAATTCATGAGATTCCCTCGGTTAGCTTCTCAGGTAATATTACCCCTTAGCACCAGGGCTGGAGACACATGGGTTATCCTCTCCGCAAAGTGTAGGATACCAGAACCTGACGCATCCCTTCAGTAAACTGACTTCTATACCACGATAAACTCATAAGTAGAAGTAGAACTCTCCCTTGAAAACTGGATTACAAGGAAGGTTGCCCATGCTTTTATACACATTGCATCCCAAAGGTACCCAAGCGATGTGGTACTATGCTAATAAGCAGAACTTATTAGGCCTCACGAGGACAAGAGATGTATCCTTGGTATCCAGCATGACAAAAGGCTTTCACAACTTTGAGCTTGAATCTGCAAGGAAGTTTGAATTGACTTATTGGATGTGTTTTGCTCATTTAGAATATTACATTATGTTCCTAATCCAAACTGCCAATCTTTGCTATCACACAACGCGCTAAAATTATCACTGACTTGTTGCTGGTGCAAATTTAGTGGGATCTTTCCCTCATTTGGGAGATGTATCACGTTATGAATATAATACTACAGTCCGTATGTCTTTTCAAGAAAAAAAAGATAATGCCATAATCAGGCTGCATAGACTTTTGAATCTATGGCTTGCGTATGGCTCATCATGATTTCTTATCATGTGTTGATTTGAAAAGAAAGATAGAAAAGATACATACAGTATTTTCACTGAATGCTTGTCTGCAGAAATAGACAAATTTGCTCTCAGCTAGTTCTGTTTTGGATGTTTTGTAGGTGGTTATTTCGAAAGTGAATGGACAAGATCATCCATCACATTCTGTTCATGCATTTCATGTTGGCAAGATGAGGATGAAGCTTAGTAGAGGATGGATTACAAAGTCTAGAGAAATATATTCCTCTTCAATGCAGGTAAGGTCATTCTCACTTGAAGGAAAACTCATTCGCACATCTTGGTAACAAAACTCAAGTCATGGACCTAGGATTGGTGAGAGTAATATATACTTTCACTGTCGATGTTGGAATAAACTTTTGTTTTATTGGTGATTTGTCTTATTTTATTTCCCAAAATAGGCTTTTGTTTCGAGGCTGTAATTATTCCATAAGGGATTCCTTTCTTGATTTTTTCCCATTCTAGTATCAATTTTTGGGTTGGAATTCTAGTATCTTTACTTGTATAATGCCCTCCTGATAATGAAGAACACAGGTAAATATCTCCGCAGAATGCTTCCTCATAATGCATCATTTGGGGTTGTATGTACAAACCAAAATTTTGATTGCCTTATGATTTTATGCCCCTCTGACCAATAGAGCATTTACCTACCTTCCAAAATTATAAGAAATTTTCTTTCCTTTAGACCTAAGTACCTCCCCTATTCTTTTGAAACGCGTTGCTATTTTTTCTTCTTGCATGCTTTAATTGCTCGTACATCCCAGACAAGCTACTTTAACACTTTAATAATCTTTCTATGTGTATAGGTATGCGGCGTTAGAGGCGATAGTACTAATGCGGCAAAGGCAATGTTTTGGCAAGCAAGGAAGGGTCTCTCATTCGTATTGACATTTGAAACAGAGAGAGAAAGAAATGCAGCCATTATACTTGCCAGGAAATATGCTCTTGATTGCAATGTATGTCGCTTCTTAGTTTTTTTGCATTCCGTCACTGTGGCTCTAAATATTTATTCTTTTTAATTTGGTATGAACCAGGAAATATATCCATAGGAAGTTGAATTAGTGTTACCTTTCTGATGAAGTTTTGCAATTTCTATAATATTTTCTGGCTTACTATTTTATTTTTTTGTTTATTTTATATTTCTCTGGTTTTTATTTATTTATTTTCTACTTAATATGATGTTTGGAGTGGAAATTATTTAAATGGCAGGTGATGCTTGCGGGACCAGATGATAGAGTATAGGAGTGCTGACTGAGTTTTTGCAAATGTGAGTACAATCAGGTCTTGTAGTGTGAGTATTATGTATGTGTGTGTATTTGTCATGATAGAGGAAAATGTGTGTTATAGTAATTGGGGTTCTTCTACTAATTTGGTTGCATCATTTTAGGCAGTGTTTTTGTTTGCCTAATCATTTGTTGTAACAAGTTTTCAGTTCATAATTAATTGGTTCTTTTGTGGCTGATTTGCTTGCCAAAGCATTTCTTTGCACTGATTTTGGTAGTACTCTTGAACCAGTGGATGTGATGGATACCCATAACCATGATTACATTTCGAAAATCTGCTTAACTTGAAGACATGATAAATTCATAGAATTTTAGTTTTGTTCAAATTTGTTCTTTTTCTTTTTATCTTTTATTTTTTGATACTTAATACGGAAATAAATAAATAAATATACACGTCATAACATGATTGAATTGGTAACACCACGTGACACATTCACCTTAGACTTTCTCATAGGTATTTTGTATTTGAACATGGTAATTTTTCGGTGTCAGTCATATCACCACATATGAGTACTCCAACAATTGCTCCTTATATTCTCTCATAAAAATGAAATTGCTATTATAACTGTGGTAGCAAATTTCGTCCCACGAGAATATTCGATTGATTGATTCCCCTTTCTTTTTCGCCGTCTCTTTCTCCCTGCAAAATAAAGTGGAATAAGAGGACCACACAAGGGGAGTGTTGGCCAAAGGCCCTTCGATGCCTAAGTTAGTTCAATTGAATCTAGGAGAAACAATAGCTAAAAAGAGTGAAGATGGTGTTTATGGTGTGAATCAGGCGATTGGAGCTTTGTGTGAATGAGAGAGAGGAGGCGGTAAGGAAGGGATTTTTGCAGAGTTTTTGTGAGCTTAGAATGGCTTATCTCATGCCTTGCATAGCCTCATTTTTATAGAGCCTCGTAAGGTTAGGGTTTGGAGAAAAATAATCCTTGTTGGGAAATGAATTATTATTTTTTATTTTAGGAGATTTAAATCAATTAGGGATTTAATGTGAATCAAATCCCTAATCAGGCAAGAATTCCCAATCAAATAATCCCCAAACGAAAGGAAATATTTGACTTAGGGTATTGCTAAAATTAGGTTCCCAGTAGGAATGGGCTTGCGATTCCTTCTTGACTTAGGATACCCAACCTATATAAATGCAGGGCTTCTCTTCACTCTTCTTCACATCACAAACTTAACTTATCTACTTTCTAGATTGAGAGAGATCTTGGAGAATTTGTACTGCTTGTCAAAGAGAGGAGCCGTCGTGCATCCCAAGGTAAGTCAAGCACGTATATTTCTTTTTCTTCGTCTTTTTTTCTTTTTTGCTTAAAGGATCAACTAGGGGAAGCCCGGTTAGTTGTCGTCGTGACAAGCGACGGCTGGCAGTGGGTGTCACACCTAGGATCGCTCCGCTGTAGCACGATATTATCCGCTTTGGGCTCCCCTCTCTGCCCTCACGGTTTTGTTTTTGGGAGCTCACGACAACTTCCCAGTGGGTCACCCATCCTGGGATTGTTCTGGCCCTCAACTTACTCAACTTCAGAGTTCCCATGACTCTGAAGCTAGTGAGCTCCCAAAAGGTCTCGTGCTAGATGGAGGCGGGCATGTACATATAAGGCATATCACTCCCTCTCCGTTGGTCAATGTGGGATCTCACAATCCTCCCCTCCTTAGGGGCTCGACGTCCTCCTCGGCAGACTCGCACCACAAGGCAGAGTGGCTCTAATACCGAATTGTCACATCCCGGGATCGGCTCTGCCGTAGCATGATATTGTCTGCTTTGGGCCCCCCTCTCTGCCTTCACGGTTTTATTTTTGGGAGCTCACGACAACTTCCCAGTGGGTCACCCATCCTAGGATTGCTCTGGCCCCCAACTCGCTTAACTTCGGAGTTCCCATGACTCCGAAGCCAGTGAGCTCCCAAAAGGCCTCGTGCTAGATGGAGGCGGACATGTACATATAAGGCACATCACTCCCTCTCCGTTGATTGATGTGGGATCTCACAGTGGGCGGCAGCCGTGGTGGAGCAGGTGTGCGCAGGTGGACCAACTACTGCATATCGTCGCAGGTCTGGGTTGTAGTATGCTTGGCCTCATGCGTTTCGGGCCTCGTCAGCTGGGTAAGTATCAGGAGGAAGTTGATGGTCTGCCCCCTGCCCAGGATGTTGAGAGATGGAAGTAGAATAGTCTAGACTCTGATGATCTACCAGTTGGGCAGGAGGAGTGTTATGCCGGACTTCCCTAAAAAAGAAATTCTGATGTAAAGTCTTCAAGAAATGGAGTTGCGACTTTGCGGGCAAATGATGTGTCTCCGTTGAGGAAGAAGCCAAAGCTCCCTTCTACTAAGAAGACTCAAGTAGGAGATGTTCCTTCTTCATCTGCTAGGGTTAAACATCTCGCTGGTTGATCAGTTCATAATTGTATATCATTTTATACCCTTTTAGCTTATGATTTGGTTATGTTATTGAGTTAAACTTGTGCTTTTAATCCCTTTTCTATTTATCATTCAGTTCATTGGGCCTTAGGTAGCAATGGTGGCTTTGGATAGGAAAAGATGCAAAATGGTGCAAAAACGAGCAGACTGAGTTAGCAATTTGTTTTGGCCTTAACTTCTTCCTCCCAACTTGTATTGACCCAAATAATATGTGGTTGGAAAGAGGAGATTCTGAACTGCAAGATGGACTGCTAAAACGTATCAATTGATGAAGCCAAGCCCAATCTGTGGGCCCATCAAAATGCACACCATGCTAAGGATTGCAGCTGCTAGCTGTTGAGCCTTGTCACCTCCTTTAAGCCATGTGCCTCACCGTAGCTGTAACTGACTTTGGACCCAACATATTGAGTAAAGTAGGGAGACATTCCAGCTATGAAAGTCTAAAGGAGCAAAAACAAGGCATTGTGGGAAACATGTTTGGATAAATCAAGAAGCACTTTCCAGGCTGCTGGTGAGATTAGTTGGTACATGCTTGAGCTATTAAAGAGAAAGAATGTGCATGCATGTGAAGCAAAAAGAAAGGAAAGAAAAGAAATGAAGTCAATTCCAGTCTATTTTCGGCAGTCAACTTGCAAGGCCCAAAACGTACACTTGTACTGCTCAGATGGGAATACATTCTTCATAAATGTTGTTCCAATGGGTGTCTATTATGACATATCCAAATTTGAGCCCCATTGGATACATATTGAAACTGCAGGCCTTCCTACACCAAGCCTGGTTCAGAAGAATTTTTTTTTTTTTTTCTAGCAACCAAAAGAAAACCACATGGGTTGGCAGCAAAAGGCAGCCACAATTGAACACCTTAAAAAACTCATGTGAAGAAAGCTTGAGGTACAGCAGCAAAAGAAGTATGAGATGGAATTGATTCCAACCACACTAACATAGACAAGATGAAGTGAGAGTTATGGATTGTATTAAAAGAGGAATGATGGTGTTGGAATTCATCATGATGTTCCTCCCTCTTAGCCCTATAAATAGAGAAGTCTTCAAGCTTCAAAACACTTCGATCAACCTCATACACTCCAGCAATCAACCCAATACTCTAAACTGCCCAAAATCACCAAAACAGCTCTATAAAGGAGGCTTGTTACTTGACTCCTTATAACCCAGAATTGAATTGTTATGGTGATTCGAATGCCCTAGTCTCCAAATCTTTGTTACACTTACTTTGCTTTGTTTGCAATTTTATTTTGCTTCTTTTGTTCAACAATCACAACCACTCTTGCTTGGAAAGGAGGCTTTTTGGAGCTATTTTGGTGATTTGGGGTAGTTTAGAGTATTGGGTTGATTGTTGGAGTGTATGGGGTTGATCGGAGTGTTTTGAAGCTTGAAGACTTCTCTATTTATTTGGCTAAGAGGGAGGAACATCATGATGAATTCCAACACCATTATTCCTCTTTTAATAAAATCCATAACTCTCACTTCATCTTGTCTATGTTAGTGTGGTTGGAATTAATTCTATCTCATACTTCTTTTGCTGCTGCACCTTAAGCTTTCTTCACATGAGATTTCAAAGGTGTTCAATTGTGGTTGCCTTTTGCTGCCAAACCATGTGGTTTTCTTTTGGTTGCTGGAAAAAAAATAATTCTTCTGAATTAGGCTTGGTGTAGGAAGGCCTGCGGTTTCAATATGTATCCAATGGCGCTCAAATTTGGATATGTCATAATAGACACCCATTGGAACTACTTTTATGAAGAATGTATTCCTATCTGAGCAGTACAAGTGTACGTTTTGGGCCTAGCAAGTTGACTGCCGAAAATAGACTGGAATTGACTTCATTTCATTTCTTTCCTTTTTTTTTGCTTCACATGCATGCACATTCTTTCTCTTCAATAGCTCCAGCATGTACCAACTAATCCCACCAGCAGCCTGGAAAGTGCTTCTTGATTTATCCAAACATGTTTTCCACAATGCCTTGTTTTTGCTTCTTTAGACTTTCATAGCTGGAATGTCTTCCTACTTTGCTCAATATGTTGGGTCCAAAGTCAGTTACAATTGGGGTGAGGCACATGGCTTAAAGGAGGTGACAAGGCTCAACAGCTGGCAGTTGCAATCCTGAGCATGGTGTGCATTTTGATGGGCCCACGGATTGGGCTTGGCTTCATCAATTGATATGTTTTAGTAGTCCATCTTGCAGTTCAGAATCTCCTCTTTCCAACCACATATTATTTGGGCCAGTACAAGTTGGGAGAAAGAAGTTAAGGCCAAAACAAATTGCTAACCCAGTCTGCTCGTTTTTGCACCATTTTGCATCTTTTCCTATCCAAAGCCACCATTGCTACCTAAGGCCCAATGAACTGAATGATAAACAGAAAATGGATTAAAAACATAAGTTTAACTCAATAACATGACCAAATCATAAGCTAGAAGGGTACAAAATGATATACAATTATGAACTGATCAAATACCCCCAAACCTAGATTTTGCTAGTCCTCGAGCAAAACAAAACAAAACCAAGTTAAAAATAAAACAAGAGGCTAACTAAACCACTTCCACAGGTAACTTGATTGCATTGAGCGTATGCAACAAGCCTTTAAACCTCTAGGCATCCCTAGTAGGAGGACTTGTGTCTCCTGAGGGTTTAATAGAAACAATACCCACAAACGCTTTACTGACTCTACAAAACAAAGTGATTAGTAAAATTTGAAATCAACTAATGAAAATGAAAGAAAACTTTAGTCATACCTCCAACACCATAGAGTTGCCAAGATAGGTGATCAATCAGTGTGTGAAATGGAAGCTATAGCTCAAAGGCACACGGCTTCAAAGCAAGCACACTCAAACCTTGAATAGAAAACATGCTTCGACTCTAACTCTCACATATAACACTCAATCACTTAGAACCTATGGTTTAATTCTCTCAAGAAAGCATAAGTGAGTGTATGAAATAGAAGCACAAGTTTTGGTTAGATCTCATGAAAGGAATCAAATACTAAGAATAGGGATACACACATACTTACCAGCACCCATGAATACATCCTTAAGGATCAGCTAGGTCTTTCACAAGGTTGTAATGAAAGGTAAGGTTAGGGGAAATGGAAGAATTGGAAGGAAAAACAAGTAACTTAAGAACATACCAAGGTTGCATTCTTCTTTAACCTGCAAGGTATCATTGGTTTAGAATGGCATGGCTGCAAATTTCATGGTATCACCTTGCATAGACTTTATTTTTCACGCTTTGGTCATATCGAAACACTTTCATCTTCGTTGATTTGATATGCATCTTCATTAACTTCATTGCACAGATTCACACCAATTTTCATTTAGATAGATGGCAGCAACTTCATTGCTTCAAACTTTATCTTGGCACACCTTGGTATATTTCTAAGCTATAGGGTATGGTTACAATAGGTTAAGTATCTCAGATTGAGATACAAAGGTAGGGAAATGATTAGGGTGATAGAAGAAAAGGCTTTAAGTGTTTGGCTTCAAGAGGGTTGATGGAACACACATAAAGGTAGGGTGAAAAGAAAGCACAAAGAATGGTTATGCACACATAGCCTAGCATCACTTCAATGAGTTCATTCATGAATGAGAGCAAGCACTTGATATCTGCAAAAGAGAATCATCCTTAGTATTCAATCAAAATGGAATAATGAGATCATTTAGAGTGAATTGAAGAAAATAAATTGGGATGAGAAATAGAAACACTTTAAACCCTCTCAAGAAAGCAATTAGGCTCAATATAGCTCACTAGGGTAGTCTCCACTATTCTCCTTCGAGAATTTGAGCATGGTACTTTAGCCACCAGAATTCTAAGAGCCAAAGCTTTGTGAAGTGCAAAATTCTGATATGAAAACCTCAATGGCAGCTCCATAGCATCGATTGTATGACATTCTAAAAAAACAAAAAAAAATGACAAATGAACGAAATTGAAAACTCAAATGAATTAAATTTGAAAACCTTCCCCCCATACCTGAATTGAACATTGTCCTCAATGTTAAAGCAAAGTAAAGATGATTGAGAACATGTAAATGATAAAGGGAAAAGTTAAGAAAAAGGTTTAGAAAGACTCCTCCTTGATGCGATTAGGTCGATTTCTACCAAGCACCCTCTTCTTGAACACATGGGTTGCCTCCCAAGAAGCGCCTTAGTTACTGTCTTGGCAAGACATTGTGCAATCAGCTAAGTTGATGGTACGAAGGGAAGTTGATCTACCACATGGCCAGTTCGGATGCCAGCTGAAACTCCCTCATAGAATGGCTTTAAACATTGTCCATTTACTTTGAAAGTCGAGCCATCTTTAGGGTTTTGAATCTCCACAGCTCCATAGGGAGAAACATTGACCACGGTGAATGGGCCAAGCCACCTAGACTTCAATTTTCCCGGAAAGAGACGCAAACGTGAGTTAAACAAAAGAACTGACATACCTTTGGAGAACTCTTTCCGTTGAATGTTTCTATCATGGTAACTCTTGGTTCGTTCTTTGTAAAGCTTTGCATTCTCATAAGACTCATGTCTAATTTCTTCCAATTCATTGAGCTGAAACTTTCTAACATGGCCAGCCTTGTCCAAATAATTCAATTTCTTGATGGCCCAAAAAGCATTGTGTTCAAGCTCCATTGGCAGGTGGCAGGCTTTCCCAAACACAAGACGATAAGGGCTCATTCCGATTGGAGTCTTATATGCAGTCCTATAAGCCCATAATGCATCATTGAGCTTGGCAGTCCAATCCTTCCTTATACTGTTCACAACCTTCTCTAGGATGTGCTTAATTTCTCTATTGCTTATTTCCACTTGACCAGAAGTTTGAGGATGATATGGTGTAGAGACTCGATGGGTGATGTTGTACTTTTTCATGAGTGCTTCGAATGGATTGTTATAGAAGTGGCTGCCTCCATCACTAATGACAGCTCTTGGAGTACCAAACCTTGTGAAAATATTATCCTTCAAGAACTTTAGCACCACCTTATGATCATTGGTTTTGGTGGCTATGGCTTCCACCCATTTAGACACATAATCAACAGCAACAAGTATGTAAGTACAACCAAAGGAAGATGGGAATGGTCCCATGAAATCAATACCCCACACATCGAAGAGCTCCACAAAGAGTATGTTATTTAATGGCATTTCGTTCATGCGGCTTATGTTCCCCATCCTTTGACACCTATCACACTTAACACAAAAATTAAACGCATCTTTGAATAGAGTGGGCCAAAAGAAACCAGATTGCAGAATTTTAAGTGCTGTTTTCTTAGCTCCAAAGTAACCTTCACAAGCCAATTCGTGGCTATGCCTAAGTATGTTTTCTTGCTCTTCTTCTGGAACACATCTTCTGATGAGTTAATCCAGGCAATGCTTGAATAAGAAAGGTTCATCCTAGACATAATGTTTCACCATGGAAAAGAACTTCTTCTTGTCCTGAGAAGTTAGATCATTTCTAAGAACACCGCAAGCAAGATAATTAACAAAATCAGCATACCATGGCTCTTTGACTTGGGCAGCATATAGTTGTTCATCAGGAAAAGTCTCATTCAAGGATAGCACAGCTTCTCCTTGTTCTTCAACCACAATTCTGCTCAAATGATCAGCTACCACATTCTCACATCCTTTCTTGTCTCGAATCTCCAAATCAAACTCTTGCAACAAGAGAATCCATCTAATCAAGCAGGGTTTGGCGTCCTTCTTAGTGAGCAAGTATCTAAGACCTGCATGATCAGGATAAACAATTACTTTAGAACCAACAAGGTAAGAAAGAAATTTTTCTAAAGCAAAAACCATAGCAAGCAACTCCTTCTCTGTTGTGGAGTAGTTGATTTGAGCATCATTCAAGGTCCGGCTAGCATAATAAATCACATGAGGGAGCTTGTTCTTCTTTTGACCTAAAACTGCACCAATAGAAAAGTCAGAGGCATCACACATTATTTCAAATGATAAAGACCAGTCTGGAGCTATGATAATAGGGGCTGAAGTTAGCTCCCTCTTCAAGGTAGTAAAAGCTTCCATGCAAGCTTCATTAAACTCAAAAATAGCATCCTTAGTAAGGAGATTACACAATGGCCTTGTAATGCTTGAGAAATTTTTGATGAACCTTCTATAGAATCCAGCATGACCCAGAAAGCTTTTAACTCCTTTAACAGAGGTAGGGGGTGGCAGATTTGAGATGAGATCAATCTTAGCTTTATCCACTTCAATTCCCTTGCTTGAAATCACATGGCCTAGCACAATGCCTTGTCTCACCATGAAGTGACACTTCTCCCAATTCAAAATAAGATTTGTTTCCTGGCATCGTTTAAGCACTAGAGACAAGTGGTGAAGACAATCATCAAAAGAGGAACCAAAAACTGAAAAATCATCCATAAATACCTCAATGAATCGTTCCACCATATCTGAAAAGATTGCCATCATGCATCTTTGGAAGGTTGCTGGAGCATTGCACAAACCAAATGACATCATTCTATAAGCAAACGTACCGAATGGGCATGTGAATGTGGTTTTCTCTTGGTCCTCCGAAGCAATGGGAATTTGATTATATCCTGAAAAACCATCAAGAAAACAGTAGTAAGCATGGCCAGATAAACGTTCAAGCATTTGATCAATAAAAGGAAAGGGGAAATGATCTTTTCTTGTGAATGTATTCAACTTCCTGTAATCAATGCAAACTCTCCAACCGGTGATGGTTCGTGTAGGAACTAGCTCATTCATCTCATTTTTCACAACGGTGATTCCGGACTTCTTTGGAACAACTTGTACAGGGCTCACCCACTTAGAATCTGAAATTGGGTAGATGATTCCTACATTGAGTAGCTATAAAACTTCAGCTCTAACCACCTATTTCATGTTGGGATTTAGCCTCCTTTGGGCATCACGAGATGGTTTGCTGTCTTCTTCCATTAAAATCCGGTGCATGCACATGCTTGGACTAATTCCTTTGATGTCTGCTATGGTCCACCCAAGGGCTGTTTTATGCTTTTTTAGAACCTTAATTAAGCTCTCTTCTTCATGTGAGGTGAGACCTGCAGCAATTATAACAGGGAGAGTTTTGTTAGCACCCAAATATGTATATTTAAGATGATTGGGCAGAGGTTTAAGTTCTAGCTTTGGTGGGATGATATTGGATGGGTCCAATTTCGTGGATGATGGTCCAAAAGGCTCGAGTGGTGGCCTAAAGGATGGTGGGTATGGCTGAAACACTTCTAAGGCAGCCACCACTTCTTGGAACTTCGGTTCACAAAGATCTTCCTCTTCTTGTGTTAGGACAGCTTCTAGAGCATCATTAGACTTTTTCTGCAAAATTTTGGAGGAAACCTCATGATCCACAACATCAATTGAAAAGCAAGTATCAAGAGAGATAGAAGGTTGAGATAGAGCATCAAACACTTTAAATTCAACAGTTTCACCCAAAACAGTCATGGAAAGGGTGCCATCTTTCACTTTGATGATTATGTCTGCAGTGGCCATGAATGGCCTGCCTAGGAGAATGGGATCAACACGATCTCCATTTGGATTGTCCTCCATGTCCATCACTACAATATCAGCAGGGAGAATTAGTGTATTAACTTGAACTAAAATATCTTCCACAATACCTTTTGGATATTTTATAGAATGATTAGCTAGTTCAAGTCGCACTGAAGTCTTCTTCATCCCTTCCAAGCCAAGTTTTTGATACACTGAATATGACATTAGATTGATGCTTGCTCCCAAGTCCAACATGGCTCTTCCAACCTTCTTGTCTCCAATGTTAATGGGAAAGTCAAAGCTGCCAGGATCCTCTAGTTTTGGTGGAAGCTTCCTTTGCAACACAGCACTTACATTCTTGTTGAGCTTTACTTCTTCATTTGGAGCAAAATTGAGCTTGTGAGTTTTCAAGTTCTTGATGAACTTTCCATATGCAGGAATCTATTCAATAACATCAAGCAAAGGCAAATTGATATTAACTTTACTCAAAATATCATAAATCTCTTTAAAAGCCTTATCTTGCTTTGCTTTCTGAAGACGGCCTGGAAATGGAATAGGTGGAACATATGGAGCGGGTGGCACGTATCTATCTTCTTGAAGATGTGATGGCACGAATTTGTCATCCCTTTTATGCAATTGGAATGGATTGTGTTCCCGAGAATCTGATTTGGCCTTAAGAGCAGATTGAGAAGTTTTGGGTTGTTGCTCTTCTGAAGTTGTGATCTCCTCCTCTTCATCTTCATTTTCTACGACCACAACATCATTTGAAAGATTATAATCAACTTTATTATCAACAATCTTACCTGATCTGAGCACATGAATGGCCTTGGCTTCGTGGTTCTTTGGATTGATCTCAATTTGGCTTGGCCATTTCCCAGGCTCTCTTTAAGTTATTTCAGCAGCTATTTGGCCTAATTAGACTTCCAATTTGGAGATGGCAGCTTGTGTAGTTTGCTGGAAATTGAATTGGTTGATTGCCATTTGCTTTACTATCTTCTCCAATGATGATGATGATTGTGGTCTTTGGAATGAAGGGGGATTGGCTTGATTCTGAGTATTCCTCCATGAAAAGTTTGGATGATTCCTCCAACCTAGATTATAACTTTGAGAGTATGGATCATTTCTTGGACCTTGGTTGTAGGAATTTACCACCTTAGCTTGCTTTTGCACAAATTCTAGATATGCAGCCCCAAGTGGACAAACTATGGTAGCCTGGTCATGAGTTTCACAAATGCTACACACTTCCTTCGGAGGGTTTCTTGAGTTCAATGCAAGAAGAGCATCTAGCTTTTGTTCTAATTTTGAAATCTGCACACTAGAAGCATCATTAGAACCACTAACAACACGTTTACCTCTTGTATCCGTATGTTGGGTCTCCATTGCTATCCCCTCAAAGAGTTCATACGTTTCTTCCGGAGTCTTGGTTTTATAAGAACCACCTGCAAAATTCGTGATAATATTATGACTCGAAGGGGTTAGTCCTTTATAAAACATACGCATTTGAAGTTTCAAAGAAATCCCATGATGAGGACATTGATTGAGCAGCCCATTGAATCTCTCCCACGCTTCACAAAACGACTCATCATCTTGCTGTGCAAATAACAAGATCTTGTCCCTGAGCATGTCGGTCTTTTAGGTGGAGAAGTATTTTTTCCAGGAACTTCTTTGGAATGGCAGCCCATGTAGCGCGTGAACCAGGCTTCAAAGAATTCAACCAATACTTCGCCTTATCCTTCAAAGTGTATGGAAACACTCTCATTCGAAGTTAATCTTCCATCACATCTGTCAAGGGAAAAGAACTCACAACATTAAAAATATCCTTTATATGAGTCAATGGATCTTCATTAGGTAAACCATTAAAGGAAGAGAAGATTTAAGCTCATAGTTTTGAGCTACAGTGGGTAGCAAAATGCTTGAAGGGGATGTTGGAATTGTTGGTATATCAAGGTCTCCCATGAACTCATTGGTAGCCATCATTTCTTCTTCTTGGTCTGAACTTGCTTCTGAATTTGAAAGTGAAGAACCAGGAAGTTTAGTGTGGAGAGCAAGACTTGTAAATGTTGCAAGAGCTTGCTCTTTTGCAGTTGACAACTCTCTTTCTAGATGATTCTGAATTTCAGAGATCACTCGATTTTTGAATATGAATTAGACTTGTTACTTGACTCCTTATAACCCAGAATGGAATTGTTGTGGTGATTCGAATGCCCTAGTCTCCAAATTTGTTTTCCAGCTCTTAAAACCACTCTTTGTTACACTTACTTACTTTGCTTTTGTTTGCAATTTCATTTTGCTTCTTTTGTTCAACAATCACAACCACTCTTGCTTTAAATTCTGTTTTAGACATAACCTCCTACTTTCTTGAATTTGGTATTCTAAGTACATAACTAGTTTTAACTTCTCAGTCTTCGTGGGTACGACTTCATACTTGTCTTGCTATACTACTAATTTCCCCATACAATTGCGAGTTAACATAATATTAACAACACTGGTGCAGATAATAGGAAGGTTGGTGGTATGCGCAGTGCTTGGGATGTTCTACTTGGTGTAGCTTGGAAATCGTGATTTGCTCCGTGAAGTAGTCTGCTCGCGAACTAGTTCACTTGCCTAGAAGCAAAGAGATGTTGGTATTGTTCTCCGAAGTTCAAGTCATCTACACCAGTCAAGGGATGAAGATCAAATTGGGCCCAACTATCGTGATCCAGCTGTTGAGTCACGAGTAGTCGAGCGTAAAGTTGATTCAGCATCGTTGACTTCTTTGGAGGTGAGGATGGCGGCGGTTGAGAAGACGAGAAAGTTATTTGTCCGGGTGAAGGGTTCTACTACAATGTTAGCAGTTGATCTTGAGGTGGATAAGTCCAGCCCTGCAGGGCATGCAGGTGTGTCTGATCTACTGAAGACGAACCTTCTATCAAGCTCGTCTGCTTGCTTCAGGGTGGTTGATCATATCCATCAGTCTGGTGATCTTGACATAGTCTCAAGTCTTTCCTTGGAAAAATAAAGGGAAGCAACGTTTCATCTACTTAAAAAAAGAGTAGTTTTTGCTGTTGAAACTATCCGAATCTAGTTTGTTATTGCCCCCTTTTCTGCTGTTGACTTGGTTAGTCGAAAAATATGCCGACTTCCATCTTGAGCGCAAGAATGCTGACGTCTCCTTTAGTTATGACAAGCTTATGGCTAGATTTGGCGCCTATAACAAGTCTGCTGAAAAGTCCAAGTTCGAAGCTACCATGAATGCATATGACTTTTTTCGTGGAGGCTCATTGGCAGCTGCGTCACAATCCTTGCTTTGCTGGATAGCTCCCCTTACGATGAATTCATTGCAATTTTTCCAGGCGAAGCAGTCGTTTGTGTAATGATCGTGCCCTTCATGGAATGTGAAGTATCTACTGGTATTCTTCTTGGCTGGGTTTCCCTTCAAAGGCAATGGTTTCTTCAACCAAGGAATGTCCTTTACTTGGGCCAGGATCTGGTGTATCGGGATAGTGAACTTGGTGTAGCTCTCAGCTGCTTGAGCACCTCCCTGAGGCTGTGATCTGCGCTTGTCTTCATCCTTGTTGTTGATCTTGTCGTTCCTTTGGCTTGCCTGCTTAGCCAATTGATCGGCTTGCTTGGCAACCTTCTTCGCGGCGATCAGGTCATCGTCCCAAAGTGCGTAGCATTCTGTTGTCGCGAAGACTTCTACTAGTGTTTGGCATGAAGAGATGGTCAACTCGCGATACAGCTCACACTCAGTTAGCAAGCCCCTCTTGAAGGCTGATGACGTGATTTGATCGTCACATCCAATGACGTTTGCCCTTTCTGCTTTGAACCTCTTGATGTAATGTCGGAGGGATTCATCGAACTTCGTGTGTAGGTTGAACAAGTGGTCGGGGTTCTTCTTGATCCTTCGGTAAGAAGTGTATTCTTTGGTGAAGACGTAAGCTAGCTCCTTGAAGCTGCTGATCGACCCGGATGGTAGAGTGTTTTACCAATCTTGGGCTGCTCTTTGCAAGGTCATGACAAACACCTTGCACATTAGCGTGTCGTCAGCTTTATAAAGGATCATGACACTTTTGAAGTGTTTTAGATGGCTCTCGGGACCATAATCCCCTTTGAAATGCGTGAACGAAGGCGTTGAAAATCACTTCGGGGGAGCAGCTTGCTCGATTTCGGCTGTGAAAGGCGTAGAGTTTGCTTAGTCCACCTCCCTGTGTAGAGCATCTTCGAAATTTCAGCCAATCTTTAAGCCTCGAAGTCAATCATTTACAAGCTTCTCGACGTCTTCTGCGTGCATGGCTTGCCAATCACATTGGTAACCTTTGTGATTCGGGCGAGAATGGTTGACTTCCTCGTTGACTCGCAGAGGTCGACCTCCTTGGTTGCCCTACCTATGAGGCAAATGAGTGGATTAAGCTTGTGAAGATTTCTCTAGTCGTTGCGAGTTGGTTCTCGAGTGAGTTGGTGAGCGTCGGTCGTTGCATTTGTCATGCAATCATTCACAAACTCGTGCCCCCTATGAGCCCAGTCTTGAATGGATTGTCGATTGGCTCAGAGTATGGCTTGCAGATGTCTGCGTCTAGTCAGCACAATCTCTTTCTCTCCCTTGCTAGTTTGTCTCTGATTGACTAGTCTGGGATCCCTCAAAATGCTCCCCGATATGCTTGCGAATCCTTCTCTCCAAAGTCAGGGCCTTGATTCAAGTTGATCTGCCTGAGTAGTTGGCCAATTAGATTATTTTGGTTGTCGACCCTCTGTGCGAGTTAATCAACCCGCGAATTAAGGCCCACTTGACTGCACAGGTCGGGTAGGGAGGTGTGGAACCCAATGGCATATGGGCTAGGGCTCCATTGGATGCGCACACGGGTGCATACGTCAAGTGTGGTTGCAAAGGAGGGAAAGTTCGGATTTGTTCCAAAATGGCACTGTCGCTTGGTCCTTGCGGTGGCAAGGTGGAGGAGGCCACGGGGCCATGGTTTGGCATGGCAACAAGAGGTGGAACAATTCTAGCCGCATGTATGGCTATTCCGACGGCCATTAACCGCCGTTCTATGGCTTCTGGGGGCTTCGGCAAGGTATGGGCAGCCATGGGAGGTTGTTGCGATGTGCTGGCAGCCACGGGAAGCTGCGGAAATGTGCTGGCAGCAGCGGGAGGCTGCTGCAAAACAGGTACAGCAGCTGTTTGGAGAGGTTGTGAGGCCCCGGAGGTGGTTGGACAGCACAAGGGGCTGCTGGAACTCGCTAGGGGGCTACTGGAAAGCATTGGCAGCCATGGGAGGCTGCTGCAAAATGCTGGCAGCAGCTGTACCTCATGGTTGCAGCGAGGTTTCGGCCGTTCCAGAGTGCGTTGTCGCGGTGGTTTTGCTCCTAAGGCGTTTGCTTCCAACTATAGCTGTTTGGAAGGCTTCGGCGGATCGGAAAATAGGCTTGGAGCACACTTTGAGTATATTTTGTGCTCTCAATGAAAGCACCAATTTGTGGGAGCAAATTTCTTCCCACGAGAATATTCGATTGATTGATTCCCCTTTCTTCTTCGCCATCTCTTTCTTCCTGCAAAATAAAGTGGAATAAGAGGACCACACTCGAGGAGTGTTGGCCAAAGGCCCTCCGATGCCTAAGTTAGTTTAATTGAATGTAGAAGAAACAATAGCTAAAATGGGTACGGAGATGGTGTTTATGGTGTGAACCAAGCGGCCGGAGCCTTGTATGAATCAGACAGAGAGGAGGCGGCTAGGAAGGGATTTTTGCAGAGTTTTTGTGAGCTTAGAGTGGCTTACCTCATGCCTTGCATAGCCTCGTATTTATAGAGCCTCGTAGGATTAGGGTTTGGAGAAAAATAATCCTTGTTGGGAAATGAATTATTTTTTTGATTTTAGGATATTTAAATCAATTAGGCATTTAATGTGAATCAAATCCCTAATTAAGGCAAGAATCCCCAAATCAAATAATCCCCAAATGGAAGGAAATATTTGACCTAGGGTTTTGCTAAAATTAGGTTCCCACAATAACCTTGCACTATTCTAACCTTGTTTTATATATTCACCAAATTACGTGGCACTCTTTGAGTTATTTAAATTTAAGTTTTAAAAGGCGGGTACACTACAACTGGTGTAATTCACATTTGCAAATTTAGGTTCACTTTAAACTTTGACATGTTTACTAACATGGGCTGATGAAAATCCAATGACATATGATTTTTATTCCAAGGGGTAAACGAGTAGAAGTTTCCAAATTTCAACGATCCAAACCATTTATTTTCACATATTCTTTCAGAGATCATTCTTGCAAAACATCATGCGAATTGAAAATCATTAAGGCATCTAATTGAGACTAAAAAAATCAATGAACAAGGTTCTTTAAGAAAGTACTTGAATTTCAATAATTTAATTGAGTGGTCAAATGACATCGGATTCAAGTGATTTTTTTGTAAAGATGATCTTTGAATGAATATCTACAAAATAAACAGTTTGGATTAGTGGAAGACAATGCAAAGTGTGCCCTACAAGGGTGTCCCTCAGATAAGCTTAATCCTAAAATGATTCCCACGTCGTTCTGAGCATGACGGTATGCTCGGATTTCAATTTGGTTACCGTTTGACTGTCAATCGGATATTGCATATTAGGCGTTATCCGGGTTCGATATGTTCGGACCGTTGGATCAACTTCATTTTCAAATATGTTGATCTAGGCACCTCTAGGATCGTGTAGGAATTCACGAATCAAGAATCGGAGTCCTGGATACTCTGATTCAATAATTCAAAGTTTAGGTAAACGGTAACCGTTCGACCGTGCGATCGCGAGCGATCCGACCTTTCGATTTGGACCAAATTTGCAAGGTATGTTTAGTAAATTGTGTTGAACCTATAGGAACTCTCATATTATCAATCGGAGGTCGTGCACCCCACAGGGGACCGAAATGACCAATATGGGAATTTAATGGCATATTTAATTTCTGGTCTTTTCAGACCATTCCACTTGTCAGAATTGTTGAAAACGGGCCTAGGAACCTACTTAAGTTACATACATGCACTTTTGAGGCCAGGGGTCAGGGTTTGATTAAATATTTGCGGTTGAGCTATTTTATTAATTAAATGTTTTAATTGCTTAAATACATTGAACCCGCAGGAAGGACCCTTGAAGAGTCTGGCTAGCTCGGACGCTCAGTGAGTGGACTTTTGTTTTATAAATGAATTTTATGAAGTAAAAGTTTAATTAATTTATTATGAAGGAATTAAAGTTTTATTAATTGATCATGAATGAATTATTTTTAGTTTTTGCTTTCCAAGCATTTAGTTTGAATTTAAATATTCTTTATGTTTAAATGTGAATGGCTTGGAAAGTAGAAAATGAAATTAATAACATGATTTAAGGATTTGATGAGAAATAGTATGATAATTTTTCCAGAAACGGTTTTTAAACCATCATAGGTACCCAAATGTTGCCTTCGGATAACTTGTTGCCTTCAGATATAATGATGTCCACGGACATCCTAGTTGTCTTCGGTTGAGTCAACGCATGTTTGACAGTTGCCCCACATGTCTTAGCGATATTCGGACCGTGAGGAGCGAGGAATGCGGTTCAGGTCGACCAAATGTCCCCTAAGTCTTGTGAGGAATACAACTCTAGTTGACTTTGTGTTACCGAGACCTGTGAGGATGTGTCGCATTATGTGACACAAGGTATTGACTGTATAATGTGGGAATTAAATAGAAAACCATGGAATTGAAGGATTTATTATGGGTACACCTAAGTGAAAAGGAATGATCATTTTTCAATGCTTTCTATTGGTTTTGATGATTTGACTAAACGCATGACAGGTTATATGTATATAGATATGTATGCTTGATTTTAGTACGAATATAGAACCTTGATGCAATTGAATTTCTAAATGTTTTAACAGTGGAGTTAGTATGTTAATATTATATTTTCCAAAACTTTCTTTTATCCACTCACACTTTTAATGTTTTGCGCTCCTAGGCAGTAGTCGTGTACCAGAGCACCACCACAAGGCTGTCTTCACTCACCTCTCATCCTTTTCCACTATGTAGGATTTCTACTATAGTCAAACTATTACTGTAAATTAAATTGATTAGTATTGCTATGAAATTGCCCTAGGATTCTGTAAGGCCTGAAGCCATAAAGATTTATTATTGTTTGCGTGTATTCTAACGTTGCGCATGCTGAACGGTTGTGGATATCTAAATTGCATGTTGTACAAGTGAAAAAGTTTGGGAAATGAGCAATTTATAAAAGGAGATTCTATCGAATTTTCGGCAGAAGTCAAACCCTAAAAAAGTTTTGAATTTTAGTTAGAAGGGCAATTTGGTCAAATGTGCCCGGCCAGGTGTCAGACACGCACAGGGTTCAGCGCAAATTCCAAAGTGAAATTTGGATCGAGTCTTGTCACTAGGGGTGGGCATGGTTCGGTTTGGACCGTTTTTGGCTCAAATTAGAACCAATTTGATACTATTCATTTAGTTTGGTTCGGTTCGATTTTAATAAAAAAAATTCAAAAACTATCTGGTTCGGGTTGAATCAGTTTCAGTCTGGTTCGATTTTGAACCGGATTATAAAAATTATTTTTTTAAAAAATATTTTTTTAATACAATTTTCAATTGAAATTTTATTTTTTTGACTTGAAATTTAACAAATTATTCAATTCCATATAAAAATAAATATGAAAGCTAGAAAAGAGAGATATTTTGAAATTGAACTTGGATAAATATTAGTTATTAGATTAAAAATATAGCATTAAATATAAATAAATATTGAAATTATATATTTTTTAATTTGACCGGTTCGATTTGGCCCGATTCGGTTTTTGAAGACATAAAACCGGAACCAAAATTGGTCCAAACCGGTCCGGTCTGATTTTTGACCGATTATTGACTTTTTGGTCAACTCGATGTTTTTCCAATTTGGTTTGGTGCGGTTCAACTCGAATTTCCGGTTCGCAGGTTTGAATGCCCACCCCTACTTGTCACTGCGACTATCATTCATCATGCCATTACAATTGGCTTAATTACATATTTATAGTCGTCAAAAGAAACCCTAAATGATTGGATGACATGTGGCAGCAATCCCCAAACATTCTTGATTATTCTCTAGTTGACTTTGTGTTACCGAGACCTGTGAGGATGTGTCGCATTATGTGACACAAGGTATTGACTGTATAATGTGGGAATTAAATAGAAAACCATGGAATTGAAGGATTTATTATGGGTACACCTAAGTGAAAAGGAATGATCATTTTTCAATGCTTTCTATTGGTTTTGATGATTTGACTAAACGCATGACAGGTTATATGTATATAGATATGTATGCTTGATTTTAGTACGAATATAGAACCTTGATGCAATTGAATTTCTAAATGTTTTAACAGTGGAGTATGTTAATATTATATTTTCCAAAACTTTCTTTTATCCACTCACACTTTTAATGTTTTGCGCTCCTAGGCAGTAGTCGTGTACCAGAACACCACCACAGGGTGGTCTTCACTCACCTCTCATCCTTTTCCAATATGTAGGATTTCTACTGTAGTCAAACTATTACTGTAAATTAAATTAATTAGTATTGCTCTGAAATTGCTCTAGGATTCTGTAAGGCCTGAAGCCATAAAGATTTGTTATTGTTTGCGTGTATTCTAACATCATGTTGAACGGTTGTGGATATCTAAATTGCATGTTGTACAAGTGAAAAAGTTTGGGAAATGAGCAATTTATAAAGGAGATTCTATCGAATTTTCGGCAGAAGTCAAACCCTAAAGAAGTTTTGAATTTTAGTTAGAAGGGTGTAGGGCCCTTTTCCTTCCGGCAGCAGGTGGGCTGGGCTGGTGAAGTCGTCCCCTTTGTTTGAGTTCGAAATTAAGCCCCAAAACACTTCGAAAGGGCAGCACAGCCTTAGGAAGAATTTTGGTTATCTTCTCCAACAAAATAACAGCAATTTTACAGATAATTCATTTACATTCACAGATAAATTTCTAGGCTTGGCATGAGGGGCATGTGGCATAAGAGCAGAGTTATCATGGGTTTAGCACGTTGGAAAAGAGAGAGAGTTTGTGGGTTTCTATGGAGGTTAAAGGTTCTAATGGAAGAGGGGAGAGGTTCCTAGGGAGAGAGCTTTTGGTGGTTTTCGGAGCTTCCGGCAGCTTGGCAGTGTCTCCGTTGGTACTGTAGCGATTTTGCCAAAGTATGGAAGATGGAGGAAATAGGCTAGCAAAGCACGAAAATTTGTAGGGTTTTCAAGAGAGAAAGCTTGCTCTCTGAAGATGGTGAGTTGTATTGTTGTTTTGGCTGGGTAGGAGAGGCCCTATTTATAGTTGTTTGGGTTTGCTCCTCTTCAAGAAACCCTAATGGTTTCTTTCTATCTTAGCTAGGTTTTCTCCTTCCTTTCTTCTCTTCCTTCTTGACTTACCTCATGTTGGCAAAGCCAATCCTGCCAAACCCACAGAATCAGAGATTTTGTGTGCTCCAAGCCTCTTCCAGCGGCAGCCTCAGAAGGGAGATCCACTTTTTCAACCATCTTCTTCCCCCCCTTTCTTCCTCTGTCCATGGCTGAGTCTGATGAAGGAAAGGAAGTGGTGGCTGTGCCCGTTGGTTTGAGAGGTGGCATCCTTCTTGCGTGCTAAAATCCCTTGGTTTCTTGAATCCTTACTCTTGGAACTAGCTCCCAGCAGCAACCCTTGTGCAGATTTCCAACGTGGTTTTTATCTTCAAACTGAGGGCTTATGCTGGTTTCATCCTAATTATGCTGGCTTTTGGGACAACCACAAGATCTATCCAATGGATGGGATAGCTTTGTCAAGTGTTGGGCTTTATTTTGGCTAGTTTGCTCTAATTGGGTCAATGGGCTAGTTTGGCTAATTTATTCTAATGGGCTTATTTTGGTTGAGGCCATGATCCATCTCCTTCCTTGTGCTTACCCATGTTTGGGCCTAAGAAAATGGGCTTGAGTCTCGAGGCCCCCAAGCGACCCGAGACTTCCATTTCTTGGCCCATCGATGGGCCCCGTGATAACTTGTCACCATCCATACCACAACCCACTCAAGCAAGCCCCGGGCATTTTGAGTGGCTTGGGCCCACTTAAGCTTGCAGTGTAATTGGGTGTGAAATAATGGCATGCACGTTGCTTGGCATGCTTTTAATTATGACGCTTGATAATGGATTTGCAGAGTTGAATGCCTTTTATAATTTTAGTCTCAGTCTCTAGCATGATGGATTTTTTATTTGGCATGGCATGCGAAGTATAGCCCGTGCATGGCAGATTTTGCGTGCTCCGAATCGAGTCCTTTTTCAATAATATATCGCTTTGGGCTAGGAATTTATTCGGGCCCAACCATGGATTTTTTGGGCCTCAACATTAGCCCCCTTAATTATAAGGGCCATGGGCAGGTGCTGAAATGGGCCTGATAATTAAAACCCAACCCAAAAAATTAGATTTGTAATTATAGGGCACCTCTCTTCTTCCCGCGTGCAAAATGACGACGTGCCTTGATGGAACGGTTGCTTGCGGTTTTCCAACACCAACTGCCTTCTTCCCCTTTTATTTTATTATTTCTTTTGTTTCTCGTTCCGCGCACCAGACCCAACTTTTTGGTTTTCTTCTTCCTTTCTCATTCTCTTTCCACGCACCAGACACAAAACCTCCTTCCTCACTTGTCTCTTGGTTCTCCCACAAACCCATAACAAGCAAAAGTAGAATTAGCCAAGATCCATCCATCTTCGACCGCTGGAAAAGAAATCGAGCCGAGCTCGACTCCGCCCTCCTTCTCCGTACAAGGAAACCCGCTCGCCGCCGCTGGAAGGAGCCTCGTTGCGCGCGCTCCCCTTCTCAGAACCCCTGATTCCTTCTGTTCTCGGTGTATCTCAGGCCATCCTCCGGGAGATTTAGAAAGGTAAGCCCTCCCTTTGTTTTCCCCTGTATCTGTTAAGAAATTTGTTGGTTTTCTCATACCTAGGGATTCTACCCTTGTTTTGGCAGCCGAGCGGCAGACCCTTTAGACCCGTTTCGTCGCCGCCGTAACGGGAGTTCGTATGGTGCGGGTATCGGCAAGGAAGAGCTCGCCCTAATCTTCTGGGTTCTCCTTTCACTGGTTTGCCCTTTCACGAGCTACTGGAAAGACACCATATTTTGTCGGTGAGTTCCCTCTTTTCCCTTTTTCTATCCTTCATGTCTTGCATTGATTTCTTTTGCATTTATGGGCTGTCTGAAATTCAAACGAAGTGTTTCCTTTTTCTTTTGGCACAGGTGGCTACGTTTCCGGTAAACGCAGGGGGTAGGTGCTGGAAACCTTGCCTTCGCATTCTTCACTGCTGGAATCTCTGAGTGCCCGGGCTCCCGCATTTTGAGCACTTAGCTGCTCGTATCAATCTATTGGTGAGCGATTCCGCCACTTTGAGCATTTCAAAAATAAGTATAGACTGGTGCTTGGCCTAGGTTTACTCTCTTTGCGAACACTTGCTCGTTTGATGGCATATGTATATATATATATATATATATATATATATATTTTTTTTTTTTTTTTTGCTGCTGGAAATAGAGATTGACGGAAGGCATGTCTTGTGATGCTTGTTCTCTTTCGAGAGAAGATTTATTCGTCACACCCGCTGATCTCAAAGTGATACTTTCGATTGTCATAGGCTTGCATGTTTTGCTTGGATAAAGTTAACTTGCAATGTTGGACCTGTGCTTTGCATGTATTAATGTTCCCTTTTTTTTTTGCTCTTCTTTGCGTGCAGGAATTCGAGCCTTGTTATGGCGTCCGCCGATTCTTCCTCCATCATTAGGGATCATCTCTATTCCATAGAAGACAAGCTAAAGAGGGGTAGGCCTCCTCCCTTACTTAAGGGTGTTGGTGAGGACGCAGTTATTGATGGAGAGCCGGCCCCGGACGTAGTTCCCGTGATCGATCCTGCCTCCATATCGAGGTGATGCATAGAGAGGGGCTTATTTCCGGCGGTCCCCTTATTTTTTCAATATCTGTGCGGCACTAGCAAGGGCTGGTCAGAATGGGTAGGACGAGAGCTAAGGGACCCATCTACTCGTGATATCTTGAGCCGTGCCGGGGTGCTGGACGATGTCTTTCTTTCTAGAGCGTGGGACATCCACGTTGAGGCCAAAATGCTCCGACACGTAGTGAGGCAATGGAGTACCGAGACACACACATTTGTCTGTTCATGGGGAGAGTTTACCCCCACGCTTGAAGATGTAGCTAATATTCTTCACCTTCCACTTTGCGGCAGCCAAGACCCTTTCCATATCACGCTGACTCCGGAAGATAAATTGAAGCTTGAGGCATTACGCAAGGGTGCCCCGACTTCTCCTAGCACCTCTCTGCGTTTCAGTAACTGGATACAGTTTTTTGCAGCGTTTATATCGTTGTGGCTTGGCAGATTCCTCTTTTGTGACTTTTCCCAAGATTGCCTGCATGCGCGAGTGTTCCCTCTGGCCTTGGCAATAGCACGTGGTGATATGATTCCACTAGGCCCTATGTTCTTGGGGCATCTGTACCGTCTACTTGATCAGGTCCAGTTTCTTGAAAAAGGAGCGGCAGGAACCATGGCCGTGGAGACTTTAATGAACTCTAGCTTCCTCCAGGTATTTATATGGGAACGGTTCAAGGGAATAGAAGTATCTCCGCACCCTTATTCCAAGGCCAAGGAATTTGCTGATTCTGATGGTGCTTCATACGTGCCGGAGAAACTTCCTCTGATCTGCCGATGGTTCCGACGTATGCAGAGGAAAGGCCAAAATGTTCTAGAGCTGCTGGACAACGTTGAGAGCTTCATCTTCCGTCCTTATTGCGCCTTGTCAGAGGGGTTCAGATGTATGCCTCTTTATACTGACTCTGATGACTTGACTGAGGTTCCGGCGACTACGGCACGAGGTCGTCAACTACGAAGAGAGGCGCTGTTGCGTGCTGCACGTTTTCCTTTGCCGACGCTGGGTGACAATCATTTGGAAGCTTCCGTGCATTATGCAGCTCACCGAGTTAGACGGCAGCTTGGGTTTGATCAAGGTGTGCCTTCCGATCCTGGTTGTGGAGATCCTTTTTCATTGCACAAGGTTTTTTGGACTGAGGGCAATGTGCCGGAAGATGGCAGCCTCTTTGCTCTTGCTTTGGCCGACAAGGGGCGCGTCGGTGGCCTCTCTAGGCTTATCGGAGTTACTGGAATCGCTGCTTTGCCTCATTCAGCCGGTTTCATGCCGCTCATTGTGACAGGTTGCTTCCCACTGTGATCTACCATGCTCGCCTAGTGTCCGAAGAGAAGGCAATCTCCTTGAGTGAAAAACGAAATCTGCCCTTCACCTCCAAAAGTGGGGAAATTGTTGGTGATTTCTCCAAGCTAAAACAGAAATTAGAAAAGCCCAGCTCTCGTAGCGGCGGGAAAAGTGCCGTGCATGGAAAGCGGAAGCGAGAGGAAAGCCCTAGCGTCGAGAAGAAGAGGCATGCTGCAAAGAGTCCGAAAAGATTTATTCCTAAAGTAGCGGCAAGTGGTCCTCCCAGCTCTAAAAAGAATGCTCCCACAGCGCCCTTATTACAGCAGCAGCCTGTGGGCTCTTTCAGCAGCAAGCAGGCTGACAAGGTGCCGAAAGCTGCGCCTTCTCGCAGTAAGTGCCACTCACATATCTGCGTGTTCTTTTCATATATATATATGCTCTCTCTTTCTTCTTCTTATCGTTGGTTCTGGGCTTGCTTTCTTCCTTTTGTTTTGCAGGTACTTCCCAAGTCCGAGACAAAGGCGAGAAAGCCCCCATGGTTCCGAGACGCCGGAGCATGCGTATACTTCATACACAATTTGCTGGTACTCGCAGAGGCAAGGGCGCAGACTCAGGGTCTGATGTGGTAGAGGTAGCTGACGATGACGATGATGATGATGATGGAAGCAACAAAGATGGCACACTTCCTGTGACAGAATGGAATGTTGTCCCACGCCAAATTGATGATGGTTCTCAATAACAACAATCTTCCATAAGTCAAAAATCTAGGTCCAACTGTCATTATAAAAAAAATAAAAAAATAAAAAAACTTGCAGAAGAGATAGCAAAACAAGAAATTAGCAAAAAGGAGAAACAAAGACCGAAAAAACAAAATAGAAACTGAGACAAGAAAACCGCAATCAGAAACTAAAAGACCTAAGAAACTCATACTAATAGGCAAAGAGCTTCCTAACCTAGAACACCAGCAAGAGAAAATCGGAAAAATTGGAACACATAAAGCACAAAGAAAATGTTAAACTAAATAAGAGGGACAGAACCAAACATCAAAACACCTCAAGGGGTGAACTTAATCAACCAACCAATAATCAATATAACCAAACAATATCCATAACATCAATAAAGAACCAGATACAACTACAACATCCATAATAGAAATACACAGAACAATGAAACTAAAAAACAGCTGCATTCCAATCCGATAAGATTGAAGAAAAGTAACTATTCCTATACAAAGTGATATAACGGGAACATGATTAGGAACAAAAAGAACCATTAAAAAATCATCAGATGGTTTGGCAAAAAATGGGGCAATGTGGAATTGTCTGACTCAAGAAGCTCCACATGTACTTTATATAAGCTTCCTAAAGAAGGCAATAGTGAACAGAACAACCACAATTTTCTGAAGTTGTTCAATATTCTCCATTTTCTAAAAAACAAACAATTCCAGATAAAATAAAAACAAACCAATCCTATGTTTCTATATAGGTGTAAGAGAATCATGAATTGAAACAAATAATCTACAGGGGCAACTTTAGAACAAGGAATTCATATCCATATGTTACATTTTATAGTAAGCCATATCAAGGGAGGTCTACTTAATACTCTTGAAATACTTCAAATTTTGCTCAAGCATCTCATGAAGATGCCTGTTTTCAACTTTCCCATGTTCCAATACTTCAAATATTAACACCAAAAGATGTGTATTTCAAAGGCTAATTAGCATCACACTCACACAAAATCTAATAGCATAAGAAACAAGCACATTCCCATTCATTTCAATTAATAACTCCATTTCCTAATATCAGCAAGTGGGTTCATCGAATAGTAAGCTAATCTTACAATTCAGAACAACCATGTCAACCAAGAGCGTAGCTACTGATAATTTAGTAACACAACTTCCATTAATACTAGAAGAATTTAATAACCTGTCTACACAAACTTGCAAGCTGCCCAGCCACTAAAATTGTAAGGCTAAAATATAAAATATGCAAAGATCAATTAAAAATTACAATAATACTATTATCAATGATCAATTAAAAACAAGTAGTCCACTTGATAATTCATAAAGCCACAGCTCATAAATTAGGCATTGAATGAATCGCTAAATTAGAATTTCGAAAATTAACCCAACTGAATCCCTAATTCCTAAATCCCTAAAATAGAATTTAGAAAGAAAAAAAATTGAAATTGAATGACATGAAGAAGAAGAGAACCAGAGAAGTAGGTGGTTCAGGTTAGTGGTAAAGAGGATTACTGAAATTTGAAGATGGAGAAGAAGAGGACTTACAGAGAAGGAGAGGGAGAGAGATAGAGGACCGTAGCCAAAAAAGGAGCCCATGAATGCCCCTAATGTTGCAATAATAAGAAAAGGGGATCAACGAATTTATAATAGACAGAGAGTGCAAAACTAATATCAAAACTCACCGCTGTCGAGAACGACGACGGAGGTCGCAACTGTGGCTGGGCTGTGGAGTCGCGATAGTGGCTTCGCGGTGGAGGTTGACAACGGAGGTTGTGAGTTGCGGCGGCTTGGCTAGGGTCAAGCTAGGGTTCCGAATTTGAGGAGAGCTGGGTTATGACGATTGATGGGTGGAGAACTGGATTGGACAGTAGGGAGATGGCTGGCGAGCTGGAGCTAAGGCAAGATTTGAGAGACTGCGAGAGAGGAGAGGAATTAGGAGAAGTTGGGCGTTAGAAAATGAATTTTTGAGACGATAAAGTGTCAATAATAAAAAAAGAGCCAAAACCCTCCGTTGTGTCTGTGTTGGTTGCAAGATATTTGCTGAATGGATTTTGGTTCTTTGATAACCACAAACCAGAGATGGCGAGAGAGAGAGAGAGAGAGAGAGAGAGAGAGAGAGAGAGAGAGAGAGAGAGAGAGAGAGAGAGAGAGAAGAAAAACATATTGCAGAGTGGGTGGCTTGGGAGGAAGGAGGGTTAACTAGGATGAGAGAGCGTGCTTTGCACTTTCGGATTGCATCTTTTTGGTATGGGTAATTTCAACCCGGTTTTACCAAAAAGCCAATATTGAAAACTCACCATTGGATGAAATCCAACGGCTCTTACATACCCCTCAAAAACACCCCTTATAACTTTCCCCTCACTATAGAAGCTCCCCTTGTCATGATGATGTGATCTTGTCCACCGATGGGTATTGTTCTAAGCCCAATCCTCTCGTCTTAGTGTAGGATATCCATAAGGGCCAGGATCTAGTGAGAACGCTTATGTGAGAACATAACATGAGAACACCGTTGGATCCAATCTAACGGCTGTATGAAAAGCAATTGTAAGTGCAAGTGTTGTATTAGAACGAGGCCTTCTTCTCTCTTCTCCCTCCAATACTCTCTTCTCCCTCCAAAACATCCCCTCCAAAACAGAAGTCCCCTCCAAACCAGCTGTTCACTCAGTTCAATGAAAATAACCATTTTTTTATCAGCTTTGATTGAGGAAGAACTGTAACATTGAAGAGAGAGCACCCTCATTTTTCTGGGTTTCCCATTCAGGCGAAACAAAGGAGTCTTGGATTTTATAATTTCATCTCTGTGGTTGGGTTTTTGGGGTCGGGACATACGTCAATCCTTGAGCAACGTCGAAACTGGCGTTGAGTTGGAAAGTGCTGACCGTACCGTTGTGGTTCTGCTCTGTTGGTTTTGAAATCCTTGAGCGGGGCGAAACAGGGGTTGAGGAAGAAGAAAAGTTTTTGGGGTTGACGTCCAGATCTAAAAGGTCTACGTTACGTTGTCGTAGTTGTTGAAAATTTGAAGTTGGAAATCAGTTACGAGGTAAGCCATATACTGTATTTGTCAATTTCATTATTGGGCATCAGCATGAGTTAGATTAGGTTGTATGTATGTCTTTAATGTTTCAGCGGAGAGTCATTCGCATGTCATATGTTAGTTAATATTTATTGTAAAGCTGTTTGAAAGCATGTGCCAAATATTGGGCATCAGCATGAGTCAGATTAGGTTGTATGTATGTCTTTAATGTTTCACTAGAGAGTCATTTGGATGTCATATGTTAGTTGATATATATTTTGAAGCTCTTTGAAAGCCTGTGCCAAATATTGGGCATCAGCACGAGTTACGTTAGTGTTTATGTAGGTCTTTAATGTTTCACAGATAGTGATTTGAATGTCATATATGATGGTTATTATGTGATATTCAGGGTTAAATTGCAAGAACTGTGAAATGGAGTGCGAAGGACAGGTGACACCGGAAGTTAGTTCGGAATTGAAACCAAAATTGGGACTTGAATTTGATTGCTGTGAGGATGTGTTCAATTTCTATAATATGTATGCCGCGAAAGCCGGATTCGGCATTCGGTGTTCTACAACGAGAACTTGCACATTCACAGGAGAGGTAACAAGGAAAGAATATGTATGCTGTAAACAAGGGTACGCGTTGACAAGCACTGTTAGTCGCAAGAGAAGACAGCGAGGTTGTACTCGAACTGGGTGCAAGGCTAAACTTGCGATTTTGAAGGTAAACGAGAAGAATAAGTACACTGTTGTAGGATTCAATGAGGTACACAACCATGACATGACAACAGTTGATAAAGTCCATCTATTGAGATCTCACCGTAACTTAACAGAGTCTACAAAGGCCTATAGTGCACATATGAGCAAAGTTAATATCCCTGTACATAAACAGGTAAGCCTTCTTGAGGTGCAAGTAGGGGGATTGGAAAATGTTGGGTTTGTTAGGAGAGATATCTATAATTATGCAAGGGACGTGCGTGGGGAGGTGATTGGCCATGATGCACAGCTGCTGAAGGAGCATTTTTTGGCTGAGCAAGGAAAAAATGAATCATTTTATTTCAATATGGAGGTAGATTCGGAAGGAAGGATGGGAAATGTTTTCTGGGCAGATGCAAGGTCAAGACGAGCTTATGGGTTTTTTGGGGATGTGGTGGTATTTGATACGACGTTCAACACGAACTGCTATGGGATGGTCTTTGCGCCTTTGTTAGGCGTTAATAACCATAGGCAGACAGTGTTGTTTGGTTGTGCATTCCTAACTAGTGAAACCACGGATTCATTTGTATGGTTGTTCGAAGAATTCAAGAAAGCCATGCCAGGTGAGCCACCCAAAATGATCATCACTGATCAAGATGCAGCCATGTCAAAGGCAATTGCTTTAACTCTCCCAACAACATTCCATAGATATTGCATATGGCATATCTTGAATAAGTTTATGGAGAAACCCGGCATTGGGGAATGTTTTTCGGAAATGTGCAAATGCATATGGGGTATGGACACGAAAGAAGAATTTGATGCGAAATGGGATGAAATCGTCACAAGCAATGGGCTGAAAGACCATCCGTGGCTGAGCTCGATGCATGCTTTGCGGGAGAATTGGGTTCCATCATATGTAAAACATGTGTTTTCGGCTGGGATGTCAAGTAGTCAACGGGCTGAAAGCTGTCATGCATTTTTCAAACAATATATTAACCGGAAAAACACATTGATGGAATTCATTGTACGTTTTGAAAGAGCTGTTGGTTCACAGGGGCACAAGGAGTTAATGGCTGATCATGCTGATACCAATGAAAAACCTCCACTGCCATTTCGAACACCAATGCAACATCAAATGGCACGCATTTACACTCGGGAAATTCTTGAAATGTTTGAGAGGGAAGACTTCCGAAGCCTTTTATGCTTGTTCGAACTTGTAGAGCAAGATGAGACCCAGTGCAGGTACAAAGTAAGTGAGCGGGTAAATCCGGGGGTGACACGGATGAAGGAGCTTGTGCATGATAAAGATGCCGATAAAGCTTATTGCAGCTGCAAAGGATTTGAATTTTGGGGTATTCCGTGCCGACACATCCTAGCATTTTTAAGAATGAAGCAGGTGGAGCACTTGCCAGACAATTACATAGTGACACGATGGCTTCAAAGTGCAAAGTGCGGTGTAGTATATGATAAGAATGACAAAGAAGTTAAAGATTGCGTGGACGGTTTGGTTTTAGTTAAGAGATCGAAACTTTGCAAAGTTGCAGGTGAGTTGATAGATTCTGCTTCGTTGTGTGATGAAGGTTTTGAGTTGCTGGAAAATTCATTTGACGACATTCGTGGGAAGCTTACAAGGTTGTTGTCATCAAGAGCTCGTGTCGAAGACACACCCAATGGAGAGGTCGGAACGAGTTCTTCCCAAGTCAGAATTAAGGATCCCCATCGAGTAAAACCAAAAGGGCGTGCGAGAAGAGTGAAAGGACAAAAAGAGAAGGCAGCGGAAGGACATAAATGGCGGTGCAGTGAATGTAGGAAGACTGATCATGATAGACGGAGTTGTCCAAAACTTGTGAGCGGGTAAGTGAATATGTAATTGTCTGGGTTTGAATTTTGTACAAGAAATGCTGTTGACTTGTTTCTTTGTTTCGATGTTGCAGCTCTTCATCTTCCGACGCAGAAGTTGGTGCTGCAGTTGATGAGAATTTGCAGCCCAGTCAGAGCACGCAGGACAGGGAACCTACAATGACAGAGTCATTTCTGCAAGAGTTTGATTTCATTTACGGTCCCGGAGTTTGAATATTTGTTGACACCAATTTGCGTATTTTTGGAAACCGTCTGGAACCGTTAGTGAATCTTATGTAAGTGCCTCATGTTGATACTGAACTAAGGTATGTGAAAAGCAACAGTGAAACCGCCCAAAAACAAAGTAACTTTTGTATTCGATAATTATTAAGTGTCACAAACGTATCGCATGACTTACATTGGACCCCCTGGAAAAAAAAAAAAAAAACTACATTAAAGTGAACAATAAGTTATTTGAAGAGCCACTTAGTTATCATCATCAAAGTCATCACTTGACTCAAAGCGGCCACGTTCCTCCCAATCTAGAATGCGTTTGTCATTGTAGCAATCCTCGCACCAGTCTGGGGGTAATGCAAACAATGGGAGATGGGGGCTTTGGGGGAGAAGGGGTCGGGGACCGATAGTATTGAACATTGTCTGGACCTACGTGGAATAGATCCCTGCACGTCCCACAAGGATGGTCGTGAACGTCACCATGCTTGCAATAATTATGTGCAACTCGAACTTTCGGATCCATCTTTGGTTGAAGGTGGATGTCCATCCTGGGGCTTTGGTGTTTTCAGAACGTGGAGCCAGTGTTTGAAAGTATTCGTTTGGGATTCATGCAATGTGGGTAACGTTTTATACACCTTTGCAACGGTTGCAAGGAAAATGAAATATGTAGGTAAGGGAATCTTGAAACCATCACTGTGTGTCAGCAAGGGAATCTTGAAACCATCACTATGTGCCAGTAATGTGTCAAAGAACCGAATATATATGTCAGATAATCTTGAAAAACTTTATCGACCCACCGACAATTTTTTAAACCAAAAATTTGAGCACTATTAGTAACTGAACTCTACTAATCCAGTAGTTAGTGATCGAAGAAATAAGATTGAACTCTGGTAAGAACATAGAACCCAAGGCTGTGATAGCAGATTTAAACCTGAATAAGGTGCACGTAAGTCAGATCGGGCATAAACATGTAAACACAAACCCAGATCTGGCATTAACAAAAAACAACAAGTGAATAACGATTGCCTAGCGATTCATATGGCTACCAGCCGTCATTATCGTTGGCTTTGGCTGGTTGGTGGCCTAGCTCTGGTGGGTGTACACCGCCGGAGATGATTTGCTGTGCAGCAGACGGAGTTATGGCGTCCCAGTCAATATGTTTGTGGACATCTGCAGCGAACCGTCGGAATTGCTCAAAACCTTCGTTGAAAGCCACAGACATTGCCTGCCCATGCTTGTCGCCTCCTTTGTGGATGCTCAAAGATTCGTACGTAGCATCCTCCAGGGTCATTTGCAAATCCTCTGCTTTGAGCTTTCTTCTTTGGCCACGAATTCTGTGCTTCTCTTTTCTGTAACGCGCTTTTTTCACTTGGCGCGTCAAATACGCCAACTTCTGCTCAGCTCCGACACACTTTTGAGTCCAATAATGGACCAAGGAGGAGTCGTGTTCCAGTTTGTTCTTCATATCATTTATTTCCAGAGCAGGATCATCGGAGTCGCCCTCGCTTGCCGAGGAGGTTGGAAGTGGCAGCGGTGGTAGTGGGGACCTGAGATAGTCGGGGGCATATTCCCATGACCCATCGGAGTCCCCCTTATTTGCATTGCCGTCTGAACTGGTTGACATGTTGACAAATCTTCAGTTTCTTCAGATTGGGGGATTCGTTGTATGCACAAAACACAACTCCAAAGAAGAGTCAGGAAGAAAACAAGATGTTGATGTACGGCAATGAGTATCCCATAGCCATACGACACCGTTTATATATGATGTCCTGGAGTATTCCGCAGTTTGTTTTATCTGTTTTCCCCATCTGTCACATCAGTTTTGTTTTTTGGTTCAGTAATGAGAGCATTTGATTTAGGTTGAATTCGGATTAAAGGCTCGTATTAATCACAGATAGCATACACATGAATTTTGAATTTTCAACTTTCAATGAGGTGGTAGCATTTGTCGAATTATTATCCCGATGTTTGCAAAGGAAGGGTGAGAGAATGGTGAATGACGTCCACATGTGCACCTACCGAAGGTTGATGCGGTGAGGTCCCGCCATGTGTTGTATTTCGTTATTTTCATTACACAACTAGGGGAAAATTATTGAAGACATGGTAATAACAAGGAGAAAAATCGGAAAAAATGCCCCAAAATTGATACCAGCTCCTTGTGGCATTACACAACTGGGGGAAGCTATAAATCGTCAAAAGTGTTTTTTCAACTCACTTTCGTAATCAATTTCATAAGATGTGATAATACAGAGTGTACACTTCATCTTCGGAATATGGTTTGAACTAGCTTTCGTTTCAACCGTAACATTATGTTTTGCAAACCTTTTCCGTCTATTTCCTTCACGTTCATTATCTAATTTAAAATAACACAACTATCAGTTACATTTGCTTCGTATGTAATATTTGGTAAAAATTAGTCTTCTTTTCTCCTTTCAAATGACACACAATATTATTATTGTTATTTCATTGGTCATCTATTATATATTTCACATGAATAAGCACACCTCATATTACCATTTTAGGAACAACAGCTCCTGTGAGGGAGATCCAATCCAATCAATGCTAAAAACTATCCCATTCCTTTTAGGCATTTTGTAAAGAGAAATTAAATATGTTGACAGAAAATAATGTCAACATACTTCAATTAAAGCATACCCGTTTAGCTTTACAAAAGTACCCATAATCAACCAAAAGCAGTTTCCCATAATTTTCACTCGCTCTTTCTTCACGTCTTACAGCTTGGATACATACAAGATACCATCTGAAGTGTCCAAACCAAAATGGTTACACCTTGAGGAGCGCACACAAACTTGGAACAAAAGCACTCAAAATGAATGTTTACGCATTTTTTCCAAACAAACTTACTGAAAATAACGAAAATGAACGTTGTCCAGCGACGGTTTACTCCATGGCGTCTTCGGTCCCAGGTGTAGCTTGGGACAACACATTTTGCATGCTCTCGGAACAGGTAAAATCCTTTACGTGCTTCTGCTTCCCTCATCTGCACTGCCTCATTCGACCCCCAGAACCTTCGACAACCTTTGCCTTTCGCAAGTCTAACCCTCAGTTTCATTAGTTTGACTGATCGAAGGTGTAATTTCGCTTGACTTTTACCCTTCCCTAATGTTTCTTCATACCATCTTAGACGTCTCTTCTGACGTTTTATTTCAGTCTTCAACGCATCGTACGGCATCTGGCCGATACGACCTGCATCATCGTGGTCCCGAGATGAAAAATTGATGGATTTCGCAGGTCCTACAGGAACATCTTCTGCGTTCTTATTCTTGTGTGGCACCATTTACGGTTTATGGGTTTAGGGTTCAGGGTTTATGCTGAATGATTAATTCATAATAGTAGATTTGCAAACACTTCTTCATATTTCATAGCTGTCCGGATTAGAAAATTAGAAAATATATACTTGAAAAGCCAAAACAGAACACAATTTATAAATATATACTTGAAATTGCTTGAAGATTTCCAGACGCAAAAAGTTTCTTACTTCTTCATCACTTGAACTGCCAAATTCAGAAATGATAGAACTAACAACAGTATGAGGATGTTTTTAATGCCCTTCACCATACGGATGACTTCAGCATATGCATTAAGTTCCTTCACATCCAGCTGGTTTTCAATTTGAGATTCAGTTGGCATGTTGCCTCCAGTCACCCATTCATAGCCACTACACCTTGTAGCTCCCTAAAAAAACATAAGAAAGTTACATTTTTCATTTTCGGATTACAATGTCAGACCCAATTCTTCTACTCTGTAGCAGTTTTCGTTGCCTTAGGCAATGGCCGATCTGAGTTAGTGTTATTGGCTTAGGGAAGATAATACTTACATACGTTGTGAAGCACTTCCAATACGGTCTGCCCATATTCCTTTCAGATTTGGAAATTAGCATAACCATCTCAGCATTGCAGTGCCGACACCTCTTTCCTTGAGTGTTTGTTGAAGAATTCGACATGGCTCTGCCCAGAAGGGAAAATGAAGATAACAGAAGATGACAACCCTTCCAAAAATTTGCTCAAAACCACCAATTAATTTTCCTTAAAATCTGAAAAGGAATGGTATTTTCTTTTTTGGGGAGAACTAATATGGAGTTTCAAGTTTCAATTGTCCTGTTTTGGTCGTAACAATCCGTGACTATGAGCGGCAAATTCAAAATTTGCAGGAAAGTTTTTTTTTTTGTTAACCCTAACCCATGAGCGGGAAAGAAAAGCATTGGTTTAATATTTTTGAACCCTAAGCATTCGACAGTAAACCCTAAACCGTAGGCGAAAAGCCCCTACACCCTTGAAGTCGTTTAAAAATTGAATATTTAAGTGGAAAAGATTAGAAAATAGAAAAACTGGCGAGTGGCGGCATGGGATTGCGCCGCGTGGCGGTCAGGCTTGCAGCTCCCCACTCCAGCGCCTCCACTTGGCATTTCTTGTATATTTTATTCTGTTTTTTTCCAAAAATCGTTAAAAATACAGGAAAATTAAGGAAAAAATTGGGAAATTTCCTAACTCTGTGTGGGGATGAATACTTCATACGGAAAGTACAAACCCTGGTTTAGGAGGGAGTGAAAAATAAAATTTGGGAACCAACCCTACATTCGGATGATGCAAATGAAAACCCTAATACACTTTGTAAACCCCACACTCTCATATGTTCAATCACATTAATCCCGTATCCAAATTTGTTTGTCCTGCCCTTTTTCCGGATATGTCATCGAAGGAAATCCCGTCCCGATCCCTGAGGAATTTTTCGGGATTTTTTCACCTTCAATTTCGATTTTTAATTGAATATTTAAGTGGAAAAGATTAGAAAATAGAAAACTTGGCGAGTGGCGGCATGGGATTGCGCCGCGTGGCGCTCAGGCTTGCAGCTCCCCACTCCAGCGCCTCCACTTGGCATTTCTTGTATATTTTATTCTGTTTTTTTCCCAAAAATCGTTAAAAATACAGGAAAATTAAGGAAAAAATGGGGAAATTTCCTAACTCTGTGTGGGGATGAATACTTCATACAAAAAGTACAAACCCTGGTTTAGGAGGGAGTGAAAAATAAAATTTGGGAACCAACCCTACATTCGGATGATGCAAATGAAAACCCTAATACACTTTGTAAACCCCACACTCTCATATGTTCGATCACATTAATCCCGTATCCAAATTTGTTTGTCCTGCCCTTTTTCCGGATATGTCATCAAAGGAAATCCCGTCCCGATCCCTGAGGAATTTTTCGGGATTTTTTCACCTTCAATTTCGATTTTTAATTGAATATTTAAGTGGAAAAGATTAGAAAATAGAAAAACTGGCGAGTGGCGGCATGGGATTGCGCCGCGTGGCGCTCAGGCTTGCAGCTCCCCACTCCAGCGCCTCCACTTGGCATTTCTTGTATATTTTATTCTGTTTTTTTTCCCAAAAATCGTTAAAAATACAGGAAAATTAAGGAAAAAATTGGGAAATTTCCTAACTCTGTGTGGGGATGAATACTTCGTCAGGAGTTTTGGGTTAATATTTGGCAAAATGTTTTTTGTGAAAATTGATATGTAATTCTTGATGTTAGTGAGGAGGGATTTCCGTACAATGGGATTCAATTTTTTTTTTTTTGGGTAAAAAATCCTAAAAATTGCTGGACAAATCCGAAAAGAATGGGGAAATGTCGTAGATGGTTATAATCAAATTTTGGAAAAACCTTCCACTTAAGTCGTAGATCCACATTGCGATATTTAAATAATTATGTTAGTGAAAAGGGATTACCGGATGACTTAATTACACTTCTGTTTTGTTGCAAATATAGTTTCAAATGCAGGACAAATCAGGAAATTAGGGGGATTTTTTTGGGGTATTTATGGGATCATCAGAGTATCTTAGAAGATCAAGGATGTGTCAGACATCCACTTGTCAACGAAGTCAGTGAAAGGATAATCCCTTTCCGGGTTGACAACACGCAACCTCCCTGCCATATGCCTGTCCGTCATCTTTAACGATTGACTCTTTGGGGGATATGAACCAGAAATTCCACATTTGAGACCACTTACTGAAACGATATAGGACCCAAAACCATAAACATACTTCAAATAAAAACAATACAAAGTTCACACAGTTTCACCTTTACATAAAAACACAAAAAACCAAAACAACAATTTATTAATAAATCCCCTATCATACCATGTATATACACCTTATATATCAAACGCAGTCATGAAGTGGAGTTCGCGCTGGATGCAGTGCAGCTCCCTCTTCCATTTGCAGGGTTCACAGCAGTTCCAAGCATCTACTTTGTCCCAGTCGTCGGCACTGCGGTCCCCGAACTCATACCACTTCCGATTACCCTCACAGTCAATGCAGTCTTGTAAAAATCCCTTGTCTGTAGTAAACTTTTCAAGCAGAGGAGGAGTTTTGGTGCCAGACATTGTATACCGACCCCGTCGCAAGCTTATTGAATCCCTGCAAGCTTTTATGTTCAGTTTCTTCGTTTTGCTGAGATGGCACAAAAACTCCAGCTCATTCTCCTTGCCCTCTCTAGGGTTCAACAGCCCTAGCAAGCCAACAAGGTAGGAGGCTTCCTCATGCCCTGCCGTAGCCGCCACCCGCAGGTTCTTCATGCCCTCATCATCTTTCAATAGGAAGAAGTCATGAATAGCTTCTCTGTAAATCATTTCTGGATTGTTATGTTCTTTGCGCTTTTGCAAGAACTCAACAATTTTGCCTTCCTCACTTGGGTACCAGTCCTGATGCCACTGGTACTTATCCACTGACACCGTTGTCCAAACCTCAGGATCGTTGAGCATTTCTTTAAATAACTTGCAGGTTGCCGCCATGTTGTACAGATCTTTATGGGACTGCTTTGCAACCACGAGCAGCACCTTAAACCATGCCAAATGTGGAATATCCATCTTGGTTTAGGGTTTAGGGACTGAAAAGGGTCTGTGGAGAAGAGGATTGAAAAGGGTGTGTGGAGAAGAGGACTGAAAAGGGTGTGTGGAGAAGAGGACTGAAAAGGGTGTGTGGAGAAGAGGGACTGAAAAGGGTGTGTGGAGGTTTTAAAAATCAAGGTGTCGTTTGGGGACGAAGAAGGAAGTGCCGCATATAAACCCAAATGGCGTGACCCACTTGACAATTGACGAAGACAAGGGTTTAGATCAGTTTCAATTATATTATTCGTTTCCCAAGCGCTGTGACTGAAACGACAATTGACACTTATCGCTGAAGCTGGAGGGACTCAATTGGTTTCGCGCGCTCCCATATTGAGAGCATTTATGATACCAGTTGTCACCGGCAGCAGTCACAAAATTATAAATGCTTTTCGTCATAATTATTTTGCTCAAATCACATCACCACTTTTGAAGCAAATGACTTAGTTACATTTGAACATGACCAAGTAATCAGTTTCATTTTGCCAACCTTGAAACTAAATATCAACGCACCATTAACAGTAAAGTAAATGATCACATTGTATATGGTTCTAATAATGCAAAAATGACATTAGAACGAGTGAAGGTAACTTGCATTTTAACATTAACAACGAAGCAGTTGCTTCTTGCCAAATATGGAACTAAATATGAACGCGTATCACCAGTACAGCAAAATAAAACTGTGGTTATGATACTGATAATGCAAATATGACAGCACACGTTCTCAAGGTAACTTACATTTCAACCACGCCGCGCGAACACTTAAAGCTCCGCAAATATGATACTTAAATTGTCTGATAATCACCTATAAAGAAAATGAAACTAGTGTGTCTGATACTAATAATGCAAATATGACATGACCACGGAAATTAGGTAGCTCAAGTGGCGGCTCCCCAGTCCAAGTGAACAAATTCATTTTGGCGGGTAAAATTAGTAAGGGGATTGCTGTATAAATAACAAAGTGATATATTTAACCTCACATTGCACCACCAGTTGGGCACCAACGCGACTTGGTCCAAAAGTAAACTCATTAATTATAAAATCACACCTAAATAATAAAAGATATCCTAAAACTACATAAATAAGAAAATAACAATATATCATGAAATAACTAATTAAATGGTACCTAAACCACATTTGAAAACACAGTGTGGCACCATTTACGGTTTATGGTTCAGCATAGTATCAACAACATATGTTCACGGTTGCGTACAGGTTGTATTTGAACCCACTAAAAATAACTTTTTCTTTAATTTAAAGTCAAAAGGGGGAGTTGCATCATAAACAAGAGTTTGTTCATTGGGAAAATTAACTTATGCTTCGTATGTAATATTTGGGAAAAATTAGTCTTATTTTCTCCTTTCAAATGACACACAATATTATTATTGTTATTTCATTGGTCATATATTATATATTTCACACGAATAAGCACACCTCATATTACCATTTTAGGAACAACAGCTCCTGTGAGGAGATCCAATCCAATGAATGCTAAAAACTATCCCATTCCTTTTAGGCATTTTGTAAAGAGAAATTAAATATGTTGACAGAAAATAATGTCAACATACTTCAATTAAAGCATACCCATTTAGCTTTACAAAAGTACCCATAATCAACCAAAAGCAGTTTCCCATAATTTTCACTCGCTCTTTCTTCACGTCTTACAGCTTGGATACATACAAGATACCATCTGAAGTGTCCAAACCAAAATGGTTACACCTTGAGGAGCGCACACAAACTTGGAACAAAAGCAGTCAAAATGAGCGTTTATGCATTTTTTCCAAACAAACTTACTGAAAATAACGAAATTGAACGTTGTCCAGCGACGGTTTACTCCATGGTGATTCCGTCCCAATTGTAGCTTGGGACAACACATTTTGCATACTCTCGGAACAGGTAAAATCCTTTACGTGCTTCTGCTTCCCTCATCTGCACTGCCTCATTCGACCCCCTGAACCTTCGACAACCTTTGCCTTTCGCAAGCCTAACCCTCAGTTTCATTAGTTTGACTGATCGAAGGTGTAATTTCGCTTGACTTTTCTCCTTCCCCAATGTTTCTTCATACCATCTTAGACGTCTCTTCTGACGTTTTATTTCAGTCAACAACGCGTCGTACCGCTTCTGGCCGATACGACCTGCATCATCGTGGTCCTCAGATGAAAAGTTGATGGATTTCGCAAGTCCAACAGGAACATCTTCTGCGTTCTTATACTTCTGTGAGATAGGGTCTGCATTTTTTGGTGGAGTTGTTATAAGTATGGGGGGGATTTTCGTAGGTGAACCCATGGTGAGTTGAGGGTTGTTTGGACCAACTGGTGGTGCAATGTGAGGTAGAATATATAACTTTGTTATTTATACAGCAGTTCCCTTACTAATTTTCCCGCCAACATGAATTTGTTCACTTGGACTGGGGAGCCGCCACTTGAGATACCTAATTTCCGTGGTCATGTCATATTTGCATTATTAGTATCAGACACACTTGTTTCATTATCTTTACAGGTTATAAGCAGAGAAATTAAGTATCACATTTGCTTCAAAAGTGGTGATGTGATTTGAGCATAATAATTATGACGAAAAGCATTTATAATTTTGTGACTGCTGCCGGTGACAAATGGTATCATAAATGCTCTCAATATGGGAGCGCGCGAAACCAATTGAGTCCCCTCCAGCTTCAGCGATAAGTGTCAATTGTCGTTTCAGTCACAGCGCTTGGGAAACGAATAATATAATTGAAACTAATCTAAACCCTTGTCTTCGTCAATTGTCAAGTGGGTCACGCCGGTTGGGTTTATATGCGGCACTTCCTTCTTCGTCCCCAAACGACACCTTGATTTTTAAAACCTCCACACACCCTTTTCAGTCCCTCTTCTCCACACACCCTTTTCTGTCCTCTTCTCCACACACCCTTTTCAGTCCTCTTCTCCAACAACCAAGATGGATATTCCACATTTGGCATGGTTTAAGGTGCTGCTCGCGGTTGCAAAGAACTCCTCTGAAGATCTGTACAGCATGGCGGGAACATGCAAGTTATTTCAACAAATGCTGAATGATCCTGAGGTTTGGACAACCGTGTCAGTGGATAAGTACCAGTGCCATCAGGACTGGTACAGTGAAGATGAAGGGAAAATTGTTGAGTTCTTACAAAAGTGCAAAGAACATAACAATCCAGAAATAATTTACAGAGAAGCTATTCAGGAGTTCTTCGTGAAGAATGATGATGAGGCGCTGAAGAACCTGCGGGTGGCGGCTATGGCAGGGCATAAGGAAGCCTCCTACCTTGTTGGCTTGCTAGGGCTGTTGAACCCTAGCGAGGGCAAGGAGAATGCGCTGGAGTTTTTGTGCCATCTCAGCAAAACGAAGAAACTGAACATAAAAGCTTGCAGGGGTTCAATAAGCAATCGACTGCGTCGGTATACAATGTGTGGCACCGTGACTCCTCCTATGCTTCAAAAATTGACTGCAGACAAAGGATTTTTACAAGACTGCATTGACTGTGAGGGTAATCGGGAGTGGTATGAGTTATGGGCCCGTTGGGCCGACGACTGGGACAACGTAGATGCTTGGAACTGCTGTGAACCCTGCAAATGGAAGAGGGAGCTGTACTGCATCCAGCGCGAACTCCAGTTGATCACGGGGTGGGTTTAAGGTGTATATACATGGTATGATAGGGGATTTATTAATAAATTGTTGTTTTGGTTTTTTGTGTTTTTATGTAAAGGTGAAACTGTGTGAACTTTGTATTGTTTTTATTTGAAGTATGTTTATGGTTTTGGGTCCTATATCGTTTCAGTAAGTGGTCTCAAATGTGAAATTTCTGGTTCATATCCCCCAAAGAGTCAATCGTTAAAGATGACGGACAGGCATATGGCAGGGAGGTTGCGTGTTGTCAACCCGGAAAGGGATTATCCTTTCACTGACTTCGTTGACAAGTGGATGTCTGACACATCCTTGATCTTCTAAGATACTCTGATGATCCCATAAATACCCCAAAAAAATCCCCCTAATTTCCTGATTTGTCCTGCATTTGAAACTATATTTGCAACAAAACAGAAGTGTAATTAAGTCATCCGGTAATCCCTTTTCACTAACATAATTATTTAAATATCGCAATGTGGATCTACGACTTAAGTGGAAGGTTTTTCCAAAATTTGATTATAACCATCTACGACATTTCCCCATTCTTTTCGGATTTGTCCAGCAATTTTTAGGATTTTTTACCCAAAAAAAAAAAAATTGAATCCCATTGTACGGAAATCCCTCCTCACTAACATCAAGAATTACATATCAATTTTCACAAAAAACATTTTGCCAAATATTAACCCAAAACTCCTGACGAAGTATTCATCCCCACACAGAGTTAGGAAATTTCCCAATTTTTTCCTTAATTTTCCTGTATTTTTAACGATTTTTGGGAAAAAAAAACAGAATAAAATATACAAGAAATGCCAAGTGGAGGCGCTGGAGTGGGGAGCTGCAAGCCTGAGCGCCACGCGGCGCAATCCCATGCCGCCACTCGCCAGTTTTTCTATTTTCTAATCTTTTCCACTTAAATATTCAATTAAAAATCGAAATTGAAGGTGAAAAAATCCCGAAAAATTCCTCAGGGATCGGGACGGGATTTCCTTCGATGACATATCCGGAAAAAGGGCAGGACAAACAAATTTGGATACGGGATTAATGTGATCGAACATATGAGAGTGTGGGGTTTACAAAGTGTATTAGGGTTTTCATTTGCATCATCCGAATGTAGGGTTGGTTCCCAAATTTTATTTTTCACTCCCTCTTAAACCAGGGTTTGTACTTTCCGTATGAAGTATTCATCCCCACACAGAGTTAGGAAATTTCCCCATTTTTTCCTTAATTTTCCTGTATTTTTAACGATTTTTGGGAAAAAAAAACAGAATAAAATATACAAGAAATGCCAAGTGGAGGCGCTGGAGTGGGGAGCTGCAAGCCTGAGCGCCACGCGGCGCAATCCCATGCCGCCACTCGCCAGTTTTTCTATTTTCTAATCTTTTCCACTTAAATATTCAATTAAAAATCGAAATTGAAGGTGAAAAAATCCCGAAAAATTCCTCAGGGATCGGGACGGGAGTTCCTTCGATGACATATCCGGAAAAAGGGCAGGACAAACAAATTTGGATACGGGATTAATGTGATTGAACATATGAGAGTGTGGGGTTTACAAAGTATATTAGGGTTTTCATTTGCATCATCCGAATGTAGGGTTGGTTCCCAAATTTTATTTTTCACTCCCTCCTAAACCAGGGTTTGTACTTTCCGTATGAAGTATTCATCCCCACACAGAGTTAGGAAATTTCCCAATTTTTTCCTTAATTTTCCTGTATTTTTAACGATTTTTGGAAAAAAACAGAATAAAATATACAAGAAATGCCAAGTGGAGGCGCTGGAGTGGGGAGCTGCAAGCCTGACCGCCACGCGGCGCAATCCCATGCCGCCACTCGCCAGTTTTTCTATTTTCTAATCTTTTCCACTTAAATATTCAATTTTTAAACGACTTCAAGGGTGTAGGGGCTTTTCGCCTACGGTTTAGGGTTTACTGTCGAATGCTTAGGGTTCAAAAATATTAAACCAATGCTTTTCTTTCCCGCTCATGGGTTAGGGTTAACAAAAAAAAAAAACTTTCCTGCAAATTTTGAATTTGCCGCTCATAGTCACGGATTGTTACGACCAAAACAGGACAATTGAAACTTGAAACTCCATATTAGTTCTCCCCAAAAAAGAAAATACCATTCCTTTTCAGATTTTAAGGAAAATTAATTGGGGGTTTTGAGCAAATTTTTGGAAGGGTTGTCATCTTCTGTTATCTTCATTTTCCCTTCTGGGCAGAGCCATGTCGAATTCTTCAACAAACACTCAAGGAAAGAGGTGTCGGCACTGCAATGCTGAGATGGTTATGCTAATTTCCAAATCTAAAAGGAATATGGGCAGACCGTATTGGAAGTGCTTCACAACGTATGTAAGTATTATCTTCCCTAAGCCAATAACACTAACTCAGATCGGCCATTGCCTAAGGCAACGAAAACTGCTACAGAGTAGAAGAATTGGGTCTGACATTGTAATCCGAAAATGAAAAATGTAACTTTCTTATGTTTTTTTAGGGAGCTACAAGGTGTAGTGGCTATGAATGGGTGACTGGAGGCAACATGCCAACTGAATCTCAAATTGAAAACCAGCTGGATGTGAAGGAACTTAATGCATATGCTGAAGTCATCCGTATGGTGAAGGGCATTAAAAACATCCTCATACTGTTGTTAGTTCTATCATTTCTGAATTTGGCAGTTCAAGTGATGAAGAAGTAAGAAACTTTTTGCGTCTGGAAATCTTCAAGCAATTTCAAGTATATATTTATAAATTGTGTTCTGTTTTGGCTTTTCAAGTATATATTTTCTAATTAAGCACCCACCCAGTGAAATGAAGTTTGCAAGTTTTTTATCCTACACCCACCCAGTTATGTCATATTGCCTCTCCTAATTAAGCACACGCGTTAATATCCCTGCAACAACTGCACAGCGAGCTTCAACCGATACAAGGGCATGGCATGATGGGAAATATTGGCTAGTTCTACATTGGAGGTCAGAAACTCGCAGTATTTTAAAATGTACATCCCACAGTCGCCCCTGAAACATAGCGAAGCAGCTGTCATTCATTGTACAACAAAAGCGCACTTTCATAACACAATGTGTTTAGGTCGAATATGACTCACCCGCCTACTTGTTGGGGGGGTGCATCCAAAACGCGACTAACTGACCACTCAGTTTTAAGTAGACCGTCGCCAGTATATCCAGCTTCGAGTAACAACCGGGGCAGTATTTTGGACACCGGCTGCACAGCCCGTTGGATGGCTTGAATTCTGCACAGATCTTCTTTTGAATCATATACCCTTATCTCACACTCTTTTAAATCCAGAACAAGTAAGATCCAGTGCTTCTGCCTTTCTAGGTTGAAGGGCAAAAAAATTTGATTCACAGACTCCCATGATTTAGCCAACTTATGCCCTTCGCCCTTCACCATTCCCACTAGACCCTTGCTGTGCTTCCTCTCCTCCTTTCCAATATACGACTTCATTTGCGTGTAATCTAAGGCAGCACATTTCTGCATAGTGGCACACCAGTTATGCATCATAACGGATACGGAATTTCAAAACAAACAATGCTTATGAAATAATACAGACCTGAAAAGTGGTGTCCAGTATCGTCCAGTCAGAACCCGCCCACTTGCCAGACCTGTTGTGCCGCTCCCGTAGCAAATGCAAGGCCATGTCAATGTTCTACATAAAAGGGTTGTTTCCATTATTAAATCAATCAATTACTACATAGCAAGGGCTTATCGACAAAATCCCAAATCAATCAATGCTTACCGAGTCATCCAACCAACCGTCCTTGGTCAGCAGCCGAACAAAGAAGTTATGCGAACCTTCCATAGCTTCGTCTCCACATAACCGCACAAGTGAACTATATTTGTCAATCATTGTTATTAGCAATTCCGTTTCACCAGTGACTCAATAGGTAATCATAATGAACCATTTACATTTCACTAAGGACGGGCAAAGGGAACTTACTTTACTTCTTGTCCCCATTCCCAGCAGAATTTTGCCACCTCCAGAAGGGAATCACGAGGAACAGGACTTAGGGGGTCAGCAATTGGGTCCTTCGAAATATTGGGAATCTCCCGACCTTGCCATGGAGTTTCCCTTACCACTGCCCTTGGCCTCTTCGTCACAGGACCAACCGTCCGACTCCTTCCCCGACCCCTCTTTCGCCCCACCCCAACTATAACATCTTCACCACATTCACCCTCCGCAGTGGACATGTCAATCTTTCGAGGAGGATTCGTAAGGAATTTAACAAGGGTGACACACACCACATCTGGATCATCCCAATTTATATCCGGGGTTGTATATTGCACCTCTTCTTTCGCGTTTTGTACACACTCCTCTCTCGATTCGGGTACTCCACCTTCCTCGGTTTTATCACTCTCCTCTCCAGCATCCTCAGTCTCATGTCTCTCCTCTCCAGCATCCTCAGTCTTATGTCTCTCCTCTCCAGCATCCTCAGTCTTAAGTCTCTCCTCTCCATCATCCTCACTCTTCCTGGCATCTGCATGACTGGTACACTTTTCCAAGCGTAAAACTCTCTCCTCCAGCTCACCCTTCTCACGGTGCAATAGTGCAACCTCATTCCTCAACTGCTGCACAACAGAGTTTAATTCATCAAGGTCCTTACATACCCGCGGGCCTGCACTAGGTGCATCACATTCAGGAACAACTGATCCCCAACTCCAATATGGTTGCCTCATCTCCAATTCACTTGGTCGTAAGAGCCGTAGTATAACAGGCTGTCAAACATATACAGTTAACAGGTCATATACAATAGTAAACAGCTTTCCTCATGAAACCAACATACTATTGAAATCAATTATTAACTACACACCTGTTTGCTTTGAAATATATAAGCGTTCAGCTTTCTAAACTCAGGCACTTTATCTGTGGATTCCCACCGGCAAATTCGAGGGACTAATGCAGTTTCCTCGATCCGCCTACAATATCTAAGGGGGGGAATTCCCAATTCAGCAATTAATTCATACGCCCAAATCTACAACAAATAGATTATCAAAGTCAGTACTTAGTTACGAACTTAAATTTTACAAACACTAATTTTGAACTAAATCATACCTGGAAAGCATAGCTCAATCCCTTTATATTCCATGCAGGTCTGTTAATTCTTTTAGGCTTCTCATCCTCCACGTTTTTCTTCCCTTTTCTCACTGAACTCCGCACCGCCTTTTTTCGCTTTTTCTCCCCTTTCCCCTGCCCATCCTTGTCTTCATCTCTCTCTTTCTTCCCGGGAACAAACAACAGAGAATCTTGCAGACACTCAAACGATATAGATCCCCACGGATATTTGTTGAATTCATCCATTTTATGAACCAAATGTAAGTAGTCCTCATTTATCTTTACATTTTGGGGTCTGCCCATTATCACAGACTCCACAAAATACAGCAGTCCCAATTTGAACGAGTCCTCGCTTCCTCTTTCGGACTTTCGGAATGCATTTTCTAAGTCCTGGCCAGTAATGTGATTCCTGTCGGTAAAATGCGCTTTCATAAATCGCTCATGATCTTCCCCGGCAGACGTTATGTCAGGCTCGCTTCCACATTTTAGACCACTTATCAAACAAAAATCCTTTACACTGAATTGAGCAACATTGGACCCTATTGCATAACTAAGGCCCATCATGTCCTTCACACCAAGTCCTCCGACTCGCCGGAATGCCAGACCATGCACAATTTGACCACTAAATGCAATTTTATGGAGTCCCAACAGGTGGCCAAAACAGCTCTCTCTAAATCTTCCCATAAGTGACTCACTGAAATGCGCCCCAAAATTACACAGGACTGTTTGCGCCACACACAGATTATTCACCCGCGCAGAATAGACCTCTGACTCCGGGAAACAAAGCTCAAACCCACAATCCATTTTATACCTCCAAAAGACACCTTTTGCTTAAGAAACAGAACTGATACGTGCTGAGAATATTATGACCACATTAACATACAGAAGTGATACCTACTCACAATATTATCTACACATTTTTAAACCTACAAACACTATTTTCAACACATTACATAATTGATACCTACTAACAGAATCTTCAACATATCAAGTTACAAAACTTATACACTATTTTCAACACATTAAGATACATAATTTCACCTACAAACACTAATTTCAACAAATTCAGATACAAAATTGATACCTACTACAACATGCATTGCTCCTTATGCATCCCAAATCATCTCATATTCAGAGTTAAGATTCAATTTTCTCTTATGCGTTCTACTTCAACTGGTACTTATTATTATTTGTTTGCCAAGCCCCATTAAATCCCTAAAATTATGCCCAACACTCACACCACTACATGCCCGAAGCAGGATTACAATGAGGAACAGATGAAGATTCCTTGAATTTTACGAAAACACAACAAACAACCAGAATGCAAACAAAAATACGAACTACAACACACAACACAAATTACTCAGGCCAATTTATATTTTTGCAAACACTCCGTACAGAGACAGACTACTCTTACCCAGAAAATCAAAGCCCTCAAATCCTCCCTAAAGTCCTAATGCAATTTCAACTAAGTGAATGCAGTATAACATGCAAACTTTAAAATCAAAGAGAGGGAGGAAATTCGACAGAAACGTACCGATTCAGACGTTCAGATGACAATTACTCGATCACGGAGGTTCTGCCACGACACAAGAGCAAGTAAAAAAGAAACAGTACACGAAGAAGTTTCTGTGAGAAGAGATTAGGAATAGAGAACTTGATGTCTGGTAGGTATTTGGGTGTTATGACTAGGGTTCATTCATAACTCCATTGACAAGAAAGGCGCCACTGTCAGGATTAAGAAAGGCGCGATTTTTTCGAACCAGGCGCGACCTGACACCTCTGCTAAGGGGAAACTGTAGCCTACGCTAATGCACCGTAAGCTCGCTTTTTCTCTTCAACCGTTCAGATGTATTTCAATGGCTGCGATTTATTCTTATATAATGTTCTCACATAAGCGTTCTCACCTGATCCCACTCGTATCCATAAACCTTAAATTGTGGGAACTTCCCTTTCCTTTTTGGTTGACAACCTATGTTGGGCTGACTAAGCCCACTATCCTAATTGGGTCCCATCTTATGTTGGGTTATTGGCTTAGTTGAAACCAATTTCTTCAATTGTAGTCTAGGGCTTTAATGTAGCCCAACTCATAGGGAGTTCGGTCACTTGGTCTGAACGTATTTCTTCTACTCCATAATGGGTTTTCTCCTTTTAGGATTAGTTTTCTTTCCCGGATCGTGTTGTGCTAAGCTCAGAGTAAGGGTTCGTGTTGTGCCTCAGAGTAAGGGTTGAAGCTATGGTGGGTTGGCAGAGGAATGTACAGTCCCTAATCAGTCGTATTGGTAAACGAGTATCTGCTCCAAACTTTTCTTCTTCTTCTTCTTCTCATTTTCAGAGACTCTGGAGACCATCTCCTCAAACCATTGCAAGGCCTCTTTATCACTGCTTTCAGCACTTGGTAATCACAATACTTCTTAATTTTAAGATTTGGGGATTTTTTTTCCTTCTTTCTTTCAATTTCAACTTCGGTTTCAATTGTCACATTTTTTTGTCTTTGTTTTCGCTATCAAAGGGGATTTCCAGTTCAAGGAACTTGCTTGCAGATTCGTCTGTCGAATCACCTCTTCAATCTACGGTGGCTCCTGTCTCTGCATCAGATGGTGAAAGGAATGAAGACCAGAAACCGCTCTCTAAACCTTCACAAGTTCAATTTTCCTTAAAGGGCATAAAAATGGTACCACATTTGACACTCTTTGCATCCGTTTAAAGGTTTCCAAGAGATTCTAAGCTTTTTTTTTTTTTTTTCTGGAATATTTTTTAACCATCTGGACATTAAACATTTCTTCTCTCAAGTGGGTTATACTTTATAGGCGCTTTGTGATTATAACGTTCCTTTCATGCACATTAATCAACTTTTATTTTGGACTAGGAACTGTAACGGATTTTTGTTACATACACTAATCTCTCAATACCAATTTGAATGCTTATTGCTTTCTCTGTAAAGCACAGTTGACTGGTTCAGTTACCTTAGGATGCCTACTTTCTGTGTAAAGCACAGTTGAACAACTTAGAAGAACTGCTACTTTCTGTATTATTGTTTGTGCTGTTATTTATGTGGGGTGTGGTGTATTTGGGAAATGACTGCAGTGCAAAGGGTAGTTTGCGGGCATTCTTTGTGCCCAGGGGAGCAATGCCTTTTTGTTAAAAGTTATGTCTGTTGTTTTTTGCTTTTAAGTGGTTGGCTGCTAATAATACTAGCAATTGAAAGGATATCTTAGATATTTCATCTTCACATTAGCATCAAAGGATCTGTGATCACCTAACTGACTGCTTAAGTTCTATGTTTGATGGTGTTTTCAACTTCTTCCCCCTTTTTTCTCAGCATACATTTATTAGTTGCTCACTCCCTGCTTGCAGAGCCCTAATAAGGTCAACTTGGTTGCTAAACTGGTTCGTGGTATGCGTGTTGAAGATGCATTGTTGCAACTGCAAGTGACAGACAAGCAAGCTGTAAAAACTGTGTATCAGGTGATTGAGCCATTCTGCACTTTCTTAGTATAAGTTCAACTTTATAAAACAATTGCATAAATAAGGAGCGCAGGAACTGATTTTTGAATTGTTATGACTTGTAAGAAGGCAGGAATACTGTATATGAGAGATTCACCTTCTTGTGGTACCATCAAGTGTTTTATATATATATCTTTTTTATATTTCTTTCCTGCAAGCGTTAGTTATCATCATATGAATGATTCGTCTGTTGAATTTGAAATCATTTTTGGTTTTGATATTTTGTTCGCAATTCTTTGATTATGCTCATCTAGAAACCACGGAATGTCAACATTATGTAATAAGGTACTGTTTTGCAGGCTCTTCACTCAGCCCGAGCAGATGCAACATATAATCATGGGTTGGATCCAGAACGTCTCCTTGTTGGTAAATAATGCAAGTCGAGTAAAGTTTCCTTTATTTATTTGTATTCTTTTTCTTAAAAACTCAATCCTCATTATTCTGCACTCTCTCCTTATTACAGCTGGGGCATTTGTTGGAAAGGGATTCTTGGGATTCCACAAGAACAGACTTTACTACCATGGTAAAAGCAACAATGGAACTAAAGTGAGACCAAACAACCACCAATTGATGGTGACGCTGAGGGAGATTACTCCTGAAGAGGAGGGGGAGATAGCCAGACAGAGAGCTAACAATTTTCTCTATATCACTAAGCGCCTCCGGCTCACTAAGAAGGAAAATAAGTTTGTTCCTCACCAGCTTATCAGGAACCGTAAAGGCAAAGTTGGTAGTAGTCAGCCAAGTGGTATGGCTTCATGAGCAAGGTTCCTTCCCATGCTTAAACATTCTGAAAGAGTTTTGAGACACATTAGAGACCTCCTCCTTTGTCTTTTGGAGTTTAATAAAACTGTCTTGTAGAAGTGAGAAAAACCAAAGTGCCAGAGTAGGAGCAACCTTGTTTCAGTTTCTAATAGTGGCTACATGTGGTTTTAAATGCTTAGGTGTAGATTATCATCAAATCATTTCTATCTTGGTGCATTGAGAATATAATTTTGAAATGAACTGATATTTGTTATTACTTCTTTCACCTTTGTCGTTGGCCTTTTATTTAAGCAGGGCATGGCTCTGGCACTGTAAGCACAGGTAGATTTCCTAATTGATTTTCATAAGTGAAAAATATAATCACCCTCTAGAACGAGTTCAGTAAAAGAAAAGGCATACTAGTTAATGTTTGCATTGTTGTTGTCTTGATTCTCACTTAGTAGCAGATGATTAAATGCAGAGAGCCATTTTTATCTTTGTGTTATTGGCAGTTTATTTGGAAGTTCACTCCATACTTGCTCGCTAGCGTTGTGTGTCGCTTGAAAAGGCAAGCGTAGTTGAGCAATTTCAGGTCCTCAGTGGAGCTTGAGCCTCTTTACTGAATATGTTTGCTGGATTTAGCTTGAGCCTCTAAATATGGCCAAGGATGCTTGTAATAGATGTACCTCATCCTCAGCTCCTTTTGCCACAACTCACAGGTTTCTGTTTGGAACAAACTAGTTGGAAACTACTCCTTGGGTCCACCTTAGTATTTTTGCTGTAACATGGAGTGTTTGGGAACGTTTTCATGTTATGTTATTTTTGTATAGTTGCTCAAGTGTCTGAGCAAATACGACAGTGAAAATGTTAGAAATGTTAACGGAACTTATACACCATTTTCAATTTGTCACGTTAAAGAAAAATTAAAGAGAGATGCAATTTCAAGTTTTCAAAATCCTTATTTTTGCTAAAAATAATGAAAAATATAATAAATAAAGTAATAAATAATAAGATTTAAAAAGAACCCTTTGCATTTGATGATGTCATGAGGATTGCATCATATCATAAAACATTGTCACTTATGCAAATAATCATAGTCACTAAAAGTTCTTAATCCTGGGCTTGTTTGGTACGTTGGACTGTATTGACTAATTTCTATCGGATAGTATTAATCTGTTTCGAAGAGTACTGATTGTTTATTCATAACATTATAAGTCGTTTGGTGCTATTCCAGATAAAGAGTCTAACTAAGTTATACTGTGTTTGGTGTTGTTCCGGATAACATTAGATCAGACTTTTTTTAAAAAATTTAAATTCTTTGATAATTTAAGTGGAAATTGAAATTCAAATGTCACGAAATTTTTTACTACGTTTGTTCTACTCCTTCAAGATTCCAATCTCCTTAGTTTACATCCTTTGGCTGCTTTGTTATCCAGTTGTTGGGAGCTTATGCATCAAATTGATAATTGTGTGGTAAAGCACGTCTATAGAGAGAAGAATATGGTTGTAGACTGCTTGGCTAATGGGAGTTTCAATTTTGATTTGGGACTTGTTTCCTTTCCTGATATTCCTAATTGGGTAGGGGCTAGCCTAGATGAGGATATGATGGGAGTTCATAGAACTCACGTTATTACTGCTGTGTAGTTGTTTTGGGGCTCTTCCCCCATCTCACCCAAAAAAAAAAAAAAAAAAAACCAGATCTGCCTGCATATATATATATATACTTCAATTCAATAGCAATCAATTTTGAACAAGGAGAACTTCGATGGTCACCCACAACAAAAGCATCAATCCGAAGTAATTTCCACAAAAATTCAATAAAAGATAAAATATAAAAGAAGAGAGAAGAAGCAAGAAGAATCATATTAGAGAGAGTATAGAAGAGAGAAAGAGTGAGAGATGGATATTTGAAGAAGAGTAAAGAAAATAACTTGTGGAGAAGATAGAAGAGAAGAACCCTATGGTGAAGAAGATGAAAAGAGCATCTTATTTTTCTGCGTGTTCTTTTTCCCTAACCGTATTAAGCGTGTATTATCTAAATTGGGGTGTGTGGGTTGTATTAATTAGTCAGGTAAGAAGAGTATTAAAAGTTCAACCCGTATAAAATAGTCAGGTAATTAAATAATACAAGTTCACACCAAACACCTGACATAGACTATTAACTCATGTACTTGGTAGCTTTAATTTGTCAATGATGTGTATTACATACTATTTTGTACTCTCCACAAGCCACTTTGGGCGATCAAGTATTACGATTAAAGAAACACATTCTTAAGATGGAATATACCCACCTTGCGGAGTTATCCACTTGACTGATTTTGACCATGATTGTTACGTAGCCAATTCAATGACTTTGTGATAATCACCACTGTTTTAAGATTCATTTTGTGGGAGCAGATATTTTCGTCTCCAATCAGAACACGCCACGTGGAAAAGAGGATTATCCCTTAAATTAATTAATTAAACCATTTATTGGGATAATTAATTAATCAGGATAATATCTTAATTATATGGTATTATCTCATAATTAATAAAGATAATATCATTAATTGGGATATTATCATAATAAAGGGATATTATCTTATAATTAATGAGATAATATCAATAAATCAGGTATTATCTTATCAAAGGGATAATATCCTAATTATTGGATATTATCTTATAATTAACGAGATAATTCAGATATTATCAAGTCCAACTCGATCTCTACGAAACCCTAGCCCCGAGGCTCCTATAAATAGATGACTTCAGTCATCATTCAAGGTACATCTAAATTCACATCTGAATTCACATCTAAACTCACTTCAAAACCTAGCTCCAAAACCCGAGAAAATACTCGAAGCTCTCTCTCTCTCCCTCTTCACTCTCCATATTTTCTTCACACGGCTCCGGCCACCACACACGGCTCCGGCCACCCGGTTTACACCATACAAACTCCGTACCCTTTGCTTAGCTATTGTTTTCCTACAAACACTCGAACTAACTTAGGCATCGGAGGGCCTTTGGCCAACACCCCCCGGGTGTGGTCTATTTACTTCAATCTATTTTACAGGAAGCGAGGAAGAGAGAGAAGGAAGATCGAAGGTTCAAGGATCTAGAAGCGAATATTCTCCCGTGAGATTATTTGCACAAACACATTTATAAGCGTGGTTTTGTACAAAACGTTTTCTGTATTAATTTTTTTTTTTTTGGGGGACATTGTGAGGGTTGAAGACGTTAATTGTGCTAGCGATATGCAAAGTCCATGAAAGGAATTATAAGCATTTTTTTTTTCAGTGTTCTTTTATTTTTATTTAGCTAGTTTGTTGGAGGGGTGGGTTTCGAACCTTAGACCACTGGTCTGAGGCCAAACACTCTTAACCACTAAGGTATGTGTAAGATTCAATCCAATCCGTCCAAACCGACCAATTCAACCCAATTTTAATCGGATTCGATGATTTAGCGGATTGTATTGGATTCCTAATTTCCAAAACCAACATGATTGGATCAGACGACAGATTTGATTATGGAGATCCAATCAAATTGAATCCAATCTAGTTAGTTTCATGCTCATTTTGCTCATTAGGTAATTATCATTAAGAAAGTTGTGAACATTTAAGTAATTTGATGGAGTTATGTTTGATATTTTATAAAATCAAAATAATTTTCTCTAGCATTTTATTTATATTTTACACTTACATCTATTAAAATGTTTGATTATATTAAACTTGACGATATATGTTTCATATTTTATGATTATTTTTTTCCAATATGAAAACTGATCATCCAATCCAATATCAATTGAATTAGACCGGATAGGAAAAATTGTATTGGTTTTGAACCGACCTATAACCCTGGACCCCATTGACTTTTAGAGAGTGACGATATGTATATTATGTGTATTGTTTTGCTCATACACTACAAATAGCATTCTTAAAATAAATAATAAAAAAAACATTAGTTCCAACATTAAAAGATGTGGCTCCTATTTGACTATTCTTCTCAACTTTGAATTCAATTATCGAAATCTTATCATCGCTTCTCCCAAGCGCCATGGTGAGTTACAATCTACTCAAGCAATTAATATTGGTGAACGTGAGGCAAGTAGAGTAGATGTGTCAAATGGGTCATGATGGGCCGCACCAGCCCGTTTAAAGTCCGTCCACATATTTGTTCTTTTAGAAAGAAAAAAACACATTTGTTTGATGTTTGAAAATATGTGTTTAGTTAGGTGTTTGTTTATATTATTTACTTCTTTGCATTATAATTGCTTGTCATGTAAATGAACTGATTAAATTTATAAAATTTTACTTGGATGTTTGTTTTAAGAAAAATAGGTAATAGAAGTGTATAAAATTTTACCCTAATATAAGTCCTCCTAACTTCTCCCTCCAAGTACAGGTATGATTTACTTATCCTACTCATACTCTACCAAAATTACATTTACACCTCTTACTTAACTAATTTAAGCATCAAAATCTCGTAGGCCGATGCCACACTGATGTCATTGTAGCCTACCGATCGCCTTGTCTTTGGACATGAATGAAAGTTATCTTCACAGAGAAACATATACCATTCTTTCTCCATCAATTTCAACAATCTAAGGGCTTGTTTGATAACCACTTTAGTTTTGTTTTTTAGTTTTCAATTTTCATAACTTGTTTGGTAATTAATTTCAGTTTTCATTAAACAAAGTTGTTTGGTAACTATTTTCAATTTTATGTGGAACTTGGAAATGGAATTTTTTGGTCAAATTGTAAATTTGAGATCATAGAATGAAAATGTAGGTTACAAAGAGGTCATACTATATTTCGGTGAATTTGTATGGAATTGGGATGATTTTTTTGGTGAATTTTGGATTTGGAAGTCCCGAGGCTTGGACTTGGTCCATGGTAGAACACAAGAATCGAGTGGTCAAGTCCAAATTAGGAGGTCCTAAATACTAAATTTTGGTAATTGAAGTGCATTTCATGTGTGGTGATGTAAAGTTATGGAATGAAAAAGGATCACAAAAACAAAAAGAAATCATAAAAACTGAAAACCGTTTCAAGTTGTTAATGATGATTTTGAAAACTGGATTTCACTTTTTTTTTTTTTAAAAAAAAAACTAAAAATGAAATCTATTACAAAACATGTTTTCAGTTTTTAATTTTCCAAAAAAATGAAAATTAAAAAAATGAAAAAGAAATGTTATCAAACAACTCCTAAGCAAATCCCAAAGTCACCAAACTTTGCATGTGAGTTGTTTCTCTTTCTAATAAATCCCTTCCTTTCCTAAATCAAAAGAGTAATCCATTTTTCCCGTACAATCTTCGCTGTAATGAAGTGAATAAACCTGCACTCTCCCATAAAAGCGTGTATCGATCACGTGTCATCAGGTGAAGGTGCGTCGAGTCGGAATCTCAGATTCCGCACTAGCGTGCTTCTCACGCGCTACAAAAGACATGGAGATAAAAGCGTATATAATATTCAGAAAAAAAATTAAAATGATAAAGAAAAATCTATGGATCTTGTTGTAACACTCACTCTCAAGTCTCAGGTCTCAAGTATGGTATGATAGACCCTCAAATCCCGGAATTTAAAAAAATAAAAAAATAAATTTAAAACTCCCATAAAAATCGTCAGAGAGGAAAAAAAACATAACAAAAAAAATCAGCAACAACAAAGAAACAGTACCCCATCAACCCTTTAGAAAAGCGGAAAAGAAGAAACAAGATCCACCTCGAACCTCTCTCCTCACCTATCCATCCCCTCACCTCCCTCCCTCCCTCCCTCCCTCCCTCCCTCCCTCAACCTCACAACAATTCAATCCAATTCCAAATCCGAATCCACCCTACCAAATAGCTGTCTGTTTTTGTTTTTTGGGCTTTTTAAGTGGTTAATTATTCATTCTCAAATCTGAGCTGAGCTGAGCTGAGCTGTGGGATGATGAATATGTGAGGAGGAAATTAGGAGAGCAAAATAGTGGGAATTGGGTTGGTGGGTAAGCAGCTGAGTGTTGTAGAAGAGTTTGTAGGAGTGAGGAGGAGGAGGAGAGAGAGAGAGAGAGATCAAAAGAAAATAATAATGAGGGAAGATGAGTCCAATTGGTTCTCCAGGTGGGAAGAAGAGCTTCCTTCACCTGAGGAGCTCATGCCCTTATCCCAAACCCTAATCACTCCTGATCTTGCCTTGGCCTTTGACATCAGAAACAACAACCCCAACAACCCAAGTAGCCCCCAAAACCAACAACCCCCACAACCTCCTCAGCCACCACATACCCCTCCACCTCCTCCTCCTTCCTCCTTGCCTCCCGCCACCCCGACCCACCCCAACTCCTCCGCCGAATTCGCCGATTCTGCCGAGCTGGGGTCTGGTGCGGGCGGGGAAGAGCCCGCCCGCACGCTGAAGCGGCCCCGCCTCGTGTGGACCCCGCAGCTCCACAAGCGCTTTGTGGACGCCGTGGCACACTTGGGGATCAAGAACGCCGTCCCCAAGACCATAATGCAGCTCATGAGTGTGGACGGCCTCACCCGGGAGAATGTTGCCAGCCATTTGCAGAAGTACCGTCTCTATCTCAAGCGTATGCAGGGCTTGTCCGGCGGAGGCAGCGCCGGTGGCGGTGGCGGAGGCGGAGGATTGGCAGCCTCCGCGGACCCTGCCACCGATCATTTGTTTGCAAGCTCGCCAGTTCCGGCTCATTTCCTGCACCCGCATCCTGGGGGAAGGCCCAATTCGGAGCATTTCTTGCCCTTTGTGCCGGTGGCTCTGCAGCAGCACCATCACCAGCAGCAGCAGCAGCAGCAGATGGCTGCGGCGGTGGCAGCCCATCCCCAGTATCACAGGCAGGTGGGGCATTTTGGGTCCCCACCAAATGGCCAATTTGAGCATCCATTCTTGGCAAGGCAGTCGTCACAGCCAGTTCATAGGATGGGGGCGCCACTGCACAATCCAGTGCCAGGAAGCTATGTAGAGGACTTGGAATCAGCTAATGCAACTGGTGGCAGGAAAGTTCTTACTCTGTTTCCAACTGGGGAGGATTGAATTTGGGTAATTGTCATCAGTTTTGTTTTCATCTTGCTTTTGAGTTAATTTAATTTCTGGGTCTTGTGAAATTGGTGTGTGGTTGTACTTGTTAGAGGTTTGATTCAGGATCTAAATTATTGGATTTCCTTGTTTTGTTAGTGGGTCTAAGTAACCTTGGTTGGTAGTGATTGCTAGTGGGCTTCAAATGAGATCTGTGAATTCCATTTCCAGATCCAAAATTTCAGGTTACTATGCGTTCGTGACCATCAGGGTTTGTTTCACTGTAATTTATGGAGTTGAGTAGTATTAGGGGGCGTCTCTATGTGGCCTTTTCTCTGGAACTGCTACTTGTGTAATTATATTGCTGGTAGTAGCATATAATCTATATCTCCCCTGTCACCCTCTAGTGATGTCACTCAGAGCGACAGCAATTCAAGCCCTTCTTTGGGAAAAAATCATAATGGTCTCATGGCAATGGATTGATCCGGGTTTCTTACAAGTTCATTTCTCCATGTTATACTGACGAATCAACTGGGTTTTCATTCAACTTGGAGTTTTCTTGCTTGGGGGAGGGGGTTTTCTCATTGGTATTGCCGGTAGGGGTGGAAGAAGCGACAAACGACTAATTTTGAGCTTGCAGATGAGGATAAATAATGTTGGCAAGTGCTTTCTTATGTATGTTCTCTGGATAGCTAAGGATGCTGTTGGTAACTGTGCTTGACATATTTGCGACTGCATTTCTTGGCTTATCAAGAAATCTCTTCTTTGTGGAGTTATGCCTTTGCATCTCTTAGTTTAGTCTCATGTAGAGGTAAGTTGTACTTGTTGTACATTTTGTGACTTTGTAGACAACTTAAACCCTGATATTAGGGGATCTGTTGAAACAATTCTGATTTTATTAGAAGGTTATCTTAATGCTACATGACCTTTGATTTCATATGGCTTTATATCTTGGTGCTTTGATCACTTTATAGCTCATATATTCTTTCATGTTGCATCAAATAAGGGACTCAGCAATTCTTTGTTGTTTGCATATTTACTGGGATATTAGTTTTACTATGGATTGTCTTTCTCACTATTGAAACAACACCAATCTAAAGCATGAGGTAATGGAAGATCACTCAGTTTCAAATCATTTTTTTTGGTTAAACATTTGCAAATATTTAGATGAAGGTGAAATAGAAAATTTTGGGGAAGGATTAATTGATGTAGCAGCATCCTCAAAGTTGACAAAGTTGTGAGAGTCCCATTAAGTTCTTTCTTTATCCTTGTAAATTTGTAATGCGAGTGACTAAAATTAGATATGATGAAAACGATAGAGAATGGTATAGTATAGACCCCCTTTTAAAGTGAAAGTTTGATGGTAATTACTAATTATGAGTAGATTTAATCCTTTATCACATAATTGCTCAGCCTGAAATGAAAATTCAAAAACATTAAACTGTCTGGAGGGTGATTATAAAAATTAAAAGATGATTATGTCCTTAAATTCTTGTAACTGCATGGTGAAAAAAATGGTCTCTGTGTTCCATATATTGAAGTATTGGAGATAGTCAGAGTTCTCGGTGTCTAATTTCGTGAAGTGAATTCCATGGTTCCTCATAGTTTAATACTATCCATAATTTTCGCGTCCTTCTTACATCCCCGCCATAGTTTTAACTTACCTGTCCAGCTTGCAAGGTTATATTGTAGTTAAACCTAGAATAAGAGAATCTGCATATTCTTGTTCTTACTTCCCAACCATCAGTTTTAACTTACCTGCCCTGCTTGCAAGTGAATATTGTAGCTAACCGTAGAATAAAAAGAATCTACATAATCTTGTGATTACAGCATGTTTCCTGCTGTAATTCATGTGTATCGTAATCTGGGTTGTGTGGATAGAAGGCTTTTATGAGTGCAATCTCTGGAACCCAGTTATCACAACCCTTCTTCCTGTTCATTCTGTTGCCTGAGTCTTTTTAGCTCTGAAGAGCTTCTCACGAGAGGGCCAGCAGGAACAAAATTTGTAAGCTGATCCATATAGGGGCTGATTGACCTTACAAGGCTTTGCTTGCAGTGGACATCAGCCGTTTCTGCACAATTGAAACTCTGATTAGATCCTTAGCGCAAGGGCTAAGTAAGCAAGCTACCTACTGTAATAAAAACCGAGGAAAAATAACGTCAAACAGAAACAAACAGGGTCCGACAACACCATCACTTTATCTTTTCCTTTTCTTTATCTCTCCTCTCTTGAACTGGAATACAGTTTATTGTAAAATGTTGGAGTGAATAATTTATCTTCTGTTATTACCAGAAGTAAAACAGATTATTACCAGAAGTAAAACAGATGCATAATCTCAAAAATAAAGTCAAAAGATTGACTCTAATGAAGCCTAAGATTATGCTTGATGAAATTGCAGCTGTTGAAGTTGTATGTGGTTCCAATTAAGGTAAAGTCACATTTGAAGCTATAACTACACAGGTATTTCATTGTCATGCCTTTTCTCATGTACCCCACTAGTCTTCCAATTGCTTGCTTTAATATGGGAACTTCACAGAACAAGCTATATATTTGAAACTTGCTTGTAGGTTTCACTAGGAGGATTATTATTTGGTTTAACAGTTTGATGATCATAAGTTAACTGACTTTCAACTGGTTAATGTTATTCTAATGTTCGGATGCCCGTAAACCGATTATATTTGAACTCAAGACCTCCGTCGAAACAAAAACAAAAACAAAAAATAGATAAATGAAATCATTCTCTGGAAATGACGTCCATTATATGGTTTTTTTTTGGTTTGCTCGATCCTGTGAAGTTTCTCAAGATTATCCAAGGCATTGCTAATTCAAATATGTTCAAGGGTCCAACCTAAGCCTTGAGAGCCTTGCATTGATTTTGGGAGATTCCAACCAACGCACATATATAATTGGATAATATTAGAGTGATATTATAGTTAAATTAAGTTGAAACAGTTTCCAAGAGAGAGCAGAAGTTTTAAGTCATTCGTGTCTTTTTGCTCGTGTTTCAAATACGTAGGGGATGGAGAAGAGACGGGGAGATTGGGTACATATGATCTCAACACTTAATGACGGGCTAAAAAGAAGCCATAGAACTCTACAGCCTTCTTCTCTCGAGTTTCAATGGAATTTAATTTTGAAAAGTCAAAATTTGGCTTGTGAATTTTCCAGTATGTTTATCTCTAATTGTGAGCAGAATCTTGTGAATGTGGATCCATAATATTAATACTATTCATAAAAGGGAGTTGATTTCCCCACTCCCATTTTCTCCATTTACACTCTCCCTTTTACTTTTTATTATTTTTTAATCAATTTTGTTATTTCTCTTTCCTATTCTATCCTTACCCTACATTAATTTCTTTTTTACTTCACTTTTATATTATTTCTTTATCTTTATACTTAATTTTCCAACTTACACTCAATTTTCAGTATGAAAGGGGAAAAAAAAACTTAATTTCTTACTCGATTAAAGGAAAAAAAAAAGTATCCCTTCATAAAACTCTATTATTATATGGTAATTGTTTGAGCCAAAGTCTATGGAACATTTAGGAAATGTTTGATAGACCTATTTTTAAAAACTCAAACCCAAAAAACACTCAAAAATATCCCATTATTAAAAACAGAAAAAGAAAGAGGTTTTATAGTTTTCTCTCTCTCCTTTTCTTTTGTTAATTTCAATTTGGGAATCTAGGAACTCTAATTTTTTAATTTTAATTTCAAATTTTGTAGATCTTAAAAATAGTTTAGAGTTCAATACCAAACAAGTTTTTAGATCTTAAAATCACTATTTGAAAACTCATGTTTTTAAAAAGAATAATACATTTTGAATTCAATTTTTTGAGTAGGATACCAAACAGGGACCTTTCCAAGTGGATAAAAATGTTAGAGAAAAAACCCCAAAGTTATAATTTATAAACGAGTCCATTTTTATATGATAATTGGATGAAATTGGTAACATAAATATATATTTCTTGTCCACCTGTGTAGAACGATTGCAAAAGAAAAAAAAGAAAAAAAGAAAAAGCTTTGAAAGACTACGCATGATTAATAAAAGGTCTCTCACACTCGGAACTTTTATTTAATCACACGTAGCATTCATGACTAACAAAATTATTATTATTATTATTATTATTATTATTTATAATCTATATATATAAAGCAAAAGGCAGAGAATGGTGAAACATTCAAAATACCAGAAAATGCCCTTGGTTAATGCAAACATTAAGAATTGAAATTATTAATTAAATGAGGATAATATGGTAAATCCACACTTTTTCATATTAAAAAAAATTAAAATTAAAAGAAAATCCAGATAATGGATCCTATTTTTATGGAACACAACTATCTTTTTTAATTCTAAAATACATTAAATTTTTTTTTTAATAAAAAAAGCCTCTTGCAGGCCCGAAAGCGCATGTGGAGAGGCTAGTATATATATAAAGCAAAAGGCAGAGAATGGTGAAACATTCAAAATACCAGAAAATGCCCTTGGTTAATGCAAACAATAAGAATTGAAATTATTAATTAAATGAGGATAATATGGTAAATTCACACTTTTTCATATTTAAAAAAATTAAAATTAAAAGAAAAATCAGATAATGGATCCTATTTTTATGGAAAACAACTACCCATTATCTTTTTTAATTCTAAATTAAATTTAAACTTTTTTAAAAAAAGCCTCTCACAGGCACGGAAGTGCGTGCAGAGAGGCTAATTATTTATAATTGTATTCTTTTAGAAGTATTAAGACGGACGTCTAAAAATACAATTACAAAAAAAGCAAAATAATAAAAATTAAAATTATTCATAAAATGAGGATAATATAATAAATTAATAGTTCTTTATATTTAAAGAATTTAAATTTTTCTGATAATTCACTTAAGTGTCTCTTAATTCACCCAATTTGAAAATCAAGTTGATTAGGTGTAGAAATAATTCACTTAAATTTTCAAATTATAAACTCATCGAGAAAGATTGGTTATTTAGTCCAAAGATTACACAGGTTGTGGAATGAATTCCTCTTCTCTCTCTCTCTCTCTGTGAAAAATCCCTTGCAGAGAAACTTTGACATTTGCCCAACAATTTATCAATGATGGTATGTTTACTAATCCGTAATTGGCTTATGAGGAATTGAATTGAGGAGAAGTTAGATTGAGGAAAATTAGATTTCGGATTCCTATTAAAGTTGTTTACTAAACTATATGGATTGAGGAGAGTTAGATTCTAGATTCTTATTGAAGTTGTTACTAAATCATATGGAATTGGGGTTAGAGTGGTGCTAATTACAAAAATATCCTCGTTGTTGGGTTAAAATAAATGACAAATTTGGAATTTTAAAAATTATATGAGAATATAATGGGTAAAAAACATGAATTCCTAATGGATTAGATATCTAGGAATAAGAATACCACATCCACCCAATAATTGAATTTCTCTAAAATCAAGAATTCAATTTCTAATTTTGTGTGGGCCTCACTTACTTTTTAATTTCTTGATTTGAAGTAAACACATGAATCATCCATACTTGGAATTCAATTCCTGAGCGAATAAAGCTTCAAATATCAACTGAAGACAATAAAGCAACTTCCTCAATACCAATCCTGAACATTACAATGATGGCATGTTTACTAATCCGTGATTGGATTAGGAAGAATTGAATTGAGGAGGAGTTAGATTGAGGATAATTAGATTCCGGATTCCTATTGAAGTTGTTTACCAAATTATATGGAATTGTGGTAGGAGTGGTACTAATTACTAAAATGTCCTTGTTGTTGGGTTAAAGTAGATGGCAAATTTGGAATTTTCAAAATTGTGAGGATATAATGGGTAAAAAAGATGAATTCCTAAAACCGTTATCCAGGAATTAGAATACCACCTCCCATCCAAGAATTGAATTCCTCCAAAATCAGGAATTCAATTCCTAATTTTGTATGGACCCCACTTACTTTTCAATTCCTTGATATGAAGTAAACGCAGGAATTCTCCATAGGTGGAATTCAATTCCTGATGAGAATTCCAATTCCTGATTAGTAAACACACCATGAGTGCCGTGTCGGTGCAATGTAGATTACACAAAAACAATGAAATTGTAAAATCCCTTCACCACTAAGAAACCAAGCACAACGAAATTGAAGTTTGAACCTACCATTTGATTAGATGATGAATCCAACATTATTGCAATCAAATTTCTTGGTATCAAGGCTGCGGTAGAGAGAAATCAAGAGGTTGGGTCTGTGGTCATGGGGGGTACCGGTGTCGGGTTTGGGGGGAGAGAGTAGGGGAGAAGGGTAGAAGGGGAGGGCAGGGATCAGGAGAGCTTCTTGGGTTAAATTGATGCAAGAACCTTGTCTTCGTCCTCTTGGAGGTCGCGGAGGTCAATTAGAACGATGGCGGAAGAACCCACAAGAGAAGAGCTGGGTTTTGATCTTGGGATTACCGGTATTAATTATTGATTACAGGTTACCTAATTAATAGTTAGAAAGGCAAGCTTATGACCATCAAAATAGACACAAAAACTTATTCCATTTGGTAAAGAAATGCTTGATCGATTCAGAGAGCAGGAAAAAGTGATCAGCATCTATATGATATATATATATATATATATATATATATTTATCACCTGGAAATTATCATCTTTTTCAATTCAGAATGCATAAACATTACCAAAACACGTTTTGTATATATCTCTAAAAAGATCTCTTGAAAATCGCCCATGAAAACGTAAATGAATCCCGAACCCATGTGAATCGAAGATAATTTATACAAACCCCGAACCCATGTGAGTTGATTTATACTTTAATTAGAGGTCAACGAACAGAATCAATTTGAACAAAAGCATGCTACCAAATGTTTTGTAGATCGTAACTACAAATGCCAAAGCAAAATTAAAGATGGAGTCGTCACGTAGAGGTCAACAATTGAAAGGTATAATTTTGATGCAAAAAGCAATAGTTCAATATTAAAGATGGAGGAGTCACGTAGAGGTCAACAATTGAAAGGTATAATTTTGATGGACAAAGCAATAGTTCAATAAAGGGCGCATATTACAGTCCTTGGCTAATATAGAAGATCAAAACAGTAAACACCACCACAAACTACTAAGAGAACAAGCTTTTGTAACACAAAGTCTCAAACAAATTACCTAACTCTATTTAAGACCCTAGAAGAATAAAGAATTCTGCGTTCAGCTCAGTTATAAAATCCCTCCTCTACATCTGGTTCAATGGTTTTGCGAATAGTCAAAGCTCAGGGGATGCTGACAGAATGGAGCCTGCAAAGAAGACAGAGTAAGTTAAACTTAACAAACATACAAAAGTTCGACACAAAAACCCACGAGAAGCAGAGTAGACATATACAATCACAGATATAGTATATATTCCGTCATATGCTTTATAACCGTACTTCAATGGGTTTCTCTGCATATGCATGCAAATGTAGAAGTCAATACATACCAGATTTATAAATTTATATTCATCACAGCAGACATTCCAATTTAAGATTAACCCAAATCTAAGAACACATACTTGCATAATTTATTCTCAACAAAATGCTTTCTCCTAATTTGTCAAAATTAGAAATTTACACATATTTGGCCATTACTAACAGACCTGAGTTTTTGTTTCCTTTCTACAGAATGTAGGGAAGCCAAAACTTTATTTAGAACAGAGATTGCAAGATGGGCTACTGTCTAAGGCCTTACATATTGGGCAGAATGGATTCGGTTGAGACCAAGCCCAAATATAATTACAAACTAGAATCTCTTAAGCATTGGTTTGGTCTTGAATATTCTTTTCTGTAGGACTAAGGTTTTCATGCTGGAGACCTCTCCAGCGAAGGTTTGGTCCTGAAATTTCTTTTCTGTAGGAAAGTGACAACATTGAAAGAGTCGGTCATAAACAGTGTAAAAGCAGTTGAGAAAGGTATCATGATTCATGAAGCTGCAGCTGCACTATGGCATTAGTAGGCTGCCAATAATGGGAAACAAAGAGAAAGGAAATGGACTGGAATGATCAAGGAATTGGGGGTAATGTCTCAGTTTTTTTTTAGTTATCTAAAACACAATCGTTTTGGGCATGTTTAATGTTATAATACTGAATGCCACAATACCCCAGAAGCATACACATGAGGGGTCAAGGAATGAGGCTAAAGCCTTTCTACACCAAAGGTGTACAACCACATAAAAGGCGTAAGCTATTTTATGCTTCCACCAAACATAGGAAAACACCTCAGGCATTTCTGCATCACCTTTCCCTAGGTGTGCCCTCAGAAATGCCTAGCAATCCTATAACTTTCAAAAAACTTAAGTTTTGTGCACTAATTAACAATAGTGACACCCCCAAGTGGGATCCCATGGTGTGATGTTAAAGATCTTTGAAGAAAAACAACATAAAAAAATGTAATGATCAAAAGCCCAACAAAAGGAGGAACTATATGAAAACATTCAAGTCTAAAGTGCAACCACACTTCCAAAATTGATCATTAAAGCATCCGGTAATGCATTCTAAAAAAACAAGTTACAGGGTTAAGGATTTGTTGCTTACCTGGATAACAGCTTGTCTGAACTGATCATATGAATGTGAATACATCATTGCAGCACTTGGCCACTGCATGTATGTAGCATCCCTATATGTCTGATTGAATCCCATGGCACAAAAGGGGCTCATAGCTGGGCTTGAAGGAGGCCCATAACTAATTGAAGCTTGTGCCCTTGGCATCTGAGAGAAAACAGTATCATACTGCACAAACTGAGGTTGAAGCTTTTGCATATTGACAGGTGCCAAGTTAAATCTTTGATTGGTAGGAAGACTCCTAACATACCTGTATCAGTAACATATTATATTTTATTAGTTAATAACATTGTTTTCTTTCATAACACAGAAATGTTGATATCATTATGCCCACACTAGTAAATCTATATGTATCTGTATGTCATAAAACCAAGAGTCACACAAAGACAAGATATGAGAACACATGTCAACATAAGACAGCTGCTGGTTACCAGATTAAAATTTCAAGCATTTCCAAAACAGATAGGAAAAGAAACAGAGAAAGAGAAAGGATACGAAGTATGAGTTGAAGTTAATCCATAAAGGCATGAGACATCTCTAATAATTTACAGCGAAAGATCATGGCATCATTATTTGAAACAGATATAATAATTTTAAAACAAAAACCTTGACACCCAGAAATGCAAGCATGCATTCATGTTTTTCACCAAGTGTAGCAGTGCAAAGGTTGTAGTGTCTTTATTAGGTAGATAAAAACCATCATTGTTCCCTCATCTCAACTTTGATAAATAGATAGACTCTTACCTCTCATAACTTCGATCATAATCTGGATCAGTACGGTCTTTCTCCCTATCCCTGAAAATGGCAACTCGAGATGAAGTACCAAGATCCTTTATGTTTACATTCTTTTCTGGATCAATCATAGAGTTCCTGAAACTTTCATTCTCATCCCTGCTCAAAGATGCTTTTTTCACATCCGGCGGGACCTGATATGTTGTATCACCAGAGTCAGAACTGCTAGGACTGCTAAATATACGAGCCCGTGCCCTATTGTACTCCTCCTTCCTCTCTTCTACACTTCTCACAGGACTTCGTTTGATCCCAGCTCCATGAGTTTCATTCATATTATTTTTATTAGACCTAGGCTTGATGACAGTTTTAATCTGCTCAGGTTTATTGTTTTCTGACTGCTTAACAGGTATTTCAGATAACTGAATTGCTGGGTATTTTCTTTCTGCTGTTTTCCTCACCAGAATCCTATTTCCTTGTCCATCTGAGCCACTATCCTGAACCATAGTCAGCAAACCGTAGTGTTGAGAAACACGGTGTGCAGCAAGTCGAAGGTAGGAGGTAGGGAAATGTTGGAACTCAAATAGCTGCTCATCAGGATTATGCAGAAACCTCTGGATATCAAGTTCCATACGCAAAACTGAAAAAGAAAGACATCTACTAATTAGAAAAGTAAAATAACCAAAATATTCAAAGAAACAATCACTGTAAAAACTAGGATGCAGTTGCATCAAACAGCATGCCCAATGAGAACAAGGAAACTGATCAATTATGCAAGATTTAGCCACCATAAAAGCAACAAATCCAAAGACTTAACATCACCATGTTGCTATTCAGTTATGCAGTTTTAAAGAAATCAGAAAGTTACAATCACCGTGTTATCTGCTTAAGCATTATTCCTCAGAAACTTTAAGCTAAACAAATATAATGTAGTTTCATCCTTGTGAATATCTGTTTTATTATCCTAAATACTTTCTTCTCAACCCATTGATTATCTTACAAAGTTGTCAGAAAGATTTCACTGACCCAGAAAAAAAGGCTTGCTATTAGAAGAAGGTAATCCATCGCATCAACGGCGATGCGATGCCTCAGAAAGATCCAGCCTAACCAATAATGATGCCATGATTTAAGAAGGATGATTTAAGAGATGTTTGGCCAAATTCATATTTGAATGCGACTCCAAATACATGCTTATCTCACTGTCCTGTTACATCATTATTTTCTTTCTTGGGTCGTAGTTACTTATAAATGGATAAAATCATAAGCATGTATGGAATATATAGGAATCAATAACGAATCTGCAAAAAGCTGATGTCCAAACTTACAACAAAAACGGACTTTTCCTCGTCTGGGATCTAAGAATAATATAAAAGCAAATAAGCTATCAACTGAGACTCAATCAGCACCTAATTCCCTTAGCTAAGGTTGAACAATTTCCAAGGAGGAATAAAACATGAATAAAAATACATTCAAAATCATAACCCAGATCTGAGATAACAACAAAACCAGATTCCATAATGTATCCAACCCATAATACCAATCTAATCCAACAAAATCAACCGAAGACGCATAGTAATATCAAATTTCCTGCTATTCTCCATGATAATTCTGATTTTTTTTTTCTGACAATAACCCTCAGACCTCAAAACTCCCAAATCAGAAACCCAAATTTAGAAAACACACATAAAAAAGTTTAACCTAACGAAAACCCATTAACATAAATTCAAATCCAACACTAAATTAGGGTTTACAATAAGAGATTACGAATAATTAAACAAAAAGAAAAACAAACTACTGACTGGTGAGACGGTGGCGAGGATTCTGGAGAGCCTCGACCAAGAAAGGGTCCACCATTGACTCCTCTTTTAGCCCCAAGAAGTTGACCGCATCATTCGAAGCTGAAGAAGATTCCATAGCTTACAGCTCTTTCTCTCTCTAGACGCTTCCAATGATTCCTCTTGTTTCTCTCTTCTCCTCTGTTTGGGTGAAAGAGAGGAAGAAGAGGGATTTGTGGGTGCTATTGGTCCGAGAGCATTTAGAAAAAGGGAAAGAGAGGAGAAGAAGAAACCCCTTTGGTTTTTAATCCCACCAAAGGGAGGAGGTAAAGGGAAAAGATATCGAGACGGTGGTTTTAGATTTTTATAAAAATTAAGTTTTGGGCCCTTTTGGTTTTTAATCCCACCAAAGGGAGGAGGTAAAGGGAAAAGATAACGAGACGGTGGTTTTAGATTTTTATAAAAATCCCAAAACTTAATTTAGTAGGAAAAGACATTGACTTGCAAATTAGAGCTCTCGAATTCCATGACAACTTGGTTATGCGCCGGTGTAAGAAAGCATCTAGTGACAATAAATAACCATGCTAGAATTCCAGCTCCAATAACATATATTAAGTTGTTGCAGTCAAGGTCTAAAATATCGGTGATATCGGAAATATCGGTAGGCCAAAAATATGGAAATTTCGATGGAAATATCGGGATATTATCGATATCGATAAAAATTGAATAAAAACCACGGAAATTGTAAGAAAAACTTGGAAATTTTTATTGAAACTTTGCAGGATGTTTATTTAGTCAATTATCTATTAGTTTATCATAAAAAATTGGAAGGAAATGCATTGCATGATGGATTTAACTTATTTAAGTTGATTATATAGCGAGCTGGCAAACACTGTGAGTGTAGAAAATATGTAGTAATTAATGAAAAAAGATTAAATACACCATAATCATTTATAAATAATGAATTAGTATAATATTTTACACTTTATACAATGCATGGTAAGATATATGGTCAAAAGAATTCAAAACAATTTGTTTCTTGCAAAAAAAATTCATAAATAATACAATATAATTAAATTGTACAACTAATTCTTATTGAACCATATCAATCTTTTAAATATAAGTACAAGTATGATGTATGTACGTCGAATTTCTACTATATCACATAAACGAATAAGATAACTAATATATTTTTAAAAAAATTGAAAAAAAATTATACGGAACTTCAAATTACAGCTGCGAAGAATTAGAGAGAGAAATAAAATAACTTACTTGCAGTCGAAAGATGAAGAGAATTCTTGAAATTGATGGAGATTATCTAATAATGTTAGAAATTAGGGTTGTACTATACAATATATATAATTCCATGTGCTAATATATTAATTTAGGGAAAAAAAAAAAAGGGTAAGTAGAAAAGCTAAGGGAAGGAAAAAAAAAAGTTATTAATTATTGAACGTAGAAAAGCTAATATGAATGCTCAAAAAGGGTAAGTAGAAAAGCTAATATATTAATATAGAATAGGCAAGAAGATATTAATTATTGCCTTAGGTTTATTACAATAAAGGGAAGGAAAAAAAAAAACAACAAAGCGTGTTTTCATTTTTTAAAAACCCTCCAAGTGAAACGACGTTGTTTCACTTTAAGTTTTTTTTAAAACACTTCAATCGAAACGACGTCGTTTCATTACAATAAACCTAAAAAAAAAAAAAAAAGGGTGAGTCGTCTTCCTCCTCGCGAAATCGTCTTCTTCGCAGAGCCGCACCAAAATTTACAGAGTCGCAAAATTTCTTTCGCTTCAGAGTGTCCAGATCAGGCGTGCCTTGCTCCGCCTCACTCTGCCTTTCAACGCCTTGCAACGCCTCCTCACGCCTTCTCCGCGCCTTCAGCATTTTTCAAGTTTTTTCAGGTCAACATATCGCGTCGATATTCTCGATAATATCAAGATATTTATACGGTTTTGTGTTGAAGTTGCTCGATAATATCGAGCTCGATATATCGGCAACAATATCGATATTCTGACGAAATTGTTTGGTTTGTTCCCGGATTGTCGGCAGGTGAAAAAAACGAAATTATCGCCGATATTTCGGTGATAATTTCAATTTTTTAGACATTGGTTGCAGTTAAAAAGCTCGTACTATTGCTTGAACCCCATAAAGCCATGCTAAAAGCTGTTAAGGTAGTTGGGGTCATAGGCTTAGCCAAAAAACTTAATCCCAACAATACCCTCAAAACAAAAAATAATAATCTCTTGCATAATATCATGTAAAGAATAATCATTTATAAGATAAGGATAAAATAGTAAAACTGAACATTTTTAATTTTTTTTAAAACGAAGATAAAGATAAAAACAGGTTAAATTGAAAACATTTTAAAAATTAGAAAAAGATAAAAATAGAACAACCAGTTATCAGAAGTTTTCACTCCTCTAACTTTGGGCCTGTTTGGTATCCAACTCAAAAAATTGAATTTAAAAAATCATGATTCTTTTTAAAAACATGAGTTTTCAAATACTAATTTTAATATTTAAAACCTTATCTGGTATTGAAGGTTTCAAAAACTCTAGTCTTAATAGGTCTCCTACTTCCCAGCTTATTATCAAGTAAGAGCTTGTAGTTGCTCTCTTTGACCAAATTGAGGCTGCGAATTGCAAGGACTTTGTGGTAGTGGTCGATGTAGATGAGGTAGGGCGGTGCGTGGTCGAGGCTCTGCTTGTAGGTGACGAGCTCATAGACGTGGGGTGAAGGAGGGGTTGTGGAGATCATGCTTGTAGACAGCGAGGATCAAGCGTCAGATGTAAGGGACAAGGTTGAACTCGTCGGCAATTGGGAAGGTCCACGTGGCGTTGTCGTCGGCACCGATGTAGGTGCAATGCCGCACCTAGCACTGCCATTGGCGCCGATGTAGGAGAGAGAGAGAGAGAGAGAGAGAGAGAGAGAGAGAGGATCAAGCGTTAAATGCAGGGGACAAGGTCAAACTCATTGGCAATGAAAGAGGTCCACGTGGCATTGTTGTCGACACCGATGTAGGTGCAGCGTCGCCACACTTAGCGTCGTCGTTGGCGCTGATGTAGGAGAGAAAGAGGGGAGGAGAGAAAGAGAGAGAGAGAGGGCACGATGGGGTTGTGAGAAAAAAAAAAAAACTGAAAAAATAGATTTTTTTGTGTTTTCAAAAGTTGGGGTCTTTTTTAGTGTGAGTTTTTAAAAATAGGCCTACCAAACAGGTTTTGTTTTTGAACTCAAATTCTGGTTTTGTGTTTACAAAGTTGGATTGAAGTCCAATACCAAACACCCCCTAATAATCTTTGTTCATGCTCTCCATCTTCTTCCACACAAACACAAAGCCATGAATTCCTCCACCTTTATTGTAGTTGATTTCTTTTCTTTGGTACGCCAAGGCAGTGGCGGAGCCACAGTGGGGTCGTCAGGGTCACGCGACCTCTTGGAAGCCATGGAAATAAGCTTAGAGGTCCCTTGGAGTTGTTGGAGTGATCTCTTGGAGTTGCACACCAGGTGCTCTATGAAGTAGTTGAAAGCGAAGGCACTGTTTTTTAAAAAACAACTTGAGCAAAAAAACATCATTTTGGCCTAGGAAAGTTTTTTAAAATGACCTGGCCAAACCGACACCGTTTTGGGCCAAGTTTGAAATACAAAAATAAAATAAAATACCCAGCATATCCCCTCAAACCCAACAACCATTGTGCACTCTTAGCTAAATAATCATCTATGGAAGTTAAAGTTGGAGAGTTATCTATTTATGAACAGGCATGATCAAATCAAATAGTTTAGCAATAAACATATACATGTTTGACTTCAAGTCACGTAGCAATACATTTTGATCAATAAAAAACTGATGGGAAAAAAGTCAAGCAGCATGATCAAATGGGTATTGGACGTGTTTAGCTATTTCCTTGACTTTTGAGTTTCTGTTTTGTGGAAATTATTTTGGCACCACATGTGTGTTAGAAATATGCCTTTAAAGCCAACTAATTATGTAATAGCTAGAACTAATGACATCTTTGATAAAAGACACATTAAGTTATCAATGGGCAAGAAAGGCTGTTTTTTTGCATTAAATCATCATATATTATCTTTTAATATGTAGAACAACCATAGTCCAAGGAATACACAAGTGAATATAAGAGCTATGTAATGAGATTGCATACATGAAGACTTCTCATCATCCCTAAATCCTGAATATGTTCCTGGTCATAGGAATACTGATTGGGCGTTAATATTCCGCAAAGACCAGTACGCATAGTATCGTCTCTATTTGTAGGGAATCACAAGGTCTCAAGTCATTAAGTGTGGAGACACATCGATATGTGTGTAGGTGCTTGTAGAAGAACAAGTACACTGAACACAATCTAACACATGAGTTACAGCATGGAAGTCTTTACTCACATGTCAAGTTGGAACTCATAACTTGCAATGGTGCAAACTAATCCTTAGACCTGAGGCGTCATAGATGTTTTGTGGCTATGTTGTTAATCTTTGAGGGCACTATACGGTTATGCTGAATTAGACATAGCTTAAAAGTGCTCATTAGGATTTTCAATAGAGTCATGGAAGCAAATGAATGTACAATAAGGAATCTCTACTCTCAGTAAAGGAAAGAGAATACTCTAAGATATGATTGGTCAAATCTCTGCGCAGAGTAGTGGATAAGACGTGAAAGAAGAAGTCTTCAAATCTTACCAGAATAATCATATAAAAGGAATTATTCACATTAGGATATTGACAATCGGATTTCATGATCTAATAATGTGAATAAGGAGTATTGACATAAGAGAAAGATTCAATTGCACGATCATTCCAATTTGAATAGGTTCTTTCACAACGTCTCATTTAGCTCGAATAACCGTGACTTGCTGATAGGCGACAACCATAGTTTGTGGATGTTCTAAAAGGTTTCAATTAACCTTTATTAATAGGAAGAATTAAATTGTAGAGAAATGAAATGAGGAGACACAAGTCAATGGTTGATAATGAAATGCCAAAGTCAACGGTCAAAAGTCACCATGTTGACCAGAGCAATTAACCAAAGTCAAATTGCGTAAGACTATAATTATAATTTAATAGTTAAATTATAATTAAAAGATTAATTATGGAATTAATATTGACATATAGAAATATTGGATTAGGCTTTTAAATTTGATTTAAAAGATAAGGGACAAAATACCCTAAAATGCTATTGGGCCCAAGGGATAAGTGGCATAAGATGACATGACCCATGGACCAAATGAAGCCCCAATACCCACCCAAAAATTTGGCACTTAAGGGGGAGCTCTCCCCTTGCTTTTTTGTGTTGTCCTATTAAAGCTAAGTGTTGGAGAAAACCTAGCTAGGGTTTTTGGGTTTCCTACTTTGGTTGATGAGTGATCATCTTTATATCTCATCTTCCATACACCAAAAATTGGTCCAATCAAGAAGTAGACTAGCTGACAGGACCCGACCCAAATTCCATTTTGGAATTCGAGCCGGACCCTGTGTGTGTCCAACACCTGGCAGGTGCCAGACACAATTGACCTTATTGCCCTTCTACTCAAAAGTGCTGTTAAAACCGGAGTTTGACTTCTGCAGAAATTTCAGCAGAGTCTCCCCTGTAATAAGACTAAACCCAAAGTTACACCTGTCATAAAAGCATAGAAATATGTACACCAACTGCCAGTATGCAAATAAATACATTCCAACAGTTAAATATACTTCAAGGGCAATATCAGAGCTCTATACAGAAGACTACAAGTATAAAATAATTATACAAGACCCTACGTCGTCAAGGGGTGTGGCAGAAGCTGGACTCAGCCTGGTGGTGGCTCACTATGCACGCTTACTGCCTGGGGGGGCAAAACACAAAAAGGGTGAGTGGACCAAAAACAAAGCTTTAGAAACATAGTATAAAAACATACTAACCCCCACTGTAAAATCAGTTATAAAACTAAACCATTTCTTATCATACTTGTACTGAAATCAAAGCATACATATTTATATCTACAAATTCAATCACACACTTAATCAAACATTAAATTCTTCAAAGCATTGAAATCACTTTAATCTACCACCTAGGTGTACCCCTTTATTATTCCGTCAATTCCATTCTTGTGCCACCGGAGTGACACGTCTCGCAGGTCTCGGTGACGCAAGGTCAACCGAACCGCAGTCTCGCAGGGTTCAGGAGACACTTGGTCCACCTGATCCGCAGTCTCGCAACTCAAGGTTCAGGCGTCCCTGGAACTCGTGGGGCAATGTCTAGCATGCTGACATATCTGAAGGAAAGTGGATGTCCGTCGACATCAATATAACCGAAGGCAACATATAATTGAAGGCAACCTTTAATATGCTTGGGTACCTAGGGTGGTTTTTAAGAAAATACAAAGTTCTGAAAAGTAAATAAGGATTTAATTGAATTCTTATCTGCCCTTGAACTTTGCTGCCAATTTATCTGTTAATTATCTAAAATTTTTGCTATGCTAAAATTTCTAGGCACTCTCAACTCGGCAGCATATAAAAACAACAATAAATCAAGCTATTAAAACTCTGGGCAATGAATAACTTATTCAAGATCAAGTTGTTTGGGCTTAAATTTGGCACGCCCAGTTCAAAAGCAAAGGCCCACATCATTTTTCTAAGTCGCCTATTTGGACCCAAAATTGGCGCCCTCAACCCATCAACGCGCCCAGCCCGTTAACAAGTAGACAGGCCAAAACAATAAACTCGGCCCAAAACGTTGGAGGCCTGGAAACAGTGGAAATCAGAAAAGAGATTTGGGCCTCGAAGGAACTCAAATTGGGCTCAAAACAAACTGAAAAAAGAACAGACCCATGTGACTCCTGACTTGGAAAAGTCAACAAAATCGGCTGGAGTTAAAGTTTGAACAGGGGCAGGTATAAAGAAGAACGCATCTGAAAAAACTCTGCCACCAGAAGATCAAATCCCGTTTAGTTTTTTTAAAGATATTCTGCTATTTTCAGAAAAAAGACCATTTTCAAGGATAAGCGGGAAACAGGAAGCTGTTCAAAAACTGAGAACTTACCATCTCAAACTTCAAACTCTTGCAAAAGCAGTTGAAATGGAAGAAAGGCATGGCACCCCATCAAGAATACAGGGAAGTGGTCATTTCAGGAACTGATTGTTGAGTGTTTGCTTGCCAGAAAATGGATAGAACCCCCTTCTTTTTTCTTTTAAAAATTAAAGATCTTTTGAGATTATTTGCCGCCCAATATTTAAAGATCAAAAATCCCACTCTCAAAGAACATTTCTTATATATACAAGAGAGGGTGAACAAAGCAAAAGACAATTAATCAACACAACCAAAAACTCAGTTAAAAGACAAACACTCAAAATGATCACTTGATCACAAAAAAAAAGTCCAACAGACCTAGAGTCTGAAGCATTTCAATTTCAAAAGCTTCTCAACAAGTTTGCAGAATCATCCTGCTTCTTCCCAGCAAAGACAGTTAGAACACTACTTCTGATTTGATCCCAGTTCACAAGTCAACGATAACGAGATTTCTCTAGTTACAAATTTGGTTCAGCGAAAGCCAAGACAAGCAGGGTTTGAGTTTTTCTCAAATACGAAAACCTCAATAAATTTATGGAGAGCCCTGACTAAGTAGCACAGGTACCACAGTACACCTTCAGCTCAAGTCCAGCCACTTCTGTCCCTTTCAGACTGGAAAAGTCCCAGTTCTGCCCATCCAAAAGCCTTCCAAGGCTTGAAATGAATTGAAGCTCTGCCAAATTCAAACTTGGTATCGATTTACAACTGAAGCCTAGCAGTTGAAGCTGTTAAAAGCCCAGTCCAGCACAAACACATCCAGTCCAGCCCAGAACAGAGGTAACTACCCAGACAGAAATGGAAGCACAACCCTCTTCTTGTCTTTGTATAGTTAGTTTTTCCTTTTTGAGCCTTGTAAAGGGGAGTTCTGCCTGAAATTAGTTCAATTTGTTATCATTTATTCTGGCCAGAACTACCGGTTTTATATTGAGAAAAATTATAAAGTCCTTACCTGTCTAAGGCATAGAAAAGAACTTACTTGGGAGATATTCCTCACCCAAATTCGCAATCGTTTTGTTCAGGGTCAATAGCTTGGGGCGCAAGTTATCCTTACTCACAAAGTCTGTTAGGATTGAAAAATTGCTAACAGTGGCACGCTCAACACATAAAGAAAGTTTATTTATTGACCAAACCATGGTCTTTGAATTAATGGGGAACTTTACCCTACCATCACAGGAAGCAAATCAAAACGGGTGAACATTTTGGCAAGCCCAGTGGGATCTCTTAGTATATATACTCTTAAATATTTTGAAAGTATATGTATATTGGAAGTTCTAGCCAGAATCAACGTCGTACAATGGAGCGAGATCAAGCAGCTTTCTGAGAGGGACCAGAACAAGAAGAAAGCGATGCTAGACAATCAGCTCATGGCAGTACAGGAAGCAGACGTTCCAAAACTGGTTCCAGGAGGCTGAATCAAATACAAGAAGCTATGTTCCGGCAAGAGGCTACGACACAAAGGAGTCAGGATTCTTTAAATAATATAACAGCCATGATGCAATGGCAAGTTAACAGGCAGTTCAGGAAAGACCGTGAGGCTGCCATGGCCAGAATTCCAAATCTTGATGCCGTGGTTCAGCAGCTAGACCTTCCCTACGGTCCTCCACCAGGACTAGCATGGCCATATCAAGAGAATCCTCTCATTGCACAGATAGCTGGAGTACCAGGGCCTGAAGAAATCCAAGCTAGACAGAGGGGAGGAGACCCTCTCGCCCAAGAGCATGAGGCTCCAGTCAGGCAGGAAGGTCCTGCACCAGTACAGGTTCCCCAGAATCAGCCTGAACCACCTGCTCCACAACCTGTGGCCCCACGAGATCAACCCCTGCCACTTCTGCCTGAGGCACTAGCTGTGCCACCCTATAGACCAAGAAGAATGGACCCCAATCCATTTCCTCCACCAGCAAGGGGCAGGAGAGGTAGAGGGGGGATTAACCCTTTTGCCAACAATGATAGGAATAGACCAGGGGCAAACTGGAGGAACCATCCAGAGGCTGAAGAAGAGGAAGAACACAAGGAAGAAGCTCTGCCCCGACCATACAGAGTGGAGCACAGGTTTGATCATGACCAGCTAGAACAGGGATGAAGTCCACATCCTGTCAATGCTTTGAATGACATGGGGGCATTACAGAGAATGATCAGGGAGATGATAGAGCCAGAAGCCAGAAGAGGAGAAAGGCCAACCTACAGGAAGCCGTACCCGGCTCATATAGACCAAATCCCTTTACCTCCGGGTTTCAAAGTACCAAACTTCACTTTGTTTAACGGAGAAGATCCTCATGCTTCATCAGTTGAACATATAGGCAGATTTTTCGTCCAGTGCATAGCAATATAGAATAATCCTCTGTTAAAACTGAGACTATTTGGAAATTCCCTTTCTGGACAAGCTTTTACCTGGTATACCAGTTTGTCAGCCAGTTCTTTTCAAACCTGGGAGCAAATGGAAAACGTCTTCCATGACTATTATTTCAGGATCCAGCCAGAAGTCACTATCAGTGATCTTGCCGCTCTCAAGCAAACGAAGATGAAGCTGCCCAGGATTTCATAACCAGATTCAGGAAGCTTAAGATGAAGTGCCGAATCCCTATGGAAGAAAGACACTTTATTCAAATGGCTCAAACCTCCCTCAAGATTTCTTTGAGAAAAAGATTTGATGGGATGCTGTTCGGAGATCTGGTAGAACTGGCGGACAAAGCATCCAAATATGAGGAACTGCTAAGAGAGGAATAGCAGAAGAGGAACTCTTCCAAAGGCACATACTACAAGACCCCCTCTTCTTCAATCCATTTGATTGAGGTAGAGTCAAAAGAGGATACAGAAGGCTCGGAAGAAAGAGAGATCGCAGTAGCAGAAATGGCAAAGTTAAAACATCCCATCAGCTGCAAAGCTCTTACAAAGCCACCAAAGGACCAGAAGCCGCCACCATTCATAGGAGGATTTGTTCCAAACAAACCGACGCAGAACAAGGTCTACTCTTTCGATCTGACCAAAGTTGATGCTCTGTTTGATGAGATGCTGTCGCAAAAGGCAATAGAGACACCTCATAAGCTGCCCAAACCAGAAGAACTTAAGGGCAGACAGTATTGCAGATGGCACAATTCTTGGAATCATTCCACCAATAGTTGTGTTGTTTTCAGAGACGTCATATAGGAAGGAATAACTGCAGGGAGATTGAAACTGGCAGAGAAACCTCCCTCAGTTACAACAGATCCTTTTCCCCAGCCTCAAGTCAACATGGTCAACCTAAATTAGCCAGAACGAAGAGAAAATGCCAATTCCAGCAGGAGCAGGAAGGTCACAAAGGAGGATTTCCAAAGGCCAAAGGCGACCATCTCGGCTGGGATAGTATTATGCAGTAAATGCAAGTGTGAAAGCGAGTTAGAAGTGACTCTGGACAGGCAAAACCAGCCCACACCCAGCGTGTTTGACCGGATTGGAACATCACATCAGCAAGGCCTAGCCCCGACTTCTTCTAGAGACAGAGCCAGACAAAGGGACTGCCTTAGGCCGGCTCAGCACAACAGAAGAATGCCATAGCAGCCCAAGAAGGAGATACCAATTAGGATGCCCGGAGATGACAAGCCTTTGGCAACTATCATAGAGGGAAGATGGTATTCCGTTGGAAAAAGCGGCAGACCAACTCTGGAATTAATCAGGACTCAGAAAAGGAGAATTCAGAGGCAATATTCCACCTTCCTTAGAAACAGGTAAGACGCACAGGTACTGACAGAGCCAAATCCTGCCAAAAGAAGAGAGAATGCAGAAACAACTCCTCAGGCAGAACAAGCAGGATATGAACCGCAAAAGCTGATAAAGACAGAATCTCCAGGCAAGCTCTCCATCCATTCGACCTCATCCTCAGTCGATCAACCTGAACTCCCACAAATACAAGCTGGACCCGAACCTGTTCCAGAAGAAGACCAACAAGACTGGACTGAAGAAAACGAGGAGGAACAGCTGGACTAAGAGCCATCCGCAGAGGACCAAACTGGGTTCCTCGAGACGGGAGAACAAGAGGATTGGACAGAAGAGATGGAATATGATGGAGGAATAGATGAGGAAACCGAGGCTTTTGGTGCAGAATTGGAGAACTTATTACAGGGCAATCTAGGCATTAACATGGTATTCATCTTATCGGAAAGATTCAGGGCAGCGGAAGGACAGGGAAGCATTCTGGAAGGAGACGTATTCTTGCAAGAAAGCTTTGAGTGCAGACTGGCAGAAGTAGAAGAAGCGCCAGAACAACAAGTACCTGCTGCCAGAACAGGTGGAACCACCATGAAACCAGTCACAGAACAACTTTGTTTCTCCAAATCGACCAGGGAAATGGCTAATCACCTCAGACCTTTATTCATAACTGCAAACTTTGGAGGTATTCCTGTTTCCAAGGTAATGGTAGATGGAGGTGCAGCCATTAATCTCTTACCACACATACTGCTAAGCAAGTTGGGCAGAACAGAGAAGGATCTAATTCCAACATGTCTGACTGTCACCAACTTTGCTGGGGGCATCACTAAGACTCGTGGAATTCTGGACGTGGATGTTATTGTTGGAACCAAAAAGCTGAAAATTGCATTCTTTGTGGTAGACACTACTTCTACTACCTACAATGCATTGCTCGGAAGAGACTGGATTCACCAAAGCCTCTGCGTTCCCTCTACTCTGCACCAGCAGCTACCCCTTTGGAATGAAGAAGGTTACATGGAGATAGTAGAGGCCGATCCACGGCCATTTCTGCCTTCTGCCATGTGTTTTGAAGCAAGGTATTATCATGATGACCTTGGTCCTTTCACCTTCTTTGGAGTCAACCAGAACGGCCGCCCTCACGGTGTCACGGCCCAAAGGCTCATTGAAGACGGTCTGGCCAGTTCTCTAGAAGACTAGAATAGGCCTTTTGTTATGAACCTCCAGAACTCCGATGTTTAGTCTCAATCAACAGGAAAAGGATTGAGCTGCAACAATCCGATCCATTACAAAAAGATTGTTGATGTACTGGGAAGAAAGGAAACTCATTGCGCAGAATCCAGCTATTAATATGGCAGAATTCACGCATGAGAGCATCGAAGAACAGGAAGAGAGTTTACAGGAGGAAATATTAGATTTCGCACCAGCAGCACTAGATGACTCCTTACCAGAAGTAGAAGATCCATTACAGGAGATTAATTTAGGGACAGAAGAGGATCCAAGACCTACTTTCATTAGTGCACTACTAGAAGAGCCACTCAAAAGTGAAATCATTGCACTCTTGCATAATTTCAGAGATTGTTTTGCTTGGCATTACCACGAAATGCCTGGATTGGACAGGAAATTGGTAGAACACAAGCTGCCTATCAAAGAAGGCTACCTTCCAGTCAAACAGGCCAAAAGAAGAATGTCCATGAAGACATAACTAAAAGTCAAAGAAAAGATAGAAAGGTTGCTCAAGGCAGGATTCATCAGGCCGGCCATTTACACTGATTGGTTAGCCAATATTGTCCCGGTTCTAAAAAGAAAAACAGGGGTAGTAAGGATCCGTGTGGATTACAGGAATTTAAATGAAGCATCACCCAAGGATGAATATCCTATGCCAATGGCAGATATGCTAGTAGATGGAGCTGCTCACCACCAAATGTTATCTTTCATGGATGGCAACGCAGGATATAATCAGATCATGGTGGCAGAAGAAGACATCCACAAGATAGCCTTCATGTGTCCAGGACATCTAGGTTCTTTTGAATACACTGTAATGCCTTTTGGCTTAAGAAATGCAGGAGCCACTTATCAAAGAGCAATGAATTCTGTTTTCTATGATATGATAGGACATTCTCTAGAAGTATATATAGATGATGTGGTGATTAAATCTCCGGAAGCAGAAAATCATGTATCAAACCTAAGAAAGGCATTCCTAAGGATGAGACAACATAAATTGAAAATGAATCCTAAAAAATGTGTTTTTGGAGTACAGGCAGGGAACTTCTTGGGATTTTTGGTACATCAGAGAGGCATAGAGATTGACAAAAATAAAGCCAAGTCCATCATAGAAGCTCAACCACCTCGGAACAAGAAAGAACATCAAAGTCTTCTAGGAAAAATTAACTTTCTAAGAAGGTTCATATCCAATTCTGCGGGGAAAATTCAATCTTTTTCTTCCTTGTTGAGACTAAAACAGGAACAACCTTTCAAATGGGAGGAGCAACACCAGCGAGCTTTTGAAGAAATCAAACACTATCTCTCAAATCCACCAGTTCTGTCCCCACCAAAGAAAGGCAGACCACTCAAGCTCTATGTATCCGCATTAGAAATGTCCGTGGGAAGCCTGTTAGCTCAAGATAACAAGGAAGGGAAGGACCAAACAGTCTACCATCTGAGCAGAACTCTGACAGAAGTAGAAAGAAATTACTCAGCAATCCAAAGGCTTTGTCTAGCTTTGTACTTCACTGCTGTAAAACTCAGACATTACATGCTACCATTTACCACTTATATCATTGCCAAGACAGACCTAATCAAATACATGCTAACAAGGCTAATGTTGAGAGGCAGAATTGGGAAATGGACTCTAGCTCTGACAGAATTTGCTCTCAGATATGTCCCTCAGAAAGCTGTCAAGGGACAAGCTGTAGCAGATTTCCTAGCCGATCATCCAGGAGAAGAAATTGAAAATATGGATTCTTTGGATATAGCAAATGCAGATCTACTGACAAGAGCTCATGTTTGCCTTAACAATCCCATTTTTTCGATTCATCTTACACCTTGGAAGCTATACTTTGACGGATCAAAAACTGACTTAGCTTCCGGAGCAGGGATTGTTCTAGAGGAACCTCTGGGAATCAGACACTGTTATTCTTTTCAGTTGGATTTCCAATGCACCAACAACAGGACTGAATATGAAGCTCTAATCATTGGCCTCGAAATGTTGGTAGAACTTGGAGTCCAGTCTGTAGAAATCTTGGGAGATTCTATGCTTGTTTTAAAGCAGATCGCTGGAGAATACAAATGTTTGAACCCTTCTCTTGCTGTCTATTTAGTAGCAGCTAGGAATCTTCTGACAGAATTCAGGGAAGCTACTTGGGAACACATCCCAAGAGAAGAGAACTTTGCAGCCAACGAGCTGGCTCAAATAGCTACAGGAATACAAATGCCGGAAGACTGTGTGCAAAGGATTATCAAAGTAAGGAAAAAGAGTCTACCATCTGTTCTGACCAGAGGAATGGAAATAGACGTCAATTCTGCCATAATCACTGAGGATGACTGGAGAGCTCCCATCATAAGCTACTTACAATACCCAACCTTGCCTTCTGAAAAGAAAGTCAGAATCATGGCTTTAAACTATCTTATGTGGAATGAAGATTTGGTCCGAAAAAGCAAGGATGAAATATTGCTAAGGTGCTTGGGAAAGAAGGAATACATGAAGGTCATGGGAGAAGCCCATGAAGGGATATGTGAAGCACATCAAGGTGGAAGAAAAATGTGTTGGCTAATTAGAAGGTATGGTTATTTCTGGCCAACCATGATGAAAGATTGCATTGACTATTCCAAGGGATGTGAAGCTTGTTAAAGACATGGACCAATCCAGTAGGTTCCTTCGGTTCCCATGAATCCAGTAGTCAAGCCATGGCCATTCAAAGGATGGGCAATGGATCTCATTAGCAAGATTTATCCAGCCAGCAGTCAACAGCATTATTTCATTGTAGCTACGGATTATTTTACCAAATGGGTGGAAGCCAAGCTTGTTAAGTCTACCATGTCCCAAGAAATCATTACTTTCATAGAAGAACAGATCATACAGAGATTTGGCATTCCAGAATCAATTACTACAGATAGAGGATCTTCTTTCATATCTGGAGATATGCTAAACATGGCAGAAGCGTTCAAATTTAAGCAACTCCAATCCACTCCCTATTATGCTCAAGCCAATGGACAGGCAGAATCAAGTAACAAGGTGATAATCAATATTATCAGAAAAATGCTTGAGAAAAATCCAAAGCAATGGCATGAGAAGCTGTCAGAAACTTTATGGGCATACAGGACTTCAAAAAGGGAGGCAACTGGCATGACTCCATATGCTTTAACTTATGGGCATGATGCAATTCTGCCTATGGAGATAGCAGTCCAATCCCTCAGAATTGGCCATCAACACGAACTGGTTGGAGAAGACTACAATCAAGCCATGTTGCTAGAACTGGAAGGGTTGGATGCAAGTAGGATTGATACCCTCAATAAACTCTTAGCAGGAAAATAGGCTGTGTCAAGAGCATACAATAAGAGAGTTAAAAACAAGAGTTTTGAAGAGGGAGAAATAGTCTGGAAGGCAGTTCTGCCCCTTGGAACACACATAGCTGGTTATGGAAAGTGGTCACCAACTTGGGAAGGCCCTTTCGTAATTAACCAAGTCCTGGGATTAGGGGCATACAGACTACAGGATCGAGAGGGAGAAGTTCATACTGCACCAATTAATGGCAAGTGGTTAAAGAAATTCTATCCAACTATGTGGGATTCACAAGCTGTGCAGACAGATCCTAGGATAGAAAGGCAACAACTGGAAACTGTTGCATGATTTTGTTCTTAGTTTTTGGTTCCATGTTAATGTAACCTTATGAATTTCCTTTCAGTTTATTAAGAGAAATCAAAATTCCACAAAAATAAATAAACTTTTATTTAAATAGTCACCTTGGTGACTAAGCAGTTCATTACAAATTCCGAATTGAAAATTTAAAATCCTAGTTTTTTAAGGGTCTCCTGCAGACTAGTTTTCTTAATGGAAAGCTCCTTCTGAAGCAGCACTCCTTGATGAATTGAAGCCTCTGCAACCTCCAAAGCTAGCCTGGAAGCTGAGACCATGCTCTGCACAAGGAAGGTGGCTTCGGTCTTAGAACTCAGCCCAACACCCAGCCTGCACTGCACCTCCCTGCGTTCTGCCAGTTGTTTCTGGAGCTCCTCAATCTGTTTCTCTAGCTTGTTTGCAGTAGCCTTGGCCTCTTTATACCCTGCAACCATCTGATCCAGTTCTGCCTTTTGTTTTGCATAGTCAGCCAAGTTGGCATCGTGTGTAGCCTTGCAGAGCTCAGAAGTTTTGAAGGTGGGCTTGAGATCCTCATAGCGATCGTGAAGGTTGAGCACGTCTCTGGCCAGACTTAGGCTTATCTCAAGAATGGGCTTAGGAGCCATGTTCTGCCGGTGTAGTAGGTCCAAATCCTTCATTAGTTGATCAACAGCTCCCCTGTTTTCATCCAGCTCCAGTTCAGTAGACTGCCAGATCTTCACTCTCTCCATGGCCTCGTCCACAACCTTGAATTTGGTCTTGTTGGGGGTAGAACTGAGTTTCTCCAGCTTGTCCAGTTGGGCATCCCAGTCCATAGCCTCGAACTCAGCCAATTCTGGATTAGCAAAAGAGGCTGTGGTAGTTGAACCAGCAAGGGACTGGATAGGCATCTGAAAAATAGAAGTACAAGTTAGCAACAGGCAGAATTAGGAAAAAAGGGCCATAACATAGTGATACTTACAGCTGCAATCAAGAGTTTCAGGGGACTGATCATCACCGTTAAAGACCCCACAGTTCCTGCAGTTCTGGGCACTTCCACCTAAAAGGAACAAAATTTAAATGGAAACCAGGACAAAAGTGCAGAAAATGGACAGAAATAAAACAAGGGGTTACCATGGGTCCAGAAATGGCAGCAGCAGCCAATTCAGATTCTGGGGTTGCAACAGGAAGTTCTACCTGCTCCACAGGCCTTGAGGCAGATTGCTCTGTCAAGCTTGCAACAGGAAGTTCCACCTGTTCCACAGTTTCCAGTACAACCGAAGTCTCTATATGCTCCCCAGACTCCAAGGTTGGTTGCTCTGGTTGAAACGCGACAGGAAGTTCTACCTGCTCCACAGGCCCGGATATAGGTGGACAGATTGGGGCTGCCACAGGAGCTTCTGCCTGTTCCACTGGTTCTGACATAGAACGCTCTGGCTGCTCTTCAGATTCTGGAGCTGCAGTAGAATGTTCAGCCTCTGTGTCTTCAAATAAGGCCAGTTCTGAGCTAGTCAGTTCTGTCCCAGGGATGGCGCGTTGTTTTTGAGCCAAGGCAAGGCTCTCTGCTATCACCTCGGCCGGAATCTCCTCCTAAAACAAACAAACCAAAGTCAGAAGTTTAAAGAAAAAGCAGGAAAAAGCATATCTATGGCCAGAACATAGACACACCTCTTCTTCAAAATCTTTTCCCTTCTCTGTTGCAGGGGCTTCTGTTACTGTTTCTTGCTGCTTCTCCTATTCAACAGCCTCAAAGGCTTCTTGCAGCTCGTCATCAGTTCCAGAGGTCTCGGTTGGATTGGCAGCAAACTCCTCTGTCTCATCAGATTCAATCTCCTTCCTCTTCCTAAGTCTTTTTAGACCTAGTGAGAGGAGGAGGAGGAGGAGAAGGACTTTCAACTGCACAAAACAAGTAAAGGTTAACAGAGCGGACAGGACAGAACAAACCAAAGGAAATAAAATTTGAGTACCAGAACCCTACCAGAAGCCTCAGGCTGGGCAGCACTGCCCTGAGCAGGTGTGCTTTCCTTTCTTTTCTTTCCAGCCATGGAGGCAGCCCCAACAGGTAGCTGTTCTGTCAAGTTTTCATCCTCTTCATCACCAGAAGGAGGCTCCAAGTCACCAGTAGCAATGACAGAACTAACTGCATAAGAGAAATGTGAAGTCAGAAGTAAATCTAGCAAAAGAAAATGGAAGGAACAGTGTAAACCAAAGCTTACCAAACATTGCTCTAGCCTGAGCCTTTTGTCCACCAATGATCTTCTTCATAGAAGGATCTGATACTGGTAGAATAGATTTGTCAGACAAATATAAATGACAGAACAGGAAAATACAGACAGAATGAAGAATCTACCTTCTATGATTTGATTGTTGAGGTCCTGGATGGTCTGAACTGTGAAACTTCTGGACTCTGCCTCTGCAAACACGTTTCCACAGGTCCAGCCCTCAAAAAGCACCTTAAGTGCAGCAGCCGAGGCAGGCAGCCCTCGAAATCTGGCCTTCCACCAAGCATCAAAATCGGCAGAACTGGAGGAATTGAGCTCCCAGGATGGATAGAGGCCATCCAGATTGTTGTTGATTTTATTTACTGCGCAACGAGCATCCTTGTGCACCTCCAGATTATCTGAATCCCTCCAGGAAGAGGCTCGATTGCAGCTCTTGTAGAACTTGAACGGAATGACCTGTGGGCAGCCAAGTTGTCTTGCGCAAAAATTGGGATGGTAGACTTCTGCCCCCAGATGATAGTTTGGAGGCTTTCCACCTCCATAGGGCAGATCCCTCAGCAGGGAAACGCTCAGGAATATCTTCCTGAATTCTATCCTGGTAGCTTCGTCTTCTGGCTCCTTTTCAAAAAGCCGATATCCAGGTTGGAACCAAGGATATGCTCTTCTGATCACCACCTGCCACTGAGCTGCGGAGCATTTAGTGCAATGCCTGAACCACATCAGGTCCTTTTCAATGGAGCACTTGGGCACTTCTACCGACATCAGAGGGAGAGCCAGAACCTGATTCTCCTGCAGAACGATATCAGGAAATCGGAATTCTGGAAAATATACCTGCAGCCAGATCTGGATCATCCAAAATAAGCCAGGGGCAGATAGATTCAGGGGACTCTCCATTGTGGCAGTATGCAGATTCTTGAAAAGATGAGCCAGAACTGTCGGCCCAAGTCCAACATCTGTATGGTTGTGCAGGGCTTCTGCCAAGTGCTTGTACTCAAGCAGAACAGCAGAAGAACGGTTGGGGAACACAAACCTATTCAGCCAATACAGAAGGAATATCATATGCTGCTCATCCTTGTCCTTCTCCACACTGAATTTTCTCAAATAATTAGAGAAGGAGCAGTTCTGGTTGATAGTAGCAGGAGAGATAGTGAAGGGCTTGGCTAGTTTCTCCTGGTTCCTCCTTCGATGATAATCACCAATGGCATCAACAGGTCTCCCATGAGGCCTGAACCCAAAGATTTGAGCCATATCCAGCAGGGTGGGCGCCATTGGACCCACACGGAAATCAAACGTGTTGCTGGCAGAATTCCAAAAACACAAGGCAGCAGCTAGTAGGTTTTCATCCCGATTAATGGACTGCTTAGATAACAGGATTGCGTCGTAAATCCCTGCCCTCCTCCAGTGAGCTCCAAATTTGGGAAGAAGCTTGTCAATCCAGTCTGCCCACTTCACAGGACTATTCCTCACTTCACTAGACGGAAACGAACGCCTCAAATTCTTGCTGACCCAAGAATAAGAAGCCAGGGCAGAAGTCCCTTGGAAACACAGAGGTGCTTCGGCATCCTTCTTGATCAGCTCCGCTATCTCAGCCGAGACAGAACCAAACCATTGAGGTCCCAAAGTCAGAGTACTCTCAAACAAATGAAGGACGTTCTCGTCCAACTTTTTTTGGACAAGGGGATGGAGCCTGTTTCGAACCTCCATGGCATGAGCATCGATTCCAGTCCCAGTAATATAATCTGGAGGAACTGAGGAAGAAGAACTTTGGGCACGAGTCTTTGGAGAAGACATGGTTTTGGGTTTTCAAACTAGAAACGGAGAAAGGAATAAAAACAAAGAAAAGGGAAGAATTCTGGCGACAGAGACAAGGTCTGAGGAAGTTGGGGTTTGAAATGAACAGGAACTAAACTCTGAAGAAGCTAGGTTTTGAGATGAACAGGAACTGAAGTTTTGAATTCCTTTTAAAAAAGGCTCGTAATCATGGGAAAGAGAAGACAAAACGCCACAAGACGAAACAAGCTAGCAACTAGCTAGTAACTAACCAATTTCCCACCAAGTCTAGTTCGTGGTAGGTGGATGTGGCAGACAGGAGATGTTTTAAACTGGCGCGCACAAATTAAATACCGAAAAACATTAAATCTGCAAATCGTTTAAAAAACGGTTCAGACTTAATGGGGGCATTGTTTGGGCTTAAATTTGGCATGCCCGGTTCAAAAGCAAAGGCCCACATCATTTTTCTAAGTCACCTATTTGGACCCAAAATTGGCGCCCTCAACCCATCAACGCGACCAGCTCGTTAACAAGTAGACAGGCCAAAACAATAAACTCGGCCCAAAACGTTGGAGGCCTGGAAACAGTGGAAATCAGAAAAGAGATTTGGGCCTCGAAGGAACTCAAATTGGGCTCAAAACAAACTGAAAAAAGAACAGACCCATGTGACCCCTGACTTGGAAAAGTCAACAAAATCGGCTGGAGTTAAAGTTTGAACAAGGGCAGGTATAAAGAAGAACGCCTCTGAAAAAACTCTGCCGCCAGAAGATCAAATCCCGTTTAGTTTATTTAAAGATATTCTGCTATTTTCAGAAAAAGGACCATTTTCAAGGATAAGCAGACTCTGCTTCTGTAAAAAGGAGATAAGAGGGAAACAGGGAGTTGTTCAAAAACTGAGAACTTACCATCTCAAACTTCAAACTCTTGCAAAAGCAGTTGAAATGGAAGAAAGGCATGGCACCCCATCAAGAATACAGGGAAGTGGTCATTTCAGGAACTGATTGTTGAGTGTTTGCTTGCCAGAAAATGGATAGGACCCCCTTCTTTTTTCTTTTAAAAATTAAAGATCTTTTGAGATTATTTGCCGCCCAATATTTAAAGATCAAAACTCCCACTCTCAAAGAACATTTCTTATATATACAAGAGAGGGTGAACAGAGCAAAAGACAATTAATCAACACAACCAAAAACTCAGTCAAAAGACAAACACTCAAAATGATCACTTGATCACAAAAAAAAAGTCCAACAGACCCAGAGTCTGAAGCATTTCAATTTCAAAAGCTTCTCAACAAGCTTGCAGAATCATCCTGCTTCTTCCCAGCAAAGACGGTCAGAACACTACTTCTGATTTGAATCCCAGTTCACAAGTCAACGATAACGAGATTTCTCTCGTTACAAATTTGGTTCAGCGAAAGCCAAGACAAGCAGAGTTTGAGTTTTTCTCAAACACGAAAACCTCAATAAATTTATGGAGAGCCCTGACTAAGCAGCACAGGTACCACAATACACCTTCAGCTCAAGTCCAGCCACTTCCGTCTCTTGCAAGCACAGCCCTCTTCTTGTCTTTGTATAGTCAGTTTTCCCTTTTTGAGCCTTGTAAAAGGGAGTTCTGCCTGAAATTAGTTCAATCTATTATTATTTATTCTGGCCAGAACTACCGGTTTTATATTGAGAAAAATTATAAAGTCCTTACCTGTCTAAGGCATAGAAAAGAACTTACTTGGAAGATATTCCTCACCCAAATTCACAATCGTTTTGTTCAAGGTCAATAGCTTGGGGCGCAAGTTATCCTTACTCTCAAAGTCTATTAGGATTGAAAAATTGCCAACAGTGGCATGCTCAACACATAAAGAAAGTTAATTTATTGACCAAACCATGGTCTTTGAATTAGTGGGGAACTTTACCCTACCATCACAGGAAGCAAATCAAAATGGGTGAACACAAGTAATAAGATTAAATTGCACAAATTCATTTAGGAAAACAAAAAGGTCCACTCACTAGTGATCTGAGCTAGCTGGACCTTTCGAAGGTCCCTCCTGTGGGTCACCTGGTGCCCGGGTGCCTGTATAACCATCATAATATTTTATTAAAAACTCTGCTTAATAATATAGTATTAAATTAAAAACCCTGACCCCCGGCTCCTAAAAGTGCTTGCATCACTTTAAAGGTCATTCCTATGCCCACACTAGCTTTTCTCTCAATGGGCACCATTTAAAAGTACCTAGGGACTCAAAAACGATAAAGTCCCAAAAAGTCAACTCGGGACCCCGTGGGGTCCATGACCTCAGAATTCCAATCCAAACGTTCCTAGAGGTTCCAACAAGCCTAGGACACATGTCCTGAAAGTTTGGTCTCGATCGGATGGTCAGATTGCTCACGATTGCACGATCGGACTAACGAACAATTTCCGTAAACCTAGCCCTAGGGGTTGGCTTTTTCGGAGCATCCGGGACTCCGATTTACGATCCGTCGAATCCTACACGATCCTTAAAATACCTAGAACAACATACTCAATTTGGCTAAGATCCAACGGTTCGAACGTATTGAACTCGGAAATCGCACACTATGCGAGATCCATTCGGGGTTCAAACGTTATCCAAATTGAGATCCACGAAAACCTACATGCTCGTGAGGACACGAGGATTATTCTAGGACCAAGAGTGGCTCCTGTTACCTGGCCCACGCGCCGCCCACGCGCCGTGTGTGCCTAACAATTTCCGGTGACCGGATTTTCTCCACAACGTCAGCCCAAACTCCTATCCTAGGTAATATACCCTATTTGGAACCACTTTTGTTCTTGGGCTATGGCCAAAAAGGGGCTGGATGTGACTGAAAATGGCAACGCAAAACCGGCAGTAACTCAACTCGTAAACAAACCTGTCAAACTTCAAAATCTCTGAAACCTACCCAACCAACAGCTAGAGCATGAAAATCAGTCGAAAAACCATACCTCAATCACTTGATTTGGTGGTCGGACGACGGTTCGTTCTTGGCTGGTATGGGCGGTGTGGCGGTGGCTGGGTGGCTTGGGTGGTTTCGGGTGAATAGTAACGGGGAGGAGGGTTTGATCGTGAGAAGGAAGAAGAGTGGGGAGAGATAAAGGAGAACCAGATTTTTTTAAAAATCTGATTTCTGAAAATTAGTATTTTGCCCTTTTTCGTAATTTGCTCATATTTTCTTCGTTACTGTTCCGATTCGAGTCCACTACGTGTCTACGGACTTGTTTCGTCGTGCTCTACGCAACGGTACAAGTAGTTTTCCCAAATTCTTCCCCGGTCAATAAGTCAACTTAAAACCTAATAAAATATTCCGAGGATAGTTTAGTCTTTTTCCTTGTTAAACTATTAGTTAAATATTAATTAAGCATTGGGTTGTTACACTAGCATCCATACTTCTTAATTGCCTTATCTTCACATTTAGGAGCATTTGGTGTGGTAAGGTAGATGACTCCAATCTTGGAGCCTTAAGGTGCCCATGATTGCTCTCCAATCCCACCATTGGGAAGGGCTAAAGATAAAGATCTCCTTTCTAGCAAGATTTGAGCAACATGCAGCTACTATCTTCTTTGCTGGCCTTTGTCTTTGGTCATACAACATCTTAGTAGTCGGGTTGGTGTATGAGTGCCTGAAGACTGGTTCGCACGATATCTCCTAACAGGCTCGGCTAGGAGGCCTTTTATTGACACCTAGGGTGGTCAACCTGGTCGGTAAAAGGACGATCTAGTCTTTTGTGGCCACGTGGTGCTCTCTGATCGACTTGGCCTATAGTGATGATATGAACCATTAGCACGTAACAATGAATACGCCATTTGAATATGCCATTTGACCGTGATTGATTACAACTTGTTTGATTGTTATATGTGGAAGTACTATTCTTCTATTTTTTAGTTTTATTGTTGCGTCGATTTAGCTGCACCAAAATGGATTCAGCTGCATCCTCAACTTGTGATACTCACAAGTGCACGAGCCGTTTGGTAGTATAGCATATGTAAGTGCGAGGTCGATCCCACGAGGATTGGTGATTGAATGATCCAATTCATTTCCCATACACAAAACAGAAATGAAAAAGAAAATAAATAAAACAAGAAAAAAGGAAATAACTCAAGCAAATAAGTTCCCAAGTTCAATTAGATTAACGGATTGATTCTAGCTAAAGTATGATTAAGCCATGGTGTTTGGTCCTAACCTTGTGTTCCTAATTCCCAAATTTGATCATTTGTTGTCTAACCTAAAATTAAGCATTAGGAACCCATTGAGCATAGAAGAACAATTTAAACAACCAAGCATGTATCTAATCCCTGTTGTCGAATGTCCATACATACTCTTCCTATTCATAGTTCAATTCGAATTAAAGCATGGTGTCTACTCTTAATTCAAACCAAGATAGCTAACATGCAAGCCTAAATGGTGATCAATCATTCAAACCCGCATATTAACTTATAAGCATAATGAATAAGAACAAAAATCATAATTGAAACTTGGAAACTAATCAAACTTGAAAATAAAGAAAAGAATTTACATAACAATGAAAAGTAAAGTGGAACTAAGAAAAACTTAAGGAGAATTTCAGCACAAATATTTCATTACAACAATTGAAAACTAGAAAGTTAAACTAAGAGAATTTGAGAGAGAGAAGGGAAGGGAGCTCTAGAGAAGTGTTTGAGAGCTCCCCCCTTGGGATGTTTTATGAAGCTTGAAGACTTCTCTATTTATAGGGCTAAGAGGGAGGAATATCATGATGAATTCCAACACCACCATTCCTCATTTAATACAATCCATAACTCCCACATCATCTTGTCTATGTTAGTGTGGTTGGAATCAATTGTATCCCATACTTATTTTGTTGCACCTCAAGCTTTCTTCACATGGGATTATCAAAGGTGTTCAATTTGTGGCTGCCTTTTGCTGCCAACCCATGTGGATTTTCTTTTGGTTGTTGGAAAAAACGATTCTTCTGAACCAGGCTTGGTGTAGGAAGGCCTGAGGTTTCAATATGTATCCAATGGGACTCAAATTTGGATATATCATAATAGACACCCATTGGAACAACTTATATGAAGAATGTATTCCCATATGAGCAATACAAGTGTATGTTTTGGGCCTTGAAAGTTGACTGCCGAAAATAGACTGGAATTGACTTCATTGCAGTCAGCTTGTGGGCTTGTTTTGGGCTTGATCTTCCCTCCTAAAAACTCTGGAAAAATATGGATCTTGAAGCTCTTTGAATTATCTTTCCAAGAATATGCAGCCCAGCTCAAGGAAAAATCGGAAAGCCCTTCAAATGTCATATTTGGCCCAGTAACGCAGATGCTGCCGAATTTGACCATAAGTTGCCAAAACTTGTATAACTTTCTCTAGAAGACTCGGAATCATGAACTGTAAAATTCTCCAGAAACTAGACTTCCGCATCTTTCCAATGATGTATGGCTCGTTATCTAGTTCTTCTTGAGCAAGTACAGTCCAATCAGTGAAGTTGACTGATCTGCAGACACCGTTTGAGCTAATTTGTCTCCAAAATGCATTTAATGAGTCTCAAGCTTATTACACTGAAACAAACACAAAATTTATTAAAAGCACAAGTTTAACTCAAAAACATAATCAAATCATAAGTTAGAAGGGTACAAAATGATATATAAATATGCACCGATCAGTTATTTTCTTCTTAATTTTTTTTGGACAGTTTTACACTATGACCCTATGAGGTCACAATCCTGCATCTGCCACTGACTCCAGGAATACGAACAAGAAGCATGGAAGACTTTGCTAACTACTTAGACCATATGCATTACTTAATTGGGTTAGCAATAGTTACAAGGCATTTCTCTCCATCTGGCTAAGCTTGGTGAGCATTTGTCTTCCAAATGTCCTTACTTTCTTCATCCCTATTTTTCACTCATATGGAGGGTTTTCTTTTTACATATGCTGCCTGGATTTGGTTCTTTCTTTCTAGATACATACTACATACATATTTTGAGGCTTTGTGATTGTTTGGTTGTTGTACTTCATTCTAATTAATGTTTATGTTTTATTTTTGTAAATGTAGATCCAATTTGCTGCATGAGGCTTCTGAAGAAGATAGTAGCTGAAAGGATTTCATCATCTTAATTTCATTGTCATGACTTTTTTGTTTTCAATGGTTGCAATATTGACTTCAATTATTATGTTTTGGTGTAACGAGCTTTGTTTTAAATAAAGACGTATTCAATTGCATCTGTTCGAAATTCGGTTCAATATATTGTTATGAATAAATAAAATTAGTTTAGGGATTGATAATAAAATAATAATTTGTTATAAATATATAGAATGCGGATGACCACCATTATATTGATTATCTCCACCTTTTGATATATTGTAACCTATGTAATTAGTAGCCTTTAATTCATAATTTGTGGGTTAGCTTCCTATCATTGTAAGCCTACAAATAAGTGATTATCAAAGAAGAAGATGACAAGTTTTAGAGACTAATTTCTATTGTCTTCCTATACTCCTCATTTCTCTCTACAAATTCTCTTAGTTATATAAAATATTATCAGCACGAGTCTTAACCACTTATCAAGTATGAAATATACAAATTCTCTCTACAAATTCTCACAGTTTTGTCTCAAGTATGAAAGCTCTTGTTACATAGGCTTATCAAATGGAAAGAAGTGCATCAACAAAAAGAAGTTGAATGACAAGATTCCAAACATATAAGAATTGTTTTATTATATTTCTCATTTACATATGCAGTGTATGAATTTTGGCAAAGTGAGAGACTCAAGAATTTCTATTCTTATACAACTAATCGAGGACTAGAAGTTCCTCAGTTCTTATTCAATCCTTAGATGTAATATAAATATTGGTGGACTCGAAGTTCCCCAATTCTTAAAAGGCAAATGAAGACCTGAAGCTCTTTGATTCATTTTTCTTTGGAACTAGAAGTTTCAACAATATATTTTATTGTATTTTATTTTTACTTAGTTCTTTTCTTTGGTTTCATTTTTATTTTATGCAAGGACCTGAAGTCCCTAAATTATTCTTATTTAATTAAATAAAGACCTGAAGTCTCTTAGTTCTCAATCCATATAATATCTATACAAGGACTTGGAGTTCTGCAATTCTCAGAAAGCAAATCAAGACTTGAAATTCTTTGATTTTTCTTTAACTGAAACCAGAAGTTTCAACAATTTATTTTATTCTAGTATTTTAATTATTATTTTATTTTTATTGTTATATTCAGTTATTTGATTTCATTTCAATAAAACTATAAGTTTCGGCCACATCTGCATTAAAAGAGGTAAATTCTAGAATATGAAGGTCTAATTGTGTCAACCTCTAAATTGATATTTCAGCAAGTGTAAAAACAGTTTTCATATCTATATCTATAGAGTAAATCACACACTTGGTCAAACATTAATTCTTTGAAAGCACTGAAATCACACACAAAGTTTTCTAAAAGTACATAAGAATGTACTAACCTCACTGTAAAACAGTTATGAAACTAAATCATTTCTTATTTATACTCATACTGAAATCAATGCATTCATATCTATATCTATAGAGTCAGTCACACACTTGGTCAAACATTAATTCTTTGAAAGCATTGAAATCAACTTTAATCTACCACTTAGGTGTACCCATTTATTTATGTCATTTCCTTATAATTCGTCAATTCCTTTAATTTGTCAATTCCTCGTGTTACCGTTGGTGACACGTCCTCGCAGGTCTCAATAACACAAAGTTGACCCGAGCCGCAACCTCATTGGATTCAAGAGACATTAGTCAACCTGATCCGCATTTCTCGATCCCACGGTCCGGATATCCCCAAGACTCATGGGGCAAAGTCAAGCATGCTGACATATCCGAAGGCAACATAATTTATTCCAAAGGCATCTTTATTTCCGAGGCAACATTTATTATATCGAAGGCAACCTTAATTAATCTTGGGTACTTATGGTGGTTTTTAAATAAAGTATAAAATTATGAAAGGATTTAATGAATAAATGAATTCCTGTTTAACTTAACACTCTACTGCAATTTAATCTGATACTTAAATTAGATTTCCTGTTTCTATATCCTTTAAGAATATCCAACTCGGCAGCATATGATTTGAAATGTTTAAAAACAATAAATCGAATCAGAAAAAACTTCGATCGATTTAAATAAACTTATTCAAGATCAAATAATGGAATTAAATTGTATAACTCATTTATAAAAACAAATAGTCCACTCACTACTAGTCCGTGCTAGCTGTGGACCTTTCGAAGGTCCCTCCTGCGGGTCAGTCCGTACCCAGGTGCCTGTATAACCATCATACTATTTTATTAATAAATCTGCTCAAAAATATAATATTAAATTAAATCCCTGACCCCCAGCTCCTAAAAGTGCATGCAACAACTTAAAGGTCATTCCTATGCCCACATTACCTTTTCTCTCATTTGGAATGGTTTAGAAGTAACTCGGGACTCAAAAGCGATGAAGTCCCAAAAAGTCAACCCGGGACCTGTGGGGTCCACGACCGCAAAAATCCGATCTGATAGTTCCTAGATGTTCCAATATGCCTAGGACACATGTCCCGAGAGTTTGGCTCGATTGGACTGTCAGATTGCTCATGATCGCACGATCGGATGGACGGACGGTTTCCGTAATCCTAGCCCTAGGGTTGGCATTTTCGGAGTATCCGAGACTCTGATTTACGATTCGTCGAATCCTATACGATCTTGGAATTTCCTTGATCAACATATTTTAGTTTGACTATGATCCAACGGTCCAAACATATCGAACCCGGAAATCGTGCAATAGGCGAGATCCGTTCAAGGTTCAAACGTTAACCAAATTGAAATCAGCAATTTCCTACGCGCTCGTGAGGACACGAGGATCATTCTAGGATAGAGAGTGGTCCCCGACTAGGCTCATGCGCCTGCACCTAGTGGGTGTGTATAGAAAATTTTGGCGGACAAAAATTCTTCAAAGCGCCGGCCCAAACTCCTATTCTACGTAAAACACCTAATTTGGAACCACTTTTGTTCTTGAACTAGGGCCAAAAAGTGGCCTGACGTGGCCTGAATTGCGATCCAAAATCGGCAAACCATCAGCTAGAGCATGGAAAATAGCTAGAAATCCATATCTCACTCATTAAGATTGGTGGCCAGATGACTACATACGAACGTTAGAAAATCCCGACTAAAAACAATACGGTTTTTGCGATTTTTCCGGGGAATCGCGGCGGTGGACGGCGGGGAATTGGCCGGGCTTGGCTGCAGGGTCGACGCCGGTCCATTCTTGGTCACGGTGGCTGGGGGCTTCTTGTATTTTCTTTGTTACGACTCAGAATTGAACCCACTACGTGTCCAAGGACTTGTTACGAAGTGATCTACGCAATCGTACTATTGAATTTTCCAAATTCTTTCTTGGTCAAAAGTCAACTTTAAACCAAATAAAATATTCTAAGGGTATAATTGTCTTCCTCTCTAATAAATTAATAACTAAATATTAATTAAGTTTGGGGTTATTACAATCTACCCCCCTCATAAAAATTTCGTCCTCGAAATTACATACTTGCCACTCGAAGAGGTTAGTGGCCTCCTCCACAAGACCATCACTAGTGGAATCTCTCTAGATCGAAGCACTTGCATCTTCCAATCCATAATCTAAACAGGCTGTTCCACATACTTAAATCATTACGCAATTCTAGGGCTATTCTTCCAAGACATGAGACGGATCTGAAATATACTTTCGGAGCATAGACACATGGAATATGTCGTGTAGACGGGAAAGGTCTGAAGGTAAGGCAAGTCTATAGGCTATTGGGCCCACACGCTCCACGATCTCATATGGCCCAATATAACGAGGCTTAGTTTTCCCCGCTTTCCAAATCTCACTACGCCCTTCCAAGGCGACAATTTCAAAAATACCCAGTCACCAACCTCGAATTGAAGATCTTTCCTCCTGTTATCTGCATAACTCTTTTGTCGTTCCTGAGCCGCCTTGAGCCTTTCTCTGATTAATTCTACATGTTTCTTTGTTCTATCCACATCCTCAGATACCTCTAACCTGTGGTCGCCCACTTCATCCTAATACAACAGCGTTCTACATTGTTTCCCGTACAAGGCATCAAATGGTGACATCCCTATACTTTCCTGAAAACTGTTATTATAAGCAAACTCCATGAGTGGCAGTTTCTCATTCCAGTCACCCCGAAACTGCAATGTACATGCTCTCAACATATCTTCTAACGTCTGAATTGTCCTCTCAGACTAACCATCTGTTTGGGGGTGAAATGTAGTACTGAATCGCAGCAGGGTCCCAAATGCCTCATGCAACTTTGTCCAAAAACGGGATGTGAACCGAGGATCTCTATTGGAAACAATGGATATTGGTACCCCATCTCACTATCTCATCTAAAAAAATCTTGGCAAACTTATTCAAAGTATAGTTCGCTCTTACTAGTAGAAAGTGAGCTGACTTAGTGAGTCGATCCACAATTACCCACACTCCATCATGCTTGTCCTTTGTCAGAGGAAGTTTGAACATGAATTCCATAGTAATGTGCTTCCACTTCCACTCAGGAATTGGAAGTGGCTGCAGCAATCCCAATGATTTCTGCCGCTCTGCCTTGACTTGCTGACAAATTAAACACCTACTGATGTACTCTGCTATCTGCTTCTTCATGAAAGGCCACCAATAATGTTCCCTCAGAGTACGATACATCTTAGTCCTGCCAGGGTGCATGGCAAAGGCTGAACAATGAGCCTCTTCAAGGATTTCCTTTTTTAATTTCTCATCCTCAGGAACATACAATCTTGTTCCTACCATCAATGCCCCATCACTCCTCACTGAGTAATTTGTCTTGTCGCCATTCTCCACCTCTAATCTTAGTGTACAAACTAATGGATCTTAAGACTGGGCTTCAATTATTCGCTCTACTAGCACTGGTCTCACATAAAGAGTAGCTAACAGTGCTCCCTGATCATCCATACCTAGCCTAATTCTCAATTTCCTCATCTTAATCAGCAGTGGCAAATACCTCCCTCGGAAATGAGCTACAGATCCCGATGACTTCCTGCTGAGTGCATCAATTACCACATTTGCTCTCAGAGTTTTAACAAAGAAGTTACGGTCAACGGAAATGCAATGGCACAACCATAATTTTTTCAAGGTTAGATTTTTAAAAACTCAGCTCAGCCTTTCTATCTCCCTGACTCTCTCTCTCTCCTAGTCAGATTTTTCGACGTCGATTCCGGCTCCTTCCAGCCACCGTTTCCGACAAAACGACTTGTAAAATCTTCATCTCTTCCTCCTCTACACGTCCATACCCATTTCCACCTTTGAAACTCCAAGATTGGTCGTGATTCCGGCTACCAAAATTGTCAAACCAGGTATGAAACTTCATCTACTCTTCATGCTCTACCTGTTTATGTGCTTGGTTTAAGTTAATTTTGAGGTTTTACAGATCGATTCTTAAACCCATTTTTGGCCTACAGTTTCGGCTTCGATTCGGCTAGTCCCGGTTAGTTTTTGGCCTTGGTCCAAAAATAAAAGTGCTCCCCTTGTTAGTTTGAACATATTGGTAAAGGTATTGTGGGGTGTTTTGAGAATTTTCCGATCGCCGGATATTTCCTCTTGACACCCGTTGATGGTGGAGGCATGTGGCGGTGCGTCGTTGACTGGCTTCAAAGCTAAACTATTTCCCTTGTCATCCTTAGCATGACGATATGCGTGGATTTGAATTTGGTTATCGTTTGACAGTCGAATGGATTTCCACCTATTAGGCGATATCCGGGTTCGATATGTTCGGACCTTTGGATCGGCTCCATTTCCAAGTTTGTTGTTCTCTATACCTCTAGGATTGTGTAGGAACTCTCTTATTGATCGAAGTCCCGGATACTCCGAATCAATGATTTAAAGATTATATAAAACAGTGACCATCCGATCGTGCGATCAAGAGCGATCCGACCACTCGATTGAGACCAAACTCTCGGGATGTGTTTAGGAAACTCTGTTGGACCTTTAGGAACTTTCAGATTGTAAATCGGAGGTTGTGGACCTCGCATGCCCGGTTGACCAATGTGGGAAATTTGATCCCTCAGTTGACCGTGAGTCTACCGAGGTAGTTTCACCCTTCGAGAAGTACAGGGATGACCTTATAAACGAGTCTTGATTTTTATTTGAGTTATTTTGTTTATAATGAGATGATGAGATTATTTTATTGTTTTAATTGTGAGGTTATTGGATGTTATATTGTTATTTGAAGTTTAACCAATATTTGAAGTTATGGAATATGTGATTATGGGATACTTGATTGATTGGTTGCGAAAGTGAGTCTTGGGACTCGGCTATGATTATTAAGAAGTGAGTGGACATTTGTTTTCCAACTATGGAATTGCTTGCATAAATGTGTTGTGATTGAAAATTGATTTAATTTGGGTTAATGAGGATATGGGATCTCTAAGGGTTATGATTTGCCATTATTTATTATTATTATGATTGTATCGGAATGTGATGTGGTTTTTTCAGGGATTATTATTGTTGTTATAGTTATTTACTAAAGTATATGGATTGGGTGATATTGGGTTGTTTATGAAAGTCTATTGTTTTAATTGTGGAATATAGTATTTTATGAAAATTATGTGTAAACAAGTTTTGATTATTAGTTGAATTATTTTGGGGTCTTTATGGAAATTTATGCTTTTGTGAGTTTTTTTATATTTAAAAATAGTATGAATAAATAATTGGGTACATTGAAATATTGAGAATTTGGGAAACATTGAATTAGGGAGGGTATATTATATATAGGGTTGGGAATCTCACTATCATGCGTACCTTCCCTGTTTATTATACCTACACGTGGCGTTGGATTTTCCAGCGTGTGGGCTTACTTGGTTGTTAGTATTTTATCACACGTGGTGTTGGACTTTCTGGCATGTGGTAAAGCAGTTTGCGCTTTTAGGTTTGATTTGGTTTAGCCACATGTGGCATTGGATTTTCCGGCGAGTGGGCTCACTTGGTTGATAGTACTTTATCACATGTGATGTTGGATTTTCCGGTGTGTGGTAAAGTAATCTACCCGCCCAGGATATGGTTTGGTTGGGCCACACGTGGCGTTAGATTTTTCGGCTTGTGGTAAAGGATTTGGACACTTTGGTTACCGTTACTTTACTACACGTGGCCTTAGACTGTCCAGCGTGTAGTAAAGTAACGGGGAGAGGGAAGATTATTATATTGTATCAGGAAAAAGATTAATGTTTAAAAGGATTATGCTTAGCATATGTGAATTGTTAAAGGGAAAGGCTTGTTGAGTTATGAGGCTTAAGAATGGAGTGAGTAAAGAAAAATGGGTTTGTGTTTATGGGCTGAGATATTGTGATTTTAATTAAAGGGAAAAGATGATTCTAGAATTAACTTGTTGGTATTACTGAAAATAATTGTATGTTATCTGAGTCATGACTGTTGATATAAGAACTACGTATGGCTTGATCCCTCACCAAGGGGTACGTGGGTAGCATGGGGTTTCACCTAGGTGCAGCCGCAAAATAAACGGTTTGAGTTATGCTTTGGAATTGTGTGGCTATTTTTAAAGTAAGAAACAAATTTGTAGATTACGTTGACTTTTGGTTGATGTGTTGTTGGTTCTGCCAGAGGAGCTACTTCTGGATTCTTCCTTCTTCTGGCGGGACTTGTTTCTGGAAGTACCTGTGTGTTATTCTTGTTCCTAAGGAAGGTGCAATATTGCCTTTGAATTCTCCTCTTCTGAGTTTTGGTTAGCTTCAGAGTTGGTCTACCGCTTTTTCCAACAGTATACCATCTGCCTTCTATGATAGTTGCCAAGGGCTTGTTATTCCCGGGCATCTTAATTGGTATTTCATTCTTGGGCTGCTCTGTCATTCTTCTGCTGAGTGGAGCAGGCCTCAGATAGTCCTTCTGCCTAGCTCTATCTTTAGATGGAGCTGGAATTGGGCCTTGTTGGTATGACGTTCCAATCCGGTCAAAAACGCTAGGTGTGGGCTGACTCTGCCTCGCTTTCACACTTGCATTTACCGCACAGTACTATCACAGCCGAGATGGTTGCTTTGGGCCTTTGAGTAGTCTCCCTTGTGTCTCTTCTGCCTCTGCTGGAGCTAGCTTATGTTGCTGGTTTATTTCTCTTCTGTTCTAGCCAATTTAAGTTGACCATGTTGACTTGAGGTTGGGGAAAAGGATCTGCTATAACTGAGGGAGGTTTTTCCGCCAGTTTTAACCTTCTTGCAGTTATTCCTTCCTGTATGACGTCTCTGAAAACAACATAACTGTTGGTGGAATGGTTCCAAGAGTTGTGCCACCTGCAATACTGTCTTCCCTTGAGTTGTTCTGGCTTGGGCAACCTGTGGGGTGTCTCTATTGCCTTTTGTAGCAGCATCTCATCAAACAAAGCATCAACCATGGTCAGATCGAAGGAATAAACCTTGTTCTGTGTTGGTTTGTCTGGAACAAACCCTCCTGTGAATGGTGGCGGCTTCTGGTCCTTTGGTGGCTTTGTAAGAGCTTTGCAGCTGATGAGATGTTTTAATTTTGTCATTTCTGCCACTGCAATTTCTCTTTCCTCCGAGCTTTCTGTGTCTTCTTTTGATTCTACCTCAACCAGATGGACTGAAGAAGAAGGGGTCTTGTAGTATGTGCTTTTGGAAGAGTTCCTCTTATGCTGTTCTTCCCTGAGCAGCTCCTCATATTTAGATGCTTTGTCAGCCAGTTCTGCCAGATCTCCAAACAGCATCCCATCAAATCTTTTCCTCAGAGAGATTTTAAGGGCGGCTTGAGCCATTTGGATAAAGTGTCTTTCTTCCATAGGGATTCGGCATTTCATCTTGAGCTTTCTGAATCTGGTTATGAAGTCTTAAGCAGGTTCATCTTCACTCTGTTTGAGGGCAGCAAGATCACTGATGGTGACTTCTAGCTAGATCCTGAAATAGTAGTCATGGAAGACATTTTCCTTTTCCTCCCAGGTTTGAATGGAGTTAACTGGTAGGTTGGTCTACTAAGTAAAAGCTTGTCCAGAGAGAGAATTTCCAAAAAGCCTCAGTTTTAACAGAGGGTTATTTTCTATGGCTATGCACTGGACGGAGAACCTGTCTATGTGCTCAACTGATGAAGCATGAGGTATCTGATCTATGTAAGCTGAATATGGCTTTCTGTAGGTGGGCCTCTCTCCTCTTCTGGCTTCAGGCTCCATCATCTCCCTGATCATTCTTTATAGTGCCCCCATGTCATTCAAAGCATTGACAGGGTGTGAATTTCGCCCCTGTTTTGGCTGGACGTGGTCAAACCTGTGCTCCATTCTGTATGGCCTGGGCGGAGCTTCCTCCCTATGTTCTTCCTCTTCTTCATAATCTGGGTGATTCCTCTAGTTTGTCCCCGGTCTATTCCTGTCATTGTTGGCAAAGGGGTTGATTCCCCATCTGCCTCTTCTACCCCTTGCTAGTGGAGGGAATGGATTGGGGGCCATCCTTCTAGATCTGTAGGGCAACATAGCTGGTGCCTCAGGCAGAAGTGGCAAGGGTTGATCACGTGGGGCCATAGGTTGTGGAATAGGTGGAGGTTCTGACTGATTCTGGGGAACCTGAACTGGTGTAGGGCCTTCTGGCCTAACTAGAATCTCATGCTCCAGGACGGGAAGGGCTCCTCCCCTCTATCCAGCCTGGATCTCTCGAGGTCCTGGTATTCCAGCTATCTGTCCTGGTGGAGGTCCATAAGGGAGGTCTAGCTGCTGGACCACAACATCAGGGTTTGGAATTCTGGCCATAGCAGCCTGTCGGTCCTTCCTACACTACCTGTTAACTTGCCATTGCATCATGGCAATCATGTTATTTAGAGTTTCCTAGCTCCTTAGTGCTGTAGCCTCTTGTCGGAACACGGCTTCTTGTATCTGATTTAACCTCCTGGAGCCAGCCCTGGAACGTCTACTTCCTGCATTGCCATGGGCTAACTGCCCGGCATCACTTTCTTCTGATTCCAGTCCTTCCCGAAGAGCTGCTTGGTCTCTTTCCATTGTGCAATGTGGGTTCTGGCTAGAACTTCCAATATTCATATACTTTAGAAATTTTTTCTAGGAGTATATATTCTGAGAAGTCCCACTGGGTGTGCCAAATTGTTCACCCGTTTTACTTTTGTTCTTGTGATGGTAGGGTAAAGTTCCTCATTGCCTTGAGAACCATTGACTGGTCAACAAGTCAACTTTCTTTAGTGTTTGATCGTGTCACTGCCAGTAATAAAAAATCCTAGCAGACTTCCTAAAAACAGATAATTTGCGCCCCAAGTTACTGATTTCTAAACAAGCGGTTGTGAATTTGGGTGAGGAAAATCCTCCCAAGTTCTTTTCTTGCCTCAAATTGGTGAGGACTTCATAATTTTTCACAGTACAAGATTGATAGTTCTGGCCAGAATAAATGATAAGAAAGTGAATTGTTTTCAGGCAGAATTCTCTTTTACAAAACTCAAAAGGGAAAAACTGACTCTAGAAAGACGAAAAGAAGGCTGGACTTCCATTTTTGTCTGGGTAGATGCTTCTGATCCGGGCTGGATTGGGTATGCCTGTGCTGGACTGGACTATCAATAACTTCAACTATTAAGCTTCAGTTGTAAATCGATACCAAATTTTGAGTTTGGTAGAGCTTTAATCTATTTCAAAACCTGGAAGGCTTTTGAACGGGCAGAACTGGGGGCTCTTCAGTTTGAAAAGGGCAGAAGTGGCTGGACTTAAAGATTACTGAGCTGGAACTACACTATGGTACCTGTTCGGCTTAGTCAGGGCTCTCCATAAATTTGTTGAAGTTTTCGTATTTGTAAAAACCCAGACTCTGCTTGTTTTGGCTTTTGCTAAACCGAATTTATAATGAGAAAAATCTCGTTTTGAATGACTTTCTTCTAAGTCTGAAACTGTAAGTTTTGATTTGGAGCTAGCTTCTTTCTTGCAGCTTAATGAGCTTTTGGTTGCTTCAGTTTGTCTGAAGGTTCTTTGAGATCAAGTGACCATTTTGAGTCTTTGTCTTTTTGATTGATTTTTGGTTTGTTTCATTGATTGTCCCCTGATCTGTTCAACTTCTCTCATATTTATAGAAAATGCTGGAGTGGGATTTTTAATCTTTTTAAAAATGGGCGGCAGATTTTCTAAAAGAAGATCTTTTATTTTTTAAGTGTCAAGAAAAGGGAAGTTATCCATTTTTTAGCAAGTAAACCGTCAACAGTCAGTTTCTAAAGCCATCACTTCCTTGTTTTCTTTCTTTGTAAGAGTTCAAGACTGCTATGATGGTTAGTTAGATTTTCCAGATGAACAACTCCCTGCATCCTACTTATCTTTTTAGAAAATGTAGTCTGCCTATCCCTTGGGAATGATGCTTGCCGAATTTTTATATATATAAAAATGATTTTGATCTCTTCTCTGTCTGTAAAAGACTGGAGAAACCTTCCTGCAAGAGTGCCTTCATTAATTCCCTGTAACATTTAGTTGAAATTGTTGACTTTTTCAAAGTCAGGTAGTCACGTGGATTTCCTTGAGAAAAAAATCTACTTACTGAGCCCTACCTGATTTTTCACTGATCTGCTTAGTTTGCAATTGCCATTTATTTTGGCGTTTTTTAGAACTTTGCCTTTTCAAAAAGTGTGGGTTTCTAATGTGGATTGGGCTTCCCTCCTTTTTGGTGTTTTTTAAAGCCCAGTCTTTAGCTTCTCCAATTCGTGGGCCTTTCCTTGCGAAAAATGGGCTGGTGCCTCTCGATTTTTTTTTGGCCCAAACAATGCCCACTGAAGTGCATGCAGGGAGGCCAGTATAGAATTAAGTTAAATATATTTATGTTCAAAGAAAATGGCGTCAACTTGTTTTTTTGTTGTTGGTTTTTTTGTTATTTTTCACAAAATGTATGAGGGCAATTTGGGTAGAAAAATGACCATTTCAATTCATCCATGCCTAATACCACCTCTGTTTGTGTTAAAATCATTGCGGGAGAATATTCGCTTTGTGATTCTTCAACCTTTGATCTTCCTTCTCTCTCTTCCTCGATTCCTGTAAAAAAGACCGGAGTGAGTAGACCACACCCGGGGGGTGTTGGCCAAAGGCCCTCCGATGCATACCTATGATTGTGCTCGGAGGGTTGACTATGCATGCTGAAGTTTGGAAATCTTAAACTATGTCTTTGACAGGTTGAAAATTTTGGTTAAGTCCATTTTTCAAGGGAGACTCTGCCGAAATTTCAGTAGGACTCTTGGCCTTCTTTTCCTTTGTTTTAGGGGAAGATGATGTTTGAAAATAGTATGTGGGCCCGACATCAATTGGATGTCGGAAAAACCACAGCATTCATCACGGATTCCGAGGAATGCGGGGCGGGTCCTGTGAACTTGGTATCAGAGCCTGGTTTTAATTCCTGTGGACTCCGCACCTTGTGTTCATCCTTAAGTTTTGGCAGTATGCTGTGTTTCGGTGCGAAATGGTGCCTCTTTGATGTGAAGGACGTCACCAATTGTATTAGAGATGTTTCGTAAGTTCGTAACCCTAGAAAATGTATTGAACCTTATATTCGTGGTTGCAAAAATCTGAGTCAACGACGAGTTGTGGCAAACCAAATTGAGAAGTAGCGGTGTTTTGGGTGAAGTGTTACTTTATTCGTGTGGGCTCTAATGCCTCGATTAACAAGAGTGGACACAGTTAAAGTAAGCAAATCACATAGGAATACAAATTTTTTTAGGCATTTAATTGTACTTCTATGTCATGGTGTACAGAAAAGTTGTTGTGGAGGAATTGGAGTACGGAAGAAACAGTGGAAATTGGAGAAGGGTATGTGGACCCTGTACCCGAAGACGAACTTGAGCTAGTACCCCTTGATCCTGACAAGCGAGTGAGAAAAGCATAGATCGGCTAGCGCTTAAGCTTAGAAGAGAAGGTGGAGCTGACCACCTTTCTACATAACAACAAAGACGTGTTCGCATGGTCAACGTCTAACATACCTGGAATTGGCCCGTAGATCATCTGTCACAGGCTCCCGAGAGAGTTGTAATCATTGAAGCCGAGATTGATAAGCCCCTAGCTGCCGGCTTCATTGAAGAAGTCTCCTACACAGAATGGCTAGCCAACATTTTTATGGTGGCAAAGAAAGACCAAGGCAAGTGGAGAGTTTGCGTCGACTATACTGACCTCAACAAGAATTGATCAGCTTGTAGATTTAACCTTCGGTAATCAACTGCTCAGCTTCATGGATGCCTACTCCGACTACAATCAAATCATGATGCACAAAGATGACAAAGCTAAGACCTCTTTCATCATCAAAAAAAGGTATCAACTACTACGAAGTCATGCCATTTGGGCTGAAGAAAGCTGGAGCAACCTACCAAAGGCTTGTAAATAAGATTTCGAAGGAGCAAATGGGCAAAACCATGGAAGTCTATCTCCATAACATGCTGGTCAAAGCTACCTAGCGAGCATATCACATCAAGAACCTTGCCAAAGCCTTCAATCTGCTCTCAAAATACCGCATAAAGTTGAATCCAAGCAAGTGCACATTTAGAGACTCATTTGGCTAATTTTTGAGATACTTAGTCACCCAAAGTGGTATCGAGGCTCACCTAAATAAAATCAAGACCATCCTCAATAGGAAGTCACCTACCACCATGAAGGAGATCCAAAGTCTGAGCAACCACTCTAAACCAATTCCTTTCAAGATCTACCGATAAGTGTTTGAGGGTTGCCACCTAACAAAAATTAATTTTAAAAAAAATCAAGTATACCTATGATAAGTATTCTCTTGTGCTGTGCTCTAATTTTCTCTTGCAGCCCTGTTGCTTCGATTCAGCTGCACCAAAATGGATTCAACTGCATCCTCAACTTGTGATACTCGCAAGTGCACGAGCCGTTTGGTAGTATAGCATATGTAAGTGCGAGGTCGATCCCACGAGGATTGGTGATTGAATGATCCAATTCATTTTCCCTACACAAAACAGAAATGAAAAAGAAAATAAATAAAACAAGAAAAAAAGAAATAACTCAAGCAAATAAGTTCCCAAGTTCAATTAGATTAACGGATTGATTCTAGCTAAAGTGTGATTAAGCCATGGTGTTTGGTCCTAACCTTGTGCTCCTAATTCCCTAATTTGATCATTTGTTGTCTAACCTAAAATTAAGCATTAGGAACCCATTAAGCATAGAAGAACAATTTAAACAACCAAGCATGTATCTAATCCCTGTTGTCGAATGTCCATACATACTCTTCCTATTCATAGTTCAATTCGAATTAAAGCATGGTGTCTACTCTTAATTCAAACCAAGATAGCTAACATGCAAGCCTAAATGGTGATCAATCATTCAAACTCGCATATTAACTTATAAGCATAATGAATAAGAACACAAACCATAATTGAAACTTGGAAACTAATTAAAGTGGGACTAAGAAAACTTGAAAGAAAATTTAGTAAAATCATTTTGTTACAACAATTTACAACTTGAAAGGAAACTAAGAAAATTTGAAGGAGAGAAGGGAAGGGAGCTCTAGAGAAGTGTTTGAGAGCTCCCCCCCTTGGGGTGTGATTTACGAAGCTTAAAGACTTCTCTATTTATAGGGCTAAGAGGGAGGAACATCATGATGAAATCCAACACCACCATTCCTCTTTTAATACAACCCATAACTCCCACTTCATCTTGTCTATGTTAGTGTGGTTGGAATCAATTCCATCCCATACTTCTTTTGCTGCAACTCAAGCTTTCTTCACATGGGATTTCAAAGGTGTTCAATTGTGGCTGCCTTTTGCTGCCAACCCATGTGAGTTTTCTTCACCTTTGCTGGAAAAAACGATTCTTCTGAACCAGGCTTGGTGTAGGAAGGCCTGAGGCTTCAATATGTATCCAATGGGGCTCAAATTTGGATATGTCATAATAGACACCCATTGGAACAACCTGTATGAAGAATGTATTCCCATCTGAGCAATACAAGTGTATGTTTTGGGCCTTGCAAGTTGACTTCCGAAAATAGACTGGAATGTATGGTGTGCATTTTGATGGGCCCACGGATTGGGCTTGGCTTCATCAATTGATACATTTTAGCAATCCATCTTGCAGTTCAGAATCTCTTCTTTCCAACCACATATTAATTGGGCCAATACAAGTTGGGAGGAGGAAGTTAGGGCCGAAACAAATTGCTAACTCAGTCTGCTCGTTTTTGCACCATTTTGCATCTTTTCCTATCCAAAGCCACCATTGCTACCTAAGGCCCAATGAACTGAATAATAAATAGAAAAGGGATTAAAAGCACAAGTTTAATGCAATAACATAACCAAATCATAAGCTAGAGGGGTACAAACTGATATACAATTATGACTTACAAAGCAAAGTGACCATCGCAATTTTGACTTACAATTATGAAATAACTGAAGTTTCCATCGCAAAGTGACCAATCGGCCACAATTCAAAAAAGATGGTCAACCGAGACCAATTATTGCAAAAGAAAAATAAACTTACAAAGCATGAAAAAGGATAAACGAAGTCTCTATCTATTGTGAGACTCTAGCAGGTGATGCAAGGTCAAAAACCTCCTCAACTACAACCTTATCAGCTATGTCCTCCATGGCTCCATCCAACTTAGCCACTTGCTCATTAGTTGTAGTCAGTTGCTCACTGGCCGCATCTCCCAGCTCGTCAACCTTGGTCGTCAACTCATCAGCTCATCAGCTTCGGCCACCTACCTGACTACCTCAACCACCTCATCAGTTGCGCCAACCTCACCTTGATCCACCTCGGATGCCTGCTCCACGGCCACCACTTCATTAGCTGCCAACTCCTCATCCATTGTAGTAACTTGTTCATCTTGAGCAGTGGCACCTTTGGGCAGAGTAACTTCATCTCTCCATCTTCAATGGGGTGGTAAGAAACAACTCCTCTCTTGCATTCCAAGTAGCGCTGCTTATAAGCGTCAACAACGGCTTTAGACTTGGGTACCTTAACAGCTTTTCAGTGGGCGTTAAACTCATCTAGTAGCTTATCATGACTATAAGTCACATCAGTGAACTCACGATTGAGGTAGTCATAAGCATCCTTTTTCTTACGAAGAGCAACAACAAAAGAATCAAGTTCCCCATCCTTCATAGCAAGGAATCTCTCCAGCAGGGACAAGTTTCTCTTCAACTTAGAAACTATGGTCTCATAGCACTTTTGCTCGGTCGAGAGTAGGTCAAACAAAGCAACATTCTTCTTCTCCAGCTTTTTAAGTTTTGTAGAAGGAGGTGCAAAGGTAGACGAGCTCCAGATAGGCTTAGCAGCGAAGACCACTCTTTTCTAAAGTAGAGCAAGAGCTTCATTCTTCTTCTCTTATAGATAAAAGCTTGAAAAGGAGCCATGATCACCAACCTACCACAGATGATCTACTAGCCCATCACAAGTAGATGAGCTCCCAAGAAAGTCACTCTTGAGTGGATCAGGCGCACACACATCCCCATCATGGCTAGACTTGGTCTTCCTAGGTAGATCATTGTGACCCTTAGCTCAAGTAGATGACTCTTTTTTCGCCTGCATTGCCGCCATCATTGCTTCGAAAGAAGTCAACAATGTTGGACCAGATGGTACACACCTGCCAAGTGAAGAAACAACCTTCTCAGTTCTATCCTTCTCCTTAGACTAGTGAAAATATCCTTGCACGACAGATCACCGGCCTTGGACTTCTTAGTTGAAGACTCTAGCATGGCATCTATTTGTGCAAATTTCCTCCTGGGAGAATATTCGCTAATTAATATTCTCTATCAAATGTTCCTCTGCTGGATTGCCTACAAGACAAATGGCAGTCAACGTAGAACCACCGGTGTGGTGGTGGCCATGGACCCTCCAATGCCTAAGTCAGTAATTTGGTCTCGGAAGATGCAAATAATACTGAAAGGATGAAGATATTTCTCTACGTGAGAGAAATGTGGCTTAGGAGTCGAGTAGGTAAGAGAGGTGGTGACAACATGAGTTGGTCAGCCACGAGTTTGAGAGCAAGGGAGGATTTCAGCCACGAGATAAAGAGTGAGAAAAAGTAATTTTCGGGATTTTTTCGAGTGATGAAGAGTTACCTTATTTGTGTCCTCCATTTAGCTTAAATAGATTTTCCTTGCTTAACATTCATTTTCCAATTAAGGAGGGAATAATGGACAATTATTTCTTTCTTGATTAATTGAGTTGAGGGAAGTTATAGAAGGAAATAAATAGATTGAGGGAATTTATGAAATTTATTCCCTCAACCTAAATAGGTAACTCCCGTATTAAATATAGGCTTATATGCTACAGTGCCCCTGGAACATTGGTCAATTCTCACTTTACCCCCTCAAACTTAAAGTGACCCACTTTGCCCCCTTGACCAAGGTTTCGTGTTTCACTTTACCACTTTCCGTCAACGCCATCCAAAATTCCGTTAAAAAGCTGACGTGGCAGGGGTATATTGGTCAATTCAACTGAGCTGAGATTTTTCCCACCAATCTGAGGTTGTGACCTGTTCCCGTGGACCCCACCTCTAACGACTGATCTAGCTAAAACTGCTGATGTGGATTTGTGGACCCTATCTGAAACAAAAGAGCCGAGAGATGGCAAATTGAGATTGGGGATTTTAGATCTAGGGTTCGAGCGAGCAGACGATCGAGAGAGGGAGAGCGCTGTGAGTTGGTTTCAAAAACTTGAAGGCAAGAAGAAGCGACGCGACTCGACGACGACGATGCCTGTTTGGCGAGAAGCAGGAGACGCGCAACCTGTGTACGGTAAGTGATTCTTCTGAAAAGGGCTGTTTTCTGAAAAAGGAATCTTGCCATGTGATGTGGAAAAAAATGTTGACCTGATTGTGATGTGCATTATGTACGAATGGATAGTGTTTAGGGCTTTTTGTGTTATGTTCTGTCGGGGCAGTGTGGTGTAATGCAATATACCTTTCCTGATGTGGTCCCCTTTTTGTTTTCTATTAGTAGGTGTTGAAAATTGGCTTAGAATGCAGTATACATGTTTGTTGTGTTGCTTTTAATAATTGGCTTAGAATACTATTTTGTCGTTGTTAAAGACACGTTTTTTGTTTGTGTGTAGAGGACAAAGAGTTGGTCACTTTTCAAGTGCATCATGGTGGTAGAATTGTGAAAAACAAACAGAACAAGTGGTGTTATAGTGGAGGGTCTGTAGGATATTTGGATTGGTGTCCTGTAGAGTATATAAATATGTTAGAGATGTGGGAGCAAGTGAAACTGCTTGGGCACATAGGGAAAGTATCACTTAAAGGAGTAGTAAATGATGACGTAGTGGATATAGACACAGATGGTGAGCTGTTAAGTTTGTGTGATAAGGTACCACTTTCTTATGAGAGAGTGGTGGTCATTTATGTACAACACATTGAAGAGGAAGGTGTTGCAGTGAATGAGGATATTGGGCTTGTTACTGAGGATATTGGGCCACTGAACAATGATAAAGGGGGGCGGCGTTTTACTAAGAATCATGGGCCTGCTTGCACAGTTGAAGACTGGGATTCAAGTGATGATGATGGGCCCCTGAACAATGAGGACAGTGAGGACAGTGAAGACAGTGAAGAAGATAAGGAAGATGACCCTGATTTTGTTGACAGTGCTTATGAGCAGAGTGAAGATGAATGTGAGTTGTTGAAAAAGGATGATAAAGCCTTTGAAAATTATGTAGACCACCCTGAAGTAGTTGAAGACCCAAATGCCCCTGTAGATGAAGATCGGGAGTCAACTGATGTAGCTAAAAGTGATGTTGAGAGCTTGGATAATAGCTCCTATGACGAGGATGATAGGAACCAGAAGAAAAGGAAGAGGAAATTGCCTCAATTTCATGAATTTAGGCCGGAAACAGACATGCGCAACCCTGTGTTTAAGCTGGGTTTAAGGTTTGCAACTACTGACCTATTTAGGAAAGCAATTAGAAACTATTCAATTATAAACAGGAGGATGATTAAATTCAAATGCAATGATCGTGATAGGGTGAGGGCAGTGTGTGCAGGGAATTGTAACTGGGTTTGTTTTGCTTCAGCAGTGAATGGAAGTGAATGGGTTCAAGTGAAGAAGTTGGTTGACGTCCATGATTGTGGGACAGTTGACCACAACTTTCATGCTAACTCAACATGGTTAGCTCAGAGATATGCTACTCAACTGTCTAGACTGCATAATTGGGATATGGGGAGTTTTAAGCAGCAGGTACAAGAAGATTTGTCTGTGATAGCTTCTAAATCCCAAATATATAGGGCAAGGCAGAAGGCAACATCCATAACTGAGGGGACTTATGAAAAGCAGTATGAGTTATTATGGGATTATGCTGCTGAACTAAGGAGGACAAATGTGGGTAGCACAGTCATTATCAAATGTGAGTTGGAGGGTGAAAGGCCAAGGTTTCATAGGATTTACATTTGCTTGGCTGCAGTTAAACAAGGGTTTTTGCAGGGATGTAGGCCAGTGATAGGATTTGATGCTTGTCATATCAAAGGTAATCACCCTGGACAATTGTTATCTGCTGTTGGTGTGGATCCTAACAATGGCATGTATCCTATTGCTTATGCAGTGGCTGAGGTGGAGAATTATGAGACATGGTCATGGTTTTGTCAATTGTTGGCAGAGGACCTTGGAATTGAAAACAGCACAGGATATGTCTTTATAACAGACAAGCAAAAAGGCTTGATTGAAGCAGTGCATGATAAATTTCCAAACGCTGAGCACAGACACTGCCTCAAACACTTAGAAGCAAATTTTTTGCTTGCTGGTCATAGAGGATTGGTGTTGAAATTGCAAATGGAGAAAATCGCAAGGAGCACAACCATCCCATGGTGGGATGCTGAGATGAAAAAGATGAGAGAGTTGAGCCAAGCTGCATTTGATTGGGTGGCGGCCTTAGATCCATCACAATGGTGTAGAGCTCACTTTAAAACTCATTCCAAGTGTGACATCATTTTGAATAATATGTGTGAGGCTTTTAATGGTGCCCTTGTAGAAGTCAGAGACAAACCCATTTTAACCATGCTAGAGAGGATTCGATACTATATTATGTTGTTGATGGCAACTAGAAGAGCATCTTGTGAGAGATGGAAACATGACATTGGTCCAAGAATTTTTGGCATTTTGGAGAAAACGAAGAAAGAATCAGCTTGGTGCATTCCAAAGCTTGCTGGGGAGAGTTTATATGAGGTCAAAAACCATGATGGAAGTCAGGTTGTGGTTGATTTGGCAAGGCATATTTGTTCATGCAGGAGATGGGATATCACTGGGATCCCATGTAAGCATGCTTGTGCTGCCATTGGGCAATTAAATGGGGATCATATTGCTTATGTACATGGTTGTTACAAGAAGGAAGCCTTTATGAGAGCTTATAGTCCAATGGTTCACCCAATGACAAGTGAAGACTTGTGGCCTAAGTGTCATAGGCCTCCTTTGATGCCACCACTTTATCACAAACAACCTGGGAGACCAAGGAAGAAGAGGATGCCGTCAGCAGGTGAACAACCACGCAAATCTAATCCTACAGCCACCAAGTTGCAAAGGTATAACTTGGAAACCAAGTGTTCACTTTGTAGACAAGGAGGCCATAATAGGAGGAGCTGCCCTAAGGCAAAAGAAGGCAGTAGCAGTCAGGTTTGTTTCTTCCCAAAAACCATTGGCAATACTTATTTGTTTTCGATCTTTATGGTTTATTTACAAGTGATTCTCTTCTTATGTTAGGTCCCATCTAAACCAAAGGTGAAGAAAACAATTGACACGACATCAACCAAAAGGGTTACAAGACAATCAAGAGCCAAGCAACCTGTAAGTGACTTTCCTTTTATACATATTTAGAGGAATAGTTATGGGATGTAGTTGATGTAAATTGCCTTGTGTTTGAATGTATAGGTCAGAAGAAGGTTGGAAACTGGCAAGTGTTCTCAAACTGCCCAATGTTCTGAAACAACCCAAGCTTCTGAAACTGCCCAAGCTTCTGAAACTGCCTCAGCTTCTCAAACGGCCCCAGCTTCTCAAACTGCCTCAGCTTCTCAAACTGCCCCAGCTTCTCAAACTGCCTCAGCTTCTCAAACTGCCCCAGCTTCTCAAACTGCCCCAGCTTCTCAAATTGCAAAAAAAAAGAGGTTCAAGTCTCCTGCAAAGAGGATTAAATTTACCAAAAGGAATGACGGTTCTCAAACTGTGCAAGGATCTCAATTTGTGCAAGGAAGTGAATCTGTGCAAGCTTGTCCAGCATCTCAAACTACCCAATCTTCTCAACCTGCCCAAACTTCTCAAACTGTGCATGGATCTCAACCAAGTGCTAGCTCATCACACCCTTTTGCCAGTGGTACAATCAAAAAGAGGTTCAAATCTCCCGCCAAGCGGATGAAATTTACCAATCGGAAGGATTTGCTGGATGGTTATCAGCCTTGGAGATTCTAATGATGTGCTAGTGTTATGTGTTTTCTTAAAATGCCTCTTATGAACACATTTTCATTCCACTGTTATTAATGCCTCTTATGAACACCTTTTCATTCCACTGTTATTTTGCAAGTCCAACTGTTAAGGACAAGTGTTAAGGACAACCCTTTCAATAGTATCAACTATTGGTGTTCATTTTGATCTTAGGTCCTCATTGAAAGTAATGTTATAAACTGTGAGGAGTTGATGGATATTATAACTTGTAATGATTAGATCAGTGTTATAAACTGTTTCCAGCTTGGTGCAATTTTGATGTTATAAACTGGGAAGTGTTGGAGGTACTGTTGTTTTGGTATGGCTTTTGATACCATTACACAAGTACCAAAACCCATAAACTGACTCTCACATTGTTTTCTAAAACCACATTCATTAGATAAGTACAAATACATTGTTCCATACAGTTGCAAAATCAAACCATGGTCCTCCATAATTACATAAGTACCATACATGATATTTTACATACAGTTGCAAAATACAGACTTCTAAAATCTGCCTAATTCCTCCATTCCAATGCCCACATTTTGTGGCAACTTTTACAGAAAGTGCCAAACCAACAGAAACATTACCCAGGAGAGAATAAGCCAACCCATTAACTTTCTTTCTCTTGATTGACGACGCCCAACGTCCTTTTCAAGTTCCTTCAGTCTTCTAAGTAGCCAACTCACCAGAGCCTTCTCTCTAGGTGGAAATTCAACATCCACCCAAACAAAAAACCCACATCCTTTTTTCCTCCTCTGCATCAACCATTAATTGCAATTAATAAAAAAATTTAAACCAATTCACAGACTTTGAACAACAAAACTTACCCCTGATGAGTTTGGACAAACATGGAATCTTCGAAGTGGGTTGGCCTCAGTCCACGAAGTTTGTAAGCGAGCTATCTTTCCACAATAGCAACGCGGTGCCGCCACATCCAACTCTTCCCCTCCGTCCATTATTTCACGCTTCATCTTCAATTTTCGTGGAAACCCAACCTTTGATTTCTAGGGTTTTATCTTCTTCTATGGGAGGAGGAAGCCAATTTGGGGTTTCTTGACTAAAATCCCCAATCTCAATTTGCCATCTCTCGGCTCTTTTGTTTCAGATAGGGTCCACAAATCCACATCAGCAGTTTTAGCTAGATCAGTCGTTAGAGGTGGGGTCCACGGGAACAGGTCACAACCTCAGATTGGTGGGAAAAATCTCAGCTCAGTTGAATTGACCAATATACCCCTGCCACGTCAGCTTTTTAACGGAATTTTGGATGGCGTTGACGGAAAGTGGTAAAGTGAAACACGAAACCTTGGTCAAGGGGGCAAAGTGGGTCACTTTAAGTTTGAGGGGGTAAAGTGAGAATTGACCAATGTTCCAGGGGGCACTGTAGCATATAAGCCTTAAATATATTATTAAATTAGAATATTGATTTGAATAATATATTCTTAGGATTTGCTCATTTTCCACGTGGAGCCTCTTGATTGGTCATCAGATTTATTTGCTCCCACAAATGCCCCCACAGCTTCTGCATGTTGCGTATGGGGCATGTAGGAGATGTGAAATACTGGTCGGGCTTTCCAACTACAGCTGAGCTACTTTTGAAAGTTGGGCTCCTGTCTGGAAGAGGTTTGTTGAAGAAAAATGTGAACCTCCCAACATAATTCATCACCACTAATTAAATAATGGGATTTATTATTTTAGGTTCGACCCATTGGAGATGCAAGTCTCTTAATTACAATCCCTTGCTTCAAGGGAACACCCTTTGATTCCATCATAAAGAAACAAAACGTGTGTGTTTGGTTTTGCAGCTACTCCCAAGTCCAACCTTAGAGTGCCTACGTATCCCTCGCGGGAAACAAGCCACTCGTATTTCAAAGATTTGCAATGAGTAAATGACTCATTGCAAAAGGGAGGATTTGTATGAATTTGATTGAAAAAAAAAGAGTTTGAGTGAATTTAGCTGAATAAACAAATTCGATTTTGATATGTATTTTGGGGCTAATTTGGTTAAGAATAAACCAGGGATTCTATTTGGATTTCAGATTTGGGCGGTTGCATCTAGATTGATTCTCTAGATTGCCTACGTACCCTTTCGAAAGGATCAAACCAACGTAGTTCGGAATTGATTTGTGTGGAGAGAGATTTAATCTGGGAGAATTTGGTTAATGTAATCAGTGATTCATATTTTGTTGTGGTTGTGTCTAGTAGGATGCTAGATTGCCAACGTACTCTTGACGGGATCAAACCGACGTAGTTCCAAAATTTGGAAATTAATGGGTAAGTGTGGCCCAATAATTTAGAATTTGTATCCTTAAGACAATTTGAGGATTTTCATAGGTAGATGACCCATGTGAAAAATTGGAAATTAATGGGTAAGTGTAGCCCACTAATTGAGAATTTGTGTATGAGAGATTTGAAATTAATCTCAACGAAATTTGCATGGGTAGATGACCCATGGGAAAAATTGGATGGTGTTGTACCATTTTTCTTTTTGTCAATGTCCAAGAAAAATAATGAGCAATTTTGATTAACCTACTAATTTTGTAAAATTGACATTTGCATTTGGACCCAAATATGGCTATGAGGATTTTTTTATATATAAAATTAATCAATTAACCATATAATGGGAAATTTGGGCCTCTGTAAATTTAATGGGTATTTATTTGACCACCCATTAAATGTATTGGGCTTTTTAAAAAAAATTAATGGGCAATTATTTTTGATAGCCCATTAATATGTTTTTGGGCCTTGATATTTTGACTGACCCATGAACAGAAACTGGTTCACAACTGTGGTCTTTATGAGAAAAGAGACCAGCGTGCAACTCATCCTTTAAGTGGATCAGTCATACTCCAATTGGGACTTCAGAAATTAAAGACGCAAAGGAATTGGACATGTGAAGGAAGTGTAGCCCTTATAAAATTGGAGAACAATTGCACCAGACTCTCTCCCTTCGTATGCGAATCAACACAAAATAAATTCCAAAGGTGTTGCATGATCTTCTAGACAGACAAGAAGAGAGAGAGAGTTGAATAAAGGTGCCATTTTTTATTCTTTTCGATGGCTGTAGCAAACCTCTTTTATTTATTTATTTATTGTCATTGATTGTTAGCTAAGAAACAAACAGATGGGGCCCCTCCCAAGTTCTGCTTCTTTTTTTTTTAATACCCATGTTTTCTTTTTGGCTAGCACCTTTCTCTCCTTTTAACCTAGCAACACGCACAAAGTGGCATACATCCACTTTCTTTCCTTTTTTTCGGTGGCTGGCCCTTTTTTCTTCTTTTTGTTTGTTGCTGCTCTTCTTCTGCTTTTTTAGGTTGCTGTCATTTTTTTTTCTTTGTCGTTGCTATATGAAAAACCAAGCCAAGAATTCAAAATGTGGCTGCAAGTCCATCTTTCTTTTTCTTATTGCACACACCAAGCCTTCCTCCAACAAGTATGGTTTCCTTCATCTTCTTCTTTTTTTAGTCTGTTGCGTCTGTATGCAAACAACACCAAGCCCTCTTCCCAAAACGGGGCTGTTTTCGTCCTTTATTTTTTTCTTGTTTGTTGTGACTGTGTGCCCAACAAACACAGGACAAGAGGATCATCCAAGAGAGAGAGGTTGTGACAGAACAACATGGCCTCCTCTTCTTTTCTTGCAGACCTCCAACTTCTTCTTTTTTTTTTTTTTTTTTTTTGCTGCCTATCCTTTTCTTCATGACTAAACACCCTTTTCATTTTTGATGCAGTTTGCTCAGAGAGAAAAAGAAAGGCTTTCTCAAGCAGAGATGGAGAGGATTGGCGAAAGAGTCCAATTGGTAATTCAATTTTTATTTTTATTTTTTTTACATTTTGGAATTAACTCTCATAATACCATTTTTGTTTCAAAGGATTTCCTTTTGCTCGGCAGAGCTTTGTTGAGAGCTTTCATTGGTTTAGACTCCCATCTTTTTTCAAACTCTTTTCCTAAAGGTGGCTGTTAAGCCTTATCTCTACCTTCAATTTGAGGTTTGTTGGATATGGCAAACAATGTGTATCACATCCCACATTTGAATCTTTTTATTTTTTTAAATATTTTTTTTGTACTTCAACAGATACCCTCTCAAGCTTTGTGCGTGTGACGCTTTTACGCATATATTTTTTGTACTTCAACAGATGCCCCCTAGGCTGAACATAGAAATGCGAAGCAGCCTTGTATTCACCCAATCTTCTCTAAACATAGCTTGTTCCATATTAGTGAGCACTTCGGGCTCGAAAGCTTCTGGCTATGGGCCTCGAAGAGACACTTTGAGTGTGCCAGTCTCATTTTGAACTGTGAGGCCAACATTGCTTTTCTTTGCTTTACGACCTTTGAGTTTTATTTTCAGTGGAGCAGATGTTGTTTCTGGCAATGATGCCTTTTTGTGGACAGCTACTCGTTTACTCGAGCCATCGTTTTTGCCAAAAGTAGTCAAAATAACCAAACTGCCCCCTGGGATAGACTGATTGATCTTTCGAAGAGGATGAGTGTAACTTGCCGTCATCAGTGACTGTATTGTTTGTTTCAATGAGCTTGTTTCCTTTTCACTAGGCTCCTTTTTTGAAGTCTTGACAATTATCTTTGGCTTAGAAGCCTTTGTGGTCCGGACTTCTTCAAGTTTTGAGGATGACGCACTACGAGGTGTTAGCTTCACTCGAATTATCCTTGAAGGTTTGGGTACTTCTACCTTTTGTGATTTTCCTGCTTCGACAATCGCTCTTTTCTCCTTATCAACCTTTGATGGCTGTGTGAATGAGAGACCAGGTGAACCGTAAAACTTTGCATGAGAGTAATTTACCTCTTCGCCTTTGAACGGGTCCATGTTAGCTGAAACGCTCTTGACTTCCCCATCCACCAAGTATTTGAAGCACTGGTGAAGTGTATAAGGGACTACGCCATATGTATGGAGCCATGGGCGTCTTAGTAGGACGTTGTATGAAGTGTCATCATCGATCACATGGAATAGGGCATCTGAATATAGGTCCCCTATTTCCATTTGTAGTGCGATAGAGCCCATGGCTTTTTGCCCAAGTTGGTTGAAACCTTGAATAGTCAGTATAGAGGGAGACAATTGTTGGGCACTCATCCCTATAGTGTGGAGCGTCTTTGACGGGATAAGATTCATGGCCAAACCACAATCTAACAAGATTTGATTAATGGTCGGTTATGGAATTTGGACCCAAGTAAAAAGTCATCTTCACCAAAGGTAATCCCTGCCAGACATGAAGCACAAAACTTCGAGGTTTCAGTTGTGTGGATTTCCACTAATTTGAATCATGATTTGTACAAATCTGGGCTCATTAAAGCCATTACAAGTGCCTCCCTAAGCTCTCTCGATATTTGTAAAGCGTCATAGACACTTAAAGGAGCGGGGATGCGCTTAAGATGAGCCAAAATATCATACTTAAGTGCATGTGATTTTGATGACTCTGTCTGCCGTGCAAATCTCACGGCCTGGAGTTCCGGGCTGAGGGGATATGCGTTGACACGCAGCTTCCTGCTTTTGGATGCGGTGCGGTTGTGCGCGGGCGTGCCAGCACGGTCTACCGTGCGTCGAGATGTTGTTTGGATGGAAGTGATGAAATGATGCGCCTGCATGGACTTGACTTTTAAATCAAACGATTGTGGCCGAGAGAGGAACTAATCTCGGCCGTTAGGTTCACGGCCTGAGCTACAAGGCCGTCTAGTGGTGGTGTTGATGGTGGTTTTGGGGCGGTGCTCCGGCGCGCTGCTCAGTGAGCGACGGTCGTATGATATATGGGGTGAGTGAGCGAATAACAGAGATGGTGCTCCGGTGCCTTGAAACTCAAGGGTCGTATGATATATTGATGAATGGATTTTCCTTACAAACTATCACTACTCCTAGGAAAGCAAGTAAAAATATTGAAAGTGCATTACAGGAAAATATAAGTTGCTCCATGGGAGACTTTGGTTTGGTGTTTGAACCCTTTGAAAGTGGTCTTGAGTCTTGTATTTATAGGCAGAGTTCCTGGAAGAGTAATTGAGGCTGAAAATCTGCATGGTGGAGCCTGATTAGCGCAAGTGGGTAGTCCAATCGACATTTGGGATCGTGAAGTATGGTGGTGTGACCCCATGAATCCCGGTGAATCTCGGCCGCCGCCCTGATCGTGGGTTCTGCGCTTCTGGCCGTGGAGACGCATTTATTACTCTGATGGCTGGTCACCTAGTCTCTCAAGCTGCAAGGAGCCTTGTGAGAATGTTTGCGTCTAATCACTCTGATTCCTGTCGCCAAATCCTGACTCCAGTCACTTCCCACCTTCCCTCGTGCATTAAATGCTTATTCTTGGCCAGTGGGTTTGCTGCAATAAACAGAGGCCTTGCTTCATTAAATGAAGCGTGGGACCCTGCTGTCACGTGATGATCTGACTTTAATGCCTTCGGCCATGACTTTGCTTGATCTCAGCCTCGGCCTACAATCAAGGCCGAGATGATCGTGCCTTGGCAATTTTTCTCTTGTTTCCCTGAAAGACCAAGCATCCTGGCAAAACGCTGAGTTTTCAGTCTGACTGGCAAGTGCAAGGGCCGAGGAAAAGGGCCCATTCGGCCAGTTCATGGCCGTAATTTATTAGGCACAAACAGACTCCTTTGTTTTGCCGGTATTGGGCTTAGGGTCCTTTGCTTTTGAGGAGGATGATGGAAATTCCCCTGCAACAGTTTTTTCTGACAAGGAAACTTTAATCTCATTCGCCTTTGACTTTTTCTCAATTTTAGAGGAATCAACTTCCTCATTTTGTTGTGCTTTATCAGCAGATGGGATGCTTCAACCAGAACGGAGGTTAATCTCATCAACCTCTGTGTCAACCTCATATTCCTCCACAGAAACCATGTTGCATTGAATGATTTCTTCCTTAACTTCGGATTCACTTGAGAAGAACTCAACTTGGCTCTTTTAACAAATGTCTTCCACCCCTCAGCAGATTCATCGGTCGAAGAATCTTCCCATATCTCTAGACTGGGTGCAGTCATGAGCTCCTGAAGAGAAGGAATTTGAAGATTAGTAGACCGTGGCGCATTTAGACAGGCATGTGCAATTGTGCCCTCATTGTCATTAGTGATACCTGCAAATTTTGCTTCCTCTAGTAATGCAACGATGGGTGTGAGCTTTTCCTCAATCATATTTGTCGTAGCTGATTGATGCCTAGAAGAAGAGTCTATCTCCAAAACACCACTGTTGAGGAGCTCTTGGATTTTGTCCTTTATGATATAACAATCCTTGAGCATATGACTGACAAGGCGATGATACCGACAATACCTAGGGTCCTTTGATTCTGGCAAGGCAAGAGCATCGAAGGCAAGAAGTTGGTCAAAGATTTCTTCTACATCATCATTGTCAAAAGAATATTTGACATCTTTGCGTTCTTTAAGAGTGAGCCTTTTGGGTGGGTCTTTGCTTTGGCCTTTGTCATTTCTCTTTTCTGTTTTGACAAAAGTGGCCAGCGACTCTCCCTTTGCAGACTTGTTGTCATTTTTCTTTTCCTCAAATTGAATTTTTTGGGTCACAGACTTTTAGCGAGCAATTTGTCTTTCAACATTGCTCGCCTTTGACACCAAAGCATCAAATGATTGTGGTTCAGCAGTGGCAACAAAAGTTGCAATGTCTGGCATGAGGTTGTTGTAGCACATTTTCACTGCTGATTGCTCGATAATTTTCTCTGGACATTGGAGATTGAGGCTCCTCCATCTCATTATGAAGTTATTGGCACTTTCTCCTGGCTTTTGGGTAGTTTGAGCTAGATCCATGATCGAGACCTTCTTTGAACTAACAAACTATGCTAAAAATGCTTTTTGCATGTTGTCTCATGTCAGGATAGAGCCTTGCGGTAGTTGTGTATACCAAGTAAAAGCTGATCCTTTTAGGGATTGGACAAATTGACGCACCAAGAGAGCGTCTGACTGGAATGTCTCACCACATGCTGAATAAAAATGTGCCAGATGTTCATGAGGTGAGCTATTTGTGCCATCAAATTTATCGAATTGGGCCATTGATAACCCTTCAGGAATGGGATGGCGTCATAGTGAGAAGGGAAGGGTTTTCGATACCCTTGAATAGGAGGTGCCATGGACAGTTGGAACTCACGAATCCCCTCAGCAATTAATGCCTTTATGTCGTTTCGGGAAATCGTGCTCGTAGAACCCTTTCCTTTTTCCTCTTTTTTTTGTTGTTCATGGGTCACTTGCCCCTGTCTTGCTCACCTACGATGGCTTTTCCTTTTAACTGAGTAGATAGTAATGCTATTTCCGCGTCTTTCTCTGCTAACTTATGTTGCATTTCCCTTCGCATGTCTTGCATCATTTCTTGGATTAAGGGTAACTGCTCATCAGTATTAGAAGTACCAATCATCATGACTTGCATGCTTTCCACTCCCTCATGAAGTTTGGCCCCTTGGGATGTCATATAATCATTCTCTTGAGTTTGAGATATGGGATCATCATAAAGAGGATTCCATAACATATAATTGTCCAAGCGGGTTGAGTTAAAGCGGATAACTCGGGAATAATCATCCCCATCATGTCTTGTGATTTGGAACGGGTCAACAGACCCATGTAGGACCTCAACTGATCTTGAGGTTTCGGGACTCCCCCCCTGTGATATGGGAATTTGATCCCTTAAAACATCAGTTGTCCTCACCTTTTGCATGAGCTTCCTTTGTAGATGAGGTATGTTCACCACCTTCTTTTTCATGATGATGGCTTTGCTTTAACCCTTGGAAGAACACGGGTAAACTTCTTGTGACGTGGATTCCACAACATGGGCTCTATGGCTTGACAGAGGTTCGGCCCCTTAGACCTCAATGTTCTCCAAAGAGTTATCCTTTTGACTTTCCTCACTAGTTTCGTTGGTGGAAGTCATCAGGACAGAATCTGTAGGATATAGGTTGACCATAATTGATCCAATCATGATTTGGACCAATCAGGTGGTATTACTTTTCTTAGGAGTCGTCACAATCAAGGTGCTTGAAGTGTTCTTGCTTACATACGCCATTGAGCTTGTCCTAGAGAACTCGGATAAGATCACCTCAATAGACTGTCTCTTCGCTTCTTTCTTCCTCAAAGCATGTGCAGCTCTCTTTCTTGCATTTTGAAGAGCATTCTTGGACAACGTTTTCTTCAGTTGGGTCTTAACGACCTTAAGAGTGACCTGAGGCTTGGCCCTTCGAATGGGCTTGAAACAATGCACTTGTCAAGGCTCTCACCAACAATGAAAGTTTTTCTAAAGCCTACTTGTTTGGTGCATGCATTCTTGGTAGTTTTGATCTTGTGGAAGAAAATTATAACTTGTGGTGCCATCATATATGGTTTTGTTAACCTATGGCAAACACAAATTAATAAAAACATTAGTCACTTTATGCCAAAAATTATGTTGAAGAAAAATGTGAACCTCCCAACATAATTTCACCACCACTAATTAAGTAATGGGGTTTTATTATTTTAGGTTCGACCCATTAAAGACGCAAGTCTCTTAATTACAATTCCTTGTTTCAAGGAAACACCCTTTGATTCCATCATAAAGAAATAGAACGTGTGTGTTTGGTTTTGCAGCTACTCCCAAGTCCAACCTCAGGGTGCCTACGTATCCCTCACGGGAATCAAGCCACTCGTAGTTCAAAGATTTGCAATGAGTAAATGACTCATTGCAAAAGGGAGGATTTGAATGAATTTGAGTGAAAAAAAAAAAAAAAGAGTATGAGTGAATTTAGCTGAATAAACCAGGGATTCGATTTTGATATGTGTTTTGGGGCAAATTTAGTTAAGAATAAACCAGGGATTTTGTTTGGATTAGAGATTTGGGCGATTGCATCTAGATTGATTCTCTAGATTGCCTACGTACCCTTTCGAAGGGATCAAACTAACGTAGTTCGGAATTGATTTGCATGGAGAGAGATTTAATCTAGGAGAATTTGTTTAATGTAACCAGTTATTCATATTTTGTTGTGGTTGTGTCTAGTATGATGCTAGACTGCCTACGTACCCTTGACGGGATTTGTTGACCATGTAACCGACTTGACGGATCCAATAGCTGTTGGTTTGAATTCCCTTGAGTAGGGTGTTGTACTCTGCTGTGGGTTGAATATTTCTCAAACACTTCCTTAAATGAAAAACTTTCTTCAAACTGAAGTGGAGTGGACTTAGTTATCTACTAGGAACTAAGCTACTCTTTTGTTGTAGTAGGAGAACAATTGCTACTAATAAGCTGTAACTCATACAATGACCTTTTCTCATTCCTCCTCGAGTAGGTCAAGGTTAATCTTCATCGGCTCGTAGTTCTGATCAATGTTGCCCACCTCAATACTCATGGATGGAATAGTGATATGAAGAGGAATGATTGCTTTAGTTCCAAAGGCTAAGGAAAATGGGGTTTCGCCAGTTGATCTACTTTTGGTGGTGCGATAAGCCCATAGTACTCTAGGCTGCTCGTCTACCCATTTTTCCTTGGCGTTTTCCAGTCTCTTCTTCAGGCAGTCCATCATGATCTTGTTGGATGCTTCTGCTTGACCATTGCCTTATGGATACCTCAGAGTTAATAAGTGTTGCTTTATTCCATACTTCACAAGTAATTGGGTGATCTACTTGCCAATGAATTTTGATACACTATTAGTGACCAGCGACCGTGGGCAGCCAAAGTTGCAGATGATGTTCTTCCAGATGAATTGGTCCACATTGGATTCTTTAGTAGAGGAAAGAGCTTCAACCTATATCATTTAGTAAATTAGTCTATGGCAATGTTCAGCATTTCCTTCTTGGCAGGTGTAGGTGGATGAGGTCATATTGCATGAATGGCCATGGGCTGTTCTGTGGGTAAACCAGGAACTGGCTTGTATTGTTAGCATTGATCACATCTTTTGACATACTCCGTGGAATTTTGGTGCATGGTAGGCCCGAAGTAACCTATGCTTAGGGCTTTCCCTAGAGTGATTTCCACATTCGCCATCATGAATCTTGCAGAGCACCTTGAGAGTGTGAGGGTACTTTATGCATGTGAGATGAGGACCATAATATGATCTACGAACAAGCTTGCTACCTTACAAGTAGTGTCTTGCGACTTTTTGCTGGATCTTCCTTGGTAAATTTTCATACACCAAGTAGTCGATGATAGGGTCTTCCTAGCTGGGATCCTCATTGAAATGCATTAAGTTAATCTGCTCTGCCTCTTCAATGCTTGGTTGATCAAGGTGCCGACCGGGATTGAGAGTCTGAACTAGGTGTCCAGTGCCCATCCTAGGCTTGCCAGCGCATCTGCATGAGTGTTCTTTGCTTGAGAAACTTGTTGGATGATGAAGGTTCGAAATGCCTTTAAAAGCTCTTGGACTTTATTGAGGTATTGAATCATTCTTGGGTGTTTCGCCTTGTACTCTCCTCTGGCTTGATTAGTGATAAGATGAGAATCTGAATAAATGGCTAATCTCTTAATTGACAATTCTTTTGCTAAATGTAGTCCAGTGAGCAATGCCTCGTATTCTGCTTTGTTATTTGAACCTGGGAAGCCAAGTGTGTTAGCATACTCCAACATGGTTCCGTCCAAAGTGATTATGATGACACCTGCTCCAACTCCCTTATGATTTGATGCTCTATCTATGAGCAATTGCCACATGTCTTTGAGCTGGTCAAGTTGGATGGAGGAATCCTTGTCTGCTCTTGAACCATTCTTATTTTTGCTGGCCAACTTCCCTTCTTCGGCTGAGGAGGGAGTAAATTATGTAACTAAATCTGCTAGCTTGAGCTTTTATGCCAGTCTTCCGCCGGTAGACGGGTCATATTGACTCAATTCGATAGCCCATTTCATGAGTCTTTGGGAAGCGTTGGGGTTGTGACGGATTGATCTAAAAGGAAATTTTGTCATGACGATTATCTGATGAGCATGATAGTATGGTCTTAACTTTCTCGCCAAAACCACAAGGGCCAAAATAAGCTTCTCCATTTTCAAATTACGAGTCTCTGTATCAAGGAGAGCTCTTGACATGTACAATAGAAGAAGTTTTTCCCCCACCTCTTCTCGAATGAGAGCTGAGCTGACTACTGAGTTGGACACTGCCAGGTAGATGAACAAGTCTTCACTCGGTTGAGGCTTCGAAAGCAGAGGAGGTGAAGTGAGATATGTTTTCAAGTCTAGAAAAGTTGCTTCGCATTTTTCGTCCCACTTTCAAGGCTTTGAAGAATGGCATGCACTTATCGGTTGTAACATCTCGTCTCGAAATTTAATTTAATTTTCAAAATTCTAAACTGAAAGGACGACTTTAATTTTAGAGTTCCTTTGCATAGTGCTCGAGCTCATGAGTTCGTAGACACGTGGTGCGCTCAATTCGGAGTTGAAACGAAGAAGTTATGATCTATGGAAGTGCAGTGGCACAACCGTAATTTTTGCGAAGTTAAAATTTAAATACCCCAACTTTTCTCTCCCTCTTTCGCGACGCTTTTTCTCTCCTCTATTTTTTCTTCCACACGACACAAATTTTCAAACAGCGATTTTGTCGCCGTCCGATCAAGTTTGGTAACGCCACCACAACCAAAATCATCATCTCTCTTCCCTTTTAAAAACGCAGCACATCTTGGAGATCAAAACCACCAATTTTGGGCTTGATTTAAAGCAAAACTGGGCCCCTGTTTTTGCACCACAACTTCTATTTGTTCCACAGGTCGCGCCAACCAGTTCCCGCCACCATCGACCAAGGTGTGGGTCCCAAAATGACCACTAACCTCTCCTTTGAATTTCTCATCCAAGACCTAGCCCAATTCTGTGCCGGATTGTTCAAATTGATGATGGAGGAAAGTTAGGGTTTTCCAATGGAAAAACATGGATTCTGGCTGCTTCCCAGCCAAATTGGAGGTCGACACATGTATGAAAGTTGCTCCCCTTGTTAGTTTGACTATTGTAGTATATGGCTTGACTGGAGTTTCAAGAGTTTCCGGTCATCGAAAATCTCTCAAGCCACCCACGCTTGTGGCTGCTCGTGCGACCCATTGTGGCAGCCCATTAGGTTCTAAAAATACTCCCCACGTCATCTCGAGCACAACGGTATGCTCGGATATATGAGATTCTACCATTTGAGCATTGAATAGATTTTCACCTATTATGTGATGATCGAGTTTGATATGATTGGACCGTTGGATGGGTCCCTTTTTGAGATATGTTATTCCTTGTACCTCTTAGATCGTGTAAGAAATTGTTGATCGAGAATCGAAGTTTCGGATACTCCGAATCAACGATTCTAAGGTTAGGCGAACCGGTCGCCGTCTGATAGTACAATCAATGTTGATCTGACCGATCAATCGAGGTCAAACCTTCGGGACTTGTTTAGTAGACTTTGTTGGACCTATAGGAACTTTCGGATATGAAATTAGAGGTTGTGGGCCCCGCATGCCTAATTGATCTAGACGGTGGGCCTCGCGGGTCCAACCAGGACCATTTGGTTAGGAGGTGTTTGCAGTCTGTTTGTTGGATTTTTAAAATGGCATTATGCTATTAGAGTTTTATTAAATATTTGGGAATTACTATTCAATCGCTTTAACTATCCAAGCAAGATATGTTTATGTTTATTTATATATATATGTTAAATAATTTGAAATTGGATTGTGTTGCCTTCGAAAATATTGATGTCTTTGAACATCTCGGTTGTCTTCAGAAATATTGATGTCTTTGGACATCCAAGTTGCCTTCAGAAATATTGATGTCTTCAGACTTCCCAGTTGCCTTTGGATATATGGCTACCTTTGGAATGTCTTTGGACATACATTTGCCTTCGGGACGTCTTCGGACATACATTTGCCTTCAGAACGTTTTCGGACATATAGTTGCCTTCGGATTGCCTTCGAATTTGTATATGCGCGTATGACATTGCCCCACGAGTCTCGGGGATGCTCGAACCATGTGGTGCTAGGATTTGCATCTCAAGCCGAATCCGTGTCCCCTAATATTTGCCTCTTGAGTCGACTTCGTGTCCCCCAATTCTACTAGGATGTATCAAACATATGGAATGGAGTGTTTCACATGTGTAGTACTTGGAATTGACATATTATATTTGGAGTACACCTATGTGGAGAATAGTGCAATACTGATATGTTTATACAGTTAACAGGATATTTTTCGCCACCATGCCCATATTATCTGCACCGAGTTGGCCATAATCCCTAGCAACCTGCCTGATTTATCTACACAAGTGATTGGCTAATTTCTCATTCCCCTGTTCGCTTCAGATTTAATGATATTTCCATATACCCCTTAGTGGGTGATTGCAGGACATATGCACTATGCGAACGATCGCAAGTATGGCTTTCAAGTAAAAGGTTTGGTTACATATGTATTTGGTTGTACAATGATAAACCGATTGAACAATTAGGTACATAATTTCAAGACATGACATTCAATTACATAGCTTGTTGAAATCAAGGTAAAGAATGATTCTAGAATTTTATTGTCGATTTCACTTTGAACAATTATGTATTATCTTAATTTCGATACTGTGTGTACTAGTCTTTGCGAAATATTGATGCCCAATCAATATTCCTATAACTAAGAACATATTCAGGATTTAGGGATGATGAGAAGTCTCCATATATGCAATCTCATTACATAGCTCTCATATCCACTTGTGTACTCCTTGGACTATGATTGTTCTACATATTGAAAGATAATATATGATGATTTAATACATAAAACAACATTTCTTGCCCATTGATAACATAATGTGTCTTTTATCAAAGATGTTCTTAACTCTAACTATTTGACAGGACACGCCCCGAATTCCTTGGAATTCGCGACGAATCCTATAATATTTTCGACATCAAACTGATGTCGGGCGCACTTATTAACATTATAGCCTCTCTTCCAAATTAAGGAAAAGAGAAACAAGACTTTCTACCGAAATTTCGGAAGTGTTTTCCCTGAAAAATGGACATTTCCCAAATTTTCAACCTATTAAAACACAATTATATAATCACAACAACAGCATGCACAACGTAAATTCGTGTAGTTTACACAATAGGGCTCTGGCCTTACATCCAACCCTAGCGTGGGTGATAACAGAGAATATCTAAAGAATTTCAGTTTACAAACGAAACGAAATTCAACACAAATAAAAATAGATAAAGATGGTCCTACAGAAAGTTGGGGCTCGGAAATTCGAGTCTCGGTTCGGCCGCTCGGTTCAAGTCTATCTACTGCCTGGGGGGTGCAAAACAGAAAATTGTGAGTGGACAAAAACAAAGTTTTGTTATATTTGAAAACAACATATAATAACCCTACCATTTAAAAAACAATGCTGAAAACGACATGCATTCAAAACCGATGTAGATGTATATATATAGCTAAGCCAAAACCAAAGTGAAATTCACATTCTCGTAATGGTATACTAACACCCATCCCATTAAAACTTTTCCCATTTCCCCCAAACTACTCTCTCAAAACTCATGCTCGTAAGGATCCTCACCGACAAATAAGAACAAAGGTATATATATATATACCGGGGAAACAATCCAACCGGAAGATTGCTTGACTAGACCACATAGAAGAATCCTCAATTGATCATGTGGTTAGGGAACGAGCTGTCCAATTGAGGGACTAGGCTCACCAACACGTACAACAGAATTCTTAATATTTATACACCTGTGACAAGTCCTACGCACGCAGACTAACCCTGCCCGGGTTCCGACATATGCAAGTTTCCCATACCACAAAGTATCCAATCCAAATATTTAAAAACCAGGAAGGTACATAGGGTGGTGCTAATAGCACTCCAAATTGACATAAACCACAACTCACTCACATTATCCAAGTATAGATAGTAACACTCAAAAATAGCATATATCAATTCAAAATAATCACAGTATGTAAATATCCAAATATACTTTCAATACTCCCATAACAATATTATATTCATACATTTAAATAAGATAATAAACTCAATAGTCAAATAACTCATCATGCATAGCTTTTCATCTTGAAAATAATGATTATTATTTAAAATCAAAGTCCACTCACAGATAATCCAAAGCTGCTTAACCTTGAGAGGGTCCCGCATGTTGAGTACGAGGAGCTTGAGTACCTATTGAAGAATACGAAGACTAGATTAATTAAAATACTTAGAACGAGAACTTTAAAACAAACTTCTAGTTTTCCCAGAATTCAAAGTGTGTGTACAACGAACGGTGAGTTTCTAGTCAAACAATATAAACACATGTTACTATAACATCCCTATATAGTAACAAAGTGTTTCACAATTTGTCCTTTAATTTTCTTTTGTCATTTCTTAGACCTTGAGACTTTTGTAAAACCACTTAGGTCCTTAATTAAACCATAATTACACTTATGTCCCATTAACTAAACTTTTGGATAATTACATTTTGGCCCCAAACATTCAATAAAAGTACAGATATGCCCAACATTGTAACTTCCTTTACAGATTGCTCCCTGGTGCCAAAACAGTAAATGCCTAGGCAAAAATCCAAAATTTCCTTTTGCCAAGTTTAGTTTCAAAGCCAAGTTAAACATTCAAACTCAAATAGTCCTCACTAGTTTTTCCAAATTGCACTTAACTTAGCTTTAAACTCAAGAATCCATTCAATTCCATGAATACAACTTTAGAACAGATTTTTCCAACAATTGAACAAACTTAAACTTTACCTCAATTCTCTGAATCTTTCTGCAATGCACAAAGAAGGCCCCCAAGGATTAAAACCACCAAACAACACTTGATAACAAAAGAGGAGCTTGTTTCAATTATACTATGTCCAAGAGGTCTAAACTTGTTGTATGGCCACCATTTTTGGATATGTTGTAGAGAACATAAAACTTAGAAACATTCAAGAAGCAATGTTGGTCATCTAAGCATGGGAAATCAACATGCAAGAGTGAGTAAGGTGTTGTAGAGTTAAAACAGCAAAACATAGGACTTACTAACCTTGAACAAGGTTTCAGGTGGTTAGAGAACTCCAATTGATGTGAATTTTGGATATGTAATAGTTTTCTAATGAAGGAACAGGTCGTATGAAGAAATTGGTGTCGAATGATCAATATAAATTGACATGAAAGAAAGAATTCGAGCCTACCTTGATACAGCAGACAAGAATGAGCAGGTGACACTTCAACATGCTTTGAGATGACTACACTTGTTGGCTTAGCTCCAATTTTGACATATTATAGCCAAGACATAGATGAACAACGTTGATGAAGGGAACGAAGCCATTAGATCAGAGGAAGGCCACATGCAAGAGTGAATAAGGACACACTAGAGTGAAACCAGCAAACAGAATGAAAGTGAAGACTAGTCTTACCTTGAACACGATTTGAGGTAGATAGACATCTCCAATTGCCTTGACTTTTGATTATGTCATAGCTCTTGAACAGAGGAACAAGTTTAATGAAGACTACTTCACCAAAAGAATAGTGGAAAATAGACATGCAAGGCAAAACCTGAGCCTTACACAGAGAATCAGGCTGTGACGAACAACTTGTACTCAAACTGTGTTTTAGGTAACTAAACTTCTTCGATTGGGCTCAATTTTTGATATGTTCTAGTAAAAGACTTACGTGAAGAAGGAGAGCTGGAGCTCTTAGGCTTGGAGAGAATAATGGTGAAACTTGTGTTGTGTGAGAGTTATCAATGGTCAGACTTGGGAAGAGGAGGGAATAAGTGTGGGAGTTTAATAGAATAGCCCTTTGACCCCCAAAGAAAGAAGTTTCCTCTTCCATTTCTTAGGAGGGCTTTAGCCCACCTATGTTAGCAGGACATTTCGTGCAAGAATTGGGTTTGAGTTAGTGCATATCCAAGTCCATAACTTATTTTGTAACTGAGAGGTGTGGTGTATTTCTCAGTATTTTACCAAAAGTGTGTCTACCGCGCAAATCTCACGGCCTGGAGTTCCGGGCCAAGGGGATATGCGTTGACACGCAGCTTCCTGCTTTTGCGCGGGCGTGCCAGCACAGTCTACCGTGCGTCGAGATGTTGTTTGGATGGAAGTGGTCAATTGGTGCGCCTGTTTGAACTTGCCTTCTGATCAAACGATTGTAGCCGAGAGAGGAACTAATCTCGGCTGTTAGGTTCACGGCCTGAGCTACAAGGTCGTTTAGTAGTGGTGTTGATGGTGGGTTTAGGGCGTTGCTCCGGCGCGCTGCTCAGTGAGCGGCGGTCGTATGATATATGGGATGAATGAGCGAATAACAAAGATGGTGCTCCAGCACCTTGAAAATCAAGGGTCGTATGATATATTGATGAATGGATTTTCCTTATAGTCTAACACTACTCCTAGGAAAGCAAGTAAAGATATTGAAAGTGCATTACAAGAAAATATAAGTTGCTCCGTGGGAGGCTTTGGTTTGGTGTTTGAACCCTTTGAACGTAGTCTTGAGCTTTGTATTTATAGGAAGAGTTCCTGGAGGAGTAATCGAGGCTGAAAATCTGCATGGTGGAGCCTGATTAGCGCAAGTGGGTAGTCCAATCGACATTTGGGATCGTGAAGTATGGTGGTATGACCCCAGGAATCCCTATGAATCTCGGCCGCCGCCCTTGATCGTGGGCTCTGCGCTTCTGGCCGTGGAGACGCATTTATTTCTTTGATAGCTGGTGACCTAATCTCTCAAGCTGCAAGGATTCTTGTGAGAATGTCCACGTCTAATCACTCTATTTTCTGTCGCCAAATCCTGACTTCAGTCACTTCCCACCTTCCCTCGTGCATTAAATGCTTATTTGTGGCCAGCGGGTTTGCTGCAATAAACAGGGGCATTACTTCATTAAATGAAGCATGGGACCCTACTATCACGTGATGATTTGACTTTAATGCCTTTGGCTGTAATTTTGTTCGGCCTCGGCCTCGGCCTATAATCGAGGCCGAGAAGATCATGCCTTAGCAGCTCTTCTTTCGTCTTCTTTCGTCTTCAGGAGGGCCAAATATCTGGGCGAAAAGCAGCGTTTTAGTTCTTCGAGCAGGGGCTAGGGCCGAGAAAAGGGGCTCCTTCGGCCGATTCATGGTCGTGATTTATTAGGCACAAACAAAGTGAAAATTTTGACAATTCAGGTATTTACTCTGATTGCATATTTTACTACAAGTTTACATAAACATAGAAACTAGAAACAATAAAACTAAATCAGAAGCCTAATAAAAACAAAGTGGGAAGCATTCAGAATTTAGCGAAATTCTTGGGTCATCTCAATGGGTTCAGAAACCACACGTATCTCTGGTTGATTGGACTTATTGACTAATCAACGAGAATTCTTTGAAAGAAAAGAATCCATGATCCATCTAATAACCCGAGTGATGTTTATGTTGGGTTGGCCTATTCCACTGGGTTGTATTTATTTGGGCCTTAAATAATTAGTACACCCCGCCAAAACTAATTCCAAACAAAAAGTGACTAAAGTTGCCCCTACCCCTAAGGGCAAAATGGTAATTTCACAAATAAAAATAAATTGATTAAAATGATTAAATTAGGTCGGGATGTTACACTATTACATAAGGGCATATTTATAACAAATAAGTGGGTAATGGTGTTGGTCTGAAGGGTGTTCTACTCCCAGTAGCCTGCACACACAAGTATCCTTTGGTTTTACAGATGGTTTGTCTTGGATTTAGCTTTGGCCATGTGTTGGAGACTTTCCTGATATATTTTCTAAGTTGTTTGGGCCACTTCCTAAGGTGTTGGGCTAATTTACTAAGGTGATGGGCCAATTTTCTAAGGTGATGGGCTATTTTTTTTTTTTCTCTTTCATGCTTATCCACATATTTGGGCTCAAGAAATGGGCTCGAGTTTTGGGGCTCTCAAGCAGTCCAAAACTTCCACTTCTTGACCCATCAATGGGCCTCATGAATGCTCGTAACCATCCATACTACAACCCACTTAGCAAGCTTCAGGCATTTGCGTGGCTTGGGCTCACTTAAGCTTGTAGTGTGACTAGGTGCAAAATAAGGGTTTTTCGTTTGGCATTGCTTGCTGTTTGGCGTGCTCGTGCTCAAATTTTATCATTTTGTAAAGGGCAACGATTGAGCTAAAATGACGTTTGACAAGTTAATAAGCATTGGGTTCATAGAGCCAGTACATTTTACGAGCTCGTTACAACTCTTGGCGTGACGGGTTACATATTTGCTTGGCGTGGCGCGTGGACCATAACTTGTGCGAGCGCGTATGATGAACTTTCACATACCCAAATTGGGTTTCTTCTCAGTAAGGTATCGCACTGGGGTGGGATATATTTGGGCCTATGTTGCGTCGATTCAGCTGCACCAAAATAGATTCAGCTGCATTCTCAACTTGTGATACTCGCAAGTGCACGAGCCGTTTGGTAGTATAGCATATGTAAGTGCGAGGTCGATCCCACGAGGATTGGTGATTGAATGATCCAATTCATTTCCCCTACACAAAACAGAAATGAAAAAGAAAAGAAATAAAACAAGAAAAAAGGAAATAACTCAAGCAAATAAGTTCCCAAGTTCAATTAGATTAACGGATTGATTCTAGCTAAAGTATGATTAAGCCATGGTGTTTGGTCATAACCTTGTGTTCCTAATTCTCTAATTTGATCATTTGTTGTCCAACCTAAATTAAGCATTAGGAACCCATTAAGCATAGAAGAACAATTTAAACAACCAAGCATGTATCTAATCCCTGTTGTCGAATGTCCATACATACTCTTCCTATTCATAGTTCAATTCGAATTAAAGCATGGTGTCTACTCTTAATTCAAACCAAGATAGCTAACATACAAGCATAAATGGTGATCAATCATTCAAACTAGCATATTAACTTAGAAGCATAATGAATAAGAACAAAAACCATAATTGAAACTTGGAAACTAATTACACTTGAATACTTAAGAAAGAATGTACATTACAAAAAAAATTAAAGTTGAACTTGAAAACTTGAAGGAAAATTTAGTAAAATCATTTTGTTACAACAATTGACAACTTGAAAGGAAACTAAGAGAATTTGAGGGAGAGAAAGGAAGGGAGCTCTAGAGAAGTGTTTGAGAGCTCCCCCCTTGAAGTGTGTTATGAAGCTTGAAGACTTCTCTATTTATAGGGATAAGAGGGAGGAACATCATGATGAATTCCAACACCACCATTCATCTTTTAATACAACCTATAACTCCCACTTCATCTTGTTTATGTTAGTGTGGCTGGAATCAATTCCATCCCGTACTTCTTTTGCTGCAACTCAAGCTTTCTTCACATGGGACTTCAAAGGTGTTTAATTGTGGCTGCCTTTTGCTGCCAACCCCCATGTGGGTTTTCTTTTGGTTGCTGGAAATAAAAGATTCTTCTGAACCAGGCTTGGTGTAGGAAGGCCTGAGGTTCCAATATATATCCAATGAGGCTCAAATTTGGATATGTCATAATAGACACCCATTGGAACAACTTGTATAAAGAATGTATGGGTCAGGATCTAGTGAGAACAGCTATATAAGAACATTATATGAGAACACCATTGGATCTAATCTAACGGCTCCGCGAAAAGCAATTGTAAGTGAAACAATTGTACTAGAATGAGGCCCTCACCTCAACTCCCTCACCTCAACTTGTTCTCCCTCTTACCTCCAAAACTTTTTGGCGAAATTTTTCTTTCCCTGGCGCCATTTTTTCCCGCATTGTCTCTTGTCCTGCCCTTGAATTAAATGTAGATATTTTTGCCCCAAAATTATATTAAAATACTGAAAGCAATCAGCTTTACCCATCCCAGTTACCCTTCCAGTGGACTTTTCGATCTCCATGAACTACATCCCTCTTTTCTCATCTATCTTTCCATCTACACCCCATTTCCTTGCTTCCATTTCTATACAAAGCATCACTCCTCTCATCTTCAAAAAAATTTCCGCCATGGCCTCTTGGCCCTCATTGTCCAATCCCTCTAATCAGTAACTTCCCCGAAACCCACAAAATAGGTTTTGCCTTTCAATTCATAGAAATTTATTCTGTAATTGATATCAAATTGTGTACATGAATATGTTGGAAGAGAGGCTGCTATTAGAAAGAGAAGCACGAGCTCCCAATTTAAGTTATTGGTTGCTCCTATATATGCCTATGTTCTTCCGTGCAGTAAGTTTTGCAATTTTCTCAACTCTTTTTTTTTTACTTAATTGATTTTATCGATATTTCCCATTTGGGTCTTGTGCCCCTTCAACAATTTTGTCTGTGGATATTTGATTTTGCAGGTCGACTCTTGTTGGGTAAGAACTTAGTTGTACGGTTACCGTTTGTTTACTGATGTGTTGGTGGGAGCATTTGCTCTTGGCTTTTATTTGGTATATCCTTTTACTATGGTGCTACGTTGTTGAAAATTCACCATGCTAGAAGAAACGAAAAGTTTTGATCATTGCATATAGCTTGTGAACTGAGGTTTATAGTTGGTAATAATTAGTACCTTGCTTAGAAACTGGAACTAAAATTGATAGATTTTAGTATTTTCTGCCACAAGTTCGGATCTTTAGGGATATGCTTTTGCAATGAGTGGCTATGGAATATGAAATGTTATAGGATGTGTGTGTAAATTACATGGGGCAATTTTTTGGATCGTTTTTTGTTCCTGGATCTTTTAGAGTGCGTATAAATAAGTGTAAAATCTGTACTATAATGATGGAGCAGAAGGGGATGGTAAAGCACATTTCTTTCTTTGCATGAGATGACGTCCTTACATATATCCACATACAATGCCTGCAGAAAACTAGAGATTGTCCTTGCTGTTCATTGTTTACTTGTTCAACAATAGTATGTGGATGATGTTACTATCGAGCCTTTGCATTAGTACACAATGTTTGATGTAAGGCAGCCTAATGTTTCAATTGAGTTGAATTTTCGGAAACTAATAATGTTATATTGTCAGGTCTACTTCTCGTGCTACCACTTCATATAGGGCGAGAAATTGTTTAAGGAGACCTAAGATCTTAGTTCAATCATGTTCTTAGTTGTTTCATTGGATTCCGACATTAGCAGTATCACTTGAAAATTTTCTATTCCTTGTTTTCCACATACGTAATGGATGAAATTTAATGACTGAATCAGTGGCAGGTATAATGTTATCCTTCCACTACTAGTCCCAGATCAAATTACCAAGTTGAAGCAACGTATTGTGCTTAGTGTTATATCTTACTCTAATTCATCGACCTTCTCTTTTTTAATAGTTGCAATATGATTATATCATACTTGAAATTTATGATTAATCCTTAATGGAGAGGGATAAATTTTTTTTTGTTGTTGAAAATTTCTGTTATTTTTCAAATCTTTGGTTGCAGAAGGGTCGGTGAAGAAGTGTAGAGTAATTAAAGGCTTTATGACTCTTATAATTGGCGATAATTGCTCAAGTTAGGTTCGGATGAACACTAAGTGAAACATTAGTGCATATTACGTGAAATATGTGTGAAACCTCAGTTGAACTCTCTTGTACTCTTGCTGAAACCTCATTGCAAACCTATTGGTGAAAGCTTATTGTACACCTACTGAAGTTCTAGCAAACACCTATTGACTGTATAAATGTTAATGAAACCTATTTTAACCTATATATTTGCTGAAATATTATTCTACGCTTAGAGTAATTCTAGAAATACGTGGTGCAATTGGACAATAACATGTGTTATAAACACAGCTTCGACATATTTATTTTTTCGATTTTTTATAAATTTTTTGTGAATTTTTTAAGATAAACACACAAAAAGGAAACTTTAATGACGCATGGAACCATTGAGAGTGACACTCGTGAGAAGCATTGAGGACGCAGCCTCAAGGCTCTGCCACTTCTCATTCCCTCCCATTTATTGCTAAACAATATAAAAAAGAAACATTTTTGACACATGGCCCCATGGGAGGACACCTGTTTAAAAAACTGAAGTCGCATCATTCTTTTGTTGCCATGTGTCATTATGTTTAGTTGACTTATATATTTTCTATGCTTTAACTTCAAAAATTCGTATTAAATGCAATAAATGGGAGAAAATGACGAGTGGCAGCGTCTTGAGAAATTATTTGAACTTTTTATGTGTCAAATTTATATTTTAAAACTTAAAGATGAAGAAAATATCACAAGGAGTTCCTAGGATTTTTTTTGTGAATTTTTCAGATTTTTTAATGATTTTTGGAAGTTAAAGCATTGAAAAATAGTAATAAATGGAAGAGCATCACACATGGTATCACATGAGGAGTTTTCGACGGGTGTCAGTATGTCGTAGCGCCACATGCCATGAAAGTTTCATTTTTGTGTGCTTGACTTAAAAAATATCACAAAAAATTAATAAAAAAAAAATGAAAAATGCACAGAAAATTTCAAAAAACTCCTTGAGACATTATCTTCGACAATGATGCATGAAAATCAAATTTTGACCTTTGAAAGTTTGGAGTAATAATTGGAGGAGGAGTTGTAGTAAGGAAGAGTGATGATCTTCAACTTAGTGTTATAGGTACTATAGAAACAAACTTGAGTTTGAGAAATTATTTGAATTTTTCTCTTAGTCAAAATTATATTTTAAGTCTCAAAAGATGTTGGCAATGTTGCAAGGAGTCCGGGGTATTTTTTGGTGAATTTTTCAGATTTATTATGATTTTATTATGATTTTTGGAAGTCAACATATTAGAAAATAGTAATAAATGGAAGAGAATGACACATGGCAGCACCTGATGGGTGGGTCGTCAGGTTCTCCAACAGGTGTCAGTATCCCATAACGGCATGTGTCATTAATGTTTCATTTTTGTGTGTTTAATTTAAAAAATTCATGAAAAATCATTATAAAAAATCAGAAAAACACACCGAAAATTCCTACAAATTCCTTGCAATATCATCTTCAACTCCAATGCGTGAAAATCAAATTTTGAATTTGGGAAATTTGAAATAATAATTGGAAGAAAAGTTGTAGTAATGAAGACTAGTGATCTTCAACTTAGTGTTATTGTTAGAATGGAAGCAAACTTGACTTTGATAAATTATTTGAATTTTTATATTTGTCAAAATTATATTTTAAGTCTCAAAAGATGTTGCAAAATATCGCAAGGAGTCCAAGGTACTTTTTGGTGAATTTTTCAGATTTATTATGAATTTTGGAAGTCAAAACATTGAAAAAATAGTAATAAATTGAAGAGAATGACACATGGCAGCGCTTGATAGGTGCGTCGTCAGCTTTTCCAACGGGTGTCAGTATTTTGTAGCTCCACGTGTCATTAATATTTCATTTTTGTGAGTTTATTTTAAAAGATTCACAAAAAATCATTTTAAAAAATCAAAAAAATACACCAAAAATTTCTACAAATTCCGTGAAACATTATCTTCGACTCTAATGCATGAAAATCAAAATTTGACTTTAAAAAATTTGAAGTTATAATTGGAGGAAGAGTAGTGATCTTCAACTTAGTGTTATAGGTAGTATATGAAAAAACTTGAGTTTGAGAAATTATTTAAATTATTTATGTGTCAAATTTATATTTTACAACTGAAAAGATTAAGAAAATGTCGCAAGGATTTTGTGGCATTTTTCGGCGAATTTTTCAGATTTTTTACGAATTAATTATGATTTTTGGAAGTCAAAACATTGTAAAATTGTAATAAATGGAAGAGAATGACACATGGCAACGCCTGATGGCTGGGTCCTCAGCTTTTCCAACGGGTGTCAGTATCTCGTAGCGCCACATGTCATTAATATTTCATTTTTGTGAGTTTATCTTAAAAAATTCACAAAAAATCATTTAAAAATCAGAAAAATACACCAAAAATTTCAACAAATTCCTTGCCACATTATCTTCGACTATGATGCTAGAAAATCAAAATTTGACTTTTGGAAATTTAAAGTAATAATTGGAGGAAGAGTTGTAGTGATGAAGACTAGTGATCTTCAACTTAGTGTTATTGTTAGTATGGAAGCAAACTTGACTTTGTAAAATTATTTGAATTTTTATCTTACTCAAAATTATATTTAAGTCTCAAAAGATGTTGTAAATGTCGCAAGGAGTCCGGGGCATTTTTTGTTGAATTTTTCAGATTTTTTATGAATTTATTATGATTTTTGGAAGTCAAAATATTGGAAAATAGTAATAAATGGAAGAGAATAACACATGGCAGCGACTGATGGGTGCATCGTCAGCTTTTCCAACAAGTGTCAGTATCTCATAGCGCCACATGTCATTAATGTTTCATTTTTGTGAGTTTGTCTTAAAAAATTCACGAAAAATCATTAAAAAAATCAGAAAAATACACCGAAAATTTCTACAAATTCCTTACGACATTTTCTTCGACTATGATACTCGAAAATCAAAATTTGACTTTGGGAAATTTGAAGTAATAATTGGAGGAAGAGTTATAGTTATAAAGACTAGTGATCTTTAACGTAGTGTTATTATTAGTATGGAAGCAAACTTGACTTTGAGAAATTATTTGAAATTTTCTTTTAGTTAAAATTATGTTTTAAGTCTCAAAAGATGTAGGAAATGTCGCAAGGAGTCCGGGGTATTTTTTGGTGAATTTTTCAGATTTATTATATATTTATTATGATTTTTGTAATTCAAAATATTGAAAAATAGTAATAAATGGAAGATAATGACACATGGCAGCGGCTGATGGGTGCGTCGTCAGCTTTTCCAGCGGATGTCAGTATCTCATAGCTTCATGTGTCATTCTTGTTCCTTTTTTGTGATTTTATCTTAAAAAATTCACAAAAAATAATTTAAAAATCAGAAAAATACACCAAAAATTTCTACAAATTCGTTGCAACATTATCTTCAACTATGATACTCGAAAATCAAAATTTGACTTTTAGAAATTTGAAGGAATAATTGGAGGAAGAGTTGTAATGATGAAGACTAGTGATCTTCAACTTAGTGTTATTGTTAGTAGGGAAGCACACTTGACTTTGTGAAATTATTTGAATTTTTCTCTTAGTAAAAATTATATTTTAAGTCTCAAAAGATGTTGGAAATGTCACAAGGAGTCCGAGGTATTTTTTGGTGAATTTTTCAAGTTTATGATGAATTTATTATGATTTTTGAAAGTAAAAATATTGGAAAATAGTAATAAATGGAAGATAATGACACATGGCAGCAGCTGATGGGTGTGTTGTCAGCTTTTCCAGTGGGTGTCGGTATCTCATAGCACCACGTGTCATTAATGTTTTATTTTTGTGAGTCTATCTTAAAAAAACCACAAAAAATCATTAAAAAATCAGAAAAATGCACCGAAAATTTCTATAAATTCCTTGCAACATTATCCTTGACTCTAACGTGTGAAAATCAAAATTTGACATTGGGAAATTTGAAGGAATAATTGGAGGAAGAGTTGTAGTAATGAAGACTAATGATTTTCAACTTAGTGTTATTGTTAATTTGGAAGCAAACTTGACTTTGTGAAATTGTTTGAATTTTTCTCTTAGTCAAAATTATGTTTTAACTCTCAAAAGATGTTGGAAATGTCACAAGAAGTGTGGGGTCTTTTTTAATGAAATTTTCAAATTTATTATGATTTTTGGAATTCAAAATATTGAAAAATAGTAATAAATAATAGAGAATGACACATGGCAGTGCCTGATGGGCGCATCGTCAGCTTTTTCAATAGGTGTTAGTATCTCATAGCGCCACGTGTCATTAATATTTCATTTTTGTGAGTTTATCTTTAAAAATTCAAGAAAATTCATCATAAAAATCAAAAAAATACACCGAACGTTTCTACAAATTCCTTGTAACATTATCTTCGATGCTGATGCAAAAAAATCAAATTTTAACATTGAGAAATTTGAAGTAATAATTGGGGGAAGAGTTATAGTGATGAAGAGTGATCTTAACTTAGTGTTATTGTTAGTAATGAAGCAAACTTGAATTAATTGTTTGGAATTTGTTTAAAATCAAACATTTAGCGCATCATAATGAAAAATAATGTCGCATGAAATTTGTAGAAATTATGGATGGATTTTTTCGATTTTTTAATTAATTGTTTGTGAATTTTTGAAGATAAACATACATAAATTGAAACTCTGATGACACGTGGCGCTATGCAAAATGATGCCCGTTAGAAACACTGATGACACACTCTTCCAAAAACCATAGAATTTCATTAAATAGCAGAAAAATACACACACCCAAAAATTCAACAAACTCAATATGAAACTTTCTACACCATTTGAGTTCATCCTAAAACATTCATAAAAGTGCTAATGAAGACTTCTTAGTCAAAAAATAAAAATAATATTGTGAAGCTTTAGTGAATAATAAATGAAGCGATGTTGAAGCTCTAGTGAATCCTTTTGAAGTGTTTACGAAAGATATTTTGGTGGCAAACAAGTAATGATGCGGCATTGCAATTGTGACTTGTATCATTTCTCTATTATTTGTAAAATTTATAATTTTTAAAATTTATAAAAATATGATGTTGAAGCTCTAGTGAATTTTAATACTGATGTTTATGCATAGAAATTGCTCGATTACAGAACCGTACTCACCTATGTGAAACATAGTTCAAACCCAAATTCCATTTTATACATGCAACATACACCGTTGACATAAGATATACTTAAACTATTATGAAAACATTAAGATATAGACCTGATACCCATATCCATACCACTCACACTGTCATCAACACATTAAGATACATAAATGATATCTACTAACACTATTGTCAACACATTAAGATACAGAAATGATATCTACTAACACTATTGTCAACACATTAAGATACAAAAATGATATCTACTAATATTATTGTCAACACATTAAGATCCAAAAATAATACCTACTAACACTATTGTCAATACATTAAGATACATAAATGATTCATACTTACACTATTATCCACACATTAAGGTACACAAATGATACCTACTCAAACTATTAACAACACATTCATATACATAAGTGATACCTACTCACACTATTATCAACACATTAAAGTACATAAATGATACATACTAACACTATTGTGAACACATTAAGATACATAAATGATACATACTCACACTATTATCAACACATTAAGATACACAAATAGTACCAACTCACACTATTATCAACACATTAAGATACAAATGAACATCTCATGACACATTGCGCTACGCGAGAATGACACTCGTTAGAAGCACTGTTGACGCATCATTCAAGTGCTGCCACTTGTCATTCTCTTTCGTTTATTCCTATTTTTGAATGCTTTAACTTCCAAAAATCATAATAATTCATGAAATAGCAAAAAACTACACCCCAAAAAAATTCTAGAAACTCAATGTGAAACTTTCTACGCCATTTGAGTTCATCTTAAAAAATTCATAAAAATACTAATGAAGACTTCTTAGTCAAAAAATAAAAATAATATTATGAAGCTTTATTGAATAGTAAATGAAGCGATGTTGAAGCTCTAGTGAATCTTTTTAAAGCTTTTACGAAACATATTTTGGTGGCATACAAGTGATGCTGCAGCATTAAGATTCTTACTTGTGTTCTCTATTATTTTATTGCATTACTTGCAAAATTTATAATTTTTAAAAATGATAAAAATATACGTAAAATTACTATAAGTTCCTTGGCTTTTTGGACAGCGATTTCCTCCTAAGCTTTGCCATCTTTTCTCTTTTCCTCGCTTGTTGTTTGTGTAGAAGAAACACAATACCCTTTAGTGATCAAAAGAAAAGTCTTGAATTGAACTTTGAAACATACAAAATGCAAATACCTGATTAGTTACGTCCATCCCCATGTAATTTATACCAAATGTCTCTCCTACCTTGCTGAAGACGGGCTCCACATATATCAAAAATGTTTTTGACCCAAATAATGGTGTCTCAAATGTAATCTCCCTCTTTGCAGGTAACCCTTTTTCTAGAACCTCCTTCTTCCAAAATCTCAACATTTGTTCTTCCTATAATGTGCTGGCAAGAAGAAAGAACAGAATATAGTTAAGGTGGTTTAGTGTCAGAGTGTCACTTAATCAAGGCAATAATTACCTCCTTTTAAATTACATTGAAGTTATACAACAATCCTATCAAACCTTGAATAAGAACTTCAGTGTCAATTAATTACCTCCTCTTGCAAACTTGGGAAGTGATTATTGATAAACCGATACCGCAATTCTTTATCCTAAAACAGAAAATTATCAACAAAAATAATTTTAAAAAGTGATCAATGAGGTCATTTTAAACATAAACATACGATTTACAATGTATCAGTCAGTTACCTAATGGCCAATAACAACAGGTGCATTATGCAGCACAAAATGCAAGAAATTATCTGCTCTTTTCAAAATCTGGGACAATTCTTCCACTAGTGAGGATTGCCTTTCAAGAATTTGAATGCTTTCCTGCAATTAATCCACAAGTATCTGCTCTCTCTCAACACTTGCCTCCATCAACTTCTCCAACTTTTCCCTGCACTGCTTTAGTGATAAAAGTAAAATCAAATTAAGGGAGGAAAAATATGAAGAAGCCAATTCTGGTAAAACCCTGATGCCAAAAAAAAGAAAGTAGACCAAATTGAGGATTTTCTCTAAACTCATTAGTAAACAGAGAACATGGATTTATTAAGATGTAGAAATAACAGAGGAAAACTGAGACAAATGTCAAGATTACATTGGAGGACCAAGTAGCATGTATGTACATAGTATACCTTCTCCAGGAAATAGACTTTGGATAAAAATAAAAATTTCCAAATTTTTTTATGCATCAAGAAGCTGAAACAAGGCAATAAAGAAATTAAAATTCAAGAGAAGAACTGAACTCACAATAAACATAATTCACGAACTTCAATCTTAAAAACAATAAACTCAAACATTTGCATTGCAAAATTCTTGGATTGGTTTTAGTTTATTAAGATGAGAACAAAAGTGTCAAAATCACAAATTCTTTAATTTATTGCTTTGAGTTCCAACTCCAAGTTAAATAAAACTCTGCCAATTGCAACACAAGAGTAGAGTCTTAAATCATCTGCTCCTTCTGAATAAAAAGGCAAGAAAAGTATGAAAAATAGAAAATGCAATAGAAAATGCAAAAAATATTTTGAGAGTATGAAAAATATATTATCTTCTCAAAGAGATCGCAGTTCAATTCCAATTTCTCAGCTTCTTGTAGGGTTTGACTTTTCAAAGAGAGGAAATTCAGGTGAAATGTGGAGTTATTCAATAGAAAGAGCCTAATATTAATCACAAAACTCGACAACTTGTTTAGAGCTATCGACAATTTGAGAAATTTCAAACGAATGCAATCTAAGTCACAGCATAAACAATGCATAGAACAGGGTGAATTGTCGGGAAGAGCTAACCTTTGTGTTTCACTCAGTCCAACAGAAGATCCGAAAGGGAGTAGTTGGATCGGAGGTTGACCAAGGGGAAGGAAATGGAGTCTGACCCAGATTTCTTATTGGGGCTGGTAGAGAGGAACTTGTAGATGATGAAGTTGCCGTGGTGTGAGTAGACGCAAATCCAGTCGACCTTGGAAGAAGAATTGATGTCGGACCATTGGATGAGGGCTGAGACCCCCGATTTGGAGAGAGTGGTTTTGGTTAGCGACTGAAATATTTTGATAGGTTAGTGTGAAGAAGGTGAAGAGAAGAGGAAGATGAAGGGGAGGAGAATGTGGGAGTTTTTGAGTTGTAACATTTTGGGGTGAAAATGTTAAGAAAGAATTAATGGGAGGAAAAAAGATTTTGGGGTTTCTCTGGTAAACAGAGAAAGGAAGGAAGAAGCACTATTGGAAAAGGAGTGTCAGGACGCGTGGACTAAGAGGGAAGTGCAGCATACCCATTTCTACGGTAAGCTTGCTTTTTATCTTCAGCCGTTCAAATGATTTTGGATGGTTAAGATTGATCCTCATATAGTGTTCTCATTTTAGTGTTCTCACCTGATCCGAGTTGAAGAATGTATTCCCATCTGAGTAATACGAGTGTATGTTTTGGGCCTTGCAAGTTGACTGCCGAAAATAAACTGGAATTGACTTCATTGCAGTCAACTTGTGGGCTTGTTTTGGGCTTGATCTTCCCTCCTACAAAATCTGGAAAAATCTGGATCTTCAAACCCTTTGAATTATCTTTCCAAGCATATGCAGCCCAGCTCAAGGAAAAATCGGAAAGCCTTTCAAATGTCGTATTTGGCCCAGTAACGCAGATGCTGCCGAATTTGACCTTAAGTTGCCAAAACTTGTATAACTTTCTCTAGAAGACTCGGAATCATGAACCGTAAAATTCTCCAGAAACTAGACTTCCGCATCTTTCCAATGATGTGTGGCTCGTTATCTGGTTCTTCTTGAGCAAGTACAGTCCAATTCATGAAGTTGACTGATCTGTAGACACCGATGAGCCAACTTGTCTCCAAAATGCATTTAATAAGTCTCAAGCTTATTACACTGAAACAAACACAAAACTTATTAAAAGCACAAGTTTAACTAAAAAACATAACTAAATCATAAGTTAGAAGGATACAAAATGACATGTAATTATGCACCGATCAGCCTAGCCTTGGATTTTTTGGGCCTCAACAACAAGATTACAATAAGAGTTAAAGCAAACATATAAAGGTTCCTGGAATTTTAAGAAAAGACAACCAACAAGCAGAATGCAAAAAAAAAGGAAGAAGCAACATCTGTGAATCTACACTTTAACAAATTACCACAAAGAATTGCAAAAAAAAAAAAAAAAAACCCCAAAATTTTGGAAAAAGGAAAGAATATTTAAGCTGTAGCAAAACTTTAAAAAAGAGTTACTATGCTTCAACAAATTACTAGAAACTAGAAAACATAACACAAAAAAGCAACTGAAGCCAATTTATATTTTTTCAAACACAACTACTACAGAGAAAGAGTACTCTTATCCAAAAAATCAAAGCCCTAAAATCCTAAACAATTAAGTGAATGCAATATAACATGCAAACCTTAATATGAAAGAGAGAGAGGGAATTCGAGAGAAACATACTGATTTAGACGTTCATATGATTTTGGATGGTTGGGAAATAAAAAGACTAGATGAGGGAAGTTTTGCGACAACAGAAGAGGAAGTGAAAGAGAAAGAGTAGATCAAGAAGTTTCTGCAATAAGAGAAGATGAATACACAAATTTATGTCTGATAGGTGAAATTTTGGGTGTTATGATTAGGGTTCATTCATAAATTAATTAAGAAAAAAGGCACGACTGTAAGGAAGAATAAAGATATGTTTTTTTTCGAAAGAGACGTGACTTAACACATGGGCTAAGGGGAAACTGCAGCCTACCCGTTTGCACCGTAAGATTGCTTGTTCTCCTAAGAGCATCTCCGAGGGATATGTCAAATACCAAACATCAAATTTAAATTTGATGGCTGATGTGGCAATTTGATATTTATACAGTTTTACACTCCACCCGATATGTCAAATAAATAATTATTGTAACAGTCAAATCATTCAAGATAAAGAAGAAAATAATAAAAAAGGAAAATAATAAATGAAAGTAACAACCAGCTGTCTTTAAAAAATAATAAAATATTCATTTGACATCTTGCTTTTGGGATGTCAAAAATAACAGCTGAACTTCCAGCCTTCATTCCACATCAACTTTGAAAATTCGGTTGGAGTGAGGTGAGATGTTATTTTTAGCCGTTAAATGTCTATATGGCACTTTTGACATATCGGTTGGAGATGCTCTAAACAGTTCAGATTCATTTTAACGACTGCAATTGATTCTTATATAATGTTCTCACTGTTCTCACCTGATCCGAGCGCAAATTCACATACAATTACTGAATTTGCTCTGCCCAAATTTAAGGGGAGCTTCTATAGTGAGGGGAAAGTTATAAGGGGTTTTTTTGAGGGGTATGTAAGAGCCGTTGGATTTCATCCAACGGTGAGTTTTTAAAAGAGGGTGCATGTAGAACCGGGTTGAAATCTGACCTGTTGGAAACCCAACTTCAGTTGAAGATATTTCCCTCTTTGTGAAAAATTCAAGAACACAATCCTCTGTTTTTGAATGTAACGCAAACCCAAAATTAGAAAGATCCAAAGCTCCCAAACCCTATAGTCGCTCCATTGTCATCAGCTCCTTGGGAGGCCTACGATCTATGGCATCCTTGGTATGACGATTAATGGCTCTTATCTAGCTATTGCCCTGTTTTGATTCTATGGCTCAAGTGAAAACCCCTTCTCTTTTTCGTTCAGCACACGAGATTCCAGATGAAAGCAAAGTAGCATATCTCGTTCTGTAGCTAGACGCCGCAGCAGCATTTGTTCCTCGATTGTGGTAGAGATGGAGTCTCCACTACCAAAGAGTCTTCTCTAATGTCCACCACATTCTCTTAAGCTGATTGACTTCGGAGCTTCCGCTTGAGTTTGAGAGGTAAGTTTACTGTTGCTGGATTGATTTTATTGGGTTTGGTTTGTTTTTTGTAAGGGTGAGAAATTCGTCATTTGTAGCATCAATAATGCGTCATTTCCGCCGTCAATAATGTGTTATTCTGCCGTCAATAATGCGTCAGTTTTGCCGTCAATAATGCGTCATTTCCTTATGAATATTCAATATATTTAGTTGATTGTTTTTGGTGGGGGTGGGAAATGATGAAATGTAGGTAAAAGATCCTAAACTTAGGCTTAATGACATTAGGAGTAAGCATTTGGAGAGGATATTGGGAGAAGTTCTGTAATTGCTGGTTTGAATTGCATTTGTGTTCTTAGTTGAACATGTTGGTTCTAATGTTATTTTTTTCAGATTATTGCACAAGAGATGACGTAACTATTATTAAATTTTGTGTAATAATGGCTCTTACAAACAAGCTAGGCTATGCGTCTTTTTTGTGTCAATTTGGGCAATGTTTTGTGTAAGTGGAATGCATTGATATGTTCTAATGCACTAATGATTGATTAATGAATTAATATTTGCTATGCAGTGATATAGAAGCAGTTCAAAAATATATGTGGGTAAAATGTCTGGGGGCTCAGAGAGTGATGACTGTGTAACAGCTAATGGGATGGTTTACATTCCTGAAGTAAGAAATGAGGAAACACCAGCGGTTGGGATGAAGTTCGACTCGCTTGACCTCGTTTATAATTTCTATAATAGATATGCATTCTTGGCTGGCTTTAGTATTCGACTTCATTCTAGCTTTTGGGGGAAAAATAAGAAAGAGATTCTGAGGAAAGAATTTGTCTGTTGCAAACAAGGTGCATACAGGAAAGATGAAACTCGGGAGAGAAAAAGACAGCGGGGAATAAGTAGATGCAATTGCAAAGCTAAGATTGTGGTTGTGAAGACAAATGGGAGCAAGAAGTATACCATCTCTCTTTTTGCAGAGGGACACAATCATAAGATGACAGCCTCAGAAAGAGTGCATTTATTGAGATCACACCGTCGTATTTCGGATTCTACAAAAGTACTTACAAAACAGTTGGGTTCGGTTAATATCCCCATTCATCAGAAGGTAAGTATTTTCGAGGTGCAATCCGGAGGAATGGATAAAATCGGTTTTATCAAAAAGGATATTTACAATCTTGAATGTAGTGTGAATGGGAAGCTGAGGAACCACGATGTTGAACTAGTGACCGAGTATTTTATGGCTGAACAGAAAAAAAAATGAGGCTTTTTATTTCAAGATTGAGGGAGATGGCGAAGATAGGTTTAGTCGATGTTTTTGGGCAGATGCAACTTCTAGACGGGCGTACCGGTTGTATGGAGATGTTGTTGTATTCGATACCACATTCAACACGAATCGATACGACTTGACATTTGCACCAATATTGGGAGTTAATAACTATGGTCAGACAATTGTCTTAGCATGCACATTTTTGAGCAAGGAAACGACTGAGTCGTTTATTTGGATGTTTGAGGAGTTTAAGAAAGCCATGCCAGGTGGCGAACCTAAAACGATCATTACAGATCAAGATGCGGCCATGACCAGAGCGATTTCAATAGTCTTCCCGACTACATTTCATCGACTTTGCATATGGCACATCACATCAAAGTTCCAAGTTAAGTTACCACATTCTGCTTATAAGGAGTATTGGCGTGAATTTCAGAAAGCCATATGGGATATTGACAATAAGGATGAGTTTGATGCAAAGTGGAATATTGTGGTTACAAAGGCTGGTTTGACTGACCATCAATGGCTAAGTTCAATGTTTGATTTAAGGGAATCTTGGGTTCCAGCCTACGCACGAGACTTTTTTGCCGCTGGAATGTCAAGCAGCCAAAGAGCGGAAGGTTCTCATGCTTTCTTCAAGCAATACATATCAAGGAGAAATTCGTTGATGGATTTCATAATACGATTTGAGAGGGCACTTTCTCATCAACGTCAAAAAGAGTTAGCTGTTGATCACGTAGATGCATTTGAAGTGGCTCAATGTATTCTACCAATGCCAATGAACAAACAAATGGCTACCTTGTACACAAGGACAATGTTTCAAAAGTTTGAGAAAGAACTAATACAAAGTACAACATGTTTCCTAGAGCTCAAAACAGAGGATGCTTCTAAAGTTGTCTTTAATGTGAGCGAAAGGAAAAATTGGCAAACAAGAGTGGCAGAAGTCGTATATGTCAAAGATTCTGACCACGCATCGTGTAGCTGCAAAAGATTTGAATTTGTTGGGATTATTTGCAAGCACATCCTAGCATTGTTCAGAAGGGACCAGATTGAATATATGCCCGATAAATATATTTTGAAAAGGTGGAAGAAAACTGCGAAAGCTGGATTGGTGTCGGATGCAAATGGCAACGAAATTAAAGACTGTGCAGATCCTGGTCTTTTAATAAAGCGGAGTACAATGTCCCGATTTACTTCAGATATGGTTGAGGATGCATTAATGTGTGAAGAAGGATGTGAGCTAGTGTCAGAGACTCTAAAAATTTTGCAGGTGAAGTTGAAGTTGTTCAAGGATGGACCAAGTAATAACGAAGTTGGAGGGTCCAGCTCTCAAACACAATATATGAAAGACCCTAAGAGAGTAAGGTGCAAAGGAAGGTGGAAACGAGTAACGTGAGCAAAGGAAAAGGCAATGAAGTGAGGGATTCGACACTGTCGGGAGTGTGGAGACATTGGTCATGATATAAGACAATGCCCAAGAATTTTGAACACACCGTAAGATGTTAAAACTATTTATAATAACACCTAAAATTTGAATAGTTACATTTTTTATGTGCTTGTGTTTGGTATTTATGTAGGACATCACCGTCGAACAATGAGGAATCAACTCCAATAGATCTCAGTGACCCATTATTCGACGAATTTTACAGGATGCACGGACCTACCGAATGATTTATGTTTGTATTATACAAAGGCCGGTTGTTATGAAGGCTAATAATCAGGTGAAGTTTTCTATATGCAGTTTTATTTTATTTGATTGTTCATGTCCACTGATAAGCTCTTACTATGTCCACTGCTAATTGAAATGGAAATTTGGTTGGTTTACTTCTTACATGAAATTTGGACACATGTTAATTTTACTTGTCTTCTCCCTATTTGGAAATTTTCATAGACATTTGATAAAGTATCAAATTTTGAGTTTTGTGAAGAAGCAATGACTTTTACCTTGTACAATGGGTAGTTTATGCTGAATTATGAACTAGTGACACAGATTCATTGATTATATCATAGGCTAATGTAGCATTTCCAGCAGGCAGCTGTTGTTTCCATCAGCAGTAATGATTTCCAGCACGAATCATTTCCAGCAACACTAATCATTTACAGCAGCAACCAATTTTTCCTAATGTTATGTTCTAGTGCTTGTCTGGTTATTAAGATCTGACCTTGATTATGAAGCAATATTGGTGCACGATTTTGTAAACATTCGTACCTGAAGGATACTTGAAATTTGCACTATGTTGGAACACAATGATTAGAAATCAGCGTGTAAAATACAAACTACAATACAACATCTTCTATGCATGAAAAGTACATTGCAGCTAATCACATTTCGAACGCTTGGAGAATATTAAAGTGTACACCAACATTTGAACTACTCGTAATTTCACACACACAAGAAAATTACATTGCAAAGCATTTTATGTGCTCCCTCTTAGCAATATCACGATCACCCCAACCAACTAAACAATGGTAGCCATATTCACTCGGTCGTATGGGTCAGCTTTTTCCTAGCAGCTTGCACGTGCTTATGGTCACTCGTGTCCCCAATCATATAGACGAAATAAATATTCAACAATATTTGTAATATTTTGTTATATAAATAACCCATAAACCATTCACCAAAGAATGTATAGCACATGGCATGTAAAGTGAATAAGGAGAGTGTTACTTATGACTGACGTGTCAATTTTTTGAGAAAAAGTACGCCATCTGTTTAATGTGAAGGGACATGATAATCCGACTTTACTGATTCCCAACGCGTGGTGATATTGACAACTTATTGAATAATATTTCAGCTTTTGCAAAATATAATGTTAGACACAAGGAATTGCAATGCATAATCCCAATAATTATATATGAAGCAAATGAAACTAATATTTGTGTTATTATAAATTAGATAATGAACATTAAGGAAATATACTTCTAATTTGTGCAAAATATAATGTTACGGTTCAAATGAAACTGAGTTATCACCGTATTCCGAAGATGAAGTGTACACTACGTATTGTCACATCTGATGAAATTTAGTAGGAAAGTCAGTTTTGAAAAGCACATTGGATGATTTATAGCTTCCCTCAGTTTTGTAACGGCACAAGGATCTCGGAGCAATTTTCAGGCCAACTTTTCGATTTTTTTCCGATTTATTACCATTTTTTAAAAAGAATTTTGCATTACAAAATTAAAAAATAACGACATAAGACAGGTGTACGTCAGTGACCATTGTCATTTTCTTCCTTTTCAACCTAAATTATTATCATTTTGCCATTTTTTTAGAAAATTCATAACTAAATATACAAAAAAAGGGAAAATATTTCGAAAATTGCTACGAACTCATTGAAACTTGATCTTCCCTATTCAACTGTATGCTAACATTTGAACTAATCATAATTCCACATACACACGAAAATTACATTGCAAAGCATATTATATGTTAGGCTAAGGTTTATGGAAAGGTATTTGTGGGTGTGTTTGTGACAAGATTATGGAATGATTTTGTCCCGGTTATATGTTGTTGTTTGTAATGTTTCATGTCCTACTTTTTCTATCTTTCTTTATATTATATGTTTGTGGAATCCCTCAAAGCAATATATGTTGTGAAAAATAAAATGTTGAGTGAAGTTCTAATCACTCATATAGACTAGGACAAATATTCAGTACTATTTCAAAATTGCTTATATAAATAACCCATAAACCATTCACCAAAGAATGTATAGCACATTGGCATGTAAAGTGAATAAGGAGAGTGTTACTTATGACTGACGTGTCAATTTTTTGAGAAAAAGTACGCCATCTGTTTAATGTGAAGGGACATGATAATGCGACTTTACAGATTCCCAACGCGTGGTGATATTGACTACTTATTGAATAATATTTCAGTTTTTGCAAAATATAATGTTAGACACAAGGAATTGCAATACATAGTCCCAATAATTATATATGAAGCAAATGAAAGTAGTACTTGTGTTATTATAAATTAGATAATGAACATTAAGGAAATATACTTCTAATTTGTCCCAGTTATATGTTGTTGTTTGTACTGTTTCATGTCCTACTTTTTCTATCTTTCTTTATATTATATGTTTAGGGAATCCCTAAAAGCAACATATACTGTGAAAAATAAAATGTTGAGTGAAGTTCTAATCACTCATACAGACTAGGACAAATATTCAGTACTATTTCAAAATTGCTTGACTGGTGTCAGGTATTTCAGAACAAGTAGGCCATCGAACGATGTGATTTGACATGATAGAGATATTTACTACGAACCCAAGACGCAACCATATTGACAACTTATTGAATATCGTTGACGTGTTCAAAGATCTAGATGCATGCACCCATGATGGCTTCAGAGCATTGTCCAATTATTATATATGTGGATTATTATAACAAAACAGATACTTTTACAGCCTTTTATATGAAAGGAAACTAATTCTTGTATTATTAAAACCTAGATAATGAATATTAGGGAAATATACTTGTGATGTTGGTTGTTGCAAAATATATAGCTAGGGTTAAGAGGAAAGTGAGTTATCAAAAGGCATTCAAATTTTTTCATTATGAAATTGATGATTTGTAGCTTCCCCCAGTTGTATAACGTCACAAGGAGGACGAAGTAATTTTCGGGGCATTTTTTCAATTTTCCTACTATTTATCGAATTTTTTTCAAGATTTTTGCACTAAAAAAAGCCAAAATAATCGCAAGATGACACCTGGCGCGATCTGAGCACATCACCTTTCACCACTTGCACAAGTGTACGTCAATAAACATGGCCACATCCTTGCTTTTTACCCTAAATTCTTATTTTATTGTTTTTTCTTATGAAATTCATAACTAAATACACAAAAACGATAAAAATGTTCCGAAAATTGCTACGAACTCATTGACACTTCATCTTCCTTACTGAATTCCCCGTTTCATGGTTATTCATTTTAAAAGACAATTTCGAGCATTCACGGGAGATGCTTGTTGATGTAGGTTATCTAGGTTAAAGTTAACAACATATATAGCTAGGGTTAAGAGGAAAGTGAGTTATCTAAAGGCATTCAAATTTTTTCATTATGAAATTGATGATTTGTAGTTTCCCCCAGTTGTATAACGTCACAAGGAGGACGGAGTAATTTTCGGGGCATTTTTTCAATTTTCCTACTATTTATTGAACTTTTTTCAAGATTTTTGCACTAAAAAAAAGCCAAAATAATCGCAAGATGACACTTGGCGCGATCTGAGCGCATCACCTTTCACCACTTGCACAAGTGTACGTCAATAAACATGGCCACATTCTTGCTTTTTACCCTAAATTCTTATTTTATTGTTTTTTCTTATGAAATTCATAACTAAATACACAAAAATGATAAAAATGTTCCAAAAATTGCTACGAACTCATTGACACTTCATCTTCCTTACTGAATTCCCCGTTTCATAGTTATTCATTTTAAAAGACAATTTCGAGCATTCACGGGAGATGCTTGTTGATGTAGGTTATCCAGGTTAAAGTTAACAACATATATAGCTAGGGTTAAGAGGAAAGTGAGTTATCAAAAGGCATTCAAATTTTTTCATTATGAAATTGATGATTTGTAGCTTCCCCCAGTTGTATAACGTCACAAGGAGGACGGAGTAATTTTCGGGGCATTTTTTCAATTTTCCTACTATTTATTGAACTTCTTTCAAGATTTTTGCACTAAAAAAAGCCAAAATAATAGCAAGATGACACCTGGCGCGATCTGAGCGCATCACCTTTCACCACTTGCACAAGTGTACGTCAATAAACATGGCCACATCCTTGCTTTTTACCCTAAATTCTTATTTTATTGTTTTTTCTTATGAAATTCATAACTAAATACACAAAAATGATAAAAATGTTCTGAAAATTGCTACGAACTCATTGACACTTCATCTTCCTTATTGAATTCCCTATTTCATGGTTACGCTACTTTAGTATTTTATTATTATTTACCCTACATTATTATTATATTACTTTTTAGCCTCTACATTTGTTAATTATATTTACTCGAAATTATTATTTTTATTGTTATTTTGAGTGAGAATAGACCATTTCTGGTGTTAATCAGTTTCTCTGTTCTTGAATTTGTTAATTTTTTTTTTCCTTTATTAGGGTGAAGGGATGTTTTGAAAAATAAAAAGGAAAAATTACATTCCAAGCATTTTATAACATCAGAAAAAAGTCAATGAATAACCCATTATTTGTATAGCTTAATTTGGATCCCAAACATCTCATTCATTCATACAAAATTGACGAATTACTGACTACTGACAGAATGGTCCCATAACATAGTTTTACATTGCAAAGCATATTATTTGCTCCCTGTTAGCAATACCACGATCACCCCAACCAACTGAATAGCGGTAGCCGCAAAGTCGTATTGGTCGGCTTCTTCCGAGCAGCTTTGACGTGCTTATGCTCACTCATGTCACCACCATCGTCTAGTATCTCTCTCACAGCATCTGGGGATACATAGTCCCAATTATAACTTGTATGAGTAGTTGCCACAAATGCTCGGAAATTTTCGAATCCTTCGTTGAATGCCATCTCCAGTTCACTATGGTGCTCTTCGCATCGCATATGGTTCATCAAACAACCTTTAATTTCATCATTCATTACTGTATCCAACTCCTCTGCTTTCAACTTCCTTTTATGACTCAACTTCAAGTACTTGTTCTTTTGGGAGAACGCTTTGTTAACTCTAATGTTAAGATTAGCCAAAATGGCCTCGTCTTCAACACATTTCTTGTGCCACGAATTGATGAGTCTGGAATTATAATCTAGCTTGCTACTGACTGCATGTATTGCCTCTAATGGATCATCGGAGTCCCCCTCACTCCCAAATGATGTTGAAAATGGAAGGGGTTGGCGAGTACAATGTGGAAATGGAACCTGCGACTCCAATTTTTCATATTCGACTGTGTTGTTGGTGCCTGAAGAGGATGACATGCTTGAATAATCCTATTTGTTTTTAGAGGATGGGAATTGCATATGCAATTTCGTTTGAGGAAGGGGACATAGCTTTATAGACCAACATACCAAAGCTTGCGTGTAGTCAACATATGTACTTTATTTCAATTTTTAAAAAGAAGTCAGGTTTTGCTTTTCAAGCATGTCAACCTCATTACACCACTGTCAGTGGTTGAAAGAAACTCAATGGAAGTGACATCTAGTTAGTGAACCCAACCACAGTCGTTAGGATTAAACTTAGATTGTATCAGACAAAAAATTAATTTATACATTGTCAACCAAATATTTTTTGGCGGGAACCTTTTTATTGGTATTACTATCACCCCTTTCATAGAAACTCTCCCTCCACGAAAAACTGACTCCTCCACCGAATCTATCTCCATCAACTGAAACTCTCTCCTCCACAGAAACTCTCTCCCTCCATAGAATGGATTTACTAACCAAGTTTGATGTCAGCATAATAAACACCCCTCCAAACAAAGACCGCCTTCGAAACGCAAGTGAGTCACCAGACAAGCAATGTCACATTCCTAGACAGAATGACCATTTTGTTGGAAGTTTTGAGTCTGAAAGGGTTCTTGGATTCTGGAAGGAGAGGCATCTTCAACTTGGTGATGAAATCCAAAGGGCAAGGGCACGTTTGGAATTTGTTGAAGGCCAAATTGAAGATGACAAAAGGCAGGCCAATCTGGATAGGGCGAAGTTGCAGCGCATGAAGCGTAGACACAAACGACTTCGGAGTGTAGCTGTTCAAAAATACAAGAACTCATCTAATGCAGTGGAGTCAAAGAAGAGTGTGATGCAAGCTGGATTCGACTACTTCCGGTCCTATGCAAAACTCGTCGTACCCGGGTTTGATTGGTCATCTATTACCTTTTCCGACGTTAACAAATATACTCACCAAGGGAAGTAACCATTTTAGTTATCGTGTTTGAGCAGAGGCAAATCAGTGGAATTGGAATTTTCGTTCAACTCTGCTTCAAACCTATTTTGATGTTTACTACTATGGAAGATTTCAACCTTCATATTTTGATGTCTTTAATGACGAGAACACGTGATGCAACGTGGCCATCTACTTCAGTCATATGTTGCTGCCATGTCCATTTTTGTGTGATCACTTATCAGATTTGGACATGGTTGCATCATATGCAATGTTGCCTTTATTTATTATATGTTAGGGCAAGGTTTATGGAAAAGCATTTGTGAGTGCGTTTGTGACAAGATTATGTTATTGTTTTTTTGTACTAGTTCATCTCCTACTATTGTTTTCTTCCTTTATATTATATGTTTGTGGAATCCCTCAAAGTTAACATATACTGTGAAAAAAATGCAGAGTGAATATATAATCACTTATATAGACTAGGACAAATATTCACTAATATTTTAAAATTGCTTGGGTGGTGTGAGGTTTTTCAAAAAAAGTATGGCATTATTTTATGTGATTGGACATGATGGATATTTTGTACTGATTCCCGATGGACTACTTATTGAATACCTGTGACGGTTCATAACTCTAGACGCAGTTGCAGATGGACGACTTATTGAATACCTTTGACGTGTTCAAAGCTCTAGGCGCAGTTGCAATGATGGCTTCAAAGCAGTGTGCAATTATTATATATGTACATTATTATAACAAAACAAAAACAGATTATGTTACATCCTTATATTTGAAAGGAAACTATTTCTTGTCTTATTACAAATTATACAACGAATATTAAGGAAATATACTTGTTAAAGTGAACAAACATATATACTTAGGGTTAAGAGGAAAGTCAGTACTCTAAAACAATTTGGATTTTTTCATTGCGAAACGGATGCTTTATAGGTTCCCCTAGTTTTATAACATCACAAGGAGGCCGGAGTAATTTTTGGGGCATTTTTACGATTTTCCGACTATTTATTACAATTTGTTCAAGTTGTTTGCACTAAAAAAACCCAAAATAATCGCAAGTTGACACATGGCGCGATCTCAGTGCATACCTTTCACCACTTGCACAAGTGTACGTCTAGGCCTGCAATTCGGCCGGATCGGATCGGTACTTGCACGTACAGTACGTCAGTAAATATGGCCACATTCTTGCTTTTTACCCTAAATTCTTATTTTATTGTTATGCCTTACAAAATTCATAACTAAAAACACAAAAATGATAAAAAAAAACTTCCGAAAATTGCTACGAATTCATTGAGGCTTCATCTTTCTTACTGAATTCCCCGTTTCGTGGTGACGCTAAATTATTATTATATTGTTCTTTACCCTAAATTATTATTATATTACTTTTTACCTTCTATATTTATTAATTTTATTGACCCTAAATTTTTTTTTTTGGTAATTTTGTTATGCGAAAAGACCATTTCAGGTGCCAATTAGTTTCTCTCTTCTTCAATTTCTTAACTTCTAATTTTTATTAGGGTTAAGGTATGTTTTGAAAAAGTAAATGAAAAAAATACATGCCAACCATTGTATGGCATCAGAAAAAAATTAGTTTAGGATATGATAAGTGGAAAAATGTCTTTTCCAAGCACTGGTGAAAAGACAGCTCACTCCATGCACGCCTTTTCGTTTACCAAATATTAAGATTGTAGTTGGGCAAAATATCTATGTCAGTAAAATGTCATATTACCCATCTATGATGTCAGTAAGCATTCAAGTATATAAATATATATACGTAGATTTATATATAAAACAGTTTATGACTGCACAAACACCAGACAAAATACATTAAAACCCAACATTTGGCCAACGTAGCCAGCCAACGTAGAACTGAAGAGAAGCAAGTCCAGAAAGCATAAAAACCTTAAAAACATACTACAACTAATTATAAGGGTATGGATTCCCTGGCACAACATACACACGCATTACCTTGAACCAAAAAACACTCTCACGGTGCCATTTGCATCGATTGCAACAAGTCCAGAAGGAAGGATTCACTACTACAATATCCTTAAACCACGACATAAAATAGACGACGGTGCACCTTAAAACCGTCGTTTTATTTTAAAAGACGACGTTTTTACAAAACCGTCGTGGTATATGATCTAATATGCCACTAAAAGCGAGTTGATTTTAAAAACACGACGCTCACAATTAATGAGCGTCGTCTTTTGAAAACGCGCTAAACAAAAGGAGCACTTAAGTTTTCTCGCCCTCGACTTAAAAATTCAGATTTCCCCACGACTTGAAAACATCTCTCTCTCCCTCCTTTTGAATCTCCTCAACTCTCTGAATCTCCCTCAACTCTTCCCTCTCATCGCATCTTCTCAGTCTCTCTTAGACAAATCTGTAACTGTTCGCTGTCATCGTCACCGAGCTCGTTGCCATAGGAGGGGTCACCATTTGCGATTTAACATTCGTAGCCACTTGAGGCCCTTAGCCGTCGTCGTCACCGAGCTCGCCGCTATAGGAGGTCAACATCTTCAAGGTGTGCCTCCTCACCCTGTCCCTCTCTTCCTCTCATTTTCTTTGATTCCCAGAACAAAACACAAATTTCATCCTCTTCCTCTTTTCTAGGGTTTATTTGGGCAAGAATCTGTTTCTAGGGTTATGTTCTGCTGGTTAAGCTTTGTCCACCCTTTAATTTGTATCAATGGGTTTGATTATTATTTGAATTTTTTTGTTTTTCTTTTGCATGTGTGGATTTCAGTGTGCATCTTCGTGTTTTGTTGTCTTGAGCTTAATTATTATTATTTTCACTGAATCTGACTGTGACTGCAGTGTTTTTGTTTCATTTGGCTATTATATTGTGAATTTATTTGGAAGCATATTCATGTTAACTCACAAGCTTCCTTCTCCTAGAAATGTAATGTAAGAGAGAGAAGGAGGAAATAGAAGAATAGTATAAAATAGAGATTTGAGGAGGATGAGTAGCCGAGAACTACTTCTCCCTCCTCTGTTTTTTGTTTCTTAGTTTTCCTTCAATATTTACTTTGTGCTTGTTCATTTGAGTGCTTAGTTTAAATCAATATTTCAGCAAGCAATTGTTTAGGTTTCATGAATTTTGGTCTTCTAATTTCTTTGTGTTTGTGTTTGGGCTTGTACATTTAAGTTAATCCTTTCAAGAGATGTTTGTTGTTTGGCTATTGGTTGAGGTTTGCCCTTCTCTGTCTTTTTTACTTGCAAGGTGAGGTTTCATCATTTGCAAATTCTCTACAATCTTCTTTGCAAACTGCACTTGCCGGTTCTCTCTCTCTCTCTCTGCGTGATTAACCATACATATATACATACAAACACTTTTGTATCTATGAGCTAGCTAGCTGGCCAACCTCACCTCTCTTTCATTATGAGCTATATAACCAAACTCTACAATAAGGTTTCTGCAGCTTCTTCTTTGCAAACTACAAACTGCACATATGGGGTTTCTCTCTCTCTCTCATAAACAAATATCCGTATACAACAATTGAGACATTTATAAAATATGGAAAGCTAGGGGATCCTATGATTAATCTGCACTATATGTAAGATTTTCTTGAATATGCACTTATATAAGTACATATATTCACCTAGCTACTTAGCACATCTTTATGGTGTATTGTTACTTATACATTGCATATGCATGAAATAGGTTCTTATATATATATATATATATATATATATATATATATATATAAGAACACTAGTTGGTAGCTATATACACCTTGATATAGAATTAATAAGAAAGAGATAATGAAGAATGTGGAAGCTTAAGGTTGCAGATGCAGGGAATGACCCTTACATCTACAGCACAAACGACTTTGTGGGGAGGCAAAATATTTTAGTTTGATCCCAAGGCAGGAACTCCCGAAGAGCCGAGGTGGAAGAAGCTCGTCTTAATTTTTACAATAATCGCTAGTGTGTGTGTGTAGCTTGGTTTCAAATCATCTTTGGTGTGTGTGTGTGTGATCGAAGGTATTGGGTTTAGAGAGTTCTTAGGTAGTTCCCTAATTTCCTTACTGACTTGATAGGCTCACGAATTTGTGTTGGCCCTAACGATGTGCATTGTTGACATAACTATAAATGAATGAAGGAATTGGCCTGTTTTGTAATTTGTTTGTTTGGAAGAGTTACTTCTTATTCCACTAAGCTGTGCTTTGGTTTGGTGTTTTGTAATCTTCCTGTTTATTGTTGCTTATGTATTTTCTGCTTGACCTGTGCTTTGGGTCTTTTAATGAAGTATCATTCTGTCCAAAAAAGAAGAAGGAATATGCCTTAATTTGGGTGAACGTAATTGTAGGAGCTGTGGTTCCAGTACGCTGTCCTTTTTCTTCTTCTCTTTGGGCTCACATGTTTTCTACTCAACCTTTATTTTGAACTTACTAAGCTTATACTACATTAAGCTTATACTACTCAACCTTTAATGTAGCTTATACTAGTTCTGAACTTACTAAGCTTATACTACATTAAGAACTTACTAAGCTTATACTATTCCAGCACTTATGGTGGAATTATTCTTGATCCAGCCTTGATGGTAATTCCAATAGATGATCACATGGTTCATCGAGGCCATGGTGTGTTTGACACAGTGATTATCTTAAATGGGTAGGCATTATACTTTCCTCTTTCCTTCTTTGAAATTTACATTGGCACATCTCAAGCTTTATGGCTTCTTCTTTGCAATTTTGTTGTTGTAAGGTTTCATGCAATTATAGGATTCTAAGTTTTGTACACGTTTGTTTGCATATCCAATAAAGGAGCAGAATTGCAGTTATTGACTTGAATTGCTGATTTACTGATTGCTTATACCTTGTGTATTTGTTTTATACCACGAGTCCTTGTGTGTTTGAATTATTCTTCAGATTTTTTGAACGTCAATTATGGTATTTCACTTGAGAGCAAAACTTGCTGGTCTTGACAACTTTCAGCCATATGTATTGCTCTTCTTCTCTGATGACACGTGAAGGTAATAGCTTATCCAAGTATATTATTGTTGTGCTTCTTTTGAGAGATCATGCTCTAACTCTTCTTTTTTTATTTGCAGATTTATAACTTTTTCTTTTGCAGGTTTTCTATGGTCTTTTCTATGTGAGTCGTATGTTTTTTTTTGTTGAAAATTTGTTACCTTCTCTTTTCAGCATCATTTTATTTATATATTTTTCCTTTTGCAGGTTCTTGATGATCTTTTTTATGCTCATTTTACAGGTTTTCTATGGCAATATGGTCCAATGGTAAAATTTCTCTTCCACCTAATTTTATTTGTTTATAATCTTAGCTTTTTTCTTATCTTTCTGTCATTTTGATTTATTTACAGGGATGGTGGAAGAGACTTCAGTTGTGCATCATTTGGATGTATGAGGAAGGCTTGGATTAGGAGTACGTAGGTCTTGTTAGGAAAAGATTGTACGTAGGTCTTTACAGACAATTAACGACGGTTTTTTATAAAACCGTCGTCTTTACTACAATCCACGACGGTTTTGTAATAAAACCGTCGTCTTTCCTCCTATAATTAACGATCTTTACCTCTAAACAACGACGGTTTTGATAAAAAACCGTCGTCTTTATTAAAAACGACGACGGTGATTTCGCGTCGTGGTTTTACTTTGCAAAAGACGTCGCTCGATTTTACGACGGTTTGAAAACCAAATTCACGATGGTGAATTCCCGTCGTCTTTTGCCTTTTTTGTAGTAGTGATTGATTTATCTTTGCTTCAGTAGGCCAGCCTTCAATGACAAAACACCATTCGTTGTTGTTACAAGCGCTGCAGTGATTGAACTTAATCTTCCCATAGTAAAACATATCTACGATATGTCTTGCAACAGTCCAAACTCGGCTTAATCTTCGTCTCAAAGCATCCCTGGTTCCTTTCATATCAATGTTGTTACGTTGATTCAAAGAACACAAAAATTCTAATGCATCCTCTTTTGACTGACCAATTCCAGACATGCCAAGAAGTCCAACTATATATGCCGCTTCCATATGGCCTGCCGTGGCTGCGATGCGCATCCCATACAACGCTTCCACGTTACCCTGCATGAAAAACACTTCGAACGCGTCTCTAAATATTGACTCAGGGTTCTTGCAAGCTCTGCATTGTTGCAAGAACAGCTAGACCGCAGGATTAGCGTGGTACCAGCTAGGATGGTCTGGGTACTTAGCCATTGAAATGGTGTTCCACACTTGTGGAGTGTTTGCCAACGTCCGGAATAATGGGCACACAGATGCCATACGGAAGATATCTTCCGATGATTGGGTTGCCACGTATAACATCACTTTAAACCAAGCCAACTCCGGGATGAAGGCTTGAGGCATCTCCAAATGGATATGCTTCCTTCTCTTTCCTCCGACTGTAGTGAAATATTTGGAATTCATGTTTCTATTTTTTTGGAATGAAACGATTTTGAGGAGTGGAAGAGGGGAGAAATGAGAATAGATGGGGTTTTGGTTCTGTTTTAGGCTGTGTTTGTTGTACCGTTTGGAAAAAGTGTTTCCACTTAAGGTTTTTCTCACTTGACCCTTTTTAAAGAAACTGAACCAACACCCTAAAACTAGAGAAAAACAGAAGAGAAGGAAAACGTCATCGAAATGCAAAGTCAGACAGTCAAAAAGTAAATTAAGAACCTATTTGCATAGGCAATTTTAGGATTTTCCCGCCATTTTTATGTCATTGAATCAAATGTGACGGATTACTGACTAGACAGAGAACGTCCCATCAGATAACTTTTCATTTTCCCACACCGAAATATACTAGTAATGTTATTAAAATGTGATGGATGCTTATCCAACTAGTTGGCTTAATGAAATATAATGAAAATAATATATTTACAGCAGTTTCCCCTCAATTTTCAGATTGGGTTTTGGTAGTTAAATATTATATTGGTTTATGGGGTAAACGGTGCCACAATTCTGACGGTACATGTGTCCAAATCATGACCAACCCACCCACAGACCCACCCACAGACAGAAAAGAAGGATATAATTCGATTTGGGCAGAGATGAGAGAGAGCTGAGTCCGAAAAGGTTTCAGTGAGAAGATCTGAGTGAGAACGTATGAGTCCGAAGAGATTTCAATGAGAAGATCTGAGTGAGAAGAGGTACAAGTGAGAAGATTCTACATGTCTTTGTCTTCATCTCCCGTTCAAACAAAGAGGTGTCCGTACTGTGGAGCTGCAATGGTGCTTCGGATTTCAAAATCAGATAAAAATCGAGGGAAGCCATTTTGGAAGTGCCTAACCTCCTATGTAAGTTTTCATTTCCAGAATATGTATGTGGGTGAAAAAAAACCTTAGTCTAACTCTGACACAATTATTTTGCATATATGATGCCTTCAATTAGGGAGCCACCAATTGCAATGGATTTGAATGGGTTGATGTAACCTCCGCTCAAGCAGAACAGCCAGATGACACGTATGATGCTACGATGCTGAATATGTTGAAGTCCATTAAGGACTTGGTATTAGTTTTATTACTTTTATCAATTTTAATATTATTTGTTCTTTTAATGACCAATTAAGTGCACAGTTTCAAGGATTGTAAAAGTTCTCCCCAAAAAGACATGTTGCACGCACCACCAATAAGTTTTCAAACCCATTTTGTAATTTTTGTTCTTGAAATAGGTGGATTGGCATTGAGTTTAAATTATTGTTTGAAACAAAAGCATTTATTTGTCTGAAACCCAGCAACAACTTTTCAAGTAAGACTTTAAAAAAATAAAGTCATACGAAGACGATAAAATCACAATACATGGCCAATACGATGCAATAATAAGACAATACATTTTGTTACAATTGCATAATTATTCGTTGTATATAGATTGTTTATTGGTGTATACAGGTTTATTGATTGTTTACTGCATGTATATCGCATGTTATTGTGCGGATATTGGATGTTTATTGAAGGTTTATTGATTGTTTACTGTATGTATATCGCATGTTATTGCTCGAATATTGGATGTTTATTGAAGGTTTATTGATTGTTTACTGTATGTATATCGCATGTTATTGCGCGGATATTGGATGTTTATTGAAGGTTTATTGATTGTTTACTGTATGTATATCGCATGTTATTGCTCGGATATTGGATGTTTATTGAAGGTTTATTGATTGTTTACTGCATGTGTATCGTATGTTATTGACCGGATATTGGATGTTTATTGAAGGTTTATTGATTGTTTACTGCATGTATTTCGCATGTTATTGTCCGATATTGAATGTTTATTGAAGGTTTATTGATTATTTATTAGTAGGAAGAAAAACTGTTAAGTAGAATTTCCTATTCGATACGACTTCCTTATGGATGGTGAAATTGGGGACTGATGTATATTGCATGTCTATTGCGTGTATATTGCTTGTCTGTTGCTTGTGTATTGTTGTTTATTTACTTCGTAAGCAATAAACAATCAATACACATGCAATAAATGTACGATATGCACACAATAGACAAGCAATATAGACGCAATAGACAAGCAATATAAACGCAATAGACATGCCATATAGATGCACCAATATACATTACTTTTATGCTACTGAGCTGCCCAAGACCAATAAAATAAAGAAAATCAACGAATTTATTACGTTGTTAATAAAGGAGAGAGGGATTCGAATCCGATGGGCGATACGGAACCAATAGGGAGTTTTTATAGCATTGCAGCTGGGAAAGGTTTATTGAAGGTTTATTGTGGGTTTACTGAACGTTTATTGATTGTTTACTTTATATATATCGCATGTCTATTGCGTGTATATTGCTTGTCTGTTGCCTGTGTATTGTTGTTTATTTACTTCGTAAGCAATAAACAGTCAATGCACACGCAATAAATGTACGATATTCACGCAATAGACAAGCAATATAGACGCAATAGACAAGCAATATAGACACAATAGACATGCCATATGGATGCACCAAGACACATTACTTTTATCCTACTGAGCTGCCCAAGACCAATAAAATAAAGAAAATCAACGAATTTATTAACCAATTATAAAAAAGAGAGGGATTCAAACCCGATGGGCGATACGGAACCAATAGGAAGTTTTTATAGCATTGCAGCTGGGAAAGGTTTATTGAAGGTTTATGGAAGGTTTACTGAAGGTTTATTCATTGTTTACTGCATGTATATCACATGTGTTTCTATAAAGAGGGCATGGTTGAATAAAACATTGGAGGCGAAGGCATAGCCGCCTATTTCCCTTACAGAATTACCTTATTAAGATGCAACCCATTGCGATTAAGTTAAGGCATGGTGAACGGCTTAAAGATTGGGATCTGATATTTGGAATGGTGGCTTGGAAAAATCATGACATATCACTTTGCAATAATGTAATACACTTTAAAAAGCCATCAGTCATTGTTCACATATGCAGTCTTCCAATCCCAATTCAATGCAGTTTGGTTAAGGTCATGTAAATGTCGTGAAGGAGTTAGGGCAATATTACACAGATGTTTGTTTCATTAAATCCAAAAAAACTTTACACTCCAGATGCACATTCTATGTATGGGAATGGCATGTGCCTAACTTCAAAAACGCATATGTCTATCCATTTAGATTTGCTCACGTGCACTAGATTTACAGATCCATTTACTTTTCTCCTCACTAAGCCACTGCATCTCCATTTCAGATTCTTCATTTTTCTGTCTATGCTCTGCATCCAGATACCATATACATTTAGCCCAATATGAGAATAAACGTAGCGATACGTATCACACTAATCGAAATGAAAGCATGCATACGCTATAATAATATTTTGGTTCTAATTGTTGTCCAATAACTTAAACCTAAAATTATGTACAAAAATACACTAAGATTGAGAAAGACGAAGAAGAATTGAGGAGCAGAGGTAGAATTCGAAAAGGAGCCGTGGATATGTATTGTGTATTTACATGACTTTCAAACTGGAGATTTCCAAAACCAATTTAATCATCATGTACCTGAACCCATTTCAACCACTATCATGACATGTAAGCATCTCCCCGTAATATCTCTGGAGCCAACTTCAACCGAAAAAAGGGCATGTTCTGCGAGGTGCAAGTAGCTAACGGAATCTCAGCGCTCAAAAGCTCAATGTACTTCAACACGAACATGCCACAATCGCCTCTGAAGCAAAACAAGAACTCGATCAATTCAAGTAATGACATTGTAACGTAATTGACAATTTCAAGTAATAAAATTAAATAAAAAGTTGTGCTCACTGATTAGATTGTTGTGGAACATCCACACGTTCTATTGGCCATGGACACCACCAATCTCTGCTGCAGTCGTTTGCGTAAACACCTTCTTCATAAAAGTCGATGGAGTTGAGAAGATTTGGAATCGTAATTGAAAGCGGGGCGAGTTCTTCCTTTAACATCTCATCTGGAATAAGTGAAACCATTGAATCGTATACTTTGATTTCACACTTAACCAGATCAATCATTAGAGGCACCCAATGCTTATACTTCGTCAACATACAAGGGGCATACACCTTATACGCGTTCTGCCAATCCAGCCCACACGCCGGAACCTTGCCATTTACAACGTTCACTAAACTGTTTCTAATTTTCCACCCAACCTGCTCTTTTTTTCTTTTATTATCCGCAAAGCAAGTATGGATGTGATTCTGTGAAATAGAAAACAATCAATGGTTAAACACCTCCACAAAGCAAGTATGGATAATTTGTAATTATGAACTGCACTTGGTCAAGGCCTATGACATACCATGAAAAATACATCGGTCATTGTCCAGTTCGATATTTGTACAACCTCCAAATCTTGTTGTCGCTTCCAGATGAGATACAACCCCAAATCAATGTGCTGCACATGTTTTTCTGGTCAATCTCATAATCTATGTACATTAAAACAAATGCATAATCAATTAAACTTACATCTCCTGTCAGCCAACCGTCAGCTTTTACGAGGGAAGCGAAGAATTCAATCTCAGCTTCCACGTGGCCAAATTGCATCACTAAACTGTGAATATAACAAAGTTTTAGATCACAACAATTTAAAAATATATACACTAATGCCTTCTATCTCAAAAAACAAGGGACTTACTTTGGGTTATGGCGCCATTCCCAACAAAATTTCAGCAATTTCACCATATCATCATGCGGAATCGCCTTCATTGGGTCTAACATCCGAAGTCGGGTTGTCTTTGGCACAGTTTTTTTCACCAATTCACTAGCTTCAAGGATCTTCCACATAGGAATAATCCTCTTCCTCTTTCGTAATTGGACCCCTTGTTCCACAGCTTTACCTTTATCATTCAACCAAACGTTCAACTCAGATAGCACAGCTGTAGGTTGATCCAAATCAATATCCCCGAGAGTAAACTCAACAGTTGTCCCCGCCGTGCTCTCGCCAATGTCATCACAAACCAAAACAACTTCATCACCCCCTTCCTCACATTCCTTTATTTGCACTTCCTTTTCCTCACTTCTCTTTCTTTTCACTTCCTTGCCCTCCCTTCTTTTTCTTTGCGGATCCTCTCCATCACTGATTTTTCTTGGCAGTTCCCCTCTGTCACTACTTTTTCTTTGCAGTTCCTCTCCCTCACTGTTTTTTCTTTTCACTTCCTCTCCCTCACTGCTCTTTCTTTGCAGTTCCTCTCCCTCATTGCTTCTTCTTTTCACTTTCCTCTCCCCCACTGCTCTTTCTTTGTAGTTCCTCTCCCTCATTGCTTCTTCTTTTCACTTCCTCTCCCTCACTGCTCTTTCTTTGCAGTTCCTCTCCCTCATTGCTTTTTCTTTTCACTTCCTCTCCCTCACTGCTCTTTCTTTGCAGTTCCTCTCCCTCATTGCTTTTTCTTTTCACTTCCTCTCCCTCACAGCTCTTTCTTTGCGCTTCCTCTCCCTTGCTGCTTTTTATTTTCACTTGCTCTCCCTCTCTTCTTTTCCTTTGCGCTTCCTCTACCTCACTTGGTTTTCTTTGCACTTCACCCCCTTCAATCCCCTCCTCGTCCTTTTCCTCTCCCTCATATCTGTTACTTGGCCCTTCATCCCATTCATTGTCATCCATTTCGTCAGATCCCTTAAATAGATGTGAGATGGCACAACGATTCGTCCTCTCTTTCAGTAAAGCTAGGTCCCTCCTTACGTCCTGCTCAAACTGAGGACCTAAACAGTGGTCCAAAAGTTTTTCCATCCGTATGACCTTTAACTCAAGGACGTCATTTTCCCGCTTTACTTGAAACAACTCGGACCTCAACAAGCTTACCAGCTTGTTCAACTCATCAAGATCAGCACATGAAGAAGGAATTGACTCTGCCGAGACAACAGCAGGGCGATCCTGTGGCCAACTCCAATATGATTGTCTCATTTCCTCTTCACTCGGACGTAGCGCCCGCAACTGAACTGACTGTTTCAGAATACAAACAATATTCATATTCAATCATTCTACTTAATAATTTCATTGAATCTTATAAACAGTTTCAAGGGCTGCAAACCAAACCTCTTTGCTCTGGAAAAAATAATTGTTCAACTTCCTCATCTCGGGCATAGACGTAGTCGTTCTCCATCTCAAAATACGCGGGACAACTGTTGGATCAACAACATTGCAGTAATTCAGGTCCACCATTCTATGAATTAATTCATATACCCAAATCTACACAATTCACAGGACAAAAGTCATTATTTAAGTTTTAAAGTTCACAAAGCATAACTGACATGAACATTATTACCATGTACCTGGAAAGCATACGTGAAACCTTTAAAACTCCACCCACCCCTTTGCACTTCACCATGCTTATGCTTCTTGCCCTTCTCATTTTTCCGGCTTGTTCCCGTTACCTTACTTTTCCCCTTCTCTCTTCCCTCTTCATTTTCAAAGTTTTTCATATACTTTGTTGGTGCAGAAAATAGACTGTCTTGGGTTTTGTCAAACGACACCGAACCCCACGGATACCTGTTGAACGCATCCAAGTCCTCTACAAGGGTCAGGTAATTTACATTGATATTCAAATGCTTGTCCCTTCCCAAAACCACTAACTCAGCAAAGTAAACAAGAGCTAGCTTGTAGACGTCATCTTTCTCTTTGCACCTCAAAAATGCTTCTTCTAAAGCATTACATGTAATTCCTTCGTCTATAAAATATCTTTTCTGAAGTCTAATTTCAGCACTTTCTCCACTGGAAACTTCAGGCACTTCCCCAAAATGAAGCCCCGAGATCAAACAGAAATCCTGACGAGTAAACTAAGCAACGTCGCACCCTATTAAGAAACTTAGTCCATCCAAGTCTTTCACACCCTGCCCCGCGACTCGACGCAACACAACTCCATGCACAATCTGCCCGCTAAACTGAATTTTGTCTATATTCAGAAGATGGCCAAAGCATGATGTCTTGAATTGTTCTAATTGTTCCGCACTCAACTTCGCTCGAATTGCAGCTATGGTTGAATTTGCATGTGAGCAGTTGTTCACCCGTGACGCATATGCCTCTGACTCTGGCCATACCAGCTGCACGTTGGATCCCATTTCCTAAAATACAAGATGAAATAACGTTAACACATATACTACCACCATGTATTTGCACAATCATATTGGTATTTAGTATTTACATAACTAGTCAACCAGACACATTACAAATTTTATGAAGTACATGCGCATAGGGATTACTGATCACAAGCTTTAACATCATCAAAGCAATATGACAAATTTTGTGCAAATACGTGTTAATGCAATGATTCTGTGAATTACAACCAATAGCATGTGTTTTATTTATGGATCCAAACTCCAATCAATGGTTGATGCATGAGTGAGTGTGAGTGCAATCTAGGCAAGTTCTGCACTTCACACACATGACAATTATTGTCATCTCATACACAACACAAAATAAATAAATAAATAAGAAAGATAGTGGAAGGAAGCAAAGCAAAGCATCTGCTCTGCTATCTGCTTGCTAAGCCATTGCCACATCCTTCTTTCTTTCTAGCTTTTTCTTCAGTCAGCCACTATGGTCATGGATCAACCTTTATTTCAAATGCTTTGCACTTTTATTCATGACTTTATTATTATATGTTCTCATTTTTCACAGGAAAATTTAGCAACAATGGAAATAATATTTATTTCAAAAAATATATATATTCTAGCGCCAGAGAGATAATCTGCACTCTGCACTGCTTCAAATGTGGAAGGTTTTGAGGGTCTCCTCCAATTCAACACCATTATCTTATTCATATCATTATTGACATGTTATTGACATGTTATTAACATGTTATTGACTTGATTTTCATTCATTTTTTAACATATACACAAGCAAAAATTAACATGCAAGTGAAGCACAAGGAAGAGATGCCAAATCCAACAACATTGATGGTACAAATTGGGGAAAACCTTTACTCTAACCCTAAACTCAAATTCCATAAATTACTCACCAAATGCTGGTTATTGAACAATCGCAAGGTGTCTGTGCGGGGTCTTTGTGGGGCTTTGCTCCACAAATGGAACCTATCACTTCCAACGAATACGGATTCTCTCCTTCCCCTTCGACTGCTTCGCCTCTTCACTGTTTCGGAATCCACGCCTTTGCCCCTTCCACTCAAAATATATACTTTTTCAGGGTTTAGAGAATGGAGTTGCGTTCAACCGTTGCCTTCAACCGTCGTTAATAGTTGCCTTCAACCTTTTCTCAGAGCTTAGTGGTTTCTCAGAGCTATGGGTTTTAGAGCGATGGGTTTTTTCTGTTCAAACTTCGAACTTGCCTCTTTTTTTAATTTTTGGGACCAACTTCAGGTGCTGGATATTAAATTCGGGTTTGGGTTCCTCACCTACCCGATTGCAAAACTTTATCTCAATTCTCCCTAGCCCTTAGATTGATCTGATGGCTATAAAGTGAACCCCTTATAACTTACCCCTTATAAGTTTCCACTCATTATAGTCTGAGCTAAATTTAAGGCCCTTATTTGAAATCCTCGGCCCATCGTGATGCACCTCTCGGCCCATCTGGACGCGAGCCCTCTCTTCGTCTTCTCAGCATGAAACTCCATCACTCTCTATTCCGTCGGTCTCTCTCTCCAGCTCTCTCTTCCGCTCTTTCGCTCACTTCGGCTATCTCTCTTTTTCCTGCTCACCGCCTCTCCCTCCTCTTCGCGCTCTCCCTCCTACTTGCTCTCACTTACATCTACAACGTGGTAGCTCTCTTGGATCGAGGAGGTGGTCGCTCTCTCTCAGCTCAGGTAGACAGTTCTCCCTCCTTTTTCTCTATTTAATATTAGCTTGGTAAATTTGATGAATTTTTTAAATTTGCATTTTGGGTTTGATTAAGATGGTGGGTTGAATATGAAGTTGAACTTTCATTCAAGTGGGAAATTCTGGATTTGGTTTTATTGATAAGGCTGAAATTTGCATTACACATTTACCATGAGAAGCAAAACAAAAAAGGCTGGGATCTCTTAAAACTATGTTTAGATTTAGCTTCTTCAAATGATCAATGCAACTTTTGATAAAAAAATAAAAATAAAAATCAGTGCAACTTCCTTGAGCAGAGTTTGGTTTCTGATCAATCAGTGTGGTGCAATAGTCTAGTGGAAGTCCAGTCGTGCCATTTTGATCTTAGCCTACTGTATTTATATCTTAGAGTGGAACTCATGAGTTTTCAAATATGTTCTGGGGTTCTACAACCTTGATTTAGAACCTGAAAATGCCATTTAATATGATGCAACTGGAGAGCATATATAAAAAAAAAACAAGAAAACCTTTTTAATTTTGTAATTTGGACAGCAGTACCATTCAGGTCAGTGAGGTATGGCGGCAGTGTCTATGCGTAGCAGGAGTAGAAGTACAGAGCTTTCGCCAGAGGAAGAAAGGATTTTGATAAGAGACATTGCTTTGGCTGCTGAAGCTAATTCCAAAGAGGGTGACATCTTCTACTTGCTTACTCAGAGGTTTGAACTTTGTGTCTTGTTTGTCTAAACATAATATTATTTTTCCTTAATAGCATGCTGCATTTGATTATTACTTTTTTAAATTATCAGAAATTTGTTCTTCTTTGTGAAATGTTCATGTTTCAGTGTTTTTTAAATTGGTTTTTGTTAAAAGAAAAATCTTGGTTTGCTGCAAAAGGGGCTGTAAATTCATATGTTCTAATGAATGCTTTTGTTTTATGGGCTCATATTGAATATGAAAATTGCTTCTAATGTCTTTTTAATTGGTTCCCAATATAGATGGTGGCAACATTGGATAGATTATGTGAACCAGGACCAACCCAATAACCCAAATGATGTATCCTTTGTGTCAGAGCATTATGATTCGGCTGGTTCCAGTACCTTGAAGAGGCCTGCTGGTATTGATAATTCTGACTTAATATATGATGCAGCATCAGCGGATACCAATTCAGGCATTGACATACATGATACTTTACTAGAAGGCCGTGATTATGTGTTGCTGCCACAAGAAGTTTGGAACCAATTGCATACATGGTGTGGAAATGTCATGCCTTTCTTTGTTATCCCTACCACTCTGGAAATTTGTATTCACATAGATGTTATTGTACACACACACACGCACGCACACACACACACACACACATATATATATCTATGTAATTGTAATGTGTTCAGATGTGGGAAATATTACTAGACTTCTGGTTGATGTCATTTTGTTTACTAGGAAATGATGAGAAAGGTATTGCATCATGCCTTATATAAGCAAACTCAGAAGTAATACTGAGACACCACTAATTGAATTGAATGAATTGTATTCTAGAGATTTGTTTCTTTCCTTTTTTTTATTGTTGCAATGCAAACAGTTGATTGAGAAAAATGAACATTTTCTGAATAAACCATCCTTCTGTAAAATCCCTTTAGATTTGCATCAGTGACCATACTGCATATACATACTTTGGATTGGAAGGAATAATGAAGACTGTACTATCTCTCCTTACTCTTAAATGATTACCCTTGTGAACTGAAGTCAAGTTTCTTCTCTGTGTTTTCGATCTGTTGGATTTAGTCAATTTCTAAGTGTGGTTGGAGGAGAATGTTTAGTCTAGAGTATTCCCTGTAAAAAAAAAAAAATTTAGGTGTAGACTACATGTGCTGTATTCCTGCAACATGAAGTGTAAATAGAATTAATAGTGTTTGCTGGTTATAGGTATGGTGGTGGTCCAACATTGCCAAGGAAAGTGATTAGTTCAGGTCTTTCTCAGACGGAGATGGCAGTAGAAGTGTACCCTCTGCGTCTTCAATTACTTGTGATGCCAAAAGGTGACCGCTCTATTATAAGAATAAGCAAGAAGGTAAAATAGGCAGGTCTTGATATACCACTTTCTTCAGTGGCAATTGTGCTTCTTTAGTAAGGTCTTACTAAGTATATGCTGATTTATTTATTTATTTAGTTAACCTGAATATTGAAATATTTTGGGCAGGAAACCATTGCAGAACTTCACAGAAGTGCTTGTGATATCTTTGATCTTAGCATGGAACAAGTAAAAGTTTCCTATGACTCTGCTACTACTGCATCTAGTTTCAGTGTCTTTATTTTAAATCTTTTATTCAGCAGCTCATTTACTCCAGCTATTTTGTTACTTAAGAGTTTCCTCACCTGAAGGTATGCATTTGGGATTACTATGGCCGCCGGAAACATGCACTGATGAACGACATGGATAAAACACTTGATGATGCCAATATACAGATGGATCAGGATGTGAGTCTTAGTTTGTTCCACCACTTTATTAGAACCACTGTGCAAAATTCTGCTTTAGCATAGGGCTTCATAATTTTCATATGATGGTACATAGGACCTTTCATACGTTCATGTTCTGATTTAAGGCTACAGTTCCATAAAGATGTTTCTTTATCTTGGAATCTTGAACATATTACTCCTTTTGCATGATATCATCGGAAGATTCCTATATTCATAACTAGGTTATGGGTGTTTAAGTTTGAGTTGAAGTTTGCTTCAAAGCATCAAGTATGGATATATTGCTTTTATGTTGCTATGCACCAGAAACAGAATGTTTAATATTATTCTTTACCCTGTTGGTTTACAAAAGCATCTGTTTTGTTTGCACACTTTTTCTTTAAGAGGTATGTTGCCAGATCATGAGCCTCTATATTTAGGATTGGTGCATTGATGTGCATTTTGACAAATCTTGACCATTCGATTAATCTGATGGAATTAAATCAGTACATGTAAGATCAGAATAAAACTCTCCGTTTTCACCTTACCACAATTCCATCTCTCTTCCTGTCTCTTTTCCCTTCCCACAAGTCATCTTTCCACCTCTTCCGTAAAATCACAAAAAACTTTACACAGCTGTGTGGTTTGATAGTATCCAAATATCTACTATCTTTTATCCTAAAAGTATAACAGGATCCATAATATGTATGGATGGATGATGGCGTCAAAGGCCTACTCTGGAAGCCTACTCTGGAAGTCTATAATTTTTTTTAATTCTTGGGTTGATGACATTAGTGAATCCTACTAATTCTGTCTTCCTGTCAGATTCAATTGAAGAACACGACACCCATGTTCTTTTCTTCTTTTATTTTTTTAAAATTTTAATTTTAATTTTTATGAAGAACACCCATTTCCATAACAACCACTCTAATCTTTCTTAAGAAGAAGGCAAATGGGATATTGTTTATGGGAATCAAATTCTAAATTTGGATACTTATGAAACAGCGGCTGTAGCTATTTAACTACTTGACATTTTGGAGAATAGAGGGGAAGACTACTAGATAGAAGGGAGAAGAGACTGACATTGGAATGGGTTAGGGCTAAGGTGCAAAAAGAGAGTTTTATTCTTATCTGACGTGGACTGATTAATTCCATTAGGCTCCATTTGGGTGGAAGTGGGCTCCATTTGGATGGAAGTGGGCTTGACTTGGATGGAAGTATTTGAAAGAAATGATTTGGATTCGACAACAAAGCTAAATTTGCTAAAGAAAAATTAGAAAACATTGGATTGTATGTATGTGAAATAACTTGATGTAATACATTTGAAATGAATTTGAAATGACTATATGCATTGAGTCATTTGAAATCCATTTGTTTTCTTTAGTTCCTTCTTATTCAAATCTTGGCATACATGGACTGTAGTAGTCTAAATAAACAGTTTAACGTTATAATGTCATCTAAATTCCTAGATTTGAAATCACCCCATCCAAATGGCCCTTAGCTTAATTGAATGGTAAAGATTCATTTAATTGCACATAAATGCAGGATGCTAAATGCAGAAGCTCATGATCTGTGTTGTTCCAGTTAGAGAGTAAGATGTGTAGCTTCCTATGAAGTTAATAATTTCTTTCAGTCTATCATTTTTAGTTAATGATGCATTGCTACACAAAACTTGATGAGTTTAACATCTTGGTAAAAGTCATAGAGAGTAACATGTGTAGCTTGGCCCCATGTCTAAATGCTGGAAAGCTTCCATGCTGCAAGTGCTTATTACTCTACAGCTTTCTTTCTTCTTCTTCTTCTTCTTCTTCTGTTTTTGTCGTTTTCCCCCCTAATTTCATGTTGGTTTTGTTTTGTGATCAATTAAAACAGATTCTGGTGGAGGTGCTTAACCCTGTCAATGGTACCACATTGGGCAGATCCACAAGTTCTGTTCGCTACAATGGATCTTTAGAGAAGGAAGGTGCCTCTGTTCTTGTAGAGCCTTCTAAGTCAAGCTTGTCGATTGCAGGAGGTTTATCTGCAACCAAGGGTGCATCAAGAAGCTACAGCGTGGAGCTCATACAAAGTCAAGGCCTAATTGCTAGAGAATTGGATACTCCATATGGGACAATTGGTGTTAGTACTAGGGGGTCGTCTTGTGGCTTGACAGGGTTGCAGAACCTTGGGAATACTTGTTTTATGAATAGTGCTATACAGTGCCTTGTTCATACTCCGGAGTTTGCTAGATATTTTCGGGAAGACTATCATCAGGAGATAAACTGGCAAAATCCTCTGGGCATGGTTGTAAGTTTCTAATATAGTATATTTGCATGGTTACTTTTTATCTGAGTATCCTGAAACCTATAATTTTGTTGTTATAAAAGACCGTCAAATTTTGGGAATCAGTTTTTAAAATTTAATTTCCTTTTTTTTTTTCCTAGTGTTGTCTTCTAAGTGGCTTTGTTGCTGCCATTTGCTAAACTCAAAAAGTTTATTTTATCAAGCATGCAATATCTAGCTGTATGTGACACTTGCACAAAATTATTGAGGTCAGACATAATTTCTGCTCCTTATTCTCCTTTTTGATGAGCATTTTAGGATTTTCTAGATTGAGAAAAATTCAATAAGCACATGAATGATGAGTCGCTATTAGGATATCTTGAATATATGGTACATATTGTGAGAATTTTTATTAGCTTATGTGGTTCATGACTTGTGTAGTTATGGAAACACACACAATTGATTTTAATATTTCCAGTTATCCTCTAGTTGACTTAGCCACAAGTTTTTTTTGGGTGCCTCTTGTGGATATGTTGTTGACAGTTGTATTTTTGTCCACTTTATTTTGATAACCTGGTTTTGTTTCTCATGAATAGAAAACTAGCTTAGCTAGCTACCTTGCATCATGCTTGCGGTGATTGAATACTCAGCTAAACTCAACAAAGGCAGCCACAAGATTCCTTATTTTGCATGTATCTAAGATATACATATTCCTAAATGTAGAAAGCGCTTCTCGAGAGGGAATTCTTTTTTTTCTTAACAAACGTGCAAAAATAATGTGTTCAATAACGTGTCAATACTCATCAATGCATATTACATTTTTAGGTGTTTTAGTCTTGGATTGGTTAATCGCTTAAATGTTAGGTTTTAAGTATGACTTAAACAATTAAACCTGTCAATAGATGGGATCAAAGTTGAAAAAATTGAGCATAAGTGACATGCCTATGAATGCTAGTACTGAGAGCTTTATGAATGCTAGTAGTGAGACCTCCATGATTGCTTTTATGTTCAGTCAAACGTATTTTCAAGGAGTACCTTGACTCTTCTTGAGGGTATTTCTGTAGATATCTTGTTAAAATTAGCATGTTGATTGAAATCCAAGCAAGCGATTTGAAGGATGTCCTGAGATGGTGTTGATGTTTCTGTATTTTCAAAATTTTACTGATTTGCTATTTTGGCTGAATTATTTCACTGAATTGGTCAAAATGTAGGGTGAGCTAGCTCTAGCATTTGGTGAGTTACTTCGGAAACTATGGGCACCTGGACGAACACCGGTTGCTCCTCGACCTTTTAAAACAAAACTTGCTCGTTTTGCACCTCAGTTTAGTGGTTACAATCAGCACGATTCTCAGGTTTGGTACTTAACACTATGTTTTCAGCAGCGTGCACACATGCAATTTGGATGAACTTAAAAGCTAATTGTTGTATCAGGAGCTTTTGGCATTTTTGCTAGATGGTCTTCATGAAGATCTGAATCGTGTGAAACACAAACCATATATAAAGTCTAGAGATGCTGATGGCCGGCCTGATGAAGACGTAGCTGATGAGTATTGGGCAAACCACATTGCTCGTAATGATTCTATAATTGTTGATGTCTGCCAAGTGAGTATGTCATTGAAAAAATTATATGTCAAAAATTGTTGGTTAACGTTGCTCATTGTAAAAGTGCTTAACTTGTATGTAAACTTGCAAAAGTGCTGCTATTGTTACACTGCTGCTTCAAGTATTTTTTATTGTTATTGTTTGTTTGAATTTGAAGTTGATTCTGCTTGTTATCTTTTCTTCCATTATGCTTTTTCAATCAAAGACGTACTAGATAATGCTAGATAGGGTTTGCAAGGCACAACGCTTGTAAAATAGTGTCAATCTTTGCTATGATGTGGTATATTTGTAAAGAAAGAGATATGCCTTTGGTTGTTCTGGGTATCTCTCCATATGGTGGATGCGGATACCTGGATTCTTGCAATACCTGGTGTGTTGCAACTTCAAGTGCTGTTCTAATTGCTGTTTTCTATACACTGTTGGGATTTGGTGCTAGATGTCTATCTTGCTTCCTACTTGTATTTTTGCTTGCAATTCTTTTTCCTTTGATTGTACAGTTTTCTTCTTATTGAACAAGTATCTTCTATACTTGTAAAGTTGAAGATTACATTATGAGGTTTTGTTAAATGATGCATGCCCTCCCCTCAACGTAGGTAGGTGATGCATACCTCCCTTGCTACCATTGTCATTGAACAATGTTATTAATGTATTAAAAGTATATTATTATCCAACATGTGGATAAAGCTTGGTGTTCAACCTTAATTTTATTTTATATGAAAATGTTCTTTCAAGGTGAGGAACTTACCATTTTGTTCTTTCTTACACTCCTGATGCAGGAGCATCTACGAAGTTCTCTAAGATTACTTAGGCCCGTGACTCAATTGGGCTAGGGTTCCATTTACTTTAAATTATTAGTTACTTCTTTTGTTTTCCTATTCTTACTAGAATTTGGTTTAATTTCCTGTTTAGGTTTTGAATTTCCTATGTCAATTAGGTTTTTTGTATTCTAGTATAATTAGGCTAGTTAGAGACTCTTGTATTGAGTTTTTGTTGATGAATATAATTTCAGACTTTAGTCTATAGAGTTTCTATTGGGATTTTGCCCTAGAACTCAATTATCTTTGTTCCAACTTTGATTCTACTGTTTTATCCTTCTATTCTCTGTATTTTGGGTATGTTTGGGTTGCTGGACAATAGCTTATAGCCGCTGCCCTGCATCAACTTCTCATCACCTTACGGATCTCCTAAGAACAACTGCTACTCCTGCACCTTGCACCACTGCCCCAATCTTCTGTCAACCCCACCCTTGTACCACCTACAATAACTCAATTGTATGGTCCATCTAAACCTTCCACATTTGTTCTCTCTCCTTTCCAGTTTCGTCACAATTCCTTCACCTGCAGTAAAGAAACCCAATGCTAATCTATTCCAAAAGCAGAAACATATTTTAATATTATCCTTGACAAGGGGAAGATCAAAGCCAATGGCTTTTGTAGCCATACAAAATAAGAAACACAATTGGCATAACCTTTATGGGCATCGGTCGTAAAGGTTGTCGCTATATTGGGTAAGTTAGTACTGCTGTGAGTCTCTGACAGTTTTGCTGGATTTTTGTTTTCAGTCTAAGGAACTTCTGCTTTGAGCAATGTGGAGGTTTAGTGATGTAGCACAGCCCGTAGGTATTAGATTAAGCACTTAAACAACAGAACATAGAAGAATATAAGAGACCGAGGAGAAGAAATATAGATCGAAAAGACAAGATAAATGGCAGAATAAAATAGGAAACTTAAAACTTGAAATCTGGAAATCTGGAAAAGTAGAAATCCTACTAGAATTGGGAAAACTAGAGAATCTAGGAAACTAATAAATTTAGGTCCTATGCGTCCTGCATCATTTAGTGGTACTTATATGTCATGGAGATTTGGTTAGTTTTGCACCTTTATCATTGGATGCTCAAGCGAGGCTCGTTTACTAATGTTTTGTCATTTGAACCTCTCATCTCCAGCTATTGGAGTGGTTTTGTCGAACTTTAAACATGTTTTTCTTTTTAAATAGATTTTTGAGGTTGGCTTATGAAATTTTAGGTTGTTCGAAGTTTTAAGACAATCTTGTAGGTTTGGGGTATTTGGATTCTTATCTGGTTTATATCTTAAGGTAATTGATTAGAGCTTTTATGTGCATTTGGGAAATTAGTATCTTGGGGACTCAAGTGATGGATTTGTATTGGAGCTTGGGTGCTTGGGTGGGTCCGGAATCCGAAGAAATTTAGCATGATATCAAGAGTGGTGGAGGTAGCTTCAAGATGAGTTGCAGTAGAGTGTCTTTTGATCTGAAAAAAAAGGCAGAGACAAAAGATGGGGATGTGGTAGAGTGCAAATTGATGACCAGTGACAGCTCCTTAACTTCTGGAGGTTAGCATCACATCTGAAAAGTTCAAATGTGGGGCCTGTTATTTGAACACTTCGATAGGAAAGCGTGTGCTGTTTAAGCAAACCACAGGGAAGTTTATGTTATTGACTGAGTTAGACAGAAACATAGAAGTTATTATTTTATTTTTTTTGTTAAATACACCTTGAATTTTCCTCTTTAAAGTTCTAAGTTGTCTGTTGACATACCAATTGTTTTGATTTGCTGCCACAGAGTCACATGCAACACTTAGTTAACGTTAGGTGACACTTCCAGGATGACATCCAATCCTAAGGTTTTTGCTCATAACCTTCAGAGGCTCGTCAACCTCAAAATCTCATCATGAGTAAACCTCAAACCAGTATATGGCAACTTGCCACTCATTTGGCTTAGCTGGTGCCTGAGTTTAAATATGTTGGTTGTAAATCTAGGTTTGTACTTTGTAAGTGTTTCCTTATCCCTTGTATGATTCTTCTCCTAGTGGGATAATTCTATGGCTATTTGTTCTGACAATTCTATTCATGGAATAAGCAAATGATGGTTTTTGACTTTTTTTTGAATTTATTTTTTTGATTACGTTATATGATGCATCAATTATAAGCTTCCTGATTTTGTATCTCATTTATCAAAATAAAATCCTATTTTTACTGTTTGATGCTATGAAGGTCAGTGAGTAATGGCTTGGCATTTTCAAATCTAGTATGTTTTTACTGATTCTGGATCCTAATCGAAATGCTTATCCTGGTAGTTTGTATAAATGACATTTTTGGCTTATAAGGACTAAGAAAATATTGTTTGATAAGTGCTAACAAGATTGTCTTTATATGTCAGCTCAGCATAAATCCCCTAATTAAATGCTCCTACAGAATGTGTTTTTAAAACTTCATTACTTCAATCCATATATACAAGTACAAAATAGTTTTTCCTCACGGTTATGATGTTTCCTGTTTTACAGGGCCAGTATAAGTCAACTTTGGTTTGTCCCATTTGCAATAAAGTCTCTGTTACTTTTGATCCTTTTATGTACCTTTCGTTGCCACTCCAGTCCACCACCACTAGAACAATGACAGTAACAGTTTTTACTTGCGATGGAAGTGCATTGCCATCTGCTTGTACTGTCACAGTCCCTAAACAGGGACGTTGCAGGGACTTGATCCAGATGCTTAGTAATGCTAGTTCTGTAAAGCACAGTGAGAAGCTTTTGCTTGTGGAGGTCTGTAGCATTTACATTTGGAATCTGATGCTTCTGTTCTTCTTTCAGAATGTGTATGGTTGGTTGAACTTATTCAATTTGTGGTTCACAGATACAACACCATATGATTCAGAGATTTTTAGAAGACCCATTAATATCATTATCTACCATCAAAGATGACGACCATCTTGCTGCTTTTAAGGTTCCAAAGTTGGCAAACACAAAATATCTTCAATTGATACACCGCCGTCGAGAGCAGTATGTATACTTTGATCTTGACCTTATAGTCTGCACTGTGCTTAGAAAGGCTGTCACCCACTCACCCCAAGTTTGATTCCCGTGTTTTCCTTGTTTGATTAGTCCCTGATCTTAATCATTTTGCGCTTAACTAATTTATCCATTGTTATATGTATCCTGAAAAAAGGCTGGTTGTTTAGTTAAGACTGCAAAAATGTCGTTTTCCAAAAGCAGGTTGTCACATTTTCCTAATCAGAACAGCATGTAAAATGATTAATGTGGTGTTGACTTGTCTTTCTCATTTTGAATCATAAACAACAAAATTGATGTGGTGTTGATTTGTCTTTCACTCTGAACTATAAACAACTGCACTTGTTTTTCTGGAGTTATCTGGTAGATTGATCATTTTATAGCTTCTTCTACTAACTTTTAATTGTCTCCTAGAGGAAATAGTGATTCGCAGATCACATCAGGATGGAAACCATATGGAACACCTCTTGTCTTGCCAATCTCATGTGACGATGAAATTATTGGAGGCAACATACTGATGATGGTTCATAAAATGCTCTCTCCAATGCTTAGAACTAAAAGTTTGGAGCATACTAAGATATCTGGTGTAAGATCTGCAACAGAAGGATCAGACCCCTCTCTTGACTTGTGTTCCGGCGGAGCATGTACTGATTCTGTTGTATCAAATTCAGCAAATAAGGATATCACTAGTTCTAAACCAGTGTCTTCTCTAGAATTGCCTCTTCAGTTGGTCGGTGAAAATAATACATGCACTGATCTATGGGTGGGGGTAGAGAAAGCCATCAGAATGGCCTCATCATCAACATCAGTACTAATATATGTTGATTGGTCACAGAAGTTTTTAGAAAAGTATGACACCCATTATCTGGAAAACTTGCCAGAAGTTTTCAAGTATGGACCTGTAACAAAGAAAGCCCGCACTGAACCTCTCTCGTTGTACACCTGCCTTGAAGCTTTTCTACGGGAAGAACCACTAGTACCTGAAGATATGTGGTTAGTCTCTCTCTCTCTCTCTCTCTCTCTCTCTCTCTCTCTCTCTGTGTGTGTTCAAAGTCACACAAATGATAATATAGAATTATAGGTAACTACATAAGGCTTCAGGTGTGTGCGGGATCCAATGCCTTTTTTTTATTAATTAGGTGTAGAATCTTTTAGGGCTTAGCTCTCGCCTAGAGGGTTTATTATTTTTTCGGTGTTGAATTGCCATTTAGGGCTTAGCTCCTGGGTTTTGTGCACCCAAAACCCTAGAGCTAAGACCTAAACGGACGCATTTTATTCACATTTAATGTGCCCTTTGAACATCAAGAGGTGCTATTTGGATGGAGCAGTATCCGGGAGTGTGGTATCCTGCGTAACAAGCAGATTAATGATAACTATATATCCATGCATCACTATATCCATGATGGATTAGAAGGAAATTTATGGTTTTCTGCATTGTGGGATGAACCAAATAGTTTTATTTTTCAAATTGTTTGGCAGTGTCAATTTCACCTTTGGTCCCCAAGAACTTTTGTGAGAATTCCACCTTTGGTGCTACAGAAGATGGTGCGAGTATTTTCTTTTGGAATTTGAGTGCAATTGTTACATGATTGAAAATGCCTTACAATTGTTACTTTACAGATCAATGAGTTGTTAAAACTTATAATTAGGGAGCCAGATTTTTGAGCTTTATGAAGCAACTTTAGAATGAAGCATTTTTAAATTTCTAGTATAAAATAGTTCTGTGGTTGTAGTCTGGCAAAGTATCAAAACTGTCAAAATATTATGCTGGTATCTGATAAAGAGTCATCTGTCTAGTTAGTTCCTTTTGTTGAAAGAGGAAACATTGCCATTCATCTACGAAATATGACCTATTAATAAAATATATGGTGAAGGTACTGTCCCCAGTGCAAGGAGCGTAGGCAAGCAAGTAAAAAGCTTGATCTATGGAGGCTTCCAGAAGTGTTAGTCATCCATCTAAAGAGGTTCTCGTACAGTAGGTCGATGAAGCATAAACTGGAAACCTTTGTTGACTTTCCGATTCATGACTTTGATCTAACAAACTATGTAGCTAGCAAGAAAAACGCTCGACGTCAACTTTACGAACTCTATGCCTTGACCAACCACATTGGCGGAATGGGTAGCGGGCACTACACTGCGCATATCAAGGTGAGTATCTGAAAGGATTTCTTTGGTTGAAATATCAGCTGCATTTGGTATAAATCTTCTTATCGACTGTTATTGTTGTACAGCTTCTAGATGAGAACAGGTGGTATAGTTTTGATGACAGTTGTGTATCGCCCATAAATGAAGAAGAGGTGAAGTCAGGAGCTGCGTATGTACTCTTTTATCGGCGTGTTATGACTGAAGATGCCGATGCTAGCTGCTAAAAATGTGGTCCAATCCTCTGCAGGTGAGGTGACGACAATGTTTAATCACAAAACTAGCCTCTCTAGGGCATGTATATTTCTTGCGAACCCTCGGTTTGTAATAGCTCGGTTTGTTTAAGAGACAAGTCAAGCTGGGGCTTAGGCATGTTCGTCTCTTAAGGCTAGTGTTCTTAGAAGTGTCATGTCTGTATTTTTTTTAAATTTTATGTTGAAAATGTATTTGTTTACTATAAAATATCCATGTCCTTGTTGCTATTTGTTAATTCCTATCATAGTAAAATATCCATGTCCTTGTTGCTATTCGAAGAAAATATCATTTTTTTGAGCTGGCAATATTTTGGCGAAATACTATCTAGTTATTGTGATAATTTCGATATTATAGTTTTGAATTCTGACCTTGATATTTTCCCCCATTATGTTGATTTATTTATTAAATACATCGCCATAATTTTGATAATATCGCGAAATAAATATAAACGTGTCAAAAATTATTCAAGAAAATCCATCGCGTGCTTGCAAGGCCTGGGATTTGAACTGTTGTCAACATGGTAAAAATTATCTTTAACTATTTTCAAGTACTTGAGTTAAAAACATATGCTTCCTTTTTAACTCATTAAATTTTTTTTGGGTCCTTTATTCATTTTTGAAGACTAGGAAAGATGGACTATAAGGTTCTTTGGACGTGTAGGGCTCGTTTGTTACCTAGGATTGTCTTGACACGAATTATGTTTAGGGACTGGCTTGGCTTGGCTTGGTCTAAGTTGGATAATACTTATACTGTGTTTGGTGTATGCTTAGATTAGGACTAGATTTTTTTTTATTTTTTCAAAACTATATATATATAACAGAAGCAAGTAGTCCAACCAAATTATAAAGCCCCAAAGGCGCCTATGCAACATGAGTCACCTACTAGATCAGATATGGAAGGTTCCACTTTTGAATTATGCAATGCCCAATTAAGAGTTCTTAGTAAGCCATTTAAAATTCATTGGTCAAAGTTAGATGCCCATTTCCAAGCCCCTTAAAATGAATCACGAAAAGCCAGATATCATGATTCTTTCCCCAAAGCTCAATGAAAAGAAATTTTTAATGAGTGGAAAGAATATCTAAAAGCAACCAGGTCTGAGTCACCTTATCTTAATTACTTTAACACAAGAAAAATGAGAAAAACCCGATAACACTAAAGTTACCAGTAGTCACCCTCCAGTAGAAACAATAATAATTAGTCATAAGAATGCCAGAGTCATCGCCAGTCCATACAAAATTACTGAGTCAAAAGATGATCAAGTTAAAAAAGTCTTAGAACAGAATAATTATACCAACACAAGCCTAATAGCCATAGGCAAACAGTTAGATAAAATAGAAACTAAAGTCGATAAGTTAATTCCTCAAGAAGTCACCCTTAAGCCTAAGAAAGAAAAGCCCTTAGTTAAATTTCAAGAGTTAAAACCAGAGTCTTCCCTTAAAGTCAACCCAACAATGAGAAAAATAGAAGAAATGTTTAAGGAGTTAACCCCAGTTAAGCCTAAGCCAAATAAAGATAAAGATAAAGGAAAAGATGAAGAAACCTCAGTTAGAGTTTTACAGTTTGAAGTTAATTCAGATAACAAGTCAATTATGTCTTTAGAGTCAGCTTCTAGTCAAGAGTCAGAAACTAGTAATATTTCTAAAATTGAACAAGCCTTCAGTAACCTACAAGTTCTTCAGGATGCCCAGAGTCTTAGAGTTAGTCATTTAATTGTATAAAACGACTAACTCAACTATGAGAACTTGCTAATTCAGAAGAACTTGCTAACTCATAAGTTAAATTCAAACTGTAAAACTCTAACTGATGGCATAAGTGTAAGTTATGTATATATATATATATGGGTATGTTATAGTAATAATATACTTGTATATACATGTATATATGTATATAGGTGTGTATACATTATAATACGTACATGGGTACACATATATGTATATCTATATACATATATATATATATATATATATATATATATATATATATATATATATATATATATATATATTTATGTGTATGTATATATATACATTATATTTTGTGTATGTAAGTATAATATAATAATAATAATAATAAATATATATGTTATTAGTATTACAATATAATATATGCATTTTATACATTGGTGAGCATGTGACTAGCTAATTCTCTTTTTTCATATGGGTTTAATAGTCCCCTCCTAAGGAGGTGTTTTTGGTGGGCCCGGTATTAGCAATCCCATTTAAGACTAGGATTAGATAAAACAAACATGATACTAATTTAGTCCAAGCCAAGCCTGTGTAACAAACGACCCCGTAAGGTATTCATTATCGATTTTCGACAATTTTAAATAAAAAATTAATATAAGGAAGTGTGATATCATTGAAAAAAGGAAAAATTCAACTTAGACCCCTGAAGTTTGTCATAATTACAGTCAGAAATTATAGGTTTCATTTAGGGAGCTTTAGTTTTCACATGCAATATAGTTTACTATTTAGGTAAATAGGAATTCAATTTCAGCTAATTAAGATAAAGCCAAAAGCCAAAATATAGTACCTGCTTTTACCATAATATAATTAAAGAACATTAAAATTACAACATATGCCATTATGCCATTAAATTCAAATTTCAATATTTAGTTTCAAATTTACAAAACATGCCATTTTCCCATTCGCGTGAGTATTCGTCTTCACCTTGAGAAACCGCCTTCCACGTTTTCACACTATTCTCAAAAACTCATACGACAATCGTTCATGGTAAACCATGATCAACGACGACCACCAATGATTGAAGCTGATTCTTTCTCTTGGAAAAAAAACAGTAAGAAAATCAACGCTCTAACACAAATTTCCCTTCGATTTTAGGGTTTTAAGATTCTAGACAGTTTAGCTACTGTTTGTTATGCATGCTTCCTTTGGAAAAATGGATGACTCTTTGGATTCACAACTACTAATGGTTTAGGTTTTGCCTTTGTTTATAGGGATTAAGGACTTTAGAAATTTTACCTACTATTCATTCTTCATTTTGCAATGTAGTTTAGGTTTGAAAACCTCTAAAAACCAAAAAATCACCAAACAAAGAGAAACAACATCAAATATATATATTTTCTGCACTGAAGAAAACATTCGTAGTTCTTGTTTTGACTATGATGATCTTTCCATTTCATGTCAAGTAGATGTATATTTTTTTGTTATATTTTGTGTTTTGGATTGCTCCTATTATAGTTCTATTATGTTTGATGTTTGCGTTTTGGTTGCTCCTTTTAAAAGAGGAAGAGCATCAAATATTTTTGTTTTCTGCATAGCAAAAAATTGTTGTCCATTTCTCGGCTTCAATTCATCGTTGAGAATTCAATACCATCAATTTCTATCGAATCCCTTCTATCAAAGGTAGCACCGGCAAATCTCGAAATACACCAACCCAATTATTAAACAACTCAACTAAACTGTTTGTCATCTCCCCATAACGCATTCCTTTGAAAAATGCATTGGCATAGTGGTCTCTAGAAAAATCAGATATAAATGTCTTCACTTTCGAACTCCCAATAATCACCAACCCATCCATTGTTACTTTAAACTCTTCCTCCATAACAGCATATGCACATCTACTAAATAAATTGATAACACAGTCTTGGAGCAGTTTACCATAACCTGACTTCAGGTACTTCAATATCAAATTCTGTTTGAGGTGATAGTAACAGTAGGAATGAGGTCATCTAGCATCTAGGAAGCACGGCCCCCATTGCATTTAACAAACCTTTATTACGGTCCGAGAAAAAAGTCACCATTCTCCCCATTAGTAGCAATATAGTAGCCAAATGTTGCAGAAACCAAGTCCAATTCTCCTTTGTCTTAGAATCAACAACTCCAAAAGCTAGAGGATAAAATTCTGCAAAACAAAACCAAAAGCACAAGTATAAGCAATAAACGGAAACTGCAGTGCAGTTTATGAAAACAAATCTGCTCAAATTTAAAAGGAAACCAAAAGGCAAATTCATGATCAAAGTACTAAAACTAAGTTCAAAACACATATAAGTCCATGAGCTAGTGTAACATTCCCATACACATGCAAATATTATTCTGAAATTAAATTATGAAACAAGAAACTGCTCTGGTAAAAAACTGCAACAAATGGAAACTGCAATGCAGTTTATGAAAACAAATCTGTTCAAGTGTGAAAAGAAAACTAAAGGAAAAGCCATGATCAAAGTACTAAAACTAAGTTCAAAACACATTTAAGTTCATGAGCAGTTGCAACATTCCCATAGACTTGCAAAAATTATTCGAAAATCGAATTATGAAACAAGAAATTGCACTGCAGTTTCTGTTTAAAACCTACAACAAATGGAATCTACAGTGCAGTTTATGAATGCTCAACAAACAATTGACAACACAAAATAGTAAACATAAACTGCAATGTTGAGTACAGAAAATAACAGCAGTATTACAAAAAACACAAAAATCCAATACTGTACAGTAACCATACCTTGATTCCTATTCTTTCCGGAAGCACAAAGAAGCTGCCCATTGTACTTGCTATTAAAAAATGTAGCATCAATAAACAACAAGGGGATGCAATATTGAAATCCAGCAATGGAACTGCCAAACGATACAAAAAATTGTCTAAAGCGATTAATTCCAGCTTCACATTTAAGCTCGCACAGAGGACCACTGTTGGTTTCCTTTACGGTGTCCGCATACCACACTAACTCGTTCAAGGACTTTGACTCGTCACTGTGAACGTCTAGTTTCACTAACTTTTTGCCAAACCATGCTTGGTAGTATGAAATGTCTATACTATAATAATCTATGAACTCGTTTATAATCTCAACTGGCTTCAGCTCTGGTTTTGCATGAATTTTGTCAACAAAGAGAGCGGACACCACACGAGACCTCATCATCTTACTCTTTGATTCCCGTATCCAACCACACATGTATGCACATTATTTAACGTCTGAATTACAAAATAGCCAGTAGCTTCGCAACTAGACGCATCAACAAGCCAACTACAACCCAACAACTTCTTATTCGAACAATAAAAAATTAAATCCTACTTCAAGAGCATACTTGCACAATTTCAACTAGAACTCCTCTACACCACCGTCAAACTTTTGCCTACATGATGTATGTACGTCTCCCACTCATTCGACAACAAAGGCTTAGCACTTGCTCTCTTTGACCTGCCCAAAAATTTATTTCTATCTTTAGCAGTACTAGAACACGACGACTCGCCCTTTTCACATGCTATCAACCCCTTGTTTCCACAAAAATCACCATTATCCTCACTGCTCTCGCATAAATCCTTAACTAAAATTTCCATGCTCTTCACATTTGATATCGACAAATATGCCATCATCATGTCTACATCACTATCCGTTTCTAGTAAACAACTTGAATAACCGGATAGCGAATACCGTAACGTGAAACTACCCAACTGTAAACCCCTAAACCTTAGACACAAAGTCTTCGAAACATTAACCATGGATGACTTTGCCGAAACTGAAAACATAATGATTTCCAACTTATATGTGCACTTGGCTAAGACACAAACCTCCATTAGCCTTGAAAATGCAAACAAAACAACAAACAAAAACAGAAAACAATTCAAATTAGTAAGTAATGTAGATGAGCAGTTGTAACATTCCCATAGACTTGCAAATATTAGTTTCAAATAGAATTATGAAACAAGAAACTGCACTGTAGAGTCAAAAACTGCAACAAATGGAAATTGCAATGCAGTTTATGAAAACAAATTTGCTCAAGTGTGAAAAGAAACCAAAAGGCAAAACCATGATAAAAGTACTAAAACTAAATTCAAAACACAATTAACATTCCCATAGAATAGTAAAAATTATTCTGAAATCAAAATATGCAGTTTCTGATAAAAAACTGAAATAAACGAAAACTGCAGTGCAATTTATGACAAAACATATGCTCAAATTTGAATAGAAACCAAAAGGAAAAGCTATGATCAAAGTACAAAAAGTAAGTTTAAAACACATTCAAGTCGATAAGCAGTTGTAACATTCCCATAGAATAGCAAAAATTATTCTGAAATTAAAATATGGAACAGGAAATTGCACTGCGATTTCTGATAAAAAACCGAAATAAACAACAACTGCAATGCAATTTTTGAGGAAACATATGCTCAAATTTGAATAGAAACCAAAAGGAAAAGTCATGTTCGAAGTACTAAAACTAAGTTCAAAACACATTTAAGTCCATAAGCAGTTGTAACATTCCCTTACACTTGCAATGCAGTTTATGAAACAAGAAACTGCAAAAACTGCAACAAACAAAAACGACAATGCAGTTTATGAAAGAAAATAAAAAAACTTCGAATAGAAACCAAAAGGAAACCACCATCAAAGTATTTAAACTAAATTCCAAAAACATATAAGTCGATATAAACAAAAAAAGGTTCTCAAGTACTCATACCTCAACACCTAGAACTGCCAAAAATCTCCCCAACCAAACAGCAGCTCAAAATCAAATCTGATCACAAAACGAATTTAGCGTTGAATGCCACAAGATTGAGTTCGAAATACCCGAACTAAGGAGAACATAAATCGCCCAAAACTGACCTTGATTCTGCATGCAAAAGCAAAATTACACCCATAACATAAAGATCAATCTAAATAACAGAAAATATAATCAGAATAAAACATAAAAACGAAGAAAATCAAATGAAAACCTACCAGAAAATCAAAGCTCCAATCGCAGCTAAATGAACCAGAGCTCCAAAACCTCAAAGCTGAACGAAAACGAAAGAGAAGCTGAAATCGTTCGTAGTTTAAACAGCCAGGGGTAAAAAAGTCATTTAGTTTGTAAGTTTTAAAGTTGGGCCAGGCTTTTTAAGAAGAAGGATAGTATTGTCTTTTCAGTTTTTATTTTTAAGCTGGCCCAACGAATCTGGGCCTCCTCTTTGGCCTAAACCAAAAAAAAAAAAATTCTTTCCTAGGTATTAAAACCCAAACAAAATTACCCCATGTCTCAAATACTAATTAGTAAAGTTAGTTATGTCTAATATCTAATTTTTCTTTGATTTTAAACTAAAGCTACCTTAATTTTTTATTTTTTTTAATGTGTAATGTTTTGAAATCTTATGGGGTGTTTGTGTAATTTTCAAAACCTGAAAGGTTTTAGGGGGTGTTAATTCGAAAATGACTTCGTTCTTTGTCGAAAATTTCTTCTTCCTTCTCGACTCGATGCTCAGCTCTCTGAGCCAGCCAGCCATGCCAGGTCAGCCTCTAACTCACTCTCTCTCTCTCTCTCTCTCTCTCTCTCTCTCTCTCATTTCGATACCCTCGGTCTTAGCCTCTCAATCTCCAATCTTGGCGTCAACCACTTCGAATCTTGAAGTGGGTGTTCACTGTCATCTCAGTCTCAGATAAACCTCCTCTTCCTCAACCTACTCGGTATGTGCTTTCCAATTTAGTGAAATTACGTTTGTTCTGTGAAATTTATATCAGGGTTTGTGTAGAAATTAGTTTGGGGCTTCGGTTTTGTCAAACAAAGTAGGGTAAATATTTGGTTATGCTCAGATTCGCTCATATTTTTGTTCTTCTCCAATATGGAGGTATTTATATAAGTACAACCCTAAATAAAATAAGAAATAAATCTAAATTACAATAGAAAATAAATCTAAATTACAATAGGAAATAAATCTTAATTATAATTGGACTAGACAAATAGGTAAGTAACTAAAATCCTAACATAGTAAGGACTCGCCAACACTCCCCCTCAAGTTGGGCAAAGATATTTCGGACGCCCAACTTAAGAAGCGAGTCATAGAACACCATACTTGAGAAGCACCAATTGTAGAGAAGGTCTTTTCGTCAACCACAAGTGAAACAAGTGACAAACTAAAGCAAAGTTCGCAGCGGAAACACAAGAGCAAACCCTAAAAAATAAGGCACATAGCAGAACACAAACCCTGTGAGCACGGCAGCAGATAAGGCAGAACACAGAAATTCTGTGAGCACGGCAATAGATATGCAGAACACAAAAACCCTGTGAGCACGGCAGCAAATAAGGCAGAACACAGAAATCTGTGAGCACGGCAATAGATAGGCAGAACACAGAAACCTTGTGAGCACGGCAATAGATAAGGCAGAACACAGAAACCCTGTGAACACGGCAAAAGCAAAGGCAACCAAACCCTAAAAATAAGGTAAGGCAAGGCATGGCAAGGCAAAGCCAAACCCTAACAAATAAGGTAAGGCAAGGCAAAGAAAGTCAAGAGTAAAGGCAAGGTCAACGGGCATGACCACAGCGGAAACACACCAGCAAAGGCATGAGCAACAATACTGGCACCAACAAGAGCAACAAGTCAGAGACATAACAGGCATCATCAACAGCAATACAAGGCATTAGCACTAGCAACAACAGAGACAACTTCTCTTCACTCCCCCTCAAACAAAGTAGTGTCTAGGGTTAGGGTAGAGACATATCAAAACACAGCAACATCATCGGCAATGACCATAGCAACAGAAAGCGAAGCAAACAAAGGCAATATCAACGGCAACAATAATGGCAACGGTAACATCAATTGCAGTAGTAGAGGCAACGACAACAGCAACAGTTCTTCCATATCAACTTTAGCTAATTCACGCAGACAACTTCTCTCCACTCCTCCTCTCCCCCTGCAGAGAAGAGGTCGTCGGAGTCAAGAAATAAGCAACATCTTCATGGGAATATGTCAAGCTAATGGGGATACGTCAATAAACATATCCTTTCACTCCCCCTCCCCCCTTGAAGAGGAGGGGAGGAGAGCACTTAAATTGCAAGGAAAACGCAAATACAGGTCATAAGAAAACCTAGGCTCTTATACCATGTCAAACAAAGTAGGGTAAATATTTGGTTATGCTCAGATTCGCTCATATTTTTATTCTTCTCCAATATGGAGGTATTTATATAAGTACAACCCTAAATAAAATAAGAAATAAATCTAAATTACAATAGGAAATAAATCTTTTAATTAGGCTGTTGGAGTTTTTGGATTAAATTTAACCTTGATGCCTAAAGGTTTACCTGTTGATTAACATCATATCTACCTTATTCTTTCCTTTCTTTTATGGTCTATGGTAACGGAGATTTCATTATGGGAATCCCAAGCCTCCGCATTTACAAAGTGTGCATTTACACGCATTTTGCAAAATCTGGGACATTCAAATAATCTTATGACAGTAGGTAGGCCACATCAGCTTTGGTAAAGGAGATTTCATTATGGGTCTTATCTTTTCTGTTGTATTAGTATTAGACAATCAGATTATAGACAATTTCTGATTCATTGTGATCATAAGCTGTTCAAGAATGGTTTTGTATTTTTGTGATCATAACCAGATTAAATGAGTAAAGTGTTACTGATTTATGTTTTTAGGATATTGTGAATTGGCCTGAAATTGGTTACTTTCTCAGTATTTGGAATCTTAATGTGAATAGTAACTTTGATTGGACCTGTATCTTTTGGGAAATTAGTGTTACAAACATGGTTGTTCATACTTAAATTGTTGTTTAATTGGCATTTGGTCATGCATTAATTGGACAGTCTGCTCCAATATGATTACAGACAACGAATAAGAGACACTTACCATAGCAATGGGGATTCAATATGTGAATACCATGTGGTTTAATTTTGTATGTAATGCTCTTTTCCTCCATCACTGTAGATGGAATCTTAATTTTGAATAATAACTTTCGCTTTGGCATTATTTTCATGCAGTGTTGTCCCTGCAGCTCCTGAGCAAGATAAGGGGAAGGAAGAATATAAGGATGTAAGTTTTAATCAATGGTTCGACTTCTGTCAATGTTGGCATTTTTGAAATATGGCATGTCATCTTATTAAGGTACACATTTGTTAATTACTGCCCTTGATGTAGATGTCATTTCCTCTTAAATTTCAGAGTAAAGCTATCATTGAGCCAATTTCATTTGGACAGCAGAAGTTAGCATCTATGGCATCTAGTGGTGGTCAAGTAATTGGAGTTGCGGTATTGTTCCGCCCCTCACCACCATATTCTTTTGTATGAAACTTTAAGATTGTTTGAGAGATTGAATCAGACACATGTTCAGAGAAGCAAACTTTGTGGTGGTATTAGTTTTTTGTTTGGATGCTTCATGTGTGTTTTGCGTGACTTCTCTCTAGTTAGCTCGTGTGGTCATCAAAATTATAAATATATGTAAACATTGTAAATGTTTAAGTTGACCTAGCACAATTTTTTTATACATACAATCCAAGTTTCACCACTCTCTCTCTCTCTCCTATCTTCTGACCTCTCTTTCTTAATTTCTTTACCAATGCTTTGGAGAAAGGAAAACCCCTAGTCTACTCACACACAAACTGATTAAATGGTAGATAAAATCCCTCGTGTTTTCTTTCTCACCCAAAGAAATCAATCATAAATGAAAACAAAAAGAAACAGAAGATAGTTGAGGAAAATAGGGTCCGATTTGGGTGGAAATTGGGATTGAAGCAGTGGGCTGTATCTACATGAGGAGGGTGGGACCAGACTAGAGGAAGAGAAAGAGGGCGAGGATAATGGTCTTAGGGTTTAGGAAGTTACAGTGAGAGGGGGTTTGGATTTGGCTGTTTATGTTATAAGCTTGGTTTTGATTTGCCCTTTCTAAAATGAACAAAAAAAAAATAGTAGTGAGCTTAAGTTTTTTGATTTACCAGTAACGGTAGAATTGGATATAAATGTGTCAGATAATTATGCATGGTTGTAGGGTTTACATAGAAAACTTCTACTTAAAAATAGGTAGAAAGGTGAAGTTTCAATATGAAGAAAAGTTATCCAGAGAGACTTAAATCAAAAGGACCCTTCATTAAATGTTCTCTTTGTAAACTGCCAAGCCCATTAACCAACATCCATGTGCATTAGTGAAATTTCCAAATCATGAAGCTTCATAAAATGAAGAAGACAAACCCTATTAACCAGCTTGCATATGCACAAACAAAATTATTGAAACTGCAAATCATGAAACTATATAAAATGAAGAAGACAAACCTATGAGACCCAGGGCAAATAGCTAGCTACTAAATTCACAGCAGTTTACAAAGAGAACATTTAATGAAGGGTCCTTTTGATTTAAGTCTCTCTGGATAACTTTTCTTCATATTGAAACTTCACCTTTCTACCTATTTTTAAGTAGAAGTTTTCTATGTAAACCCTGCAACCATGCATAATTATCTGACACATTTATATCCAATTCTACCGTTACTGGTAAATCAAAAAACTTAAGCTCGCTACTGTTTTTTTTTTCTGTTCTTTTTAGAAAGGGCAAATCAAAACCAAGCTTATAACATAAACAGCCAAATCCAAACCCCCTCTCACTGTAACTTCCTAAACCCTAAGACCATTATCCTCGCCCTCTTTCTCTTCCTCTAGTCTGGTCCCACCCTCCTCATGTAGATACAGCCCACTGCTTCAATCCCAATTTCCACCCAAATCGGACCCCATTTTCCTCAACTATCTTCTGTTTCTTTTTGTTTTCATTTATGATTGATTTCTTTGGGTGAGAAAGAAAACACGAGGGATTTTATCTACCATTTAATCAGTTTGTGTGTGAGTAGACTAGGGGTTTTCCTTTCTCCAAAGCACTGGTAAAGAAATTAAGAAAGAGAGGTCAGAAGATAGGAGAGAGAGAGAGAGAGAGAGAGAGTGGTGAAACTTGGATTGTATGTATAAAAAAATTGTGCTAGGTCAACTTAAACATTTACAATGTTTACATATATTTATAATTTTGATGACCAAACGAGCTAACTAGAGAGAAGTCACACAAAACACACAGGAAGCATCCAAACGAAAAATTGATACCACCACAAAGTTTGCTTCTCTGAACCTGTGTCTGATTCAATCTCTCAAACAATCTTAAAGTTTCATACAAAAGAATATGGTGGTGAGTGGCGGAACAATACCGCAACTCCAATTACTTGACCACCACCAGATGCCATAGATACTAACTTCTGCTGTCCAAATGAAATTGGCTCAGTGATAGCTTTACTCTGAAATTTAATAGGAAATGACATCTACATCAAGGGCAGTAATTAACAAATGTGTACCTTAATAAGATGACATGCCATATTTCAAAAATGCCAACATTGACCGAAGTCGAACCATTGATTAAAACTTACATCCTTATATTCTTCCTTCCCCTTCTCTTGCTCAGGAGCTGCAGGGACAGCACTGCATGAAAATAATGCCAAAGTGAAAGTTATTATTCAAAATTAAGATTCCATCTACAGTGATGGAGGAAAAGAGCATTACATACAAAATTAAACCACATGGTATTCACATATTGAATCCCCATTGCTATGGTAAGTGTCTCTTTTTCGTTGTCTGTAATCATTATTGGAGCAGACTGTCCAATTAATGCATGACCAAATGCCAATTAAACAACAATTTAAGTATGAACAACCATGTTTGTAACACTAATTTCCCAAAAGATACAGGTCCAATCAAAGTTACTATTCACATTAAGATTCCAAATACCGGGAACGTAACCAATTTCAGGCCAATTCACAATATCCTAAAAACATAAATCAGTAACACTTTACTCATTTAATCTGGTTATGATCACAAAAATACAAAACCATTCTTGAACAGCTTATGATCACAATGAATCAGAAATTGTCTATAATCTGATTGTCTAATACTAATACAACAGCAAAGATAAGACCCATAATGAAATCTCCTTTACCATAGACCAGAACATAACCCAATTCCTCATTCAGACAAATAACATCTAATCCAATATATCTTGAACCACATTCACGGCCAGAAGTAAACCACGGATACCGCACAACAAGCATCAAATCCAAAAACTCCAAATTAGGCATCAAGAAAAGCAGTGCGTATAAAAGAAGGGAAAGAATAAGGCATATATGATGTTAATAAACAGGTAAACCTTTAGGCATCAAGGTTAAATTTAATCCGAAAACTCCAACAGCCTAATTAAAACCGAAGCCCCAAACTAATTTCTACATAAACCCTAATATAAATTTCACAGAATAAACGTAATTTCACTAAATTGGAAAGCACATACCGGGTAGGTTGAGGAAGAGAAGGTTTATCTGAGACTGAGATGACAGCGAACACCCGCTTCAAGATTCGAAGGGGTTGACGCCAAGATTGGAGATTGAGAGGCTAAGACTGAGGGTATCGAAATGAGAGAGAGAGTTAGAGGAGGCTGAGATCATCGAAATGAGAGAGAGAAAGAGAGAATTAGAGGCTGACCTGACGTGGGTGGCTGGCTGAGAGAGCTGAGCGTCAAGTCGAGAAGGAAGAAGAAATTTTCGACAAAGAACGAAGTCGTTTTCGAATTAACACCCCCTAAAACCCTTTCATGTTTTGAAAATTACACAAACACCCCTTAAGATTTCAAAACCTTACACATTAAAAAAAGAAAAAAGAAATAAAAGATGAGAAGTTACTATTGTGGTAGATGATAATCCAATTTCGTCTAATTTAGATTTGGTCAATAGCTAAAATATAATATTCAATTTTACAATAATGTAATTAAAATATCTTAAAATTACACACTGCCACTCTAATATTTTAACACATTTATTTAAAATCAATCACACAATGTGAGGACCCACTTTTGGCAACCACCCACTGCCGATTGATGCCACCCACTGCAGCGACAATCACTGCCCGGCCAAATACCACCACCACCACCTCCGGTGCCCTTTACTCACCCTTAAAAAATGTGCAAATTTTACGTTCATTAAGAGACTCGAACCTTGACCCTCAACATTATTTTTGTGATATTTTTTCATTCACAAAATATTTATATTAACAGTAAAAGGTTTATATAATTGATAGTACGACATAGTGTGTACTTTTTTGGTACTCTTATATTGATATTTTTTTTTAGGTTTATAATAGAAACTCCAAAACAATGTGTATTTTTATGTTACTATTATATTAATTTCTTTTTAGTTTATATAATAAAAACTGGAACACATTGTGTATTTTTATGTTACTGTTATATTGGTATTTTTTTAGGTTTATAGAATATAAATTGAAAGGAAAACATGACTTTGTCAGTACAGGAATGCACACAAGGTGCGAAAGTCTACAGGAATTTAAACCTAATCCTCTGATACCAAGTTGACAGGACCCGACACAAATTCCACTTTTGAATCTGAGCCGAACCCTATGCGTGTCCGACACCTAGCAGGTGCCGGGCACACTTAACCAAATTGCCCTTCTAACTAATACTCCAAAATTTCTTAGGGTTTGACTTTTGCCGAAAATTCGGCAGAGTTTCCCCTATAAATTGCTTGTTTTCCCAAACTTTTTCACCTGTGGTGGTGCTCTGGTACACGACTACTGCCTAGGGGTGGAAAACATTAAAAGTGTGAGTAGACAAAAGAAAGTTTTGGAAAATATAATATCAACATACTAACCCCACTGTTAAAACATTTAGAAATTCAATTATATCCAGGTTCTATATTCGTACAAAAATCAAGCATTCATATCTATATATATATAACCAATCATGCATTCAATTAAATCATCAAAACCACTTGAAAACATTGAAAAGTGATAACTCCTTTCCACCTAGGTGTGCCTATCATAAATTCGTCAATTCCATGATTTTATATTTATTTCCCACATTATACCGTCAATTCCAAGTGTCACATAAGCGACACAACCTCGCAGGCCTCGGAAACACAAAGTCACCCGAGCCACATTCCTCGCAAGACTCAGGGGACACTTTGTCAACTTGAGCCGCTTTCCTCGCTCCTCACGGTCCGGATATCCCTAAGACTCATGGGGCAATTGTCAAATGCGCCCTGACTCAATCGAAGGCAACTAAGATGTTCGTGGACATCATTATATTCGAAGACAACATTTTATCCAAAGGCAACCTTTTTGGGTACCTATGGTGGTTTAAAAACACAAGCCTTTCTTAGAAAATTACAATACTATTTCTCATTAAATCCTAAAATCCTGTTATTATTTCATTTTTTACTTTCCAAGCCATTCACATTTAAACATAAACAAAATTTAAATAAAATATTTAAATTCAAACTAAGTGCTTGGAAAGCAAAAAATATAAATAATTCCTTCGTGATCAATTAATAAATCTTTTCCTACATAAAATTCATTTATAAAACAACAGTCCACTCACTGAGTGTCCGAGCTAGCCTGACCCTTCAAGGGTCCTTCCTGCAGGGTCAACAAATCCCGAGTATCTATTTAAGCAATTAAAACATTTAATTAATAAAATAGCTCAACCACAATGATTTAATCAAAACCCTGACCCCCGGCCTCAAAAGTGCGTGTATGTAACTTAAGAAGGTTCCTAGGCCCATTTTCAACATTTCTAACAGGTGAAATGGTCTGAAAAGGCCCGAGGTTAAATAAGCGATTAATTCCCATAATGGTCAACCCAGTACCCAGTGGGGTCCACAACCTCCGATTACCAATCTGAGAGTTCCTATAGGTTCAACACACTTTACTAAACATGCCTTGCAAGTTTGGTCCGAATTGAACGGTCGGATCATTTGCGATCGCACAATCGGACAGTTATCGTTTATCTAAACTTTGAATTATTGAATCGGAGTATCCAGAACTCCAATTCTCGATCCGCAAATTTCTACATTATCCTAGAGGTGCCTAGATTAACATATTTGAAAATGAAGTTGATCCAACGGTCCGAACATATCGAACCCGGATAACGCCTAATATGCAATATCAAATCAATACTCAAACGGTAACCAAATTGAAATATGAGCATACCGTTGTTGCGTAGATATCAGCTGCACCAAAATGGATTCAGCTGCATCCTCAACTTGTGGTACTCGCAAGTGCACGAGCCGTTTGGTAGTATAGCATATGTAAGTGCGAGGTCGATCCCACGAGGATTGGTGATTGAATGATCCAATTCATTTCCCTACACAAAACAGAAATGAAAAAAAAAAAGGAAATTAATAAAACAAGAAAGAAAGAAAATAACTAACTCAAGTAGATAAGTTCCCAAGTTCAATTAGATTAACGGATTGATTCTAGCTAATGTATGATTAAGCCATGGTGTCTGACCCTAACCTTGTATTCCTAATTCCCTAATTTGATCATTTGTCGTCTAACCTAAAATTAAGCATTAGGAATCCATTAAGCATAGAAGAACATTTTAAACAACCGAGTATGTATCTAATCTAGATTGTCGAATTCTATACACACTCTTCCTATTCATAGTTCAATTCGAATTAAAGCATGGTGTCTACTCTTAATTCAAACCAAGATAGCTAACATGCAAGCCTAAATGGTGATCAATCATTCAAACAAGCATATTAACTTATAAGCATAATGAATAAGAACAAAAACCATAATTGAAACTTGGAAACTAATCAAACTTGAAACTAAAGAAAAGAATTTACATAACAATGAAAATTAAAGTAGAACTTGGAAAGACTTAAGGAGAATTTTAGCACAAAGATTTCATTACAACAATTGAGAACTAGAAATGAAAACTAAGAGAATTTGAGGGAGAGAAGGGAAGGGAGCTCTAGAGAAGTGTTTGAGAGCTCCCCCCCTTGGGGTGTGTTTACAAGCTTAGAGAACTTCCCTATTTATAGGCCTAGGGGAAGTGAAAATCTGAATTCAATATGGCTAATGCATACAACACTTGTATTAGAAAATCTGAAATGGTTGATGCACTTCACCAATAAATCCCACCAGCAGCCCTAGCTCATCTTCATGTCACCATGACCAAGCTTCCAACCAGAAATGATAGCTCATGCCTAGCTCACCATGACCAAGCATCCAACCAGCTCAATAGCTCATCCTGAGGTCAGCATGACCAGCAACTTCAAGGGCTTACAAATTGGGCTTCACTTAAGCAAATGATGACTTTAAGCACTCAAAATTGAAGTTCAGAATGTCTTCTTTCCAGCCATATATCATTTGGGCCAATCCAAGGTCGGAGGAAGATGTTAAGGCTGAAACAAATTGCTAACTCATTTTCCGCGCTGATAAAATCCATCCTGAGCATGGCTCTGTGTTTGCTAGGTAACGGACTCCAGATTTATCCAATGGGGCTGAATGTTGGATATGTTATAGTACACACCCATTGAAACAACTTTCATGAAGAATGTGGCCTCATTCGAGCTATGTAGGTTGCTGAAACAAAGCTTGCAATATGACCTACGGAACTGGACTGGCAGGGGGCTGTAGCCAAAATGAGTTTGTCTTTAAGCTCTTCATCCATTCATCCAAATTAGGCCTTAACATGCTTGAATTGCATGAATTATGCTCTCTTGCTCTATTTGCCTACAAAACACACAAAGGGAGGCAAATAACTTAGAAATCTAGGAAACTAAGCAAAATAAGTAAGTAAATTGGGCATGTATATGTATGAAATTATGAGCTTAACAACCGTCATGCTCGGGACGACGTGGGGATCATTTTAAGACCAAAACCAAACCTAGACACCCCGTCGACGCGCCGCCACAGCTGGCAGGTGTTTAGAGAAATTTCTCGGCGATCGGAAAACTCCAAACCACCGGCCAATATTCATCATACCTACAGATCAAGCACATCAAGGGGAGTAACTCTATACCTTTGCTCGAAGATCAATTCCACTGTTAAAGCCCTTGAACGAACGATTTTGTCTTTGAAAAACCTAGAAAGTTTTGGGTTTGGATTTGACAATTTCTACTTGAAATTGGGTCGGGTCTTTGAGGGAAATCACATAGGGGAGGTAGGGCAGTGTGTTGGAAGTAATTTGGTGGCCGGAGTTGGTCGGAAAACTCATCGGAGCTCGCGGTTTGGAACAGCCCATTTTTGGGCTCTATTTTTGATCAATTTTTCAGCTTATTCCTTTGGAATCAAAGCTGGAAATTGGTACGGATGTGAATAGGAGAGAGATGAAGAGTTTGCAAGTTGTGGCACCATATTTGGTGGCCGGACGGCAAAGATATCTCAGTTTGAAAATTTGTTGCGAAAACTTTAGGGGGGGTGGGGGGGTGGGGAGGCTGAATCTGGAAAGAGAGAAAGCTGGCTGGGTTTTTAAAAAACTAACTTCGAAATATTTATGGTTATGCCACTGGGTTTTCGTAGATCATAACTTCTTCGTTATAACTCCGATTTGAGTCCACTATGTGTCTACAAACTCATCTCGACGTGCTTTACGCAACGGTACTACTAAAATCCCCAAATTCTTTCCCAAACAAAAAGTCAACTTTTAAACCCATTAAAATATTCTGGGGTAAAATTGTATTTTACTTGAATAAATTAATAATTAAATATTAATTTAGGATCGGGTTATTACAATCTACCCCCTATATAAAAATTTCATCCTCGAAATTTCATACCTGTCACTTGAAGAGGTAAGGATACTGGGCCCACATCTGCTCATCGGGTTCCCAAGTGGCCTCCTCCACTGCGTGACTCCTCCACAGAACTTTTACAAGTGGAATTTCCCTAGAACGTAGTACTTGTATCTTCCAGTCCAAAATTTGAACAGGTTGCTCCACATAACTCAAATCATCCTTCAATTCTATTGGTTGCAACTCCAGAACATGAGAAGGATCTAAAATATATTTTCGGAGCATGGAGACGTGGAATACGTTGTGTAACCGAGAAAGTTCCGAAGGCAAAGCAAGTCTATAGGCCACTAGGCCCACACGCTCCAAAATCTCATATGGCCCAATGTAACGAGGGCTTAACTTTCCCCGCTTTCCAAATCTCACCATACCTTTCCAAGGCGACAACTTTAAGAACACCCAATCACCAACTTCAAACTGAAGATCCTTTCTTCTATTATCAACATAACTCTTTTGTCGATCCTGTGCTGCCTTGAGTCTTTCTTTGATCAATTTAACTTTCTCCTTTGTTGCTTCAACGTCTTCAGACACTTCCAATCTTTGCTCACCTACTTCATCCCAACAAATTGGAGTCCTACACTGTCTTCCATACAAGGCATCGCAAGGCGACATCCCGATGCTTGATTGATAACTATTATTATATGCAAACTCCATGAGAGGTAGTTTATCATCTCAATCTCCCTGAAATTGTAGCACACAAGCTCTTAGCATATCTTCCAAGGTTTGAATCGTTCTTTCCGACTGTCCATCAGTCTGCGGATGAAATGCAGTACTGAACCGCAATTGGGTCCCAAAAGTTTCATGTAACTTTGTCCAAAAACAAGGATTTCTGCTAGACACAATTGACATTGGCACCCCATGCAGTCTTACAATTTCATAAATAAAATTTTTGGCCAGTTTATTCAAAGTATAAGTCGCTTTCACCGGCAGAAAATTAGCGAACTTAGTGAGTCGATCCACTATTACCCAAACTCCATCATGATTGTTTCGTGTCCGAGGAAGTTTGAACACAAATTCCATAGTAATGTGCTCCCACTTCCACTCATGAATGGGAAGTGGTTGCAGCAACCCCGATGGTTTCTGTCGTTCTGCCTTGACTTGTTGACAAATCAAACACTTACTAACATATTCTGCTATGTCCCTCTTCATGAAAGGCCACCAATAATGTTTCCTCAAGGTACAATACATTTTTGTGCTGCCACGATGCATGGTGAAGGCTGAACAGTGGGCCTCCTCAAGAATTTCCCTCTTTAGTGCTTCATCCCCAGGCACATACAATCTTGTTCCTACCATCAAAGCTCCATCCTTTCTCACAGAATAATCTGTTCTCGTACCATTCTCGACCTCCAACCTTAATGTGCAAATTAACGGATCCTACATTTGGGCTTCGATAGGTCTTACGTGGAGAGTGGCGAGTAAAGCTCCCTGATCATCTAAACTTAACTCAACTCTCGACTTCCTCAACTCAACTAACAATGAAAAATACTTCCCTCGGAGATTAGTTAAGGATCTAGATGACTTCCTACTAAGAGTATTAGCCACAACATTAGCTCTCCCAGGATGATGTTCCATGGTGCAATCATAGTCCTTTATCAATTCTAACCATCTACTCTGTTTCAAATTCAGTTCCTTCTGGATGAACAAATACTTTAAACTTTTATGATCCGTAAAAATTTGACATGTTTCCCCGTATAGATAATGTCGCCAAATCTTTAGGGCGAACACCACTATAGCAAGGTCCAAATCATGAGTGGGGTAATTCAACTTATGCTTCTTGAGTTGCCTAGAAGCGTAAGCGATTACCTTCCATGTTGCATCAACACACAACCTAACCCCTGTCGTGATGCATCACTGTAGATAACAAAATTTCCATTATCATCAGGAAGTGTCAATACCGGAGCAGTTGTCAACCTGGTTTTGAGTTCATTGAAACATCCCCCGTGGGTACAGAAATAGCAAGCTCCTCACGCAGGGGCAAAACTATGCGCATCAAAATAATGTGTAGCCTCGAGGTCGATCAAAACACGTCCAGGAATTCCAATGACTGGTAACATACCTATGATGACGTCTGGTGACGCCTATGCCTCCTGCTGAGTCATATTATACCACGTCCCCTCTGCTGATTTCCTCCTCTGTTAGCCACACCAGTCTGGGCCTCATTGCTGAATGAGGCTCCCACAAACTGAGATGTACCCTGCACTCGGCTATGTGCACCACTCCCTTAGGTTGGCCCAATAGTAATTTCTCTACCTTGCAGTAGCATCGGGCACTCCCTCCGAAAATGCCCCAATTGTCCACAATGATAACACCCCGATGCACCTTGTTGACAAGGCCCAATATGATATTTGTTGCACAAGGCACTGGGGGCGACTCCTTCCACTATATATTGTCTGCAACTGTCTCCTCGAGCCTCTAGTTGTACCATCACTAGACGGGGTCCAAAACTACCACTCTAATTAGATCCACCACTAGAACTGACTCCAGCTCGAAAACCTCCATAACTTCAACCGCTAGATGATCCGAAGCTGAAGCTACTCCTCTTGGCTGACCCCTGACTGGGACCACCCAAATCAAATTGATAACAGCGGGAATCACCTCGTCCCCGCACCATCATCTAGCTGCTCTCAATCAACAAAGCAGACATCATAGGATTACCAAAATTTACGAGACGTTGACCCACCACGATATCACAAATTGATGCCTTCAAACCCCTAGTAAACAGTTGACATTTCTTCCTCTAATCTGCCATCAGTGGTGTGTAATACTTGGACAACTCATTAAATTTCTTTTCATATTCCAACACCGTCATGCTGCCTTGTTCAAGCTGAAGGAACTCCTCCATCTTCATGTTCTGGTGGGCTAGAGGATAGAACTGCTCATCAAATGCAGTCCGAAATACTTGCCACGTGATGGCCGATGGGTCCTGATACCGTCTTCTGATTGATTTTGTAACATCCCACATTGACCAATGGAGAGGGGGTTATGTGCCTTATATGTACATGCCCACCTTTATCTAGCACGAGGCCTTTTGGGAGCTCATGGGCTTCGGAGTCATGGGAACTCCGAAAGTTAAGTGAGTTGGGGCTAGAGCAATTCCAAGATGGGTGACCCACTGGGAAGTTGCTCGTGAGTTCCCAAAAACAAAACCGTGATGGTAGAGATGGGGGCCCAAAGCGGACAATATCGTTCTACTGCGGAGCCGATCCCAAGATGTGACAGATTCCCACCAATATCTTGCATTTCTGGAAAGGAAAAAGGTAGCCAACACTACTCTGCGTTCCTGCGGAACGTCCATCACATCCATAATTCTTTCCATCTTCTCAATCTATTCTTCAGCTAGAGTGGTATCACCATCACCATTAAACTCCACTGCCCCTATCCTTCTAGCCTGGTCTACATATGTCAAAGATGCATCTCTGGCAAGCCCAGTTCGAAACAAGGCCTGAGTTAACAACTCTAATGTATGCGGAAAATTGTGGTCAATTGGTGGGGTGGCTATCGCCGGTACTGCCCTTATCGGATATCCAACAAACGACTGCTCAACATGTTCTGGTGCCGAACCTTGAATAGGGTAGTCCTTCGGCTCAAGAGGGGGATCCTGTCCTCGAAGTCTTGATGACCGATGAGCACCCCTACGAGTACCACCATGCTTGGGCCCATGATTCTGTCACAAAAAACATGAATTCGTCAATATAGGAATGCACACAAGGTGCGAAGTCTACAATAATTTAAACCTAATGCTCTGATACCAAGTTGACAGGACTTGACCCAAATTCCACTTTGGAATCTGAGACGAACCCTGTGCATGTCCGATACTTGGCAGGTACTGGGCACACTTGACCAAATTGCCATTCTAACTAAAACTCCAAAATTTCTTAGGGTTTGACTTCTGCCGAAAATTCGGCCGAGTCTCCCCTATAAATTGCTCATTTTCCCAAACTTTTTCACATGTACACATGCAATTCAAATATCCACAACCATTCAACATGCACAATGTTAGAGTACACTCAAACAACAACAATTCTTTATGGCCTCGGGCCGTACAAAATCATAGGGCAATTTCATAGCAATACTAATCAGTTGAATTTACAGTAATAGTTCAGTTACAAAAGAAATCCTACATAGAGGAAAGGAAGAGTGGTGAGTGAAGATCGCTTTGTGGTGGTGCTCTGGTACACGACTTTTGGAAACATTGAAAAGTGATAACACTTTTCCACCTAGGTATAGCCATCATAAATCCGTCAATTCTATGATTTTATATTTATTTCCCACATTATACCGTCAATTCCAAGTGTCACATAAGAGACACATCCTCGTAGGCCGCGAAAACACAAAGTCACCTGAGCCGCATTCCTCGCAAGATTCAAGGGACACTTTGTCAACCTGAGCCACTTTCCTCGTTCCTCACGGTCCGGATATTCCTAAGACTCGTCGGGCAACTGTCAAACGTGCACTGACTCAACCAAAGGCAACTAGGACGTCCATGGACATCATTATATCCGAAGACAACAAGTTATCCGAAGGCAACCTTTTTGGGTACCAATGGTGGTTTGAAAACACAAGCCTTTCTTGGAAAATTATAAACTATTTATCATTAAATGCTAAAATCCTATTATTATTTCCTTTTCTACTTTCCAAGCCATTCACATTTAAACATAAACAAAATTTAAATAAAATATTTAAATTCAAACTAAATGCTTGGGAAGCAAAAGGTATAAATAATTCCTTCGTGATCAATTAATCAAACTTTTACTGCATAAAATTCATTTATAAAACAAAAATCTACTAACTGAGCGTCCGAGCTAGTCTGACCCTTCGAGGGTCCTTCCTGCAGATTCAACGAATCACGAGTACCTATTTAAGCAATTAAAACATTTAATTAATAAAATAGCTCAACCACAATTATTTAATCAAAACCCTTACCCCCAGCCTCAAAAGTGCATGTACGTAACTTAAGAAGGTTCCTAGGCCCATTTTCAACATTTCTAACAGGTGAAATGGTCTGAAAAGACCTGAGGTTAAATAAGCGATTAATTTCCCATAATGGTCAACCCAGTACCCCGTGTGGTCCACAACCTCCGATTACCAATCTGAGAGTTCCTATAGGTTCAACACACTTTGCTAAACATGCCCTGCAAGTTTGGTCCGAATCGAACGGTCGGATCGTTTGCGATCGCACAATCAGACGGTTATCGTTTATCTAAACTTTGAATTATTGAATCGGAGTATCCGGGACTCCGATTCTCGATCCGCAAATTTCCACATGATCCTAGAGGTGCCTAGATTAACATATTTGAAAATGAAGTCGATCCAACGGTCCGAACATATTGAACCCGGATAACACCTAATATGCTATATCCGATAAACAGTCAAACGGTAACCAAATCAAAATCCAAGCACACCGTCGTGCTCAGGACAACGTGGGGATCATTTTAAGACCAAAACCCAACCTAGACACCCCGCCGATGCACCGCCATCCAATATTCATACCTACAGATCAAGCACATCAAGGGGAGTAACTTTATACCTTTGCTCGAAGATCAATTCCACCATTAAAGCCCTCGAACGCATGATTTTGTCTTTTGAAAACCTAGAAAGTTTGGGGTTTGGATTTGACAATTTCTGCTTGAAATTGGGTCGGGGTCTTTGAGGGAAATCACATAGGGGAGGTAGGGGAATGTTTTGAAAGTAATTTGGTTGCGAGTGGTGGCTGGAGTTGGCCAGAAAACTCATCGGAGCTCGTGGTTTGAAACAACCCGCTTTTGGGCTCTGTTTTCGATCAATTTTCTAGCTTATTCCCTTGGAATCAAAGCTGGAAATTGGTATGGATGTGAAGAGGGGAGAGAGACGAAGAGTTTGCAAGTTGTGGCATCGGAATTGGTGGCCGGACGGCGGAGATATCTTCGTCTGAAAATATGTTGCGAAAACTTTTTTTTTTGGGGGGGGGGGGGGGAGGCTGAATCTGGAAAGAGAGAAAGCTGGCTGGGTTTTCAAAAAACTAACTTCAAAATATTTAAGGTTATGCCACTAAGCTTCCATAGATCATATCTTCTTCGTTATAACTCTGATTTGAGCCCACTACGGGCTCGTTTGGTACACAGGATTGGCTTGGACTGGCTTGGACTAAATTTAGTACCATGTTTGTTTTATCTAATCCTAGTCTTAGATGGGATTGTTGTTGTGTCGATTCAGCTGCACCAAAATGGATTCAGCTGCATCTTCAACTTGTGATACTCGCAAGTGCACGAGCCGTTCGGTAGTATAGCGTATGTAAGTGGGAGGTCGATTCCATATGGATTGGTGATTGAATAATCCAATTCAGTTTTCCTACACAAAACAGAAAAACAAGAAAGAAAATAAATAAAACAGGAACGAAAGAAAAGAAAATAACTCAAGCATATAAGTTCCCAAGTTCAATTAGATTAACGGATTGATTCTACCTAAAGTATGATTAAGCCATGGTGTCTGGTCCTAACCTTGTATTCCTAATTCCCTAATTTGATCATCTATTGTCTAACCTAAACTAAGCATTAGGAATCCATTAAGCATAGAAGAACATTTTGAACAACCAAGTATGTATCTAATCCCTGTTGTCGAATGTCCATACATACTCTTCCTATTCATAGTTCAATTCGAATTAAAGCATGGTGTCTACTCTTAATTCAAACCAAGATAGCTAACATGCAAGCCTAAATGGTGATCAATCATTCAAACTAGCATATTAACTTATAAGCATATGTATCCAATGGGGCTCAAATTTGGATATGTCATAATAGACACCCATTGGAACAACCTTTATGGAATGTATTCCCATATGAGCAGTACAAGAGTACATTTTGGGCCTTGCAAGTGGACTGCCGAAAATAGACTGGAATTTACTATGCATTGCAGTCAGCTTGTGGGCTTGTTTTGGGCTTGATCTTCCCTCCTACAAAATCTGGAAAAATCTGAATCTTCAAACCCTTTGAATTATCTTGCATATGCAGCCCAACTCAAGAAAAAATTGGAAAGACCTTCAAATGTCATTTTTGGCCCAGTAACGCAGATGGTGCTGAATTTGACCTTAAGCTGCCAAAACTTGCATAACTTCCTCTAGGAGACTCGGAATCATGAACTGTAAAATGATCCAGAAACTAAACTTCTGCATCTTTCCAATGATATAGGGCTCAGCATCTGGTTCATCCTGAGCAAATACAGTCTAATTCATTAAGTTGACTGATCTGCAGACACCGTTTTGAGCTAACTTGTCTCCAAAATGCATTCAATAAGTCTCAAGCTTATTACACTGAAACAAACACAAAATTTATTAAAAGCACAAGTTTAACTCAAAAACATAATCAAATCATAAGTTAGAAGGATACAAAATGATATATAAATATGCACTGATCAATTGCTAATACCGGGCCCACCAAAAACACCTCCTTAGGAGAGGACTACTAATCCCATGTAGAAAGGGAGGATTAGCTAGTCCCAATGCTCACCAATGTATAAAATGCATATATTATATTGTAAAATTAATAACATATATTATTATTATTAAACTTACTTACACATATACTATAATGTACATATATACATGTATATACACATAAATATATAATATATGTATATATGTATATATATACATACACATATATGTGTATATATATACATACAAATATATACATATATAATATACATATACATATGTACATGTATATTATTATTATAATATACCCATATACACATATACATATTAATATTATAATAATAGCATACGTGTATATATGTAATATATATTATAATATATATATATATATATATATATATATATATATATATATATATATATATATATATATATATATATATAGTCCCCTTCTATTGAGGGATCCCTTAAATAATTTTATTTGAGGGACGCCCTTTAGGGTACCCTACAATTTTTTTCTCAATCATCCAAACCATCTATTTTTTAGGTCTTCATTCATAGATCATCCTTACAAAAAATTAGACAAATCGGAAACCGTTTCGATATCCAATTGTGTCCTACAAAATCAACGAATAACGGTGCATCAAGAAAGTACTCAAATTTCAATAACACAATTGAGTGGTCAAATGATATCGGATTCAAGTGATTTTTTGTAGAGATGATCTTTGAATGAGTATCTACAAAATAGACGGTTTGGATTAGTGAAATACAATATGGAGTGGGGCCTACAAGGGGTGTCCCTCAAATAAGCTTATTTGAGAGATCCCTCAATGGAAGCTCTCTGTATATATATATGACTTGTGTATTTAATAATTTGAAGACTTGGAAGAGGAAAGGGATTAGTTAGCTACGGAAGAGGATAAAGAGTATGACTAAGTAATTGACTTGGAAGATGACTTAAGCAACTAAAAAATAAAAATTAGAGAAATAATGAATAAAATAAATTATTGAATAAACATAAATTGAAATTAAAAGATTAATCATACGTTTAAAAGAAAATGGAAGTATGAGAATAAATTGTATAAATAAAAACTTATGAGATGGCTAAATTGAATTAAATTGAAAATACAAATTATTAAGAATAATCTAAGACTCATAAATTAGAATTTGAAGGACTATGAAATAACTCAGAAAATAATATTAATTGGAAATATTATTGACTGAGGAAGCTTTGACAAACAAAGTAAAACTTACAGAAATCTTAGTTCAATGAAAGCAAGCAATGCCACGCAGGACACTCACACTCCACTCTCCCTCACAACTATTGTAGTTGCCTCAGGTCTATAACTCTGAGAGAACTTTGAAAACTGAAAGAAAATACAATGTTTTCTAAACAAAGCTTGGATATACAAATGACTCGGGGCTTCTATTTAAAGACTTGGCACACAAAAGAGGACAAAATAACTTTTGAATTTACTTCTAGTTTAACTAAAGTGAAAAACATTTAACTTTGAACTTTGTCGGGGCATCTGCTTTAACTTTGGTGAAACAGCTTTAACTGAAGGGCATCTTTGACTAAAAAGAAGGGCATCTGCTATAACTTTAGGTGAAAGAACCTTTAATTCTGCTTTCGGCTACTTTAGCTTTAGCAGAGGCATCTTTGACTGGGAGGCTTAGTCTTCATTCAAATCATAGGGGTCTTGACTATCGGAGACGTAGTTTGACCATCTGGGCTTAGGCTTCTAGCTGAAAGGTTGACTAGGCATCTGACTGGAGGAAGATTCTGATTTTGGACTGGCATCGTCATTATCTTCATCATTCATCTGAGAGACTTGGGCAAGGAGCTGCTGTGCTAAATCTGTTAACTCTTTTTTAGATTTCCCTTTGAGGGAGGCATTGGAACTGCTTGGGGAGGCTTCTTTGACTGGATTAACTGGCATTTGTAGGGGTGGAAAACTGGAATTAACTTGATGAATAATATTTTCTATGTTGACTTTGTCCCACCATTTAACTGCAAAGTGACGGCTTAGAACTCTAGTGTCCCAATTAATTTGGTAGCTCCATTTCAATATCCAGGGCACTTTGTACTTTGCAGCGAAATGAAGGAGATTAGGAAAGAACTTTTCTGCCTTGGTTAATTGGTGCTTTTGACTGAAATATTGAACTGTGGGTTGGAGATTAGTGGGAATGATTTCCCAAATGGGGCCATGGATGTTCCACCATTGGAGAAACCAGCATGGAAACTGGGCTTTGAATTTGGCATCAAAATTAATAAACCAAGAATGACTGAAATCAGGGTGCTGATGAAAGAAAATTGTATACAAAGCATCAATGTAATCACCGTAATTATAAGTAAGGCCTGATTGAAGTGGTAGCTGGTCATATGCATTTTTACTCCATTCTTCTGGATTAACAATTTGGCGTATGTATAGGGAATGAAAAATTGTGGCATCTGTTTGTTTGTCTTTGATTGGCCTAATTTCTATGGACTGTGTTTCATAGAGGATATCCCTGTAGAATCTGATCAACTTTGAGGGATGACTTTGGAAGTAATGAGTATTAGGAGGAAAGAACTTTGCGACTATTTTAGCTGGCTTAGATAAATGTTCAAGGTAAGGTTCGACTACAAAAAGGTGACTATGGCTTCTAGCATAATATTTGGATCTATTAACTGGGCTTTGACTTGGAGAAGGCATAGGGGAATGAACTATGAAAGGATCGTACTGAGAGGTTAAAACTGACTGATAATTGGGGCGTAAGGAAGGTTGGATTAAAGGATTAAATCTATTATTAACTGGAATTGGGGTATAACCTGGAAAAGGCATGAGTTGAGAAGAGGACTCTTGCTTAATCGGCATAGGCATCAGGGTAGTTGGAAGGATTCTGGGTTGACTGGGCCTGGGCTTGGTTGACTCTGTTGACTGTACTGCATTTTTTGTTTATCTTTTTCTTTGCTGGACATGGCTCTGCTTGTTTGTCCTGCAAGAACTCTCTTGTAAGAAAATCTGGAATACTGTTTTCACTGCCTCTCAAATATTCTAGCTCAAAATCAAAAACACTCAGAATGGCTTGCCATCTTGCAAAAATTTGCTTGCTAGCTATATTTTTAACATCTTTTTCTAAAACATGCTTTGCTAATTTGCAATCTACTCTAACTAAAAACTTTTGATTTAATAAATCATCTTGAAATTTACTTATGCATAATACAATAGATAAAATCTCTTTTTTAATAGTACTACAATTAACTTGGGCCTGACTCCAAACTCCGGAATGAAAACGAACAATTTGTTCAGGAGACTCAGGATTAACTTTTTGCTTTAAAATACCACCATAACCTGTTTCAGAGGCATCAGTTTCAACAATTTTAAAAGAATTGGCTGAAGGAATACCTAGGCATGGAAGAGACTTAACATGGATCTTAATTTGTTTAACTATTTCTGTATGACTCGGAGTCCAGGCAGGAGGATTGCTCTGGAGACGATCAAACAGAGGCTTACATAATTTTCTCAAATTTTGATAAAAATCAGAAACATAATTTAAAGAACCTAAAAACTTTTGAAGTTGACTTTTCTCAAGAATTTGATATGGAAACTTGTCAGCAAACTGGATAACTCGATTGATTGGGCTTATTTGACTTTGGTTTATGTTGAAACCTAAGAATCTGAAATTGACCTGAAATAACTTAATCTTTTTGGCTGAAATAACTAAACCATTAGTTTTAACTATCTGTAAAAACTTATGTAAATGCTTCCAATGTTGCTCAATTGCCTCAGAGAAGATAAGTACATCATCTATATAAACTATGGAAAAATCACTGTAATTATTAAAAATTTCATTCATTATATTCTGGAACTCGCTAGGCGCATTTTTTAATCCAAAAGGCATAACATTCCACTCAAAGTGACCGAAAGGGGTGACAAAAGCTGTTTTATACCTATCTGACTCTTTAACTTGGATTTGCCAAAAACCACTTTTCATATCAAATTTACTAAAAATTACTGCCTTTTCTAATCTGTTAACTAAATCTCTTTTATTAGGAATTGGGTATCTAATCCATTCTAAAACTGAATTAAGGGGTTTATAATTGATAACTAGTCGTGGGGCTCCTCTTTCTAACTCAGCATTTTTCTGAACGTAAAAGGCTGGACAAGACCAGGGTGATTTACTCTTTCTGACTATTCCTTTGTTGACTAGATCCGTGACTTCGGCTTTGCATAATTCCATTAATTCTTGGCTCATTTGAATTGGACGAGCTTTGGTTGGAATATTCTTTTCACTAAATGACCTGACATAAGGTAAGGAAACGACATGCTGCTTTCGGTGCCAAAAAGCATTGGGCATATCAGAACATACTTCATTTTTTAACTTTTCTTCAAACTTATTAATTTGTAACTGAAGTGACTTGTCGACTAACTGTTGTTCTACCCTTTTAAATTTAATTTCTTCCTTAAGAAAATTAACTTGTTTACTTTTACTCTGAATTAATTTGACTGACTTAGACACTGCTGACTTCTGAAGTAGCTTAAGACTGTGTAACTCCGGTTTGGTTAAAAATTCAAATTTAACTCTTTCACCTAACTGACTCGAAGTGACTCCGTCATATTCTACCTGAAAGGGGTAAAGTAATGAGATAAAAGGTAATCCTAAAATTACTTCATCGGTGATATTTTGGATTAAGACAAAAGAAGTTTTCAAGCATATTTTATTTTGGCATACATGGGCTTTGGGTAACTCGTATTTTAATTTAAGGGCTTTACCGGACGCTGTTCCTAGAACTTCTTTTGACTTCTTGTAAAATTGGGTTGGAACTAGACCTTCCTGAATACAATTTAAATAGGCTCCTGAATCAAATAAGGCAATTGTATTTAATTCAAATTCATTAATAAAAATACTAACTCGGGAGTACCATTTTCTGAAATTGATTTGCTTAATTAAATTAATAACTTTATCCTCTTTATCAGAAGACTCAGGTTCTGACTCAGAACTAGACTTACCAAAAGGATTGCTAGACTCTGCTTTTGATTCTAATAATTTTACTAGATCTTGCTTAATTTCGTAATTCTCAGTTTGTAACTTTTGACTAATCTGTTTCAACTCGGTAATTTCCTTTTTAACTGTTTTAACTTCTAACTGGAGATCCTGAAGGGTGACTTCTTTCTTTTTATTAAATCTTTCTAGAGTGGCATTAAGACTTATCTTAGGAGGCGTAGGAGAACTAGACTCTTCCTGGCTTATGACCTTTCTAAGCTTTCTAAGATACTCGGATTTTAACTCGGGATCTTGAACTTTACTAATTAATTCAATTAATAACTCCTCTTGTTCTTCTTGTTTAGTTAAAACACAAATTGATTTATTCAAAATTCTACAACATTTATCTTTACAACCTAATTGAACTTCTGGCTCACTAGACTGGGAATTGTCTGAACTGTAACTATCTGTAGGCATAGGATCTGACTCAGTGTTGGCTAATTCAAGGACTTTGACTAACTTGGCTTCGTCTTCGGATGCTAACTTTAACTGCTTAACTGTGTCTTTTACTTTGCACTCATTAGCATAATGACCTTGCTTTTTGCATTTGTAACATCTGACTTTGCTTTTACCTGTGTCTTTCTTAAAGTAACTCTTTTTACCTTGTCGGGGGCTTTTCCTAAAACCTTTTGAATAACCTTTTGACCATTTACTTTTCCTAGGGGTAAATCTTCTTTTACCATAAAATTCATCATTATCTTTGAAAGAATTTCTTTTACGGGAATAATGGCGACTTTTACTAAAGCGTTTATCATGGCTTCTTTTGACTTGTCTGGATGGCGGGACCGGTGCTAGACCATACTGTTCACAGAAATTACCTAACTCATACTTAGCATTTTTCCTATCAGCTTGGATTGATTTTCCTACTTTTAGATCTACACACATTTTCATACCGACTTGATTAATTGTACTAATTATATTACCATAGGTTAACTCATCGTAATTAATTGTACCTGATTCATTGCTTAGGACTGTTCTAATTTTATGCGCAAATAAATTAGGGAGACCGTTAATAAATTTTTCTTTCCAAAAGGCTTGATTACTATCATCTCTTAGCATAACTCTGGAAATGAAAACATCTTTATACCATCTAAAATCACTTAGTTTAGGGCATCTTAGATTACTTAACTGATCATGAATTCTAGCTGTTGTACTACTAGGTGTTCCTATGAAATGCTCAATTATTGTGTATAAAAGGACATTGACTCCGTCTTCTATGCTTGTTCCTACACGTTCATCTAAAATTGGATAATTATTTTCATCTATCTTAAAGGCATGAATTATACTTAGTTTGGCTTCGTTTGTGAGATGTTTATCCCACCAGAAACGAAGTGTTCCTGTGAATCCTGTTTCTAAAAGGGAAACTATTTCTGACTGTCTTAACTGGTGATTTGTGGCATAACTATTGGCTACCATGGACATATGTTGTAATTTATTGAGTATCTCTTGTTCGGATAAGCCATCGATATTCCATTCGTATAGCTTATCAGAAGACACTGAGAACTGACTCTGGGTTCTTTCTTCAAACTGGACATCTGGGGGCGTAGGCTTAGGGTACCAATTTTTGGTAAGGCTTGTGGGGTTGACTTTTCCTGTTAACCTACTAACTCTAAGACTTTGAGAATCCTGGTTAATTTGGAGATTACTAAAGGCTTGTTCTATTTTAGAGACATTACTAGTTTCTGACTCTTGACTAGAAATTGATTCTAAAGACATAGTTGACTCACTATCAGAATTGATTTCAACTTGTAAAACTCTAACTGAGGTTTCTTCTTCTTTTCCTTTATCTTTATCTTTATTTGGCTTTGGCTTAACCGGGGTTAACTCTTTGAACATTTCTTCAATTTTTCTCATTGTTGGGTTAACTTTAAGGGAAGACTCCGGTTTTAACTCTTGAAATTTGACTAAAGGTTTTTCTTTCTTAGGCTTTAGAGTAATTTCCTGGGGAATTAACTTATCGACTTTGGTTTCTATTTTATCTAATTGTTTTCCTATGACTATTAGCCTTGTGTTGGTGTAATTATTTTGTTCTATTACCATTTTATTGGCATCTTTTGATTCTGGGATTTTATAAGGACTAGCAATAACTTTAGCATTCTTGTGATTAATGACTATTGTTTCTACGGGAGGATGTGTGGAGATGACTTTGGTGTTGTCTTCTTTTTCCCATTTTTCTTGGGTTAAAGTCTTTATGTTTTGACTTGCATGATGACTTTCTATATAGTCTAAGTAGTAGGTTTCTGACTTAGTGGTTTTCATGAAATCTTTCCAACTATTAAAAATTATTTTTCTTTGGTCTTTGGGAAAAGTTATGTGATAATTTTCTTTCCTTAACTTATTTTCAGGAGCACAATAATGGGCCTCTAATTTTGACCAATGGATTTTAAATGGTTTACTAAGAACTCTTAATTGGGCATCGTAGGGCTCGAAGACTGATCCTTGCATATCTGACCTGGTTGGTGACTCAGGCTGTATTGGCTCAGGAGGTGCAGTAGGGGCTCTGTTGTAACTAGGTTGGACAACTTGTTTGGCCTTTCTTAATTCATTAATTTTAAAATCAATTAGGGCTTTATCGGCTTCTAAATCTCTTTCTGTGATTGAAGATGACTCTGCAGACGAATGTCTTGCTGGAGGCTTAAAAGATTGACTAGGCGTAGGTAACTGTTGTAATTGGGCTGTGGACTTGACTGGCCTATCAAAACTAATTTTAACTGTACTGTCTAGATAAGGCTGTATGTAATCTAAATCATTTAAACTACGTTGAACTCGCCTAGGGGGCATTCAGTAGTTAAAAACCAATCTTTAGGTAAATCTACTTCAGACCATTTAATCATTTGAGGAACTGTGACATTAGCATTAGACGTATGACTTTGGATTAATAGTGTTTGACTCTTTGGAGTTTTGCTTAAGGCTTGGAAATTCATATTCGTACCTGTGACTTTATAATAAATTCTGTAAATTAAAGCTAGAGGTTGGGTACCTGGTAAGACATTATAACCATTTGTTTTAATATTTAAAGTTAAAACTTTTAAAATATGAGGATCACTAAGACTTACTGTAAAATCTGGGTAACAATCAAAGTGAACTGGTCCATGGCATAGACTTGACTTAATAATTCCTAAGACTCCATCCTGGAAATCGTTAAATCTAGCATCTCTTAAACTTAATAAAATTGCGACTTTAAGACCTAACTTAGTTAAGGGTTTAACTGCAACTTGAACTAATCCTATATGTAGAAAATTATTGCCTTCTTTCCTATGTTTCTTAATTGCAACTAAATTAAGTAACTGGCATGTTTCATGTTCTTTTCCTAAGGCATAGACTTGTTCTACTGTCTTGATATGCGTAGTTGTTTTAAATGCATTAATTGACCATTTTTGCTTATAAATTTCCTTACTAGGGACTCTAGGTATATTCCAATCATCACAATGTAACTTACTACTACTTGACTCATATTCTAATTCTTCTTCATTAACTATGTCTGGCATTTTGGCTTAAACTGGTTTTAGAACTAGAAGAATTAATTGAATTGGTTCTAAATAAACGACTCATTTTGCTTACGTGTTTAATTTAAATCAACTTAATTAGAAAGACTCTTACATGACTTCTAAATTAGAAAGACTATTGGGTAACTCCTAAGACTGACTCTAAGATACCTAAGAACTTATGGGTTGTCTCTCTCTCTCACCTTCTCGTGCCTAACCGCTCATGCCTCTACCCAGGACTTACTGTTTGGTAAAAAGGTCTCACCTTACGGACTTTTGAGAGAGGGGAACCTAAGGAACTAGATAACTTGGAGGAGACTTGGAAGTAACTTGGGAGGCTAACTAACGAAGAAGAAACTTGGGAGACTTGCTAACTCAGGAGACTTAAATCAGCCACTTGGGCGATATGAGTAGCAAACTTAGACTCAACTCTTTCAATATATATATATATATATATATATATATATATATATATATATATATTATACCCATGTATGTATTATAGTATACATATACACACATATATACACATATACATTATATATGTATTATATATATTGTAATATACATATATACATGTATATACATGTATATATATATATGTATGTATTATACCCATGTATATATTATAATATACATACATACACCTATATACACATATATTATATATGTATAATGTATGCATATATATATATATATATATTATATATAATATACATATATACATGGGTATAATACATACATATATATATATATATGTATTTTATAATATAATATATATATGTATTTTATAATATATATACATGTATATACATACATATATACATGTATATACACATACATGTCACATATATTATAAAATACATATGTACACATACATAATATATGTATTTATACATATATACATATACATAGATAGTTTTGAAAAAATAAAAAAATCTAGTCCTAGTCCAAGCGTACACCAAATGCAGGATAAGTATTATCCAACTTAGACCAAGCCAAGCCAAGCCAAGACAGTCCCTAAGCATAGTCCATGCCAAGACAGTCCTGTGTACCAAACGAGCCCTACGTATCTACGGACTCATCTTGACTTGCTCTATGCAACGGTATTACTAAAATCCCCAAAAATTTTCCCGAACAAAAAGTCAACTTTTAAACTCATTAAAATATTCCCAGGATAAAATTGTCTTTTACTTGAATAAATTACTCTTATATTAGTATTTTTTTAGGTTTATAAAATAGAAATTGCAACACAGTGTGTACTTTTATGTTACTCTTATATTGATTTTTTTTAGGTTTATAGAATATAAAGTGCAACACAATGTGAATTTTTTATGTTACTCTTATATTAGTATTTTTGATAGGTCAATAAAACAGAAACTGCAACATAGTGTGTACTTTTACGTAATTCATATATGGTATTTTTTTTTTATAGGTTTATATAATAGAAACTACAACACAATGTGTGTTTTTATGTTACTCTTATATTGGTATTTGTTAGGTTTATAAAATATAAACTGCAACACAATGTGTATTTTTTTTGTTACTTTTATATTGGTATTTGTTAGGTGTGGGAACACATATTTTGCTGGCCAATAAGTAGACGACACGTTGAAAATGGATATTCCTTAGATCAACTACTTACCCTAATTAAATCTTATTCAATTGGGGAAATTATCTTTGATTTAAAAGAGGAATATCTCCCTAAATCAAGGAACCAATTTCTACCAAATCTCTTGAATTAATTCATATCATCTTTTTGAGTAAGAAAAATCCTAACCAAATAAGGATTATTCTCCCAAAACCTAGCATACAATGAGTCTATACATACATGGCTACACAAGGCATTCAAGGTAATTCTTCTCTAATTCTGAAACCCTACACAAACTCCTCTCTCTCTCTCTCTCTCTCTCTCTCTCTCTCTCTCTCTCTCTCTCTCTCTCTCTCCTCTCTCCCACAAGGCTCTGGCCACCCGACTTTCCTCGTGAGAGAAAACTCCGACCACTTTAGGTATTGTCTTATCTTTTTCAAGCTCCCAATCGAACTAACTTAGGCATTGGAGAGACTTTGGCCAACATTCTCCGGGTATAGTCCATTGACCTAGATTTGTTTTACAGGAACCAAGGGAGAAGAAACAGAAGAAAGGTCGAAGATCTAGGAATCAACCCGTGAATATTCCCCATGCTGAAATTTGCTCAAATATATTTGGTGCTTTCATTGAGAGCACGAGTTATACTCAATGCATGTTCTTGAATCAAAGGAATCCATTTCCTCCTATTCATCACTCAACCGAAGTCTTCCACACAACCATTGTTGGAAGCACGGGAACTAGAAGCAGGGTCGCCGAGACAAGTCAATCTGCAACGGACCCGAGCCTCCACTTCGCCACGGCTTCAAGGCAGCCACCACTTTCTGGGGTAGAGCCAAATTGCTGAAGCCATGGTTCAACCTCCCAGCACTGCGGCTACCGCCACTGCACCTCCTTGTGGCCTCGCGACTAGCATGACCTTTCAGCCGCAAGGAATAACCGTCGGGTCTAGCATCCGCTCGCCGTACGGCCAAATGGCTTGATTTGATGCTCGTCATTGCGACAACGCCGTTGTGGTTCATCCCGACACCGCCGTTCATCACCATCTTGGCGCAGCCACCAATTTTGGATCCGTTGTAGAACAACTACAACCTTTCTCTCCTTTGTCGCCGCGCTCGACATACGCTCCCGTGTACACCACTAACAAAACCCTAGCCTGTGTGCAATTGGGCTCTGTCCAATTCTCTCATCCTGATCCACGTAGTAAAGCATACCTTAGTTTTAGAGTTGACCAACTTACTCAAAGAGTACACGACCAAAACAACTTGGTTGGACCGACTTCGAAAGTCAACGAATAAGTTAATCAGCTTCAAACACATCGTGAGAAACACCGACGTGAAGCACGTGTCTTGCGACTAGAGGACGCTGAGAAATTCGTTAACGACCGACTTCGACACTTAAAAATCAGAGGAGATTAAGAGGATTCTCTATGCAGAGAGATAGACCAAGTGAACTCCTCGCCATTCACTAGTGAGATCGAGCATGTTGCTCCCCTGAAGAGGTCCTCAACGCCATCCGTCACGCCAATTAAAGGAGATTCCGACCCCGATAGCCACTTCAAGAATGCTATGATCATGTACAAGACGGAAGATGTGCTTATGTGCAATGTGTTTGCAATGGCTCTGCGAGAAGCAACCCAAGACTGGTTCCATACCCTATAGTCTAGGTCGATCGACAACTTCAAGGAGCTGACTCTCGTTTTCTCCAAGGAGAACACTTCTTACTGGACGATCAAGAAGAGCCCTTACTACTTGTTCAACCTACACAAGAAGCACGATGAATCCCTACGAGAGTATATCAAGAGATTCAAGGCAGAAAAGGCGAACGTCATATGATGTGATGATTGAATCACACCATCTGCCTTCAATAAGGGCTTGCCAGACGAGCATGACTAATATTGCGAGCTGACTATTGCTCCCAGCTAGACTATGGCAAAGGTCTTCACGACCGCAAAACGCTACGCACTCTGGGATGACGATCGAATCGTCACCAAAAAGTCTACCATGCAAGCCGATCAACCAACCAAACAGGCAGGTCAGAGGAATGACAGGTTCGACAACAAGAACAGTGGCAAGTGCAAGTTGCAACCCCAGGGAGATGCTCTGGCAGATGAGAACTACACCAATTTCTCCATCCAAATGCATCAAATTTTAGCTTAAGTGAAGGACGAGCCCTTGGTCTACCACCACCCTTGAAGGGAGATCCGACCAAGAGGGATATCAAAAAGTACTGTTCTTTCCATGGGATGCACAAGCATTACACAAACGAGTGCTTTGCTTAGGAAAAACATCTCAAAGAACTGGTGAGAGAAAGCCACTGCATAGAGTTTGTAGTAAAGAAGGCCATCCAACAGATCGAGGACTACGATGTGGCCAAGGAGCCTCCCCAGAAGTTCATAAGGATTAACACGATCCTGGCCCATTGCGAGGAGTCCAGGCTGACCAGCAAAGAAAAAAAGAGGAAGATTAAACAGGCCATTGTTATCTCCCAAGTCTTAATCAACCTCCCATCAATTGAATATGATCCTGTGATCGACTTCCAGAAGAAAGATCTGATTGGCCTTGACTTGCCGCACAATGACGCTCTCGTCATCAGCATTCAGATTGCCTAAGCCGTGATATATTGAATCTACGCAGATGAGGGAAACGCTTCTAACATCATACTACTGTCGGTTATACATCTGATGGGCATGGAGATCAAGATCAACAAGTCAGCCAGGTTGCTGATCGGCTTCAATGGCGCAACTTTGGTTACCGTAGGCACAACAGACCATGACGTCTACTCTCCACTAATGATCAGCTCGCAAACTTTCATGATCATTGACACAGTCTCTGTAACACCTCGACCCAATTAAGTAATTTATTTAATTATTTAATTATGAAATTATATTTTTGCCTTTGGTGGTAGGGGTATTTTAGTCACTTTTGTGTGGAGCTCATCGATATAAGTTCTTAGACTAGCTCCAGGCCCAATTTCAATTTGAAACGAAGAAGTTATGATCTACGAAAGTATAGTGGCACAATCATAATTTTTACAAAGTCAAACTTTAATACTATGGGCATACATTCTCTCTCTCCCCGACTTCTCTCTCCTCTCTCTCCCTCCCAGGGATGCCTTCGCTTTGATCGGCGATTTCGTCGTCGTCAAGTGTCCGTTTCCGACATGGTTGGTACCAAAAGAATTGTCTCTTCACCCTTTATCGAACCTAGACCATTTCTCAGCTAGAAAACCCAAGGATTTGTGGCTGGAATGACTGGAAGTGTCGGCGATTTTTCAAGCTTCCGATACCGTTTCCGACGACTCCATCAACGTTTCCATTGAGTGAGGTATGATTTTTCATCATTTTTCCGTGCTCTGTCCATTTATGTACTTAGTTTGGGTCGGTTTTGGAGTTTAGAGAAATGTTTTAGGCAGCCAAATTGGCCAGCGGTTTCGACCGCAACTCAGCCTTCTTCGGTCAATTTTTGGCCGTGGTCCAAGAGACTGAAATACTCTCCTAGGTTTGCTGGTTCTTTTGATATAGATATTGTAGCTAGTTTTGAGAATTTTCCTAGTTTAATTAGGAAATTTATTTCCTAGTCTATTAAAACTCTATTTCCTAGTTTAACTCTACTAAGGTTACATCCTTATATTATAAATACCTCTTTTTGAAGAATGAAATACAACATAAAAACAGCTCAAAAACTGCAATTTGTTATAAAATAAAATAATTAGAATACGAAATTACCACTGAAAATTGATAGTGGAATTAAATCTTTTCTTGTGGCGTTTGCACAGTTGAATTTCCTCTCAAATAGAAACTCACTCACAGGTACTCAAATTTCTCTCTCCTTTTCTTTCTTCTCTCTTCTGATGGTATATCTTACAGATGAACGAACAAGCCTATTTATAGGCGCTTCTGAAATTTTCTCGTGAGCGTACAGTGAGCGTACAGTGCAAACTTCTGCCTCAATTTCAAACTATCACTTTCATCCGTGAGTGCACAGTGAAATTTTTGCCTCATTTTCAAACTCCTTAATTGATTGTGGGCTCCACTTCCACTATTTATAACACTCCCCCTTGGAGACCACATATCCCTAAATTAGTTGCCTCATTAAAACCTTGCCTGGAAAAACCCAGTGGGAAAAAACCGAAGCGAAGGAAAAAGAGTACAACCTTACTTGGGACATTAGAGTAATGTGAAGTGCGCACATGTTGCCTCGTTAAAACCTTGCTAGGAAAAACCCAGTGGGAAAAACCCTAGTCGAAGGAAAAAGAGTACAACGCGCTTATGTCCTGTGTTAGAGGACTCTTGAATGCTCCCCCTGATTTTGCATGCTCCAACTTGATTGCTTGCAGAGTTGTCGTAATCCGATGCCATGTACAAGCTTCTGGAATGTGCACTTGGGTAAAGACTTGGTGAAGAGATCTGCCAAGTTATCGCTTGAACGGATTTGTCTGACTTTGATTTCTTGATTCTTCTGAAGCTCATGTGTGTAGAAAAACTTTGGTGATATGTGCTTGGTCCGGTCACCCTTGATGTACCCTCCTGTGATCTGAGCAATACAAGCTGCATTGTCTTCGTTTAGGATGGTTGGAGTGTCTGTTGTTGAGGGCAAAGCACAGGTGTTTCGAATGTAATGAATCATTGACCTTAACCAAACGCATTCACGACTGGCTTCATGGAGGGCAAGTATTTCTGAGTGATTGGAAGATGTGGCTACCAACGTTTGCTTTGTTGATCGCCATGAGATTGCAGTTCCTCCACATGTAAACACATACCCAGTTTGTGAGCGTCCTTGATGTGGATCAGAGAGATATCCTGCATCAGCATATCCAACAATACTCGGGGCATTGGTCAACTCACTGGAATAGAATAAGCCCATGTCTGTCGTTCCACGAAGATATCGTAGAATATGTTTAACACCGGTCCAATGACGGTTTGTTGGAGCAGAGCTATATCTTGCTAACAAATTTACTGAAAATGCTATGTCAGGTCTGGTACATTGTGCTAAATACATTAAAGCACCAATTGCGCTAAGATATGGTACTTCTGGACCAAGGACCATTTCATCATCCCCTTTCGGACGATATGGATCTTTCTTAGTATCGAGAGATCGAACAACCATTGGTGTGCTAAGTGGATGAGCTTTATCCATGCCAAACCGCTTTAATACTTTTTCAGTATAATTTGATTGATGCACCAAAATTCCATCAGCACTGTGCTCAATCTGTAGGCTAAGGCAATATTTGGTCTTTCCAAGATCTTTCATCTCAAACTCACGTTTGAGATAATCAGCAGTCTTTTGGAGCTCTTCAGTAGTTCCAATTAGATTCATATCATCAACATAGACTGCCACTATCGCAAATCCAGACTCTGATTTCTTAATAAACACACATGGGCAGACAGGATCATTTGTGTATCCTTCTTTCAGTAAATACTTGCTGAGACGATTATACCACATTCGCCCAGATTGTTTTAACCCATATAATGATCTTCTCAATTTGATTGAGAACATGGCCCGTGGTTTATTACTGGCTGCATCGGGCAGCTTAAGTCCTTCTGGGACTTTCATGTATATGTCTGTATCTAACTCTCCATACAGATATGCGGTAATGACATCCATAAGTCTCATTTCAAGTTTTTCTGAAACCGCTAAGCTTATCAAGTAACGGAACGTAATTGCGTCCATTACTGGAGAGTATGTTTCCACATAATCAATTCCATGCCTTTGTGAAAAACCTTGCGCAACAAGTCGTGCTTTATACCTTGCAATCTCATTTTTCTCATTGCGCTTTCTTGTAAATACCCACTTGTAACCTACAGGGTTCACATTGAGTGGGGTTGGAACAATAGGTCCAAAAACACTCCTTTTTTTCAAAGAGTCTAATTCTGCCTGGATTGCATCTTTCCACTTAGGCCAATCCTGTCTCTGTGTGCATTCATCAATTGAGCAAGGCTCAACATCATCAACTTTTATGATCTCAGTAGCCACTAAGAATGCAAATATATTATCGATGATTATCTCATTTCTGTTCCACAATTCATTAGTGGACGTATAATTTATGGAGATTTCTTGGCTTTCGGGTACAGCTACCACTTCAGGAGCACGTGTCTCATCAAGGACATTTTCCTTCTCAGGAAGTACCCGTCCCTCTTGGGGGGAATTTGAATCATGAATTATGGGCTCTCCATTTATTTCATTTGCATTCATTTTGGCCATCAACTTCCTCTTTCGAGGAGCTGAGTCCTTTGAGCCTAGTGGTCTGCCACGTTTCAGGCGTGCAACAGATGAGCCGTTTGCTGGTGCATTGCTTTGTCCATTATGAACATCAATCCTTGCAGGTGCATTTGCAGCTGGGATATGTGATTTCATCACCTTCGTTGCATCATTAAATGCATCTGGCATCTGATTTGCAATGCCTTGGAGGTGAACGATCCTTCTTACTTCATTTTCGCATTGAGCGGTACGAGGATCGAGATGAAATAAAGTGGGTACATCCCATGATAATTCACGTCGTTCTTCATGAACGAGTTTGCCTTGTTCTTTAGGAACAGATTTTTCTCCCCCTAATAGTGGGAAAATAGTCTCATCAAAATGACAATCCGCGAATCGTGCCCTAAAGATATCACCAGTCAGGGGCTCCAGATATCTTATGATAGATGGTGAATCAAAGCCAACATAAATTCCCAATCTGCGTTGAGGGCCCATCTTAGTACGTTGCGGTGGTGCAATAGGCACATAAACCGCACAACCAAAAACTCTTAAATGTGAAACATTTGGTTGAATGCCCAACACAAGCTGAATTGGAGAATATTGATTGTTGGCGACGGGCCTCAATCGCACCAGAGATGCTGCATGTAAAATGGCATATCCCCAAGCAGAAACTGGCAACTTTGTTCTCATTAGCAATGTGCGTGCTATCAATTGAAGACGCTTAATCAAAGCTTCTGCCAAGCCATTTTGAGTATGAACATGGGGAACAGGATGTTCAATATCAATGCCTAACGTCATGCAGTAATCATCAAAAGTCTGAGATGTAAATTCACCAGCATTATCGAGTCTGATTGACTTAATGGGATAATCTTGGAATTGGGCTCGTAATTTAATTATCTGAGCCAAGAGCCTAGCAAATGCCATATTCCGAGTGGACAAAAGGCAAACATGTGACCATCGGGTAGATGCGTCCACCAAGACCATAAAGTACCGAAATGGTCCACAGGGAGGATGAATAGGCCCACAAATATCCCCTTGAATTCTCTGTAAAAATGATGGGGATTCAACATCAACCTTTTGTTGTGATGGTCTGATTACCAACTTCCCTTGTGAACAAGCTTGACAAAAGCTGTCATTCGATACCATAATATGTTTTGTCAATAAGGGATGTCCTTTAGAGTTGGTAATGATCCTACGCATCATAGTGGATCCAGGATGACCCAATCGGTCATGCCAAAGCTTGAAAGTATTTGAGTCAATGGACTTCTGGTCCATGATACTATGTGCCTCAATTGTCCGTATGGTTGTATAGTACAACCCTGATGAGAGCGCACAAAGCTTTTCCAATATACGCTTCTGGGTATCATTGGAAATAATACAAAGATATTCCATGTTTTTCTCATTCTTTGTTTCAACATGGTAACCATTCAAACGAATATCTTTGAAACTCAACAGATTTCTTCTGGAGTTAGATGAATACAAGGCATCTTGAATGGACAGTGTTGTCCCATTTGGTAACATAACTTGGGCTATGCCTGAGCCTTCAATCAGGTCTGTAGGTCCTGATATGGTTGTTACCTTTACTTTTGTAAGCATCAATTTTGAGAAATACTTTCGATCTCGAAGGATTGTATGAGTAGTTGCACTGTCTGCAAGACAAATATCTTTGCTAGAGCTCTTGTTTTGGGGGCATCCATAATTTACATTCATGCCTTCAAATAAAATAAGTTGAATCAACAATCATTCAAAACATTGCCACCTTTATTGAAGTGAAGGCAGAAAAGAAAAATAAACAGTGCTTCAGATAATACAAATGGTACATGAAGGAATTTAATCCAGTTCGGACCCATAAATTTCATTCCCCATTTCATTAACAAAATCGGAAACATCTAGATGCGTCTTGTCTAAACGACGCGATATTTCCGATGAGCCGTCTATGGCTGGCGGATCTGGTGCAACATAATTTGTCTCCACTTTTCTGTTTTTAAGTGAAGTTTGATAAAGATCTGCCAAGTGCCTCGGCGTACGACAGGTACGCATCCAATGTCCCTTTGCACCACATCTGTAACAAGCTTTTTCATTATTTCTAGGCACATAGCTTGTTTGTGTTTTTCCCTTATTTCTGGGTGCATTTTTGCCATTCATAGATGGATTGTTCCTTGGCCCCAAGCTGTATGAGTGAGCACCACGATCTTTTCTACTCCCTTGCCATCGGCCACGTTTGCCTCCTCGCCAACGTTTGTGGATACTGCCACGAGATGAGGTGGCATTCACTTCCCGAGATGCAACATTTATTTCAGGAAGTGGTGCTGAGCCTGTTGGGCGAGATTGGTGATTTTTCAACAAAAGCTCGTTGTTCTGCTCAGCTAGCAAGAGGCAAGATACAAGTTCTGAGTACTTCGTGAAACCACTATGCCTATATTGCTGTTGCAGAAGCACATTTGAGGCATGGAATGTACTCAGAGTTTTTTCGAGCATATCTTCCTCAGAGATATTCTCACCACATAATTTCATAAGGGAGGTGATCCTGTGCATAGCTGAGTTGTATTCAGACACTGTCTTGAAATCTTGAAACCTCAAGTGTGTCCATTCATATCTAGCTTTTGGGAGAGTCACCGTCTTCTGATGATTGTATCTCTCACATAAAGCTTTCCACAGGACCAATGGTTCATCAATCACCACATATTCGCTCTTCAGCGCTTCATGAATGTGGCGGCGAAGGAAAATCATAGCCTTCGCATTTTCCTGAGGTGATGCATCACTTCCATCTTCAATTGCTTTGCCAAGGCCATTAGCACGCAGATGGATCTTGGCATCCAGGACCCATGATAGGTAATTGTCCCCAGAAAGATCTAGGGCAGCGAATTCCAATTTAGCCAGATTTGCCATCTTCAAAAGAAGAATGAGATGCATTAGAATTCGCAATAATCTTCAGACTTAATATATTTTTGAACTTCAGGCCAAAAATATTTTACACAAAATTTCAGATTCGGGATCTGGGACATTAAGCCATTAATAGGAACTTCAGGCCCTATAATTGTTTGAGGAACTCCAGGCCCTCATTTTAGTTGGTTATAAAAATAAAGTGCTATAAATTTACTGGTATGGACGATAAACCCGCACCATACTTTAAATGAAAGTAAATGTGCGATAAAATAAATTCATAAAGTAAATTGCTTGCTGTATGGACGTTAATCCCGCACCATACTTTAAATGAAAGTAAATGTGCGGTAAAGTAAACGTGCTAGTATGGGCACTAATCCTGCTCCATACATTTAAATAAAAGAAATAAAAGGCAGTTGTGTGGACGATAAACCCGCTCCACACTTTAAATAAATACTGCCGTATGGGTAATAAACCTACACCATACAGTAAATAACATAAGTGTGGGGATAGAACCACCACTAAAAATACAGGAAGTACATATTATATTTTGTGGGCAATATAACTGCACCACTATATAATAGATGGGTTTTAAGATCACACCATCATTTTATTATGATAATTTGTGTTACAACGCGATGGGTAATTAAAAATTACACCACCATAAAACAACAGAATGGGGTATAAAACCGTGCCATTCCAAATTATATTACAAAGAAATAAATTAAGCAAACATGGATGAAACAACACAAAAATTGTGAGAACACAAAAAAGAAAGTTTGCATGTCGTCGTAGTAGTAAAGTGAGAGGAGACATATGACGGAGAGGAGAAAGAGAAATAACCACATAGTGTTGAGCTGAGAAAATTTAACAGTGGAGAGACTATCGTGCTGATAACGTGTTATAAAATAAAATAATTAGAGTACGAAATTACCACTGAAAATTGATAGTGGAATTAAATCTTTTCTTGTGGTGTTTGCACAGTTGAATTTCCTCTCAAATAGAAACTCACTCACAGGTACTCAAATTTCTCTCTCCTTTTCTTTCTTCTCTCTTCTGATGGTATATCTTACAGATGAACGAACAAGCCTATTTATAGGCGCTTCTGAAATTTTCTCGTGAGCGTACAGTGAGCGTACAGTGCAAACTTCTGCCTCAATTTCAAACTATCACTTTCATCCGTGAGTGCACAGTGAAATTTTTGCCTCATTTTCAAACTCCTTAATTGATTGTGGGCTCCACTTCCACTATTTATAACACAATTTTTTTTTTCAAACTAAAACTGGTCTTTTGCTGCTCTTCTTTTATTCATTCAGTTGGGTGTAAATTCGGCGCATGGGTACTTTTTATGTCTTGCCTATTGTTTTAAATCTCCACCGCAGAATTCATCTAACGGTTCACAATAGAAGTACGTATTGATAGAGCATCTGCTCCAACAAAAAAACCAAACAACAAAGAAAAACAAAATCTAATTCGAAAAGGCCTTCGTTGTTTCTCGAAAATCTCTCTCTCTCTCTCTCTCTCGCAATCCAGGTTAGCCTCCTCTCTTCTCAAAACAAAATCTAATTCGAAAAGGCCTTCGTTGTTTCTCGAAAATTTCTCTCTCTTTCTCTCTCTCTCTCTCTCTCTCTCTCTCTCTCTCTCTCCTGAGGCTCCTCTAATTCTCTCTCTCATTTCGATACTCTCAGTTTCAGCCCCTCAAATTCTCAATCTCCGATCTTTGATGTCAACCCCTTCAAATCTTGAAGCGGCACCCCAGCTCGCTGTTATGTCAGTCTCAGGTAAGCCTGCTCTTCCTCAAACAGCCTGGTATGCGCTTGCCAATTTAGCAAAATTAGGGTTTGTTCTGTTAAATTTAAATTAGGGTTCATGTCGAAAGTAATTTGGGCCTTCGGTTTTTAATTTTGTCTGTTGGAGTTTCTGAGTTAAATACAAAGGATTGATAGCCTAATTTAGGGTACCTGTTGATTAACATCATATCTGCCTTTTTCCTTTTTGTCCTTATGCTTGCTTTTGGGGTTTGAGGCTTGTTGTGCGGTAATCAGTGGTTGAATGCTGTCTATAAATGTGGTTCATGATATATAGTTAATGTGGTACTGGGTTAGATGTTATTTGTATGACTAAGGAATTGTCTTATGTTCTGATCTATAGTAAAGGAGATTTCATTCTGGGTCTTATGTTCTCTTTTGTATCAGTAACAGACAACCAGATTATAGACAGACAATTTCTGATTTTTTGTGATAATAAACTGTTCAAGCATGGTTTTGTATTTTTGTGATCATAGCCAGACTAAATGAGGAAAGTGTACTTAGTAGTTTATGTTTTTAGGATATTGTGAATTGACATGAAATTGGTTTTCTAACCTGTTACTAGTTTCTGTTTTTAGTATGCTGTGCAAGAATATTTGTATACTGGTTTTACTAATTTGGATTCTGTTTTTAGGATATTGTGAACTGAGTTCAAGCATGGTTTTGTAAAATTTTACTAGGTTCTGTTTTTAGTATACGTTTCTTCTTGAAGCCCGAAAACCGAAAAGGATAATTCAATTGGGCTCAGGCCCAAACTGAGGACCGGAAAATTGAACCTGGCTGCGTAGGTTCAGTTGGTTTGGTTTTGGTGGCTGTTTTTTATCACAACTGAACCGAATTGTATACCTTGTTTGGTTTCGATTTCGGTTGTAGATGAAAACCGGACCGTACCCACCCTTATCAATAAGAGGTATAAACAAGAGAAGGGTGGAAATACTGCACTATAGGATTCATGTTGAAAACTTGGAATCGGAAATAACCCTAACATTTGTGTTCCCTGATATTAAAGCCTTAAATTTATATGTTGTATGTATACGTTACCTTTGGTTGAGTTTGACCCTCTGTTCTTTTCCTGGTTCTAAAGCAATCAATTATTCAATCACCAAATCCCTAATCGATCCCTTTTGTCTTTGGTGTGTTATTCTTTTGGCAAATGCTTCAACTCACAACGTTTCTCTTGCCATTGTTATGTTTGATGTTGTTTAATTTCTGGGGAAGAAAATTTGGTATGTGGTTGTCATGTTTTTTTCTTTGAAAATTTGCAGAGAACAGTCTTTGTGGGAGTTTCTCCATGGCGGAAAGCTCTTTTAAGAAGGAATATCCACAGGGTTAGTGTTTTTTTTAATTTTATATTTTTTTATATTTTCTGGGGTGGTTAATTGTATAGTTGATGTAATACCCATGTTCCTATTTTATGTTTTAATATTTGTTTGTAATTTTTGAATGTTTACTTTTTCAAGCAGAGTAATGAGTTTTTCCCTTTTGCCTTTTGGATTGGAGGTTACTTTATAGATAAAACGTGAAATGTTGTTTTTGTCTAAGGCTGAAGTTTTCCTTTTTCATGCAAAAATGTAAACAGTATGTGTAGGTATTTATCTTTAAGATGATGGTCTTTGTAGGTTAAAGGTTATTTCAAAAAAATTTAGATACAGGGTTGTTAGTGATTATGGTTATTTTAGAAGAAAATTTCTTCTCGTATGTGTGTTTAAAATTGTTATTTAATTTCTGGTTAAGAGCATTTGGTGTGCAATTGTGATGTTTTGTTGCTTGGAATTTACAGAGAACAGTTGTAGTGGGAGTTTCACCTTGCGAAAAAGATTTTGCCAGCTTCAAATTTCTCCAGGTTTGTATTTTTATATGTTTATGCAATACATCGCCTATTTTAGTATTTGGTCTTTGTAGTTGTTTAAAGATTAGTTAGAAATTACATAGATCGGGTCTGATAGTGATTCTAGTTTATTTTCAAAATTGGCGGTTTATTTTTGTCATCTGTTTTCTTATGATTGTTTTGGACGAAAATATTTTAGATAGGAGCAAAGCAGAAGAGAACAATCAAGATCCAATACCAGTAAGAATTTCACTGAATCAGATATGTTTAGTCCCTAGGAATTCGGTGGACATACTTTGTTCTAATTTGAGACTTTATGCAGATTGTGGAGAATTCTGCAAGGAGTGACATTCCCGACATTGAAGAGAAGTTGTTGCCAACTCCTTTTGTTCTTTAATTATCTTGATTTGTATTGCTACAATGGAACATGATTGTTTCCTTTCTATTTATGCTTTTCATTTATGTTCAGAAATTCGTTAGAAAAAAGAAGGAAAAACTCATTTTATGTGTCCACAAGGCCCATTCGAACTTTAGACCCTTGGAATAGGAGAAATGCCAATGCGGTAAGAATTTCACTGAATCAAATATGTTTACATTGTACGCATTCAATGGATGCGCTCTGTTCTAATTTGAGACTTTATGCTAAGGTTATGGAGAAGGCTGCAATTTTGATTGCAAGTACCAACACTCCTGCCAGGTACAAGGAGACATGGAGGTGAGATTTTTATTTGAGGAAGTTAATTGCCTATTTCGAAGTGCTTTAATTAGCTTGATTTTTATTGCTATAGTGGAATATGGTTGTTATTTTGTTCATTTATGCTTTTGATTTATGTTCAGGAATATTTTGAACAAATACAAACAACGTATAATTTTAGACGCTGGGCAACTGCGGGAGAATCATCCAAATTGTATACCAGTAAGAATTTCACTGCCTTAAATATGTTTTACTTCCTATGCAATCAGTGGATATACTATGTTCTAATCTGAGCCTCCATGAAGGTGACTGTGGAGAAGGATGCAAGGAGTGACATTCCTGACATTGACACGAAGAAGTTAGTTTCCAATTCCCTTGTGCTTTAGTCTTTTTTATTTATTTGTATTGCTACAGTGGTATGTATAGGCTTGTTTCCCTTTCATTTATTTTTTTGATATATGTTCCGAAATCTGTCAGAAAAAAAAAATGAAAACGCAGATATCGGTATATAAGAATTGCATACCGAGAAGAAACAAACTCCAAGTTCATGTACTACAAAGGAAAACTCCCAAGTTCATTTGTGTTAAAAGCTTTTTTCAAATGAAGGGGTTCTCACATGGTTTTATTGCCTATCTTGTTTTTCTGACTGCAGATTCCTTGTCTATGGTGATATGTCTCTTCGAGAATTTGTTTTTTTTATTCACTCAATGGCTTGGGTCAGCACAGAAAAACCAATATTTATCTATTTCAGGAACACTAAACCTCCAATTGGTGAGCTGCAACTCATTTTTTATTTAGGGATAATAATAACTTTTTCCCAAATTAGTTGTGGTTGTGATAATTCCTCCAATGTTGCAGGTGCCTTGATGTCTACAATCGATGAGGAAAATAAGGATGAAGATGGATTTCTTCACGTCACCTACAGTGGAGAAGAGAGGTGTGGATCCAATTAGGAAGAGCAAGAATTCTCTTAGTAGAACTCAAGTCTGGGACCTCTGAGTCAATAATCTGACCTCCTTGCAATTACCGTTTATCTTGATCATTAGATCAATGGCCTTATATGTGGTGCTGTGCTGGAACTATAGTTTTATGACATTCCAAGGAACTTTAATGCATGGAGTTTGAAATATTTGTAATGATTTGCCAGTTAGAAATGAGTTTTTGTTTCCTTCTTCCTGAATCTGAACATGCACATCTGAAATCCTTTCTTCCTCTCTCACTTTCTTTTGATCTGTTTCTTCTATACCTCTTATCTTATCCCAAACTGGAGGCTGGGTTTTGTTGCCATCTCTGCTTCTTCTATCCTTCTCTCTTTATGGGTTAATTCGGTTGAATGATTATTGATGGTGCAAGGGAATTCATTTCCTGCTGGGGTTGGACCAACAGAGCTGCTGGCTGCGATTTTTGTTTTGGTTTCTTTGTTCCCCGTTTATCTATGTATTGTTATCATATTATGTTGTTTAATATCATATTTTTTATTTTAGACTTGCTTATAAAAGAAGCACTGACATTCACCTTGTTATAAACGAGAATTAACGGTAATCCATATTTTGCTCAATTACAATGGGTTACAACTAGACCCATTCAAAACATAGTTCAGCAGTTATTTTGAGGCTACACCTAGGTTAACCTAGTTTGCCTACGTACTCTTACCTAGGGATCAAACCACACGTAGTTCTTTCATACTTCCCTCACCAAAAGCTTCAATTCTAATTAATCCTTTGAAATCGTACAAAAGATTTTGATTTAAGAATAATCTTCCACCTAATCACATATGCGCATAAACAACACTGACATGTGTAAAAATGAGAAAGTTATTAAAATAACTTTTGGTCATGTGAAGCTTAATGTCACTGTCAACAGTTTAAATAAAACATGCTTCTATCATCCGCAGATAATAACTGACTCATCCCTAAATAAAATAGATATGAATTGTAGACAAATCCTTAAAACTTGGAAACCTTCAATCTTTGCCTCATAAAATAAGAAAATAGGTATTAAAACTTTTACTCAAAAATACCAAGATAAATCATCCATTTTAGTTTCCACCTAAGCGTACCCCCATTCATATTCCGTCAATTCCAAGTATCCTGTCTGTTGCCGGAGATGGCGGCGGCGTGGCTAAAACTGTTTGGGTGAACAGTAACAGGGGAGATGGGTCAGGCGCAGAGGGAAGGATTCGGGAGAGAGAGAGAAAAGAAATCAGGTTTTTTTTTTTTAAAAAAAAAAACCGTTTTCAAAAAAATTACGAATTTTGACACCGAAGTATTTTTATCGTAACTTCTTTGTTACAACTCCGATTTGAGCCCAATACATGTCTACGGACTCATCTCAATGTGCTTACACATCTGGACTACTCAAGTCTCCAAATTCTTTCCCGAACAAAAAGTCAACTTTTAAACCTATTAAAATATTCCTAGGGTAAAATTGTCTTTTACTTGAATAAATTAATAATTAAATATTAATTTAGGATTGGGTTATTACACGAACTTACTGAAGTGACCTATTTTAAAGTATTGGTTGGTAAATATGTATGTATACAACAGAATCTTATTGCTTAGTGTTTTGATAGTATTTTATAAAATAGAGGGGGTTATTTATGTTGAATATAATTTATGTTAAACACTTTGTTTTTCGTCCACTCACATTTTCTGTTTTGCGCCCCCAAGTCCTAGATTCTGAGGTCGAGACCACCACGTCAAGGCATCATCATTGTCAACTCCGTAGGAATGTTCTTCTTTCACTCTCTTCCTTTATTTTTTCCCGGGTTGTAAACTTAAATCTTTAGCTTCTCTGTATGCTCGTTGAGTTTGGGTAGAGGGCATGAGGCCTATTTCATTCATCTTAAATGTTGTGTGTTCCTTTACCCTGTGCATGATGGAAGTTGGGATTAGTTTCGTACTTGTTTGCAAGTACTGTAATTTGGGAATTGTTTCAATTACAAGGGAGACTCAGTCAAAATTTTGGTAGAAGTTGATTTGTTTATCCATTTAAATTAGGGCTACAAGGATTTTTAGTAAAGTGGGTCCAGCATCGGGTAAATGTCGGATGGGAAGCAAGGTCCCTCACAGATTCCGAGGGGGAATCCGAGTCGGGTCCTGTCAAAATAGTTTAGAGGTGCTGCCTAATTACAAAGAAAATATTGTTAAGGGGACTAACCTTGGATTATAAGGCACCAAGAAAACTTGTTCCCCATCTGCCTTTTCTAGTCGGTCTGCTAGATGCCATGATCTGTGAGATAACGATCCAGATTGAGCGCTAACTTGTGCAGGGTCGACGAGGCCAACAAGGTTTACCATATTTTCCATTTTTAAATAGTCAAATAGGTACCTAAATATATGAAATCAAATGAGTTTTTTAATTTTAAAGAAAGAGAATTGTAAAATGAAAATTGGATTTTTAGGTTTACTGAAGAAAGAGAATTGTAAAACAGATAAAATAACACAACTAACTCAAAAATATAAACCGTCGTGGTGTTTCACTGAAGATGACGGTTTCTTGACAAAACTAACGTCGTATATAAATTCAAACGGTGGTGAATTAATACTGTCGTTGTGTAGAAATTATAATATCGGTAGGCTAAAAAACCGTCGTATAATTCAAATGCACAATAAAAAAAAAGTTCACAGAAAGTCAGCATTTCTTTACTAGAAATAGAGTTAAAACCAATTGCACACAGAGAGAGAGAGAGAGAGAGAGAGACTGTGTGTGTGTGTGTGTGAGAGTAAATGAAGATAGCTTGTAAAACAAATAAAATAAAAACAACCCTAAATCAAAAATCTAAACTGTCATGGTATTTACTAAAGACGAGGGGTTCTTGAAAAAAATGACGTAGTATGGTTTTTCAAACGGTGGTAAACAAATACCGTTGTTGTGTAAGAATTCTAACTTCGGTAGGAGAAAAAACCGTTGTATAATTCAAATGCATAGATTAAAAAACTACATAGAAATAAGCATTCTTTACCAGAAATAGAGTAAAAACCATTACACAGAGAGAGAGAGAGAGAGAGAGAGAGAGAGTGTGTGTGTGTGTGTGTGAGTAAATGAAGATAGTTGTAAAACATAAAAATAAAACAACTAACGTAAAAATATAAACCGTCGTAGTATTTTACTGAAGACAACGGTTTTTTGGAAAAACGGACGTCATATATAATTTCAAACGACGGTAAATTAATACCGTCAGTGTGTAAAATTATAACATCGGCAGGCGAAAAAACCGTCGTATAATTCAAATGCACAATTAAATAAAGTTCACAGAAAATCAGCATTCTTTACCAGAAATAGAGTTAAAACCAATGTGTGTGTGACATTGAATGAAGATAGCTTGTAAAACAGATAAAATAAAAACGACCCTAAATCAAAAATCTAAACAGTCGTGGTATTTCACTGAAGACGACGGGTTCTTGAAAAAACTCACGTAGTATGGTTTTTCAAACGGCGGTAAAAAAATACCGTCGTTGTGTATGAATTCTAATGTCGGTAGGCGAAAAAACCGTCTTATAATTCAAATGCAAAGTAAGCAGTCTTTACTAGAAATAGAGTAAAAACCAATTGCAGAGAGAGAGAGAGAGAGAGAGAGAGAGAGAATGTGTGTGTGAGTAAATGAAGATAGTTGTAAAACTTTTAAAATAAAACGACTAACTAAAAAATATACACCGTCGTGGTAATTCAATCCAAATGTCGATTTCTTGAAAAAACCGAAGTACTATATTTTTTCAAACAATAAATAAAATCGTTGTTGTGTGTCATTTGTAACGATGTTTAGAAAAACAAACGACGTCTAAGTGAAATTAAAATTCTCTGTTTTTCAAATTTAGAACAGACTGAGTGAGACTTACAATTAATTTTGCTTTCTCTATAACCTTTGGATCGGGGGTGTTTTCCTATTTATCTTCTCTAGCCTTCCTCCATAACAGAGAACGATCAATTTCTTCACATGGCATGGTTTCTTCTAATTGGTCCTCCAAACCAACATACCCCTTTCGAGATAACTATGTTGAGGTCCTTTGTTGAGGCCCAAAAAATCTAGGGTTGGGCCCAAATAAATTCCCGGTCCAGTGCGACACCTTATTAAGAAGAAACCCGATGCGGAGCATGCGAAATTCTTCAAGCACTCTTGCACGAGCCACGATCACGTGCCATGCCAAATAAATATGCAATTTATCACGCTAAGAATTAAAATGAGCCTATAACAGGCATTGGCTCTACAAGCTCATGCTAATTATTTTGTCAAGCATTATGTCTCCTTTCAAAGACTATAAAATTCGAACACACCAATTGACATGCCATGCCAAGCAGGAAATTATTATTTCACACATAGCCACGCTACAAGTTTAAGTGGGCCCAAGCCACGCAAATGCCCGGGGTTTGCTTCAGTGGGTTGTGGTATGGATGGTAACGAGCTTTCATGGGGCCCATGGATGAGCCAAGAAATTGAAGTTTTGGGCTGCTTGGGAGCCCCAAAACTCAAGCCCATTTCTTGAGCCCAAACACATGGGTTAGCATGAGAGAGGAGAGAATATGCCCAAAGCCTTAGGAAGAATACAATGGTCTGCTTAGAAAACCCTGTGTTAATTAGAACGCCCAAAATACTTTGTTAAAAACGCAACAGGCAAACTACTTCCAGCAGCTTGACGAAAACCTGTCAAACGATAGAAGTAACAAGCTAAAGACCCAACACTGTACATACAAGCCCAGCCCAATACCTTATAAAATATCTAGCATTGTCAAAAGTCTCAGAACCAAGTCAAATAGCAAGCCACTGCAAAAACCAAAGGAGATTCATAGGAATACCCATCGGACAAAGAACTCCCTCCATCTCTCTTTTCCTTTGCAAACTCCATCTTGAAAACCCACAAGGAAAGCAGGTGGCGCCTCACCTTTATGGGGGAGGTCCAGCTGCGTCAAAACCTTGGAACCACAAAGGGCTCCTTACCCATGCGCCTTGGATAGGAAAATTGCATCAAATAGGATCAAGTGGGAAGAAGCAACGAAAAAGGGAGGAGGAGGTTAGATAAAATTAGGGTTCTTTGTGGCTATAAAAGAGGGCCTTAGCTACCCAGAAAACCAACCCATTCTTCAGAGAGCAAGTTTCCTCTCTCACCTGCAAACCCAGTTTCAGAGCTTGACCAAGCTTTGTCAAGCAACCTGGAATTTACTCAAGCCACCCAATCCTCTTCCTTCGTGGTTTTCTTCTTTTCCTGAGATAAAAAACCTTCCTAATCTTCCTCTGCCCTAGTCTTAATTTCTGTCCTCTGTAAGAAACTCATGCTTTTCTCTCTCTCAAATTGCTAAACTTGTGAAAGCTTAGCTCCCATGCCACAAGCTCCTCATGCCAAGCCATTCCATTGCTAATTTGTCACGTTTATTTGGTTCATTGGTGAAGGGAACCAAGGTGTTTTCAAAGGGTTTCCACAAACCCTTTCAAAACTCTCTTGGAGCCTGGTCTTCGAACTCAGAAACAGGGGCAACCTTCTCCACTCGTCCTTTACAGCGGCCCAAGCCCCATTCGTCTGGCTGCTGGAAGAAAAAAGACCCCAACACCCTTCTCTGTGACTGCTCAGTATGCACAACCACAAATTCTGGGGATTGCATTGCATATTATAATTTTGCCTGAAATTATACACCCTTCGAACGAGCAGTAGGTATAATACAGAAACTGCATTGCAGTTTGTGTTTGTGTTTGTGTTTGTGCTGAGAAATTTAGACAAGTTCATTCCACTTACAATATGATGAGCAATGTCAATGCATCTTTCTTCTTTTCTTGCTCCCAATGACCTGAGTGGATTCTAGTGTCTCCACTTTTGTTCTAGTTTGTGAAATGTGAGGAGGGTAAAGTGGAACTCGGAGCTTGAAATGATCGGGAAGAAAAGCACATTGCATTTCCTGAGTTTTTCCAGCAAGGGTTCATACATGACCCTACGTAATAATCCAATCCAAAATTAATATTTAATTATTAATTTATTCAAATAAAAGATAATTTTACTCTAGGAATATTTTAATGGTTTAAAAGTTGACTTTTTGTTCAGGAAGGAATTTGTGGATTTCAGCTGTACCGTTGCATAGAGCACGTCAAGATGAGTCCGTAGACACGTAGTGGGCTCAAATCGGAGTTATAACGAAGAAGTTATGATATATGGAAGCTCAATGGCATAACCGTAAATATTTCGAAGTTCAGTTTTTAAAAACCCAGATTTTCTTCTCCCTCGCGACCTCCATGAGCAGCCAATGTCAGACAGATATTTCTCCTCCATCTAGCCACCAAATTCGACGCCACAACTTGTAGACTTTTCATCTTTCCAGCCCCCAAATCCAAGGATTTAAACCCAAAATTCAAGCCAAGAACAAAGCCATTTCGGGTTGTTTTAAAACAGCAGCTTTCGACTTCATTTCCGGCCAACTCCGGCCACCCCATGCCGTGCAATGACACTAATGTGCTTGATCTGTATGTATGATTATTGGCCGGCGGTGGCGGCGCGATGGCGTGACGGCGGGGTGTCAAGTTTGGGTTTTTGTTCTAGAATGATCCCCATGTCGTCTCGAGCACGACGGTATGCTCGGATTTCAATTTGGTTACCGTTTGACTGTCGAAAGGATATCGCATATTAGGCGTTATCCAGGTTCGATAGGTTTAGACCGTTGGATTGACTTCATTTTTATATATGTTGAACAAGGCACCTCTAGGATTGTGTAGGAATTCGCGGATTGAGAATCAGAGTCCCAGATACCCTAATTTAATAATTCAAAGTTTAGATTAACGATAACCGTCCAATCATAGGATCGCAAGTGATCCGACCGTTCGATTCGAACCAAATTGGCAGGACATGTTTTTAAACCTTGTTGAACCCATAGAAATTTCGGCAATTTTTGGCAGAAGTCAAAACCTAAAGAAACTTTGGATTTCGTTAGAAGGGAAATTTGGTCAAGTGTGCTCGGAACCTGCCAAGTGTCGGACACACCCAGGGTTCGGATCATATTCCAAAATGGAATTTGGGTCGGGTCTTGTCACCCTATGCCAACCTGGGCTCTACAAAATTTTGCATGTAAGACTGCAAGCATTGAATAGCAATCGGTTAGTATATTTTTATCGAAAACTGCAGTGCAATGTCTGTTTAATCAATTTTGAATTTTGAAAATAATTCTTACCCAAGTCCATGTAGACATGTACTATGGACTATCTGTCTGCATGGCCCTTATTTTCTCCTCCTTGATTTGTATATCAATAACCTGTTTCACATTGATTGGAGAAAAATGGAATTGTGTGTTTGTTTTCGAATTAGTAATTTAGACTTACTGGGTAATTTAGGAGGCACAAATAAACATTGCAGTGCAATGTGTGTTTTCGAATTAGTAATTTAGACTTACATTTTGTGATAGTTCCTGGTCCCATACAATATCTTTGATATCATGGTTTGTCACTTTCTCATCACGGAGTCCTGCTCAAAAGTTATCACTGCGGATTTGAATACATAAAATTCACAAGATTAGGATCAGTTTAATTGTAATTAAAAGATGAAGGAATTGTTCTTTTGGAATAGAAATATTACCGAGGTTGAGTACTTAAGTAGTATTCTTGAATTTTGTCCATGTCCTCTTTTGGAATTTTATGCCATACCTTCCTTTTCCCCCATCCTAGTGCCTTCCTTTGCCATACCTTCCTTTTCCCCCGTCGGGTTGAGATGCCTCTTGTGTTGACTGCAGATTGAAAGGAAACTAATTAGAAACTACATTTGATAAAATGGAAACTGCAATGCAACAAACAAAAAAGAAGAAGCTTGAACTGCAGTAATTGCATACCTCCATATGATTTTGAGGATCCACTTGTGTTGATGGCTCCTCGGAAGAGATAAGCTTGAATTGTGGTATTTCTTCATCATCCTTTTTTGCCTCCTTTTTTGGTTGCTTATGTTTTTCATACTCATAGCAAGATGCTTGACGCCTCTTTCTTTCTCTGTTCTTCAGCCTTTGTATTCTTGTAGGAACATCAGGTGTTGGACCATCTTGCTTCTTTCCTTCTTCTTTCTCTTATTCTTCTTCTCTTCTTCTTTTTCTTTTTGTTGCTTCTTCTCTTCTTCTTGTTTCTTCTTGTCTTCTTCTTTGTCTTCTTCTTTCTTTTCTTCTTCTTTGTCTTCTTCTTTGTCATCTTCTTTCTCTTCAACTGGTTGTGTTGGTTGTGTTGTAGGCAGATGCCGCTCTATTTCAAAAATTGTTGGGTCCAATAACATGCTTTCATTTTCTGCCTTGTACTTTTTTTGAATCTTCATTTTCTTGGCACTCGGCTCTGGGTCAATATGAGGTTCCTTGCCTTCCAATTCTACAATCCTCCCTTTTAGATTTTGTATTTCGTGAAGCTGAATTGTAGATTCCACTGTCATAGTAGCAGTCACACATTCTTCATCGTTTAATTTCTCTTTGTGTGTTGCCAACTCCTGTTCCAGCTCGTTTGATCTCTTTTTTAGCTTGGATAAATATATCCCACAATTCCATCATTTTCTTCTCACTGTCTTTATTTATTTCATTCTTCCACAGTTTTAATATTTCTAGGCAAGCGTAACTAGGATCTTGGCGTTGGCGGTAGTTGATTTGGGTTGTCATGGACTTCGCCAAGAGGTCTTGAATTGTAACATGTTCTTTTCCAGCTTCAATCTCAAACCTTTTCTTCTTTCTAATCTCTTTTAATTATGGAGTTTGATCATCATCATCAGGTTTTCCTTGTTCTGCTTCTCCTTGTTCTCCTTCATCATCTTCATTTTGTTTTTTTTTTTTTTTTTGCAAATTGAACGGAAACTAATTAGAAACCACATTGGATAAAATAGAAACTGCATTGCAGAAAATGGAAACTGCAATGCATAAGACACTATTTAGAGATTCTAATTACCTTGTCAATAGGGTCTCCCTCTTGTCTGGTAGTTTTTCGTTTTTTATATGTTTTCAAAATACCATGTACAATGGGAATGATTTAGAAACCGCAGTTTCTATTTCTGCAATGCACTGTGTACAGATTTTAATTACCTTGTCAACAGGGTCCCCCTCTTCTCTGTTAGTTTTTTGCTTTCCAGAGGTTTTGAAAATATCTTGTATAATGAGAATGATTTAGCATGGATTCACACATAAGATACATTAAATTAGAACGTGCGATAAATTGCATGCCTCTATGTCATTTAAGTCCTTTATTTGGTTGAATCTTGTGTGGAGTTCCACAAGACTCCATTTAAGAATTGCAAGAGTTTCTTTCTCCTTGCCAAGGATTGGTTGTATGATGATATTTGTCCTCTCACACAGTAGAAACTGCAAAGTTCAAAAACAAGATATATCAAAAATTAGGTTGGAAACTACATAGGTAAAACAGAACTGCATTGCAGTTTCCGTTTCTGCATTGTAGTAAATGGAAACTGGATTGCATAAAACTCAAAATCCATTGCATAAGCCAGTGTTTACTTACTAATATTAGGATAGTGCAACCCGAAACAACTCCTATAAAGCCTGCTCCTCCCTTATTTGCTTTTGCTTTTGTGATCAAGGATTCATTTATGTAGGCTGAAACAGCTCTTGCCCACGAATAGCTTGACAGTGTGTCTAGATTCACACAGTGCTCAACTATTTTCCAGTGCAAAGTGGATGAAGAGTTGGCAAAGAGGAATGTCATGTAGAGAATAATCAAGATTAGACTGACCACATCCTTGTTGTAGTCAACAACCTCCTTTTCCTCTTTGTCTTCCCCTTCTTCTTCTTTTTCAACTTCTTTTTTTGCTTTTCCACTGTTCATTTTCTTTTTTTGCTTTGCCTTGGCCTTTTCTTTCTTCGGTTGGTTTGCCAAGGCAATTGTCTTTTGTAATTCCTTTTCTACCATGCTTTTTGACGGTTTTGACTTTCCTCCAAAGTGCCTTATTCTGAAGGTAGCAATGTATCTATCATTGCCAAGTTTGACAAATCTTCCTTCGTTTGGAATCCTAGAATCTCAGTCATTGCATTGGCTGTGATCTGGAATGATTTGGTGCCGAATTTGAAGGACTTTATATCTGGATCAAACTTCTTGAGCAACTGTCTTAAGTCGAGGTCGGACTTATTCATGTTATTCATGTCAATTCTTTGGTGGTAAAACAGTTCAATCAAGTTCCAGAAATGGATTTTCTTGAGCAATCTTCTACCTTTCATTGAGCTTGTCTTTAACGTCTGTAATGATGTTGTTGAAAACATTGACGTTGCATTGAAACTGGACATGGTCCGGGTGCTTTGCTTTCCGATCATAGTTTGGCTTTGATATTCTCTTTTGAGCCATTATTTTGATTCTTGGCTTTCGTTGGTTTTGAGCTCCATTCTTTTGTGGTGACATTTCTTGTGCCATTTGTGATTTGAAACAAGAAGGGATGAAAACACTAGTCGGACAAGTAGAGATAAACTATAAGGAAGAAGTATAAATAGTTGAACAGAAAATAGAAAACATAAACTGCAATGCAGTTTGTGGTTCATTGCATTGCATTAACGCAAACTGCATTGCATTAACGGGAACTGCAATGCAGTTTTCGTTTTTTGCAATGTAGAAAACAAAAATATTTGATGTTTTTCCTCTTTTAAAATGAGCAACCAAAACGCAAAATATCAAACATAATAGAAATATTAGGCCTGGGCACGGTTCGGGTCGGGTTGAATTTTGAGTGACCCGTGGGCCGAACCGAGTAAAATATCAGTTCTCGGGTTGGATCGGATCCAAATTAAAAGCCGAAAATGGGCCGAACCGGTCAACCCGATAGGTTCAGGTTCGGTTCAGGCTTTTTGGTCGGTTTTGGGCTTTAGCCCACTATTAGTTATTTTTAAGCCCAAATAATCTTTGGTTCAGTATTAACTGGCCCAAATCATTTTTTTCTACTCTTTTTTTTTTGTGTGAATATTTTTTTCTACTCTTTCAATTTTCAAATGCTGAAATCATTCAAATTATAAATAATACACACACAAATAATAAAGCAAGAAATCCAAATTATAACGATTACAACCCATGACAAAAAAAATAACAAATATCCCTTCAAAACATCAGCATCCATCCATCCAAAAGTTTTGACAAAGCAAGCTGCATTCATCTGTCCAAAAATACACTTGTATCAGTCAACAATCAATCACCAAACATATAATTTCAGTAAAAATAGAAATTGTTATAAATAGTGGAAGTGGAGCCCACAATCAATTAAGGAGTTTGAAAATGAGGCAAAAATTTCACTGTGCACTCACGGATGAAAGTGATAGTTTGAAATTGAGGCAGAAGTTTGCACTGTACGCTCACTGTACGCTCACGAGAAAATTTCAGAAGCGCCTATAAATAGGCTTGTTCGTTCATCTGTAAGATATACCATCAGAAGAGAGAAGAAAGAAAAGGAGAGAGAAATTTGAGTACCTGTGAGTGAGTTTCTATTTGAGAGGAAATTCAACTGTGCAAACGCCACAAGAAAAGATTTAATTCCACTATCAATTTTCAGTGGTAATTTCGTACTCTAATTATTTTATTTTATAACACGTTATCAGCACGATAGTCTCTCCACTGTTAAATTTTCTCAGCTCAACACTATGTGGTTATTTCTCTTTCTCCTCTCCGTCATATGTCTCCTCTCACTTTACTACTACGACGACATGCAAACTTTCTTTTTTTGTGTTCTCACAATTTTTGTGTTGTTTCATCCATGTTTGCTTAATTTATTTCTTTGTAATATAATTTGGAATGGCACGGTTTTATACCCCATTCTGTTGTTTTATGGTGGTGTAATTTTTAATTACCCATCGCGTTGTAACACAAATTATCATAATAAAATGATGGTGTGATCTTAAAACCCATCTATTATATAGTGGTGCAGTTATATTGCCCACAAAATATAATATGTACTTCCTGTATTTTTAGTGGTGGTTCTATCCCCACACTTATGTTATTTACTGTATGGTGTAGGTTTATTACCCATACGGCAGTATTTATTTAAAGTGTGGAGCGGGTTTATCGTCCACACAACTGCCTTTTATTTCTTTTATTTAAATGTATGGAGCAGGATTAGTGCCCATACTAGCACGTTTACTTTACCGCACATTTACTTTCATTTAAAGTATGGTGCGGGATTAACGTCCATACAGCAAGCAATTTACTTTATGAATTTATTTTATCGCACATTTACTTTCATTTAAAGTATGGTGCGGGTTTATCGTCCATACCAGTAAATTTATAGCACTTTATTTTTATAACCAACTAAAATGAGGGCCTGGAGTTCCTCAAACAATTATAGGGCCTGAAGTTCCTATTAATGGCTTAATGTCCCAGATCCCGAATCTGAAATTTTGTGTAAAATATTTTTGGCCTGAAGTTCAAAAATATATTAAGCCTGAAGATTATTGCGAATTCTAATGCATCTCATTCTTCTTTTGAAGATGGCAAATCTGGCTAAATTGGAATTCGCTGCCCTAGATCTTTCTGGGGACAATTACCTATCATGGGTCCTGGATGCCAAGATCCATCTGCGTGCTAATGGCCTTGGCAAAGCAATTGAAGATGGAAGTGATGCATCACCTCAGGAAAATGCGAAGGCTATGATTTTCCTTCGCCGCCACATTCATGAAGCGCTGAAGAGCGAATATGTGGTGATTGATGAACCATTGGTCCTGTGGAAAGCTTTATGTGAGAGATACAATCATCAGAAGACGGTGACTCTCCCAAAAGCTAGATATGAATGGACACACTTGAGGTTTCAAGATTTCAAGACAGTGTCTGAATACAACTCAGCTATGCACAGGATCACCTCCCTTATGAAATTATGTGGTGAGAATATCTCTGAGGAAGATATGCTCGAAAAAACTCTGAGTACATTCCATGCCTCAAATGTGCTTCTGCAACAGCAATATAGGCATAGTGGTTTCACGAAGTACTCAGAACTTGTATCTTGCCTCTTGCTAGCTGAGCAGAACAACGAGCTTTTGTTGAAAAATCACCAATCTCGCCCAACAGGCTCAGCACCACTTCCTGAAATAAATGTTGCATCTCGGGAAGTGAATGCCACCTCATCTCGTGGCAGTATCCACAAACGTTGGCGAGGAGGCAAACGTGGCCGATGGCAAGGGAGTAGAAAAGATCGTGGTGCTCACTCATACAGCTTGGGGCCAAGGAACAATCCATCTATGAATGGCAAAAATGCACCCAGAAATAAGGGAAAAACACAAACAAGCTATGTGCCTAGAAATAATGAAAAAGCTTGTTACAGATGTGGTGCAAAGGGACATTGGATGCGTACCTGTCGTACGCCGAGGCACTTGGCAGATCTTTATCAAACTTCACTTAAAAACAGAAAAGTGGAGACAAATTATGTTGCACCAGATCCGCCAGCCATAGACGGCTCATCGGAAATATCGCGTCGTTTAGACAAGACGCATCTAGATGTTTCCGATTTTGTTAATGAAATGGGGAATGAAATTTATGGGTCCGAACTGGATTAAATTCCTTCATGTACCATTTGTATTATCTGAAGCACTGTTTATTTTTCTTTTCTGCCTTCACTTCAATAAAGGTGGCAATGTTTTGAATGATTGTTGATTCAACTTATTTTATTTGAAGGCATGAATGTAAATTATGGATGCCCCCAAAACAAGAGCTCTAGCAAAGATATTTGTCTTGCAGACAGTGCAACTACTCATACAATCCTTTGAGATCGAAAGTATTTCTCAAAATTGATGCTTACAAAAGTAAAGGTAACAACCATATCAGGACCTACAGACCTGATTGAAGGCTCAGGCATAGCCCAAGTTATGTTACCAAATGGGACAACACTGTCCATTCAAGATGCCTTGTATTCATCTAACTCCAGAAGAAATCTGTTGAGTTTCAAAGATATTCGTTTGAATGGTTACCATGTTGAAACAAAGAATGAGAAAAACATGGAATATCTTTGTATTATTTCCAATGATACCCAGAAGCGTATATTGGAAAAGCTTTGTGCGCTCTCATCAGGGTTGTACTATACAACCATACGGACAATTGAGGCACATAGTATCATGGACCAGAAGTCCATTGACTCAAATACTTTCAAGCTTTGGCATGACCGATTGGGTCATCCTGGATCCACTATGATGCGTAGGATCATTACCAACTCTAAAGGACATCCCTTATTGACAAAACATATTATGGTATCGAATGACAGCTTTTGTCAAGCTTGTTCACAAGGGAAGTTGGTAATCAGACCATCACAACAAAAGGTTGATGTTGAATCCCCATCATTTTTACAGAGAATTCAAGGGGATATTTGTGGGCCTATTCATCCTCCCTGTGGACCATTTCGGTACTTTATGGTCTTGGTGGACGCATCTACCCGATGGTCACATGTTTGCCTTTTGTCCACTCGGAATATGGCATTTGCTAGGCTCTTGGCTCAGATAATTAAATTACGAGCTCAATTCCCAGATTATCCCATTAAGTCAATCAGACTCGATAATGCTGGTGAATTTACATCTCAGACTTTTGATGATTACTGCATGACGTTAGGCATTGATATTGAACATCCTGTTCCCCATGTTCATACTCAAAATGGCTTGGCAGAAGCTTTGATTAAGCGTCTTCAATTGATAGCACGCACATTGCTAATGAGAACAAAGTTGCCAGTTTCTGCTTGGGGATATGCCATTTTACATGCAGCATCTCTGGTGCGATTGAGGCCCGTCGCCAACAATCAATATTCTCCAATTCAGCTTGTGTTGGGCATTCAACCAAATGTTTCACATTTAAGAGTTTTTGGTTGTGCGGTTTATGTGCCTATTGCACCACCGCAACGTACTAAGATGGGCCCTCAACGCAGATTGGGAATTTATGTTGGCTTTGATTCACCATCTATCATAAGATATCTGGAGCCCCTGACTGGTGATATCTTTAGGGCACGATTCGCGGATTGTCATTTTGATGAGACTATTTTCCCACTATTAGGGGGAGAAAAATCTGTTCCTAAAGAACAAGGCAAACTCGTTCATGAAGAACGACGTGAATTATCATGGGATGTACCCACTTTATTTCATCTCGATCCTCGTACCGCTCAATGCGAAAATGAAGTAAGAAGGATCGTTCACCTCCAAGGCATTGCAAATCAGATGCCAGATGCATTTAATGATGCAACGAAGGTGATGAAATCACATATCCCAGCTGCAAATGCACCTGCAAGGATTGATGTTCATAATGGACAAAGCAATGCACCAGCAAACGGCTCATCTGTTGCACGCCTGAAACGTGGCAGACCACTAGGCTCAAAGGACTCAGCTCCTCGAAAGAGGAAGTTGATGGCCAAAATGAATGCAAATGAAATAAATGGAGAGCCCATAATTCATGATTCAAATTCCCCCCAAGAGGGACGGGTACTTCCTGAGAAGGAAAATGTCCTTGATGAGACACGTGCTCCTGAAGTGGTAGCTGTACCCGAAAGCCAAGAAATCTCCATAAATTATACGTCCACTAATGAATTGTGGAACAGAAATGAGATAATCATCGATAATATATTTGCATTCTTAGTGGCTACTGAGATCATAAAAGTTGATGATGTTGAGCCTTGCTCAATTGATGAATGCACACAGAGACAGGATTGGCCTAAGTGGAAAGATGCAATCCAGGCAGAATTAGACTCTTTGAAAAAAAGGAGTGTTTTTGGACCTATTGTTCCAACCCCACTCAATGTGAACCCTGTAGGTTACAAGTGGGTATTTACAAGAAAGCGCAATGAGAAAAATGAGATTGCAAGGTATAAAGCACGACTTGTTGCGCAAGGTTTTTCACAAAGGCATGGAATTGATTATGTGGAAACATACTCTCCAGTAATGGACGCAATTACGTTCCGTTACTTGATAAGCTTAGCGGTTTCAGAAAAACTTGAAATGAGACTTATGGATGTCATTACCGCATATCTGTATGGAGAGTTAGATACAGACATATACATGAAAGTCCCAGAAGGACTTAAGCTGCCCGATGCAGCCAGTAATAAACCACGGGCCATGTTCTCAATCAAATTGAGAAGATCATTATATGGGTTAAAACAATCTGGGCGAATGTGGTATAATCGTCTCAGCAAGTATTTACTGAAAGAAGGATACACAAATGATCCTGTCTGCCCATGTGTGTTTATTAAGAAATCAGAGTCTGGATTTGCGATAGTGGCAGTCTATGTTGATGATATGAATCTAATTGGAACTACTGAAGAGCTCCAAAAGACTGCTGATTATCTCAAACGTGAGTTTGAGATGAAAGATCTTGGAAAGACCAAATATTGCCTTAGCCTACAGATTGAGCACAGTGCTGATGGAATTTTGGTGCATCAATCAAATTATACTGAAAAAGTATTAAAGCGGTTTGGCATGGATAAAGCTCATCCACTTAGCACACCAATGGTTGTTCGATCTCTCGATACTAAGAAAGATCCATATCGTCCGAAAGGGGATGATGAAATGGTCCTTGGTCCAGAAGTACCATATCTTAGCGCAATTGGTGCTTTAATGTATTTAGCACAATGTACCAGACCTGACATAGCATTTTCAGTAAATTTGTTAGCAAGATATAGCTCTGCTCCAACAAACCGTCATTGGACCGGTGTTAAACATATTCTACGATATCTTCGTGGAACGACAGACATGGGCTTATTCTATTCCAGTGAGTTGACCAATGCCCCGAGTATTGTTGGATATGCTGATGCAGGATATCTCTCTGATCCACATCAAGGACGCTCACAAACTGGGTATGTGTTTACATGTGGAGGAACTGCAATCTCATGGCGATCAACAAAGCAAACGTTGGTAGCCACATCTTCCAATCACTCAGAAATACTTGCCCTCCATGAAGCCAGTCGTGAATGCGTTTGGTTAAGGTCAATGATTCATTACATTCGAAACACCTGTGCTTTGCCCTCAACAACAGACACTCCAACCATCCTAAACGAAGACAATGCAGCTTGTATTGCTCAGATCACAGGAGGGTACATCAAGGGTGACCGGACCAAGCACATATCACCAAAGTTTTTCTACACACATGAGCTTCAGAAGAATCAAGAAATCAAAGTCAGACAAATCCGTTCAAGCGATAACTTGGCAGATCTCTTCACCAAGTCTTTACCCAAGTGCACATTCCAGAAGCTTGTACATGGCATCGGATTACGACAACTCTGCAAGCAATCAAGTTGGAGCATGCAAAATCAGGGGGAGCATTCAAGAGTCCTCTAACACAGGACATAAGCGCGTTGTACTCTTTTTCCTTCGACTAGGGTTTTTCCCACTGGGTTTTTCCTAGCAAGGTTTTAACGAGGCAACATGTGCGCACTTCACATTACTCTAATGTCCCAAGTAAGGTTGTACTCTTTTTCCTTCGCTTCGGTTTTTTCCCACTGGGTTTTTCCAGGCAAGGTTTTAATGAGGCAACTAATTTAGGGATATGTGGTCTCCAAGGGGGAGTGTTATAAATAGTGGAAGTGGAGCCCACAATCAATTAAGGAGTTTGAAAATGAGGCAAAAATTTCACTGTGCACTCACGGATGAAAGTGATAGTTTGAAATTGAGGCAGAAGTTTGCACTGTACGCTCACTGTACGCTCACGAGAAAATTTCAGAAGCGCCTATAAATAGGCTTGTTCGTTCATCTGTAAGATATACCATCAGAAGAGAGAAGAAAGAAAAGGAGAGAGAAATTTGAGTACCTGTGAGTGAGTTTCTATTTGAGAGGAAATTCAACTGTGCAAACGCCACAAGAAAAGATTTAATTCCACTATCAATTTTCAGTGGTAATTTCGTACTCTAATTATTTTATTTTATAACAGAAATAAATTTTTTGCTTATCTTCAAAACCATTCAAAGTTTAACAAATGAATATGCCAAAAATCATGAACTACTCCTGAACAAGAAACAGATAAACAACAAAATTATATAACCTCATATTAGAGCTTTATAAAAGCAAACATAGGCACACCAGAAGAAAATTATCATCTATCTTTAACTAATGGCCTCTCCACTGTGATGACAAATATGAACAATCTGAAGACCATGAACATCACTACAGTGCATGTATATTTAATATACAATCCAAAACCTACAGCTCTCACATATGCAAAACCAAAACTTAAGATCCACACATACAATCGAAAACCCAATACAAAATTGACAAGAAAAGGTAGCGGTGGGCATAAAAAAAACATTAAAAAAAACAAAAATAAATATGGCATCTGCAAGAAAACAACTTTACCCCAACTAAGGTCATAAAATTAGACAAAACAGACGAAAATGAACTCAGGAAATTAGAGAGGAGCTGACTGGAAAGCAGCTGTGTTGTAGGGTAGAGGTTTTTTTGTTTTTTGTTCTTTCTTTTTTTGGTGGCCCCCTTGGCCATTGTGTTCTGTGTTCGTTCCTTCCTTTTTGAATGATAAAGTTTCTTTTCAAAAAAAAAAATCAATGGTGAGAAGAAGTGAATATGAATTATGAAAAAAAGATGTCTACTTCAGATCTGAAATTAAAAGAAAACACAGTATAGTTAAAAGAAGAAGAAGAAAGAGGAACTTACCAAAGCCAAAGCCAAAGCCATGGGGGAACATGAGCTGCTTGTTGGCCATGATAATTCCCACAGAGCTCACAATATCCATGCCCCACGCTCCTACATCAGACCATAACTAAAAGTCTCATAAGATGCAAACTAAGAAAGAAACACAAAACTACATAAATAATAGACCTACCATGGTAGTCAAGTTTTTGTTTTGTTCTTCCAGATCTGCTTGAGAGATGTTTATATTAGGTTAGGGAGACGATAGAGCTAGGGAGACGATAGATCTGCTTGTTTTGTTCTTTGAGAGATGGAGAGCGGCGAAAAAAATTAATTGAGATGGAGGCTGGCTGCTAGTTAGGTCAAGAGGAGATGTTTATATTAGGTTAGAGAAATCTAGTGCAAGCAAGCACACGGTACAAGTACATTTTAGCCAATAATATCATGCCATGTGTCAAATTTATATATAATTAAATAATAGGCGGTTCGGTTCAGGTTCACCGGTTCAAAAAAATTTGGAACCGAGGGCCGAACCGTTGACTTCGGTTCGGATCAGGTCCAACGTTGACTTTTTCGGTTTGGTCAAAAAAATCTTATTTTTCGGTCCGGTTTGGTTTGGTTCGGTCGGTTCATTCGGTTCATCGGTTTTTATGCCCACCCCTAAGAAATATAATAGGAGCAATCCAGAACACAAAATATAACAGAAAATACACATCATTTTGACATGAAATGGAAAGATCAACATAGTCAAAACATGAACTACAAACTAAACCGGAAACGGCAGTGCAGTTTCTGTTTTCTTCAGTGCAGAAAATAGATATATTTTATGCTCTTTCTCTTTCTTTGGTGATTTTTTGATTTTTAGAGGTTTTCAAACCAAAACTAAACCCAACACCTAAACTACATTTGCAGAATGAAGAATGAATAGTAGGTAAAATTTCTAAAGTCCTTAATCCCTATAAACAAAAGCAAAACCTAAACCAAGAGTAGTTGTGAATCCAAAGAGTCATCCATTTTTCCAAAGGAAGCATGCATAACGAACAGTAGCTAAACTGTCTAGAATCCTAAAACCCTAAAATTGAAGGCAAATTTGTATTAGAGCGTTGATTTTCTTACGGTTTTTTTCCAAGAGAGAATCGGCTTCGATCGTTGGTGGTTGTCGTTGGTGGCCGTCGCCGTTGGTGGTCGTCGTTGATCGTGGTTTACTGTGAACGATTGTCGTCTGAGTTTTTGGGAATAGTGTGAAAATGTGGAAGGCGGTTTCTCGAGGTGAAGACGAATACTCGCGCAAATGGGATAATGGCATATTTTGTAAATTTGAAACTAAATATTGAAATTTGAATTTAATGGCATAATGGCATATGTTGTAATTTTAATGTTCTTTAATTATATTATGTAAAAGCAGGTACTATATTTTGGCTTTTGGCTTTATCCTAATTAGCTGAAATTAAATTCCTATTTACCTAAATAGTAAACTATATTGTGTGTGAAAACTAAAGCTCCCTAAATGAAACCTATAATTTCTTACTGTAATTATGACAAACTTCAAGGGTCTAAGTTGAATTTTTCCTTTTTTCAAAGATATCACACTTCATTATATTAATTTTTTATTTAAAATTGTCAAAAATCGATAAGGAATACCTTACGAGGGTCGTTTGTTGCACAAGCTTGACTTGGACTAAATTTAGTACCATGTTTGTTTTATCTAATCATAATCTTAGATGAGATTGCTAATACCGGGCCCACCAAAAACACCTCCTTAGGAGTGGGGGACTATTAAACCCATGTGGAAAAAGAGGATTAACTAGTCCCATGCTCACCAATGTATAAAATGTATATATTATATTGTAATACTAATAACATATATTATTATTATTATTATTATTATTATTATATTATATTATATTATATTATATTTACATTCACATATGTGTATATATATTATACCAATGTATGTATTATAATATAAATATACACACCTATATACATATATATTATAATATACATATATACATGTATATACATATATATTATTATTATAACATACCCATATATATTATATATATTATATATATATAGTTTTGAAAAAATAAAAAATCTAATCCTAGCTAGTCCAAGCATACACCAAATGCAGGATAAGTATTATCCAACTTAGACCAAGCCAAACCAAGCCAAGACAATCCCTGAACTCTATGTTCATGCCAAGACAGTCATGTGTAACAAATGAGCCCTACATGTCCAAAGAACCTTATAGTCCATCTTTCCTAGTCTTCAAAAATGAATAGAGGACCCAAAAAATATTTATAAAGTTAAAAAAGAAGCATATGTTTTTAACTCAAGTACTTGAAAATAGTTAAAAGATAATTTTTACCATGTTGACAAGGGTTCAAATCCCAGGCCTTGCAAGCACGCGATGGATTTTGTTACATAATTTTTGACATTATCGAAATCATGGCGACGTATTTAATGAATAAATCAACATAATGAAGGAAATATCAAGGTCAGAATTCAAAACTATAATATCGAAATTATCACAATAACTAGATAGTATTGCCAGCTCAAAAAAATGATATTTTCTTCGAATAGCAACACGGACATGGATATTTTACTATGATAGTAATTAACAAATAGCAACAAGGACATGGATATTTTATAGTAAACAAATACATTTTCAACATAAAATTTAAAAAAAATACAGACATGACACTTCTAAGAACACTAGCTTTAAGAGACGAACATGTCTAAGCCCCAGCTTGACTTGTCTCTTAAACAAACCGAGCTTGGCTTTAGCTTGTTTCTATTACAAGCCGAGGGTTTGCAAGAAATATACGTGCCCTAGAGAGGCTAGTTTTGTGATTAAACATTGTCGTCACCTCACCTGCACGGGATTGGACCACATTTTTAGCAGCTAGCATCGGCATCTTCAGTCGTAACACACCGATAAAAGAGTACATACGCAGCTCCTGACTTCACCCCTTCTTCATTTATGGGCGATACACAACTGTCATCAAAACTATACCACCTGTTCTCATCTAGAAGCTGTACAACAATAACAGTCGATAAGAAGATTTATACCAAATGCAGCTGATATTTCAACCAAAGAAATCCTTTCAGATACTCACCTTGATATGCGCAGTGTAGTGCCCGCTACCCATTCCGCCAATGTGGGTGGTCAAGGCATAGAGTTCGTAAAGTTGACGTCGAGCGTTTTTCTTGCTAGCTACATAATTTGTTAGATCAAAGTCATGAATCGGAAAGTCGACAAAGGTTTCCAGTTTATGCTTCATCGACCTACTGTACGAGAACCTCTTTAGATGGATGACTAACACTTCTGGAAGCCTCCATAGATCAAGCTTTTTACTTGCTTGCCTTCGCTCCTTGCACTGGGGACAGTACCTTCACCATATATTTTATTAATACGTCATATTTCGTAGATGAATGGCAATGTTTCCTCTTTCAACAAAAGGAACTAACTAGACAGATGACTCCTTATCAGATACCCGCATAATATTTTGACAGTTTAGATACTTTGCCAGAACTATTTTATACTAGAAATTTAAAAATGCTTCATTCTAAATTTGCTTCATAAAGCTCTAAAATCTGGCTCCCTAATTATAAGTTTTAACAACTCATTCATCTGTAAAGTAACAATTGTAAGGCATTTGCAATCATGTAACAATTGCACTCAAATTCCGAGAGAATACTCGCACCATCTTCTGTAGCACCAAAGGTGGAATTCTTACAAAAGTTCTAGCAAATCTAGGCCCCTTGATCACCATCGATTTCACATTCATCAGATATAAATTTATACATATGCACACATTCTCCTGTCCAAACACCCAGATCTTTAACAAAACTCCTGATCTCTAAACACAACCAAATGTACCAAATGGCTGAGTGATGCTCCTTATAAAATTTATCATTGAGTCAATCTATAGTGTGGTATACACTCTCAATGCCATTCAATCATTCTTTACTTTTGGTTACTTTCCTATTTGTTTTCTTTTGTTTATTTCTCTTTCCTTTTTCTAACTTTCATCTCTCTCACCTCTTACTACAGGAGAATGTGTGTGTGAGACACGTCTTCAAAGTTCAGATGAAATTGACACTGCCAAACAATTTGAAAAATAAAACTATTTGGTTCATCCCACAATGCAGAAAACCATAAATTTCCTTCTAATCCATCATGGATATAGTGATGCATGGATATATAGTTATCATTAATCTGCTTGTTAAGCAGGATATCACACTCCTGGATACTGCTCCATCCAAATAGCACCTCTTGATGTTCAAAGGGCACATTAAATGTGAATAAAATGCATCTAGTTAGGTCTTAGCTCTAGGGTTTTGGGTGCACAAAACCCAGGAGCTAAGCCCTAAATGGCAATTCAACACCGAAAAAATAATAAACCCTCTAGGCGAGAGCTAAGCCCTAAACGATTCTACACCTTAATTAATATAAAAAAGGCATTGGATCCCGCACACACCTGAAGCCTTATGTAGTTACCTATAATTCTATATTATCATTTGTGTGACTTTGAACACAGAGAGAGAGAGAGAGAGAGAGAGCGAGAGAGATAGAGAGACTAACCACATATCTTCAGGTACTAGTGGTTCTTCCCGTAGAAAAGCTTCAAGGCAGGTGTACAACGAGAGAGGTTCAGTGCAGGCTTTCTTTGTTTCAGGTCCGTACTTAAAAACTTCTGGCAAAGTTTTCCAGATAATGGGTATCATACTTTTCTAAAAACTTCTGTGACCAATCAACATATATTAGTATTGATGTTGATGATGAGGCCAGTCTGATGGCTTTCTCTACCCCCACCCACAGATCAGTGCATGTATTATTTTCACCGACCAACTGAAGAGGCAATTCTAGAGAACTAGTGATATCCTTATTTGCTGAATTTGATACAACAGAATCAGTACATGCTTCGCCGGAACACAAGTCAAGAGAGGGGTCTGATCCTTCTGTTGCAGAGCTTACACCAGATATCTTAGTATGCTCCAAACTTTTAGTTCTAAGCATTGGAGAGAGCATTTTATGAATCATCATCAGTATGTTGCCTCCAATAATTTCATCATCACATGAGATTGGCAAGACAAGAGGTGTTCCATAGGGTTTCCATCCTGATGTGATCTGTGAATCACTATTTCCTCTAGGAGACAATTAAAAGTTAGTAGAAGAAGCTATAAAATGATCAATCTACCAGATAACTCCAGAAAAACAAGTGCAGTTGTTTATAGTTCAAAGTGAAAGACAAATCAACACCACATCAATTTTGTTGTCTAAGATTCGAAATGAGAAAGACAAGTCAACACCACATTAATCATTTTACATGCTGCTCTGATTAGGAAAATGTGACAAACTGCTTTTGGAAAAACGACATTTTTGCAGTCTTAACTAAACAACCAGCCTTTTTTCAGGATACATAAAAAAATGGCTAAATTAGTTAAGCGCAAAATGATTAAGATCAGGGACTAATCAAACAAGAAAAACACGGGAATCAAACTTGGGGTGAGTGGGTGACAGCCTTTCTAAGCACGGTGCAGACTATAAGGTCAAGATCAAAGTATACATACTGCTCTCGACGGCGGTGTATCAATTGAAGATATTTTGTGTTTGCCAACTTTGGAACCTTAAAAGCAGCAAGATGGTCGTCATCTTTGATGGTAGATAATGATATTAATGGGTCTTCTAAAAATCTCTGAATCATATGGTGTTGTATCTGTGAACCACAAATTGAATAAGTTCAACCAACCATACACATTCTGAAAGAAGAACAGAAGCATCAGATTCCAAATGTAAATGCTACAGACCTCCACAAGCAAAAGCTTCTCACTGTGCCTTACAGAACTAGCATTGCTAAGCATCTGGATCAAGTCCCTGCAACGTCCCTGTTTAGGGACTGTGACAGTACAAGCAGATGGCAATGCACTTCCATCGCAAGTAAAAACTGTTACCATCATTGTTCTAGTGGTGGTGGACTGGAGTGGCAACGAAAGGTACATAAAAGGATCAAAAGTAACAGAGACTTTATTGCAAATGGGACAAACCAAAGTTGACTTATACTGGCCCTGTAAAACAGGAAACATCATAACCGTGAGGAAAAACTATTTTGTACTTGTAAATATGGATTGAAGTAATGAAGTTTTAAAAACACATTCTGTAGGAGCGTTTAATTAGGGGATTTATGCTGAGCTGACATATAAAGACAATCTTGTTAGCACTTATCAAACAATATTTTCTTAGTCCTTATAAGCACAGCCAAAAATGTCATTTATACAAACTACCAGGATAAGCATTTCGATTAGGATCCAGATTCAGTAAAAACATATCTAGATTTGAAAATGCCAAGCCATGACTCACTGACCATAGCATCAAACAGTAAAAATAGGATTTTATTTTGATAAATGAGATACAAAATCAGGAAGCTTATAATTGATGCATCATATAACGTAATCAAAAAAAAAAATCAAAGAAAAGTCGAAAACCATCATTCGCTTATTCCATGAATAGAATTGTCAGAACAAATAGCCATAGAATTATCCCACTAGGAGAAGAATCATACAAGGGATAAGGAAGCACTTACAAAGTACGAACCTAGATTTACAACCAACATATTTAAACTCAGGCACCAGCTAAGCCAAATGAGTGGCAAGTTGCCATATACTGGTTTGAAATTTACTCATGATGAGATTTTGAGGTTGACGAGCCTCAGAAGGTTATGAGCAAAAACCTTAGGATTGTATGTCATCCTGGAAGTGTCACCTAACGTTAACTAAGTGTTGCATGTGACTCTGGCAGAAAATCAAAACAATTGGTATGTCAACAGACAACAACTTAGAACTTTAAAGAGGAAAATTCAAGGGGTATTTAACAAAAAATAAAAATAACTTCTATGTTTCTGTCTAACTCAGTCAATAACATAAACTTCCCTGTGGTTTGCTTAAACGGCATACGCTTCCCTATCGAAGTGTTCAAATAACAGGCCCCACATTTGAACTTTTCAGATGTGATGCTAACCTCCAGAAGTTAAGGAGCTGTCACTGGTCATCAATTTGCACTCTACCACATCCCCGTCTTTTGTCTCTGCCTTTTTTTTCGGATCAAAAGCCACTCTACTGCAACTCATCTTGAAGCTACCTCCACCACTCTTGATATCATGCTAAATTTCTTCGGATTCCGGACCCACCCAAGCTCCAATATAAATCCATCACTTGAGTCCCCAAGATACTAATTTCCCAAATGCACATAAAAGCTCTAATCAATTACCTTAAGATATAAACCACATAAGAATCCAAATACCCCAAACCTACAAGATTGTCTTAAAACTTCGAACGACCTAAAATTTCATAAGCCAACCTCAAAAATCTATTTAAAAAGAAAAACATGTTTAAAGTTTGACAAAACCACTCCAATAGCTGGAGATAAGAGGTTCAAATGACAAAACATAAGTAAACAAGCCTCGCTTGAGCATCCAACAATAAAGGTGCAAAGCTAACCAAATCTCCATGACATATAAGTACCACTAAACCTCCACATTGCTCAAAGCAGAAGTTCCTTAGACTGAAAACATAAATCCAGCAAAACTGTCACAGACTCGCAGCAGTACTAACTTACCCAGATATACCGACAACCTTTACAACCAATGCCCATAAAGGTTATGCCAATTGTGTTTCTTGTTTTGTAAATGATGCAGGACGCATAGGACCTAAATTTATTAGTTTCCTAATATATTTGTTAGTTTCCTAGATTCTCTAGTTTTCCAAATTCTAGTAGGATTTCTAGTTTTCCAGATTTCCAGATTTCTAGTTTTAAGTTTCCTATTTTATTTGGGTTAGGATTTCTGTTCAAGCAAGGGATTTCTATCCTATTATGTCTAGGTTTTAGTTTTCTATAAATACCCCCATGTAGTTCTTTAAAATTCAGATTTGGATATTGAGTAAACCTTCTCTTAAAACTATGTGATTTCTGTTCTTCCTTCTCGGTTCTCTGATTTCGGTCCTTTCTTTCGTCCCTTCGATCTATATTTTCATCTCCTCAACCACCGATATTCTTCTTGTTACACTGTTCTGCCCTTTCTTTCGTCTTTTCGATCTATACTTTCGTCTCCTCGATCTCTTATATTCTTCTATGTTCTATTGTTTGAGTGCTTAATCTAATATCTACAGGCTGTTCTACATCAGTATGGCTACAAAAGCCATTGGCTTTGATCTTCCCCTTGTCAAGGATAATATTAAATATGTCTCTGCTTTTGGAATAGATTAGCATTGGGTTTCTTTACTGCGGGTGAAGGAATTGTGACAAAACTGGACAGAAAGGAGAGAACAAATGTGGAAGGATGACCATACAATTGAGTTATTGTAGGTGGTACAAGGGTGGGCTTGACAGAAGATTGGGGCAGCGGTGCAAGGTGCGGGAGTAGCAGTTGTTCTTAGGAGATCCGTAAGGTGATGAGGAGTTGATGCAGGGCAGCAGCTATAAGCTGTTGTCCAGCGACCCAAACATACCCAAAATAAAGAGAATAGAAGGATAAAACAGTAGAATCGAAGTTGGAACGAAGATAATTGAGTTCTAGGGCAAAATCCCAATAGAAACTCTATAGACTAAAGTCTGAAATTATATCCATCAACAAAAACTCAATACAAGAGTCTCTAACTAGCCTATTTATACTAGAATACAGAAAACCTAATTGACATAGGAAATTAAAAACCTAAACAAGAAATTAAACCAAATCCTAGTAAGAATAAGAAAACAAAAGAAGTAACTAATAATTCAAAGTAAATAGAACCCTAGCCCAATTGAGTCACGGGCCTAAGTAATCTTAGAGAGCTTCGTAGATGCTCCTGCATCAGGAGTGTAAGAAAGAACAAAATGGTAAGTTCCTCCCCTTGAAAGAACATTTTCATATCAAATAAAATTAAGGTTGACCATGAAGCTTTATCCACATGTTGGATAATAATATAATTTTAATACATTAATAACATTGTTCAATGACAATGGTAGCAAGGGAGGTATGCATCACCTACCTACGTTGAGGGGAGGGCATGCATCATTTAACAAAACCTCATAATGTAATCTTCAACTTTACAAGTATAGAAGATACTTGTTCAATAAGAAGAAAACTGTACAATCAAAGGAAAAAGAATTGCAAGCAAAAACACAAGTAGGAAGCAAGATAGACATCTAGCACCAAATCCCAACAGTGTATAAAAAACAGCAATTAGAACAGCACTTGAAGTTGCAACACACCAGATATTGCAAGAATCCAGGTATCCGCATCCACCATATGGAGAGATACCAGCACAACCAAAGGCATATCTCTTTCTTTACAAATATACCACATCATGGCAAAGATTGACACTATTTTACAAGCGTTGTGTCTTGCAAACCCTATCTAGCATTATCTAGTACGTCTTTGATTGAAAAAGCATAATGAAAGAAAAGATAACAAGCAGAATCAACTTCAAATTCAAACAAACAATAACAATAAAAATACTTGACGCAGCAGTGTAACAATAGCAGCACTTTTGCAAGTTTGCATACAAGTTAAGCACTTTTTCAATGAGCAACATTAACCAACAATTTTTTGACATATAATTTTTTCAATGACATACTCACTTGGCAGACATCAACAATTATAGAATCATTACAAGCAATGTGGTTTGCCCAATACTCATCAGCTACGTCTTCATCAGGCCGGCCATCAGCATCTCTAGACTTTATATATGGTTTGTGTTTCACACGATTCAGATCTTCATGAAGACCATCTAGCAAAAATGCCAAAAGCTCCCGATACAACAATTAGCTTTTAAGTTCATCCAAATTGCATGTGCGCACACTGCTGAAAACATAGTGTTAAGTACCAAACCTGAGAATCGTGCTGATTGTAACCACTAAACTGAGGTGCAAAACGAGCAAGTTTTGTTTTAAAAGGTCGAGGAGCAACCGGTGTTCGTCCAGGTGCCCATAGCTTCCGAAGTAACTCACCAAATGCTAGAGCTAGCTAACCCTACATTTTGACCAATTCAGTGAAAAAAATTCAGCCAAAAAAGCAAATCAGTAAAATTTTGAAAACACAGAAACATCAACACCATCTCAGTACATCCTTCAAATCGCTTGCTTGGATTTTAATCAACAAGCTAATTTTAACAAGATATATACAGCAATACCCTCAAGAAGAGTCAAGGTACTCCTTGAAAATATGTTTGACTGAACATAAAAGCAATCATGGAGGTCTCACTACTAGCATTCATAAAGCTCTCAGTACTAGCATTCATAGGCATGTCACTTATGCTCAATTTTTTCAACTTTGATCCCATCTATTGACAGGTTTAATTGTTTAAGTCATACTTAAAACCTAACACTTAAGCGATTAACCAATCCAAGACTAAAACACCTACAAATGTAATACGCATTGATGAGTATTGACATGTTATTGAACACATTATTTTTGCACGTTTGTTAAGAAAAAAAAGGATTCCCTCTCGAGAAACGCTTTCTACGTTTAGGAATATGTATATCTATAGATACATGCAAAACAAGGAATCTTGTGGCTGCCTTTGTTGAGTTTAGCTGAGTATTCAATCACCACAAGCATGATGCAAGGTAGCTAGCTAAGCTAGTTTTCTATTTATGAGAAACAAAACCAGGTTATCAAAATAAAGTGGACAAAAATACAACTGTCAACAACATATCCACAAGAGGCACCCAAAAAAAACTTGTGGCTAAGTCAACTAGTGGATAACTGGAAATATTAAAATCAATTGTGTGTGTTTCCATAACTACACAAGTCATGAACCACATAAGCTAATAAAAATTCTCACAATATGTACCATATATTCAAGATATCCTAATAGCGACTCATCATTCATGTGCTTATTGAATTTTTCTCAATCTAGAAAATCCTAAAATGCTCAACAAAAAGGAGAATAAGGAGCAGAAATTATGTCTGACCTCAATAATTTTGTTCAAGTGTCACATACAGCTAGATATTGCATGCTTGATAAAATACCACTTAGAAGACAACACTAGGAAAAAAAAAAGGAAATTAAATTTTAAAAACTGACTCACAAAATTTGGCGGTCTTTTATAACAACAAAATTATAGGTTTCAGGATACTCAGATAAAAAGTAACCACGCAAATATACTATATTAGAAACTTACAACCATGCCCAGAGGATTTTGCCAGTTTATCTCCTGATGATAGTCTTCCCGAAAATATCTAGCAAACTCCGGAGTATGAACAAGGCACTGTATGGCACTATTCATAAAACAAGTATTCCCAAGGTTCTGCAACCCTGTCAAGCCACAAGACGACCCCCTAGTACTAACACCAATTGTCCCATATGGAGTATCCAATTCTCTAGCAATTAGGCCTTGACTTTGTATGAGCTCCACGCTGTAGCTTCTTGATGCGCCCTTGGTTGCAGATAAACCTCCTGCAATCGACAAGCTAGACTTAGAAGGCTCTACAAGAACAGAGGCACCTTCCTTCTCTAAAGATCCATTGTAGCGAACAGAACTTGTGGATCTGCCCAATGTGGTACCATTGACAGGGTTAAGCACCTCCACCAGAATCTGTTTTAATTGATCACAAAACAAAACCAACATGAAATCAGGAGGAAAAAAGACAAAAACAGAAGAAGAAGAAGAAGAAGAAGAAAGAAAGCTGTAGAGTAATAAGCACTTGCAGTAAGGAAGCTTTCCAGCATTTAGACATGGGGCCAAGCTACACATGTTACTCTCTATGACTTTTACCAAGATGTTAAACTCATCAAGTTTTGTGTAGCAATGCATCATTAACTAAAAATGATAGACTGAAAGAAATTATTAACTTCATAGGAAGCTACACATCTTACTCTCTAACTGGAATCACACAGATCATGAGCTTCTGCATTTAGCATCGTGCATATATGTGCAATTAAATGATTTCAAATCTAGGAATTTAGATGACATTATAATGTTAAACTGTTTATTTAGACTACTACAGTCCATGTATGCCAAGATTTGAATAAGGAACTAAAGAAAACAAATGGAATTCAAATGACTCGATGCATATGGTCATTTCAAATTCATTTCAAATGTATTACATCAAGTTATTTCACATACATACAATCCAATGTTTTTTAACTTTTCTTTAGCAAATTTAGCTTTGTTGTCGAATCCAAATAATTTCTTTCAAATACTTCCATCCAAATGGAGCCTAATGGAATTAATCTGTCCATGTCAGATAAGAATAAAACTCTCTTTTTGCACCTTAGCCCTAACCCATTCCAATGTCAGTCTCTTCTCCCTTCTATCTAGTAGTCTTCCCCTCTATTCTCCAAAATGTCAAGTAGTCAAATAGCTACAGCTGCTGTTTCATAAGTATCCAAATTTAGAATTTGATTCCCATAAACAATATCCCATTTGCCTTCTTCTTAAGAAAGATTAGAGTGGTTGTTATGGAAATGGGTGTTCTTCATAAAAATTAAAATTAAAATTAATAAATAAATAAAAGAAGAAAAGAACATGGGTGTCGTGTTCTTCAATTGAATCTGAGAGGAAGACAGAATTAGTAGGATTCACTAATGTCATCAACCCAAGAATTAAAAAAAATTATAGACTTCCAGAGTAGGCCTTTGACACCTTCACCCATCCATACATATTATGGATCCTGTTATACTTTTAGGATAAAAGATGGTAGATAGTAGATATTTGGAAGGGAAAAGAGACAGGCGGAGAGATGGAATTGTGGTAAGGTGAAAACGGAGAGTTTTATTATAATCTTACATGTACTGATTTAATTCCATCAGATTAATCGAATGGTCAAGATTTGTCAAAATGCACATCAATGCACCAATCCTAAATACAGAGGCTCATGATCTGGCAACATACCTCTTAAAGAAAAAGTGTGCAAACAAAACAGATGCTTTTGTAAACCAACATGGTAGATAATAATATTAAACATTCTGTTTCTGGTGCCCAGCAACACAAAAGCAATATATCCATACTTGAGGCTTTGAAGCAAACTTCAACTCAAACTTAAACACCCATAACCCATTTATGAAAATAGGAATCTTCCGATGATATCATGCAAAAGGAGTAATATGTTCGAGATTCCAAGATGAAGAAACATCTTTATGGAACTGTAGCCTTAAATCAGAACGTGAACGTATGAAAGGTCCTATGTACCATCATATGAAAATTATGAAGCCCTATGCTAAAGCAGAATTTTGCATAGTGGTTCTAGTGGAACAAACTAAGACTCACATCCTGATCCATCTGTATATTGGCATCATCAAGTGTTTTAACCATGTCGTTCATCAGTGCATGTTTCCGGCGGCCATAGTAATCCCAAATGCATACCTTCAGGTGAGGAAACTCTTAAGTAACAAAATAGCTGGAGTAAATGAGCTGCTGAATAAAAGATTTAAAATAAAGACACTGAAACTAGATGCAGTAGTAGCAGAGTCATAGGAAACTTTTACTTGTTCCATGCTAAGATCAAAGATATCACAAGCTCTACTGTGAAGTTCTGCAATGGTTTCCTGCCCAAAATATTTCAATCTTCAGGTTAACAAAATAAATAAATAAATCAGCATATACTTAGTACGACCTTACTAAAGAGGCACAATTGCCACTGAAGAAAGTGGTATATCAAGACCTGCCTATTTTACCTTCTTGCTTATTATTATAATAGAGCAGTCACCTTTTGGCATCACAAGTAATTGAAGACGCAGAGGGTACACTTCTACTGCCATCTCCGTCTGAGAAAGACCTGAACTAATCACTTTCCTTGGCAATGTTGGACCACCACCATACCTATAACCAGCAAACACTATTAATTCTATTTACACTTCATGTTGCAGGAATACAGCACATGTAGTCTACACCTAACTTTCTTTTTTTTTTTTGGAAGGGAATACTCTAGACTAAACATTCTCCTCCAACCACACTTAGAAATTGATAAATCCAACAGGTCGAAAACACAGAGAAGAAACTTGACTTCAGTTCACAACGGTAATCATTTAAGAGTAAGGAGAGATAGTACAGTCTTCATTATTCCTTCCAATCCAAAGTATGTATATGCTGTACGGTCACTGAAATGCAAATCTAAAGGGATTTTACGGAAGGCTGGTTTATTCAGAAACTGTTCACTTTTCTCAATCAACTGTTTGCATTGCAACAATAAAAAAAAGGAAAAAAAAAATCTCTAGAATACAATTCATTCAATTCAATTAGCGGTGTCTCAGTATTACTTCTGACTTTGCTTATATAAGGCATGATGCAATACCTCTCTCATCATTTCCTAGTAAACAAAATGACATCAACCAGAAGTCTAGTAATATTTCCCACATCTGAACACATTACATTTACATAGATATATATATGTGTGTGTGTGTGTGTGTGTGTGTGTGCAATAACATCTATGTGAAAATGAATTTCCAGAGTGGTAGGGATAACAAAGAAAGGCATGACATTTCCACACCATGTATGTAATTGGTTCCAAACTTCTTGTGGCAGCAACACATAATCACGGCCTTCTAGTAAAGTATCATGTATGTCAATGCCCGAATTGGTATCCACTGATGCTGCATCATATATTAAGTCAGAATTATCAATACCAGCAGGCCTCTTCAAGGTACTGGAACCAGCCGAATCATAATGCTCTGACACAAAGGATACATCATTTGGGTTATTGGGTTGGTCCTGGTTCACATAATCAATCCAATGTTGCCACCATCTATATTGGGAACCAATTAAAAAGACATTAGAAGCAATTTTCATATTCAAGATGAGCCCATAAAACAAAAGCATTCATTAGAACATATGAATTTACAGCCCTTTTTGCAGCAAACCAAGATTTTTCTTTTAACAAAAACCAATTTAAAAAACACTGAAACATGAACATTTCACAAAGAAGAACAAATTTCTGATAATTTAAAAAAAGTAATAATCAAATGCAGCATGCTATTAAGGAAAAATAATATTATTGTTTAGACAAACAAGACACAAAGTTCAAACCTCTGAGTAAGCAAGTAGAAGATGTCGCCCTCTTTGGAATTAGCTTCAGCAGCCAAAGCAATGTCTCTTATCAAAATCCTTTCTTCCTCTGGCGAAAGCTCCGTACTTCTATTCCTGCTGCGCATAGACACTGCCGCCATACCTCACCGACCTGAATGGTACTGCTGTCCAAATTACAAAATTACAAAGGTTTTCTTGTTCTTTTTTTATATATGCTCTCCAGTTGCATCATATTAAATGGCATTTTCAGGTTCTAATCAAGGTTGTAGAACCCCAGAATGTATTTGAAAACTCATGAGTTCCACTCTAAGATATAAATACAGTAGGCTAAGATCAAAATGGCACGACTGGACTTCCACTAGACTATTGCACCACACTGATTGATCAGAAACCAAACTCTGCTCAAGGAAGTTGAAATGATTTTTATTTTTATTTTTTTATCAAAAGTTGCATTGATCATTTGAAGAAGCTAAATCTAAACATAGTCTTAAGAGATCCCAGCCTTTTTTTGTTTTGCTTCTCATGGTAAATGTGTAATGCAAATTTCAGCAATATCAATAAAACCAAATCCAGAATTTCCCACTTGAATGAAAGTTCAACTTCATATTCAACCCACCATCTTAATCAAACCCAAAATGCAAATTTAAACAAATTCATCAAATTTACCAAGCTAATATTAAATAGAGAAATTGGGGAGAACTGTCTACCTGAGCTGAGAGAGAGCGACCACCTCCTCGATCCAAGAGAGTTACCACGTTGTAGATGTAAGTGAGAGCAAGTAGGAGGGAGAGCGCGAAGAGCAGGAAAAAGAGAGATAGCCGAAGTGAGAGAGAGAGAGAGAGAGAGAGAGAGAGAGGAAGAGAGAGCTGGAGAGAGAGACCGACTGTATAGAGAGCGATGGAGTTTCACGCTGAGAAGACGAAGAGAGGGCTCGCGTCCAGATGGGCTGAGAGGTGGATCACGATGGGCCGAGGATTTCAAATAAGGGCTCCTTAAATTTGGGCAGAGCAGATTCAATAATTGTGTGTAAATTTGCGCTCAGATCAGGTGAGAACAGTGAGAACCTTATATGAGAATCAATCGCAGCTGTTGAAATGCATCTGAATAATTTAGGAGAAAAGCAAGTTTATGGTGCAAATGGGTAGGCTGCAGTTTTCCCTTAGCTTATGTGTCAAGTCGCACCTCTTTCGAAAAAAAAACGTATCTTTGTTCTTCTTTACAGTCGCACCTTTCTTTTTAATTAATTTATGAATGAATCATAATCATAACATCCAAAATTTCACCTACCAAACATAAATTTGCGTATTCCTCTTCTCTTATCGTAGAAACTCATTGATCCACTCTTTCTCTTTCACTTCCTCTTTATGTTGTCACATAACTTATTTCATCTAGTCTTTCTATTTCCCAGCCATTCAAAGTCATCTGAACGTCCAAATCGGTACGTTTATCTCGAATTCCCTCTTTCTCTTTCATATTAAGATTTGCATGTTATATTGCATTCACTTATTTGTTTAGGATTTTAAGGCTTTGATTTTTTAGATAAGAGTACTCTTTCTCTGTAGTAGTTGTGTTTGCAAAAATATAAATTGGCTTCAGTTGCTTTTTTTTTGTTGTGTTTTCTAGTTTCTAGTAATTTGTTGAAGCATAGTAACTCTTTTTTAAAGTTTTGTTGCGGTTTAAATATACTTTCCTTTTTCCAAAGTTGGGGTTTTCTTTTTTTTTTTTGCAATTCTTTGTGGTAATTTGTTGAAGTGTAGATTCACAGATATTGCTTCTTCCTTTTTTTTTTTTTTGCATTCTACTTATTGAATGTCTTTTCTTAAAATTTCAGGAACCTTTATATGTTTGCTTTGACCCTCATTGTAATCTTGTTGTTTAGGCCCAAAAAATCCAAGGCTAGGCCCAAATATATTCCCGGCCCAGTGCGATACCTTATTGAGAAGAAACTCGATTTGGGTACGCGAAAGTTCGTCATACCCGCTCGCACGAGTTATGGTCCACACGCCACACCAAGCAAATATGTAACCCGTCACGCCAACAATTGTAATGAGCTTGTAAAATGTACTGGCTTTATGAACCCATGCTTATTAACTCGTCAAATGTCATTTTGACTCGACCGTAGCCTTTTACAAAATGATAAAATTTGAGTATGAGCACGCCAAACAACATGCAATGTCAAGCGAAAAACCCTTATTTTGCACCTAGTCACGCTACAAGCTTAAGTGGGCCCTAACCAAGCAAATGCCCGAAGCTTGCTGAGTGGGTTGTAGTATGGATGGTTACGAGCATTCATGAGGCCCATTGATGAGCCAAGAAGTGGAAGTTTTGGGCTGCTTGGGAGCCCCAAAACTCGAGCCCATTTCTTGAGCCCAAATATGTGGATAAGCATGAAAAATATTTTATAAAAAATAAAATAAAATAGCCCATCTCCTTAGGGAGTGGCCCAAACAACTTAGAAAATATCTCAGGAAAGTCTCCAGCACATGGCCAAAAAATCCAAGACAGACCATCTGTAAAATTGAAGGGTACTTGTGTGTGCAAGCTACTGGGAGTAGAACATGTAACATCCCGACCTAATTTAATCATTTTAATAAATTTATTTCTATTTGTGAAATTACAATTTTGCCCTTAAGGGTAAGGGCTACTTTAGTCACTTTTTGTTCGGAATTAGTTTTGGCGGGGTGTACTAATTATTTAAGGCCCAAATAAATACAACCCAATGGAATAGGCCAACCCAACATGAACATCACTCGGGTTATGAGATGGATCATGGATTCTTTTCTTTCAAAGCATTCTCATTGGTAAGTCAATAAGTCCAATCAACCAGAGAAACATGTGGTTTCTGAACCCATTTAGATGACCTAAGAATTTCACTAAATACTGGATGCTTCCCACTTTTGTTTTTATTAGGCTTCTGATTTAGTTTTACTGTTTCTAGTTTCTATGTTTATGTAAACTTGCAGTAAAATATGCAATCAGAGTAAATACCTGAATTGTCAAAATTTTCACTTTTGGTAAAATACTGAGAAATACACCACACATCTCAGTTACAAAATAAGTTATGAACTTGGATATGCACTAACTCAAACCCAGTTCTTGCACGAAATGTCCTGCTAACATAAGTGGGCTAAAGCTGTAATAATATGAACCTAAATTAATATTTAATTATTAATTTATTCAAGTAAAAGACAATTTACCCCGGAAATATTTTAATGGGTTTAAAAGTTAACTTTTTGTTCGGGAAAGAATTTGGGAATTTTAGTGGTACCGTTACGTAGAGCACGTCGAGATGAGACCAAAGACACGCAATGGGCTCAAAATGGAGTTGTAACGAAGAAGTTGCGATCAAAGGAAGCCCAATGGCAAAACCGTAATTATTTCAAAGAGGGTTTTTAAAAATCTGATTTTTTTTCTTTTCTCCCTCACATTTCCCTCTCTCCCTCCCGTAGCCTTTCTCTCTCTTAGAACCCAAAATAGCCACCAATCTTTGGCAGGCGACATCTCCTCCCTCCGGCCATCGTTGGCCACGAGACCACTAGCGTTAGAACTGTCTCAACCTCCTTTACCTGTTCATCACCTTCTCCGATGAGCCCAGCCACTCCTTCGTCGGCGGTAGCTCGATAAATTTATGATTTTGTCAAAACTTTCCGTCATTGTTTTCGATTATTCTGGCCACCAAATTTGTCGATCCATGTATGCTTTCTCATCCTTTCAACGTGACTTAGTTGATGGTTGGGTTTTGGAACTCGTTTTATTGCTTAAAGTTTCAACCGGTTTTCGACTTGAGTTTCGGATAAGTTCCGACCACTTTTTGGCCATGGTCCAAGAACAAAAGTTGCTCCACTCATTGTCCTAATCGTGTAGATATAGGTCTTGACCTGCAGTTTGGAGATTTTCCTATAGCCAGAATTACTATGGACACCCACGCGTTGCCGGCACGTGGGTCACTTTTTGGCCAGTCCTTGAGTCCTAAAATCATCCTCATGTCATCCCGAGCACGACGGTATGCTCGGATATAAATTTGTATACCGTTTGATCGTCGATCGGATATCGCATATTAAGCATTATCCAGGTTTGACATGTTTGGACCGTTGGATCGACTCCAATTTAATATATGTTAATTTAGACATCTCCAGAATCATGTAGGAATTCGCCGATCGTGAATCTGAGCCTTGAATGTTTTGATTCAATAACTTAAAGTTTGCATTAAACGATAACCATCCGAACGTGAGATCGGGAGCGATCCGGCCGTTCGATTCGAACCAAACTTGCAGGACATGCTTAGTAAACCTTGTGGAACTCATAGGAACCTTCGGATTGGAAATCAGAGGTCGTGGGCCTCGCAGACCCGGTTGACCAAGTTTGGGCAGTTTGACTCCTCGGTTCACTGTGAGTCTTCTGAGGTAGTTTTACCCTTCGAGAAGTACTAGAACGACCATGTAAACGAGTCTTGATCGAAAGTTGAGTTTTTCTATTTGAATTATTTTCGGATCTTTAGAAAATTTATGTTTATGTGAGTGTTCATTGGTTTGTAATGGCATTAATTTCATTGATTAAATTACCATGCAATCTATTATGGATTTATATGATTATGGAATGAGTATATATATATATATATATATATATATATATATATATATATATATATATATATATATATATATATAGATCGCTAAAATGTGCATATTTATATTATTTTGTTATTTGAAAGTGTATTATAGTATGTGCCAGGACCCGACCCAAATTCCACTTTGGCATTCGAGCCGGACCCATGTCCCAAGTGTTTGGTCTCGATCGGATGGTCGGATTGCTCACGATCACACAATCGGATGGACGAATGATTTTTCGTAATCCTAACCTTAGGGTTGGCCTTTTCGGAGTATCTGGGACTCCGATTAACGATCCGTCGACACGATCCTGAAATTAACTAGATCAACATATTCCAGCTTGGCTATGATCCAATGGTCCGAACGTATTGAACCCGGAAATCGTACACTATGCGAGATCCATTTGGGGTTCAAACGTTATCTGAATTGAGATCCGCGAATTCCTACGCGCTCGTGAGGACACAAGGATTATTCTCGGACCAAGAGTGGTCCCCAACACCTGGCTCATGCGCTGCCCATGCGCCGGCAGCACGTGGGTGTGTATAAAAATTTCTAGCAGCCGGAAAATCTCCAAACCGCCGGCCCAAACTCCTATCTTAGGTAAAACACCTAATTTGGAACCACTTTTGTTCTTGGACTATAGCCAAAAAGTGGCCGGAAGTGGCTGAAACCGAGCTCTCAAAACCGTTCGACATTTAACCTATCAACCCTCAAAATCTCTCAAATCCTACTCAACCATCAGCTAGATCGTGAAAAATAGCTAGAAATCCATACCTTACTCGCTTGATTTGGTGATCGAAGGAGGGAGAACGAGAGGTTTGAAAATCTGACAAAATTGACGCAATTTTCTGGTTTTTTTTTTTTTTTTTCCGGCGGGATCATGGCGGCTGGACAGCTGGGAAGGATGGGCTGGGTTGCGAAGGTGGCGGCCCGTCTTTACGGAGTGGTCCGGTGCCGGCCAGGTGCGTGGCGGTGGTCTGTGGTATGGATTTGAAAGGAGGAGGGTTGGCTGGTAGAAGAAAAAATGAAGGGAGGGGGGGAGGGGGGGGGGGGGGGGGGGGGGGGGGGAGGTTTGCGCGAGGGAGAAGAGAGAGAGGAGAGAGAAAAGCAGATTTTTTTTTAAAATCACGTAATTTCTTCATTAAGATTCTTACTTGTTTTGCACGTAATTTCTTCATTAAGATTCCGATTCGAGTCCACTAAGTGTCTACGGACTCGTTTCGTCGCGCTCTACGCAATGGTACCAGTGGATTTCCCAAATTCTTCCCCGGTCAAAAAGTCAACTTAAAACCTAATAAAATATTCTAGGGGTATAAAAGTCTTTTTCTCTATTAAATTATTAATTAAATAATAATTAAGGTTTTGGTTATTACAGTGGATATTCTGAATGTATATGTATTATTTTTGAGAATGACTATTTATACGTGGATATGTGTTGATTTCATGAGGTTTTTGGGAAGAGTTATGAAATGTGGATTGGGTTGTGATTAAATCAGTTTTGAGTGCTATAAGCATTACCGTATGTACCTCCCCGGATTTGGAATATTGGAATTGGATAATTGGTGATATGGTGTAATAACCAGATCCTAAATTAATATTAAATATTATTCAAGTAAAAGACGATTTTACCCCGATGATATTTTAATAGGTGTAAAAGTTGACTTTTTGTTCAAGAAAGAATTTGGAGATTTGAGTAGTACCGTCGCTGTACGTCCAATTCCGAGTTGTAACGAAGGAGGAAAGGTCTAGAAACGAAAAGGATGTGATGAATTTTTTTTATTTGTACTGTAGCAAACAGTACCACTACAGTGCTGTTGCTACAGTACCCGGGCTTTTTAAAAAGAATTTCTTCTTTTTGTTTTTTTTCCCTTCCTCTCTCTCCTTTCCCAAACCCCCACGAGCTATCTTTCCCTTTCTTGCACAGCCGCCACGACCCAGCAGCCTTCCGACGAATATTCCGGCCAACTCCGGCCGTCTCCGGCCACGAAACTGGTCCCATTCTCTTCGTGTCTCTCTCCTCTATACACCTATGCCAATTTCCAGCTGTGATTCTATGTGTTAATACCAGAAATTCAAACCCAAGATGTTAAATGGGTCATGGGGCAGCGTTTCTTTAGAAGTCTCATGAGAAAAGTTGAGGCTAGTGTAGTGTGCTCTGCCTCTTCTCTCCCCTAGTCAATTCCAGCTGCTCCCATCGCCACCAGGTTTCGCCATTTTTGTGCTTTCATTCAATTTGGGGTTTTTTCCTTTTTCATGAGGTTGAATGACTTGTTTTGTTTTTCATTTTCTTTATGCACTTCTGATCCTTTAATTATACCTTTTTGGTATTCAAGTTTGATTATTTGTTTCTTTTTATACAAATCTCTAAATCTGTGCTCTTTGAGGTATAATTAATTAATGGGTTTCCAACAATCTAAAGACGTAATGCATCTCTACAGTTGAAACAAAACTTCGTGTGATTACTTGCTTTGCTTGCTTGCTTCTGTTTTAAGGTCATCTGTGTCACTGTGTTCTATTGGAACTTTTATTATGAAAATTATAAACGGTTCAAATACAAAACCCAAGATGTATCCCACCAGAATCTGTCTTTGTGTTATAATTTGCTAAATACTTATTTGTCTACACTCAGTAATTTGTCAACCACAATCTGTTTATTCAATTTACTTTTATGCGAAGTGTGCAATTTGACGTACTGCAATACTGAAAGTTTATTTAGCATTGTAATCATCCTTCTTAGACTCTGAACCTAATGCTGTAAAATATGCCCGGTTATTGTCCGTGTTGTGTTCTCTACTTTTCTGTTCAATTTCATGTAGTTTGTAATGGTACTTGAATCATATCTCTGTTGAACATTGCTCAACTACTTTTTCTAAAATTATATTTTGGGACGATGAGAAGTGATATTTGGAAGTTTTATTCTGCGGTAGTTAACACATGTCAGATTTCTCTTCCTACATATACTCTTATGAATGTCTTGCAGTGATAAGAAAGTAGTTTTGCAGTTATTTGTTATTGCTTGCCTTCATAACATGTTATAATTGTTTCTTGAACTTTGATGGCTAACACCAAAAGTTATAAATAAATAAAAATAAAATAAGAAAGAAATAGGAGAAACGATGTTACAATGAAGGGACATGCTTTTTCTCTAGTTACAAGAACTAACTATTTGGTTAGACTATCATCATAGGCTAGACTATCCTAACTCTATTGTCTATTCATTTGGTGTGTTTATAATTGTGTGTGATTTATGAATTTGGATAGTAATTTATTTTCAATTTATTATGTGTTTCATGAGTTATTATGTAATCGGACTTCGACGTGAATAATAAATTAATTAAATATCTAAGTATATCTATATTATTCTATATACTCATTGGCTTCAAAATAATGAATTATGGACACTAGTTCTCAACTGTATGTGGTGTAAATTCAAGGGTAATTGAGAAGTAGTTTTTGGAAAGTTGAGAAAATATTTGAAATATGGATTTGTGAAATAAGGGAAAAGTTATGATGAGTTTCAGGCTACAGTTTTCAAACCCACCACAGGAGTACCCCCCCCCCCCCCCTAGTTGGCTTCAAAATAATGAATTATGGACACTAGTTCTCAACTGTATGTGGTGTAAATTCAAGGGTAATTGAGAAGTAGTTTTTGGAAAGTTGAGAAAATATTTGAAATATGGATTTGTGAAATAAGGGAAAAGTTATGATGAGTTTCAGGCTACAGTTTTCAAACCCACCACAGGAGTACCCCCCCCCCCCCCCCCCCCCCCCTAGTTGCCTTTGAATCGGATTTGTCATTTGTGACATTGCCCCACGAGTATCGGAGATGCCTGAATCGTGCGGTGCGAGGAATGCGGCTCAGGCTGACTAATGGTCCCCTGAGGCCTGCAAGGAATGTGGCTCGGGTTGGTTTTGTGTTCCCGAGGCCTACGAGGAATGCGGCTCGGATTGACTTTATGTTGCCGAGGCCTGCGAGGATGTGTCATATAAGGTGGCACAAGGAATTGACGGAATATGGATGGTGATACGTCCAGGTGGAGAAATTTTCTAAGTTTAAAGGATTTTATATAGATCACAATTAATTTCTTAAGCAATGAGTGTGTTTTACAAGTAAAATGGAAAAACATATGTTTCAGTTAAGTGTTATTAGTGATTTTTCTTGGTCAATGTTATTTTAATAATTTACTTATTTCATGTTTCTCTATAATAAGTTGATTATGTAGGTATGTATGTATGTAGGTATGTATGTAGGTATGTATGTATGTAGGTATGTATGTAGGTATGTATGTATGTAGGTATGTATATATGTATGTATGTATGTATGTACGTAGGTATGTATGTAGGTATGTATGTAGGTATGTATGTAGGTATGTATGTATGTAGGTATGTATGTAGGTATGTATGTATGTAGGTATGTATGTAGGTATGTATGTACATAGGTATGTATATATGTATGTATGTACGTATGTATGTATGTATGTATGTATGTATGTAGGTAGGTAGGTAGGTAGGTATGTATGTATGTAGGTAGGTATGTATGTATGTATGTATGTATGTAGGTATGTATGTAGGGTTTAAAGTGAGCTATATTGAGCCTAATTGCTTTCTTGAGAGGGTTTAAAGTGTTTTTATTTCTCATCCCAATTTTATTTTCTTCAATACACTCTAAATGATCTCATTATTCCATTTTGATTGAATACTAAGGATGATTCTCTTTTGCAGATATCATGTGTTTGCTCTCATTCATGAATGAACTCATTAAAGTGATGCTAGGCTATGTGTGTATAACCTTTCTGTGTGTTTTCTTTTCACCCTACCTTTATGTGTGTTCCATCAGCCCTCTTGAAGCCAAACACTTCAAGCCTTTTTCTTCTATCACCCTCATCATTTCCCTACCTTTGTATCTCAATCTGAGATATTTGACCCATTGTAGCCATACCCTATAGCTTAGAAATATACCAAGGTGCGAAGATAAAGTTTGAAGCAAGGAAGTTGCTGCCATGTACCTAAATGAAAATTGGTGTGAATATGTGCAATGAAGTTAATGAAGATGCAGATCAAATCAGTGAAGATGAAAGTGTTTCGATATGATCTAAGTGTAAAAAATAATGTCTATGCCAGGTGGTACCATGAAGTTTGCAGCCATGCCATTCTAAATCAATGATACCTTACAGACTAATGAAGAATGCAACCTTGGTATGTTCTTAAGTTACTTGTTTTTCCTTTCAATTCTTCCATTTCCCCTAACCTTAGCCTTTCATTACAACCTTGTGAAAGACCTAGCTGATCTTTGAAGATGTATTCATGGGTGCTGGTATGTATGTGTGTATCTCTACTCTTAGTATTTGATTCCCTTCATGAGATCTAACCAAATATTGTGCTTCTATTTCATATACTCACTCAAGCTTGTTTGAGAGAATAAAACCATAGGTTCTGAGTGATTGAGTGTTATATGTGAGAATTAGAGTCGAAGCATGTTCTCTATTCAAGGTTTGAGTGTGCTTGCTTTGAAGCCGTGTGCCTTTGAGCTATAGCTTCCACTTTACAAACTGATTGATCACCTATCTTGGCTACTCTATGGTGTTGGAGGTATGACTAAAGTTTTCTTTCGTTTTCATTAGTTGATTTCAAGTTTTACTAACCACTTTGTTTTGTAGAGTTAGTAAAGCGTTTGTGGGTATCGTTTCTGTTAAACCCTCAGGCGACACAACTCTTCCTACTAGGGATTCTTAGAGGTTTAAAGGCTTGTTGCATATGCTCAATGCAATTGAGTTACCTATGGAAGTGGTTTAGTTAACTTCTTGTTTTGTTTTTAACTTTGTTTTGTGGTGTTTTGCTCGAGGACTAGCAAAATCTAGGTCTGGGAGTATTGATCAGTTCATAATTGTATATCATTTTGTACCCCTCTAGCTTATGATTTGGTTATGTTATTGAGTTAAACTTGTGCTTTTAATCCCTTTTCTGTTTATCATTCAGTTCATTGGGCTTTAGGTAGCAATGGTGGCTTTGGATAAGAAAAAATGCAAAATGGTGCAAAAAAACGAGCAGACTGAGTTAGCAATTTGTTTCGGCCTTAACTTCCTCCTCCCAACTTGTATTGGCCCAATTAATATGTGGTTGGAAAGAGGAGATTCTGAACTGCAAGATGGACTGCTCAAATGTATCAATTGATGAAGCCAAGCCCAATCCGTGGGCCCATCAAAATGCACACCATGCTCAGGATTGCAGCTGCCAGCTGTTGAGCCTTGTCACCTCCTTTAAGCCATGTGCCTCACCCCAGTTGTAATTGACTTTGGACCCAACATATTGAGTAAAGTAGGGAAACATTCCAGCTATGAAAGTCTAAAGGAGCAAAAACAAAGCATTATGGGAAATATGTTTGGATAAATCAAGAAGTGCATGCTGGAGCTATTAAAGAGAAAGAATGTGCATGCATGTGAAGCAAAAAGAAAGGAAAGAAAAGAAATGAAGTCAATTCCAGTCTATTTTCGGCAGTCAACTTTCAAGGCCCAAAACGTACACTTGTACTGCTTAGATGGGAATACATTCTTCATAAAAGTTGTTCCAATGGGTGTCTATTATGACATATTCAAATTTGAGCCCCATTGGATACATATTGAAACCTCAGGCCTTCCTATACCAAACCCGGTTCAGAAGAATCTTTTTTTCCAGCAATCAAAAGAAAACCCATATGGGTTGGCAGAAAAAGGCAGCCACAATTAAACACCTTTGAAAACCCATGTGAAGAAAGCTTGAGGTGCAGCAGCAAAAGAAGTATGTGATGGAATTGATTCCAACCACACTAACATAGACAAGATGAAGTGCGAGTTATGGATTGTATTAAAAGAGGAATGGTAGTGTTGGAATTCATCATGATGTTCTTCCCTCTTAGCCCTATAAATAGAGAAGTCTTCAAGCTACAAAATTGACTCCAGCCATCCTCCACACTTCCATCATTCCATCAACACATCCATAAATCATCCTCATACATTCCCACAACCCCAAACACTCCAGCTATTAACCCAATACTCTAAACTGCCCCAAATCACCAGAACAGCTCTAGAAAGCCTCCCTTCCATTTCCTTACGAATTTCCTCTTTCTTAGCCATCACCACTCACCCAAACTCATCCCAAATCACCTATTAGCTGTCATACATCATTCTAGACGTGGGGAAGCTCTTGGAGAAGCATTAGACATGGAGAAGCACTTGAGGAAGTCTTGGACACCACAAGAACTTCAGAAAAGGGGTTTTTCAAAGTCAAACTTTAATACTCTGGCCATACACTTTCTCTCTCATTCTCTCTCTCCCCGACTTCTCTCTCCTCTCTCTCCCTCCCAGGGATGCCTTCGCTTTGACCAGCGATTTCGTCGTCGTCAAGTGTCCGTTTCCGACATGGTTGGTACCAAAATAATTGTCTCTTCACCCTTTATCGAACCCAGACCATTTCTCAGCTAGAAAACCCAAGGATTTGTGGCTGGAACGATTGGAAGTGTTGGCGATTTTTGAAGCTTCCGACACCATTTTCGACGACTCCGATCAACGTTTCCATCTAGTGAGGTATGATTTTTCATCATTTTTCCGCGCTCTATCCATTTATGTACTTAGTTTGGGTCGGTTTTGGAGTTTAGAGAAATATTTTAGGCACCCAAATTGCCCAGTGGTTTCGACCGCAACTCAGCCTTCTTCGACCAATTTTTGGCCGTGGTCCAAGAGACTGAAATACTCTCCTAGGTTTGCTCGTTCTTGTAGCGAGTTTTGAGAATTTTCCTTCGTTGGAAATTTCTCAAGATACCCACTGCTGCGACGGAGGGTGGCAGCCCATTATGTTCTGAAATACTCTCCATGTCGTCCCAAGCACAACAGTTCTCCATGTCGTCCCAAGCACAACAGTATGCTCGGATTTGAAGTAGGTTACCGTTTGACTATCAAAAGGTTATTGTACGTATTAGGCGATATCCGGATTCGATAGGTTCAGACCTTTTGGTCGGTTCCAATTTCAATTATGTTGTTCCATGTACCTCTAGAATCGTGTAGGAACTTGCGGGTTGAGAATCGGAGTCCTTGATCGGTTCATAATTATATATCATTTCGTACCCTTCTAGCTTATGATTTGGTTATGTTTTTGAGTTAAACTTGTGCTTTTAATCCTTTTTGTGTTTATCTTTCAATTCATTGAGCTTTAGGTAACAATGATGGCTTTGGATAGGAAATGATGCAATTCATGCATGTTAAGGCCTGATTTGGGTGAATGGAAGAAGAGCTTAAAGACAAACTAATTTTGGCTACAAATCCTTGCCAGCCCAGTTTCGTAGGTCAACTTCTTGGCCTTGGATCAGCATACTCTGGGGCTCGGATAAGGTGAAGATCTTCATGAAACTTGTTCCAATAGGTGTCTAGTACAACATATCCAAATTTCAGCCCAATTGAACATATGTGGAGTGCTTTGCCTATCCAACACTCAACCTTGCTCAGGAGGATTTGCAGCTGCCAGCTTTTTGCCATGTGCCTCCTTTTAGCCATGTGCCTCACCCCAACTATAACTGACTTTGTACCCAACATAATGAGTGAAGTAGGGAGGCATTCCAGCTATGAAATTCTAAAGGAGCAAGTTAGTACATGATGGAGCTATTAAAGAGAAAGCATGTGAATGCATGTGAAACAAAAAGAAAGAAAAGAAATGAAATGAAGTCAATTCCAGTCTCTGTTCGGCAGCCAACTTGCAAGGCTCAAAACGCACACTTCTACTGCTCCGATGGGAATACTTTCTTCATAGAAGTTGTTCCAATGGGTGTCTAGTATAACATATCCAAATTTGAGCCCCATTGGATACGTTTTGAAACCTCTGCCTTCCTACACCAAGTCTGGTTCAGAAGAATCGTTTTTTCAGCAAGCAAAAGGCAACCACATGGGTTGGCAGCAAAAGGCAGCCACAACACCTTTGAACCCATGTGAGGAAAGCTTAAGGTGCAGCAGCAAAAGATGAAGGATGGTGTGGGAATTCATCATGATGTTCCTCCCTCTTAGCCCTATAAATAGAGAAGCCTTCAAGCTTCAAAACACACCCCTAGGGGGGGAGCTCTCAAACACTTCTCTAGAGCTCCCTTCCCTTCTCTCCCTCAAATTCTCTTAGTTTCCTTTCAAGTTGTTAATTGTTGTAACAAAATGATTTTACTAAATTTTCCTTCAAGTTTTCAAGTTCTACTTTAATTTTATTTGTAATGTACATTCTTTCTTAAGTATTCAAGTTTAATTAGTTTCCAAGTTTCAATTATGGTTTTTGTTCTTATAGATTATGCTTATAAGTTAATATGCTAGTTTAAATGATTGATCACCATTTAGGCTTGCATGTTAGCTATCTTGGTTTGAATTAAGAGTAGACACAATGCTTTAATTCGAATTGAACTATGAATAGGAAGAGTATGTATGGACATTCGACAACAGGGATTAGATACATACTTGGTTGTTTAAATTGTTCTTCTATGCTTAATGGGTTCATGATGCTTAATTTTAGGTTAGACAACAAATGATCAAATTAGGGAATTAGGAACACAAGGTTAGGACCAAACACCATGGCTTAATCATACTTTAGCTAGAATCAATCCGTTAATCTAATTGAACTTGGGAACTTATTTGCTTGAGTTATTTCCTTTTTTCTTATTTTATTTATTTTCTTTTTCATTTCTGTTTTGTGTAGGGGAAATGAATTGGATCATTTTTTATTTTTTTTGAAAAGAGACAATAGTGTTCATTAGAACGTAAAAGAACGATACAAGAGATGGCCAAGAAGGCCACCAAACCGATACAAAGAAAAGAAAGACCTACACTACATGGCTACCGCTTTCCAGTCTAGATGGATAAGCTGATAACTAATCTCCCTAAACTCTGCTGTAACAGAAGCCCAAAGTGATGCCCAGACACGGATACGGTCCCATAACTGCTCAATGTCCTCCCCGACCACATTCTCGAAAATTCTCCTGTTCCTTTCCCCCCAAATTACCCAGAAAATGGCCATCAAAGTGCAATTTCCCAGCACTGAGCCCTTCCTCCTGCCCTCAAAGAATTTCAGCCTAGTTTCAAGCATCGCTTTGCAAGTTGCGAAGTTTCCCCACGTTAGGCCTGCCACCTTAAATAACTTAGCCCACAGGGATGAGGCAATCGGGCAAAGTAAGAATAGATGATCCACAGATTCGTTATCTTTTTTGCACATAACACACCAGTTAGGAGAGAAGTACCAGCCAGGTCTTTTCCTTTGGATCAAGTCGCAAGTATTAGTTCTGCCATGAGCAATTAGCCAAACTAATATTCTTACCTTAGAAGGGGCTTTAGCTTCCCAAATTACAATGGACGGAGAGAAGAGAGATGATTGGTGATTTACCATTAGGTGTCTAGAGAATGATTTACAGGAGAAAGCTCCCGAGGTCTCCAGATTCCATACTCTGGTGTCACTTCTGCTTTGGATCAACACCACGTGTTCCAATCTTGAGAGTAACTCAGATAATTCTTCATTTTCCTCCTCCCTAAGATTCCTGCGAAAGCCAAAATCCCAATTCAGCGGAAGGGAGTTCATGTCTATGCACATATCTGCGATCTTGGCATTCCTTTTACAAGAAGTTCGAAGAAGGCGTGGAAAACTCTCGCCCAAAGCTCTAACTCCCAGCCACACGTCTGCCCAGAATCTTATTCTCCCACCGTTGCCCACCTTGAGACGACAGCAAGCCACAAACGAGCCCAAACCTTTAATTATTTCTATCCAAGGGCAACGGCTAGAACCATTTGACTTCCTTTTAGAATCCCAGCCATTCATCTGCAGCCCATATTTACTCTTTATTACATCATACCAAAGGGTGTTAGTTTCAGTTTGGAATCTCCATAGCCACTTCCCCAGTAGGGCCTCATTACGTTTTCTTAGGTTTCCTATCCCAAGTCCCCCATTTTCCTTTGGTAAAGACACAACCTCCCATTTCACCAAATGATCCTTCCTGCCTTCCTCCACACCCTCCCACAGAAAGTTCCTCAATATCTTCTCCAAGCGCTTTACCACACTAGCAGGCATTCGGAATAACGATAAGAAGTAAGATGGCAGGTTACTCAACACTGCTTGGATTAAGGTCAATCTTCCCCCTCGAGATAGCAAGGCCTTGCACCATCCTTCTACTCTTCGCTCCACTCTCTCGATTACTAGGACCCAAAATGGTAAGGTCTTAGATTTTCCACCGAGCGGCAGACCAAGATAAAGCAGCGGCCAACTTCCCATGCCGCAGCCTATCTCATCAGACAATGACTTGACTTCATTGTCTTCTGCGTTAATTCCAACAATTGAGCATTTACCTCTGTTTATTTTCAATCCAGAGCACAGGTTGAACACCTCCAGAATGTTTAGTAAATTCCTAAAATTTCCTTCCTTGTCAGATAGGAGAAAAATAGTATCGTCTGCAAACTGTAGATGTGATACCATCACCCTATCTCTTCCCACGGCCAGCCCCTCAACCAAGCCTCTTTCTCTGGCCTTTGAACACAATCTGCTCAGTGTGTCTGCAACCAATGTAAAAAGAAAAGGAGACAGTGGATCTCCTTGTCTTATTCCCCTTGAAGCTCCAAACTTTCCCCTGGGCCTACCATTTATTAGAACTGAGTAGTTTGCTGAACGAAGACACCCTTTTATCCATTTCCTCCATGTCAAACCAAAGCCTTTTTTTTCCAGCACATAATCTAGAAAACCCCAATCCACATGGTCGTAGGCTTTCTCGAAATCAATCTTGAATATGAATCCTTTTTGGTTTTTCATCCTTGTTTCTTCCACCACCTCGTTTGCGATCAGCACCGCATCCAAGATTTGCCTCTTTTTTATGAACGCCCCTTGCGTTTGAGATATGGTATCGCTCAGCACCTCTCTCAATCGAGCTGCCAAAACCTTTGCAATAATTTTGTACACACTTGTGATCAGACTTATAGGTCTAAAGTCTCCCACCTTGACTGCTTCAGCTTTCTTAGGAATTAGACAGATGTAGGTTTCATTGGTTACCAAGTTCACAATACCTGACTCATAGAACTCTTCAAACACCCTCATTAAATCACCTTTCAGGATCGACCAACAGTGTTGAAAGCATGCCAATGAGAATCCATCTGGGCCTGGGGACTTTTCCTTTCCGCACTCAAAAACAGCTTTTCTGATTTCCTCCTCTTCGAAAGGTCTTTCCAACCATGAAGCCCTTAATTCCTCCAAAGCACACCAGTCCAAACCTTCTAGTCTAGGCCTCTCCCGGCCCTCACTTGAGTATAAGTTTTTGAAGTATGAGATTATTTCTTGTTCAATTCTTCCATCATCTCCCGTAGTGGACCCATCTGCTAATTCTAGTTTTTCAATTGAATTCCGTTTCTTTCTGCAATTAACAATTCTGTGGAAGAACTTTGTGTTTGAGTCCCCTTCTTTTGCCCACGCCACCTTTGCTCTCTGTCTCCAAATGATCTCTTCTTTGAAAGCTATCTCTTCGATTCTTAGTCTCAGCTGCGCTCTCTCCTGTCTTCTATCTTGGGATAGGCCATCCCTTTCCTCCAATAAATCTAAGTCCTTGATTCGTTCCTTTGCTTCTTTTGATTCGGAGCTAGTGTCTCTACTGATTTCTTTACTCCATATCTTCACTTTGTCTTTCACAGCCTTTAGTTTCTTCATAAACTTGAAACCTTCCCACCGATGTTGTAGGTCTCCCTCCCACCATTCTTTAAATTTTCCCCTGAAGTCTTGCTGCTTCAACCATGTATTCTCAAATTTAAAGGGCACCGGTCCCCATTTCTTTGCAATCGAGTCCAATAGTATGGGGCAATGGTCAGAGGTTACCCTAGGTAGAGCCACTTGCCTAGTGTGAGGAAATAATTCCTCCCAGGCAGGGGTGAACATGAATCTGTCTAACCTTCTTAGGATCACATTCTCCCTCATATTGGACCAGGTGAAAGCAGCGTTGTGAAGATCCGGGTCACATAAATTTGTCTCCCTGATGAAGTCGTTAAACACCCTCATGCTTCTTGTGATTCTTCCCCCATTGGATTTTTCTGATGGAAATCTGGTGATATTAAAATCTCCCCCGATACACCAATTAGAACCACAGATGCCATAAACAGCAGCTAATTCTTCCCAAAACAGCACCTTGTCTCTTGAGCCATTTGGTCCGTACACCCCTGTCAGCCACCACTCTTTTCCTTCCGTATCCACACAATTGATGGAAGCCGTATAAATTCCCAAGAGAGACTCTTTCACCTTGATAGCTTTTGTATTCCACATGATTAATATCCCTCCTGACGCTCCACATGAAGGAATACAAACCCACTCCCTAAATCTCGCTCCCCAAATATTTCCTATTAGTCTTTGGTCGACCTTCTCCTTCTTTGTTTCCTGGATCAGCACAACATCTACATCATACGTCTTTAACATCTTCTTTATTACCACTCTTTTTTTCCTCCCCCCCAGTCCCTTTACATTCCAGCTAACTATCTTCATTGGTCTTTTTCTTTCCCCCATCCTCTTTCGTAGCTCACCCCGAATTTCAGATTTTCCAGTTCTCGTTTCCCTTTTCTCTTGGTATCCCTTTTTCCTACTTGAATAACCTGTGTACTAATGTCCTCTTTCACCAATCGCAGGCCCATACTATCCAGCATTGTTTCCATGGTTTCTAGGCTCCCTTTGGGGGCATGTTTCTTTGAGCTCTCAGCAAGTGGTGAGACCCTTTCGTTTTCAAAAGTCTTACTGTTATTCCCCAGTCCAAACTCTTCTTCTTTGCCTTCCCCTGTGTTTTCAGGAATTGGATCAGTAGATTGATCCAATCCGTGGAGGGAACTAACCTGATTTGACTCGCCAGCCTGGTTATCCTTCTCAGAAAACATCTCTTGCAGATATTGTTCCGTTGCTGAATCTCCTCCCGGTTCCTCCGCAGCCACTGTGTCTACATCCTCAGACTCCACATCAGAGCTTGATAGTTCTTCCCAGTTATCCGTTCCGGTGTAGTTCCCCATTTCTAGATCAGAATCAATACCCAAATCGACCTCCAGATCCTGGATGTTTGAGTGAACGTCCATATTCTCCAAAAACATCTGTGTCTCTGCGTCATGTATATCACATATTCGTGACTGTGTTCCATCAGATAAGCCAATTCCCTCTTCATCGGACCCCCCCTCCTGCAAGGACTCATCTGCAGATTCCTTATCATAATGATTTATCACTGTTGTCAACTTTCCTTTTTTTTGTTTTCTTGCCCCCACTACCTTATCCTTCTCACGCTGGTTCCCAAATTTAGAGGGAGAAACACGTGATAGTCCTTTACCTTTGTTTTTATTATGCCCGAATCTTGTAAAGAGATTTGGCACAGAGATAGGAGATTTCGGGTGGACCCATTTATTTCTCAATCCCATTCCAAACTCACTGTGCCGAGTGGGTCTGTTTGTTGGCAGCAACATGTAATTCTTATTACTCCTAGTCTTTTCTAGCTCTTGGTCCTTAATAGATATTGCTCTGGGCCCAACTTCAGAACCACTCAAGCCCCTCTTGGCATCCTTGAACATCCCTTTGTCCTTGAGTTCCACGTACTCTTTTTCTTTTTGTGCTGTGTGCAATTGCTCGACAAGCGTGAGGGCTTCCATGCTTCTGCCAACGACCAGAGGTAGTGTTCGCGTGGTCTGGGATTCAGCGATCCCGCATGCTTCATGCGGACTTCCAGCTGGCGAGGTGGCCTCGATCACCGGTCCTCCTTCCTTTGCAATCTGTTTCTCGAGTCGGAATACTCCGCCCCAAGTCGGCGCCGGAGTTAATTCCACTGATTTGTTACGAACTGACTGGTTTGGCCTTACCGCCGATGATATTGGTCTGATCTGAACGTAATAGACCTCGTTTCCTTCTGCTAATTTAAGCAGTTCAGGCAAAAATCCAACTGTATTTTTTCGGACTTTCAGTTTGGCATCAATGAGGTATTTAAGCTTCTCAGTCCTCCAACCCACCTCCAGCAGACCTCCGCAAGCATCACCAATTCGTTCAAAGTATTTTTTGGACCACCAGTGTATCGGAAGCCCAGTGACAGCAATCCAACCTCCGTAGCTAACCACTTTTGTTATGTTGTTCTTCAGGCTTTGTTCCCAACACCACAATAACACCTCTGGTTGTCCGTCCATCTTCAGTTTACTTGCTCCCCCTATCCTCGTTGCCTCCTCTTTACTGTTACATGCAAAGAATGCTCTGTTATTTTGATATGGAAATAACTCTACTTTGAACTGTAGCCATTTGCCTAGAGCTTCTTCAATATCCTTCCAAGTCTGATGTACTACTTGTCTCTCACAAGCAACCACCCAACTCTAGTTTTCCGTTTGGGTCGAATTGTGTTGAGATGAAAAATCTGCCTTTTTCTTTTCCACTTTTTGTCCCACTGTTCCTTTGTCTTGTACCGCCTCCTTGTACGATTTTCCTGTTATTCTAGTTCTATCATACGGCAGATTTTGTTCCTCTCCCCTTTGAACAGATCTTTCCTTTGTGAATCTATCACCAACTAGGATTACCTCTAAGCTTTCCTCCAGCTTTCTCCACCCTTGCCCTCCTTGACCTTGTGGTATTACAACCGACGACACAATTCCATGCAAACATTTGGAGATCCTCAGAAAACGTCCATACTTGTTGCATGATTTCTCCATCCATAGGTGGTAAGAATCTCCTCTGAATTTTCGAAAAAATCTCTGTTCCTTCCTGTCCACAGGCTCTTGTAGTTGTTTTAAGATCCATCGAATGCAGCCCAGTTCGACGGATATATGGAACACCTTGTCTTTGAGACTCTCACTGATCAAGATAGAGCCCCCATACGAAAGATCATCAATCTGAATGCAGAAAACTTTAGCTTCGACCCTGAAAAATCTAGGAATGTGTCTCACACTCCTCCTTGCCCGGTTTCTCTCTCTCTCGTGGGATCGACCTCGCACTTACATATGCTATACTACCAAACGGCTCGTGCACTTGCGAGTATCACAAGTTGAGGATGCAGCTGAATCCATTTTGGTGCAGTTGAATCGACGCAACAGTCCTGAATACTCCAATCTATGATTCTAGGGTTAGGCGAACTAATTGTCGTTCAATCATGCAATTGGCTTAGATCCGACCGCTCGATCGAGACCAAACCTTCGTGACTTATTTAATAGACTTTGTTGGACCTATAAGAACTTTCGGATCGGAAATCGGAGGTCATGGACCTGCGGGCCCGGTTGACCAATATGGGAAGTTTGACTGCTCGATTGACCATTAGTCTTTCGAGACCATCTCATTCTTTGGGAAGTACTAGAATGAACCTATAAACATTCTTAAAGGTTATGCACACTTTGAGACCTGTTCGGTTCATTTTTACACATGATTTTTCATGTTATTCACCCACTATTTTGAGTTAGTTCTTGACATTTTATAGCTTTTTACTTCCTTTTTGTGTTTTCTTAGATTTTACCTTGGTTGGAATGAAAATGAGCTAAAAGTGCATTATTAGTTATAAATTCTGTTTTTGTTCATTTTCGTAGGTCAACTTCTTGGCCTGGGATCAACATGTTCTGGTGCTCGGATGAGGTCATGATTTTCATGAGACTTGTTCCAATGGATGTTAACTACAACATATCCAAATTTGAGCTCCATTGGACAAGTATTGCCTATCCAACCAATCCAGCATGTTACCACAGCTCTGCAAATCCGGATTTGGCCAGCTTTTACCTCCTTTGTGTCATCTTAATTTCTTGTTACCATAACTCTTGGTAACAAGGAATTACCTTTGTAAATGAGATATTTTCTGAAGCTTTTGGCATCTTTGTGAAGTCAAAGCTTCATCATGGCAAGGGGACAATGGGCAAAGGCTTTAGAGGAAAGAATGAGTTTTATATTAAAAGTGTGAGCTGGAAATGATGGGCAAAGGAGCAAAAGGAGTGCAATCTGAAGTGGGAGAGGTTTTGAACGTGGGAAATGAATTCATTCTACTATTCTACACATTGAGAGCAGATTTTGGAGAGCTTGGAGCTAGGAGAAAGCCAAGGTGCAGCCAAGCAAAGTGGAGAAGAAAGCTTCCACCATTGATGACCTTGAAGCTTTCATCATTTTCTCAAAATCTGTAAACTCTTTCTAATTTTATTTTGAGTTTGTATTTGGAATAAGTATGAGCAACTAAACTCCATAGCTAGGGCTTAGGTTGAAGCCCTAAACATGATTACCTTATTGTTTTGATGCTTGAGTGTATGAATTTTTGGATATTGTTGATGAATTCCAATTCACCAAATTAATCTATCCTTGATGTGTGTTTTTCCTTGGTTGGCCATCTTTGAAAGCATGCTTCTTGAGATTGTTGGGATTATGTGTATCTTCATGTTATCCTAAGCAATAAATGGATGAAGTAAGAATCATTCATGTGAATTGGTTTCTTGAATACCTAATGTAAACACCATCCTATTAGGATTCTTGTGATGTTCATATTCTCTTTGAACTTAATGGGTTTTCCTTGTAATTGAATCGAAGTACGAACCATACCTAGGTTCGGTTATGAGGAGGGCACAAGTATTGTAGCACGAACCATGCACTTTACGTATATTAGAGAGAATCAATGCGTCTTGAGCCACTACCCATGGTCTTGATTGCGAACATCTTCATCAACACGTTTAGAGTTCATCACTTGAGTATTCATGAACTTGGGTAGAATTGTTTAGGGTGGATTCCGAAACCCTAGTGTTTGTTACATTTTAATTCCACTCTTTGATATTTCATCTCTGCAATTCTCATTTAAATTCAAAGTCCATTTACTTTCTTGCAATAGAAATAGGTCACTTGAAACAAATCAAACCCCCCCCCCCCCCCCCAATGTGTGTGTGAGTTGTGTGTTCGACACGTGGTGTGTCTTTGTTACTGAATTTTATTTGTTTCCGTAATTGTTTTGGGCTTTTGGTCCTCGTTGTGTTCTTCCATTTTCTGTGCTGAATCCAACCGTATAAATAACGTGAATTTTGGACGTATGGTTGGAAAGTTATAGGCAAAACACTGGACAGAGGTCGAAACTAGAAAAACAGAAAAACGATTATGTGAAGAAACGACCGGTCGTCACTGTTCATTTTCACTGTTTGCGATACTGTTCACAAGTGATAAATAGGTGATAAAATAGTGATAGAAAATGCTGTTTATGTTTTTCTTTAGTTTTCTTGTGTTGTTTCATTTCTTTTACACTTCTTTACTCATTTTTAGTTTCCATTTTGCATTTGTGCATTTGTGGTGTGTCAATTAAGTGTTCTTTACGTACTCAAATTAGAACTTATAGGAAGCCGACAAGTTCTTCGTGGGATCGACCCCGTACTTACATAATCTATACTTCTTTAGATTCGTGCACTTGCGGGTATTTTTAATTGGTTGTTTGCACATTAATTTGTGTCCTTTAGGAATGCAACAAGACCCAGAAACTAGAGTTTTGAGTTAAAGTTTGTTGTGGGGGTACTTTTATTAACTAAGTTTGTTTATCCTCTCAAATAGGTATTCAGTCTTCGCGTACTCCACAGGAAGAGCCCTGTCAGGATTGAGCAGCATTGGATTTGTTGTGAGTGGACATTTGTTTTTAAACCCTATTTTTGTCAATATATATCACGTCTTCAATAAACAATAAAAGAAAAAACAAATTATATATTGTTAGCGAGATCCTAATTTAATTAGGAAATTTATTTCCTAGTCTATTAAAACTCTATTTCCTAGTTTAACCCTACTAAAGTTACATCCTTATATTATAAATACCTCTTTTTGAAGAATGAAATACAACATAAAAACAGCTCAAAAACTGCAATTTTTTTTTTCAAACTAAAACTGATCTTTTGCTGCTCTTCTTTTATTCATTCAGTTGGGTGTAAATTCGGCGCATGGGTACTTTTTATGTCTTGCCTATTGTTTTAAATCTCCATCGCAGAATTCATCTAACGGTTCACAATAGAAGTACGTATTGATAGAGCATCTGCTCCAACAAAAAAAACAAACAACAAAGAAAAACAAAATCTAATTCGAAAAGGCCTTCGTTGTTTCTCGAAAATTTCTCTCTCTCTCTCTCTCTCGCAATCCAGGTTAGCCTCCTCTCTTCTCAAAACAAAATCTAATTCGAAAAGGCCTTAGTTGTTTCTCGAAAATTTCTCTCTCTCTCTCTCTCTCTCTCTCTCCTCAGGCTCCTCTAATTCTCTCTCTCATTTCGATACTCTCAGTTTCAGCCCCTCAAATTCTCAATCTCCGATCTTTGCTGTCAACCCCTTCAAATCTTGAAGCGGCTTGGGGTGCTCGCTGTTATGTCAGTCTCAGGTAAGCCTGCTCTTCCTCAAACAGCCCGGTATGCGCTTGCCAATTTAGCAAAATTAGGGTTTGTTCTGTTAAATTTAAATTAGGGTTCATGTCGAAAGTAATTTGGGCCTTCGGTTTTTAATTTTGTCTGTTGGAGTTTCTGAGTAAAATACAAAGGATTGAAAGCCTAATTTAGGGTACCTGTTGATTAACATCATATCTGCCTTTTTCCTTTTTGTCCTTATGCTTGCTTTTGGGGTTTGAGGCTTGTTGTGCGGTAATCAGTGGTTGAATGCTGTCTATAAATGTGGTTCATGATATATAGTTAATGTGGTACTGGGTTAGATGTTATTTGTATGACTAAGGAATTGTCTTATGTTCTGATCTATAGTAAAGGAGATTTCGTTCTGGGTCTTATGTTCTCTTTTGTATCAGTAACAGACAACCAGATTATACAGACAATTTCTGATTTTTTGTGATAATAAACTGTTCAAGCATGGTTTTGTATTTTTGTGATCATAGCCAGACTAAATGAGGAAAGTGTACTTAGTAGTTTATGTTTTTAGGATATTGTGAATTGACATGAAATTGGTTTTCTAACCTGTTACTAGTTTCTGTTTTTAGCATGCTGTGCAAGAATATTTGTATACTGGTTTTACTAATTTGAATTCTGTTTTTAGGATATTGTGAACTGAGTTCAATCATGGTTTTGTAAAATGTAACTAGGTTCTGTTTTTAGTATACGTTTCTTCTTGAAGCCCGAAAACCGAAAAAGATAATTCAATTGGGCTCAGGCCCAAACTGAGAACCGGAAAATTGAACCGGGCTGCGTAGGTTCAGTTGGTTTGGTTTTGGTGGCTGTTTTTTATCACAACTGAACCGAATTGTATACCTTGTTCGGTTTCGATTTCGGTTGTAGACGAAAACCGGACCGTACCCACCCTTATCAATAAGAGGTATAAACAAGAGAAGGGTAGAAATACTGCACTATAGGATTCATGTTGAAAACTTGGAATCGGAAATAACCCTAACATTTGTGTTCCCTGATATTAAAGCCTTAAATTTATATATCGTATGTATACGTTACCTTTGGTTGAGTTTGACCCTCTGTTCTTTTCCTGGTTCTAAAGCAATCAATTATTCAATCACCAAATCCCTAATCGATCCCTTTTGTCTTTGGTGTGTTATTCTTTTGGCAAATGCTTCAACTCACAACGTTTCTCTCGCCATTGTTATGTTTGATGTTGTTGTTTAATTTCTGGGGAAGAAAATTTGGTATGTGGTTGTCATGTTTTTTTCTTTGAAAATTTGCAGAGAACAGTCTTTGTGGGAGTTTCTCCATGGCGGAAAGCTCTTTCAAGAAGGAATATCCATAGGGTCAGTGTTTTTTTTAATTTAATATTTTTTTATATTTTCTGGGGTGGTTAATTGTATAGTTGATGCAATACCCATGTTCCTATTTTATGTTTTAATATTTGTTTGTAATTTTTGAATGTTTACTTTTTCAAGCAGAGTAATGAGTTTTTCCCTTTTGCCTTTTGGATTGGAGGTTACTTTATAGATAAAACTTGAAATGTTGTTTTTGTCTAAGGCTGAAGTTTTCCTTTTTCATGCAAAAATGTAAACAGTATGTGTAGGTATTTATCTTTAAGATGATGGTCTTTGTAGGTTAAAGGTTATTTCAAAAAAATTTAGATACAGGGTTGTTAGTGATTATGGTTATTTTAGAAGAAAATTTCTTCTCGTATGTGTGTTTAAAATTGTTATTTAATTTCTGGTTAAGAGCATCTGGTTTGCAATTGAGATGTTTTGTTGCTTGGAATTTACAGAGAACAGTTGTAGTGGGAGTTTCACCTTGCGAAAAAGATTTTGCCAGCTTCAAATTTCTCCAGGTTTGTATTTTTATATGTTTATGCAATACATCGCCTATTTTAGTATTTGGTCTTTGTAGTTGTTTAAAGATTAGTTAGAAATTACATAGATCGGGTCTGATAGTGATTCTAGTTTATTTTCAAAATTGGCGGTTTATTTTTTTCATCTGTTTGTCATCTGTTTTCTTATGATGGTTTTGGACGAAAATATTTTAGATAGGAGCAAAGCAGAAGAGAACAATCAAGATCCAATACCAGTAAGAATTTCACTGAATCAGATATGTTTAGTCCCTAGGAATTCGGTGGACATACTTTGTTCTAATTTGAGACTTTATGCAGATTGTGGAGAATTCTGCAAGGAGTGACATTCTCGACATTGAAGAGAAGTTGTTGCCAACTCCTTTTGTTCTTTAATTATCTTGATTTGTATTGCTACAGTGGAACATGATTGTTTCCTTTCTATTTATGCTTTTCATTTATGTTCAGAAATTCGTTAGAAAAAAGAAGGAAAAACTCATTTTATGTGTCCACAAGGCCCATTCGAACTTTAGACCCTTGGAATAGGAGAAATGCCAATGCGGTAAGAATTTCACTGAATCAAATATGTTTACGTTGTACGCTTTCAATGGATGCACTCTGTTCTAATTTGAGACTTTATGCTAAGGTTATGGAGAAGGCTGCAATTTTGATTGCAAGTACCAACACTCCTGCCAGGTACAAGGAGACATGGAGGTGAGATTTTTATTTGAGGAAGTTAATTGCCTATTTCGAAGTGCTTTAATTAGCTTGATTTTTATTGCTATAGTGGAATATGGTTGTTATTTTGTTCATTTTGTTCATTTTGTTCATTTATGCTTTTGATTTATGTTCAGGAATATTTTGAACAAATACAAACAACGTATTATTTTAGACGCTGGGCAACTGCGGGAGAAGCATCCAAATTGTATACCAGTAAGAATTTCACTGCCTTAAATATGTTTTACTTCCTATGCAATCAGTGGATATACTATGTTCTAATCTGAGCCTCCATGAAGGTGACTGTGGAGAAGGATGCAAGGAGTGACATTCCTGACATTGACACGAAGAAGTTAGTTTCCAATTCCCTTGTGCTTTAGTCTTTTTTATTTATTTGTATTGCTACAGTGGTATGTATAGGCTTGTTTCCCTTTCATTTATTTTTTTGATATATGTTCCGAAATCTGTCAGAAAAAAAAAATGAAAACGCAGATATCGGTATATGAGAATTGCATACCGAGAAGAAACAAACTCCAAGTTCATGTACTACAAAGGAAAACTCCCAAGTTCATTTGTGTCAATAGCTTTTTTCAAATGAAGGGGTTCTCACATGGTTTTATTGCCCATCTTGTTTTTCTGACTGCAGATTCCTTGTCTATGGTGATATGTCTCTTCGAGAATTTGTTTTTTTTTATTCAGTCAATGGCTTGGGTCAGCACAGAAAAACCAATATTTATCAATTTCAGGAACACTAAACCTCCAATTGGTGAGCTGCAACTCATTTTTTATTTAGGGATAATAATAACTTGTTCCCAAATTAGTTGTGGTTGTGATAATTCCTCCAATGTTGCAGGTGCCTTGATGTCTACAATCGATGAGGAAAATAAGGATGAAGATGGATTTCTTCACATCACCTGCAGTGGAGAAGAGAGGTGTGGATCCAATTAGGAAGAGCAAGAATTCTCTTAGTAGAACTCAAGTCTGGGACCTCTGAGTCAATAATCTGACCTTGTAATTACCGTTTATCTTGATCATTAGATCCATGGCCTTATATGTGGTGCTGTGCTGGAACTATAGTTTTATGACATTCCAAGGAACTTTAATGCATGGAGTTTGAAGTATTTGTAATGATTTGCCAGTTAGAAATGAGTTTTTGTTTCCTTCTTCCTGAATCTGAACATGCACATCTGAAATCCTTTCTTCCTCTCTCACTTTCTTTTGATCTGTTTCTTCTATACCTCTTATCTTATCCCAAATTGAAGGAGGCTGGGTTTTGTTGCCTTCTCTGCTTCTTCTACTATCCTTCTCTCTTTATGGCTTAATTCGGTTGGATGATTATTGATGGTGCAAGGGAATTCATTTCCTGCTGGGGTTGGACCAACAGAGCTGATGGCTGCGATTTTTGTTTCCGTTTCTTTGTTCCGCGTTTATCTATGTATTGTTATCATATTATATTGTTTAATATCATATTTATTTTAGACTAACCTATTGGTGATGCATTGAATCGGGTCAGTGTTTTGCTTCTACTTACAGAAGTTCCTCTACTCTTTAAAAACAAGTTCATCATCAGCTAAACTTTGGGTGACATCGTTCAGAGACAGAAATAACACTTTTCCTTAAGCCCGACTTCTCAGGCTCCATTGTTTTCTGATAGCTGTAAAGTCTACATTGTTTTCTGTAAAACAGCCACTTGAATTTACAGAAATCAATTGAAACAAATCCGGGCTTCCAAAATTTCTATTCTCTCTCTTATCTTTGCATATTGTGATCAAATTGCTCCGGAGTTCCTAGAGTACGAAGAATAGAGAAAAATACTCGAAAAATAAAATAAATTTGAACCAAAACATAGCTAATCAGATAGTAACAAAGAAGAGGGAAAAAAATAATAATTAATTACCATGACAACAACAATAAACGAAAATTAAAGACTTTCAACATTTCATTTCATTTATATGTTGGCAATGTCAAAACATCAATTAAATTAAATATCAGTTGTGCAGCTGCCACCACGACCATCACCACCAACTTCATCAGTGGTGGGGCTGTGCATAGGGCAGCCTAGGTGCCTATTTTCATGAACTTATAATTTTTGGTTTGGTATGTTATGACACGAACTGACAGGACCCGACCCAAATTCCACTTTGGAAACTGAGCCGAACCCTGTGCTTGTCCAACACCTGGCAGGTGCCGGCACACTTGACCAAATTTCCCTTCTAATTAAGACTCAAAATTCTTTTGCGGTTTGATTTCTGCCGAAAATCCAGCAGAGTCTCCCCTTTGAATATCAGGAATGACATCCAGGAATACCATAAAATACTATAATATAATCTCAAAATCCAACCATAATCGAAATAATTCACTAACAGTCAAGCCTCGTTTATAGGATCGTTCTTGCACCTCTCGAAGTATGAAACTACCTCGGAAGACTCACGGTCAACCGATGGTCAAACTCTCTAAATTGGGTAAACCTAGCCCGCGGGGCCCACGACCTCCCATTTCCGATCCCATCGTTCCTATGGGTTCAACAAGGTTTACTATATCTATCTTGCAGGTTTAGTCCGAATTGAACGGTGGGATTGCTCACGATCGCATGATCGGACGGTTATCGTTTATCTAAATTTTAAGTTATTGAATCGGAGTATCCGGGACTCCGATTCTTGATCCGCGAATTCCTATACGATTCTAGAAGTGTCTAGATCAACATATTTGAAAATGAAGTCGATCCAATGGTCCGAACATATTGAACCCAGATAACGCCTAATATGCGACATCCGATCGACAATCAAACGGTAACCAAATTGAAATCCGAGCATACCGTCGTGCTCGGGGCGACCTGAGGATTATTTTAGGACTAAGAGGGACACCCAAATAGTGCCCATGCGCTGCCGGCGCGTGGGTATCCAAAGTGATTCCGGCGATCGGAAAATCTCCAAAATGCCAGTCAAGACCTTTACCTACATGATCAAGACATTGAGTGAATCGAGGGCCGAAACTGGACAAACCTTTAATCACTTAAATCCGTTTCAAAACGCAGAAATTAACCCTAAACAACCCAACCAGCAGCTAGAACTCATTGAGAGGATGAAGAAAAATACCTTGATCGCAAAATTTGGTCGCCGAAAACGTCTGAAACTATCGATGGATAAATGGGCAAAAATCCGGATTCTGGCGGCATTTACCGGGTGGGATGGGAAGAGGGCGGTGATAAGCCTATATTTTATATATATTTTATGCCTCCTTTACTTATCTATTTGTTAATTCCCTTGGATTAAATTGGTTGTTTTAATTAGTTTTGTGAGATTTGTGAAGGAATTGTGAAATATGAGAAAGTGTGCTAAAAAGGGGCAAGAAGATGAAGATTGGAGATTAATCAAGTCAAGAAGCCAAGTCATTCCTTTTGTCGCAAGGAATGTTGTCAAATTGCCTAAATTCAAGATGTTTCAAGTCTTATCAAGTCAAACAAGGAGAAATAAAGAAGACCCTATTTTAGAAGGAATCCTACTTTTATAATAATTGTAATTATACCTTAGATAGGGTAGGATTTGTAGGAGTATTATAAATAGGGAGTTTAGGTCATTGTTCAAAGGACCCATGATAGATCCATCATCCTCCATCTTACACCATCAAATTCCTACACATTCATACTTATAGCCGAAACACCCAAAGGAGAATACGAAGAGCTTGTGCAACCTTGGCGTTCTACTTGGAGAATTCGGTGCCTTCCATGTCTTCATCAACCATCATGATTCTCAATAAGTCCTTCATGAACTAATTTCTTTTACTAGGGCTACGATGTAGCCTAGCTATGAATACTCAAATTCTTTGATATTGTTAATTTTATTTATCTATACATGTTGAGTGCTTGTTACCGTTCTTAATGCTTTCAATTAATTGGCCACTAATTGCATGGTTGGAAGAATTAGGTTGAGACCGGAAGGAGATTCCTAGTAAATAGCTTCTTGTAATAAGTACCATAAATTACATAGCCGACTCGGAAGATTAGGTTATGGTTTGTGTAATCTTCATTGTTTTCCACAAATCTTAATGGGTTCTAAGCTATCTAAATCCATAACTAGGAATAGAGTGGGTTGACTGTAAGGAATACAACTAATATAACTCGGAAGAGAGTATTGGTGAGGTAAGGGAAAACGATTATCAACATGTTAGGTAATTAGAATTAACAAGCTAGCAGGATTTTGGTGGGATTAGCTAGGTGAAATTGGTGCCCTAGTGCTTTATCATCTTTGTTTTCATCTTTTACATTATTTCCGTAATCTCAATTTATTTTGCTTCCTTAATTAGATTTTAATCATCATAATTCTCTTTTTGTTTAATTCAAATATAATTAGAAATAAATCACTCTAGTATTTAATAGATTAACTTGATCCCTGTTGGAATGATACTCTACTTACTATTATATTAATTTGAGCGATATTGTCCACTTGCAATTAATAACATCAGGCGGTGAGCCGGTTCTTTTGGTGTCGGCCTCGTCAATCGAGGTGGCCAGAGATGGCTGTGGCGTGGCTAAAACTGTTCGTGTGAATAGTAAAAGGGGAGGGTGGTCGCGCGCAGGGTAAAATTGTCTTTTACTTGAATAAGTTAATAATTAAATATTAATTTAGGATCGGATTATTACATGAACTTACTGAAGTGAACTATTTTCAAGTATTCGTTGGTAAATATGTATGTATACAACAGAACCTTATTGCTTAGTGTTTTGATAGTATTTCATAAAATAGAGGGGGTTATTTATGTTGAATATAATTTATGTTAAACACTTTATTTTTCGTCCACTCACATTTTCTGTTTTGCGATCCCCAGGTTTCCACGGTCGAGACCACCACGTCAAGGCATCATCATTGTTCGCTCCGAGGAATGTTCTTCTTTCACTCTCTACCTTTATTTTTTCCCGGGTTGTAAACTTAAATCTTTAGTTGCTCTGTATGCTCGTTGAGTTTGGGTAGAGGGCATGAGGCCTATTTCATTCATCTTAACTGTTGTGTGTGCCTTTACCTTGTGCATGCTGGAAGTTTGGATTAGTTTTGTACTTGTTGCAGGTACTGTAATTTGAGAATTGTTTCAATTACTTGGGAGACTCAGCTGAAATTTTGGTAGAAGTTGATTTGTTTATCCGTTTAAATTAGGGCTACAAGGCTTTTTAGTAAAGTTTGTCCGGCATCGGGTAGATGTCGGACGGGAAGCAGGGTTCGTCACAGATTCCGAGGGGGAATCCGAGTCGGGTCTTATCAAAATAGTTTAGAGGTGCTGCCTAATTACAAAGAAAATCTTGTTAAGAGGACTAACCCTGGATTATAAGGCACCAAGAAAACTTGTTCCCCATCTACCTTTTCCAGTCGATCTGCTAGATGCCATGATCTGTGAGATAACGATCCAGATTGAGCGCTAACTTGTGCAGGGTCAACGAGGCCAACAAGGTTTACCATATTTGCCATTTTAAATAGTCAAATAAGTACCTAAATATATAAAATCAAATGAGTTTTTTAATTTTAAAGAAAGAGAATTGTAAAATGAAAATTGGATTTTTAGTTTACCTCATGTATACTACAATCTAGGGGTGGTTGCGGTTCGGTAACCGCGAATTTTTGCTCAAACCGCAAACCGACCGACTATTTGCGGTATGGTGATTTTTGAAACCACAAACCGACCGCTTTTTGCGGTTTACCGCATTGCGGTAAATCGCAAAAAGCAGTCGGTTACCGTGAATTAGCGGTTTAAAACCGCAAGTTCTTTTTGTGTCATAAAAATTCAATCTTCCACATTTTAGGCCTAATTTTGATACTTCTTTTTAAGCCTTTTGAGTTCAAGCATACTTTAATCCAAAAATATAAATTACAATCTAAAGAAATAAATTCACAACCTCAACTTCTCAAACATATATAAATTCACAACCTTCTCACCTTCTCAAGCATTCACAACCTAAAGAAAATTAAAGTTACAATTCCAAGCATTCCAATTAAAGTTAAACTTCTAAAGCATTCACAACCTCAACTTCTCAAGCATTCCAATTCCAAATCCTTTAAAGTAACAAACTAAAAGGAAAATGCAATGCAAAATGAATTAAAGTTACAACCCAAAGGAAAAATCCAATTCAAAGTTAATTAAAGTTACAAACTAAAAGGAAAATGCAATGCACCAATGTTACAAACTAAAGTTACAAACTCAAGTGTTGGTGGTGGTGAGTGGATTTGAAGGACCTCGTTGTGTTGTTTGAGCATCAATGCTATCTACAAATAAAACAACATAAGTTTAGAACATTTTATTATAAGAAGAAGCATAAATAACATGAGCATAAATAAACTAATTACTTACAAGTTGTCATATGTTCCATTTCCTTGTAGAATTTTTTTTTAAAAAATATAGTCGCGGTTTGCGGTAACCACAAGTTTTGAAAATCAAATACCGTAACCGCAACCACAAATGCGGTTCGGTTTCCCGCGATTGCGGTTCCATTGCGGTAAATTGTCGGTTGGTTTTTGCGGTTTTTCGGTCTAAAATGCCACCCCTACTACAATCACTGTGGCTCCTATCTCAACCGTGGATGCAAGCTGAAAAATATCTTCATGCAAGATGAAGGTATCACGCTCACACCCAAACACTTCCTTTGGCATTGTAATTCCCAAGTTTTCGTCCAAAGCCTTCAATTTCGTCTCTGCATATTGGCAAAGGGCTAACAGAAGAGGTGGCAAGTCTAACTTTGAGAAATCCTGTTTCAAGAAATAAAGAAAGAAATATAAGATGGCTTGTACAAAAGGAAAATAAATGACAGTAACTAAACCATCCAAACCATCGTGGTAAAGAATGGAGACGAAATAAAAACCGTTGTTGTGTACAAGTTCTAACGTCGCAAAGCAAAAAACGGTCGTCTAAATAAAATGCAAAATGCAGTGAAGATAGCTTGTAAAAAAAGTAAAACAAAACCGATAGTAACTAAACCATACAAACCGCCTTGGACTCTAAAAGATGGTTCCTTGAAAAAATCGAAAATTTGTTGGATTAAAAAGTGACCAAAGTATCCCTACTCCTAAGGGCAAAATTATAATTTCACAAAAGAATTAAATTGGATTAAATCGATTAAATTGGGTCAAGGATGTTACAGGCTCTCTCTACCTCTCTGAATGTCTGGATTTGGGTGGGAGGCAATAATTTGGAAGTAGATGTGTTTGTGTCTCTCTCACCTCTCTGAAGGTCCAACATATTGATGACACAAACATCATATACTTCCAAAATATTGTCTTTCTCATGTTGGTGGTTCGATTGTGATGAGGAACATAGCTCCCACTGGTAAGATTTCATATATCTTGGGATATCATTTGCATTTCTCTGATGATTTTATTTAGTAAAAGAGCCTAAAATTATATCGCATACGACGGTTTTCTATATAAACCGTCGTGGTTTTACTCCATACTTGTCATTTTGTTGATCTACCATCGCAGGCTACCAAAATCTAGAAAATAAATCTAAAAAGGCCATACAAATTTAAGACGACGGTATTCATAAAGGACAGTCGTATAAAAAGAATATAGACGATGGTATTCCTAAACCCGAAAATAATATTAACGACGCTATAACTAAAGAAACCGACGTGGTTAGTAGAAACAACCCAACGCTATATTCTAAATAACGAAGTGGTAAATTGCATTTACCACGACTGTTTATTTATACAAACCGTCGTAATAAAAAACCCACCGACGTCTTACAAAATAAAATTATTAGGTGGCCTTTTCTTTTGCTGGATGTGAATATAAATTGGGGCTTTTCTTGACTCTTACTTTTGTACTTGGGTTCCAACTCTACCTCAAGTCACATACACCCTTGGCTCTCGCTACCTCTCTGAATTTCCGGATTTGGGTGAGAGGCAATAATTTGGAAGTTGATGTGTGTGTGTGTGTGTCACCTCTCTGAAGGTCCATAATATTAATGACACACACATCATTAACTTTCAAAATATTGTCTTTCTCATGGTGGTGGTTTGATTGTGATGAGGAACATAACTCCCACTGGTAAGATTTCATATCTCTTGGGATTTCATTTGCATTTCTCTGAAGATTTCATTTAGTAAAAAAGCCTAAAATTGTATTGTGTACGACAATTTTCTATATAAACCATAGTTTTTTTTTTATCCTATACTTGTCATTTTGTTGATCTACCGTCGTAGGCTACCGAAATCCAGAAATCTTAAAAAGCAATACAAATTTCAGACAACGGTAATCATAGAAGGACAGTCGTCTAAATGTCATAGAGACGACGGTAAATTTCAATTAATGAAGTGGAAAAATATTATTGTACGAACCTATAAGTGGAGAAACAGACGTGTTACGAACAAAAAAACCACACTATATTCTAAATAACGAAGTGGTAAATGACATTTACCAAGACCATTTATTTATACAGGCCGTCATAGTGTACTAACTTAATACGTCTTGAAATATTAAAAATACGATGTGGATATTTGTACATGTAGACGTCGTTATCTACGCTACTAATGTCGTGGTTCGCTTGTACTCTATACAACAGTAATGTAGTAAATACCTTCGTTGTACATGATGTCGTAATATGTCGATAAATTTGTTTTTACCGTCGTGGTATATGGCTTTAATACGTCGCTGATTACAAAACTACTGACATGGATTCTAGAAATATTATACGACTTAGATTAAGAATAGTAGGACGTCCTTAACTAGCAGTTAATACGGCGGTAGTTTTCTTAAAACGTCGTCTTTACTTTCTACGTCGGTAGCTTCATACCTGTTGTTGTTGTTTTTGGGTTAAGAGTTTATACCTGGAGAAAACATGTTGAATAAGACGACGCTTTTTAAGTTTGGTGCATCGTGTTTTAGAAATACCCAAGCAGATCTAGATTTTTTAGGTGTTTAAGTTACTTATCTACAACAGTTTTCTGTTATCGTGGTCTTTCTAAACACAATGAAAATATTTATTTATACCGTCGTCGTTTTTTGGTGGTCTTTTTCCCTTTTTATAGTAGTGAATGATTAATTAATTGAAAGACAAGCCTTAGGCCCTCTGCGCCTCTTTGATTAATTACAACCAATTTAATTATTTGAATGATTTTCAAATTCGAATACAAGATAAGTTTATGTAGGCCTCATGAATCTTAGTCAATATGTTCCAATAGACTTGGAATTTGAACTGCCTACAAATTAAATTATATGTCCTTGAACAAACCACATATAGATGATTGTCATGTGATATAATCTAACTATGTTCTTGACGCCTCTCAAATTGGGTCGGGATCTAGTGAGAACGCCTATGTGAGAACATAACATGAGAACACCGTTGGATCCAATCTAACGGCTGTATGAAAAGCAATTATAAGCGTAAGTGTTGTATTAGAACGAGGCCTTCTTCTCTCTTCTCCCTCCAAAACGTCCCCTCCAAACCAGCTGTTCGCTCAGTTCAATGAGGAGGCCATTTTTTTATCAGCTTTGATTGAGGAAGAACTGTAACACTGAAGAGAGAGCACCCCTGTTAATCGTTTTTCGGTTTGAGGAAGAACACATAAACGGTACCCTCATTTTTTTGGGTTTCCCATTCAGGCGAAACAAAGGAATCTTGGATTTTATAATTTCATCTTTGTGGTTAGGTTTTTGGGGTCGGGACATACGTCAATCCTTGAGCAATGTCGAAACTGGCGTTGAGTTGGAAAGTGCTGACCGTACCGTTGTGTTTCTGCTCTGTTTCTTTTGAAATCCTTGAGCGCGGGCGAAACAGGGGTTGAGGAAGAAGAAAAGTTTTTGGGGTTGACGTCCAGATCTAAAAGGGCTATGTTACGTTGTCATATTTGTTGAAAATTTGAAGTTGGAAATCAGTTACGAGGTAAGCCATATACTGTATTTGTCAATTTCATTATTGGGCATCAGCATGAGTCACTTTAGGTTGTATGTATGACTTTAATGTTTCAGCGGAGAGTCATTTGCATGTCATATGTTAGTTAATATATATTGTAAAGCTGTTTGTAAGCATGTGCCAAATATTGGGCATCAGCATGAGTCAGATTAGGTTGTATGTATGTCTTTAATGTTTCACCAGAGATTCAGTTGGATGTCATATGTTAGTTGATATGTAGTTTAAAGCTGTTTGAAAAATGTTGGGTTTGTTAGGAGAGATGTTTATAATTATGCAAGGGACGTGCGTGGGGAGGTGATTGGGCATGATGCATAGCTGCTGAAGGAGCATTTTTTGGCTGAGCAAGGAAAAAATGAATCATTTTATTTCAATATGGAGGTAGATTCGGAAGGAAGGATGGGAAATGTTTTCTGGGCAGATGCAAGGTCAAGACGAGCTTATGGGTTTTTTGGGGATGTGGTGGTATTTGATACGACGTTCAACACGAACTGCTATGGGATGGTCTTTGCGTCTTTGTTAGGCGTTAATAACCATAGGCAGACAGTGTTGTTTGGTTGTGCATTCCTAACTAGTGAAACCACAGATTCATTTGTATGGTTGTTCGAAGAATTCAAGAAAGCCATGCCAGGTGAGCCACCCAAAATGATCATCACTGATCAAGATGCAGCCATGTGTGGGCAATTGCTTTAACTCTCCCAACAACATTCCATAGATATTGCATATGGCATATCTTGAATAAGTTTATGGAGAAACCCGGCATTGGGGAATGTTTTTCGGAAATGTGCAAATGCATATGGGGTATGGACACGAAAGAAGAATTTGATGCGAAATGGGATGAAATCGTCACAAGCAATGGGCTGAAAGACCATCCGTGGCTGAGCTTGATTCTTGCTTTGCGGGAGAATTGGGTTCCGTCATATGTAAAACATGTGTTTTCGGCTGGGATGTCAAGTAGTCAACGGGCTGAAAGCTATCATGCATTTTTCAAACAATATATTAACCGGAAAAACACATTAATGGAATTCATTGTATGTTTTGAAAGAGCTCTCGGTTCACAGAGGCACAAGGAGTTAATGGCTGATCATGTTAATACCAATGAAAAACCTCCACTACCATTTCGAACACCAATGCAACATCAAATGACACGCATTTACACTCGGGAAATTCTTGAAATGTTTGAGAGGGAAGACTTCCGAAGCCTTTTATGCTTGTTCGAACTTGTAGAGCAAGATGAGACCCAGTGCAGGTACAAAGTAAGTGAGCGGGAAAATCCGGGGGTGACACGGATGAAGGAGCTTGTGCATGATAAAGATGCCGATAAAGCTTATTGCAACTGCAAAGGATTTGAATTTTGGGGTATTCCATGCCGACACATCCTAGCATTTTTAAGAATGAAGCAGGTGGAGCACTTGCCAGACAATTACATAGTGAAACGATGGCTTCAAAGTGCAAAGTGCGGTGTAGTATATGATAAGAATGACAAAGAAGTTAAAGATTGCGTGGACGGTTTGGTTTTGGTTAAGAGATCGAAACTTGGCAAAGTTGCAGGTGAGTTGATAGATTCTACTTTGTTGTGTGATGAAGGTTTTGAGTTACTGGAAAATTCATTTGACAACATTCGTGGAAAGCTTACAAGGTTGTTGTCATCAAGAGCTCGTGTCGAAGAAGAACCCAATGGAGAGGTCGGAACTAGTTCTTCCCAAGTCAGAAAGAAGGATCCCCATCGAGTAAAAGCAAAAGGGCGTGCGAGAAGAGTGAAAGGACAAAAAGAGAAGGCAGCAGAAGGACATAAACGGCGGTGCAGTGAATGTAGGAAGACTGATCATGATAGACGGAGTTTCCCAAAACTTGTGAGCGGGTAAGTGAATATGTAATTGTCTAGGTTTGAATTTTATACAAGAAATGCTGTTGACTTGTTTCTTTGTTTCGATGTTGCAGCTCTTCATCTTCCGACGCAGAAGTTGGTGCTGCAGTTGATGAGAATTTGCAGCCCAGTCAGAGCACGCAGGACAGGGAACCTACTATGACAGAGTCATTTATGCAAGAGTTTGATTTCATTTACGGTCCCGAAGTTTGAATATTTGTTGATACCAATTTGCGTCTTTTTGGAAACCATCTGGAACCGTTAGTGAATCTTATGTAAGTGCCTCATGTTGATACTGAACTAAGGTATGTGAACAGCAACAGTGAAACAGCCCAAAAACAAAGTAACTTTTGTATTCGATAGTTATTAAGTGTCACACACGTATCGCATGACTTACATTCGGACATAGAAAAATAAAATAAAAAAAGGTACATTAAAGTCAACAATAAGTTATTTGAAGAGCCACTTAGTTATCAGCATCAGAGTCATCACTTGACTCAAAGCGGCCACGTTCCTCCCAATCTAGAATGCGTTTGTCATTGTAGCAATCCTCGCACCACTCTGGGGGTAATGCAAACAATGGGAGATGGGGGCTTTGGGGGAGAAGGGGTCAGGGACCGATAGTATTGAACATTGTCTAGACCTACCTCGAATAGATCCCTGCGCGTCCCACAAGGATGGTCTTGAACGTCACCATGCTTGCAATAATTATGCGTAACTCGAACTTTCGGATCCATCTTTGGTTGAAGGTGGATGTCCATCCTGGGGCTTCGGTGTTTTCAGAACGTGAAGCCAGTGTTTGAAAGGATTCATTTGGGATTCATGCAATGTGGGTTTTATACACCTTTGCAACGGTTGCAAGGAAAATGAAATAAGTAGGTAAGGGAATCTTGAAACCATCACTGTGTGTCAGCAAGGGAATCTTGAAACCATCACTATGTGCCAGTAATGTGTCAAAGAACCGAATATCTGTGTCAGATAATGTTGAAAAAATTTATCGACCCACCGAAAATTTTTGAAATCAAAAATTTGAGCACTATTACTAACTGAACTCTACTAATCCAGTAGTTAGTGATCGAAGAAATAAGATTGAACTCTGGTAAGAACATAGAACCCAAGGCTGCGATAGCACATTTAAACCCAAATAAGCTGCACGTAAGTCAGATCGGGCATAAACATGTAAACACAAACCCAGATCTGGCATTAAGAAAAAACAAACAAGTGAATAACGATTGCCTAGCGATTGATATGGCTACCAGCTGTCATTATCGTTGGCTTTTCCTGGTAGGTGGCCTAACTCTGGTGGGTGTACACTGCCGGAGATGATTTGCTGTGCAGCAGACGGAGTTATGGCGTCCCAGTCAATATGTCTGTGGACATCTGCAGCGAACTGTCGGAATTGCCACATACATTGCTTGCCCATGCTTGTTGCCTCCTTTGTGGATGCTCAAAGATTCGTACGTAGCATCGTCCTGGGTCATTTGCAAATCCTCTGCTTTGTGCTTTCTTCTTTGGCCACGAATTCTGTGCTTCTCTTTTCTGTAACGCGCTTTGTTCACTTGGCGCGTCAAATACGCCAACTTCTGCTCAGCTCCGACACACTTTTGAGTCCAATAATGGACTAAGGAGGAGTCGTGTTCCAGTTTGTTCTTCATATCATTTATTTCCACAGCAGGATCATCGGAGTCGCCCTCGCTTGCCGAGGAGGTTGGAAGTGGCAGAGGTGGTAGAGGGGACCTTGGATAATCGGGGGCATATTCCCATGACCCATCGGAGTCCCCCTGATTTGCATTGCCGTCTGAACTGGTTGACATGTTGACAAATCTTCAGTTTCTTCTAATTGGGGGATTCGTTGTATGCACAAAACACTACTCCAAAGAGGATTCAGGAAGAAAACAAGATGTTGATCTACGGCAATGAGTATCCCATAGCCATACGACACCGTTTATATATGATGTCCTGGAGTATTCCGCAGTTTGTTTTATCTGTTTTTCCCATCTGTCACATCAGTTTTGTTTTTTTGTTCAGTAATGAGAGTATTTGATTTAGGTTGAATTCGGATTAAAGCCTCGTATTAATCACAGAAAGCATACACATGAATTTTGAATTTTCAACTTTCAATGAGGTGGTAGCGTTTGTCGAATTATTATCCCGATTTTTGCAAAGGAAGGGTGAGACAATGGTCACTGACGTGCACGTGTGCACCTACCCAAGGTTGATGCGGGCAGGTCCCGCCATGTGTTGTATTTCGTTATTTTCATTACACAACTAGGGGAAAATTATTGAAGACATGGTAATAACAAGGAGAAAAATCGGAAAAAATGCCCCAAAATTGATTCCAGCTCCTTGTGGCATTACACAACTGGGGGAAGCTATAAATCGTCGAAAGTGTTTTTTCAACTCACTTTCGTACTCAATTTCATAAGATGTGATAATACAAAGTGTACACTTCATCTTCGGAATATGGTTTGAACTCGCTTTCGTTTCAACCGTAACATTATGTTTTGCAAACCTTTTCCGTCTATTTCCTTCATGTTCATTATCTAATTTAAAATAACACAACTATCGGTTACATTTGCTTCGTATCTAATTATTGGGAAAAATTAGTCTTATTTTCTCCTTTCAAATGACACACAGAATATTATTATTGTTATTTCATTGGTCATATATTATATATTTCACACGAATAAGCAAATCTCATATTACCATTTTAGGAACAACAACTCCATATAAGAGATCCAATCAATGCTAAAAACTATCACATTCCTTTTAGGCATTTTGTAAAGAGAAATTAAATATGTTGACAAAAAATAATGTAAACATACTTCAATTAAAGCATACCCATTTAGCTTTACAAAAGTACGCATAATAAACCAAAAGCAGTTTCCCATATTTTTCCCTCACTCTTTCTTCACGTCTTACAGCTTGGATACATACAAGATACCATCTGAAGTGTCCAAAGAAAAATGGTTACACCTTCAGGAGCGCACACAAACTTGGAACAAACGCAGTCAAAATGAACTTTTAGGCATTTTTTCGAAACAAAATTACTGAAAATAACCAAAATGAACGTTGTCCAGTGACGGTTTACTCCATGGTGATTCCGTCCCAGTTGTAGCTTGGGACAACACATTTTGCATACTCTCGGAACAGGTCAAACCCTTTACGTGCTTCTACTTCCCTCATCTGCACTGCCTCATTCGACCCCCTGAACCTTCAACAACCTTTTCCTTTCGCAAGCCTAACCCTCAGTTTCATTAGTTTGACTGATCGAAGGTGTAATCTCGCTTGACTTTTCTCCTTCCCCAATGTTTCTTCATACCATCTTAGACGTATCTTCTGACGTTTTATTTCAGTCTTCAACGCATCGTACTGCATCTGGCCGATACGACCTGCATCATCGTGGTCCTTAGATGAAAAGTTGATGGATTTCGCCGGTCCTACAGGAACATCTTCAGCGTTCTTATTCTTGTGTGAGATAGGGTCTGCATTTTTTGGTGGAGTTGTTATAAGTATGGGGGGGATTTTCGTAGGTGACCCCATGGTGAGTTGAGGGTTGTTTGGACCAACTAGTGGTGCAATGTGAGGTTAAATATGTCACTTTGTTATTTATACAGCAATCCCCTTACTAATTTTACCCGCCAAAATTAATTTGTTCACTTTGACTGGGGAGCGGCAACTTTAGATTCCTACTTTCCGTGGTGATGTCATATTTGCATTATTAGTATCAGATACAGTAGTTTCATTTTCTTTACGGGTGATAATAAGACAAATTAAGTATCATATTTGCGGAGATTTAAGTGTTCACGCGGCGCGGTTGAAATGTAAGTTACCTTCAGAACGTGTGCTGTCATATTTGCATTATCAGTATCATAAACACAGTTTTCTTTTTCTGTACTGGTGATACGCATCCATATTTAGTTCCATATTTGGCAAGAAGCAACTGCTTAGTTGTTAATGTTAAAATGCAAGTTACCTTCACTCGCTCTGATGTCATTTTTGCATTATTAGTATCATATACACTGTGATCATTTACTTTACTATTAATGGTGCGTTGATATTTAGTTTCAAGGTTGGCAAAATGAAACTGATTACTTGGTCATGTTCAAATGTAACTAAGTCATTTGCTTCTTAAGTGGTGATGTGATTTTAGCATAATAATTATCACGAAAAACATTTATAATTTTGTGACTACTGCCGGTGACAAGTGGTATCATAAATGCTCTCAATACGGGAGCGCGCGAAACCAATTCAGTCCCTCCACCTTCAGCGATGACTGTCAATTGTCGTTTCACTCACACCGCTTGGGAAACGAATACAATAATTACTGATCTAAACCCTTGTCTTCGTCCATTGTCAAGTGGGTCACGCCAGTTGGGTTTATATGCGGCACTTTCTTCTTTGTCCCCAAACGACACCTTGATTATTAAAACCTCCACAGACCCTTTTCAGTCCCTCTTCTCCACAAACCCTTTTCAGTCCTTTTCTCCACAGACCCTTTTCAGTCCCTCTTCTCCAACAACCAAGATGGATATTCCACATTTGGCATGGTTTAAGGTGCTGCTCGTGGTTGCAAAGCAGTCCTCTAAAGATCTGTACAGCATGGCGGGAACCTGCAAGTTATTTAAAGAAATGCTCAATGATCCTGAGGTTTGGACAACGGTGTTAGTAGATAAGTACCAGTGGCATCAGGACTGGTACCCAAGTGAGGAAGGCAAAATTGTTGAGTTCTTGCAAAAGTGCAAAGAACATAACAATCCAGAAATCATTTACAGAGAAGCTATTCATGACTTCTTCCTATTGAAAGATGATGAGGGCATGAAGAACCTGCGGGTGGCGGCTATGGCAGGGCATGAGGAAGCCTCCTACCTTGTTGGCTTGCTAGGGCTGTTGAACCCTAGCGAGGGCAAGGAGAATGCGATGGAGTTTTTGTGCCGTCTCAGCAAAACGAAGAAACTGAACATGCAAGCTTGCAGGGATTCAATAAACATTCGACTACGTTGGTATACAATGTCTGGCACCAAAACCCCTCCTCTGCTTGAAAAGTTTACTGCAGACGAATATTTTTTTCAAGACTGCATTGACTGTGAGGGTAATCGGGAGTGGTATCAGTTCTGGGACCGCATTGCCGAAGACTGGGGCAACGTAGATGCTTGGAACTGCTGTGAACCCTGCAAATGGAAGAGGGAGCTGTTCTGCATCCAGCGCGAACTCAACTTGATGACTGCGTGGGATTATTAAGTCTATATACATGCTATGATAGGTGTTTTATTAATAAATTGTTGTTTTGGTTTTTAGTGTTTTTATGTAAAGGTGAAACTGTGTGAACTTTTGTATTGTTTTTATTTGAAGTCTGTTTATGGTTTTGGGTCCTATATCGTTTTAGTAAGTGGTCTCACATGGGGAATTGCTGGTTCATATCCCCCAAACAGTCATTCGTTAAAGATGACAGACATGCATATGGCTGGGAGGTTGCGTGTTGTCAACCCGAAAAGGGATTATCTTTTCAGTCACTTCATTGACAGTGGAAGTCTGAGACATCCTTGATCTTCTAAGATATTTGATGATCCCATAAATACCCCCAAAAAATCCCCCTAATTTCCGGATTTGTCATGCATTTGAAACTATATTTGCAACAAAACAGAAGTGTAATTAAGTCATCCGGTAATCCCTTTTCACTAACATAATTATTTAAATATCGCAATGTGGATCTACGAATTAAGTGGAGGGTTTTTCCCAATTTGATTATAACCATCTACGACATTTCCCCATTATTTTCGGATTTGTCCAACAATTTTTAGGATTTCTGCACCAAAAAAAATAAATTTGAATCCCATAGTACGGAAATCCCATTTCACTAACATAAAGAATTACATATCAATTTCCGCAAAAAACATTTTGTCAACTATTAACCCAAAACTCCTGACGAAGTATTCATCCCCACATAGAGTTAGGAAATTTCCCAATTTTTTCCGTAATTTTCATGCATTTTTAACAATTTTTGGGAAAAAAACTGCATAAAATATACAAGAAATGCCAAGTGGAGGCGCTGGAGTGGGGACCTGCAAGCCTGACCGCCACGCGGCGCTTTCCCATGCCGCCACACGGCAGTTTTTCTATTTTTTAATCGTTTCCACTTAAATATTCAATTAAAAATCGAATTTGAGGGTGAAAAATCCTGAAAAATTCCTCAGCGATTGGGACGAGATTTGCTTTGATGACATATTCGGAAAAAGGGCAGGGCAAACAAATTTGGAAACGGGATTAATGTGATCGAACATAAGAGAGTGTAGAGTTTACAAAGTGTATTAGTGTTTTCATTTGCATCATCCGAAATGTAGGGTTGGTTCCCCAAATTTATTTTTCACTCGCTCCTAAACCAGGGTTTGTACTTTCCGTATGAAGTATTCATCCCCACACAGAGTTAGGAAATTTCCCAATTTTTTCCTTATTTTTCTTGCATTTTTTAACGATTTTTGGGAAAAAAATTGAATGAAATATACAAGAAATGCCAAGTGGAGGCGCTGGAGTGGGGAACTGCAAGCCTGATCGCCACGCGGCGCGCTCCCATGCCACCACTCGCCAGTTTTTCTATTTTCTAATTGTTTCCACTTAAATATTCAATTTTTAAACGACTTCAAGGGTGTAGGGGCTTGCCGCCTACGGTTTAGGGTTTACTGTCGAATGCTTAGGGTTAAAAAATATTAAACCAATGCTTTTCTTTCCTGCTCATGGGTTAGGGTTAACAAAAAAAAAAACATTCGTGCAAATTTTGAATTTGCCACTCACAGCCACGAATTGTGACGACCAAAACAGGACAATTCAAACTTGAAACTCCATATTAGTTCTCCCCAAAAAATAAAATACAATTCCTTTTCAGATTTTAAGGAAAATTATTTGGGGGTTTTGAGCAAATTTTTGGAAGGGTTGTCATCTTCTGTTATCTTCATTTTCCCTTCTGGCCAAAGCCATGTCGAATTCTTCAACAAACACTCAAGGAAAGAGGTGTCGGCACTGCAATGCTGAGATGGTAATGCTAATTTCCAAATCTGAAAGGAATATGGGCAGACCGTATTGGAAGTGCTTCACAACATATGTAAGTATTATCTTCCCTAAGCCAATAACACTAACTCAGATCGGCCATTGCCTAAGCCAACGAAAACTGCTACAGAGTAGAAGAATTGGGTCTAAAATTGTAATCCGAAACTGAACGTCTGAACTTTGTTATGTTTTTTTAGGGAGCTACAAGGTGTAATGGCTATGAATGGGTGACTGGAGGCAACATGCCAACTGAATCTCAAATTGAAAACCAGCTGGATGTGAAGGAACTTAATGCGTATGCTGAAGTCATTCGTATAGTGAAGGGCATTAAAAAAATCCTCCTACTGTTGTTAGTTCTATCATTTCTGAATTTGGCAGTTCAAGTGATGAAGAAGTAAGAAACTTTTTGCGTCTGGAAATCTTCAAGCAATTTCAAGTATATATTTTTAAATTGTGTTCTCTTTTGGCTTTTCAAGTATATATTTTGTAATTTTCTAATCCGGACAGCTATGAAATATGAAGAAGTGTTTGCAAATCTACTATTATGAATTAATCATTGAGCATAATTAGGAAATGAATTTTTGAACGTTTGATATGCCTGCATCACTTCACAATCTTGTTTGCCGTAAACAAGAAACATTCCTATTTATTCCACATTTGAAAACACAGTGTGGCACCATTTACGGTTTATGGTTCAGCATAGTATCAACAACAAGTGTTCATGGTTTCGTACAGGTTGTATTTGAACCCATAAAAATAACTTATTCTTTAATTTTAAGTCAAAAGGGGGAGTTGGATCATAAAGAAGAGTTTGTTCATTAACAAGTAAGACTCAAAACTACCTTTTCAAAACCTTCGTACAAACGGGAAAGATGCCCTCAAGCATGCGAAGAAAGCTCGTCGAGCTTCCCTTATATGATAGAAAGGTTAGTTCTCTATCTCGCGAATTGAGCCAATACCAAGCTATATGAATTTCTTCAGTTCAACTATTGTTACCTACATAATTACAAACTGCCCACCCAGTGAAATGAAGTTTGCAAGTTCGTATACTACACCTACCCAGTTATGTCGTATTGCCTCTCCTAATTAAGCACACGCGTTAATATCCCTGCAACAACTGCATAGCGAGCTTCAACCGATACAAGGGCATGGCATGATGGGAAATATTGGCTAGCTCTACATTGGGGGTCAGAAACTCGCAGTATTTGAGAATGTACATCCCACAGTCGCCCCTGAAACATAGCGAAGCAGGTGTCCTTCATTGTACAACAAAAGCGCACTTTCATAACACAATGTGTTTAGGTCGAATATGACTCACCCGCTTACTTGTTGGGGTGCATCCAAAACGCGACTAACTGGCCACTCACTTTTACGAAGTAGACCGTCGCCAATATATCCAGCTTCGTATAACAACAGGGGCAGTATTTTGGACACCGGTTGCACAGCCCATTGGATGGCTTGAGTTCTGCACAGATCTACTTTTGAATCATATGCCCTTATCTCACACTCTTTTAAATCGATAACAAGTAAGATCCAGTGCTTCTGCCTTTCTAGGTTGAAGGGCAAAAAAACTTGATTCACAGACCCCCATGATTTGGCCAACTTATGCCCTTCGCCCTTCACCATTCCCACTAGACTGTTGCTGTGCTGCCTCTCCTCCTTTCCAATATACGACTTCATTTACGTGTAATCTAAGGCAGCATAGCACTGCATAGTGGCACACGAGTTATACATCATAACAGATACGGAATTTCAAAACAAACAATGCTTATGAAATAATACAGACCTGAAAAGTGGTGTCCAGTATCGTCCACTAAGAACCCGCCCACTTGCCAGACCTGTTGTGCCGCCCCCGTAGCAAATGTAAGGCCATGTCAATTTTCTACATAAAAGGGTTGTTTCCATTATTAAATCAATTAATTACTACATAGCAAGGGCATATCGACAAAATCCCAAATCAATCAATGCTTACCGAGTCATCCAACCAACCGTCCTTGGTCAGCAACCGAACAAAGAAGTTATGCGAACCTTCCATAGCTTCGTCTCTACATAACCGCACATGTGAACTATATTTGTCAATCATTGTTATTATCAATTCCGTTTCACCAGTGACTCAATAGGTAATCATAATAAACCAATTACATTTCACTAAGGACGGGCAAAGGGAACTTACTTTACTTCTTGTCCCCATTCCCAGCAGAATTTTGCCACCTCCAGAAGGAAATCACGAGGAACAGGCCTTAGGGGGTCAGCAATTGGGTCCTTCGAAATATTGGGAATCTCCCGACCTTGCCATGGAGTTTCCCTTACCACTGCCCTTGGCCTTTTCGTCACAGGACCAACCGTCTGACTCCTTCCCCGACCCCTCTTTCGCCCCACCCGAACTATAACATTTTCGCCACATTCACCCTCCGCAGTGGACATGTCAATCTTTCGAGGAGGATTCGTAAGGAATTTAACAAGGGTGACACACACCACATCTGGATCATCCCAATTTATATCCGGGGTTGTGTATTGCACCTCCTCTTTCGCATTTTGTACACACTCCTCTCTCGATTCGGCTACTCCACCTTCCTCGGTTTTATCACTCTCCTCTATCCGCCGTCTCATGTCTCTCCTCTCCAGCATCCTCAGTCTTATGTCTCTCCTCTCCAACATCCTCAGTCTTAAGTCTCTCCTCTCCATCATCCTCACTCTTCCTGGCGTCTGCATGACTGGTACACTTTTCCAACCGTAAAACTCTCTCCTCCAGCTCACCCTTCTCACGGTGCAAAACTGCAACCTCATTCCTCAACTGCTGCACAACAGAGTTTAATTCATCAAGGTCCTTACATACCCGTGGGCCTGCACTAGGTGCATCACATTCAGGAACAACTGATCCCCAACTCCAATATGGTTGCCTCATCTTCAATTCACGTGGTCGTAAGAGCCACAATATAACAGGTGTCAAACATATATAGTTAACAGGTCATATACTATAGTAAACAGCTTTCCTCATGAAACCAACATACTATTGAAATCAATTATTAACTACACACCTGTTTGCTTTGAAATATATAAGCGTTCAGCTTTCTAAACTCAGGCAATTTATTTGTGGATTCCCATCGGCAAATTCGAGGACTAATGCAGTTTCCTCGATCCGCCTACAATATCTAAAGGGGGGGGGGGGGGGGGGGGGAATTCCCAATTCAGCAATTAATTCATACGCCCAAATTTACAACAAATAGATTATCAAAGTCAGTACTTAGTTACGAACTTAAATTTTACAAACACTAATTTTGAACTAAATCATACCTGGAAAGCATAGCTCAATCCCTTTATATTCCATGCAGGTCTGTTAATTCTTTTAGGTTTCTCATCCTCCACGTTTTTCTTCCCTTTTCTCACTAAACTCCGCAACGCCTTTTTTCGCTTTTTCTCCCCTTTCCCCTGCCCATCCTTGTCTTCATCTCTCTCTTTCTTCCCGGGAACAAACAACAGAGAATCTTGCAGACACTCAAACGATATAGATCCCCAGGGATATTTGTTGAATTCATCCATTTTATGAACCAAATGTAAGTAGTCCTCATTTATCTTTACATTTTGGGGTCTACCCATTATCACAGACTCCACAAAATACAGCAGTCCCAATTTGAACGAGTCCTCGCTTCTTCTTTCGGACTTTAGGAATGCATTTTCTAAGTCCTGGCCAGTAATGTGACTCCTGTTGGTAAAATGTGCTTTCATAAATCGCTTATGATCTTCCCCGGCAGACGTTATGTCAGGCTCGCTTCCACATTTTAGACCACTTATCAAACAAAAATCCTTTACACTGAATTGAGCAACGTTGGACCCTACTGCATAACTAAGGCCCATCATGGCCTTCACACCAAGTCCTCCGACTCGCCGGAGTGCTAGACCATGCACAATTTGACCACTAAATGCAATTTTATGGAGTCCCAACAAGTGCCCAAAACAGCTCTGTCTAAATCTTTCCATAAGCGACTCACTGAAATGCGCCCCAAAATTACACAGGACTATTTGCGCCACACACAGATTATTCACCCGCGCAGAATAGACCTTTGACTCCGGGAAACAAAGCTCAAACCAAGAATCCATTTTATACCTGCAAAAGACACCTTTTGTTTAAGAAACAGAACTGATACGTGCTGACAATATTATGACCACATTAACATACAGAAGTGATACCTACTCACAATATTATCTACACATTTTTAAACCTAGAAACACTATTTTCAACACATTACATAATTGATACCTACTAACAGAATTTTCAACATATCAAGTTACAAAACTGATACACTATTTTCAACACATTAAGATACATAATTTCACCTACAAATACTAATTTCAACAAATTCAGATACAGAATTGATACCTATTACAAGATGCATTGCTCCTTATGCATCCCAAATCATCTCATATTTAGATTTAAGATTCAATTTTCTCTTATGCGTTCTACTTCTACTGGTACTTATTATTATTTGTTTTCCAAGCACCATTAAATCCCTAAAATTATTCCCAACACTCACACCACTACATGGTCAAAGCAGGATTACAATGAGGAAAAGATGAAGATTCCTCGAATTTTATGAAAACACAACAAACAACCAGAATGCAAACAAAAATACGAAATACAAAACACAACACAAATTACTCAGGCCAATTTATATTTTTGTAAACACTCCGTACAGAGATAGACTACTCTTACCCAGAAAATCAAAGCCCTCAAATCCTCTCTAAAGTCCTAAAGCAATTTCAATTAAGTGAATGCAGTATAACATGCAAACTTTAATATCAAAGAGAGGGAGGAAATTCGACAGAAACGTACCGATTCAGACGTTCAGATGAGAATTACTCGATCACGGAGGTTCTGCCACAACAGAAGAGCAAGTCAAAGAGAAACAGTACACCAAGGAGTTTCTGTGAGAAGAGATGAGGAATAGAGAACTTGATGTCTGGTAGGTATTTGGGTGTTATGACTAGGGTTCATTCATAACTCCATTGACAAGAAAGGCACCACTGTCAGGAATAAGAAAGGAGTGATTTTTTCGAACCAGGCGCGACTTGACACCTCTGCTAAGGGGAAACTGCAGCCTACCCCATTGCACCGTAAGCTCGCTTTTTCTCTTCAACCGTTCAGATGCATTTTAATGGCTGCGATTTATTCTTATATAATGTTCTCACATAAGCGTTCTCACCTGATCCGGATGGCTCTCAAAATAGCTTGGGCCCAATCCCACACATGATCGGGATTAACCTCCAAAATTAATAGCTAGGGCCGAATTAACTTGTCCCGTTCAACAATAAGGGATGTGCCGTATCGAGCCTTATTTAATTGGGCTGATCTCATGACGTGCTCGGGCCCACTTTATACGTTTTTACCAAAATTCCTGGAACTGCGCATTCTCTCTCTGGCACAGCTCTATTTCTCTTTGGTTTCTGTCTAACGCAGCTCTCTGTGTCTCTCTTGGCTCTCTCTCTCTCTAGCGCAACTATGTGTCTCTCTCTTCGCTCTCTTTCTCATAGCGCAGCTCTTTCTCTCTCTCTTTCTCCCTGTATTCGGTCTCTTGCTCTCTGTTTGGAATCGGAACCCCTCCCTTTAGGTATGTCTTTTGAATAGCTGCTTGCAACCTTGAAGCTTTAGTGGATTGCCGACCTCGGAAAGGTAGCGTTGATGGTTATTTTCTTAAAATTAGTGGGATTATGTGAAATGGGTTATATTTTGATTGTTTGGGTTTGTGTTAAATTCGTTTTGGCTTTAATTGCTTTGGGTTAGGTTTTGTTGAATATTCATGCTTAGTCATCTAGGTTTGTACCAATTGCACTTAGATTGGTCTGGATATGTGAATCTTGGAACTTGGGATTTTCCATTTGATGTAGTATATCTGTATAGTGTGATTGCTGATGTGTTACTGGTGTACTGCTGTTGCGTTCCTCTTATTTCACCGTCGTATTGCTGTTATGTTGATGTTATATTGCTATTATATTGTTTTTATATTGTGGTTATATTGCTATTGTATTGTATGGTTATTGTGGTTATATTGTGTTAATGAAATGTTGTTTTGTCATGGTCAGAAATGGAGACAATTGCTATTCTCATGTGCTACAATGGAAAATGGGTCACCTCGAAGAAGATGTGCAAATACGAAGGGGGTGAGTCAAAAGGCTTAATAGTTCCACGGACCATCAAATTTGCTGAACTGTTGGACCGTGTGCATCAGATTGGTAATACAAACAGCAGCAAAGACAAGGTTAGCTTAAAATTCTCAGTTTTGGTGGCCTCGAATGAGTGGAAGCACATAAAGATTGAGGACGATGATGATGTAAATTTTTTTATGAAGTACAATTCTGAGGTAACACCTTCAAAACTAGCTCCCTTACTCGTGAGTATAGAAGATAAAGGACTGAGAAATGATGTAGTTGATACTATGCATATCACGACAGATAGTAGTCGGATGGGTCGTTCTTCAGTTGCCATTGTTGAAAGCAATGAAGTAACTTGGAATAATACAAATGGCACTGATGTGGGAGGTGAAGTAGGGACAGATTTTATGGATATGATTGATTTTAGCGAGGTGGATCAGATGCATGTTGGTGATAATGGTACTGAAAGAAATGAAGTGTCAGTGTACTCTGCCCCTCCTATTTTGGGCTGCTTGAACACATCTGCCCAACTGCCAATAATGCGTTTAGGAGGAGAATCTGAACCCATTCGTGAACATTATTCGAATGAAATAGGTGATTAGAACCGGTACAATGAAGCCGGTGTAAATGATGGAGAAGCATATTTGGATGGGGGTTTTCGCGAAGTGATTGGAATCCGAAAATTAAAGTTGGGGAAATTTTCTCTACTAAGAAAGCATTGTTGACAGAGTTACAGTTGATGGCATTAAGAGGCCACTTTGAATTTAAGGTGCAATCGTCTTGCACTAAGAGGTTGCTTGTGGTTTGTTGTCAACGTCCATGCCCATGGCGAGTCCGAGCATCGAGATTTGGAGATAACAGCTTCATGATTGTGAGGTGTACAACTGTCCATGAATGTGATTTGAGGGTTGTAAGTGACAATCATCGTCAAGCAACTGCAGCACTTGTAGCCACTTCATTTAAAAGGAAGTTTAAGGATTCTCGGACAATATACACACCAAGTGACATTATGAGAGATGTGAAACACAACTTTGGTTTCAGCATCCATTATTCGAAAGCTTGGAAAGCAAGGGAGTTAGCTCTATTGTCCATTAGAGGATCAGCGGAGGAGGCATATTATATCCTTCCAGCTTATTGCTATGAATTGGAGCGTATGAATCCCGGCACAAAAACACACATCCAAACTGATGAGAACAATCACTTTGTGTATTTATTTATGGCGGTTGGCGCATGTATTAGAGGGTTTCGTTCTTCCATGCGCCCAGTGATAGCCGTGGATGCCACTCATTTAAAATCCAAGTACAAGGGTGTTATGTTTGTAGCAAAGGCATTTGATGGTAATCGAAATATATATCCTCTTGCTTTTGGGATTGGGGATTTGGAGACGGATGCATCATGGCATTGGTTTTTCACTAAACTTCATGAAGCCATTGGTGAGTGTCCCAATCTTGTTATTATTTCTGATCGCAATGTTAGCATAGAGAATGTGTGGAACAAAGTTTTTCCAACGGCGCAACATGGCATATGCTTTTATCATATGAAGGGGAACATGAAACGCACTTGCAAGTTGAAAAAGCATGATCACATACTTATGCACTTTGAGAAGGCTGCGAAATCTTATTCCATTGCTGAATTTGATTGTCATTTTCGCAAGATCAAGCGAAAGGAACATGTTGCTCAATATCTTGAAGAGGCAGGGTTACATAAGTGGTCTAGAGCTCACATGGATGGACGCCGCTACAATGTAATGACAACAAATATTGCGGAGTCAATCAACTCAGTCCTTAGGTTTGCAAGGATGATGCCAGTGGTTCATTTGATAGGGGAAATTATGAATCTCCTTGTGAAATGGTTCACCGAACGTCGTGACTTGGCTTTGAATTGCACAACAACATTGTGCCCCAATTTTGGAGAGAAGAAGTTGAGGAACAGGTTGGAGGATGCTGCAAGGATGAATGTGGTTAAAGTAAATAATGCACAGTATAATGTTTTGGATGGTTATATGGACGGCCTCGTAGATTTGACGAACAATAGTTGTAGTTGTAGAAAGTTTCAGCTTGAGCAGCTACCTTGCAAGCATGTAGTTGCAGTTTGCCGCTTCTTGAAAGTAAATGTATACTCAAAGGCTTCTCGGTATTACACTCGGAAAACTTGGATGGATGCTTATTCGGATAGCATCTACCCGGTACAGCCTCACGGAAGGTGGGATATTCCTGAAGATGTTCGAAGTCAAGTTGTGCTGCCTCCCATGGCAAGGGTCATGCCAGGCAGACGAAAGAAGTTAAGAATTCCCTCGCACGGAGAGGGCACCATTAGAAGAAAGTGCTCAAGGTGTGGTTCCAGAGGCCACAATAAAAGCAACTGTAAAAACAATATTCCATTGCGCAATGTATCTTAGACAATATGATTTGTGTTGCTTTGGTAGGTCATGTAAACTTTACTTTTATTTGTGGTGGGTTTCGTGTTATGTTGAATGGGAATTGTTTTAAATTTGCATAATTTGGGTTGCATTGCTACAGCATGCTGTATTGCTTCCAGATTGCTATTTTATTGTACTTTTATTGCACTGGTATTGCTTCCAGATTGCTATTATAATTTGAGTGCGAAATTAAAGGGACTGGAATGTAATTCCAAGACGATCCAAAACATTAAAGTTCTTAGAATTCCTTTATTACACAGTTACCCTGATACTCCGACTAAACCTTCTTTTCTGATTACAAATTCGGCGGATGCATAGGCCAGATGTGGGGCAAATACAAGGTAAAATGTCCTATGTGTTTGACTACATATAGTTGTTGAAGGAGCATTACGAATGTTAACCCCAATAGATTGCTCATGTCTTGCCAAGAACACTCTTGAATTTATGCAATGTGCCCAAGCCAGTCCCAAAGCTGGACTCACCTGTCTGCCTGATGTGTCCAGGGACTCCAAGTTTCCCAACCTCACCCCATTCACTCCATCATGTGGCCCAATAAAATCCACCACTTGGTTGGTGACAACCATCGCCAACCCAAACTTATTTGCTAAACCCTTCAATGTCCCAGATATGTTGAAGAACATTTCAGACCGCCGTTTCAAATCTGCCAGTGTTGTCTGATACTGTGATCGGAACAATGCAGCAATGGAATCAATGACAATGAGTTTGACAGGTAGGCGGGTGTGATCAATGGCAATAAATGCTTCTATGTCTCCAAGGACATGGATGAGTTCTTGAGCATCATGAACACCACGAACATATATGTCTTCCAATGGCTCCAACCTTATTAAGTTGGGGTATGATGCATGATAAAGGTTGCCTAGTTGTTGCAATCGACGAAATGAGAAGCTAAATTCTGTGAATATGTAGACGGAGGAGCCCCCTAGTCCGCCATGTGAGGGTGGGAACTGAGCTCGTACCGTAAGTTGGAGACAAAGCTGCGTCTTCCCAGAACCACTCTCCCCTACCAATTCTGTTATGGAGTTGCAGGGTATCCCACCCCCCAAGCAGTGATCTAGTATTGGGCATCCAATGGATAATTTAGGGGTTGAAAGAGGAAGGAGCATGAGGTTTTGGGGGGTCATGTTTCTGTAATTTAGGGGGGGATGTGATGGTGCTACAAGGCATGCATTATATATATAGAGTTCAATTTGAAGGTCTGTAATGTAGGCCATATGTCTTTTAAGGGATGTATACTTCATCCTTTTTCCAGGTTGTAATCACTTAATAATTTTTTTCTTGACTTTTTGAGGACCAAATAATTTGAAAAACATTCTGATGCAGTACGTACTGTAATACGATCATATTGTAACTATATCACCTCTGTATTGTACTCTTATTGACATAATATTGCCATTATACGCATGTTTATTGTATAGTTATTGCTGCTATATCGCCACTGAACTGGACACCGATAAACTGTATACACACAAATACAAAAAGAGGCATGATCATTCCATAAAATCCTATTTCCAAACTTACATAATACAACAGGCCACCCCATGGTTACATAATACAAAAAGAGGCCACCTCATAGCATAAAATCCTATTTCCAAACTTACATAATACAATAGGCCACCCCATGGTTACATAATACAAAAAGAGGCCACCTCATAGTTCCATTTCCCTGCTGTTGACAAATTCGAAGTTTGCATACTCTTCAAGTGCGGCGACCACGACCCATGAAATTCATGACCCTGCCCACAGTGATGTTGGCCCAGTTTCCTGCCGGATCCACTATTTTTGCAAACTTACGAAATAGTTCAAATCCCCTTTCCACTTGTTGTTGCTTCAACTTGGCCATTTCTTCTGATTCCTTGAATACCATAATTGCAGTGGTATGGGCAATTTCAATTTTTCGTTTGATTGCCTTTATATGTACGAGATGCATGCGGGCATGATAACGAGAGCGAATTGTGCGCTTTCTTATGACATCCCATCTAGCTTGGCCCTCCACAATTTTTGATACTATGTCTGCATGGAGATTTTTCCAAAACATGGTATTGCCTCGACATTGCTGCATGCCATGGACCAAGTCTGCAGTGAGTGAATTGGGTGACTTGGCTTCTGTTTCAGTCTCCCCTCCTTCAGTAATTGAAAGCGTTGGGTTTGGTGTGAGGTTATGGTCCATGGTCTTTGATATTTAATGTAGGCTGGTGTATGACTTCATTGGAAAAAAGGGGGACTAAATGCGATGTGAGTGAAATCAGTGGGGAAGGTAATGGCTGCAAGCAGGAGTTAATGTGATGGAAGCTTTCATTTCAAACAGCTGGGTTGATTAATATAGGCAGGTTTTAATGACCTGGAGTAACAGAGAGAGTTAGTGGCGGGAGGGATTAGGGGGAGTCATTGGCGGGAGGGCTTGGCGGGAGTCTTAGGCAGGATAGTATTGGGCGGGAGTGTTAGGCGGGAGTGTATTGGGCGGGAGTTATTACCCAGTTGACTGTATGCCTTTTTGTCATATATTTCTATTTTGGATGTTCCGAACTTGGTCATTTTCCCATTATGTAATTCAAAAAAGGGATTTGCCTATTTGCCTAATTGATCAACTCATTCAAATTGACCAATATGGTTATTGTCTTATTTCTCATTTCAGCAATCTCAATTCGTTTCCATTTTTCCATTTTTCATATTTTCCTATTTTCCATCTGTCATCCAATTATGCAATTATCCAATTATCCAATTTTTCATTTTTTTTTGCCTATTTTATCCTATTTTGCAATTTCCCAAGTTTCCTTTTGTTCTATTTCCAGTTTTCCAATTTTTCAATGTTCCTATTTTCCCATTATGTAATTATAAGAAGTTGCCTACTTTGCGTAATTGAGAAAGTAATTGAAATTGTCCAATATGGTAATTGTCTTATTTCCCATTTCCACAATTTCAATTCGTTTCCAATTTTCCTATTTTCCATGTGTCCCTGTTTCCTATTTCCATTTATCCAATTTTCAGTTTTTGTCCAATTATCCAATTGTTCTATTAACCAATTTTCTTTTTTCCAATTGCCCTATTTTCTAAGTTTCCTTTTTTTCCTTTTTCCAATTTGCTAACTTTCCTTTTGTTCTATTTCCAATTTTGCTATTTTCCAAGTTGCCTTATTTGCTATTTTTCAATTATCTAGGTATCCAATAGTCCAATAGTCCAATAGTCCAATATTCCAATTTTCCAATTATCCAATTTTCCAATTTTCAATTTTCCAATTTGCGAATTTGCCTATTTTCCAACTGTCCTTTTTTCCTATTTCCTATTTCCTATTTCCAATTTTCCAAATTTCCAATTTTCATGTTTTCTGAGTTTCTTTTTTTTCCTGTTTCCTATTTTCCAACTTTCCTTTTGTTCAATTTCCAATTTTCGAAGTTGCTTTATTTTCCAATTTTCCTATTTTCCAAGTGTCCTTTTTTCCTCTTTCCAATTTTCCAAGTGTCCTTTTCTCCTATTTCCTACTTTCCTACTTTCCTCTTTCCAATTTTCGTTTTTTCCTATTTCCAATTTTCCAATTTTCCAAGTTTCCATTTTTTCGTATTTCTGATTTTCCAATTTTCCAATTTTCCTTTTGTTCTATTTCCAATTTTCCAATTTTCCAAGTTTCCTTATTTCCCAATTTCCAAGTTTGCACTTTTGCTATTTTGCTATTTTGCTATTTTGCTATTTTGCTATTTCCCATTAAGGTTTGCTTTTTTTCGTTTGTAAGCCAATTTTATTGTTGTTTATGTAATGCTCTACTGCTGTAAATTACAGCCAAGGAGTTAATGGTGTAGTTTGCAATCCCATCAATTTAATGCACCAACTAAAGACCCAATATATGAACCTTCCTATATATAACTGCAACATAGGCAGCTTAATTCACGGGAAAGGTAAACATTCTTATCAGTCTGACTCAAAGGCAAAGGCAAACATTCATATCAGTACTTCATATCAGTCTTACTCAAAGGCAAACATTCTCCACATTCATATCAGTACTTCATATCTATCTTACTCAAAGGCAAACATTGTCCACTAAAGCTAACCATATTGTCGTTTACAACTTGACACAGAATCTACGTTTATTTGTTTTGTTGCACTCGGCAGCTGTGAATTCTAGTACTTCAATACTTCAATACTTCAACACGTCGGATGTACGGCCTCCAAACGACCAAGTCAGTTACCCGGGGGACATGCCGTGGCATGTGCCATTCCCATCTCCACCGCTCACTCCCAATCACGATCCCACTTCATCTGGAAGTGAGGCCAAGAGCACTGATCCGCTTGACAAAATCTCTGCCGTCAAGCACGACCTCCAATATTTGTCTAAGGCAACAGATTGGTGGGAGAGCAAATGTGATATTCATGGCCAAGTTATGGGAAACTTGGCCAACAAGTTGAACAAAGCATTTGCTGGAGAAGTTAAGCAAACTCTGAAAGCAAAAAGTCAGAGCAAAAAGTTAGAGTCGTTGAAGTTGAAATTGGAAGAGCGAAAGAAAGATGCCGTTGAAAATTTCTCAAAATCTGAAGAATATAACCATGAAATGGTTGAATGTTTCAACAACGGCTTTGAAATGTTCCGAGATTATGCTTCGGTGATCTCACCAAACTACAATTGGAGTGAAATTGATGTAGCTGGTGTGTGGGAGGTGCTGAATATGGGTGATGAGGGAATGGCTCATCATAGTCTCGTGCATGCAGCGAGGACAAAGGACAAAGACATGGATCTTTTGATGGACCTGTAGTAAGGGTGAGTGCTGCTTGAGTTCATCTGACCCGAGTACATGGATCTTTTGTTGCCTTGGTTTTCCCTTCGCGGTTTACTATTGTTAAGGTTCGGGGGCGATTTGTTTTGCATCTGTGAAATGTATTCTGTAATGGATGTGTGTGTATTGTATGTAGATAAACTTACTATTGCTCTTTTATTGCATGTATATTGCTTAACATTGCCTTTGTATTGTATATATAGTGTATGAATATTGCCAGCCTATTGGATGTATATTGTAAAACTATTGCTATCGTATCATCCATATATTGTATCGGTATTGGCTCTATAGTGCTTGTATATTGGTCTGATATTGCTATTATATCATATGTCAGTGGCATTTGGTCTAATAACAGTCCACTTCGTTAAAAGTAATCCTGATTTCAAATATCACGGACACGACAATTGTTATCCATCCTTATATTTCCCAAGTTTCCTTTTGTGCTATTTTCCAGTTTTCCAATTTTTCAATGTTCCTATTTTCCCATTATGTAATGAAAAAAAGTTGCCTGCTTTGGCTAATTGAGAAAGTAACTAATATTGTCCAATATGGTAATTGTCTTATTTCCTATTTCCACAATTTCAATTCATTTCCAATTTTCCTATTTTCCATGTGTCCCTGTTTCCTATTTCCATTTATCCAATTTTCAGTTTTTGTCCAATTATCCAATTGTTCTATTAACCAATTTTCTTTTTTCCAATTGCCCTATTTTCTAAGTTTCCTTTTTTTCCTTTTTCCAATTTGCTAACTTTCCTTTTGTTCTATTTCCAATTTTGCTATTTTCCAAGTTGCCTTATTTGCTATTTTTCAATTATCCAGGTATCCAATAGTCCAATAGTCCAATAGTCCAATAGTCCAATAGTCCAATTTTCCAATTTTCCAATTTTCCAATTTGCGAATTTGCCTATTTTCCAACTGTCCTTTTTTCCTATTTCCTATTTCCTATTTCCAATTTTCATGTTTTCTGAGTTTCTTTTTTTTCCTGTTTCCTATTTTCCAACTTTCCTTTTGTTCAATTTCCAATTTTCGAAGTTGCTTTATTTTCCAATTACCCAATTTTCCAATTGTCCAATTTCCTATTTTCCAATTTTCCAATTTTCCAATTTTCCAATTTTTCAACTGTCCTTTTATCCTATTTCCTACTTTCCTCTTTCCAATTTTCCTTTTTTCCTATTTCCAATTTTCCAAGTTTCCATTTTTCCGTATTTCCGATTTTCCAATTTTCCTTTTCTTCTATATTTCCAATTTTTGAATTTTCCAAGTTTCCTTATTTCCCATTTTCCAAGTTTGCAGTTTTGCTATTTTCCTATTTTCCTAATTCCCAATTTTCTTGTCTGAAATTCGCAATAAATGCTTAGTTACGTAGTCCTATTTTGGGTTGAAATCCACAATTTCCAATTTCCCATTAAGGTTTGCTTTTTTGGTTTGTAAGCCAAATTTATTGTTGTTAATGTAATGCTCTACTGCTTCTTAATTTTCCCTTCGCGGGATAGTATTGTTAAGCTTCGGTGGCGATTTGTTTTGCATGTGTAAAATGTAGTCTGTAATGGATGTGTGTGTATCGTATGTAGATTCACTTATATTGCTGTTAGATTGCATGTATATTGCTTAATATTGCCTTTGTATTGTATACATAGTGTATGCATATTGCCACCCTATTGGATGTATATTGTCATACTATTGCTATCGTATTATCCTGCTATTGTCCTAATATTGGCTCTATAGTGCATGTATATTGGCCTGATATTGCTATTATATCGTATGTCAATGGCATTTGGTGTAATAAGTCTCCACAAAATAAAGTAAACATGCTATAAGCTCCACAATAGTATTTACTTCATCTCCATAATCAGAATAATGGGGGAAAAAAAAGCACGGACAAATACTTGAAATGAAAAACAACTCGTCCGTGACTGTGAGATTGTGTACATAAAACTTGGAACAACCAAACCAATTAAAGCTAAGGCATCTCATACGTATGCCTACAGAAAATAACAGTGTATGGTCATCTTCTTTACAATATTGCAATCAACACTTGGGTGAGACCGACCTGCAAAAACAACTGGGTTAAGTACAGAGATAGAGTTTATGAATGGCAGTTCCAGAATTAAGACCTATGTTAATTTGTAACTGCCACCGAGTCAGTTCATAGTGCCAAGCCAAAAGATCCCAAGAAAAAAAGCAAAGTAAATAAGAAAAAAGAGGCATGGCATAAATGGGAACCTCAGCAGAAAGCATCACATAAGCATAGAAGCAGATTGGCTCCATTACAATGTTCAAGATTGATGTAAATACTAGATAAAAGAGTTCTTATTCAAACCTCAGCAGGTTTCTCGGGTTCATTGCTGGACCTTCAATATCGTCTTGCACAATAGCATCAGTTCACTTCGTCAAAGTTCCAGACAAACACTCCGCAATTTCTTTTAGACCCTGCAATAAAGTGGCATGACTGAAATTGAAGTTTTGGATACACGCGAGAGTCTAAACTAGTCTAAAAATAAAGCTGTTTTACCTGCTTTTCTGAAATGGAACCTAGCTTGTAATCGTGCCAAAGGAAAAAGTAACATAAGTTTCTACAAATTGAAAGCAAAATTTGTCTCACAGAGAGTGATGTAAAGGAAAATTAGTACATAAGGGGAAAGTAAAAAACTGAGAGAGCGCATGTAATGTAAAAATGTAACAATTCCCAAATATACCAAACCACCTGTGACATTCATCCTGCTCCAGCTAACATCAGCAAACACAGTACTTGGTTCCAAATTCCAATAACAACATAATGCTACGCAGAAAAGTAGAATTGCGGAAGACATTATTTAAAACGAACTAAGTCAAAACGAAATTGAGAAATCTTAAGAAAGCTGTATGCTTCAGTAAGTCCACTAACACATTCCCAGTGCAGGAAATGAATGTTACCTATATCACATAAATTGCAAACAAAACCACAGACAGAAAATGTGAACAATGGCTACAAAAGCATCCATAAAGAGCAACAATATTTATATATGGAGGTGTACAAAATAGGTAACCTTCAAAATCGAAACAGTGTGTGTGCCATGTAAGGCAATTAGCCACTGCTTCTAGATTGTACAATATTACACCTCACAATATACAGCAGGGCCAAAGACCCGGGTTGCTACACATAATAACTAAACCTAGTAGCTCTAGCAAAAAGGCAGGAATTTCCAGCAAAGCATCCACGTCTGCATCTTCATATAAACGAGTTCCTGACATAATTAATGAGCACAGTGAATACCCAAGTCCTAAGTCCACACTCAACTAAATTCACAGACATGAAGACATATACCTCATACATATGCCTCCCCCCTTAAACCCTCTATTGCAAGCTTCAGTCTGTAATATTTGCTCTTCAAAGGGTCAATTGTATGCAATGAAATCCCAGCACTGAGATGCTCCAAGAATTTGATGGTCATGATTCCGCAAGACGCACTGTCAAGCTAATAAGTTGGGAAATTAGAACTGCATTTATGTAAAATAGTTTCTAAACTCCACTAAATTCACAAACCTTACCCATCTCGTTGTTGTGGCACATCTCCAATGGTACAAACTGAGAATTCCATAAAGGTTGACATCTGCAGCCCCCTTTGCTTCACCTCTTCAAGCTCAGAAGCTTCATAAAAGTGCATATTGTACAGCACTTGTGCCAACGTCTCGGATATAGGTCGAAGCAGTCCAACCAGCTTCTTTGTGGCGGTAAAATCGGAGTACGAGTCATACACCGTTGCAGTATGATTGACAAAATCAAGTTCGATTGCAACCCAGTGGGACCCTTTCAGATTATATGGAAAATAGACCTTCCTAACTTTTGTCCAAGCTTGGCCATACCCGTGTTGCCACGTACCCCGCACATAGTGATGTATATTGTTCAGCTTGCTGGGTGTAAGGTCACTGATGTTTGAAGTAGGTGCCTTCTTCGCTCCACGTGTCTTGCCAGTCGCTTTGACCGGCTCTAGAAATTGCTGCACACATTGAAATGAAGCCATATTACGTAATGACAACCAAAAGCAAATGAAGCAGTGAATGTTAAATGGTAACATGTTTACCTGCAAGCAACAATCTGCCGTTGTCCACTGAGTTCCAAATACCAATGGATGCGCGTGTTGCCTTTTCCGGATGAGAAAGGTTGCCATGTCCAAGTGCTGAAAGTTCACGTATATAATATCAGCACAATTTCATACAACTGTACACTTAATAAAGCAAACAAAACAATTGAAGTATTGTAATAAAGTAGAGAATTGTGTATTCTTACCCTTGAGCTAATCCATTCCGTATCATCGATCAGTTTGTAGAAAAAATCAGCGCCCACCGAACATGATTCCAGCTGCACCTCCGCACTACAAGAGGCAAAAACGTAAATTCCCGATCAGAACTTAGGTGGTAACAGTTTTCACAACATATATAAAATAATATTGTCCCATTTCAAATAACAGTTTTCAGATATAGCAATTAGGTGAGACAAATATAAAATTCTTGCTAAGTAGGAAGCTACTTCACTGGGGAGTGGAATAATTTAGCCTCAATTGTAACAAAACTTTCAAATTCTATATATAAATATGAAGAAACATGATAAAACAGGAAACAAAAAACTTGTTAGATTTTATCTCCATGTTGTAGTGGCCAATCATCTTGACTTTATTTGTCTCCATTTTTGTCCCCTTGAGCACCAATTGAGAATTCTTAGGTAAACTACTTATCTCTATTTGTTTCTCCACTTGAAATTGTAACGACAACCAAGCAATTGTATTTGTCTTCTATTTCAACTCTGTTTTTCTTCACTTCAAATGTGACCATAAGTTCAATTCTTTGTTCAAGTAATAATTTGTTTTAGATTAAGAAACTCTTTCAACACATAACCATAATCCAAGAGGTAACTGCCATATACACTTTAAAAACAAGACTAGTTCGCACAGGCTCAATTAAATTCTGAGTCGTCCGATAAAAATACCCAATATGTGTAAGATATATGAATTTATTTCGTTGCTCATGCATGATGCATGATGCATGATACATGATACATGATACATGATGCATATGCTTGGGTTCGCTAAGCATCCATTCAACATATCCACCTTATCCATACATATTTTGTACTTTAACCATCAGTCCAGAAAACCTCAACCGCTTCTTATCTACATTTTGTATTTTTCTTACTATATATATATATATATGGCTACATACAATCACTGAGAGAGTAAGAATTTGAATTTGATATAGAATTAGAATCTTAACTTAGATTTCCATCACTCACTCTCTCTCTCTCCTTAACAGTTTCGCATCATAAAAAGGAGGAACATTCTGGTCCATATATTGCAGTTTCTTCCTATCTACTTGCTACCTGAAGTGTATAACAACAGAAAGACTTGGTTTTTCTCTCATGAATAAATTATATAAAATCCCTTTAATCAAAATGCACATTAATTTTCTACGATTAGAAGATTGCAATTCAATACTTTTACTGCAAACAATTAGTGAAAAATTAAGAAGAAAAACATTAGCATAAACGCACCCAACTAATTATCACATTCTTTTTCTCCAGTCTCCATTTACATAAACTAACTAATTCAAACCCAAAATTCAAGTTTAGGGTTCATACTAGCATAACGAAGCTATCTATTCGTCTCTAGCTCTCAGCTATGACAGTATTCTTTCCCAGCAATACGTACGTGGCAGGAAATAATAAAATCATAACCAAGGCTTGTACAAAATGTTTGAAGGCCTAGTACTAATATCAATATCCCAATGAAATTGGAAGGCCTATTGTGAGATCAAGATTGAGGTCAGGCAAAGCACTGCAGGTTGTGTTGCTTTCGGGTTCACTTGAAGAATCTAACAATGGATCATCACAGTGAGAATTTACACTTGGCTGATCATTTGTATTAATCCTGGAGCCAAATGATTTAGTATGGCCAAAATTGTGCCCTATCTGATGGTTATTTGGGTACATAACATGGAGGAGAAGACCAGATGCCATGGGCGGAAGGAGCTGCTATTACAACCCCTTCTAAATCTCTGTTATTGTCTTCTTTTGAGTCTAAATGTTATAATAATAAACTACTATTCAAAATTTCTTACTACCTATATTTAACAAAATACATTTAACAGCAGTAGTCAATATTTTTTTGCTTTAACAAAGTCTGAATTTTGTTCATCACAAATATACACATGTATATTAAAGCGAACTTGGTAATTCTCTCATTTCTATATCAGCACATACTAGCATAACATGAAGATTGGATTTTGAAGGTCAAGAATCCTAACCTGATCTCGTTTTTCCAGCCAATGCAAAACTCCATGACTGCCTTCACATCTTCAATGGGAAGGGGTTTTGATGGATCAAAACATGGCGGGGTTTCAGTCGCATCCGACACACTCATCGTCCTCTTCTTCCTCAATGGATCAGTAAATGGACTACACAAAGTGTGCGACGGACGCTTCTGTCTACAGCCTTTACCTTTCTCTTCTTTTGTTTCAACACTTTTAGACCCTTCTCCATCACCAGCCATACTCACTTTCAGTATACTTGGAGGATTGATCGGACCTCCCGATGCCATACTATCACTTCTTTTCCAATCTTCTAACAAAAACATCAGTCTTTTGCAGATTTCGTCACACCCGGCCACATCTTCCGGGGTAGGCAGCTTCTCGACTTGTGCATGCTTAGCTGCTTCATGCACTTCTAAGTGAGGAACGGAAGTGACAATTTCTGCCTCTTCAACTACCAAGGCTGCGGATGGTTCGGCTCCATCACCGGGGCTTTTTGTTTCCATTGCTACCGGTTCTATATGCGGACTACCATAGTCATGTAATGGTCCTTCATTCATATGAGGACTACGGAGGTCCTCATGTCCTTCCCCACCCTCATTCAACCCACTATTTATTTTTTTCAGCTGCTCTATCTCCCCCTTGAAATAATGTTCCATGGAAGCTAGGGTCTTGGCAAAATCCTCCACTGACTTTTTATATTTTGCAGACTCTGTTTCACGTTTCAAGGACTCCGTCCGTACAATTTCTTCCAACTGATGCACTCTCTTGCGAAGTCCTCGATTCGAAGCGGCTACTTTGGCCAATTCATCCTTTGTCCTTTCAAAGTCACGCTTCAAAGTGCGTAAATGAGTGGACGCGACTTTACCCTGCATTAAGTTATAATGCAAATGTTACAATATTTCGAAAATATTTCCAATCAACAGCAGTTTTTTTCCTATGGTATTATGATGTATATATTGAAAAATAAGTAATGCTTGCCTTAGAAGACGATGGAAGGCTAGCAATTTCAGCAATGTCCTCATCTTTTTCTTGCACAGAGGCAGAAGTGCTGGTTTTTGGTTCTTCGTCATCGCCAAACAACTCAACAACTTCTTCAGTATCATCAACATCGTCACCCCAACTCCAATACGGCTGCTGCTTCTCAATTACAGATGGGCGGAGAGGTTGCACATCAACCTGCAATTTACAGAGACAAAAAACATATTATTAAACCTATAATTTGAATCATAAGCATAACATTAGTATTATTAACAGAACTAACCTCTGCATTTTCAAAGACTTGGCTCATTACTTCGTGAAAACGAGGCAAACTATTGATTCTCCATTGTAGTATACGAGGGACTTGGGCATTCTGTTCGCGCACAACGATATGCAATGCAGCGAATGCTGGAAACACCTCAAAAGCCCATATCTGTTTTCAATAAAAATATATCAATCACTGTAAACAAAGTAAATGGAACTTATACATAAACAGATATTTCCTCACCTGAAGTGCAAAGCCAAATCCTTTTATGTGGTACTCCCTTGGTCTACCACTTGCCATTGTGTTGGATTGCTTTGCTGATTTTTTGGTTTTTAAGGCTTTCTGGGGCACTTTGACTCGCTGGTACTCTGCGCACAGTGCCCTCAACAATGACGAATTTGTCTTGGCATATGACACAGCACCCCACGGATACTTCTGGAAGTCTTCAACATCTTCGGCCAATTTCAAGTAGCGCATGTCAATGTTGACATGCTTTTCACTGCCCAAAAGCACAAACACAGCGAAATATAACAGCCCAAACTTGAAGACGTCCTCCTCATCACTGCAGTCGATGAAGGCTTGTTCAAGTTCGGAAAGGCTGACCGTTTTATTGTTGCAGAAATACTTCTTCTTCAATGAGCAGTTGTCATTAGTTGCAGTCGGAATGAAGGGAAGCTTTCCAAACTGCAGCCCTGTGATGACGCAAAACTGCTGCGCTGTGAACTGTATGACCTTGTTGCCAACAATGAATTTGATCCCGTTGACTTGAGAAACTGTCCTCGGGTCTGCCTTTCTCAACAACAAGCCATGGATAATTTGTGTTGTCCACTTCAGGTCCTCAATTACTAACAAATGGCCAAAACAACTGTCCTTGAACCTTTGTAACTGTTGCCCACTAAATTTGTCCTTAATTGTACAGATCGCTGTTTTTGTATGGGAAAAGGTCAACGCCTTTCCCTGGATTTTTTCATCCGCAGCAATCATCAACTTTGCTTTCGAGACCATATTTCCCTACACACCACCATTATACAAATAATTTCAAGCCTTTTAAATATACACAATTACAAGCAATAAACACACAGTACAGATGCATCTCATGGCAATATGCACAAGATATATCAGTGATAAACCTACAATACATCCCCAATAGAACTTTATATGCATTTCATGTTTGTTCACCAATGGCCCATGACAGAAAAAATACAAATTCATTGTACCTTCAACCCTTATCTTTTCTCTCCACAAGTCTTGCTCTTATATTTTCCCATTTCCTTCTCTTATATTTTCCAATTTCCTTATGTTATATTTTCTATCCACAAGCCATGCTCTTATATTTTCCCACGTCCTTCTCTTATATTTTATCTTCAAAAGGCTTCCTACAAAAGTTTTTCCCATTTCATACACCTACAAGTGCAAAAAATGGGAAAAACTTTTGACTACAAAGTAACTACGGAGTGAAGTGAAGTGAAGCCTATTGTCGGATTTGACACAAGGGGGTAATAATGACACATTGTGCAGAAAAACATCATTTTATTTTAAAGAAACAATGTAATTCGTAAGCAGTGAACAGTGTGGATATCAAAGATAATTTAATCCCAATTGCCATTATTTATACCTCAAACTAAATATGTTGTGTATTCCAGGTTGATTCAGACATTGTTACATGTCAATAAATCAAGAAGCTGCGTTACGTAACCACAAAAAGCATGCTGAGAAATGAGAGGCATCACAAAAAACAGAAATCCAACCTCACGGAGTCTGACAACAAAATATTTTCTGTAGTCCCGTCCGCTATTCTTTACAATATTCTCCAAAAGATAAAGTTATGGTCACTTCTGCTCACTAGAAACCTGCAAATTAGTTTCTACAATTAGATACTAAACACTACTTACATCCAATATTGTTTGAACAAATAAGTGACTGATAAACCAAAGGCCTAACACGAAAATGCTTCCCGAAGGAGAAGGGAAATGGGAAGGAGAAGCTATTTCAGTATAGGCTCTTCAAATCCATTTAAAAGATAGCACAAGCAACACATCTGCAGGTACTGTAACTTCTAAACTAGCCCATTGTGCACCCAAAACTAATATACATCCCCAGATATGGTTCTTTGCCCTTTGTTTACACATTCAATATTCATCCCCAAACTGAAATTCCAAATAATCACAACAGAATATGAAAAACAAAGATAACTTATCCATATCCAATATGCAAGCCCTAAACTTATCAATGACGTGTTTGTTTCACTGCCGTACAATGTATAGCCCAAATTACTTTCAAAGACGTACATTTAAAACAAGTCATAAAGGTGTGTCATTGAACTACATTTGTTGTTGTGGAACATGAATAAAACCATAATAAACCATTACAACCATAACAAACTAGCAATACAACAGCACTAAAATGAATATACAACGTCACTACATCAGCAATAACTCGGCAACAACAAAGCAATACAACATCAATACCAACAGCAAAACAACACCAGTGCAAGCATCATTCCACAAACAACAAACCCATTCACTGTTTCAAACAATGAATCATCGGAATCACAACATTTCAGACCTAAACCAATTTCAGTGAAACCCCTAAACCCATTTATGAAAAACCCCTAAACCCTATACCCATTTCAGAGAACTCACTAAACCAATTTTAGAGAAAGCCCTAAACCTAAACCCTAAACCAATTTCAAACAAACCCATAAACGATTTTCATACAAACCCATAAAACCTCGTTTTCCGTAAGAAAATTTCGCTGAACAGTACCTGGTTCATGTAATCGATGGCATTCATCTTCAATTAACGGATTCCGCTGGGAGAGGAAGAGAGAAGAGAGAGTGAGACCTGAGCCACCAGAGACTGAGAGCGTGAGAGCTCAGCCACGAGCGACGGCAGAGTGAGAGCTGAGTGACTAGAGAGTGGGGACTGTGAGAGACGGAGCCAAAGAGAGAGGTGATTCGCGAGAGGTGATTTTCAGAAAAAGTGTTAGGTCAGCAATAAGTGTACAATAATTTTATATTTATAGGTGTTAGTTGTAAAAAAATTGGGGGGGGGGGGGGGGGGGGGGGTGGTATTTTTAGTTAAGATTATAAAATTGGGGGTATATACCGCTATTTCCCTATTTTTTTTTCTAAATAAACACATGTACATAGATTCCATTTTGCATGATCATCACCAATAATATTATCCTCATACTATAAATAAATATTTATTTCATATAAAGAAATTATGCTTAGTAAAATTTCATCATTAATTATAATATATGTAAGTATTGCTTGTCATTTGGCACATGAACTATGGGATGAAGCTGGCTGGCCTAGGCCCAAAGGACCCAAATTGAACATGATCCATAGTTTAAGCCCAACCCACATTTGTGATGGGTCTCTTAACTTTTCTGACAGGACCCGACCCAAATTCCACTTTAGAATCTGAGCCGAACTCTGTGCGTGTCCGACACTTGGCAGGTGCCGAATGCACTTGACCAAATTGCCCTTCTGAGTCTCAAAATTCTTTTCCCTGTAAAATGCTCATTTCCCAATAACTTTCCACCTGTAAATATACAATTAACATTGAACAACAAATCCCAATCGTTCAGCATGCAACAGACAAATAACCTGAATGGCCTCAGGCCTCCATAAATCAAATAAAACATTCGCCCCTTGAATAAGAACTCAACTCTTAGAACGATGTGAATCCTTTATCAACTTCCAATATAACCCAACTGAACAAACATTCAGTACTTAATCTTGTGGCTGCACCTAGTAACTTTAGGTTGCCTACGTACCCTTACAAAGGGATCAAGCCATACGTAGTTATCTCTTACTTCACTCACCAAAAGCTTCAACTCTACTTAATCCTCTAAAATCGTACCAAAGATTTGATTTAAGAATAATCCTCCACCCCATCATATATGCACATAAACAACACCGATCTGTATGAAAATGAGAAAGTTACTAAAATAACTTTTGATCACAAGAAATCTTAATATCACTGTCAATAGTTTGAATAAAACATGCTTCTACCCTGTGTTGCACGGACACTGGTACGGGGACACGGGAACGCGACACGGCGACACGGAAAATCTCAAAAAATTAGGACACGGGTACAGCTAGGACACGGCAATTAAAATAATAATTTATTCTCAATACTTCAATGTCACATAATTCCATAAAACAAAACAAATAACTCACGTTCATCATCCATACATAATAATTAATACACCACAAAAATAAAACATAAATGATCTAACTCTCAATCTTCTTCAAGCATCTATATATTCATTGTATGGATGATGCTTGCAGCTTGTCTATGCCGGTTCACATTCATCAAGTGATTCACATTCATCTTTCCCTATAAAAAAATCAGCATGGTTCACATTCATTATGTCTAATACCCAATTAATAAAACAATTCTTTTTATTATTTGTTGTGTTTCTCTTTTTAAAAAAAAATAGAAGAAAGAATTATCACCTCACCACCAAGTCCAACTCTTCTACTGCTATGGAGGGAGATAAGAAAAGAAAATAGAGAACATAAATAAATGCATTTGAATACAGAGAAAAAAAAATTGCAAAGAGACTTACCTTGTGCAAAACCAGGAGAAGGGGAGAAGAAGAGCTGTGAGGCCACTTGCAGCAGAGCCCGAAGGCAAGGGCTAGGGGGGGACTTTAGCCCAAAAATCGATTCTAGCAGCAGAGGCTGGACCGAAGGGGGAGGGACCCCAAGCGAGAGCCCGCAGGCTGGATGACGTAAGCGCTGACGCCACGCTAGCGTCAACATGGGAATTCAAATTTTTTTTACCGTTGGCACGTGCGTTGCACGCGCCAACGTTAAAAAAAAATTTGCAACGCGAGCGTGCAGCTTTCCGCCAACGGGCGGCCCCTGGGCTATCCGTTTGTTTTAGTCCTCCAATCCAAAGGCATGGAATTTTTTGATGAAAAATATTTGAAAAAAATTTGAAAAAAATTTAAAAAAATACTGATTTTTTTTCTATAAATACCAATCAATACTCTTCATTTTTAACAACAAATCCTCATACATCTTCTCCTCCTCCAACTATTATTCACCTTCTACTCCATATCCCAACCAAAAAGCCCAACCCAAATGGCCCACTAAAATTAACCAATATAGCCCAAAACTTGAGGAGATTAGCCCATTTGTTTGGTAGGTTGACTTGCCATCTTAGAAAGCCCATACAATTAGAAGTAAGAAGCAACAAAGGCTTCAGCATTTGGCTGAAAGACAAAGCCACGGAAGAGCTTGGAAGACCACATGTGCAGAGTCCCTGGGAAGCTCCAGCACATAGAAATGGAACAAATTTCACGCAAAGACACCCAAAAGACCCAAGGATCTTGGCGCGCAGACTGCTAGGAGGGAAATCACCCTTCGAACCAGCATGTATACCAATTTCTTTTCTTCATCAGATCTGGCCATGAAAGAAGGGAGGAAAGAAAGAAAAGGGGATGGCTGAGAATAGAAGTCCTCCACTGTGGCAGCTGCAGGAAGAGCTTTGAGCTCCCAAAAATCCCTGATTTTGTGGGATTGGGCAGAGAAGATTTTTCCAAAATCAGGTAGGAGGAGAAAGGAAACAAAAGCTTGACCAAAATTGGGTAGAAACCATTAGGGTTTCATGGGAATGGCCAGCTTCCAACGGCTATTAAAGGGGCCATCCTCTACCCATCAAAACCAATCCACATCTGGAGAGCAAGCTTCCTCTACCCATCAAAACCAATCCTCACCTGCAAAACCCAACAAATTTGTGCTCTATTCACCCTTCTCCTTCATTTTCCCTCTTCTGGCAAGCTATCCCAGATCTTGACAGACTTTTCGTCAAGCTGCCGGAAATTACTTAAACCACCCATCATTCCTTCCCATCTCTCTCCCCCTTTAGCCAACCTTCTTAGAATCACTTCCCTTTTCCTTAGAACCCCTGCCTCTCATAGGAACTCACAACTCTTTCTCTTTAAGTGCTAAACTCATGACAATTTTGCTCCCATGCCACAAGCCTCTCATGCCAAGCTAGAAAATTTATCTGTAAGTTGTTGTTATTTTCGTTGGTGAAGGTAACCAAGGAGTTTCCTAAGGCTTCACTACCCTTTCGAGACATTCTTGGGGCTTGATCTTCGAACTCAGACATATGGGGATAATCTCATTAGTTCGCTCCTTACGGCGGCCCAGCCCATTTGTCAGGCTGCTGGAATAAAAAGACCCCTACACTAACCAAACTCTCCAAAGCAGTGGACTTCCCCATCCGGGCAATCTCATCCACTTGATCAGGAGATGCACCATACACCAACATTCGTAGAGCAGCTGTGAACTTTTGTTCGGGAAGCAGTCCCAAAACACCAACACAATTTCTCTTTTGAACAAAGTATTCATCATAATTGCAAATATCATGCATGACTTTATTGAACAAATGTTGTTGCATTCTATATCGCCCTCGAAAATGAACATCAGAGTATAGAGAAGTTGGGATAAAATAATCTTCCATAAGATTCTTACCCCGAGAATGCCTATGTCTGTCAAGCAAAGCCACGACTGCTCTGGTTTTCTTCATCAAGCAAAGCCACAGCCATGACAATTTGCTGATCTAGTTCTCTCTACACTCCTTTGCTTGCAGCTTGTCTATGCCTTCTTTCTCTTATTTCTCGTTCTTGCCTCTCCAAGACCTCCTCCATGTCTGCCATTGAGAATGGAATATGGAATCTGAAATCTAAAATCTGAGAAATGAAATTTTTTAGAAGATGTAGTGTCAGAGGTTTGTGAGCTGAGCCTTAGTTTTATAGAAAAACTTAGGTCGATAGACATGACACGTGGCGCAATTTTATAGGGTGAAAATCTTATCCGAAATTTGAAATTCAGATGAAATTTATCTGAAATGTGAAATTCAAATGAAATTTATCTGAAATTTGAAATTCAGATGAAATTTATCTCAAATTTGAAATTCAGATGAAATTTATCAGAAATTTGAAACAAAAATTTATATGAAATTTGAAATCGACAATCTTATCTGAAAATCTTATTCGAATATTTAGCAGAAAATCTCATACGAAAATATTGTCCAAATTAATTGTTTAGGTAAACAAATTTTTGAAAAAAACCAAAAATTGAATAGTACTTGCCCTTTGCCATGGCAACTGCTGGAAGTGCAACTTACTTTTTGCTAGGGCAAATACTATTCATGTGAATAGTGTCAGCCCTAGCCCCCCCCCTACCATGGCAAGGGTTTCACAGCTGGAAGTGACCTGACGGAGGAAATGAAGTTTGGCAGCAGAAAAGGTGAGATTTGTGTTTTAAAAAGTCTTTTTTCACTTTTAGCTCATCTTTTTAAAAATATTTCAAATCAGTCCACCAAAGTTTCAAAAATCACGTTTAGACCCCATATTTTATTTTAAAAATTTCAAACTGGTCCCTACTGTGTCTTGACCGTGTCCCAACCGTTGACCGTGTCCAAGGCGTGTCGAGGGCGTGTCAGCGTGTCCGACACTCTGACACTCCAGCACTTTGGAGTGTCCGTACAGCATAGCTTCTACCTTCCACATATAATAACAGACTCATCACTTAAGAGAATAAGTATAATATGTAGAAAATCCTTAAAACTTGGAAACCTTCAATCCTTGCCTCAAAATCATAAAATAGATATTGAACTTTTACTTCAAAAATATCAAGATAAAATCATCAATATTAGTTAAACATCTCGAGCCGCATTCCTCGCAAGACTCAGGGGACACCTAGTCAACCTGAGCCGCATACCTCGCAGAACTCGGGGGACATGTAGTCAGCCCAAGAACGCACATCCTCTCACCACAAGGTTCAGGCGTCCTCGAAACTCGGGGGGCATTTTCATAAATGGCAAATCTTTTCTCAACTTTCCAAAAATCAGTTCTCAACTACCTTTTAATTTACACTACATATTGTTGAGAACTAATGTCCATAATTCATCATTTTCAACTACTGAGTATATATATGGAATATAGACATGCACTCAGACATTTAATTAATTTATTAATCAAATCGAAATCCGATTAACAAACCATTCCATTTCGATACTATAATAATAATCTTAATAGTAATAGATAACTAAATAAATAAATAAATAATAACCACTACCCCTAGAGATTTCATCACTACCAATAATGCATAATCTTCAAATATTGGAAATAACATTTAGAAATACCATAGAATACTGTAATATAATCTCAATTATCAAAATAATAGAAATATTCACAATTAGCGATCTATATATATATATATATATTCATTCCAAAATCATATAAATCCATAATAGATTGCATGGTAATTTAATCAATGAAAAGTAATAACCTTTAAAGAAAATCCCATAACGAGTCAATTTCCAAACTAAACTCATTATGCAAGAAATTCCATACTGTAAGAAATACGTACTCTTAAAAACAAATGTCCACTTATTTACTAATAATCATATCCGAGCCCAAGGCTCGCTTCTACAACCCATCAATTTGATATCCCAAGCTCGCCCATTCCATAACTTCAATTTTCAATATAATATCCAAGAATTTCCATAAGATACTATAACACAATCTCCTAATCCCAACATAATCAAAATAACTTAGCCACTGGTCAAGACTCGTTTACATGGTCATTCTAGTACTTCTCGAATGGTAAAACTACCTCGGAAGACTCACGGTCAACCGAGGAGTCAAACTGTCCAAACTTGGTTAAACGGCCCCACGGGGCCCACGACCTCCGATTCCCGATCCGGAAGTTCCTATAGGTTCAACAAGATTTAGGATACACGTACTGCAAGTTTGGTCCGAATCGAATGGTCAGGTCGCTCACAATCGGACGGTTATCGTTTAACGCAAACTTTAAATTATTAAATCGGAACATCTGGGGTTCTGATTCACAATCCGCGAAATCCTACATGATCCTAGGAATACCTAGATCAACATATACTAAATTGGAGTCGATCCAACGGTCTGAACATATCGAACCTGGATAACGCCTAATATGCGATATCCAATCGAAGATCAAACGGTATCCAAATTGAAATCCGAGCATACCGTCGTGCTCGGGACAACATGAGGAGTATTTTAGGACCCCAAGACCGGCCAAAAAGTGGCCCACGCGCCGGTATCCAAATCAAATTCTGGTGATCGGGAAATCTCGAAACTGGTAGTCAAGACTTATACCTACAAGATCACCACATAGAGTGGAGCAACTTTTGTTCTTGGACCTACCCCAAAAAGTCTACGGAAGTGGCCGGAATCGGAGGTCGAAAACCGGCCAAACTCTTATTGCTTATTTAATTACCAAAATGCAGAAAATTCTCCTAAATATCACAACCAGCAGCTAGAACACCTCGTGAGGATGAGAAAGCATACCTGGATCACAAGATTTGGTGCCCGAAATCATTTAAATGATGCTTGAGAAAATCTGTCAAAATCTGTCAAAACCGGCCTGTTTCATGGCAGTTTTTGACGGCCACAACGGCGGATCGAAGTTGGGACCGGTTGGGAAGGGAAGAGGGAAGTGGTGCAGTCCTTTTGGGACCGGTGCCGCAAAGAACGGCGACATGTTGTGGTGGTGTTGGAGGAGAGAAGTTCCTGTCATGAAAACGGGCGGGGGGGCCTTTTTTTGCCCAAAAAATGGGAGAGAGGGAGAGGAGAGAATTTCAGATTTTTTTTTAAAACAACTTTGAAAAAATTATGGTTTTGCCACTGAGTCTATTTTGATTGTATCTTTTTCATTACAACTCCGATTTAAGCCCACTACGTGTCTACGGGCTCATCTCGGTACGATCTATGTAAAAGTACCAGTTATTGCCCCAAAATTCTTCTGGATTAAAAAGTGACCAAATTACCCATACCCCGAGGGCAAAATTGTAAATTCATATTTAAATAAAGTAAATAATTTAAATGGAGAATTTAATTAGGGTCGGGGTGTTACAACCTACCCCCCCTTATAAAAATTTCATCCCCGAAATTCACGTACTTGTCAATTGAAGAGGTAAGGGTACTTGGCCCGCATCTGCGCCTCGGAACATGTCCATAACATGGATACATGGAACATGTCATGGATCCGAGATAGTTATGAAGATAAGGCAAGTCTGTAGGCAACGGGTTCGATGCGTTCCATGATTTCATAAGGTCCGATATAACGAGGGATTAACTTCCCACGTTTCCAGAACCTCATCACCTTCCCAAGAAATAATTCCAAGAATGCCCGCTTACCAACTACAATTTCAACATACTTGGGCCAACTGTCCATGTAACCCTTTTATCAGTATTGTGTCATTTAGACTTGCTAATTTCATCCTATGTCCGATTTGAGCCCACTACGTGTCTACGGACTCATCTCGGTACGATCTACGTAAAAATACCAGTTATTGCCCCAAAATCGTTCCAAATTAAAAAGTGACCAAATTACCCCTATCCTGAGGGCAAAATTGTAAATCATATTTAAATAAATTAAATAATTTAAATGGAGAATTTAATTAGGGTCAGGGTGTTACATTTTCAATGTAGCACTCCCAAGAAAGACATCCAAATGAGCAAAATGCGAACGACAATATGAGATATGAGCTTAAAGTAGAAACTTTATTAACAAGTCTACTAAGAGAAAAGTTGTATTCTAAAGAGCTGGAAGTTGAGGAGTTGCAACTCAAACTTGAAGTAGCTGTAAGAGGAAATGATATTCTCCAATATGAAGTTGAAAAACAATGAACAACCTTTCTTGTGTTACCCAAAAGTTGAAGGACCTTGAACTGCTGATGCTTAAGAATGATGAGAACATAAGTCAACTTCAAAGTGATCTCCTGGTATCTATGAAAGTATTAACAATTACGAGGGGGATATTGTCAAAAATTTCATAGGAGATAGATATGATGTAGGAGGAGGTGAAGAAATACAACGAGAAGAACATGTTACTGAACTCTTTATAAGACCTAATCTAGTATGTATATTAGTATGGGTTGGGCCAACCTACTGTTGGCGGTCGCAAATCTCACGGCCTGGTGCTCCGGGCCGAGGGGATATGCGTCGACACGTGACGTCATTCTTTTGGATGCGGTACGGTTGTGCGCGGGCGTGCCAGCACGGTCTACTGTGCATTTGAGAGTGATGTGTTTGGGTAAATGGTTAAGTGGTGCGCCTGTTTGAGTTCGACTTCTAATCAAACGATTGTGGCCGAGAGAGGAACTGATCTCGGCCGTCAAGTTCACGGCCTGAGCTACAAGGCTGTTTAGTGGTGGTATTGATGGTGGGTTTTAGGCGGTGCTTCGGCGCATTGCTCAGAGAGCGACGGTCGTATGATATATGGGGTAGATGAGAGAGTAACAGAGATGGTGCTCCGGCGCCTTGAAGATCAAGGGTCGTATGATATATTGATGAATGGATTTTCCTTACAATCTATCACTACTCCTAGGAAAACAAGTAAAGGTATTGAAAGTGCATTACAAGAAATAAAAGACAGGAAAATATAATTTGCTCCGTGGGAGGCTTTTGGTTTGGTGTTTGAACCCTTTGAATGTAGCTTGAACTTGGTTTTTATAGGAGAGGTCCTGGAGGGACAATCGAGGCTGAAAGATCTGCGTGGTGGAGCCTGATCAGAGCAAGTGGGTAGTCAAATCGGCATTTGGGATCGTGAAGCATGGTGGTGTGACCCCCATAAATCCCGGTAAATCTCGGCCACCGCCCTGATCGTGGGTTCTGGGCCTTTTGCCGTGGGAACGCATTTAATGCCCTGGTCTGGTGGTTGGTGACCTGACCTCTCAAGTTGTAAGAATATTTGTGAGAATGTTTGCGCCTAACCACTCTGATTTCCATCACCAAACCCTGACTTCAGTCACTTCCCATCTTCCCTCATGCATTAAATGCTTTTTTGCGGCTAGTGGGTTTGCTGCAATAGTCAGAGGCGTTACTTCATTAAATGAAGTGTGGGACCCTATTGCCACGTGGCGATTTAACTTTAATATCTTCAGCCGTGTCTCTTATGCCCTTCGGCCTCGGCCTATAATACCGCGGTCGCGAGGCCAAGAGGATTCCGCCTTCGCAGCTTTTCTTTTGTTTTTAGGAAGGCAAATGTCTAACGAACCGCCCTAAATGAGTGGTTTGTGGACATGACCTCTAGGTCAAGGACTAATTACTTGGGTCGATGATTAATTAATCAAAAGATGAGCCTTAGGCCCTCTGAGCCTTTTTTATTAAACAAACCCAAGTTAATTATTTGAATTATTTGAAAATTCCAATACCAGATAAGTTGATGTAGGCCTCATGAATCTGAGTCGATATGTTCCAGTAGACGTGGAATTGGAACTCCCTACAAATTAAATTATATATCCTTTACCAAACCTGTAACAACCCAGTCCTAGATTAAAACTTAAATATTAAATTATTCAAGAAAAAGACAATTTTAAGAGTTGATTTTTTAATCAGGGAAGATTAAATAATTAAAATAAGAGAAAATAAATTGAAATAAAAAATAAAATAAAATGATTTGAATTAATTAAGATTTTTAAAAATTAAAATATTATTAAATATTAAAAAGGGTCATTTTAAGTTTGTGTAGAGAACGTCGAGACAAATCCGTAGACACGTAATGGGCTCAAATCGGAGTTGTAACGAAGAAGTTATGATCTACGGAAGCCTAGTGGCAAAACTGTAAATATTTCGAAACAGCCCCCGAGCTGGTTTCTCTTCTTCCCAGCTGCGCCCAAAAACAGCCCCCCTGGTTATTGCTCATCCGAACAGTCTTTCTTCCGCCATCTCCTCCACCGGCCACCAAACTTCATGATATTGGTTCCAAAATGTCAAGCTCACCTCCCTCTTCCTTCTCCGACCAATCTCCACCCTTGAACCCTTCGGAATCCGCCGGAATTTGTAACAAACGATGTCGGTTTTGACCCATTTGTTGACAGATTTTCTCAAGCCCGTTTCGGGTGATTCCGACAACCAATTTTTGCGAATTTGGTATGCTTTTCTATCCTTTCAATGAGATCTAGCTGCTAGTTGTGTAATTTAGGAGAAATATCTGCATTTTGGGGGTTAAATAAGCGATAGAAGTTTTGGCCGATTTCGGCCTTCGATTCTGGCCACTTCTGTTGACTTTTCGGGGTAGGTTCCAAGAACAAAAGTTGCTCTACTCTATATGGTGATCATGTAGGTATCAGTCTTGACTCGTGGTTTGGAGATTTTTCAATCATCGGAATCAATTTGGACACCCACGCGCTGCCGGCGCTTGGGCCACTTTTGGGCTAGTCCTTGAGGCCTAAAATTATCCTCATGTTGTCTCGAGCACGACAGTATGCTCGGATATGAATTTGGATATCATTTGATCGTCGATCGGATATCGCATATTAGACGTTATCCGAGTTCGATATGTTCGGGCCGTTGGATCGACTCCAATTTAAAATATGTTAATCTAGGCACTCCTAGGATCATGTAGGATTTCGCGGATCGTGAATCGGAGCATCGGATATTCCGATTCAATAATTTAAAGTTAGAATAATCGATAATCGTCTGATCGTACGATCGTGAGCAATCCAACCGTTCGATTTTGACCAAACTTCTGGGACATGGTTAGTAAAGTATGTGGAACCTATAGAAACTCCCGGATCGGGACTTGGAGGTTGTGGGGCCCATGGGCCCGGATGACCGAGTTTAGGGAGTTTGACCCTCGGTTGGCCGTGAGTCTTCCAAGGTGGTCTCACCCTTTGAGGATTGCTAGAATAACTTTATTGATGAGTCTTGCTCGTTATTTGAGTTATGTCGACTTTATGGGTTTATAAGATTATTTAAATTATTTTAAATTGTAGGGTTATCGGATGTGATGCATTATTTGAAGTTGCAATATTTGAAACGACGGAATATATGATTTTGGAATACTTGAATTATTGGTTGTGAAAGTGAGTCATGGAACTCGACTGTGATTATTAAGAAGTGGGTGGACATTCGTGGCTAAAGGTATTTCATTTTCTAATTATGGCATGTTGTGCATATTGAGTTTTGATTGAATTGAGGATATGGGGTAAAGGCTACTATTTTTCATTGATTTACATTATTATGTTTATAAATAAAGTAGATGCATTGGGTAGTGGTTATTTAATTGTTTATTTATTCATTTATTTATTTACTTATTTATTTACTTATTTAATTATCTATTTAGTTATCTATTACTATTAGGATTATTATTATAGTATCGACGTGGAATGGTTCGTTAATTGGATTTTGACACGATTAATAAAATTAATTGTTTATCTAATTACACATTTATCTTTTATATATAAATGCAATGGTTTGGAAATGATCAAGTAGGGACTCTAGTTCTTAATAGTATATGGTGTAAATTCATAAGTAGTTGGGAACTGATTCTAGAAAGTTGAGAATGGGTTTGAATTATGATTTTTTGGAATATGGTTTTCAAACCCACTTCAGGAGTACCCCCTAGTTGCCTTGAAAAAATGAATTTGTCATGTAGGACATTGCCCCACGAGTTTCGAGGACGCCCAAATCGTGTGGTGCGAGGAATGCGGCTTAGGCTGACTGTTGGTCCCCTGAGACCTGCGAGGAATGCGGCTCGAGTCGGTTCTGTGTTCCCGAGGCATGCGAGGAATGCGGCTCAGATTGACTTTGTGTTATCGAGGCCTGCGAGGATGTGTCATATTATGCAACTCAATGGAATTGACGGAAACTTAATGGAATTGACGGAATTATAAAAGGAATTGACAGAATATAAATTGGGGTACGCCTAGGTGGAGAATGATTGGGTTTTAAGAGGTTTTAAACTAAAAAAATTGAGGCTTTTCTAAATTTTAAGGATTTTATTTAGTTCACAATTATGTTCTTATGCAGTAGTTTGTTTTACTTTTATCTTTATTTTTATTTTATATATATATATATATATATATATATATATATATATATATATTAATCTACGCCAGTAATACATAAAACATTTATGAATTAGAGGAAATCCTTTGAATAGCTTACTTATGTGCAAGTATGAATTGTTTTGAGAATTGGAAAGTATTGCTGTAGAGTTTGGGAACATTAATGAGCACATCATTCACATGAGAACTAGGTTTGATTTGCAAATCACATGGAATATAACAAATGTTAAAGAGATTCAAGTGAATTATAAGAGTAAAAGAACTACGTGTGGCTTGATCCCTGGTTAAGGGTACGTAGGCAACCTAGAGCTACTAGGTGCAGCCGCGAGACTAAATGATTGAAAAGTTGTTCAGTTGAATTATTTGAAATCCGTTATCTTACTTGTTGTTTTAAAATTTGTATCAATTCAGTGGTCAGAACAGACTTAATTGATTTAATGAGGCATGATATCATGAATGTTATCATATTAGTAACGTTGGACCTTGGTTTGTGACATATTTTACTGCATGAATCTTGTTTTGTGCATGCTGAATGAATGAGGATATTTAGATGGCTTGTTGTACAGGTAAAATTTTTGGGAAATGATCAATTTACAGGGGAGACTCTGCCGAATTTTCGGCAAAAGTCAACTTGAAATAAGCTTGGATTTTAGTTAGAAGGGCAGTTTGGTCATTTGTGCCTGGCACCCGCCAGGTGTCGGACACGCACAGGGTTCAACTCGGATTCCAAAGTGGAATTTGGGTCGGGTCCTGTCAAAACCAATTATATATGATTCTCATGTGATATAATCTACTTATGTTCTTGGGCCGAATTAAATTATACCTCCAAAATTAATAGCTCGGGCCAAATTAACTCGGTCCGCCCAAAGATACGGGATGTGCCGTGTCGAGCCTAATTAGGTCCATCTCGTCGTGTGCTCGGGCCCACTTTATCCGTTTGACAACTCTAGAACTAATTTTCCTTGTTTGCATTTCAACTAAAATTCCTGGAACTGTGCATTGATTTAACGTGTAGTATTTTTTTTCGGAAATAAACTCATTTACTTCAATTCCATTTGGCATGATCTTCAGCAATATAAATATCCTCAGATTATAAAATAAATATTTATTTCATATAAAAAATTGTGCTCAATAAAATTTCATCACTAATTATAATATATGTAAGTGGGCTGACGTTGGTTGGCCCAGGCCCGATGGGCTCAAGTTCAGCATGATCCATAGTTTAAGTCTTACCAGACCGACCCACTTTTGTGATGATAGGGCTTGGGCCAAGGGTTTGAATCACCATTTGCCCACATATTGACATCATGGTCTACAATAAAAATTTCCAAAACCTCCTCATAACAAACCCTATTCATTTCCTTGCCAAACACACATATTCTCCCTTATTGTTCTATTTTGAATCCAAGCACTTTGTGGAACTGTTGCATCGATTCAGCTGCACCAAAATGGATTCAACTGCATCCTCAACTTGTGATACTCGCAAGTGCACGAGCCGTTCGATAGTATAACTTATGTATGTGCGAGGTCGATTCCACAGGGATTGGTGATTGAATAATCCAATTCAGTTTTCCTACACAAAACAGAAAAAACAAGAAAGAAAATAAATAAAACAAGAAAGAAAAAAAAGAAAATAACTCAAGCAGATAAGTTCCCAAGTTCAATTACATTAACGGATTGATTCTAGCTAAAGTATGATTAAGCCATGGTGTTTGGTCCTAACCTTGTATTCCTAATTCCCTAATTTGATAATCTATTGTCTAACCTAAACTAAGCATTAGGAATCCATTAAGCATAGAAGAACATTTTAAACAACCAAGTATGTATCTAATCCCTGTTGTCGATACTCTTCCTATTCATAGTTCAATTCGAATTAAAGCATGGTGTCTACTCTTAATTCAAACCAAGATAGATAACATGCAAGCCTAAATGGTGATCAATCATTCAAACTAGCATATTAACTTATAAGCATAATGAATAAGAACAAAAACCATAATTGAAACTTGGAAACTAATCAAACTTGAAACTAAAGAAAATAATTTACATAACAATGAAAAGTAAAGTGGAACTAAGAAAAACTTAAGGAGAATTTCAGCACAAAGATTTCATTACAACAATTGAAAACTAGAAAGAGAAACTAAGAGAATTTGAGGGAGAGAAGGGAGGGGAGCTCTAGAGAAGTGTTTGAGAGCTCCCCCTTTTGGGGATGTGTTTTGAAGCTTGAAGACTTCTCTATTTATAGGGCTAAGAGGGGGGAACATCATGATGAATTCCAACACCACCATTCCTCTTTTAATACAATCCATAACTCCCACTTCATCTTGTCTATGTTAGTGTGGTTGGAAACAATTTCATCCCATACTTCTTTGGCTGCACCTCAAGCTTTCTTCACATGGGATTTCAAAGGTGTTCAATTGTGGCTGCCTTTTGCTGCCAACCCATGTGGGTTTTCTTTTGGTTGCTGGAAAAAACGATTCTTCTGAACCAGGTTTGGTGTAGGAAGGCCTGAGGTTTCAATATGTATCCAATGAGGCTAAAATTTTGATATGTCATAATAGACACCCATTGGAACAACCTTTATCAAGAATGTATTCCCTTCTGAGTAGTACAAGTGTATGTTTTGGGCCTTGCAAGTTGACTGCTGAAAATAGGCTGGAATTGACAATGCATTGCAGTCAGCTTGTGGGCTTGTTTTGGGCTTGATCTTCCCTCCTAAAAAATCTGGAAAAATCTGAATCTTCAAACCCTTTGAATTATGTTTCCAAGCATATGCAGCCCAACTCAAGAAAAAAATAGGAAAGACCTTCAAATGTCATTTTTGGCCCAGTAACGCAGATGCTACCGAATTTGACCTTAAGCTGCCAAAACTTGCATAACTTCCTCTAGGAGACTCGGAATCATGAACTGTAAAATGCCCCAGAAACTAGACTTCTACATCTTTCCAATGTTATAGGGCTCAGCATCTGGTTCATCCTGAGCAAGTGCAGTCCAAATCGTGAAGTTGACTGATCTGCAGACACCGTTTTGAGCTAACTTGTCTCCAAAATGCATTTAATGAGTCTCAAGCTTATTACACTGAAACAAACACAAAATTTATTAAAAGCACAAGTTTAACTCAAAAACATAATCAAATCATAAGTTAGAAGGGTACAAAATGATATATAAATATGCACCGATCAAGAACATAAGCATTTGTTCCATAAACCTTTCCTCCTGCCCCAGAAATTTTGGGAATCTCACCAAGTGTACCAAGTACTGAGTAATCATGGAAATGAGCTCTAGGAGTTGTTCTTAGATATATGCCCTAGAAGCCAATATAAAATTGGAAAATTCTAAGGATATAATACTAAATTACTATAATTAATAGGGCGTGAATGTTACTTTAGGAAACTTATATAAACTACAAAGTAACAAGTCCCATACTGATTAGGTTCTCTAAATGAATTCTATTTAGCTTAGGTAACTATGACATACTGTTAGGTGTCAACCATGGTTTGTCGAAGCCCTATAAGGACTAATTATAATTAGAATTTTCCAATAGGGAGAATTTTATGGGGGGGAGACAATTCATATTCGATTTAGAAGAAGTCATACTTATCCATAACCTTACTAATTAGAACCTATGATCCGAAAAGGAGTGGATTGAGAATTAGAAGAGAAGAAAAGATTTTGTGGCTTGGTTAAAGTCAAAGTCAAAGGTCAACCTTTGATCCGATACTTGACACAGTCAACAAAAGGTTGACTGGGAAAAAATCGGCAAAATAAATTATATCATTTATAAAAAAAATAAAAAAATTTAATGATGAATGCAAGCCAACATGTGTTCCCAAAATTTTGGGATATGTGTTGTGTTTCAAATTGGTGGATATAAAAGATGATAGGCCTATACATATGACGTATAACGACAATACATACGATGGTTTTTTCCAATGACTATCATCGTAGGCTACAAAAACCCAGAAAATAAATCTCCAATTCCCAATCCTTTTCCAAGAACCCATAGCTAATCAAACATATATTAAGAACCCATAACAGAGAGTTATTATGAAAAGCATGCCAACATTAAATCCATTCACAGATTTCATTCCCGATTTATAATAATAGAGAGTTATTATGAAAGGCGATAGCTCCTAAAACATATATTAAAAACCCATAACAGAGAGTTATCGTGAAAAGCATGCAAACATTAAATCCATTCACATATTCCATTCCTGATTCATAATAATAGAGAGTTATTATGAAAAGCAATAGCTCCCAAAACATATATTAAGAACCCATAGTTCCCAAAACATATATTAAGAACTCATAATAGAGAATTATTATGAAAAGCATGCAAACATTAAATCCATTCACATATTCCATTCCTGATTCATAATAATAGAGAGTTATTATGAAAAGCGATAGCTTCCTAAACATATATTAAGAACCCATAGCTCTCAAAACAAACAAAATCATTAATTGATTTAAGAAGCATGTCAGATTAGGTTTGTACTTAAGAACCCATAATGCAATATCATTAAATGATTTAACAACCATGTAAGGTTAGGATTTATACTTATAGGTAGGCAAAGATTAGAGAATATAACCAATACTTTGAGAGGGAGAGTGCAATCCGACGACAGTTATTACATGTAGAGCGTCATTGTACGCTTTTACTACGACGGTACTTAAATGGATTGCACTGTCGTAAATATTTTTCACGGAGCAAAAACCATCACCGACGTCTTATGAAATAAAATAATTAGGTGGGCTTTGGTTTTCTTGGGATTCGAACACGTGTGACCAAGGGCGTAATTGACCGAAGAGATAAAAGAAACCGGCGTCATTTCAATATATCCAAAACCCTAAACCCTAAATTCTCTATTTTTATTTTATAAAAATTACACAATTTTGAGAAAAATAAACCGAAAATTGCTACGAACTGCTTATGACAATGCCTTCTATATGAGAACGCTAAAAATTAGGATTTCATATATTTATATTTGTGGGCACCAATGGATCACACAAACCTTTGTAATTGGAAATAACAAGTACTATTGTGCTTTGTCTATAAACGATTTTGACTTTTGGTTGTCATTTGTAATTTTTATAACTAAAATGACAATCTCTCAATGAATGCATAGTAGTTGTCGGTTTATTTTTAAATTTAGTATAAATATTAGGAATTAAATACAATAAAAAAAAATCATATTAATGGGAAATGACACGTGACAGGTGCGCGACAAGATATTCAAATAGCGAAATGGCTTATACACAACATCAAACCACGTCAGTATTGAGCGGTAAACGCCGTTGTATTCCTTTACAACGGCGTCATTTATCAATCTATCGCCGTCCTAGTCCCTTAAGACGTCTATATGTGGGTAAAAACCGACATTGTTTAGATGTGACAACGTCACTTCTTATTTATTTTACGTCGTCGTAAGCAATTAATATGTCTAAAAGTGGGAAAATACTGACGTCTATAAGTGGGTAAATACCGACGTTGTTTAGAGTTACAATGTCATTTTTTATGTACTTCTCTCCGTCATTTTACTATGTAAACCGTCGTGTTTTTACGTATTACATGTCATTTTGTTGATTTATCGTCAATTGTTTGTTTTCGAAGTTCAGAATACGACAGTGTATGACATAATTGTGTCGTTGTCACTAGATATTAGTCAATAATACACATATACAGTCATTGATTGTTCACTGATTACAACAAAAATATGTACATTATAACACAAAATATCTACTTGATATAAAGGCTCACAAATTTTGCCCATTCCTTCCTAACTTCATCAATTTCTTCTTGGGCATACAATGTGGGTTCTTTTTTCTTCTTAAACTGCAAAAAATAAACAGTGATTATTCAAAGAAGAAAAACAATTGTTGTGTTATAGTAATACAAACGACGATAGTCCTAATAACAGTCGTCGTTAGCAATGTCAACAAGCGCTGTCAAGCGATGTCGAGCACTGTCCACAGAGTGCCTACAAAAACTGTCGTGTCATAAGGCACAAAAAACACAGATATTAACTCTTAATTTAGACTTCTACTTTCTTCTTAAAGCCTAGGCTGGGATCTATGACTATGTCTCTCATAAAACACATCACGTAGTAGCCACACTCTACATTGGATGATTGCCTTGAAGTGACGTGTAGAGTTTTCCAAATGGCTGCTTTGCGCCCTTGTCTTTTTACGAGTGCATTAAATATTTTGATTGCACTGTGTCAAGACAATAAGGTGTTATTGAAAAATATTTTAGCCTACGAACACACATTACAAGGTAGTAAATCAACTTACGTGTTCACTGCATTTTCGCACTCCTCATCAACGACGTGGCATGATAATGAGTCCATATAATACGCAGTTTCTTTCTTTGGTCTCAGAATTATGAACACCCAATGACCTCTACACAAAATAATCATAAATGAGGAGAGCTTAAACATGTTTTGAGTGGATTGGCCAATTACTTAGAAAATATTATTAAGGGGACTAACCTTGTATTGTAAGGCACCAAGAAAATTTGATCCCCGTCTGCCTTTTCTAGTTGATTGGCTAGAAGACGTGATCTTTGAGATAAGGCTCCAAAGTTAGCGCTAACTAGTGCAGGGTCGACAAGGTGCTAACTAGAGCAGGATCGACAAGGCCAACCAAGTTTACCATATTTCCCATTTTCAAAAAGTCAAATAGCTACCTAAATATATGAAACCCAATGAGTTGCAAAATGAAAATTGGATTTTTAGGTTCACCTCATGTATATGGCAACCATAGTGGCTCCAATTTCTTCCATTCCTGCAAACTTCAAAATATCTTCATGCAAGAGGAAGTTTTCATGCTCAATACCAAACACTTCCTCTGCAATTGTAATTCTCAGGGTTTAGTCAAGAGCCTTTAATGGCATCTTGACATAATGACAAAGGGCTTTTAGAGGAGGTGGCAAGTCTAGCTTTGAGTAATCATGTTTCAAGAAATAAAGAAAGATATAGAAGATAGCTTGTAAAACAAGTAAAATAAAATCGTCTCTAACTCAACCATCTAAACCATCGTGGTATTTCAATCCCAACGACAGTTTCTTGACAACACTGACGTACTATGTCATTTTAAATGGCGGTAAATAAATACGGTCGTTGTGTGGGATTTCTAATGACGATGATGAAACATAATGACGTCTAATACAAATTCAAAATGCAGACAAATGCAAAGTTTAGTGAATTTACCATATGATCTTGTTGTAATCGAACAGGATAAGGCTTGGGATTTTCATCCTCTAAAATAAGGGGTCTCACATTCGTAGCACCCAAGCAGCTTGCTTTGTCAGACATTGGATTTTGGGACTTTGCTCTTGTGCCATTATTGGAATTGGGGTAATTGGATGTTTGAGCATGCTGGGATCAAAATTGGGAATGAGTTGGTTGAATTGTTTCATCAAATATTCCCTCTCAACTTGTAGCAATTCCTTGGTTCGTGCCTCCATCTTCACACTCTCTTCTCTAAGAGCATCTATTACACTTTCGTTGAGTATATCGGCGAACTTTATTCTCTGTTGTTTAGGTATACTAAAGTATTGACTAAGGGAAACCTCAGCTCCTACACCTCTTACTCTGCCTCCATGCTCGGGTGTTCCCGAAGCCAAAGTCAATACATCATGAGTTCTCGATATTGTAAGAGTGCCCTAAGAGACTTTTTTTTGCAATTCATCCTAAAACATAGAGAAAGAGTGTGTGAGTCAGTGAAGATAGCTTGTAAAACAAATATAGTAAAACGACTCTAACTCAACCAGCAAAACCGTCATGGTATTTCACTCCAAACGACGGTTTCTTGACAAAACCGACGTAGTATGTGGAATTTCAAACGTCGGTAAATAAATACCATCCTTGTGTGAGATTTCTAATGTCGTTAAGGGTAAACAATGACGTCTATTTAAAAATTCAAAATGCTATGTAATACAAATTTAAAACAGAGTGAGTGAATTTAGGCTTACAATTAATCTTGTTTTCTCTGCAGCTTTTGGATCGGGGATGTTTCCCTGTTTGTCTTCTCTAGTCTTCCTCCATAACAGAGATCGATCAATTTCTTCCCCAAGATGCTTTTCTCCAATTGTTCCTCCAAACCAACTACCCTTTTCGAGATAACCTATGATTGTACTCGCATTTCTCCATTCTTTATGATTGTTCAATATGCACAACCCAAATTCTTCGGATAACCTTGAAGCTATAAAAGCATCCCAATCCGGTTTCTCTATGAATTTATATAGTTGAGGGGTTTCTTTTAGCTTCTCCTTATCATGGAAGAATAAACTGCCTCGTTAAGGTATACTTGAAATCCTTCCATTTTTTTTGCAGCAGATGATAACACCAACTTCTTGCCCTTTGCCCAACAACAAAAGCCATCTGAACAGCTTCCCAAATCTGCTCCTTTGTATCCTTGAGCAATTCAGTCCATTTCTTGTCCACAAGAGAGACTCTGGTGCGTGCTAACACACCTATATAGGATTGCATCTCAATAGTTGTGAGGCCACATGGTCTCCCTCTTTTATTATACTCAACAACTTTTATTTTCTGGATTTTTCTCTTTACAACACGGCTCATCGTGTTGATACCACGACTTGACTTTGTCTCCTCTTCAAATGTAGTTGTTCTATTTGGTTCTTTCTCAGCAGAGGAAGCAAATCTCATCTTCTTTTAGGACTTGGTTTGAAGCTCATTACTTTGAGCTTTTGAAATTTGAAGCTCCTTACTTTAATTTGTATTCAAACCAGCCTCCTTACTTTGAGCTTTAGAAACTATGGTTATAGAGAAATATAACATGCAAGTGAAAATATTTTAGCATTTCGAAGAATAAACACGACGATTATTTGAAAACACCGACGTAGTATTACATTTCACACGTTGCTAGGTAAGAACCACCGTCGTGCTACTTGTTTTATCACAGTGGCAGTTAATTACCGTTGTAGTTTGATAATTCAAACGACGTAAATAAGAAACCACCATCGTCTTATTAAGAGTAAAAATAATCCAATTACCACCATACCCAAAAAGCTTCCTATAACAAAGATTATAGAGTCGTGTTTCCAAATAAACGCAAATACAGAGAGAGAGAGAGAGAGAGAGAGAGAGAGAGAGAGAGAGAGTGAGAATGACAAACACTTTCGAGCTGATATTATTCAAAACAATGAAAGACGACGGTATTTTGAAAATACAGACATGTTTCTAGACACTTTCGTTCTTGGTCTCTATATTTTATCAAACTTAGAAATGATTTTCATTTTAAAAAAAAACATAAAATGATTTTCACCAAAAAAAAAGGAAAAGTAAAATGATTTTCACAAAAAAACGAAAAACAATTTTCACAAAAACAAAAAGGAAAAAAGATAGTGAGAAATGGTAACCTTTGGCGTGCAATGAAAGTTTGGTTGCGACGTTGGGAGAATCAGAGATGAAGATGAGGAGGACGACGAGATTCAGAGATGCCGCTTTGGGAGGGAAAACTGAGAGGAGAGTGAAATATTTTCTATAATTGGGAAAACGTAAAATTTTAGGTTAGATCGGGCAAAAGTTAATATAGTTTCATACAACGATGCTTTTTAAAAAACTATCGTAGTATGTAGTTTCATATGACGCAATACATGTAGCAACCGACGTGGCTGATTATAAAATCACACGACTTTGAGTATTCTGAAACCGCCATGGTTTGGTAGAATTTTACACGACACAAATTTATTTTTACGGCCATGGTATATTTAATTAATACAGTGCTTATTACGAAATTAGTGACGTGGTATACACCTTAGACGACGGTAGTTATATTCATAGCGTCATTGTACAAATTTATTATGGAATTATTTACATATAGCGTCGTCTTATTCTACCTCAAACAGATAACACCTTAGACGATGGTACTTATATGGGATACGCCATTGTAAATACATTTGATGGCTTAAGCAAAAATGCACCGACATCTTACAAAGTAAAATGATTAGGTGGGCCTTGCTTTTCCTGGGATTCGAACGCATGTGACCAAGGACGTAATTGACCCAAAAGAGAACAAGAAACCGGCGTTGTTTCAATATACCCTAAACCCAAAATTCATTATTTTACCAAAATTGTTAAAAAAATACATAAGTTTGAGAAAAATAAACCGAAAAATGTTTTTGTACCCTTCTAGCTTATGATTTCTTTATGTTAACTTGTGGTTTTAATCTCTTTTGTTTTTGTTTCAGTGTATTAAGCTTAAGGACTCATTTAATGTATTTTGGAGTCAAGTTAGCTCAAAACTGTATCTGCAGATCAGTCAACTTCACGGATTGGACTGTATGGGCTCAAGAAGAACCAGATAATGAGCCATACTCTAGTGGAAATATGTGGAAGTCTAGTTTCTGAAGCATTTTATGGTTCATGATTCTGAGTCTTTTGGAGGAAGTTATGCAAGTTTTGGTAGCTTAAGGTGAAATTCATCAGCATCTACGTTACTGTGCCAAAAATGATATTTGAAGGCCTTTCCAATTTTTCCTTCAGTTTGTCTACATATGGTTGGAAATATAAGACAAAGAGCTTCAAGAACCATATTTTTCGAGAATTGTATGAATGGAGGAATAAGCCCAAAATGAGCTTACAAGCAAAATACACTGCATTGTCATGCATGACATATGCATGAGCTAATTGTTTTTGATGAGGAAGTTAGGCAAAGTTTGTGTAGTAGGTAGAAGCAATACTCAAATCAGATTTTTACTTCCAATAGGCCTATAAATAGTGAGGTTCTCCAAGCTATCAAACACACCCCAAGGTGGGGGAGCTCTCAAACACCTATCTGGAGCTTCTCTCCCTTCTCTTTCTCAAATTCTCTAAGTTCTCAAACACCTCTCCCTTCTCTTCATCAAATTCTCTAAGTTCTCAAACACCTCTCCCTTCTCTCCCTCAAATTCTCTTAGTTTTTCTTTTAAGTCCTCAATTGTTGTAATAGTTTGTAACAAAACCCATGTAATTTCTTATTTTAAGTTTTCAAGTTTGATTAGTTTCCAAGTTTCAATTACGGTTCTTATTCTTATTCATTATGCTTATAAGTTAATATGCTTGTTTGAATGATTGATCACCATTAAAACTTGTATGTTAGCTATCTTAGTTGGAATTAAGAGTAGACATCATATGCTTTAATTCGAATTGAACTATGAATAGGAAGAGTATGTATGGACATTCGACAACAAGGATTAGATACATGCTTAAAATATTCTTCTATGTTTAATGGATTTCTAATGCTTAATTTAGGTTCAACAAGAATGATCTAATTAGGGAATTAGGAATACAAGGTTAGGACCAGACACCATGGCTTAATCATACTTTAGCTAGAATCAATCTGAGAATATGAATTGAACTTGGTAACTTATTTCCTTGAGTTAGTTTCATTTCTTTCTTCTTCTTTTTTGTTCTTTTCTTTCTTGTTTTCTGTTTTTTGCAGGAATCAAATTGAATCAATCTATCATCAATCCTCGTGGGATCGACCTCGCACTTACATATGCTGTACTACTAACTGACTCGTGCACTTGTGAGTATCACAAGTTGAGGATGCAGTTGAATCCGACAACAATAGGCACCTTACGACAATGCCTTCGATATTAGAGGGCTAAAATCAGGATTTCATATATTTGAATTTATTGCCACCAATGGATCACACAAACATTAGGGTTATGTTAGGAAACTATAAGTGCTATTGTTCTTTGTCTAGAAATAATTTTGAGTTTTGGATGTCATTTTAAATTTTTATAACTACAATTAAAATTTTCAAAGCACTAAGGGGACAATCTCTCAATGATTGCATAGCAATTTTCGGTGTATTTCTCTGATTAGTTTTGAATTTATTATGAATATTAGGATTTAAATACAATAAAAAAATCATATTAGTGGGAAATGACACGTGGCAAGTGCTCATAGGCTTACTCCTGCATTTTCGACGCACGTCGCGACAGCAAATTCAGAGAGCGAGATGGGATATAAACTACATCAATCCACGTAAGTAATTAAGTGGGATTCGACGTTGTAGATCCGTACAAAGACATCTTGTACCTATATTGTGACGTTGTAGTCCCCTAAGACGTCTACAGGTGGTAAAGACCAATGTTGTTTAGAATTACCACGTCGCTTTTTATGTAATTCCTGTCGTCGTAGTCCCTTAAGACGGCCTATAGTTCTCAAAAGCGACGTTTTGAGAGACCACACCATTTATTATGTAATTATCATCGTCGTAGTAAGTTAAAACGTCGATAGGTTGGTAAAGACTGAAGTTGTTTGCATTTATGACGACGTCAATTGTCTATTCACTATCATTGTAGTTCGTTAAGACGTCTTACGTATCTACTACTGTCGTCGTTTGTGAATTAACGTTTCAAATTAGTGGGAGTCATCGGGATCTAAAGTTAAATCGAGGCCGTTCATGCGTTCTTTCACTTTCACTTTTCACTTAGGGTTCCAACTAGAAATCAAGTCACATACTTCTGGCCCTTGGCTGCCGTCGTCACTTTAGGCTCTCTCTCACCTTAGACGTCGGATTGATGACATATACATCACCAATATTCAAAATATTGTCTTTCTCAATTGGTGGTTCAATTGATGAGGAACACAGGACTTAGCTCTCTCTTACCTCTCTGAAGGCAATAATTTGAATGTTTGTATGTATATGTCTTTGTGTTGATTGATGACACAAAGGCACACACATCACCAACCTTCAAAATATTGTCTTTCTCAAATTGGTGGTTCGTTTGTGATGAGAAACACAGGCTCCCACTGGTACGATTTCCTATCTCTTGGGATCTCATTTGTCTTTCTCTGACGATTTCATTTAGTACATTTAGTAAATTAGTACCATAATAATTGTTTATGAATGTTATGCATTCATCATGAAAATACGACCTAACTCCCAAGTTAAACATGTCAAAAAAAATTAACAGATTTGGAAATGACATTTTTCCCGGTGGATTTGATCGAAATTTGCAAAAAATAACAATGATCTACTGTCGTTTGTTTGGCCATATAAATTCTGCCCATAAAATAAATCCTAAAAAAGCAATACACATATGATGATAGTTACAGAACGACAATCGTATAAAGGAAACACAGACGATGGTATTTCCAATTACCGTCCTCGTAGGCTACAAAAACATAGAAATTCAATCTTAACCCAGCTCAAAAACACAAGACTTGGTGACTGGAATGACGTGAAAATCGCCCAGCTGCGGCCATCATCTTCGACGACATTTCCAGCCATCTCCAGCCGCGCCACCACTTGGATCAAGTAGCCCTCCTCTCCCTCATTATTTTCCATAGTTGATTTGATGCCGTTGGTGACCATAGCTACTCTTTCGAGCTCGAACTTGAAGATGGTTATTGTTTGACTATTGAACAGATATTGCGCCTATAAAAAATGCTTATATTATATAAAATGACAGGACCCGACCCAAATTCCACTTTAGAATCTGTGCCGAACAATGTGTGTGTCCGACACCTGGCAGGTGCCGAACACACTTGACCAAATTGCCCTTCTAACAAAATCCAAAGTTTCTTTAGGGTTTGACTTCTGCTGAAAATTCGGCAAAGTCTCCCTTGTAAATACTCGTTTCCCAAAAATTTACACCTGTACGAAAAGCAATTTATACACAACCGTTCAGCATGCACCAAGTTTGAATTCAAGCAATCCAACAACAGAACTTTATGGCCTCATGCCTTACAGAAATTCTAGGGCAATTTCAGAGCAATACTAATCTATTTAATTACATGCATATTTATGTACATATAATTGATCATGCGTTCAATCAGATCACCAAAACCTTTTGAAAGCATTGTAAAGAAATAATTCCTTTCCACCTAAGTGTACCCATAATAAATCCGTCAATTCCATGATCTTTATATTCATTTCCCACATTATACCGTCAATTCCTTGTGTCTCATAGGGAGCATGATTGTGGATGCTCTAAGTCAGCAACTTAATAGTTTTTATGATCAAATTAACGAAATGGTGTAACGTGGCTCACAAAACAAAAGTTCATGGGGAACATGTGGTCATTCTAAAGTTTAGGGGCAAACTGAGACAAATTGCAAAGCAGAGAGGGAATTTCAAAAAATAAAACTGCAATGAACTATTACTCCATAACAAAACAATGTAGATATCAATGATGAGCATCCACAATGATGGGGTGTAAATTTGGGTGAGACAGAGAACAAGTTGGTTGTTGAGCTTGTTTTGAGTTTTCTTTTAGAGGTTCGATGAGTTTGTTGGGTTGTTGTAAGGATGGATTGAACTCGCTTGAATTTATATCTCCAGAACATTTGGTGGACAAAACTTGTGAACACTTGTAACCATCTACACCACAACCCGCTCAGCAAGCCCCATGCATCACTATGCCAAAAAAGGGCTTTAGCAACGGATAAAATCTGTTGCCTATTACACATAAATAGCGTGGTATTCAAGCATGTTGCCTATTACCATGTAAGAGGCAATGGATATTCTCCGTCACTGTTTGTTAATTATTACATCAAATATTTGGTAAACTCCGATGCGTAAATGATTTTCGGGTGCCAAAAAAAGGTTGACTTCTGATGCCTAAACCCAAAACAACATCATTAGTTTCAAAAGGGATGAGGCTAAAGAGGTCTAACAGCATCAGTGACATCTACTATGCTGATGCGTATTATCAATTTCAACATCGTAAAAACAAATAATGGTGTTGTGAATTGTGTTGTACATCATTGCTTTTTTTTATTTTGAAGACGTGAAAAGCCTCCAATAGTGTTGGTGGTTACATAAATGCTGATGCTACTTCTCGTTTTAGGCATCAGTGATAATAAATGTTTGGTTGTTGTTTTTATCTTTCAACTTCAGTTATTTCTGGAAAACTGAAGTTGTTATAAACAATAGGCATCACTTATGTAAGGAAAGGGTAGGTATTTTGCTTGTTTCACATCACACTTTACTTAGTTACTGTGTTAGTATTTAAGAAAGGCCTCATTTCCAAATCATGTTGTGTTGTCATTGCTCATAAAAAAAACATTATATAAACAGTAATTTAAATATATCCACAATTGTCTATATATATATATATAAGAAAAATACTTGAATGATCCATACTTGTCACATCTAAATCACAATTTTACCAGCCCTACACCACAAATTATTCGTACTTGTCTATGCATAAGCAAAATATTAGCTAGAAAGACATGTAAAATGAAGGAATGTTTAGCTCAATAAAAAAGCCATTCTAGGACATGAGTTGCCAATTCTTCTCGCACCTCATCCAATTCCATTTGGGTGTACGTGTCCTTCCTTCTAACTCTATACTGGAAAAAAAAACACATAGAATGTAAACACAAAATATGAACATAAGCTTAAAAAGTGCAAGGTACTAAATTTGCATAAGATATGTTGTCACTTCAAATGAACCAATATGCAAATTTACGAAATCATATTGATGAACAAGAAAATCTAATTTGTCAATCAATCTAATTAGATAACAAGAAGTCATTAATTGGATCCCACTTTGTGTTTAAACTAGCAATTAAATGATCATGTGATGGGGTAGAGAGTTGGACAAGCACAGCTAGCATTTTTTCTCAATTGACACAGACCTAACTACCAAAAAAACAGAGGCACATTGCTGTGAAAAAAAAATTACACAAGGTTCATATTAACACAGACCCAACTACCAAAAAAACAGAAGTTGCAAATTTCCATAAGTACCTTATTTCGAAATTCAAGGGAGGAATCTTTACAAATTTCCTTCATGTATCTCATCACAAAATACCCACATGACTTGCCATCGCTTTGTTTAGGAGCACCCTACATTTTTACACAACAATTCAGCATTTAGTTAGTTAGGTTCCTTAAAATTAATCTTACAATATTTGTGGAATACAAGCATACCGAAAGCATAATCCATGCTGGTAATCTACGAGGTTGTCTCCCAATTTGCGCATTGAAAGCTTTGATCCCACTTTAACAGATAAATAACACTTGTTATAGACCGTAAGCCAAATGCAAAAAATTTACATATTAAGGAAATAACTAAGAGAGACGGACTTACTCATTTACAACAGCTTTCCATGCATCATGAGGGTGACGAGCCCCAAGAGGATCCATGACATACACATTATCTTTGTCCTCATCAATTATTGTTAGGATCCAATGTCCCCTAATGTTAATTCAAAATATATTAGTAATACTCAAACATTCCTTGTAAAAAAAAAAAATAACACTTTACTTACCCAGGATTATATGGAATCAAAAAGATGTTGTCAATGCTCGTTTGTTTCAAACATTTCGTAATGTATTCCGACCTCAAATTCCCATCTCTTGGATCATGTGCGGTACGTGCTGGGTCCATAAATCCAATCACTTGATCCCTTTGTTGGCTTTTTACCAAGCCAAACAAATAGCTGTCAACCATTTTCCATAGTTACTAACTAAATGAGACACAAGATTAATAGCCAATATGAGAAACAGAAAATTATAAAACATCAAGTTACTATTACCTAATATAAGCAGTTATTATAGCTTGTCCTATTTCTCTCATTTCAGCGAACGCGATAACTTGTTCTTGAAAGATGTATACAATCTTTTTCACACCAAATATGTCCTCATCAAATTTGTGGAGATAGTCTGACCTTTGGACATCACTTGATGTGCATATGCATATAAAACCTTGCAAGACTTTGGCATTGTTGGTGATATAGACTTGAATAAAGTCGTTGCTAATTTTTCCTTTGTAGTTTCCCTCTTCTTCTACAATTATTGCATAAAGCATATGGTTATATATATATATACAATTACATACATATTAGTTAGAATAAAACATAACAAGCTTAAAAGAAAAGAAGTTTACCACTTTCTCATCAAAGACAATAAGATCTTGAGGCCAAGCTACTTGCGACCCAATGGCATCCCCAACCGTTTCTAACACTCCTTTCACAGGGATTGGTATTGGAGAATCTCCCTTTAGTGCACAATTCACAGCTACTCTTATGTTCCCCTCTCCCAAAGGAACATTATGAACCAGCTAGTTTGCACTACTACAAAAAACGAAATAGACGACGGTAATCCACCGTCGTGTATCATGGTTTACAACCGACGAGAAATCGACCGCCGTCTTTTCATACATGAAATAACGACGGAAAATAACCGACGTAGTTAATATAGTACACGTCAGTAAAATACTAAAACCGACGTAGATTTCATACATAAAACCTAAAAAAGAAACCTTTCGACTATAATAGACGACGGTTTTAGTAAAACACTGACGTTGAAATAATGTTAAATGTCAAAAACAACTACAAAACCGACGTAAATATGTTTATCGACGTCTCTAAATACACAAAAACCGACGTGTAAAACTTAGAAAACGTCTTGGTTAGTAAATACTACGTTCACTAAATGAAAAAACTGACGTCTTAAACATATAACATGGCGTATATTTACATAAACTGACGTAAAAACAACAATAACCACGACCATTTATATCACCACAGACGTTAAAAATGATTTTGACGGCTTGAACACAAAAAAAACGACGTGGTTAATATATAACACGTCACAAAAGAACTAAAACCGACGTCGATTTGGTACATAAACGCATAAAAAAGAGACCTTTCGACTATAATAGACGACGGTTTTATTAAAACACAGACGTTTAAATAATTTTAAATGTCAAAAACAACTATAAAACTGACGTAAATAGTTTTATCAACGTCTCTAAATTAAATAAAACCGACGTGTCAAATTTAAAAACCGCCGTGGTTAATAAATACTACGTTCACTAAATGAAAAAACTGACGTCTTAAACATATAACATGGCATATATTTACATGAACAGACGTAAAAACATAAATAACCACGACCATTTATATCACCACAGACGTTGAAAATGATTTTGACGGCTTGAACACAAAAAAAACGACGTGGTTAATATAGTACACGTCACAAAAGAACAAAAACCGACGTCGATTTGGTACATAAACGCATAAAAAAGAGAAGTTTCGACTATAATAGACGACGGTTGTATTAAAACACAGACGTTTAAATAATTTTAAATGTCAAAAGCAACTATAAATCCGACGTAAATAGTTTTATCAACGTCTCTAAATTAAACAAAACCGACGTGTCAAACTTAGAAACCGCCGTGGTTAATAAATACTACGTTCACTGATTGAATAAACTGACGTCTTAACGATATAACATGGCATATATTTACTTGAACAGACGTAAAAACAACAATAACCACGACTATTTATATCACCACAGACGTTGAAAATTATTTTGACGGCTTGAACACAAAAAAAAACGACGTGGTTAATATAGTACACGTCACAAAAGAACTAAAACCGACGTCGATTTGGTACATAAACGAATAAAAAAGAGACCTTTCGACTATAATAGACGACGGTTTTATTAAAACACAGACGTTTAAATAATTTTAAATGTCAAAAACAACTATAAAACCGACGTAAATGGTTTTACCTACGTCTCGAAATAAAACAAAACCGACGTATAAAACTTAGAAACCGCCGCGGTTAATAAATACTACGTTCACTGAATGAAAAACTGACGTCTTAAACATATAACATGGCATATATTTACTTGAACAGACGTAAAAACAACAATAACCACGACCATTTATATCACCACAGACGTTGAAAATTATTTTGACGGCTTGAACACAAAAAAACGACGTGGTTAATATAGTACACGTCAGTAAAAAACTAAAACCGACGTCGATTTGGTACATAATCGCATAAAAAAGAGACCTTTCGACTATAATAGACGACTGTAATAGACGACGGTTGAAATGAATTATAATGATATACAGAGCTATGAATTAATGTCATACAAAGCTTGCAGAATGAAAATGTGATCGGAATTAAAATGATATACAGAGCTATGAATTAATGTCATACAATTAACTGCATAACTAATGTCATACATTACAACAATCAATCAATCCATATATCTTCACACCCATCTCTAATGTTCTCACTCCCAAACTCACCCACTAGGTCATCAAATGTGTCAACATTTGGTATCCCTCTAGAAAATGGCTCACACTCAATTCTAATATCACCTAGCACATCATCACCAATAACATCATTATATTCTCTATTAGGCATTGATAACACTACCGACCAACCACGATGCATTGGGTCGTCAACATAAAATACTTGTTTGACTTGAGAAGCCATAACAAATTGGTCATTCCTATGTCCAATTTTACTCAGATCTACAAGGGTAAATCCAAGTTCGTCGACTACAAGGCCCGAAGTGTTATCTATCCAATCACACCTCAAGACTGGGATTCTAAACTTTTGGTAGTCAAGATCCCAAATTTCTTGAATAACCCCATAAAAACCCATATTGGAGACAATAGGGTTTTTATCCTTGGCACTAGCAACTTGCATAGTATGTGCAAGTAAATAAACTCCACTATTTTGGACAGTTCGCACATCATCCTGTGCCTTGGTGCTAAATTTGACACCATTAATAAGATAGCTCCTATATGATGGCACTACCATGCTTGGACCAACTGCTAACCATCTCAAATTTTCTGATATGCCATTATAATCTTCCCCATTAAATTCACTTTGAACCTACAAATTAAACATATATATTAATTCAATCTAACATATATATAGAAAGAAAGAAAATTAAAATAATAAATTGAATATGTCATTCAATAACATATATACCTTAACACGTAGCCATTGAATGAAAGTGCTATTGTGCTTATCTTGTAGCCACTTTGTTCTCTTTCTAAATTTCGAATAAGTGGTCTTGATGTGGATCATATGTTCCCTACAATTGACACGAAAAAAACACGCATTACGGTCCCTCATATATAAGATAAATATAAGGAGTAATAATATTTAACATGGCTACATATATATGAAAAATTAAACTCATACGTACTCGATATAAGGTAGGACTTCCTCCGTATTCTCCAAGACATATAGATGTGCCTGGTTCAACAAGTCCATATCAACTAAGCCCACTGTGCAACCTGATAATGGCTTTGAAACTCCCATATTCTGGCTTGAAGGCACTCCAACTGTACTAACATCAGATAAATGGTCGGTACAAAACTCTACAGCTTCTTCAGCTATATACCGCTCAGCAATGCAACCTTCGGGACGAGTACGATTCTGAACATACCCCTTTAGCACTTTCATATATCTTTCAAACGGATACATCCATCTAAAATATACTGGCCCACATAGACGAACTTCTCTGACAAGATGTACTACTAGATGAACCATGATATCAAAGAATGAAGGGGGAAAGTACTTCTCAAGCAAACATAAAGTAACTACTACATCTTCTTCCAACTTATCTAGCTTGGAAACATCTACCGTCTTTGCACATAAAGCATTGAAGAAGAAGCACAATCGAGTTATTGCATACCTTGCAGGCTTCTCCAAAACAGAACGAATTGCCACAGGGAGCAATTGTTGCATCAAGGTATGACAATCATGAGATTTAAGGCCAAGAAGTCTTGAATCTTTTAAAGATACAAGATTTTTTATATTTGAAGAATAACCTTCAGGAACCTTCATTCCATAAAAAGAATTCCAAACCGCTCTCTTCTCTGCTCTTGACAAATTCCAAGGCCCTGGAGGCAAGCGAGTACGTCTTTCTCCATACTCGGGTTGCAAATCAATTTTTACCCCCATGTTCAATAAGTCTAACCGAGCAGCAATCCCATCTTTATTTTTTCCAGGGATCTCTAGCAATGTACCAATGATACTATCGCAAACATTCTTCTCAATGTGCATAACATCTAAGGCATGCCTCACAGGGAGGTATTTCCAATACTCGAGATCAAAGAATTTTGATTTCTTCTTCCAACAAACTCTATCACCATCATTCTCACCAACACTTCCCCCAATTTTCGAGCCCCATATGTAATTAATATCTTCAACCATATGCAGCACTTCTTCTCCTGTTAATGGCTCAGGGGGCATGCCATATTCAGGTTTCCCATTAAAAGCTGCACGTTGCCTCCTATATGGATGATTGATTGGTAACCACTTTCTATGCCCAATGTAACAAATTTTGTGGCCATTTTTCAACCTGTGACTAGGTGTATCATCGCCGCATATTGGACAAGCTTTATATCCTTTAACAACACAACCAGATAAGTTTCCATAAGCGGGAAAATCATTAATTGTCCACAGTAATGCAGCTCTGAGTGTAAAGTATTCTCCTATGTGGGCATCATACACTCCTCTAATCCCATCCCACAGAGATTTCAAATCATCAATCAAAGGCTCTAAGTAGACGTCTATATCATTTCCGGGCTGTTTAGGACCGGAAATCAGTATAGTCAACATCATGAACTTCCGCTTCATGCATAGCCATGGTGGGAGATTATATGTAACTAACATAACTGGCCAACAACTGTATCTGCTACTTAAAGAACTGTGGGGATTGAATCCATCCGATGAGAGAGCCAATCTCAAGTTTCTTGGCTCATTACCAAAGTCGGGCCATTTTTCATCAACAAGTTTCCAAGACGGGGAATCCGCTGGATGAGACATATAACCGTCAACTGATTTTCTTGCAGCATGCCAAGTCAAACTCTTAGCTGTCTTATGTGATTGAAACATCCTTTTAAACCTTGGAATTGGAGGAAAATACCACACCACCTTCGATGCCACACCCTCTTTCAAGAACCCATCCTTGGTTTCCTTCCACCTTGAGATACCACAAGTAGGACAATTAGTTGCATTCTCATACTCCTTCCGATACAAAATGCAGTCATTGGAACATGCGTGGATTTTCTCATAACTCATCCCTAAAGCAGACAAAGTCTTTTTTGCCTCGTACATAGAGGAAGGTAGTGTATTTCCTTCTGGAAGAAATTCTCCTTGAAGTATCAATAATTCTGTAAAGCAAACATCACTCATCCCATGTTTTGCTTTCAAATTATATAACTTCACCAAAGCCGACAACTTCGTGTACTTACTGCAACCAGGGTACAAGGGTTCATCGCCATCCCCAATCACACTGGCAAACTCATAAGGATCAGATCCAATATTGGCAAAATCATTATCATCCATCCCTAATTCTTCAGAAACATAACTAAACCTACTTTGCTCATCTTCCACATTTCTACTAGCATTGGTAGTCCATTCCCAAGGTTCTCCGTGCCATCTCCAAATCTTATAGCTTTGGTCAATTCCATTAAAGTATAAGTGTTCCCTTATAATTCCAACCCCAAACAATCGAATATTCCCACATTTAACACATGGACAACGAATCTCAGTTGTATTTCCAATATTTTGTAACGCAAAATTCAAAAATCCTTCCACCCCTAACTCATATGCCTTCGATCTTCTATCCGCATGCATCCATGACTTATCCATCTTACACTCTATCAAATTCATATAAATATATATATATATATTAAAGTGGAAAGACCAGCAATGAAACACTACCTCATTCAAATAGCAGAGAACAAAATGAAAATTAAATATAAAACATGGAAAAGACGACGGTTTATAAAAATAATCGTCGTTTAATATACATTCCGACGACGGCATCTATAGTCACTGTCGTCATTAAGATACCCAGACCCAGAAATTTGAACGGTGTTCTGGTAGCCTAAAGACGACGTTTAATGGAGAAACAGTCGTCTTTAGGCTACCAGTTGCGGCTTAAAACGTAGACGACGGGAGTAAATGAACAACCGACGTATAATAAACATTTGGACGACGGTTTGATCCTTCAACCGTCGTCGTAGTTAAAAAAAAAAACAGCTTAAATCTCCCATCCCCATTCCTTTTCCAAGAACCCATGGCCAAACAAACATAAAAGAACCCAAACAGAGAGCAATTATTACAAGATTGCAAACACCAAAACCCTAATATAGCTACCAACGAAAACATTTATGGATTTAAGAAGAGATTAGGGTTGTACTTACATGGATATTGAGAGAGAGCTGCGAGAATATAACAACTGCTTCAGAGAGAGCTTGGAGAATCTACGTACCCAATGCTTTGAGAGAGAGCTTGGAGAATCTACGTACCCAATGAGAGATCTTGAAAAATCTACGTACCAAATGCTTTGAGAGAGATCTTGGAGAATCTACGTACCCAATGCTTTGAGAGAGAGCTGAGAGAATATAACAAAAGCTTGAGACAGAGCTGAGAGAATTAGGATTAAAGGGACTAGAGTTGTACTTACATGGATATTGAGAGAGAGCTTGGAGAACGAAAACTTTCAGACAAATTTATGTTGAAGAGAGAGAATGAACTATTTGAGGGTTAAAGGGAAATTCTGAAAATTTTAAGTCGCGGTCAAAAATTTTTAAGTACCGCGTTTTTCAACCACGACGGTCAACACTTATAATGACGTCTAATAATTACTTACAACGGCGGGTATAATACATTTACGACGTTGTAAACACTAAAGACGTCGCTATTTTATAACTGACGTCGTCAACCGAATTCAATTAGTCTTTGTTAATGTAGTTGACCAAAAACAGCGGGAGAAAACCGGCGTCGTTTCAAAAAACCCTAAACCCTAAACCCTAAACCCTAAACCCTAAATTGTAAAATAATTTTTAAAAAATACACAAGTACGAGAAAAATGAACCGAAAATTGCTATGGATTCCTTACAACATTGCCTTCTACAATAGTAGGCTAAAATATGGATTTCATAATTTTGAATTTATGGGCACCAATGGATCACATAAACCTTAGGGTTATGTTATGTAAAGTATAAGGAGTACAATGCTTTGTCTCTAAATTTGTTTGAATTTTGTTATCATTTGAACTTTGAAAACTAAAATTACATTTTTCAGGCCTTAACGGGCAAGATATTGTCTCAATCAGTGCATAGAATTTGCCGGTATATTTTTCGGATTTTGTTTTGAATATATTATTAATATTAGTAATTAAATACAATAAAAAAATATTTCCAAAATTATATTTTTTAAAGCTTTAGGATAGAGACAATATTCCAATGCTTGGTAGTTTTCAGTATAATTTTTGGATATAGTTATGAATTTAATATGGATTTAAATAAAATATAAAAGTCAATAACAATTAAAATAAAAATGACTTAGCCGACGTTGTATCCCTTTACAACGACATTAAACATAAAAAACCGACGTTGAAACTATATTTAAGAATATACACAGGATGAATTAATTATAAACCGTCATTTTAGTGAATATAACGGACGTTGTTTAAATATATAAAGGCGGATATTTAATAATATCCGCCTTTGTATAATATTACAACGTCGTTAATGTTATACTAACCGACGTAGTATATGAATACAAATTCATTTATAAAGGATGAATTAATTATAAACCGTCGTTGTTACTAATATTAAACGTCATTTTAGTGTATATAACTGACGTTGTATATATATATAAAGGCGAATATTTAAGAATATCCGCCTTTGTATAAGATTACGACGTCGATAAGGTTATACTAACCGACGTAGTATATGAATTCATATTCTTTTATGCAGGATGAATTAATTATATACCGTCGTTGTTATTTCTATTACACGTCATTTTGTTGTATATAGCTGACGTTTTTTTTTTTATACAAAGGCGGATATTTAGAAATATCAGCCTTTGTATATTATTACGACGTCGATAAGGTTATACTAACGGACGTAGTATATGAGTACAAATTCATTTATACAGGATGAATTAATTATAAACCGTCGTTGTTTTGACTATTACACGTCGTTTACTGCAATACGACCATTGTGTACACGTATGAGACGTGTAAATTAGAATCAGACGTCGGTGTTTGGGAACTAAACAAATTTTTAAACAAAATTTAATTTTGTTGATTTTTGTTCTCTTGATTACAACAAAATATTTATATACATTTTAAATAATCTAAATTAAACATTGTTCATAAATATTTATCTACATCAATTATCCTTCGGTAATTGCTTGTTCACGAATTCTGCCCATTCATGCCTAACTTCGTCAATATCCTTTTGTGTATACTGAAGTTTATCTTTTTTCTTGTCAAACTGCAAAATAAACCAAAAAACCGACGTGTTAAAAGAATACAAACGAGGGTTAAACAAAAATATGACGTAGTAAAATAAAGAAAGTATATCTAAAATGTTGCGTTTTACCTTCTTTTCGAAATTTAGGTCTGGATCATGAATTATATCTCTCATGAATCGCATCACGTAATAGCCACACTCTACACTTGTTGGTTGTTCAGGAGTGCCGTGTAGATTTTTCCAAATGGCCTGCTGTTTACGTGAATTTTTGTTTATATGAATGTTAAACATTTTAATTGGCCTGTTACAAGAAAACAAAGGGTGTTAAATACAAATAGTAACCGTCGTGGTAAATCAGTCAAAACGACGGAGTTTTTTAAACCAAGACGTTATATTTTGTTTAAAACGGCGGTAAAACCTAACCGTCGTTGTGTAACGTTATAACGTCGGTAAGAGTAAAAAACGTCGTATGACGAAAATTGTGCAGAAAAAATTAAAACGTTCTTAAATAAAACGCAAACGACGTGGTAGTTAAATTAAAACGACGTTTTTAAGAAAATACTGACGTGGTAGTTAAATTAAAACGTCGGTAATATCTTCCCGTCGTTATATTATATAATAACGTCGGTATTAGTAAAAACCGTCGTTTATTTAAATACTTTATAGGAAAAATCATAAATCAGAAGAAATCAACTTACGTATTCACTATATTTTTCATTTCGTCGTCAACCATGCGTTTTGGCAGTGAATTCATGTAATAGGCAGTCTCTGTTAATGGTCTCACAATTACCATCACCCAATGACCCCTGCACATAATGATTCATATTAGAAAGAAAAATATTAGAAGCCTGGATTATAAGGCAGTGAATTCATGTAATAGGAAAATACTTTAAATGGTACTAACCCTGGATTATAAGGGACCAAGAAAAATTGATTCCCATCTGCTGTATTCAGGCGGTTTGACAGGTTTTTTATTCGGTCTGATATTGATCCAACTCCAGAGCTCACTAGCCCAGGGTCCACGAGGCCAACAAGGTTTACAAGATTTGCCATTTTTAAATAGTCAAATAGGAACCTAAATATATGAAAGTCAATTAAATGAGATTTTAATTTAAAAGAAAGGAAAATGTAAAACAAAATGGGATTAGGGAGAATTACCTCATGTATACTGATATCACTGTGGTCCCTATCTCAACCATTGAACCAAACTGCAAAACATCCTCAGTGAAGAGGAAGGTATCATGCTCAATGCCAAACACTTCCCTGGGCATGTGAATTGTTAGAGCCTCGTTACCATTAGGCAACAACTTGGTCTGGAAATGTTGGCATAAGGCTAAAAGAGGAGGCGGCATATCTAGCTTTGAGAGATCCTGTTTAAAGAAATTAATAAAGAAATATAAGTTAGTTTGTGTGTGAACTAAAATAAACGACTCTAACTAAACAAAAAAAACAGACGTGGTATATAATATAAACGACGGTTTCTCGTTAATACTGACGTTGTATTGAATTTATAACGTCGCTATTCTATAGAAAGGTCGTCTAATATAAATACAGTTAATGAAATCATGAAATGAACGACGGTTTATAAAAGCGTCGTGGTATATAACTAAACACGACGTGTCTTGTAAGAAACAGACGTATTTACCGTCGTTATTTTAAATTTTAACGTCGGCTATTAAAAGGAGCGACGTCTTTTTAAAATTTAAAAAGCAGAAATATAAATAAGCAGAGATTTTACCGTGTCCTCTTTCTCTTTTGCAGCAGTATCAGCTTCAGGCTTCGGATCTTCTAATTCCAAAGCTAGGGGTCTGATATTAGTGGCCCCAGAGCAGCTTGCCTTATCAGACATTGGATTTTTTGGGCTTTGATCTTGAGGGGGTAAAATAATTGGAGGAATTGGGGTTTGGAGCATCTGGCTGGGATCAAAACTAGGAACTAGTTGACGGATATATGCCAACAAAGTCTCCCTCTCTGCTCTGACTGCTTCCATTATAGTTTCCCTTGACTTCGCCTCAATCCTCAAGGTCTCTTCTCTGACTGCCTCCCTCACACTTTCCTTCAATTTGTCACCAAATTTCACTCTCTGCTGCTTCGGCAAATTGAAGAACTGAGTTGGGGTAACGCCAGCACCAGCTCCTCTGACTCTCCCACCATGCTCCGGGGTTCCCAAAGCCAGAGTCAAGATATCATTGCTCCCGGAGACAGTCAGAGTGCCTTTGGAGACTTGCTTTTGCAAATCATCCTAAAAGAAAGAAAGAGAGATTGTTAGAACCTGAGAAGGGTGTATGACAGATACATATACCGACGTTGTAAATTATAAACAACGACGGTTTTTATTAAATGACAGACGTGGTATTAATTTAAAACGTCTATATATAAATACCGTCGTTGTTTATACTTTACAACGTCGGTATATAAAAATACGTCGTATATTCAAAATAAAACAGATTAAGACATAAATTAAAAACCGTCGTATATTCAAAGTAAGACGACGGATTATTAAACAAACAGACGTAGATGTACAATTCCATACGGCTGCACAAAATTACCGTCGTTGTATAATCATTCTAACGTCTAGATAAGATAAAACCGTCGTAAGTTTTAATGAAGAAGTGAAAAAACTCGATTGAAATATGCATTCTTTTCCAGAAATTGTGCACCACAAAATTCAGTGAAATAGACAGAGAGAGGGAGAGTGTGTGCGTGAGTAAACTTAAAACAAAAATGCAGTTCATAGAATAATTTAATCCGTCGTATTAATTCTATCTAGACGTCTACTTTATTCAAAAACCGACGTCCTATTCACTTTTAAACGTCCGTAAATTAAGCCTGTCGTGGTGTTCACTTTATAACGTCGCTTATATAAATATAAACGACGTCTATACCAAAATAAAACACTCTGTTTTTCAAATTTAGAACAGAGTTAGTGAGACTTACGATTAGTTTTGCCTTCTCTGCAGCCTTTGGATCAGGGATGTTTCCTGATTTATCTTCTCTTGCTTTCTTCCACAGAACAGCTCGATCGATTTCTTGACCTTCGGGCATGGTTTCTACCAATTGGTCCGCCAAACCAACATACCCTTTTCTAGACAACCTATGGTTGTACTCCAATTTCTCCCTCCTCTCCTTCTGCTCAGCATGCTTAGCTTCAAAATCTGGGGTTAACCTTGAAGCTACGAAGGCATCCCATTGCGATTTCTCTATGAACTTATAAAGCGTAGGGGTTTCTCTTAACCTCTCCCTGTCATGTGCGTAAGGAAGGATATACTGCCTAGTTACGTTATACTTGAAATCCTTCCATTTTTTGGCGGCAAACTGCAAGACCAAGTTCTTGTAACGATCCCCAATAACATAGGACATTTGAACAGCTTCCCAAATCTGCTCCTTCACGTCCTTGGGTAATTGTTTCCATTTCTTGTCCACAAGAGGGACTCTGGTGCGTGCCAAAACACCAATGTAAGACTGCATCTCAACAGCAGCCTCGCCATGTGGTTAGCCATCTTTATTGAACTCAACCACAGGCTTAACCTTCTCAATTTTCCTCTTCACAACACGGCTCATTGTGCTGATACCGCGGCCAGATTTTGGCTCCTCAACAAATGCGGCTGTGCTCGAGTCTTTCTCTGAGGTTGAGGAATATCTCATCCTCTTCGAGGGTTTGCTTTGAGTTGATTTTTCAACTTCCACTAAACCTGTTTTGGGTTCATCCCCTTGTGCCATTGAACCTGCTGTGGCCTTTGATGCTTCAGCTTCCTTGTTTTGAGATTTCGAAACCATTTTTGATTAATCTGCCAGAAAAACAACGTCGGTTATTAAAAATAAACGACGTAATAATATAAAAACAACGACGGTTTTATATATTTCATGACGTAAATATTCATAAACTACGTCGGTTATTAAATTACAAAACTAGTGTACTTCTCTCACTAGACGACGGTTTTATCTTGTTTCCGACGTATTAATTGTCACACCATGACGGTTTTAGCCACCGTCGTGGTGTGTCCATTCCATCGTCGAAAACAGGACAGAACTGTCGTCTTTTGGCGTCGTGAGGGTATCTACTTATGTATTTAATCAAAACCAGTGAAAGATTTCTTCAATTTGACAGAATCTAGTTTCCAGACAACTACGGCATGCAAATGAAAAGTAAAAAAAGGGAAGAGAGTGAGAAAAAACCTTGAATAACACCGGCGTGCAAAGAAATGTTTCCTTCCGACGAAGACGAAGACCAAAATGGTGATTTGGACGATGAAGACGATGATTCAGACGATGATGCTAGGTCAGGTGACGAAAATGGTGATTTGGGAAATGAGAGGGAAACTACGATACTTTATCGGGAAGTGAAAACCGTAAAATATTAGGTCAGGTGACGAAAAGTTTATATATTTTCCCAGAGTTCAATACAACGACGTTGTCATTAACAAACCGCCGTATTATTTTGTTATAACGACGGTAGATAATTCATAAATGACGTGGTTATCACAACTGCCGAAAGACTTTTGGAATTCCGATGTGGTTATGACGGCGCTTTTTTTCTCGAAACTGACGTTGTACTTGTAATTTCAACGACTGTGTATTTTAATAAACCGACATGGTTACTTTGCGGTTCTGAAAACGACGTCGTTCTCTTTTTAATACGCGCCAAATGACTTTTGGATTTCCGACGTGGTTATGACGGCGCTTTGTTTCTCTAAACTGACGTTGTACTCTTAAATTCAACGACTGTGTATTTCAATAAACCGACGTGGTTACTTTGGTTCTGTTCTCTTTTTAATACTCGCCAAATGACTTTTGGATTTCCGATGTAGTTATATCTAAACTGACGTTGATTAGTCAAATATGACGTCGCTATGTATATTAGAACTGACGTGGATATTTACTCCATTTTGTTTAAATAGGATTTTTTAACGCGGTTGTTAACTCTCAGTTTTCAATTAGGGTTGCAGAAATTGTCTTTCTGAAAGCAAATGGGTTTGCAGAATGATTCCTCACAAGACCAAGCATGGGTTTGCTACATCCTCCTGTGTAGCAAGGGTGAAACCAGCTTGAGAACCCGCGTGGGTGTTCCTGATGCTCGCAGAGACGGACTCAGGTGGTGGCTGTAGCTGGGAGTGGGCTTGAGGTTCAGAATGAGTAGGTGGTGTCTATTCATTCTGAACCTCAAGCCCACTCCCAGCTTCACCCCAAAGGCACAACCCACAACAGGTTCTAAGGCTGGTTCCACCTTGCTACACAGGAGTTTTGAAGTTGATCACTGTGGAAAAGGGGACTACAATGTAACCAGGAATCGAGGAGTGAGGGTTCACACTTTGTTGATTTTGATTTTGTTTTTCAGGAATCGAGGCTGTGCAGGAGCTTGAGAACAAGAGGAAGGAGAGGGCCCAGCTTGCATATGAGAGGAAGAAACAGTTTGTTGATTTTGATTTTGATTTTGTTTGCCACGATGTATTTGCCAAATTTGTGTTCATATTTAACACGAAGAGATTTGCATTTTAAGATGAAAATGTTGTTGAGGATTGAGAATTAAATTTTTTTTTGTGTTAAGAAAGATATTACCAAAATAAAAGAAAAATTAATTAATTTTAAAAAGCTATAAACATAAGACGGCGGTTTACAGAGAGGGCAGACGTATAAATTGAAAAAATACGACCGTAATTTGAACTTAGGACGTGGTAAATAAAAACGACAGTAGTGTTGTAGGTACCGTCGTAGTATACTCCAAAATAATAAGTCGGCGGTTTACAGAGAATGCACCGTCGTAGTATACAGACGTTGATTCCACTATATTATACGACGTGGATTAAGAACAGTTGGTCGTGTTTAGTTAGGAGTTAACACGGCAGGTTTTTTGGTGAACTGTAGTCTTTATTTTCTACGTCAGTGTATTCATACCTGCTGTCGTTGTTTTTTGGTCAGATTTTAACACTGAAGAAATCCTTTTTTAAAAACGACGGTTTTTTATTTGTACGCGTCGTCTTTTAAAAATATTGAACAGTAAATCACTTATCCACGACGGTTTTTTTTTATACCGTCGTCTATTTAAATACAACGACGGTTTTATGTTATGCCGTCGTCTTTTTCTGGTCGTCTTTTTCCATTTTTGTAGTAGTGTTGGCACATTAATCTCAACTATTGTGCCACTTGCAACAATGTTTGCCTTTTCGCCGAAAGCCATTTTGCATTCTTTCCCCTAATATGCATATAAAAGACAAGTCACAAATATAATACAAGCTAAACATATCAATTTTAGCAAGCATTTATATCAATTAAGTAGAAGATGGAGTCAAAGAAAGAGATCGTAGAGGCCTAGGAAAAAACCAAAGGACTAGGAAGCTTCACAATTAATATTCACGAGCTTGGCTTACAAATTAATTAAGTAAGAGATTGCGGGTGGTCTATTTAACTGTAGAATCTAATGTCATTGCCTTATTGGGTAAATGAGAATGAAGAATATAAACTTTTTTCCTACTTAATAACAGTATCTTGGACAAATATAGCCGAACAATGTACTATAAATTGAACCCTAACTAAATGAGCTCATTTCCAAAAAATTACTCATGTTTTAATGATGCATATCCAGTTTATCCTATAGCTAGCATTTAGAGTACGTCACCAAAAAAAAAAACTCAAATTTAAGCATGGCATGAAAAAGTGCAAGAACTTGTAAATTTTGATGAAATACAAGTGTACTTACAGCAGTCAGAAGATCAACAGTTGCAGTAACAGATCTGATCCCTCTTTGACAACCCTACAAATTAAGGCTAACACAAATTAACATATATGTAAAGTAAAGAGGTTAAGGAGCACCGTAATCTTGTTGTGGTTCTTTTTTTGTGTTTGATCATTTATCATCAATATATTTTTTGATGAAGTAGAAGAACTTCAATTAGAAACTGAGCTGTTCTTAAGGTGGCATCATTAAAACTTTGCCTTAAGAAATCCCCACGGAAAAAAGAGAGAACCACACAACTCAACTAACTAACAATACTCCACTGGTTTGCCCTATCTTCTATTTTGTGGCCTTAGTTTGATCGTTTATCATCAATTTAATTAGAGGACCAAGTAATGGGTTTGCTTAAATAATTAAAAGAAATAGACACGGCAATTAAAAGAAATAGTAATGGGCAGCCTAACAAACTTTCAAGGGTCTCTTGGAATATTAGTTTGAGAGTAAGAGAAGCAAAGCAAGGCAGAGTCAACTTGGACTAGAAAACTGTAAACATAGAAATTGAAACTTAGTAAAAATAAAAATAAAAAGCTAATCTACTAATAGAAGTTACAGCCACCTTCAGGTGTATTGAACATGTAAGGAATGTTTAAAAACCCACCTTAAATTTGAAATTTCCAACAAACTACCCAAACTGATAAATGTTCTATCTTAGATAAAAGAAAAATTCAAAACCTAAACTGACAGATTATACTTAGAAAATAGCAAAACCACTTGTCAAACTAAACACATGGACTTTGAAACTGATGGTGGCAATTTGTGATGTCAATTACATAAATGGTCAATACCAAGCCAAGCTCTACGTATTTTACTAACCCAATTATGTTTATAGTTTGGGGGAAAGGGAAATGCTTCGAACTGATAGATGAAATCACACAATCGTTGACTTAAACTTCCGTCTGAGTGTCTGGGCTTGAGAAATTGTGTGAGCTGGCTATAGAATCGTCGAATGGAAGAATGATTCTCACTGTGAATTGTAATGGTTGAGCATCTGAGGGTTTTAGCAAGAATGGGGCAGTGATGGAGGAGAGAGAAGAAAGAGAGAGTTTCAGAGGGACTGAAGGAGAGTTTTGTTCAGGAGATGAATTTTTAGGGTACAGTTTCAGAGGGAGTCAAAAAATTGAGAGGGAGTTAGAAGAATTGGGGCTAGAGTTTGAGAGGGAGCTGAAGTTTCAAAGAGTGTTTGCGCCGTTGGTGACCATAGCTGCTCTTCCGAGCTCGAATTTGAAGATGGTTACTGTTTGACTATTGAACATATATTGCGCCTATAAAAAATGCTTATATTATATAAAATGACAGGACCCGACCCAAATTCCACTTTAGAATCTGTATCGAACCCTATGTGTGTCCTACACCTGGCAGGTGCCGAACACACTTGACCAAATTACCCTTCTAACGAAATCCAAAGTTTCTTTAGGGTTTGACTTCTGCCGAAAATTTGGCAAAGTCTCCCTTGTAAATACTCGTTTCCCAAAACTTTACACCTGTACGAAAATCAATTTATAACCACAACCGTTCAGCATGCACCAAGTTTGAATTCAAGCAATCCAAAAACAGAACTTTACGCCTCAGGCCTTACAGAAATTCTAGGGCAATTTCAGAGCAATACTAATCTATTTAATTACAAGAGAAGCACGGGTACGTGAGAATATCCTACATAGTGGAAAAAGGATGAGTCACGGGTGATGATCGTCTTGTGGTGGTGCTCTGGTACACGACTACTGCCTGGGGGCGCAAAACATTTTGAAGTGTGAGTGGACAAAATAAAGTTTGGGAAAATAGAATATTAACATACTAACCCCACTGTTAAAACATTTAGAAAAATTGATTATATTCATTTTCTATATTCGTAGAAGAATTTAAGACATGCATATTTATATACATATAATTGATCATGCGTTCAATTAGATCACCAAAACCTTTTGAAAGCATTGTAAAGAAATAATTCCTTTCCACCTAGGTATACCCATAATAAATCCATCAATTCCATGATCTTTATATTCATTTCCCACATTATACCGTCAATTCCTTGCGTCGCATAGGGAGCATGATTGTGGATGCTCTAAGTCAGCAACTTAATAATTTTTCTGATCAAATTAACGAAATGGTGTAACGTGGCTCACAAAACAAAAGTTCATGGGGAACATGTGGTCATTCTAAAGTTCAGGGGCAAACTAAGACAAATTGCAAAGCAAAGAGGGAATTTCAAAAAATAAAACTGCAATGAACTATTACTCCATAACAAAACAATGTATATATCAATGAAGAGCATCCACGATGATGGGGTGTAAATTTGGGTGAGACAGAGAACAAGTTGGTTGTTGAGCATGCTTTGAGTTTTCTTTTAGAGGTTCGATGAGTTTGTTGGGTTGTTGTAAGGATGGATTGAGCTCGCTTGAATTTTTATCTCCAGAACATTTGGTGGACAAAACCTGTGAACACTTGTAACCATCCACACCACAACCATGCTTGTATGTGGCTCCTGCCCACTTAAGCGTATCAGTTGGTTTGGAATAGAAAAATGTATTAGGGCTCGTTCGGTATCATTTTCTGAGAATGGTTTTTGAGATTGAAAACGAGAAAACGAATTTGCATTTTCAGGATTCGAAAATGCATCACGTAGATTAACAGAAAATTGAAAAAAAAGTGAAAACGTGTATGGTAGGACAATTTGAGAATAATAATATATGAGTTGTTTTTCAAATATATTTTTGCTAATTTCAATTCTAAAAAATATATTTAAAAAAATTCTGATATTTTTTAAATGCTAAAATTATTATAAACAATGAAAAATGTATAACTAAAATAATAATAAAAATTCTAATGTTAGAAAAACCTAGATAATAAAATTATATTATCTTTAGTTTAAAATAAATATGGAATTGAATAATATATTATGGTTTTATCATAAAATTAATATACATTGGCATAACAAAATAAAATAATGAAGTGCAACGAAAACACTGAAAATTGAACATAAAAATAAAATAAAATAAAATAAAATTTCGGACCAATACACTGGGTAGAAAATGAAAATGAAAATTTGGTGTTTTTAGTTTTTGTACATGAGTTTGAATTTTTTTTGACAAAACGAATTCCAGTGAAAAGAAAACAACATATCTTTTTGGTAGAAAATGAAAACGGGGTCATCAAAACGTTACCGAACGGCTCCTTAGTTTGCATGGATTTATTTGATATTTGCTTGGCATGACATGTGCACTATTCAAACTTGTATAAAAATACCTTTATATTTAGTTACTAAATGTCACAACCCGATTCGAGAATAAGGAATATTCCTGAATCAAGGTGTGAGTGATACCATAGTCATAAGAATAAAACCCTACAACTATGATATGATGAGAAATAGAGCCACAAATAAATATAAATTTACTTAACAACACAGAAATCAGAGTCGTAATGTAACAACCCGGTCCTAATTTAATAATTAAATATTAAATTATTCAAGAAAAAGATGATTTTACCACAGGAATATTTTAATAGTATAAAAGTTAACTTTTTGATTGGGAAATAATTTGGGAATTTCAGTTATACTTTTGCGTAGAGTACGTCGAGACGAGTTCGTACACATGTAGTGGGCTCAAATCGGAGCCGTAACGGAGAAGTGGCGATCAAAAATGGTTCAATGGCAAACTTGTAAATTTTTTAAAGTTGGATTTTTTAAAAAAAATCAGAAACCTCTTTCTCTCTCCTCCACACTTATGGCTCCCTCTCTCTATCCTCTCTCTCTCTCAGAAACCAAATCGGAGCCGTAACGGAGAAGTGGCGATCAAAAATGATGAACCTATGGGAACTCCCGGATTGGTGATTGGAGGTCATGGGCCCCGCAGGCTCGGTTGACCAAGTTGGATAGTTGGACCCTTCGGTTGACCGTGAGTCTTCCGAGGTAGCTTCACCCTTTAAGAAGAACTAGAACGACCTTATTAACGAGTCTTAACTATTAGTGGAGCTATGTTGAGTTTGGAGGGATTTTGGGATTTGTCTTTGTGTTATCGTATGGAATCTCTTGTTTAATGGGTTTATATGAATATGGAATGGAAATATATATATATATATATAGATTGCTAATTGTGAATATTTCTATTATTTCGATATTTGAGATTATATTATAATATTTTATGGTATTTCTAAATGTTATCTCCGATATTTGAAGATTATGCATTATTGGTGGTGATGGAATCTCTGGGGGTAGTGGTTATTTAATTATTTGTTATCATTTATTTATTTATTTAGTTATCTATTACGATTAAGATTATTACTATAGTATCGGAATGGTTTGTTAATTGGATTTCAGTGTAATTAGTAAATTAACTAAATAGCTAAGTTCATGTCTATATATATATATACTCAAAGGTTTGAAAATGATGAATTATGGACACTAGTTCTCAACAGTAAGTGGTGTAAATTTCAAGGTAGTTGAAAACTGATTTTTGGAAAGTTGGGAAAAGAATTTAAGTATGGTTTGTGAAATAAGAGGAAATTCAAGATAAGCTTTAGAATATGGTTTTCAAACCCACCTCAGGAGTACCCCCTAGTTGCCTTTGAAAATGGATTTGTCATTTATGACATTGCCCAACAAGTTTCGGGGATGCCTGAACCGTGTGGTGCGAGGATGTGCATTCTTGGGCTGACTACATATCGCCTGAGTTCTGCGAGGAATGCGGCTCATGTTGACTAAGGGTCTCTTGAGGCCTGCAAGGAATGCGGCTCGGGTGACTTTGTGTTTCCAAGGCTTGCGAGGATGTAACAGACAAGGTAGTTGGAATTGACGGAATATTATCGTAATTGACGATATATTAAAGGTATTGACGGAATATGAATGGGGGTACGCCTAAGTGGAAAGCATAGAATTTTCTAAGTTTTAAGGTTTTGTAACAGTTCACAATTATTTTCTTAAGCGATGAGTTTATTTTTACATGTAAAAGAGGGAAACATATGTTATCTAAATTATTGATATTGACATTAAGTTTTCACGTGTTCAATACTATTTAAGAATTTTCTCGTTTTCCTACTTCTCTGTGATAAATTAATTATTATTATTATATATATATATATATATAAATATTTGTATACGAGTCTTCTATGAGTTTCAAAGGAAAGGTTAAAAGTGCCTTTGGAGCTTGTTTGAGTTACATATACGTGTAGGTAAAATAAAATACGCAAGCATATATAAACTAATTTATGAATTAGAGGAAACTCCTTGAGTAGCCTACTCACGTGAAAATAAGAACTATTTTGAGAATTGGAGAAGTTGGAAAATATTGCTTTAGAGTTTGTGAATATTTTTTAGTATGTCACTAACATGAGAACTTGGATTGTTTTGCAATCACATTGAAATATAACAATTGCTAAAGATATACACGTGCAACATAAGGAGAAAAAAAAAACTACGTGTGGCTTGTAAAGGGTACGTAGACAACCTGGAGTTACTAGGTGCAGCCGCGAGATAAAGTGATTAAAAAGCTGTTCAGTTAAATTATTTTGAAATCTATTAACGTAATCATGTTGTTTCAAAAGTTTGGATCAGTTTCTGTTGGCATAACATTTTATTTGACTTTGAGAGGCCTGAGGCCATAAAGTTTTGATGTTTGGTCGCTTGAATGGTATTATTGTGCATACTGGACGTTGGGATTATAAAAATCCTGTCTTATACAGGTAAAAATTTTGGGAAACGAGCGAATTACAGGGGAGACTCGGTCGAATTTTGGGCAGGAGTCAAACTTGAAGAAAAGAATTTTGGGAAACTTAGATGGGCATTTTGGTCAAACGTTCCCAGCACTTGCCCGGTGTCGGACATGCACAGGGTTCGGCTCAGATTACAAAGTGGAATTTGGGTCAGGTCCTGTCACGTAGTAGCTCAAAGTTAGTTACACACACAAGAGTAATATTCCAACAATTTATTCCTTAATAATTTTACAAACAGTAACTAACAACACTGATCTAGTCCTCTGGTGGAACTTCTCCTTCCTCAGGATTTGTATAGGAACCTGCATCATCTATTAAGGTGTGAGCATTTTAATGCTCAGTAGAGTGCTGTAACATGCCCCTTCAAAGCCAGCTATCACTGCTAATCAAAGTGGCATGCATTAAACAATTACAAGATAAATGTATTATGTATATGGGGGAAGAATGGGAGGAGGGTGTGCTGTTGCCCTCCATGTTTCAGATTTTTATTTTTATTTTTTATATAGCCTACAAGGGTATTTTGGTAATTTTCACACATAGGGGTATTTTGGTCACTTTGGCCCAAAATTCAGAAATTATCTCCTACGTGTTCGTTTTGTCAACTATTATCGTCTCACTTCAAAATCACTTGATAAAACACCCATAATCATTCTTCCCCATAATATTATTTTTCACTTAAATATGAAAATCCACTTTGAATTTTTTGGGGTATTACATCCTACCCTCCTTAAAAGAAAATTCGTCCTCGAATTTAAGTACTATACTCCTTGTACGAATTGGGTTGTCTTGTTCTCATTTCATACTCCTAATTCCGCAAGCATTCTTTTTTCTCTGAATCATTATACCTCCAAAATCCTCCATATGTATCATGATCTCTTTTATCCGATCATTTAACGCACAACTTCTATTTTAGATATAACTCTCTATCTCAAGACACAAGAATGTACACTATAATACTTTGCAAGTTCCAAATTCGTTCCTAGCACTTACTGATCTTCAAGAACCTTGTACTGTCAAGGACTTAGTCATATCTAACTTAACCGAAAGAACTAATTACATTCATGCATATTTTTATTTTCAATATTCATCACTGGGAATCACCATACATATTTCAAAGCCTATTTAATCTATAAATACCATCAACGTGTTCTTACACCTCATGAGCTGAACTTTCAATTTTGATACAAATATCTTATAAGTGATCACCAATGTTTTCAAAATGATTTGATTACAGCGCCCACATTAAGTTGTTTCCATATCTCTAAAAATCATGCGCATATCCTCCAAAGTTACCTTATAATCCCATTTTATATTCACTTAAAAAGAAATTTGTAACCATTCCTTTTACCACAAAACTTATAATCCTTTCATATATATATATATATATATGTAAGATCCATTTCGTAACTTTAATCAACTAGAATCTTCCAAACATAATGTCATCAATATCAATATTTCTTTCTTAAGTATCTACAAGAAATTTCAACTTAGGATTATTAACTCCAAGAATTTTCTATTCCACATGCATCTTTGTTTATGGATCATATCCCCAAATCTAAAATAATTTCAATCCTTTATGAAGAATCATAACAATACCACCCGCACATAAATAAAAACTCAAGTCACTTAAACAATCAAATTTGAAATCATATATTCCTAAGTAACTAATCACCCAAAACTTACAACCTTTCTCCAATTGCATCCGAGTTATCTTAATGATTTCATTACAGGCATCCTCCAATTTATACACTTCTTTCAATTACTATTCTTACAATCATAAAATCATATGTTTCCATAAATGCATCTCCAAAAGTATTAATCAAACTTCCTCTTCAAAGCCTAATTGTTTCACACAACACATTTACTTTTTAATTATCAACACAATTTTCCATTTAACACCGATATTATTCAGTTAGAACTACAACTTTTTAGCCTTGCCATTCCCTACATATAGAGACGATACTGTGTGTACTGGTCTTTGCGGAATATTGACGCCCAATCAATATTCCTATTACCAGGAACATATTCAAGATTTAGGGATGATGAGAAGTCTCCATGTATGCAATCTCATTACATAGCTCTCATATCTACTTGTGTATTCCTTGGACTATGGTTGTTCTACATATTGAAAGATAATATAGGATGATTTAATGTATAAAACAACATTTCTTGCCCATTGATAACATAATATGTCTTTTATCAAAGATGTCCTTAACTCTAACTATTACATAATTAGTTGGCTTTAACATGGCATATTTCTAACAATGAACTCACTCCCTTCTAAACCCACTAATTCATACTTTAGGGCATCAAGCCTACATGTCTCATACCATGCATTTTACCACCGTGGCTCTGAATACCTTAAAATATAAATTAGTGCCCATCCGTCTCTTACCCCATGTTTATTTTGTTTACAAATTTCTCAACTTTCACTTTTCATTAGAGGCCTTACTCTCATCACCTCAATATATTCAAGCCCTACTCCCGTCACCTAAATATATTCCACTTTTTTTTTCCTTAAATATATCTAAAGCCTTCTCACACCCTTAAACTACACAAAGACCCAACACAACTGTATTTATGACCCATATGTAATGCAACACAAACGTTCATTAATCTTTGCAGAATGATAATAATTCAAATAAAAATAAAAATATTTCAAATTTAATCACATGGATAGTAATATTCAACCAACATCATATAATATTCAATAAACATTCATAAAACAATAACAATAGTATGCACCTAACAATATCCACCAAGCAAAACAACAAGATATTCATATTTAGTACTATATATAAATACCAAGATTAAAAGTGATATAGTCTAATCATTGAGGAATCAGGAAACCCTACCTCGCATTCAACCACTACTACAAAAAAGGCAAAAGACGACGGGAATTCACCATCGTGTATCTGTTTTTCAAACCGTCGTGAAATTGACCGACATCTTTTACAGAAGCAACCACGACGGTAAATCCCCGTCATTGTTAAAACCAACAACGTCATTACAAAATAACAACCGACGTCTGTATATTGAAAAATGAGCCAAAAAAATTGTTAAGGATAAGAATAAACGACCAATTTAACAAACAAACGTCATTTTAAAATCAATACATGACGTATTTTAACAGAACATGGCCGTAAACAACTGATTCCACGACGAAAACTAAAACTCACAGCCGTTACATATACCTTTCACGACACATGATCAAACAAGAAACGTGAAATACAATTATGACGTCTTTAAATAAACAACAGACGACGTTATTGATGCAAACTACGTCACCACTATGTATATAATCGTCGTGAAATAGATTTTCCACTTCATTTTTACCATAAATGTTGACGTGGAAAGAGAGGTTAGGGCCATTACTTACGACGCATTTATTTCTACCGACAGCCGTATTTCAGATTTTATACGTCATCTTTACCAAAATGATCGTCGTCTAATATCTCTGAGACGGCAAAGTTTGTCAGTCGATCATCGTGTAAATCATTTTTAACGACATAAGAATAAAATAAACAACGCAGATATTCCTATATAACATCGTTTATGTAAAAGAACGACGTCCAAATAGCTCTTTACGTCGACAAATTTACCTATGGATTTCAAATACCGTCGTGCATTGTTCTCTTTCCGCTTCATTTATGAGATAAAAAGCAACGTGGTATAGATTTAAAACGACGAGTTTTGGGTTGATACGGACGAGTTCATATTCTAAGACGTCGTCGTTTGTAACGTTCAGGTTAGATATCTTGACGCGGAAGCCTTTTGTGGAACTAAAAGACGACGTAGATTATATGTTGATGGTAATAGATATTTTTTAGACGTCGGTATTATGGGATTAGAACAGACTTCTATTTTTCACATTTGTATCAGGACCGTCGTTTTTGTAATCTTGAACCAGTATTTTTTGTACTAATTGTTTCGTGGCCAAAACCTGCATAATGAAAGTGAAGTAAACACATTACAATTTATTACAAAGTTAATCTCATACACTGCCATTTAGGGCATATGTAATTTCATAAATTACAAGAGCATCATTCAATCCATATATCTTCACGCCCATCTCGAATATTTTGACTCCCAAACTCACCCATCAGTTCATCAAATGTGTCAACGTTTGGCATCCCTCTAGTAAATGGCTCACACTCAATTCTCACATCACTTAAGACATCATCATCAATAACATCATTATATTCTCTATTAGGCATTGATAACACTACCGACCAACCACGATGCATCGGGTCGTCAACAAAAAATACTTGTTTGACTTGAGAAGTCAAAACAAATTGGTCATTCCTATCCAATTTGGTAAATCCAAGTTCGTCGACTACAAGGCCGGAAGTATTATCTATCCAATCACACCTAAACACTGGGATTGTAAACTTTTGGTAGTCAAGGTCCCAAATTTCTTGAATGACACCATAAAAACCCATATTTGAGGCAATTGAGTTTTTATCCTTGGCACTAGCAACTTGCATGGTATGTGCAAGTAAATAAACTCCACTATTTTGAACTGTCAGCACATCATCTTGTGCCTTGATGTTAAATTTAACACCTTTAATAAGATAGCTCCTATATGATGGCACTGCCATGTTTGGACCAGCTGCTAGCCACCTCAAATTTTTTGATACGCCATTACTGTCTTCCCCATTAAGTTCACTTTGAACCTGCAAATTAATCATATCTTAATTCAATCTAACATAGAAAGAAGAAAATTAAAAGTCCAATATGTTATTCAATAACATATACCTTAAAGCGTAGTCATTGAATGAAAGTTCTATTGTGCTTATCTTGCAGCCACTTTGTTCTCTTTCTAAATTTTGGATAAGCGGTCTTGATGTGGATCATATGTTCCCTACATGACACGACAAATTCAAGCATTACAGTCCCAAACATAAAAGATAAACATAAGGAATAATTTAAAATGGAAACTTAAAGAATAAAACTCATTCTCGATATAAGGTAGGACTTCCTCCGTATTCTCCAAGACATATAGATGTGCTTGGTTCAACAGGTCCCGATCAACTAAGCTCACTGTGCAACCTGATAATGGCTTTGAAACTCCTATCTTCTTACTTGATGGCACTCCAATTGTACTAATATCAGATAAATGTTCGGTGCAAAATTCTACTGCTTCTTCAGCTATATAACGCTCAGCAATGCAACCTTCGGGATGAATACAGTTCTGAACATACCCCTTTAGAACTGTCGTGTCATATTCAGGTTTCTTTTTTTCAAACGATGAAGTTGTTAATTGTGTACAACGTCGGTATAAGAAACGACGGTTTAGAAAGCGCTCTTCGTAAATCATCGACGGAAAACCAAAAAACTGTCGTTAAAAATGTAAAATAAACATGACCCTTATTACATTAAATCCGTCGTGGTAAGTCCGCTTACGACCCAAAAACAAAAACTGACGTATTAGAAACGAAGTATATATGCGGGATTTGGTTTTGCTTGGATTCGAACTCGTGCGCGAAAGGGTGGAATTGTCAGAAATTTAAATAAACAAATATACCCTAAACCCTAAACCCTTAAAAATAAACCCTAAATTATATATATATTTTTAAATAATTTTAGAAAAGTGTTTAGGGTTTAGGGCCTAAAATATATTAACCATAAACCCTAAACCATAAACCCCAAAAATAAACCTTTAACCACCTAAACCCTAAACCCTAAATCCCAAACCATCAAACTATAAGTGTTGTTGTGACTCATCAATACATTTTTTTTTTTGTGTGGTCATTTTAAATTTGTATAACTCAAACTGCATTTTTGAAAGCTTAAGAGGGAAGAAAATATCTCAGTGACTTCATAGGAGTTGACGTTGCATTTTTTGGATTTATTTTAAATTTATTATGAATATTTTGAATTAAATAGAATAAAATATTCTTACAAACACCAACAAACCACGTCGGCGTTAAGAAAGGAACGGCGTTTAAACGAAAAAACATGGTTGTTTTTATACACACAACGACGTCCAAACTCTATTCCACGACTCAAACTATTAATTGATCGCTGTTTAATTTCACTTACCACGTCATCTACCAAGAGCGTCGTCTAAATATTGTTTTACGTCGCTTATTTTTCAAGCAGAATTCAGCTTTCTGTATTTTCAAATTTCGTTCAGCATGAACTTGGGTTTTTCACAACATGAAAACCTCAACAAATTTTCAGGGAGGTTCAGCTCAGGCCAAATTCAGAAGAAAATATCTCAATGACTTCATAGGAGTTGACGGTGCATTTTTTGGATTTATTATGAATATTTTGAATTAAATAATATAGACACCAACAAACCACATTGGCTCTAAGAAAGGAACGACATTGTAAAGTTAATAAACATCGTTTAATGGCGGTCACCGATGTACAATAGCGTCGTCTAAATATTCTTTTACATCTCGTTTGTTTCAAACGATGATGTTGTTGTACAACGTCGGTTGTTAATAAATTGAACCTGAACTAAACGTCACCTATACTGACTTGAGACGTCGACTGTAAATTTACCGTAGTGTTTTTTATACCTGTCATTTTATTTATTAACCCACGTTTGTACTCCATAAGACGACGGTGTTTGATATAATTATGTCGTTGGAAAGTTTATTACACGTTGGTCATGCAATTTCTTTTTTTTAAATAATGAAAACCTCAACAAATTTATAGGGAAAAAAAGAATGTACATTATACACAAAATTTGTACAAAAACTTGTCTAATTCTTACAAAATTTGTACAAAAACTTGTCTAATTCTAACAAAATTTGTACATTATATAAAAATGTTTAGTGTTCTAAAAATAATCTACAACATATTAAGGCAAACAAACTCTGCCCATTCTTTCCTGACTTCATCAATGGCTTCTTGGGGGTATGGTGCTTGATCTTTTCCCTTCTCAAACTGCAATCCATAAACAATTTCAATTTACACTTTATAAATACACAGAAATTCAATTCAAACTGCTATTTTCCATTTACCGATGTAGTATATAGATGCAATGAGGGTATTTTGAATTTACCGTCGTTGTTCATACATAAAACCACATTAAAAAAATATGAACATTTTCTACTTACCATCTTCTCAAACTCCAGGGCAGGATCCATGATGATGTCTCTCATAAAGCGCACGACATAATAGCCACACTCTACACTGCTGGGTTACTTTGGTGTGCCTTGTAGAGTTTACCAAATAGGTGATTTATGGCCTTTCTGCCTGTTCACTATGTTTTTGCACTCCTCATCAACAACTCGATTTCCGGGTAGTGGATCTAGAAAATACACTGTCTCCTTCTTTGCTCTCACAATGATCAAGACCTAATGACGGCTGCACAAAATAAATTTAAAGGTTAAAGAAAACTGTTTATATGCACTGCATCATACAAACAAAATCCTGTTAAGGGTACTAACCTTGGATTGTAAGGCACGAAGAAAATCTGTTCACCATCTGTCTTTTGAAGTCGATTGGCTACCACACGTGATCGATAAGGCCAACCATGTTCACCATATTTGCAGCTTTCAAAATATCAAATAGGCACCTAAAAATGATCCCATGAATGTCTTTTTTTTTCAACAGAAAGGAGAGTGTGAAATGAAAATTTGATAAGGACAAACCTCATATATACTGCAACCACAGTAGCCCCAATTTCTTCCATGCCTGCGAACTGTGTAATATCTTCATGCAAGATGAAGGTACTACGATCTTCACCAAACACCTCCTTCTCAATTGTAAAGGTCATAATCTTCTCCTGAGGCTTTAGTGTTGTTTCCACATAACGACAAAGAGATTGTAAAGAAGATGGCAACTCCAGCTTTGAATAATCTAGTACTTCAGTATTCTGTTTTAAGAAATAAAGCAAAATAAAGTGACGTGGTAATTCAATAAACACGACGGTTTAAAGAAAACACCGTCGTTTGAAAATAATTTAAACGACGGTAAAAAAAACACCGTCGTGGTGAAAATTTATTACGTCGTATAAAAAAAATCCGACGTCTAATTCAAATGCAAAATTCATAAATAATGAATATACCTTTTCAATTTGCTCTTCTCCAACACTGGATTTCTGTTTTAATAAATAAAGAGAGATATATAAGAAAGCTTGTACAACAATTTAAAATTTCAATTAAAGACAAAACTGCCGTGGAAGTTTTAAACAAACGATGATTTAAAGAAAATATCGATGTCTGAAAATTGAAAAACCAATCAAAAATGCAAAGTTATGAGAATTTACCTTTTCATCTTGCTTTTCTACATCCCTGGATTTCTGTTTTAAGAAATAAATAAATATATATAAGACAAATTGTACAACAAGTAAAAAAAATTAAATTAAACCGTCGTGGTAAGGCATAACAGAAGACGGTATGTAGGAATGACAGACGTCTAAAACACATTAAACGACTGTAAATAATAAACGTCGTGGTAATTTATCTATTACGTCGATAAGGAATAAAACCGTCATCTAAATTACCATAAAATTGTTCAAAAATCCAGATTCCAGAGTGTACCAGTCTTTTTTAGCAGAAACACAGATAACAGTAGTTGCAGAGAAAAAGAGTGAGAGAGAGAGAGGGAGAGAGAGAGAGAGAGAGAGAGATACAGAGAGTGGGATTGTGTCAATCAAGATAGCTTGTAAAACAAGTAAACTAAATACTACAATAACTCAAGTTTCTCCCTCCTCTGTGCTTGTTCAAAATGCACATACACAAATTTTTCGGATAACCTTGAAGCTACAAAGGCATCCCAGTCTGCTTTCTCTATGAATTTATATAGTTCAGGGGGTTGGCTTAATTTCTCATTCTCCTTGATAAATGGAAGGATATGATGCCTCGTTAGTGTAGACTTGAAATCCTTCCATTTCTTGGCAGCATAAGATAACACCAGTTTATTGCCCCTTGACCTACCACAAAAGCCATGTCAACGGCTTCCCAAATCTGCTCTTTTATATCCTTGGGGATTTCAGCCCATTTCTTGTCCACAAGTGGGACTCTGGAGCGTGCCAACACACCAATGTAGGACTGCATCTCAGTATGTGCAGGGCCATATGGTTTCCTCCTTTTATTGTACTCAACAACTGTATTGATTTTCTGATATTTTCTCACAACACGGGGCATTGTGCTTATGCCCCGACTTGACTTTGGCTCCTCAAAAAAAGTTGTCATGCTGCCTGGTTCTGTCTCAACAGATGAAACAAACTTCATCTTCTTTGAGGACTTGGCTTGAGGTTTTACAACTTTAAGCTCCTTACATTCATTTTTTTTCAAGCCAGAGTCCTTACTTTGGTCTTGAGAAACCATGGTTACAAACAATTCAAACCCGCAAGTGAAAATATTTCAGATGAAATTAAGAATACACACGACGGTTATTTATAAAAAAACGACGTATTATAGCATTTCACACGACGCAATAACATAACAATCGACGTAATCATACATTTATCACAACGGTACTTCACTACCGACGTGGTTAAAATATTAAAACGACGTGAATAATAAACCACCGACGTCTTATGATATAATTACAAAAAACATTGTAGTGATTCCAGATTCAGACCTTTAGGTCATTTACTAAAAACGACTTTTTTAAAGAATTTCGACGTAGTAATATTATTCACACGACGCAAAAATATAACAGAAGACGTACTAAGACCTTATCACATGATGAAAACAAACGATGTTAATAATAAGATACCGTCGTGGTATTACAATTCAAACGACGTGAATAATAAGATACCGTCGTCTCTATGAGATGAAAAACAAAAACAGAGAAGTTGTTCCAGACCCTTTCTTTCTTTGTCTTTGTATTTTATCAAATTAGGAAAAACATAAAAAGATTTTCAAAACAAAAACCATGGTTCAGAGAAATCAAACCTGGGTTGAATATATTCTAGACAATCAAATAAAAAAATGACAGTCATTTTAAAAAACAACGTAGAACAACTTTCACACGACGCTACGATGACTGACGAATCGTCGTGGTCTATAAATCTAACCACGTAAATAAGAAGCCACCGTCGTCTTATTTAGTTGAAGTAGAAGAAACAAAGTAGTGTTCAAAGTTGGAAACTTTCCTTCTTTGTATGTATATTTTATCAAACTTGGAAAGAAGTAAAATGATTTTCGCCAGAAAAAATGTACAAAGATTTTCAAAACAAAAACCTATATTCAAAACAAAAATGATATGCGCATGCAAAACAGGAACAAAAATAGTGAGAAATGCTTACCTTTTGCGTGCAATGAAAGTTTTCTCTCAAAGTTTGGTGTTTCAGTTTAGAGACGAAGATGAAGAGGAGAGGAAGACAAAGACGAAGACAAGATATAAACACAGCGCTTTGAGAAGGAAAAATGAGAGAAGCTTGAATTTTTTTTTTCGGGTTTGGAAACAGTGCAAGTGTAGGTCAGGGAGGCAAAAAGTTTAAAATATTAACACACCGTTTCATAAGACGACGCTAGTAATAGAAACCGCCCTATTATGTAACATTATACGGCGCTATAGGTTGTAACCGCCCTAGTAAAATGGTTTCAATGACCCCTAGTTTTCAGCAAATGTCGTGTTTACGTTTAATTACACTACGATTTTTTCTTCCAAAACGATGTATCCCGTCTTTTTCAAATTTACACAACGACCTTATACTCAATAATAACGACGTTAAAGATCTTATAGAACGTCGTTTTAATTACGCATATGGACGTGTAACTTTTTTAATTACACAAGAAATTAGTTATTTCAAAAAAATGACAACGTCGTTTTTTTTATATACCGTCGTTGTTATATAAATTTAAATGACCTCCTTTTAGTTTGAAACGACATCGATTTTTCACTTTCATTTTTCAATTAGGGTTTCAACTTCTTCTTGCCCTTGGCTTTGTCATGTTGATGCGTGTGCGTGTTTGTGTATCTGAAAGACACAAACACGCACACATCATCAACTTCTAAAAAATTGTCTTTCTGAATGCAATAGTTTGGCTGCCATCATCAAACACTTCCTGAGGGAAAGTGTTTTGGATGTTGATGTGTTTGTGCCTTTGTGTATCTCAAAGACACAAAGATACACACATCATCAATGTCTAAATATATTGCCTTTGTGTGTTGGTTCGATTATGATGAGGAACCGAGTTCATTCTGGTAAGACTTCACTTTAATTTGATTATGACGACGGTTTTCTATATAAACCGCCGTGGGTTTTCACAAATCTTGTCATACTATTGATCCACCGCCGTAGGAAACAAAATCCAAAAATAAATCTTAAAAAGCAATAAAAATTAAGACGACGGTTTATAGATAATGGTAGACGTATAAATTTATTTAATACGATGGTATTTTTAACTCCACGAACCACGAAGTGGTAAAAAAAATTGTATACGTCATTAATTGAACAAACCGTCGTGATTAGTACAACTTATGCGGACACTAGAGTTATAGATACCGTTGTAGTACACTGTCGTTAAAAAGTCGATAAATTTATCTATATCGTCGTGGTAAATTAATTTAATACGGCGTATTTTTTGTAATTTACCGACGTCGATTCCTTTGAAATTATGCGTCGCTGACTAAGAAAATTTGTTCGTTTTTATTTATGAGATTACACGGCGGCTATTTTTAAATTGTCGTCTTTACTTTCTACGGCGGTGACTTTGATCGGTGCATATTTATATATCATTTTGTATCCTTCTAACTTATGATTAGATTATGTTTTTGAGTTAAACTTGTGCTTTTAATAAATTTTGTGTTTGTTTCAGTGTAATAAGCTTGAGACTCATTAAATGCATTTTGGAGACAAGTTAGCTCATTTGTGTGTGCAAATCTGTCAACTTCACGGATTGGACTGTACTTGCTCAAGAAGAACCAGATAACGAGCCATACATCATTGGAAAGATGAGGAAGTCTAGTTTCTGGAGAATTTTACGGTTCATGATTCCGAGTCTTCTAGAGAAAGTTATACAAGTTTTGGCAACTTAAGGTCAAATTCGGCAGCATCTGCGTTACTGGGCCGAATATCACATTTGAAGGGCTTTCCGATTTTTCCTTGAGCTGGGCTGCATATACTTGGAAATGTAATTCAAAGAGCTTCAAGATCCAGATTTTTCCAGATTTTGTAGGAGGGAAGATCAAGCCCAAAACAAGCCCACAAGCTGACTGCAATGAAGTCAATTCCAGTATATTTTCGGCAGTCAACTTGAAAGGCCCAAAACATATACTTGTACTGGTCAAATGGGAATACATTCTTCATACAAGTTGTTCCAATGGGTGTCTATTATGACATATCCAAAATTTAGCCCCATTGGATACATATTGAAACCTCAGGCCCTCCTACACCAAGCCTGGTTCAGAAGAAACGTTTTTTCCAGCAAAGATGAAGAAAACCCACATGGGTTGGCAGCAAAAGGCAGCCACAATTGAACACCTTTGATAATCCCATGTGAAGAAAGCTTGAGGTGCAGCTAAAGAAGTATGGGATGGAATTGATTCCAACCACACTAACATAGACAAGATGAAGTGGGAGTTATGGGTTGTATTAAAAGAGGAATGGTGGTGTTGGATTTCATCATGATGTTCCTCCCCCTTAGCCCTATAAATAGAGAAGTCTTCAAGCTTCATAAATCACACCCCCAAGGGGGGAGCTCTCAAACACTTCTCTAGAGCTCCCTTCCCTTCTCTCCCTCAAATTCTCTTAGTTTCCTTTCAAGTTGTCAATTGTTGTAACGAAATGATTTTACTAAATTTTCCTTCAAGTTTTCAAGTTCTACTTTAATTTTATTTGTAATGTACATTCTTTCTTAAGTATTCAAGTTTAATTAGTTTCCAAGTTTCAATTATGGTTTTTGTTCTAATTCATTATGCTTATAAGTTAATATGCTAGTTTGAATGATTGATCACCATTTAGGCTTGCATGTTAGCTATCTTGGTTTGAATTAAGAGTAGACACCATGCTTTAATTCGAATTGAACTATGAATAGGAAGAGTATGTATGGACATTCGACAACAGGGATTAGATACATGCTTGGTTGTTTAAATTGTTCTTCTATGCTTAATGGGTTTCTAATGCTTAATTTTAGGTTAGACAACAAATGATCAAATTGAGGAATTAGGAACACAAGGTTAGGACCAAACACCATGGCTTAATCATACTTTAGCTAGAATCAATCCGTTAATCTAATTGAACTTGGGAACTTATTTGCTTGAGTTATTTCTTTTTTTCTTGTTTTATTTATTTTCTTTTTCATTTCTGTTTTGTGTAGGGGAAACGAATTGGATCATTCAATCACCAATCCTCGTGGGATCGACCTTGCACTTACATATGCTATACTACCAAACGGCTCGTGCACTTGCGAGTATCACAAGTTGAGGATGCAGCTGAATCCATTTTGGTGCAGCTGAATCGACGCAACAGACTTCATAGCTGCAGTCGTTGTTTTTAGATTCAGATTTTAACTCGGAATAGAACCTTTTTAATTAGACGATGCCTTTTTAATTTGGTGCGTCGTTGTTTAAAAATATCCATTCGGATCTCAGTTTTTTAGGTGTTTAAGTTATGTATCTACGATGGGTTTCTATTACCGTCGTCTTTTAAAATACAACGATAGTTTTTGATCTACCGTCATTGTTTTTTGGTCGTCTTTTGCAATTTTTGTAGTAGTGAACTAGTTAGATTACCAAATTACCCTTCCAATCCTTCTTTTCCACTCGAGCCTAAATCGAACAATAGAGACAAATAATAATTAGTGCTTTTGCTTAACATAATTTTTGGTCAAAAAGTTAAGGGTCTCGGATGGTCTCGAAACCAACGTTAACAGAATTAAAATGAAAAACCAAGTTGTGTGACATCCCGACCAAATTTTAATTATTCGTTTAAATTATTTAATTTATTTAAATATAAAATTACAATTTTGCTCTCAGGGATATGGTCATTTTGGTAACTTATTAATCCAGTAGGATTTTGGGGAATTAAATGGTACAATTGTGTAGATTGTGTCAATACTAGTTCATAGACACGTAGTGAGCTTAAATCTGAGTTGAAACGAAAAAGTTACGATCAACGGAAGTGTTGAAATGATAATTTTTACATCTATTGGGCTTGAATTTTTCACAAAAAAAAATGGGGGTGGCAACCCATTTAAAATAAAATAAAATAAAATGCCAACCGTAAATTTGTATTTGAATGGGACTAAAATATTCCTCCCTGCAAATTTATCAAAAAACATAAGTGTTTGCCAAGTATCAAACACTGAAAGATAAGCATCCCAGCTGAGAAGTGGCCATTCACTTCAACTCAAACTCCTCAAATCTCATGGTCTATAAAAGAGTCATGCCTATGATAAAAAAGAGGACGGAAGCAACAGAGAGGAGAACAGCCGCAGGAGGAAAAGAAAGGCAGCAAGCATACTAGAGAAAGCAAGAGCCATCTCAAGGTAAAATCTTAGTCCCATGGCCTAGTTTTCTTGTTTGCTCACATCTCCAGGTTTCGATGCTCCTGGTTGTGATGATTTCTATCATCATAAAAAGGGTCAGAGATCTCTCAAGCCATGGCTCACGCTCAAGTATATAATCTACACCCATCTGTTGATCAGTCCAAAGAAAGATTCTTGGCTATGATGATTTCAATCATCATAAACCAAGTCAAGAATCTCTCCGAGGATCGGCTCCGCTCAAGATCAGCCCAAAGAGAGATTCTTGGCTATGATGATTTCAATCATCATAAACCAAGTCAAGAATCTCTCCGAGGCTCGACTCCACTTAAATAATTCCAACGATGTGGTCAAAGCATCCAGACCACCACCAACAGGGAAGATCATCTTCCATGATGATTTCAATTATCATATTTCCAGCAGGCAACTCCGAATATGTTTTCAAATGTAGGGGATGTCTCAAATGCCAAAATATAGTGTAATTGAGAGAGTTGAGAATGTAGAACAAGAAGAACAAGATAGGTTTTGCAGAGAATTCAAATCTGCCAATTGAATTCTTTAACTCTTGGTGAGAGGTTAGATATACAAGTATACAAGGTGATTATTAGTTACAAACAATGCACAAGACATGGAGGGAAACATGGAGAGTTTCCATCCCTAAAACAAGGAAATGAAAACAAGGAAAAGTAACAAGGTGGTAGACAAGCCTTTTAGGGATGTCTATGTTTTGTCTTTGTCTTAACTAACACTCCCCCTCAAGTTGGTGCAAAGATATCACGCATGCCCAACTTGTCCAGTGAGTCATGGAAAATTTTACTTGATACGGCCTTCGTCAGGATGTCAGCAAGTTGGTTTTCCGAGTTTACAAATGGAAACTTGATTATACCCCTTTCTAGTTTCTCTTTGATGAAGTGTCGGTCGACTTCCACATGTTTGGTACGGTCGTGTTGTACTGGGTTATGTGCTATCTCGATAGCTGATTTATTGTCACAGTACAAGTTTGTAGCTTTCAATGGTTTAACTCCCAAATCCTTCAGTAATCTCCGTAACCAGAGCAATTCACAAACTCCTTGAGCCATTCCCCTAAATTCTGCTTCAGCACTTGATCTAGCCACAACTTTTTGCTTCTTACTTCTCCAAGTGACTAAGTTGCCCCCCACAAATGTAAAGTATCCAGAAGTAGAACGTCTATCTGTGATGGATCCTGCCCAATCCGCATCTGTGTATCCTTCTGGGTCCATATGTGTATGCTTGGAGAATATCAACCCTTTTGCTGGGGCAGCCATCAAGTACCTCATGATCCGAGTTACTGCATTCATGTGTGCCTCACTTGGTTGATGCATAAACTGACTCACCATACTCACAGCATAAGCTATGTCGGGGCGTGTGTGTGATAGATAAATCAGTCGCCCAACCAATCTTTGATACCTTTCTTTGTCAGTGGGTACTTGGTCTGGATACATCCCTAACTTGTGGTTTTGCTGAATAGGTGTGTCAGCTGGCTTACAATCAAGCATTCCAGTTTCTGTTAACAAGTCTAACACATATTTTCGTTGGGATAGAAATATGCCATGTGTTGATCTAGCAACTTCTATGCCAAGAAAATATTGTAACTCACCTAATTCCTTCATCTCAAATTTACTAGCAAGGAGCTTCTGCAGATTCTTCATTTCTTCATTGTCATTACCGGTAACCACCATATCATCAACATAGATGATAAGGGCCGTAAGTTTGTCACCATGACGCTTTAAGAATAAAGTGTGATCCGAGTGGCTCTGAGTGTACCCAAAGTGCTTCATAGAATCTGTGAATTTTCCAAACCAGGCTCGTGGTGACTGCTTTAGCCCATATAATGATTTTCTCATCTTGCACACGGTGTTGGGACCAAGTGCCATGGAGGTCCCTGGTGGTGGTTCCATATACACTTCTTCTTGCAATTCCCCGTGAAGAAATGCATTCTTTACATCATACTGCAATAGTGGCCAATCAAGGTTTGCAGCCAATGACATGAGAACACGTACGGTATTGATCTTGGCAACAGGTGCAAATGTCTCTTGGTAGTCAATTCCATATGTTTGTGTATACCCTTTGGCCACTAATCGAGCTTTGTATCGATCTATGGATCCATCAGCTTTGTATTTAATGGTGTATATCCACTGATATCCAACTGGTTTCTTCCCTTGTGGCAACTGGACCATTTCCCATGTACAATTCTTTTCCAGAGCTTCCATTTCAATTGCCATTGCTTCAGCCCATCTGGAATCTGTTATAGCATCCTGCCACTTATTTGGAACACATACAGTAGATAATTGATTAACAAATGATGCATATGACTTTGACAATCTATGAGTTGAAACATAGTTATTAATGGGATATTTAGATTTGGCAGTAAGGTCAGGACAATATTGAGGTTTGGGTTTTCCTCTAGTGGTCCTAGGTGGGAGAGTGTATGGTATAGCATTAGGTGCTTCGGGAATTACCTCAAGTGTTTCCTCATCACGAGATGATTGGTCCGATGGTTGAGAAGAAGGGGTTGTATTTTGTTGTTGATCACAGCAACCATTTGAATTGTCTCCTCCGGGATCTTCACCAAATAATAACGACAATTTTCCAGTACCTTCATCGCTGTCTAAATCTTCAAGTTCACTGGTGCTCGGCGACTGGTCGCTGGGTTCTGTGCGACCGGTCGTTTCGTCACAGAATCGATTTTCCTCCCTGGGGTCTGGACGACCGGTCGCTTCAGGATTACGACCGGTCGTTTTTTCACAGAATCGATTTTCATCAAGTCTGGAGCAAGGCGACCGCTCGCTGGGGTCAGTGCGACCGATCATTTCAGGAAGGCGACCGGTCGCTTTTGGGTTACGACCGGTCGGATTAGCACAGACTTGGATTTTTTCTTCCTTCTCTTCATTCCTTCTCTTCCCCTGAAGAGAAGGGGGCATAGTAGCTTCAAAGTAGGATAAATCTTCATGAAATGTGGCATCCATAGTGACAAAGAGCTTGCGAGTAGGAGGATGGTAACACTTGTATCCTTTTTGAGTTGATCCATACCCAACGAACACACATCGAATGGCACAAGGGTCCAGCTTACTTCTTTGATGAGATGGAACATGAGCATATACAACACAACCAAATATGCGAGGAGGCAGCTTGAGGACTGTAGGAAGAGAGACATGAAGAGCCAAGGTGTTCAGTGGAGTTTCAAACTTCAAAACACTACTCGGCACTCGATTAATTACATATACTGCAGAAAGAAGGGCATGTCCCCATAAGTAGTGAGGGACCGATTTATCCAGCATGTAAGCACGAGTAACCTCAAGTAATTGTAGATTCTTTCGCTCTGCGACACCATTTTGTTGCGGAGTGAAAGATGTGGAGGTTTGATGAATGATGCCTTGGTCTCGGAAGAAATGTGCCAAGACATTGTTCACATATTCCCCACCATTATCAGACCGGAATACTTTGATGGAGGCTTGGAACTGTGTGGTAATCATAGCATGAAATTCACGGATTGCAGCGGAAACGTCACTTTTATGAGCTAGTAAATATACCCAATTCATGCGAGTACAATCATCAATAAATGTAACAAACCATCTTTTGCCATTGGAAGAAACTTTAGCAGGACCCCAAACATCAGAGTGAACCAAATCAAAAGGGAATTCCGTTTTATTATCACTTAAGGGAAAAACAGTTCGATGGCTTTTGGCCAATACATAGGTTTCACACTGAAACTGAGAATGATCTAGGCCACGAAACAAAGACGGAAACAAACGTTGAAGATAGCCAAAGGATGGATGTCCTAGACGACGATGCCCAAGCCAAATCTGATGTTGATTGCGAGCTTGTGAACTGGAACCTTGAGTATGAGCTGCCCTTGGTGGTGAAGAGACCGTCAAGGAATACAACCCCCCTCTTCGTTTACCATGCCCAATCGTCGCGTGAGTCGTGAGGTCCTGAAAAAGACAATGAGAAGGATAGAATGTGGCATAACAGTTATGTGAGTCAAGTAATTTTCCAACAGACAGCAAATTGCAATTGATGGAGGGAACAAGTAGTGTATGAGATAAAGATAAGGAAGGGGAAAGTCATATAGTTCCTTCACTAGCAACATTAGAAGGAACTCCATTGGCACTAGTGATGTAAGGATGACGAGACTTAGAAGATATTGTGGAAAACATAGTAGAGTCAAAAGTCATATGATCAGTGGCACCTGTGTCAATTATCCATGTAGTGGGTCGTGTACCTGATTCGGAGTCGGAGAGTAGGGTGGAAGATGGAGAGGCATCGGTAGTTATAACACATGCTGCCTTGGGTGTTTTTTTGCGGGACTTGAAAGCATCCCACCACTCAGGATAACCATGAAGCTTGAAGCACTTCTCAACAAGATGATCACCACCACAATGAGTGCACTTCTGAGTTCCCTTTGCATCGTCAGTTTTGGGACCCCGGGGGGGAAGTCCGGAGGAAGTACGGTGTGGTGGCCAATATGGCTTGACTGCCATTGCACTTCCAACGCCAAGCATGGAAGATTGGAGATTATCTTCTTCTACCACAAGTGCATAAGCTTCAATGACTGCTGGAAGCGGGTTCATGGCAAGAATCCGACTACGAACGGAATCAAAGTTGGGATCGAGTCCTCCCAAAAAATCGTACACACGTTCCACCTCAAGTGCTTGTTGGTGAAGAGCCACATCATCGGGATTGGTATGTTTGCAGGGACGGAGGCTGTCAATTTCCTGCCATATTATGTGTAATTTTTCGTAGAAGACATTCACAGGTTCACCACTTTGAGAGGTGGTGACGGACTGACGACGGAGTTGGTACAACTTGGAGCTATTCTGAGTGACAGTATATGTCTTCCGAGCTGCATCCCACACCGCATAAGCCGTTGAGCAGTGATCAAATAAGGCACGTACATTTTTGGTCATGGAGTTGAGGAGCCATGACTGCACCAAACAGTTTTCTTCATCCCAAACTTCATAGCTAGGATCATCAATGGCAGGGGCAATCTTTTTACCATTAATGAAACCAGCCATACGACGAGCAGTGATGGCCAAGCGAACACTACGAGACCATGCAGGATAGTTGGACCCATCCAACTTATCAGGAGTAATTTGAGAGTAGTCATGAGAGGACCGGGGTGGTGGAGCTGTGGAGTCGGTCTTGGTGGAGTTGGTGGAGTCGATTTTAGAGGAGTCACCCGTGGAGTTGATTGAGTCGTTGGTGTCACCCATGGGGTAAATATATAAAGAGATGTAGAGGAAGAAAAGGCTTAAAACTTCAGCAAACAAGAGCACAAAAAAGGCTTGTGATCAAGACCAATTTTGAGGCAAGGCAAAGTATGAGATAGGAATAATATAACAGCAAATTATGGGCAAGGATAGATAGAGATTAGGCAAGAACAAGGTTATGCAGAGGCAACCAAAATCGATTGCTCTGATACCATGCCAAAATATAGTGTAATTGAGAGAGTTGAGAATGTAGAACAAGAAGAACAAGATAGGTTTTGCAGAGAATTCAAATCTGCCATTTGAATTCTTTAACTCTTGGTGAGAGGTTAGATATACAAGTATACAAGGTGATTATTAGTTACAAACAATGCACAAGACATGGAGGGAAACATGGAGAGTTTCCATCCCTAAAACAAGGAAATGAAAACAAGGAAAAGTAACAAGGTGGTAGACAAGCCTTTTAGGGATGTCTATGTTTTGTCTTTGTCTTAACTAACATCAAATCATGGAGAGTTGAGGAAATCATGGAGGTAGAGATGAACCCACCATGGAATCAAAATCAAAGAACGAAAGCTTGTAATCACAAGTCTCTGCGTAAAACTAGTTTGAAGCATCTAAAACCAAAAGGGCCGCATGGCAATTCAATTGCCTCCTCATGAGTGTTTGCTGCCAGCAAGTCAACAAAAAGAAAATAAAAAGAAGAAGAAGAAGAAAGCCAGCGGAGGAAGAATGGAGCAAAAAAAAAAATAGTGGTTCTGTTTGTTGTGTTTGTTTGCAAAAGACAAAACAAGGGACAGAAAAAAAAAAAAAAGAAAGGTAATGAAAAAAAAAAACAGAGGGGCTGTGGCACAGCCCCTCCTCCCTCTCTTGAACGGTTCTTTGGTTTTATTCTGACTGGAAATTGAGTAAAAGAAAAGGAAACGATCAATGTAAAAGTACAACAATAGCAAACAAAAAAAAGGAGTTGGCAAAGCAAGTACCACAAGTTTTCTCTTTGGTTTCTAAAGCAAAAGGACAGATGGTTTTCTCCACCAAATAAAGAAATCTCCAAAGCCTTCAATCTGGCAGCACAGTCTCTACATACAAAAGAGAAGAAAGAAGTCAGCCACATGGAAACAAACAAAAGAAAAAAAGAGAAAGGGAAGTTTGTGGGCATAGGTTACCACGTGAAATCCCAGAGCTTGTCTTTTCTTTTGATGATGCAACAGGTGGCTGTACGAGCTGGTCTGGAAAGGAAAACAAAGGAAGAATATCAAGTGTTCGTTTGCTGATGACTTAAAGTTGTGGTGCACATGTTTTCTTTTATAAATAAAAGAAATACATATAGCCCAATCCTATATGGACAAGGGGTTAACTTTCCTGGATGATCCAGGGGTTCCAAATCAACAAGGAGGTTAATTCTGACTCTATTTGGACAAGGACTTTTATCCTTGGGTGTCTTGATAAAATTAAAAGACATTTGTTAAAGGCACCAGGCTGTTGGGGACTAGCTGGAACAAAGCAAGGCCATAACTTTTCCTTCACGGTTTCATCATCCAAAGTCTTTTAGGTCTCTTCACTGTGCCCTCAAGAATCCCAAACAGTAAGCAAGGCAGCTGGGTTTCAAAGTCTCTCTAATGTGGACACTTGCTCATGATCCAACTGATGAAAAATGTCAAGGCCTGGAAACAGATTATTGGGTTATCAAAATTGCCCATTAATTCTCAAAAGCCCAAAGTATTTAATGAGTGATCAAATAAACACTCATTAAGTATACAGAGGCCCAAATGGCCTATTATGTGGTTAATGGATCAATTTTAAAGTCCTCAGAGCCATGTTCAGGCCCAAATGCAAATGTCAATTTCATGAAAAATTAGTGGGTTAATCAAAATGGCTCATTATTTTTTCTTGGACATTGACAAAAAGAAAAATGGTACAAAACCATTCCGAATTTTCTCATGGGTCATCTACCCATGCAAATTCCAACGAGATTAAATTCAAATCTCTCAAACGCAAATTCTCAATTAGTGGGCCACACTTACCCATTAATTTCCAATTATTCCCATGGGTCACCTACCCATGCAAATTCCAATGAGATTAAGTTCAAATCTCTCACATACAAATTCTCAATTAGTGGGCCACACTTACCCATTAATTTCCAATTTTTCCCATAGGTCATCTACCTATGAAAATCTCCAAATTGTCTCAAAGACACAAATTCTAAATTATTGGGCCACACTTACCCATTAATTTCCAAATATTGGAACTACGCTGGTTTGATCCCGTTAAGGGTACGTAGGCAGTCTAGCATCCTAATAGACGCAACCGCACACAAAGTTGAATCACTGGTTCCATCAACCAAATTCTCACAAATCAAATCTCTCTCCATACAAATCATTTCCGAACTACATTGGTTTGATCCCTTCGAAAGGGTACGTAGGCAATCTAGAGACTCAATCTGGATGCAACCACCCAAATCTCAAAGCCCAACAGAATCCCTGGTTATTCTTAACCAAATTCGCCCCAAAACACACATCAAAATCGAATCCCTGGTTTATTCAGCTAAATTCACTCAAACCCTTTCTTAATCAAATTCACACATTTAAGAATCCCTGGTTTCTTAATAAAACCCCATTATTTAATTAGTGGTGGTGAAATTGTGTTGGGAGGTTCACATTTATCTTCAACAGGAAGCCTAGTGGCATAATCATAAATATTTCAAAGTTCAGTTTTAAAAACCATATTTTTTATTTCTCTCTCTCTCTCTCTCTCTCTCTCTCTCTCTCTCTCTCTCTCTCTCTCTCCTCTCCTCTCGAGCGCAACACAATTCCTCCCCCCCCTACAAGGCCGGTACCAAAAGGACCGCCTCCACCTCCTCTCTCCATCCCACCCAATTCCGACCGCAATTGCCGCCGTCAGTCACCGAAAAAATGCCAAAAAGGGCTGGTTTTTACCCAAAACTTCCACTGCTCGTTCCGGCGATTTCGGCCACCAATTTCTTCGATCTAGGTATGCTTTTTCATCCTCTCATTTTCATCATGGATTCCAAGGAATTCGAGCCTGGTCCTATCAAGTTGGGGAGGATGATGAACAACACCAACATCGCACCACATGTGCTGAACACATGTATGGCGACTGCATGGTACTATTCATCATCTTCCCCAAAAGACCAATTTCTTTTTCCAGCTTCCTCTGTTTTGGCAGTTTAGAAAACCTAACTTCACTCCAATATTTGATCTCCCAAAAATTAACCAAAATCAGTGAAATCAAAAGTGTTTTGACCCTTGCTATTCCTAGTTTCCAAAACATCAAAACCTTCCAAAAAGTACTTCACAGATCAAAGGAACACGAGAGCCAAAATAAGTCCCATGAACTGAAATTTCTAGAAAAATACAAAGTTTCATAATTTTTCTCAAAAGTCTCTTTCAATACACCTCAAATACCATCCTTAAGGCTTGAAATCATAATCCAACATCATATCCTTGGCTTAAGCTTCCCAAAAACAAGATTTGGATCTAAATTTTGAACACTCAAACCCAAAAATTTATCAACACACCCAAAATACGAAAATCTTGATTTCAAAATTCTTCTTTTGATTTTCTTATGCCTTAAAAGGTTCATAAATCATTCTCCAACTCAAATACAACTATAAATCTACTCAAACAATTAATTATACAAAAACTCAAGAATTGAAAATGAACTTAGAACAAGAATCCCACCTTTCATCCTTCCAATTGCTTCAACACTTAACCATTTTCTTTTATACCTCTCACATTTCTTTCTTAATTCTCTCATGGATGTAATAGTAATAACCTCCATCTCCCTTATTTCCAAGTCTTCTCCTCTCTTCTTCTTCCTCTTATTATTATTATTATTATTATTATTCTTCTTCTTCTTCTTCTTCTCTCTCTCTCTCTCCCCCACCAAAAACTCACCTCCCTTAACTCTAAAAAAGAAATTCAGCTTCATTAAGGAAGATCCCTTTGGCTAGGTGAGTCATAATTTTAGGCTAACTCACCACTTTAGACTAGGTGTCTGCCGCGCAAATCTCACGGCCTGGAGTCCCGGGCCGAGGGGATATGCGTTGACACGCGGTTTCCTGCTTTTGGGTGCGGTGCGGTTGTGCGCGGGCATGCCAGCACGCTCTACCGTGCGTCGAGATGTTTGAAGTGGGGGAAAGTGTTTAGATGGTGCGCCTGTCTGAACTCGTCTTCTAATCAAACGATTGTAGCCGAGAGAGAAACTAGTCTCGGCTGTTAGGTTCACGGCCTGAACTACAAGGCCGTTGAGTGGTGGTGTTGATGGTGGATTTAGGGCGGTGCTCCGGCGCGTTGTTCAGTGAGCGACGGTCGTATGATATATGGGGTGAATGAGCGGACGACAAGGATGGTGCTCCGGCGCCTTGAAAATCAAGGGTCGTATGATATACTGATGAATGGATTTCCTTACAAACTATCACTACTCCTAGAAAAGCAAGTAAAATATTGAAAGTGCATTACAGGAAAATATAAGTTGCTCCTTGGGAGGCTTTTGTTTGGTGTTTGAACCCTTTGAAAGTGGTCCTGAGTCTTGTATTTATAGGCAGAGTCCCTGGAGGGGTAATCGAGGCTGAAAATCTGCATGGTGGAGCCTGATTAGCGCAAGTGGGTAGTCCAATCGACATTTGGGATTGTGAAGTATGGTGGTGTGACCCCCTGAATCCCGGTGAATCTCGGCCGCCGCCCTGATCGTGGGTTCTGCGCTTCTGGCCGTGGAGACGCATTTATTTCTCTAGTGGCTGGTCACCTAATCTCTCAAGCTGCAAAGAGCTTTGTGAGAATGTTGGCGTCTAATCATTCTGATCCCTGTCACCAAATCCTGACTCCAATCACTTCCCACCTTCCCTCGTGCATTAAATGCTTATTCTTGGCCAGTGGGTTTGCTGCAATAAACAGAGGCCTTGCTTCATTAAATGGAGCATGGGGCCCTGCTGTCACGTGATGATCTGACTTTAACACTTGTGGCCGTGATTTTGCTCGATCTCGGCCTCGGCCTACGATAAAGGCCGAGATGTTCGTGCCTTAGCCACTTTTCTTCTGTTTCTCTGGAATACCAAGCATCCTGGCAAAATGCTACGTTCTAACTTCTCGAGAGAGAGAGACGGGGCCGAGAAGAGGGGTTCCCTCGGCCAATTTATGGCCGTGATTTATTAGGCACAAACATTGCCCCCACATCCCTGGATTCTTCGGCCCCAGCATGGGTGGGGGCCGAATGGATTCCAAGGGATGGACCTTTAGTATTCCTTCTGAAGTGATTGACATCTGGGGCATTAAATGCGCAAGTCAGTCGGCGCATTTAATGCTTCGAGCATGTCGTGTAGGCCATCATTACCCAAAGCGTCGCTTCGTTTTTTCAGAGGAAACGACAGCCTCTGAGCTTCCGACACGTCATCGTGCCCTTAATTCGCATGAGCCATCATTCTGCCTTACTAATTGAAACGCCGGCCGCCAGGTTTCTGTCATAACTCCGCGTGCTCTGAATGCGCTGTCAGGCCGTTTCGTTTTACGAGAGTTATACCACCTCATCTCGAATTCCAGTACGAATATAAAAACCCAAACTCCTTCACATTTTCTTCATACTCCCAAAATTTCTGAGTTCATGCTTTTCGAAAGTTCACACTGGCCTTCCCCAGTTTCCCTAGTCTCCATAAGTTTGAAACCTTTCCAGTACTCAGTAATTCTTCCTCTCGTTTTGAACACTCTGGAGCCTTCCTTTGATTTCTGGGCTTCGTCCTTCCTTATTTCAATCTGTTCTAATGGCCCTCACTGCGGCCCTTCCAAAGCCAGGGAGCCAGATTTGCTGAGTCCCCTGACTTGGCAGTTTGGCCTGGTCCAGATGACTTGGCAGTTTGATGAGGATGGGAGGGCCTGGTACGACGATTCCACCATGGCCGAGTTCATTTGGCTAACTACCTCGGTTGCATCCATGGCCGAAGTGACGGCCCTTACCATGGCTGGGATGATGGCTCCTACCACAGCCGGAATGACGACCGCTTACCACGTCCAGAGTGACAATTGCTGCCATGGCCTGAATGATGGCCGCCGCCACTGCCGGAATGGCGACCGCTTACCATGTCCGGGGTGGCGGGTGTTGTGTCGGATTCACTGCACCAAAATAGATTCAGCTGCATCCTCAACTTGTGATACTCGCAAGTGCACGAGCCGTTTGGTAGTATAGCATATGTAAGTGCGAGGTCGATCCCACAAGGATTGGTGATTGAATGATCCAATTCATTTCCCCTACACAAAACAGAAATGAAAAAGAAAATAAATAAAACAAGAAAGAAAGAAAATAACTCAAGTAAATAAGTTCCCAAGTTCAATTAGATTAACGGATTGATTCTAGCTAAAGTATGATTAGGCCATGGTGTCTGGTTCTAACCTTGTGTTCCTAATTCCCTAATTTGATCATTTGTTGTCTAACCTAAAATTAAGCATTAGGAACCCATTAAGCATAGAAGAACATTTTAAACAACCAAGTATGTATCTAATCCCTGTTGTCGAATGTCCATACATACTCTTCCTATTCATAGTTCAATTCGAATTAAAGCATGGTGTCTACTCCTAATTCAAACCAAGATAGCTAATATGCAAGCCTAAATGGTGATCAATCATTCAAACTAGCATATTAACTTATAAGCATAATGAATAAGAACAAAAACCATAATTGATACTTGGAAACTAATTAAACTTGAATACTTAAGAAAGAATGTACATTACAAATAAAATTAAAGAAGAACTTGAAAACTTGAAGGAAAATTTAGTAAAATCATTCTACTACAACAATTGACAACTTGAAAGGAAACTAAGAGAATTTGAGGGAGAGAAGGGAAGGGAGCTCTAGAGAAGTGTTTGAGAGCTCTCCCCTTGGGGTGTGATTTATGAAGCTTGAAGGCTTCTCTATTTATAGGGCTAAGAGGGAGGAACAACATGATGGATTCCCACACCATCCTTCATCTTTTGCTGCTGCACAAGCTTCCTTCACATGGGTTCAAAGGTGATCAGTTTTGCTGCCAACCCATGTGATTGCCTTTTGCTGCCAACCCATGTGTTTGCCTTTTGGTTGCTGGAAAAACGAGTTTCTGAACCAGGCTTGGTTTAGGAAGGCCATAGGTCTCAAAACGTATCCAATGGGGCTGAAATTTGGATATGTTATACTAGACACCAATTGGAACAACTTCTATGAAGAAAGTATTCCCATCGGAGCAGTAGAAGTGTGCGTTTTGGACCTTGAAAGTTGGCTGCCGAACAGAGACTGGAATTGACTTCATTTCATTTCTTTGCTTTCTTTTTGCTTCACATGCATGCGCATGCATCTCTTTAATAGCTCAAAAGCTGATCTCCAGCTCCAAAGTGATCTGCCAATTTAATTCCCATGTTCAAAGGCTGAAGCAAAAATGCCTCTCATCATTCCTCATTCTTCTCTCTCTCCTTTCTCTTTGCTTTACATGCATGCACATGCTTTCTTTATAATAGCTCCAGCATGTACCAACTTGCTCCTTCAGAAATTCATAGCTGGAATGCCTCCCAACTTCACTCATTATGTTGGGTACAAAGTCAGTAATAGCTGGGGTGAGGCACATGGCTAAAAGGAGGCACATGACTAAAAGCTGGCAAATGCAAACCCTCCTGAGCAGGGTGCAATGTTGGACGGGCTAAGGACTCCAGATATGTTCAATTGGGCTGAAATTTGGATATGTTATAGTACACACCCAATGGAACAACTCCCATGAAGATCTTCACCTCATCCGAGCCCCAGAGCATGCTGATCCAAGGCCAAGAAGTTGACCTACGAAACTGGGCTGGCAGGGGACTGTAGCCAAAATTAGTTTGTCTTTAAGCTCTTCTTCCATCCACCCAAATCAGGCCCTAACATGCATGGATTGCATCATTTCCTATCCAAAGCCATAATTGTTACCTAAAGCTGAAAGATAAACACAAAAAGGATTAAAAGCACAAGTTTAACTCAAAAACATAACCAAATCATAAGCTAGAAGGGTACAAAATGATATACAATTATGAACCGATCAGCGGGCGGCCCTTCCTCTTAGCCTCCTTCATGCGACGGGTACCTTTTCGCTTTCCTTGGCCGGAATGACGGCCCTTGTTTTTAGGCCGGCCGAGGTTACTGGCCGAGGCTGACGTTGGTAGGAGTGGGGGGGATACGGTTTCAGGGAGGAGCATGCCTGACTGCCTAGCAAGAAGACCATGAAGCCGAAGCGCGTAGATTTTAGGATGTGATTCTTCTCATGTGTGTTTGTACTCGGCCATGACCTGGCCGTTCCCTTGTAAACGTGTCCCCCTTTAAACAAATGAATAAAATAAAGTATGAAATTTGATCCATCCTTGTTGTGTTGCATACTTTCATAACTTTTTCACGGCCGTCTCCCATAAGGATGGGATGTATCTTTTTAAATACTGACCGTTGATTGGTAAATTGTGCCATTCTCCATCCCTGTCCTTTAACTGAAATGCACCTCGGCCAAGGATTCGTTCAATAATGAACGTCCCCTCCCAATTGGGCGAGAATTTGCCGAACCGAGGGTCCTTCGTCCCGATAGGAAGCACGGCTCGCCATACTAAGTCGCCTTCGGCGAAAGTCTTTTGCTTAACCTTCTTGTTATAAGCCCTCGCTGCAATCTGCTTCTGTGCCAGCATTAAGTTATAAGCATCGAATCTGGATTGCTCCAAGTCTTCCAATTCTTGAACCATGGCCTGCGTGTAATCTTTCCCTCTCTGTCCGAGCTGCTCGGTCACACGAAAAGACCGAACCCTTAATTCCGTAGGAACGATGGCGTCGTGACCGTAGGTTAAGGCATAAGGAGATGTGCCTGTGGCCGACCGCTTTGATATTCGGTAAGCCCAAAGAGCTTCGGGGAGTAGATTGTGCCACGCCCTGGGTTTTTCCTCGATCATTTTCTCAAGGATGCCCTTGATTACCTTGTTGCTCGCCTCGGCCTGTCCATTAGACTGGGGATAATAAGGCGTTGAGTGAATCAATTTGATTCCCATCTTCTCGGTATACTCCCGCGTTTCGGCCAACGCAAATACCGGGCCGTTATCGGCCGTGATCGTTTCGGGAATGCCGAACCGATGGACGATGTGACTCTCAAAGAACTTGATTACTTGTGCGCTGGATATCGACCGATAGGACTCGGCCTCGACCCACTTAGTAAAATAGTCGGTTGCCACCAAAATCCATGCATGTTGGTTGGATGCGGCCGGATGGATTTTACCGATGATATCCACGGCCCACCCTCTGAACGGCCAAGGTTTGGTAACCGGGTGGAAGGCGTCGGCCGGTATCCTTTGTATGGGGCCGTAGATTTGACACTTGACACACCCCTTCGCATATTCTATGCAATCCTTCAAAATGGTCGGCCAGTAATAGCCGTGCCTCCGGACCAACCACCTCATCTTGACGCCAGACTGGTGAGCGCCGCAAATCCCTTCGTGAGACTCGGTCATGATGACCTTGATGTCCTCGGCGTTGGGACATAGGAGCAATAAACTGTCTGACCCCTTTCGATACAGCTCATTCTGATAAATCAGATAACACCGAGCTCGGAAACGTGTAGTCCTTTCATGGTTGCCGGAAGGGTCACGTAAATATTTCACTATGGGGTAGCGCCAGTCGGCTTCGGCCGTGTCGACCTTATCGGTAACATCGGCCGATGATACCTGCGTTGTCGTCCCACGTTCGGCCAAAGCTGGCAAGGTACGCCTCTCGATCCTTATCACGCGGTCGTGGTCGGTGTTTGGGATGTTTACGCCTGATGCTACCTGGGCAATCTCATTGGCCTCGTGGTTCTCAGCACGCGGTATATGAACAAAGGAAATTCTGGAGAACTCATCGGCCGTGTTGAGGGCCGTTATGTAATACATGGCTAAATTCTCGCTCGTGCATTGGTATACCCCGGTTAGTTGGTTAATCACCAGCTGAGAATCACCATAGACCAAAACGCGGGTCGCCTTCATTTCCTTCAAAATTTCGAGACCGATGATGAGTGCCTCATATTCGGCCTGATTATTGGTGCATTTGAAGTCGAGCTGGAATGCGAACTGACATCCCTGCCCTTGAGGGGATTCGATCACGACCCCGGCCCCTGACCTGGCCTCGGTACTAGAATCGTCGAAGTACATGGTCCAGTAATTCTTTTCCATCTGGGCCATGCCGATCTCGACTTCCAACTCGTCCTCCTGCCTCTGGGACGGGTGATGAGCCAGGAAATCGGCCAAAGCCTGAACCTTGACTAACTTCTGAGCCACATATTGAAAGGTAAACTCGGACAATGCCATCGTCCACTTCCCAATTCGGCCACGTATAATCGGCCGAGTGAGCATGTATTTGATAAGGTCGGTCTTGGAGATAATCTGGATGACCAAAGGGAGCATGTAATGCCGCAACTTGGTGGCCGCGAAATAAAGTGCTAGGCATAACTTCTCAATCGGTGAGTAGTTTAGTTCGGCCGTGTTGAGAGTGCGGCTCAAATAGTGCACCGCTTGCTCTCGTCCAGACTCGTTGTTCTGAGCCAACAGACAGCCGATAGAGCCCTCTGAAGCCGAAATGTAAAGCCTCAATGGTTTCCTTCTTTTCGGCGGCATAAGGACTGGCGGTTGAGATAAATATTTCTTAATGTCGTCAAGGGCCGCCTGATGCTCTGCCCCCCAAATGAACCGTTCAGTGTTTTTTAGCTTGAGCAGAGGGGATAACGGCCGGATTTTCCCTGCCAAATTTGATATGAATCGTCTTAAAAAATTGACCTTGCCGAGGAAGGACTGGAGCTCCTTTTTGGTCCTCGGCGGAGGGGCCGCCATAATGGCCGTAGCTTTATTCCTATCTACCTCGATTCCTCGTTGGTGGACCAAGAAACCGAGGAAATTCCCGATGGTGACTCCGAAAGCACATTTCTTCGGGTTCATCTTTAAACCATGCGCCCGCATTCGGTCAAAAGCCTGCCTGAGATGCCCTACGTGGTCGACCTTTGATGGGGATTTTACGACCACGTCGTCGATGTAGACCTCAACGGTCCGGCCTATAAGGTCGTGGAAAATCAGGTTCATGGGTCGCTGGTATGTTACGCCGGCATTTTTTAGGCCGAACGGCATGACTACCCATTCATAGGTTCCGATAGCTCCTGGACACCTAAATGCTGTTTTGTGGACATCTTCCTCTGCCACGAAAATTTGATTGTAACCCGCATGGCCGTCCATGAAGGACAAAAGTTCGTGCTTCGCGGCCCGTCTATCAGGAGGTCTGACATAGGCATGGGATATTCGTCCTTGGGGGTCGCGAGATTTAGATTTCTGTAATCGGTGCAAACCCTCAAAGCCCCAGTCCTCTTTAAAACGGGTACAATGTTGGCCAACCACTCAACATACCGGGCCGTTCGGATGAAGCCGGCTTTAAGGAGCCGTTCAATTTCCTCTTTAACTTTGAGCTGAACCTCGGTCGAGAAACGCCTTGGTGGCTGCTGGAACGGTTTGAATCCCTCCTTGATTTTTAATTCATGCTCGACCAAACTCCTTGGTAAACCCGGCATCTCATGATAATCCCAAGCAAAACAATCCTTGTATTCATGGAGCAGGCCGATAATTTCGGCCGCTAACTTAGGATCCAAAAGATGGCTTACAAAAAGAGGTCGTAGTTCGGCCTTCGACCCTACATTTATTTCTAACAAAGGGTCCTGGACTTCAGGGTAGTCATCCTCCATCTCGGCGGGTGCCGTTTCCAGGTCGTCCAAAGTCAGAAAGTCCGTCTCATCTGACTCATGGAGGAATTCGATCAAGTTGATTGGTGAATTCGGCCGTAAAGATCATTCACGGCCCAATGTTCCAGCAGTCTTTCCACAAGATCATTCACGGCCGCCGCTCTTTCTTCTTTAGTGGCTTTGTCTGTCATCTAAAGGCTGGTGAGGTCGATCAACACTTCGCGCGCCGAATCCTGTCGGATATTCTCGGCGCCCAATTCCAATATCTTCTGGGCCGTTGTTCTGGTTGGTCGGCCATCTGCATCGTGGCCGGTAAGGACAACCCATCCAACGTCGTCGTCGTAAATCCGAGCTTGTACGGCGTTGGCCTCAAAAGGTTTTTTGTCGGCCGGATGTATAGACACCTTCTGGCCGTCCCAAAAGAATAATAGTTGGAAGAGAGAGGACGGTATACAACCAGACTGGTGGATCCAGTCACGGCCGAGCAATATGTTATAGTCGACGCTGGATTCGACCACGTAGAAAGCCGCGACTCTTGTTTGGTCGGCCACAGTAATCTTTAACGGCAGCACGCCAATGGTTTTGGACTTGTCGCCGACGAAGCTGCTCATGACGACATCGCTGGGGATGAGGTCCCCTTTTGACTTGTCCAGCTTCCTCATCAAAGAATACGGAAGGATGTTGACCGTCGCCCCACAGTCGACGAAAACCTTGGACACAGGCACCCCTTCAACATGAGCCGAGATGTATAATGGTTTGAGATGTCGATATTTGTTCGGCTCGTCCCTAGGCATGACTTAGTTAAATGCTATGGCCAACAGTTCTTCTTTCGTTTTTGGCCTCTGATCAAGCTGCTCCTTGGCCACGTCGTTATCCAGGCTGTTCGTCTGCCCTCCTGGGGCTGAAAACTCGGACGGTAGTACCAAGACCATGTTGATGCTGAACTCCTCCGGCTCCCGCGGGTTTCCCCTACCGGCTTCTTCATCAGCCTCACAGCCGCCTTCGGCGAAGACCTCTCCCTCGACCATCCCGAGGATCCCCTCATATTCTTCATCGGAAATTCCTAAAGTGGGGTCATCCTCGGCCTCATGCCCGAAGAAAGGATCGCCGAAGCCGCCAATCACAGGCCCTGCGGTCCCCGGAACATCGGCTGGAGACGTTTCGATTTCAGGGGGGTCCGAAGCCTCGACCTCCTCCTTAAGGGCTTGTCTAGCCTTCGCCAGTGTATCCCTGGCCGTTAAGTAATCGTCTAGGCGGCTCACCCGGGCCTTTTCCTCGGTCGTTAGATCAAAAACAGTATCCGCCGGAGTAACAGAAAAATACTAGCGGAGATATTCTAAATCGCCCTTGCTGAAAGGGATTTTGGCCTCTGATCTGCCGAGGTCCATAACCTGGCAGACCTTTTGCTCTAGCTTCCCTATTTGCCTGGTATATGGCCTTGATGGCCGAGTCAGAACTGCTGGAGATGAGGAGCGCCTCTTCCTTTGTATTTTTAAAGGATAACTCCACGATTTCGCGGCTCTTAGGGGTCATGCCGTACAGATCTATGACCGAATGGTCCTTGTGAAATTCTCTGAGAAAGGACAAACCGTTGGCCGAAAAAGGGGGGTCCCTTCCGCGGTAAATATCGACGATACCCTCGTCTATTTTCTCCAAGGCCGCGGCCTTCGGCTGAACCGAAATGGCCGTCGTTTCACGGGGACTCTCGTCCTGCCTTGGGCGCCATGTCCTTGGAGGCTCGATATTGGCCACTTTTGCCGGCGAGGGGGTGATTGGAGTGGACGGCGGCCCGTCTGCAGCTGCCATCTTCTTTTGGCGCTTGGAGCCTTCGGCCTTGGTCGTCTGCATCCTGGCCTATTGGACCTGTCTCTGCATTCTCCTCAGCTGGGTCTTCGTCAGTGGTTCGGCTATGCCCCCAGGCCGTGCATGGTACCAGCGATCGTCTTTCATGACCGGTGGTTTGAAAGTTTTTAATGGCCTAGGGGTGGCCTCGCCCTTGGATCCCATTGGGGCACCGTAGGCTTGTGCCCCTAATCGCTCGAAGACCGTCCGGCTGGCAGGCCAACAGTTGTACTGACCACTAAACTTCTTCACGGTTGGCTGTGGCGGCTCGGCGGCCTTCCTCTTGTTCTCCTGCGGCCTGGACTGGCCGATCTCATGTTTGCAACGCCCGCAAAGCCGTGGCTCCAAATCGGCCAATGGCCCATTTTCCTTTGCCATCCAACGAGTTCCCCTATACCCGGTTGGGAGTTGGGCGTCGACCATATTGACAACAGGTGGGGGGAACGGCTTGGCATCAACTTGCATGGCCACCTTCTCCGGGAACTGAAGCTTCTTCTCATCTATCAATTTCTGAATGACATCTCGCAGGACAACACAGTTGTTAGTGTTGTGAGACCAAGAACTGTGGTATTTGCAAAACGTCTTTCCTTTGAGCTCATCGGGTTTTGGAATTTTGTGACCGAAAGACAACTTGACCAACTTCTCGGCCAATAACAGGTCGAAGATAGCTTCGGCCCTTGTCAAGTCAAAAGTGTAGGCCTTTGTCTCCCGCGTTGCAAACTTGGCGTCGGGAATTTTCGTGCTGCTATTATCAGTTTTAACAAGCCCTTTGCAGACGAAGGGTTTGTCTATGTTGACTTCGGCCGAGCTCATCTCTACCTCGTCGCCCTCGGCCCCTGCAGAGCCGTCCGCTTCGGCATAGCTGACGATGGGATTCCTGTAGTAGGTCCCTTTGGAGGCCGTCTTCTTCTGCATTTCCTCTTTTAACAAGGACGCATACCTGTCCACCTTGTTGGTCAAGTCATGCATGTCCCGGAATTCGATCCCCTGGAATTTCTTCTGGTACTCGAATTCCAATCCTTCCTCGGCCATCCTGACGAACTCCCTCTCTGGTAGGTTCGTGCAGCACCAATTCCTGCATGTTTTGAACCGTTGTAGGTAATCGCGAGGTGATTCGTCCGACGCCTGGCTCATCCTTGCCAGCTCGGCGACTGTTATCTCTCGGTTGGTTTGATAGAAATGTTCATGGAACACTCTTTCCATATCAGACCAATCCCTTATTGAGTTCGGCGGGAGGTTTATAAACCAAGAGAATGCCGCGCCGGTCAAAGAATGGACAAATAAATGGAGCTTCTGAGCGTCCGAATCGGCCTCTCCACACTGGGCCGTGAAACGGCCTATGTGCTCAATGGAGGAGGTCTGCCCATCCCCGGAAAATAGCATGAATTCTGGCAATCGATAGTTCCGGGGAAGAGGGATTCGGTTGAATTCTGGCGGGTACAGCCTTGTATATCTCGGCGTGTCCCGCTGCCTCTGGGCTAGGCCATCTTCGATCATCCGCCGAACGTCTTCAAGTCGGAGCCCCTGAGGTGGTGCCTCCTATTGGGCCGCATATGGCCGCAGGACCTGCTGTGCGTCGTTGTGCGGCCTGGCCTGCGGGACCGTTTGAACAGGGGGCTCGGTCAGAGCAACCGAGTTGGTTGTCGCTAGATGAGCGTCGTGGGTTTGGACCAACTGCATATGCGTCGATGCTGGAACGGCCGACCCGTAGTGGAGGTGAGGGCCTGGCGGAAACAACGACGCCTGCAATGATGGTGAAACGGTCGTATTGCTCTGACCGTACTGCTGCAATGATGCAGTGGTCGCGTTGCTTGGACCAGGGTGGGCGTGGACGGCCGCAGTATAGACTGGGCCGAGTGGATGAATCGCAGGATGTGCAAGGCTACTCTGCCCCAGTGATACGGCTAAAGCATGGAGTGGTCCACGCACTGTCTCCGCCGAGTAGGTTGGACCGGGGCTCACCCACGCGGTCTGGGACTGCCCCCAGCTGTTTGTCGGCGGCAACGAATGCTGGCCGTAACCTGATGCTTGGGGGTGAGCCGAGACGCCAAGGCTGCTGCTTTCGCCGTAAGGCTCGATTCTCTCGCGCTCTCGGTTCCCTTGTCCTGCTCTGGGGGGTGTCGCCGGTGAGGTTACCTGTCCATCGCGGCCATAAAGGATGTCTCTATCCTGTAGGTCTGCTTGGACATTAGCTCCTCCACTGCTGCCTGTTCCTGCATGGACTCGACAGTACGATTCGTCGTTACTGAAACGCCAGCCGAAATCCCGACCGTACGTTCGGTCTCGGTGATTGGTGAAGTGGACTCAGGGGTCTCAGAAGTCATTTCAACTGCTTTGTTTTTGAGCTTTGCCTGTGCCCTGGTTTTCACCATAAGTTTTTGACAAGTGTCCCACTGGGCGTGCCAAAAGTGTCTGCCGCGCAAATCTCACGGCCTGGAGTCCCGGGCCGAGGGTATATGCATTGACACGCGGTTTCCTGCTTTTGGGTGCGGTGCGGTTGTGCGCGGGCGTGCCAGCACGGTCTACCGTGCGTCGAGATGTTTGAACTGGGGGAAAGTGTTTAGATGGTGCGCCTGTCTGAACTCATCTTCTAATCAAACGATTGTAGCCGAGAGAGAAACTAGTCTCGGCTGTTAGGTTCACGGCCTGAACTACAAGGCCGTTGAGTGGTGGTGTTGATGGTGGATTTAGGGCGGTGCTCCGGCGCATTGTTCAGTGAGCGACGGTCGTATGATATATGGGGTGAATGAGCGGATGACAAGGATGGTGCTCCGGCGCCTTGAAAATCAAGGGTCGTATGATATATTGATGAATGGATTTCCTTACAGACTATCACTACTCCTAGAAAAGCAAGTAAAATATTGAAAGTGCATTACAGGAAAATATAAGTTGTTCCGTGGGAGGCTTTTGTTTGGTGTTTGAACCCTTTGAAAGTGGTCCTGAGTCTTGTATTTATAGGCAGAGTCCCTGGAGGGGTAATCGAGGCTGAAAATCTGCATGGTGGAGCCTGATTAGCGCAAGTGGGTAGTCCAATCGACATTTGGGATCGTGAAGTATGGTGGTGTGACCCCCTGAATCCCGGTGAATCTTGGCTGCCGCCCTGATCGTGGGTTCTTCGCTTCTGGCCGTGGAGACCCATTTATTGCTCTAGTGGCTGGTCACCTAATCTCTCAAGCTGCAAAGAGCTTTGTGAGAATGTTGGCGTCTAATCATTCTGATCCCTGTCACCAAATCCTGACTCCAATCACTTCCCACCTTCCCTCGTGCATTAAATGCTTATTCTTGGCCAGTGGGTTTGCTGCAATAAACAGAGGCCTTGCTTCATTAAATGGAGCGTGGGGCCCTGCTGTCACGTGATGACCTGACTTTAACACTTGTGGCCGTGATTTTGCTCGATCTCGGCCTCAGCCTACGATAGAGGCCGAGATGTTCGTGCCTTAGCCACTTTTCTTCTGTTTCTTTGGAATACCAAGCATCTTGGCAAAACGCTGCGTTCTAACTTCGAGAGAGAGAGAGACGGGGCCGAGAAGAGGGGTTCCCTCGGCCAATTTATGGCCGTGATTTATTAGGCACAAACACTAGGTAACTCATCCTTTTATAATGGTGGGTTTGAAATCTTGAGGCAAGGGAAGAAGAATGGGAGGAGGGTGGGCTGATGCCCTCCACATTTCAGATTCTCTTTTTTTTTTCTTTTTTTTTTTATAGCCTACAAGGGTATTTTGGTAATTTTCTCATAAAGTGGTTTTTTGGTCACTTTGGCCCAAAATTCAGAAACGATTTCCTACGTGTTCATTGAGTCGACTACTATCGTCTCACTTCAAAATCACTTGATAAAACACCCATAATCTTTCTTCACCATAATATTATTTTGCACTGAAATATGAAAATCCACTTTGAATTTTTTGGAGTATTACACTCAATTAATTCCCAAAATACAGTTTGAATTAACGCATGGTTAACATTATATGTTATATTGGGCTTTAAACATTATTGTGCTTCTCATGACATTTTAGGCCTTAACATGTGTAAGAATGACATTTTATGTAAGACCCTATGCACCGGCCTTTTATTTTTGGGTTAATTACATTTTTGGTCACTGGAGTTTGGCTCAAAATCACATTTGGTCATTGTGATTTCAAATTTCCAAATTTCGTCACTGTAGTTGCAACAATTAACAAATCAAGTCCAATGTCTCAATTTTATCAGTTTCTTTGTTAAAAAAATATTAAATATTAAATTAAAAATAATTAACTTAAATGTAATATTTATAATATTAAAAAAAAAATCAACAACAACAACTCAGATCTCCACCGCGCTCAGCCATTTCTCTCCTCAACTCTCTTGCCATGGCTCCAAGATCCTCCTCCTCCTTTTATTTCTCTCTCTTCCGGTAATCATCAATGTCCATGGGCCCTTTCATTAACCCACATCAAATCTAACACCTTCAATCCATTCCAAAAAAAAAAAAAAAATCCATTCCAAACCACAACCCCAAATTTCCGAATAAAAAAAATATAATCCTTTCAATTTCCCATCAATCATTATGATGAGGCCTTTGATGTGCAATTTCTTTGTAGGCTCTGCGTCTTCGAAGTTTTAAGCATTGACATAGGAAAGTGAAGGTGGGCAATTTTCCATCTATCAAGATTATTTTGGTTCTGCCTCTTCGACTATATTTATTTATTAAAAAAAATTATATTTTGAGTTGGTGGAACTAAATTTGTTCATTATTGCAACTACAGTGATGGAATTGGTAACATTGAAGAGATATTTAGTCATATATCTATTCTTAACACTAATGATATAGATAAACCCTACACCATTTAATTTATATAAACAAATAATAAAAACTCAAAAAATAACAGCTAGCCCTATTTAATATAATTTTGATTATTAAATTACTTTGAAGCTCTATTATTAAGTGTTTTGAGTTTAAAAGGTTTTGGAGTTGGGCCTATTTTAAGAAGTTAAAAGTGTTTTTGTTATATTGTAAATGGACGTTGCCTGTGTTTATAAAGTCCATTTTATATATGGTTTTTTTATAAAAAAAAATTTTGACCCTATATTGGGTATAATAATGAATCTCTCTTAAAAATCACGGTGACCAAATGTGATTTTGAGCCAAATTCTGATGACCAAAAATGTAATTAACCCTTTATTTTTTTAACATTTTAACCTTTCAAGTTATCCCATTCAATGGTGTAGATTTGGCTATGTACAATGAACGGCTGATTACCATGATGTGCAAAGAGAGGAGATGCTTATCTCTTCTTGACTCTTATCCAGCCGACTCATTTTCGCTCTTAGAGAGTCCTTCTGTGGTGCATCGGCTGTACCGGTACAGCCACTCACATGCCAGTCACGTGGGGTGTTTTTAAAACAAGGGAAACCGGTTGTGTTGGTTAACAGGTTAAAAGCAAGGGGAAAAATTGACGCGCCTCCTTCACGACGCTGCTTCCCCTTCTTCCTAAACCCTCACCTTCCCTTCTCTCTAGTTCATTTTCTTTCTTTTTGGCTCAATTCTAACATAGTATCATGACTGATTTCTCTTATTCACATGCTTGAATCTTGAGAACCCTCTTCTTAGAATCCCAAATTTATTTGATTTCTTCAATTTCCCCAAATCTGATTCACCTTTGATTCATTGAACTTCAACTATTATTTATTATGGGTTGTACTAAATCTCTAGTTGCTGACCTTCTACTAAATTGAAATGGAGCAGATGCACACAAAATTGCAGTCATGAGCTGATGAAAACTTCCATCTCCTGCGAAATATGTGAAAAATGGAGAAGCTGGGATGGGTTTGATTGATTTTTGGGTTTAATTGATTTTCCATGTTTGGGTTTGATGGAGCTGTGTTTGATTCCTGATGTCTTGGTTTGATTGGTTTTTGATGTTTGTGTTTCTTTAAGATGGGAAGAGAGAGAGAGAGAGAGAGAGAGAGAGAGAGAGAGAGAGAGAGAGAGTGATAGAAACTTATAGCAGCAAGGATAGTAAATAAGGCAAAAAGAAATGAGGAAAATTGGATATTTCATTGATGATCCCAAAATAGAGCAACTGTTGCAATTTATACAATGGAATTAGGGCGAATCAGAAAGATTGCCACGTCAAAAGTAGAAATAGCTTATTCTAGAAGAAGTTCTCAATGAGCTAATTCCTATATTATTCTTTTAATAGAAATTGGAAATATAGAGTGGATAAGCAAATAACCACATGGGTGCGTATTGCTATCAGAGCCCAAAGGATCTCATCAATTCCTCCCCCCTTGAGTATAAGCCTGTCCTCAGGCTTGAAAAGAGGGATAACGAGCAAGGATGTCTGTGGCAGGTTCCCAAGTGGCGTCAACTTCGGGAAGACCCATCCATTTAATGAGCCATTTGACAACTGGGGCATTATGTTGCTTAAACAGTCCACGATCAAGAATGGCTTCAGGAATCCATTGAAAATCTGAACCCGTAGGCAAAGTGGGAAAATCAGATGACGGAATGTCGTGGGTTCCCAGTTTGGGCTTAAGTAGGGAGACATGGAAAACTGGATGTATTTTAGCAGATGCGGGCAGCTTAAGACGATACGCCACTTTGCCAATACGAGCCTGAATTTGATAAGGACCATAGAAACGTGGGGAGAGTTTATGGTTGCTAGAAGAAGCAACAGAAGATTGCCGATACGGTTGGAGACGCAAGTATACCCAATCACCAATATTAAATTCTCGATCAGTGCGGTGGCGATCGGCATAAGTTTTCATCCGATTCTGGGCTTGAGAGATGTTGGTTCGAAGCTGAGCAATGACTTCATCTCTGGTTTTGAGCGACTGATCCACAGCTTGGACTAAACTAGTCCCTGGTAAACAATGTTGTACTGCAGGAGGTGGGGAACCATACAATGCTTGATAGGGACTCATCTTGATAGTGCTTTGAAAAGTAGTATTATACCAATACTCGGCCCAAGGAAGCCAAGAAACCCAAGAGGAAGGGCGGTCACCAGCAAAGCAACGCAAATAATGTTCCACGGTCCTATTAAGAACCTCTGTTTGTCCGTCACTCTGAGGATGATATGCAGAACTTCGACATAAAACAGTTCCTTGCGCCTTAAAAAATGCATCCCAGAAATTAGAAATGAAAATTGGATCGCGGTCACTTACAATGGATTTTGGCATACCATGTAGTCGAAAGACCTCCTTAATGAAAGATCAGCAACCTTAGTAGCTGTGAAGGGATGTGTAAGTGGGTTAAATGATCCACAACCACCAACAATGAATTTTTGCCAGCAGATAATGGTAGGCCTTCCACGAAATCTAAGGAAATATCGTGCCAAGCACCTTGGGGCACCGAAAGGGGTTGTAATAACCCAGGAGGGCGGATGGATTCGTAATTGTTGTGCTGACATACATCGCAAGAAGAAACAAAGAGTTTCACATCCCGTTTTAAGCAAGGCCAAAGGAAGGATCGAGTAATGCGTTTGTATGATCGCAAGAAGCCAGAATGCCCAGCAATGGGGGAAGAGTGAAATTCTGTCAATATTTTATTGCGCCAGTCAGATGTCTGAGGAACAAAAATTCTGCCACAATAGAGAAGGGTACTATTAGACCAAGAAAATCCCTTTGGAGCCTTAGAATTCGAATTAAGAGCAGCAATGATTGAAATGGCCTCTGGGTCTGACTGGTACAACTGCTGGATATCAGCGATTCCATCAAAGATTGGTGTGGAAATCGCCATAAGGCATGTATCTTCAGTTTGTCGAGACAAAGCATCGGCAGCTTTGTTTAAAGAACCGGCGCGGTACTCGAGTGTGTAATTGTAGCCCAATAATTTTGCCATCCATCGATGTTGAGCAGGTGTTGTAATTCGTTGGTCATGTAGGTGCCGAAGAGTCTGATGATCTGTAATTATCTTAAAAGAAGAACCAACCAAATAAGGCCTCCATTTTTCAAGAGCAAGAAGGATTGCAAGCATTTCCTTTTCATAAGTTGATAGGGTCTGATTCTTTGGAGATAACATCTTGCTGAGAAACGCAATGGGATGGTGATTTTGAGACAACACAGCCCCAATTCCTGTGTTAGAGGCATCACACTCGAGAACAAAAGGTTGCGTAAAGTCGGGAAGGGCCAAGACAGGTGTTGTAGACAGTGCCGCTTTGAGACTTTGAAAAGCTTGGGCGGAAGAGGTAGACCACATAAAACAGTCTTTTTTCAACATATCCGTGAGGGGCTTAGCGATCACACCGTAATCCTTCACAAATTTCCTGTAATAGCCTGTGAGGTCCAAAAAACCTCGCAAAGATTTCAAAGCCTTCGGTTGAGGCCAATCCACAATACACTGGATTTTTGAAGGGTCTACTGCCACACCTTCACTAGAAAGCACATGACCCAAATAATGGATAGTAGTTTGGCCAAAAGCACATTTGGACAGTTTCAAATGCAGCCTGTGTTTACTTAGGACATCAAAAACAGAGGTCAAGTGCACCAAATGCTCAGCCACAGAGGTACTGTAAATGAAAATATCGTCAAAGAAAACAAGAACAAACTTACGAAGATAGGGCTTGAAAATATCGTTCATGAGGGCCTGAAATGTTGATGGCGCATTTGATAAACCAAACGGCATGACAAGAAATTCGTAATGACCATCGTGAGTGCGAATGGCTATTTTCGATATATCCGACGGATGCATTCGGATTTGATGATAGCCAGAACGAAGGTCTAATTTAGAGAAGATCACAGCTCCGTGCAACTCATCGAGGAGCTCATCAATAACTGGGATTGGAAATCGATCTTTGACCGTGACGGCATTCAAGGCCCTATAATCAACACAAAGGCACCACCCATTGTCTTTCTTTTTAACCAGAAGGACTGGGGAGGAGTATGGACTACTACTTGGTTGAACTACCCCCGTCTCTAACATCTCGTTCACCAAGTTCTCAATTTCATGTTTCTGAAAGTGGGGATATCTGTAGGGTCTGACATTGACCGGCATTGCCCCTGGAATTAGTGGAATCTTGTGGTCGATTGAACGGTGGGGTGGTAAGGCAGCTGGTGGAGAGAATAGGTCATTGTACTGGAGGAGCAACTGTTGAATTGCAGGGGGTGGAGAAGAGGGTGGAACTGGCAGGTCTTCAATGGCTATCAATTGGGCTAACATGCCTTGCTGGGCTTGGGCTGAAAGATGAGTCAACAAGTGGCAGTCCACAAAAGTAACGGGTGGGTCTGTTTGGCCCACCAAGCAATGGACTTGACCATCAACCTTGAACACCATGGTTTTGTTTTTAAAATGCCATCCAATCAAACCCAGAGTGTCTAACCAATCTGCCCCTAAAATGAGGTCCCAGCCCGAAACTGCATGCAAATAACAATCAGTAAACAATTCATAACCTTGAAGATTGATGTGAACTTGATGGACCAGCCCCTTTGTGTGGATGAAGTCATTATTAGCAATCTGAATTTTCCTGGGTGGTGTAGAAGTATCAATCTGCAAGCCCAAGCGTTTAGCCAAGTGGGGGTTTAATAGATTGTGAGTAGATCCAGTATCTATAAAAACAGTGAGGCCCGTGTTGCCAATCTGGCCCTGGAGGTGCGGGTCCGAGGTGTGCCAGTTAATGCATGGATGGAAATGATCGGGTCATTATCTAAGGCTGGTTGGGGAGTGGAGTCAGGACCATGGGCAATTTCGTGGGTAATGAGTTCCTCAAAAGAGTCATCAGAAGCCTCCCAATCAGCCTCTACCATGAGAAGTTGTGGCCGTTTACACCGGTGACCGGCACGAAAAGGTTCGTCACAGTTAAAACATAAATTCTTTGCGCGGCGATCCTGAATTTCAGCAGCGGTGAGGCGACGGATGGGTGGAGAACCCGGTCGTAAAGTAGGATGGGGTGGGTCCGGTTGGTCCTGTCTTGACAAGGAGGAATTAGTAGGGCGGCTGAAAGAGGAGCGTGCCATAGACCGCTGGAACAAACGACGATTGTGAAATGCGCGGGCAAGCCGCTTAGCCTCATGAAGGGTTGCTGGATTCTGAACAATAACATCACCACGAAGATCTGGTGCGAGGCCGCCTACATAAACTCCTTTCAACTGGTCATCTGTCCAATCGAGAGCTTGGCAAGAAAGGCGAACAAATTCGGTATTATAATCATCCAGTTTGTTGGATATGGGACAGAGCAGAGGTTACATCCAAGGAGTCACCGGAGCCGAAATGAGCAAGGAGGGCTTCGGAGAAAGATGTCCAAGATGCCAACGGAAAACGATTCTCAAACCATCGCATCCACAACGCTGCATCATCAATCATATGAACAGCAGCGACCTTAACTTTTAAGTGAGTTGGAATCTCGTGTAAATCCAGGTATTGCTCTGCGGTGATTAACCAAGCATATGGGTCCTTCCCAGAAAACCGTTGGAGGTCAATTTTGGGGGTTTTGAGCTGGGATGGGGTGGCGAAAGTGGAGGGTGGGATATGTGGGGGTAGGGAAGTGGAAGAAAAAGAAAGATGGAGGGGTGGGAAGATACGGGTGACTGGTATGTGGGTGTTGTGGTGGGGAGGAAGGGAGGTGGGGAAGGGGGTACTGATGTAGGGAGGTGTAGTGGAAAATGAAGGGACATGTGAAAGAAGTGGCGGGGCTGTAGGAACAGGGGGAGTAGAGCAGAGAGGAGGGAAGCGGGGTACGGTGAAAGAACCAAAGGGAATGGTGACCGGAGAAGCCGTGAAGGGGGGAGAAGTTTGGGTGACAACAGGTGGGAGACGAGTGATGACTTCCATGATGGTTTGTTGAAAGGAAGACTGTTGCTGGGTGAGGGAAGCAATGGCGGTGCTCAGTGACGTTTTAAATTCATCGGTTTGGACTGAAAAAGCAGCCAAGGTTTCTTGCACCTCTTGGATTTGCTCACGATGGAGATCGATCTCCAATTCTAGAGCCGGAACCGAAGGGGAGCGTTCGGCGGCGCTGCCCATGGTCAACCTGGCTCTGATACCAATTGATAGAACCTTATAGCAGCAAGGATAGTAAATAAGGCAAAACGAAATGAGGAAAATTGGATATTTCATTGATGATCCCAAAATAGAGCAACTGTTGCAATTTATACAATGGAATTAGGGCGAATCAGAAAGATTGCCACGTCAAAAGTAGAAATAGCTGATTCTAGAAGAAGTTCTCAATGAGCTAATTCCTATATTATTCTTTTAATAGAAATTGGAAATATAGAGTGGATAAGCAAATAACCACATGGGTGCGTATTGCTATCAGAGCCCAAAGGATCTCATCAGAGAGAGAGAGAGAGCTGAGGGAATGGGGGAGGGGGAGAGGTGTCGGGAAGGGACAAGAGTAGGGGCGGACGGATTAAGGGACAAAAGGGTCAAGAACTGGCTGGAAAAATGGCTATGGACAACTTGTGGAGGTCTGAGCAGACCCCATGGCAAGCAGAACGACGACCCCAAGAGATGCACGCAAGGTGCTTGACGGAAGGCCACTGCGACGAAAGGCCACAGAGGTTGTATTGTTTGCTGCTGGTGAGACCCTGAATAATACCTTAGATTGTTGGGATCGATCTCACGATCATGTAGGAGAAAACGGTTCGTCAATCGGAGCCCCACAACCAAAGTTATGAATTTTAGAAGTTTTTAAGAGCTTTTAGAATTGAAGTTGCAGACCTGTCCGAAGAAGAAGAAGAAGAAAGACACAGCATGTTTGGGTTGTAATCCAGCGCTTCTCATTTTAATTCCTTTTTGAAATGATGCATTAACAAGGCGCCACATGTCAATTTTTAATTGGACTAACATCATAAATTCATTAAAAAGTCATATGTGCTCTAAAAAATTCATCGAAAATTATCCCAAACTTGTAATCACGTCTACTTTTATGTCATGACTTCCAAATCACATGTACTTTTGGTTAGATTAATTGTGTAATTGACATGGATTTTGTTCATATTTGATAAGAATTTTGATAGACTAATTGTATAATTGTAAAACTCTTACTTATATTTTTTAAAATTGATATTGTTATATTGTTATATTTTCTTTTTTTTCCTTCTTTCTTTTTTCTTTCTATTTAAGTGGGTTGATGTGTAAAGGCAGAAAACATAAGTGTGTAGCTCGATAGAAAACATAGGTTTTAATTATGAATGATATTAATATTATTTAAATTTCAAGGGTATTTAGTTGTCTAAATTTGTTTTTCAAACCTTTAGCCTTTTAAAATTGTCCCTCTTTTGAAAAATTCATGGAAATTATCAAGAGGAAATTCTCTACACAAACATTAGGAAAATTTAATCTTTTAAGCTTTAAAATTGTTGCTTTTTAAATTTTTTAAAATTATTGTAGTTCCATGTTTCCTCTTCTTCTTTTTTTTCTTTTTTTTAAATGTGAAATAAATAAATTTTTTATTTTTTTAAAATAATTGGATTGAAAATGATTCATTTGTCCTAAAAATACATCAACAGTTTAGCCTAAAAAAACTTCGACACTTTTTACACTGTGACCCTATGACCCGAGAATCTTGGATTCATCATTGGAGATGGGTTAGCTATTTTTAGTGGATGGGCAATTTGCTACATTCAGAGTCATTAATCTATACAGAGTCATTCCGTTTTTGCGTCATGGTAAGTGCAATTGCATAGTCTTTTTACAATTATCCAATTATTATGAGTAATTACATGTAAGTTCACAGTATGTCTTGAAATTTTATATGCAATTATTTACAATGGATGTGCAATTGCACAACAATTCTAGGACATGCATTAACAACTGAAACATCGACAAATGCGTAGTCTCCTTTTGAAATTCCTTCCACTATTTGGAAATTGCATGGTTGTCAATACAAATGCTAACGACACAAATTACATTCAATTACACATTACTCATATCGCAATTGAATTTGTAACTTACATCCTAAAGTTCAATAAATATAAGAAATCGATATTACACTTCATAACATAGACCCTAAAGCATATAATTTTCTTTTTTATAAAAAAAACACCTTAAATATCAACATACCATCTATTGGTATCACTAATAATCCTATGCTCAAAATAAGTGACCGGTTAATTGGTTCTCCATTTTTCTTGGCAAAAAAACTGGTTCTCTTTTTTAATTGTTACATATACTATATACTCATTAAAATATTATATTTAACTAAAAGAAATTAAAATATTATATAATAATATATAGATACCCATAGAAAAGAATAAATAGACTATCTATATTAACAACAGTATATATCACACCCATACACTTTTTCCTTAAAAAAAAAGTAATAATAATTTCTTCGACTTACAACCAATAAAAAATAAAAAATTCATGTCTTGTTCTTTCTCGTGAACTTTTTTTTTTCTTACCGAACATACCAACAATTAAATTTATCAAATGAACGCAACATACTCAACGAACACAACCCTTGCGTTCGAGAGAAAAAAATAGTGCGTTTGTTTGATAAAGTATTTTCCTTGGTCCAATTTCTCAGGGAACAGCGAAACTTTACTTAACGAACGCATTCCTTGTGTTCGCCTGAACAAATAGTCCATTTGTTTGAAAAAGTAAGTTAGCGGGGTCCATTTTTCAGGGGAACGGAGAACTTTACTCAATGAACGCAACCTCTTATGTTCGCGTGAACAAATAGTCCGTTTGTTTGAAAAATTAAGTTAGTTAGGACCATTTTTCCGGGAACGAGCAACTTTACTTAACAAACGCAACCCTTGTGCTTGCGTGAACAAATATCCCTTATGTTTGAAAAAGTAAGTTAGTTGGGCCCATGTTTCCATGGAACGGGCAACTTTACTCAACAAACACAATCCCTGTGTTCGAGTGAACAAATAACCTATTTGCTTGAAAAGTAAGTTAGTTGGGTCTATTCTTCCAGAGAACGGGCAACTTTACTCAACGAACGCAATCTTTGCATTTGCGTGAACATATAGCTCGTTTGTTTGAAAAAGTAAGTTGGATTGGTCCATTTTTCCGGGAACATGAAACTTTACTCAGTGAACGCACCCTTTGCATTCACTTGAACAAATAGTCCGTTTATTTGAAAAAGTAAGTTTGTTGGGTCCATTTATCCGCGGAACATGCAACTTTACACAACGAACGCAATCCTTATGTTAGTGTGAAAAAATATCCTGTTTGTTTGAAAAAGTAAGTTAGTTTGGCCCATTTTTCGGGTAAATGGGTAACTTTACTGAACGAACACACCCCTTACACTCACTTGAACAAATAGCCCGTTTGTTTGAAAAAGTAAGTTGGTTGGGTCCATTTTTCCAGGAACGAGCAACTTTACTCAATGAACGCACCCCTTGCATTCGCTTGAACAAATAGCCCGTTTGTTTGAAAAAGTAAGTTTGTTGGGTCCATTTTTCCAGGGTACGGGAAACTTTACACAACGAACGCAACCCCTGCGTTAGTGTGAAAAAATAGCCCGTTTGTTTGAAAAAGTAAGTTAATTTGGTCCATTTTTCAGGTAAATAGGTAACTTTAATGAACGAACGCACCCCTTGCGTTCGCTTGAACAAATAGCCCGTTTGTTTGAAAAAGTAAGTTGGTTGGGTCCATTTTTCCAGGAACGAGCAACTTTACTCAATGAACGCATCCGTTGCATTCGCTTGAACAAATAGCCCGTTTGTTTGAAAACGTAAGTTTGTTGGGTCCATTTATCCGGGGAACGAGCAACTTTACACAACGAACGCAACTCCTGCGTTAGTGTGAAAAAATAGTCCGTTTGTTTGAAAAAATAAGTTAGTTTCGTCATTTTTCGGGTAAACATGTAACTTTACTGAACGAACGCACCTCTTGCGTTCGCTTGAACAAATAGCCCGTTTGTTTGAAAAAGTAAGTTGGTTGGGTCCATTTTTCCAGGAACGAGCAACTTTACTCAATGAACGCATCCGTTGCATTCGCTTGAACAAATAGGCCGTTTGTTTGAAAACGTAAGTTTGTTGGGTCCATTTATCCGGGGAACAGGCAACTTTGCACAACAAACGCAACTACTGCGTTAGTGTGAAAAAATAGCCCGTTTGTTTGAAAAAGTAAGTTAGTTTGGTCCATTTTTCGGGTAAACGGGTAACTTTACTGAACGAACGCACCCCTTGTGTTCGCTTGAACAAATAGCCCGTTTGTTTGAAAAAGTAAGTTGGTTGGGTCCATTTTTCCAAGAATGAGCAACTTTACTCAATGAACGCACCCCTTACGTTCGCTTGAACAAATAGCCCGTTTGTTTGAACGGCTGACAGGACCCGCCCTGAATTCCTCGGAACCCAGGACGAATCCGGTGAAAATTTTCGACATCTTACCGATGTCGGGCCCACTTACTAAGAACCGAGACTTTCTACCGAAATTTCATTTGTGTTATGCAAACGCTACCCGCCTGTGAGCAAACTCCACATAGCTTAAAAACGCAAAACTCCATTTTTCTTATTTTCATTTGCGCACAGTCACTCTTGCATTGCATCACCATCACGCAATTGCATGTCTGCAATGTAAACGCTGACCGACTGTTGGCAAACTCTTCGGAGCGTACACACGAAGCCCGTTTGTTTGAACGGGCAATTTTACTCAATAAACGCAACCGCTGCATTCGCGTGAACAAATAGCCTGTTTGTTTAAAAAAGTAAGTTAGTTGGGTCTATTTTTCCAGAGAACGGGCAACTTTACTCAATGAATGCAATCTTTGCATTTGCGTGAACATATAGCCCTTTTGTATTCCTTTCATATTATTTTATTTTACATAATTCAATTATGTTTAACGTATGAAATGACCAATTTGCCCTCATATTTAATGACAGATTGGATAAAATGTTAGGTAATTAAACGGCATGGGAGATATTGGCGATAAAGAGCACATGTGTGCAATTCTCAGTTTATAATATGCATATGCATATACCTAAACCCTATACCTGTACGCAATTTTGTAGCATCTATGTGCAATTCACAATTTACAATATGCAATTGCATATGTATGCAATTTCGTAACATATGTTTGCAATTCTTAGTTTACAATATGCAATTGCATTCTGCACTTTTCCTGAATCCTTAGCCAGAGCAACCAATATATAGTAGTTATGCAATCATAGCAACCAATACCAATCATGAACATCACATTTGAACCATACACTTACAGATTTAGCAATACAATCTTTGAAATGGTAATGGCAACCCAAGCATATTAAGCTTCAATTAGAAACAGAACTGTGCATCCAAAAGCTGGGTTTAGGGAGAGAGAGAGAGTATGAAAACATGAGTATACAATAACTTACATAACTCTATACCTTTTTCATGATGAGCTTTCACTTACAAAAACACTTCAATTTAGACATGTGAAAACTTTAAAATTGGGGTCCATTGAACTCCATTTCAGTGACGGATGTCTGCCATTGAACTCATATTGTTGTAACAATATATCAACTGGTTGGCTTGAACAAGGCCACCATCAGAGCATGCAATTACAGAGATGCTAAACCAAACAATACTCATGGTCTCACTACTGCTGGATTGGTAGCCCACCCACATAAAACTCCCCAATTATTGGAAAGCTCACTAACACATCAATGGCTCCAAGTCCTTTGGAATGAGCCCTGGGAGAAAGAAGTAAAGCTCTCACTATTAACAAGAAAGATTACGCAAGCAGTCAATTGGAGTTTTCTCTTTTGTACCAATTTCCTTCGACGCTACATTCGCCGAACGCTGCCATTTTTTGCATTCCGGAAGTTACCTGCAAAATGTTTATAAATCAAAATTAAGAAAGAATACCAATTAAAACAAAATGCAACCCTGGGTGACGCTAGCCTTTAAAACATTAATATCAACAAAATGCAACCCTGGGTGACGATACACTGGTATCTCTCTCGACATTTGTCCGCTGTCAAGGATAACGCAACTTCATCTCTTTCTAGAATCCATTCTGGATAAGTTGTTCCCACTAACAAGTAGCTCTAAGGACGACAAATTTTCCCTTTTCTAAGACTATCATTTTCCTTTTCTTTAGGATTAACAACTGATATTGCAAATATGATTCTTCGAGAGGAATACGAGAAAGGATCATTTTTACCGAATTGTAATCATCATCCACCTCAACATGATTACTTTTTAGATCTTTCATAAGTAATTCCATAAAGTACTTTTTTGGTGCCCCTCCATGACATAGGGGTGCAATTAAAGGCCTCGTGCTAGATGGAGGTGGGCATGTACATATAAGGCACATTACCCCCTCTCCGTTGGTCAATGTGAGATATTACAATCCACCCCCTCTCCGTTGGTCAATGTAAGTTGATTGGGAATATTTTTCCGGGGAATGGAAATTTTACTAAACGAACGCACCCCTTGCATTCACTTGAACAAATAACCCGCTTGTTTGAAAAAGTAAGTTGGTTTGGTTGATTTTTATGGGGAACATGAAACTTTACTGAACGAACGCACCCTTTACGTTCGCTTGAACAAATAGCCCATTTGTTTGAAAATGTAAGTTGGTTGGGTCTCCTTTTCCGAGGAACGCTCAACTTTACTGAACGAACGCACCCATTGCGTTCACTTGAACCAATAGCCTGTTTGTGTGAAAAAGTAAGTTGGTTGGAGTCCATTTTTCCAAGGAACGAGTAACTTTACTCAACAAACGTACCCCTTGCATTCGCATGAACAAATAGTCCATTTGTTTAAAAAAGTAAGTTGATTGGATATATTTTCCGAGGAACGGAACTTTATTAAACAAACGCACCCCTTGCATTCGCTTGAACAAACAGCCCGTTTGTTTGAAAAAGTAAGTTGGTTGCATTGATTTTTCTGGGGAACATGCAACTTTACTCAACGAACTCAACCCTGTGTTCGCGTGAACAAATAGCCCGTTTGTTTAAAAAAGAAAGTTAGCTGGGCCCTTTTTCCGGGGAACTAGAAACTTTACTGAACGAACGCACTCCTTACGTTCGCTTGAACAAATAGCCCGTTGGTTTGAAAAAGTAAGTTAGTTGGGTTCTTTTTTCCGTGGAACGGGAAAATTTACTGAACGAACGCAACCCCTGCGTTCGCGTGAGCAACTAGCCTGTTTGTTTGAAAACGTACGTTATTTGAGTTCTTTTTTCCATGGAACGGTCAACTTTACTCAATGACACATTTGAATACAAGTATGACTTAATCATTAGCAGAGGCGAGTCCATCGGATGAGAAGGTGGCGGACTATTTTCCGTCAGAGGACATAATCGTGCCATGATTTCGGGCACAGAACGCACCACGGGAAGTGACTCCTTCAATTATTTAGGGTAAATAATAATATAAGAATAATTTAGGCTTCCAGAATCATAAGGAGTTTGTAGTAATTTTTGGTGTATTTTTAAGGTTTTTAATTAATTTTTTATGATTTTTTAAGATAAATTTGAAAAAAGTAAACAAAATGACATGTGGCCCAATCATAGGATACCACCTATTGAAAAGAATGACTGCTCTCATTTCAGCTGCAGCCACATGTGATTCTCTATAATTTATTTATTTTTTATTTTTTTTGGATTTCACTTCTAAAATTCATAACAAATAAATTAAAAATCCAAAAAATATACCGGAAAGTCCTACGAACTCCGTGTGACGTTCTCTACACTATCAAGCAATAAAAATACAATTTCACTCAGAAAAATTTAAATTGATGACAAAAACGCACATTTATTTCTAAACGATTTAAAACACTAGTTGATGCTCTATAATATAACACTCATGTTCTTTGATTCGAGGATTACCGTGGACATAAATATGTGAAATCATGATTTTAGACCTCCATAGTCAAAGACAATGTCGTAAGTAGTTTGTAACAATTTTTGGTATATTTTTTTGATTTTTAATTAATTTTTTATGATTTTTTTAAGATAAACTTGGAAAAAAATAAAGAAAATGAAATGTGGCGCAATCATACGACGCCACCTATCGAAACAATGACTGCTCTCCTTTCAGCTGCAGCCACATGTGATTCTCTATAATTTAATATTAGTTTTCTTGGATTTCACTTCTAAAATTCATTAAAAAATAATTAGAAATAAGAAGAATACACCGAAAATTGATACAAACTCCTTACAACATTTTCTTTGACTATGGAGGTCTAAAATTATGATTCCACATATTTATGTTCACGGTAATTGTCGAATCGAAGAACATGAGTGTTATGTTATAGAACACACTTTAGTATTTTGGTTTGTTTTGAAACAAAGTTGAGATTTTGTTATCATTTTCAAATTTTATAAGTCAAAATTATATTTTTGGAGTTCGAGGGCGTAGAGAATGTCACAAGAAGTTCGTATCAATTTTCGGTGTATTTTTTGGATTTGTATTTAATTTATTATCAATTTTATAAGTTAAATCCTAGAAAAATAGTATTAAATTGTGTGGGGCGACACATGGCGGAAGCTGAATGGGGCGCAGTCAGTGTGTCTGATGGCTGTCCTCCTGTCAATGCGCCATGTGTCAGTGGTGATACTTTTATCAAATTTATGTTTAAAAATTCATAAAAAATTGATTAAATATTAGAAAAATACACCGAAAATTGCTACAAACTCCTGATAACATTATCTTCGATTATAAATGTCTAAACTCATGATTCCACATATTTGAGTTCATTGTAAGCGTTAAAATCAAAGAACACGAGTGTTATGTTAAAGAACATAATTTAGTGTTTTGGTTTGTTTTGAAACAAAGTTGAGTTTTTGTTATCATTTTCAAATTTTATAAGTCAAAATTATATTTTTGGAGTTTGAGGGCTTAGAGAATGTCACAAGAAGTTCGTATCAATTTTCGGTGTATTTTTTGGATTTGTATTTAATTTATTATCAATTTTATAAGTTAAATCCTAGAAAAATAGTATTAAATCGTGTGGGCGACACATGGTGAATGCTGAATGGGGCGCAGTCATTGTGTCTGATGGCTGTCTTCCTGTCAACGCGCCACGTGTCAGTTTTGATACTTTTGTCAAATTTATTTTTAAAAATTCATAAAAAATTAATTAAATATCAGAAAAAATACACCGAAAATTGCTACAAACTCCTGATAACATCATCGTCGATTATAAAGGTCTAAAATCATGATTCCACCTATTTGAGTTCATGGTAAGCGTTAAAATCAAAGAACACGTGTGTTATGTTATGGAACATAATTTAGTGTTTTGGTTTGTTTTGAAACAAAGTTGAGTTTTTGTTATCATTTTCAAATTTTATAATTCAAAATTATATTTTTGCAGTTTTGGGGCGTAAAGAATGTCACAAGGAGTTCCTACCAATTTTCGATGAATTTTTTGGATTTTTATTTAATTTATTATGAATTTTGTAAGTTAAATCCTTGAAAATTATTATTAAATGGTATGGAGTGACACATTGCGAAAGCTGAATGGGCGCGGTCAGTGTGTCTGACGACTGTCCTCCAGTGATTGCACCACAGTCCATTTTGATCCTTCTTCTGTTGTTTTTTTAAAAAAAATTCATAAATAAATAATTAAAAATCAGAAAAATACGTTGAAAATTGTTACAAATTCCTTATGGCATTATCTTCAATTACAAAGGCAATTGGGGGCAATACAAAGGCAATTAAGGGCAATACAAAGGCAATACAATGTCAATACGAAGGCAATTGGAGGCTATATAATGGCAATACTAGAGCAATAGGAGGCTATACAGTGACAATACAAAAACTCCAACAGTCCATCTTAGAGAGAGAGAGAGAGAGAGAGAGAGAGAAGAGGAGGGGGGAATACAGGGACAAAATACACAACGTATACAATGTTCTCTCTTCAATGTATAATATAAGTAAAAGTAATTTTCCATTGTTCTTTGAAAAAAAAAACCTATGTTTCTATTGCACACACTTGTGAATATAAAAAGAACAGATTCAAGACTGAAATTTCTCAAGTAAATTGAACTCAATTTCATTGAATGAGGACTAAATTACATGACTAAAATATAGTTCCTCAATTACATTTTTTTTTCCATATAATTACAGCACACTTCCTGTGACAGAATGGAATGTTGTCCCACGCCAAATTGATGATGGTTCTCAATGACAACAATCTTCCATAAGTCAAAAATCTAGGTCCAACTGTCATTAAAAAAAACTGCAAAAGAGATGGCAAAACAAGAAATTAGCACAAAGGAGAAACAAAGACCAAAAAAACAAAATAGAAACTGAGACAAGCAAATCGCAATCAGAAACTAAAAGACCTAAGAAACTCATACTAATTGGCAAAGAGCTTTCTAACCTAGAACACCAGCAAGAGAAAATTGGAAAAAGTGGAACACATAAAGCACAAAGAAAATGTGAAACTAAATAAGAAGGACAAAACCAAACATCAAAACACCTAAAGGGGTGAACTTAATCAACCAACCAATAATCAATATAACCAAACAACATCCAAAACATCAATACAGAACCAGATACAACTACAACATCCATAATAGCAATACACAGAACAATGAAACTAAAAAACAGCTGCATTCCAATCCGAAAAAGTAACTATTCCTGTACAAAGTGATATTACGGGAACATGATTAGGAACAAAAAGAACCATTAAAAAATCATCTGATGGTTTGGCAAAAAATGTGGAATTGTCTGACTCAAGAAGCTCCACATGTACTTTATATAAGCTTCCTAAAGAAGGCAATAGTGAACAGAACAACCAAAATTTTCTGAAGCAGTCCAATATTCTCCATTTTCTAAAAAAACAAACAATTCATGATAAAATAAAAACAAACCAATCCTATGTTTCTATATAGGTGTAAGAGAATCATGAATTGAAACAAATAATCTACGGGGGCACCGTTAGAACAAGGAAATCAGATCCATATTTTACATTTTATAGCAAGCCATATCAAGGGAGGTCTATTTAATGCTCTTGTAATACTTCAAATTTTGCTCAAGCATCTCATGAAGATGCCTATTTTCAACTTTCCCATGTTCCAACACTTCAAATATTAACACCAAAAGATGTGTATTTCAATGGCTGATTAGCATCACACTCACATAAAATCTAATAGCATAAGAAACAAGCACATTCCCATTCCTTTTAATTAATAACTCCATTTCCTAATATCAGAAAGTGGGTCCATCGAATAGTAAGCTAATCTTACAATTCAGAACAACCATGTCAACCAAGAGCGTAGGTACTGGTAATTTAGTAACACAACTTCCATTAATACTAGAAGAATTTAATAACCTGTCTACACACCCAGCCACTAAAATTGTAAGGCTAAAATCTGAAATATGCAAAGATCAATTAAAAACAAGTATAATACCATTATCAATGATCAATTAAAAACAAGTAGTCCACTTGATAATTCATAAAGCCACAGCTCATAAATTAGGCATTGAATGAATCCCTAAATTAGAATTTCGAAAATTAACCCCTAAGTTCTAAATGCGCACAGTCACTCTTGCATTGCATCACCAAAATGCAATTGCATGTGTGTTATGCAAACGCTACCCGCCTGTGAGCAAACTCCACATAGCTTCAAAATGCAAAGCTAATGAATGTTTGGTGCGAAGACAAAGAAAAGCAAGTAACTACTTCATTATGACCTTATGGCTATTATTAAATATTAGGGTTAACCACATTATGGTTTACGAAATTAGGGATATTTTTGAATGTGATTCGTACTACATGAAAATTTTTATTACTAGGTATTTTCGAATAATTGGTCCTTTTGTAATATAATATGTTCTGATTATTTCCCTTTACCGTTTATCATGCTTTGTATTTCTGATAATTGCTCCCTTCGATTTATAGTAAAAAATATGTCTAATTATGCCTGTACAATAAAATATGATCCATTTTTCTTATTTTCGTTTGCGCACAGTCACTCTTGCATTGCATCACCATCATGCAATTGCATGTTTGCAATGCAAACGCTGCTCAACTATTGGCAAACTCTTCGGAGCGTAAACACGAAGCTAATGAATGTATAGCACAAAGACGAAGAAAAGCAAGTAACCAAAATACATGCAATTACATGAACTCATTACACAAAATACATTCAACTCCTAAACCAGAAAAAGAGGGTTGTTTGAACTCTTACTTGATGTTTCCAAATTTTCAACGCTACTCCTTACACTTCCTTTCTCCACCAACTCAAATGTCGTCGTTCACACAATTTGAACAAATCAACTAAATACCTCTCAATTTGGTGACCATTACATCATGGAGGCTGGACCCATCATCAATTCCGTAACGATTACCTTTTTGCAGATCAGTTTTGGGCAAGCAGAGAGAAGAGTTAAGTACCTCGCTTAGGCAGAGTCGCCAACTTTGTCTTCATTTTTCTCGTGGACGACCTCAATTCTGTGAGCATTAGCTTTCTGCAGATGCGTTTTGGCCAAGCACAGACAAGAGTCGGAGGCGCTCAGGATGGATTTGGTGGGCAAGCAGAGAGAAGAGTTGGAGGTGCTTAGGATTGGATTTAGGCAAGCAGAGAGAAGAGCTGGAGGCTGTTACGATTAGATTTGGAGAGAAGACTTGGAGCGAGCGTCGTCTTCCACCTCTAGAGCATGCGTCTGGTTTTGTTACCCCTTGTAAGAGTCACATCTGACTCACGTGCTTAATAACAAAGGGTTGAATAGGTTATCCAGTCATTCAATCTCAGCCATCCATTTTTGAAATGCAAACTCAGCCCTTGGATAAGTGGCTGTACTGTTACAGCCGATGCACCACAGAATTTTCGCTCTTAGAAAAGCATGATGTGAAAAGTGAGGAGATGCTTATCCTCAACTCTAATCAGATGGTTGACCAAAAAAAAAAAAAAAAACTCTAATCAGATGGGAAGATGAATAACTGGGTTTATGAGATCTGAGTATTGGATATCTGACGATGTTGTTAGATTTGAGTTCCAAGAAGATTTCAAATCAATCTTACACGATATCACATCTCATCGCATCGGCGTGTCCGATGTTCGGAACTCATAAACTCAGTTCATCTTCTCCACATAGATTTGAGTTTTGGAGAGCTAGGTTCCGATTTCGTAAAAATAAATAAATAAAAATAGGAGGCTGCGGAAGATCTGGTTTTGAGTCTTAAAGTTCCGATTGCGGAGGATTTCTGGCTCTGATCTTCTTTTTAGCTTTTGCTGGCCCATCATAGCGAGAACCAAACACGGCGGTATATAATCAATCCATCGAGTTTATAATTTTGGTGTTTATTCGAATATTTGTATATAATTGGAAGATATAATTGCAGCTATGTGTTGGCAATAGCGATTATGGCGATGTTATATTTTATCGGCTTATCAGGGATCAGGTTTGTTTTTAATCTTTATTTTTAATTTTTTTTTTAAATTTTGTTTTATTTCAATTTCTATTGTTTACACTGTATAGCGACTTATTATGAAAAAAGAAAGAAGGTTGTTGATACTTGGTTGATGGCGGTGGTGGTGGTGGTGAGAGGTTGAGAGATTCAGGGTTCGAAATAGATTATTAAATTTTGTTTTTGTTTTTTGTTATTAGTGATTATTTCTTCATTAATTAGTTTTATGTGTATATTAACTGAGGGTGTAAGTTTCAAATATTTGATCTACTTTTATGCAGTTGATTAATCACTGGGTTCCCGAGAATTTGCTTCTATTCTGAAGCAGGCCAAACAAAAAGTTGTGGAGGTGAGGAAGTTTGGTGTGCGCCTTTGTAATCTGTGCAAACAACAATGGAAATTAATGAAAATCCGTCAAAAAAAGGGAAGCAAAAGACGTGCACAAGACCCATTAGTTGGTTGCACATTTGGAATATAAGATCTAGAAGGGCGGTGTTTGGGCGTGTTGAAAATCCACCAAATCCGAGCACTTGATGAGACGAGCAGCTTGGGGTATTGAAACTTGGCAGTCGGGTGTGGAGCTTGAAGAAGTGATGCGGCCGGTACCTAAGGATGTGGCGGCTGGGTTACGTGGCTAGGAGGATGGGCCGGGCTGCGTTCGAGCTTGGTTTGAGAAGTGCGACTGGATTATGCCCGACCGGGTTTTCAAATATAGCTTGGGCACGGCCAGGATATGGAGCTGGGGCACAACCGGGTTTTGGAGCTCCTGGGCTTGCAAGGGAGCGGCCGGATCTGCTGGACAATACGGCCGGGCGTCGTTTCAAATTGGGCAGAATGCGCGGCCGGGCTTGCTCTGGTTGTTGAAAAGAGTGAGTTGCGGCCGAAGGTGTTTTGGACTAGAGTGCGAGAATGGTTACGGTTGGAGCATCTGGGTTATTTGTAAAACTGGGCTGAAGGGTTTTGTTGAGTTGGAAAGATTACTTGCATTATTATACATATATATCTTATTATATATATTCGAATAAAGGAGGGTGGAATTTCAAAATAGGCGGCCGGGTCATTTCCTAAAGGATGAGTTGCGGCCAAGTATCTGTGGGCTGGAGTGTTATTATTGCGGCTGGAAACAAAAGGGGTTTGGGCTATTGAAACTTGGCGGCCGAGATTTGGAGTTTGAAGGGTCAAACTTTTGGTTTATTTGCGGCCAGATTTTTGGGAGCTGGAGCTTTTGCAAAATGCGTGGGTGGAGGGTTCTTGTTTGAACCTTCCTTATCCTACTTCATCATTATATAATATATCTATATAAACATATATGAATAGATGAATGTGCATAAGTGGCGGCTGATAGTCTAAAGCCCCCTTATCCCACCTTGTCCCATTTATATATATATATATATATATATATATTATAATATTCTATCACATGCGTATATATACATGTATGTATATATGGGATAATTTGAAATTTAGTATATATTATGGGCGGCAATATTAGAGAAATCGGAGGCCCAAATTCAAGCCACCAATTCCAGCCCAGATTTTCGGAGGATCATATGCACGTGACAAAGGCTTTGCAAGGAAAGAAATCAAGGAATTTGATAGCAACTCCGAGTGGTCCAAAAGGAGGAAGAATCAAGCATGTCAGAATATTTCAATCAATACAATCCCACGGATATAGGAGGGCTTCAAAAGGAAAGATTTTTAAGAAGAGTTGACATTGGCCAGTCAATGGCCAGTCCATGGGCTGACGAGTGCCCTATATAAACCTCATCAAACGAAGACATCAGACACACAACATCAGACAGACAAACCTATCTTTCGTCTCACACTTTTCTTTTCCTAGACTTAGGATTTTATTTTCAAGCACTTAGTGTAGCGAGTTCTTCCTTTTACTAGTGTAAGTTTCAATTCTTGTTCAATTTATATTTTCGTGTCATTTAGATTCAGGTTTATTTCCATTGTTTTGCTTTTCATTGTTATCGCACTTCAATTAAGTTCAATTTTAAGTCTATTTTATTTCATCGTTCTTATTGTTCTTATCGCTTTTATTTTCATTCTCGCTTTATTTATCGCTTTGATTTATTTTATCGCACTTCAATTCTTGTCTTTACGTTTATACGCACATTTAGTTTAATTACATTATTTTTACTTAAAACCCTAAAAATCATAAAAACATCCGTTCGAAACCTAACCATCCTCGAGCCCGAGGAAGTGAAAGAACCTAGGCCAAGAGGAGGTTCCTTGCTTGGCCGATCAATCGTTTGATCAGAAGTTAGAAGCGCAACACATCCATCTACTCACATTCCATTCAAGCCCAAATTCGGGGCTTGGTGGTGGCACGCCCCGCATCCAAAAGAAGAAGGACCAAAAACTCCTTCAATCGGCCTACCCGGCCGAAAAGAGGGAAACAGGCGGTAAGAATTTCACCAAGTCAATTATGTTTTTAATCACCTAACTATGCTTTTGGCTACTGGCTACAGAAGTCACTACTAGAAGAAAGAAGAAATGAACAAAATATGCGTTGTCACTCATTTGTAATTGTGCTCTCGTCACTCTCGTCCTCAACCGGGTAATGGGCCTGATTATCAACTAGCTGGTCCTCCACCACTTGCAGATCCATGGGGTCCACAACCACTGGCAGATTCATGGGGTCCTCATCTTCAACTGCTGGTGGATCCACCGGGTCCTCATCCTCTGGAAGATTCTCAACTGGAGCTGGCAGATCATCAATCGGGTGCAAGAAGAAATCTGTGGCGTCTATCCTTTCAATCCTCATATTCATGACCTCCTCCCAAGGCCTCTGACTGAGATCATGGGTGTTCTCGTATAAAACAACATTGTGAAATTCGTACCAGTAGTCGTAGTGGTCTGGAACATCATACAACAGTAATGGATTACCCTCCAGCAGCAGTAATATAGCAACCTCCACTCCTGGACACTTTGATGGTTTGCAACATTAATCTGTCCAATGTAATGATCCATTCCATCAGGAGTCTGTCGATACACTCTAGCCAGCCCTTGATCCCCAGCCCCATCTCCTACACCGGTGACCCTATTTTCCTCCTTATCATGTTGGCCCCTGTCATGATCATGTTGAAACAAGACAATCGCATTAAATAGCATGCGGAATCATATCCTATTGAAACTTCATAAAATAAAAAGGACAAGCCCACTAACTGGCAAGCAGATCCTGCTGAAATTTTATAAAATAAAAGAAGCCAAGCCCATTAACCAACATCCATGTGCATTAGTGAAATTTCCAAATCATGAAGCGTCATAAAATGAAGAAGACAAACCCTATTAACCAGCTTGCATATGCACAAACAAAATTATTGAAACTGCAAATCATGAAACTTTATAAAATGAAGAAGACAAACCTATGAGACCCAGGGCAAACAGCTAGCTACTAAATTCACAGCAGTTTACAAAGAGAACATATAATGAAGGGTCCTTTTGATTTAAGTCTCTCTGGATAACTTTTCTTCATATTGAAACTTCGGCACCTTCTATAGTGCACCAAGTGCACCCATGCACCATTTGTCCTTTATGATGCTCCTAGATTTTTAAAAAAATTGGTTACCGGTTATACAAGTTATCAAGTTTCCACTTTTTGAAAATCCAATTGCATAAGGGTCATGCAATTATGCCATTCCTGTTTGGCAATTGGCATATGATTGGATAGTGATTTACAGTAGTTTGGATAGTGATTTACAGTAGTTTGGATATGAGAGTACCATAACATTGTAAGAGGATCCTAAAACTTATAAGTTACAAGATTTGGGTAGTGGTTTACAAATTTTTGAACCATGATTACAACATTAGGGTTCACATAATCCATAATGTTGTAAATACTCATTTACAAGGATATGGATCCACATTACAAGGAATTGGTAACTCCGGACCATGAGGATGTAAATTGGGTCCTTATTCTAGTAAAATGTGGGTTTACAAGACTAAGGGCCGATTTTACAATTTTGGGATACGAGGGTACCATAATCTTGTAAGGAGGATCCAAAAACATGTAAGTTACACGATTTGGGTAGTGATTTACAAGTTTTTGTACCACGATTACAACGTTAGGGTTCTCATAATCCTTAATGTTGTAAATCCTTATTTTACAAGGATATGGATCCACATTACAAGAAATTAGTAAGTGCGGACCATGAGGATGTAAATTAGGTCCTTATTCTAGTAAAATGAGGGTTTACAAGATTAAGGGCCGATTTTACAATTTTGGGATACAAAGGTACCATAACGTTGTTAGCAATGTGCCCTAAGAGCCAATACATTTGATGTAATCTCCTTAGAATACATTTCGTATATGATACATAAAGGGCAAACTTATTTGTTATCTTTTACATCATCTAAAGAAACAAATGTCCAGGGTATGCTAAATAAGAGATAAAGTAATCTAAAGAAGATTAGATTCATAAGACCTTTAATCTCTAACTGTAGTATCCCAAAATGTTCCTAATCATAGGTTATCAAATGGGCCTTGATAAACCGTCAAGATTAGCACATATTATGTATGCTCAATTGGGAGGATGGTTAGTCTCAAACCATTTGTGTAGTTGACACTAATACAAGTATGTGGGTGCTCATTAGTGAATGAGTACACTGAACGCGATCAACCGTAGTTCTCGTATGGAATATTTATCTATATGTCAAACGAGAACTCATAGTTGCAATAATGCAAATTAGTCCTTAGACCTGAGGCATCATGGTTGTCCTGTGATGTGTTATTGATCTTTGATAGCTCTTAAAGGCAAGCCGTAAAAGATTTGTCTTAAGTGTTGTTGGGATCTCTTAATTCATCATAGGGGCATGTGAATGTACAATAAGGAATCTCTACTTTCGATAAAGAAGGAGAATGTTTCAAGATGTGATTTAGTAAATCTTTGGCCAAAGTATTTTGAGCTTGATTTAGAAAGTTGTTCTTAATCATGTTCTTTTGAATCACATGAAGTTGTAAATCATATTAGGGGTTTGACATAAACAATCCGTACCCTAATAATATGATTTGAAACATTGTATAAGAGAATGACCGTATTGCATTGCAATTCCAACTGAATAGGTTCTTCATTTATTCTGGTTAGCTTGGGTAGCCTTGATATATTGCTAGATGTCACTCTTGGCTTGTGGAAGTCCTTGGATTGATTGTGATCGATCTAAATAAAGGAAGAATTAAAAAGGGGTTTTAATTCCAGTTGGTTAGAAAGAGTTCTTATATTTTCCCACTGCCTTGCTAATTAGAACCTAATGGATCGCACACCTTAAATGGTTAACTTTGAGTAATACAAATGAGAATGAGGAAATCAATTTGATTGATTTGATGTTGATGATTTACTACGTGTAAAAACGTATTTGGGCCTCGGTAAAAGTTAACGGGAAGCCCAAATGGTTGGGTATCAAGCCCAAGGGCTTAAGACACCTAAATATTATGGTTTAAGTGTCATAAGGCCCAATTTTGGAAGCCCAATGGGTTTTGGCCGAAAATGCTTAAGTAAGTATGTATGGGAATTGTTTCCATAAGCTTATTAACACACAAACACAATCCAACATCAACCAAATGAGTTTGGAAGATCAAAGAGAGATAAAAGAGAGTTTTCAAGAGTGAAACACTTTCATCTTTCAAAGTGGTTTAGATTGAAACCAATCTTGAGAATCTTGCACTAGCATCCAAGTATTCTCAAGATACTTCTTCTCATCTCAAGGTTCCATTGGTGTGGAGACTTAGAGGCCATATACTTTTGTGGCTCACATGGAGGAGAAAGATCAAGGAGCAAAGATCAAAGATCAAAGAGGAGATCAACAAAAAGGAAATCATCAAGAGAAGACCAAACACAAATTGGTTCATATAATTGCTTCAAGGGTAATTAGATCTTATCCTTTCTCTTGAATTTTCATTTATGAAAAACATATCAATGTTCATGGCTTAAGATACTTGGAAGAAGTTTTGTTTTTGAATTTAAACAACCACCATAGACTTCCGCTGCGATTAATTTGATTAAATGCATGTTTAATATTCAAATGAACTTTGGAAAAATGTTTTGAAATTCTAACAAACGTTGTAAAGAGGATCCATAAACATGTAGGTTACACAATTTGGGTAGTGATTTACAGGTTTTTGCACCATGATTACAACATTAGGGTTCTCATAATCCTTAATGTTGTAAATCCTTATTTTACAAGGATATGGATCCAAATTATAAAGAATAGGTAAGTTCGGACCATGAGGATGTAAATTGGGTCCTTATTCTAGTAAAATAAGAGTTTACAAGATTAAGGGCCGATCTTACAATTTTGGGATACGATAGTACCAAAACGTTGTAAAATGGATCCATAAACATGTAAGTTACACGATTTAGGTAGTGATTTACAGGTTTTTATACCACGATTACAATGTTAGGGTTCTCATAATCCTTAACGTTGTAAATCCTTATTTTACAAGGATATGGATCCAAATTACAAAGAATAGGTAAGTCCGGACCATGAGGATGTAAATTGGGGTCCTTATTCTAGTAAAATGAGGGTTTACAAGATTAAGGGCTGATTTTACAATTGTGGGATACGAGGGTACCAAAACATTGTAAAAAGAATCCCTAAACTCGTAACTTATAAGTTTTTGGTAACAATTTACAAGGTTTTGGTCATGGATTACAACGTTAGGGTTCACCAAATCCATAATGTTGTAAATCATATAATTACAAGAATATGGATCCATATTACAAAGGATTGGTAATAGTGGACATTAGGGATGTAAATTGGGTCCTTATTCTAGTAAACAATGGTTAAGGATGGATTTTACAATCTTATGGAACATAAATGTCCAAAATAGAGTAATACGAGACCTTAATATTGTAAATATTTGTGTTTACAAGTATAATGACCTAATTTACTTTCCTAAGGTCCCTAGTTACCTTAATATTGTACTAGATGTCTTTATCCTTGTAAATTACGATATTACAATATTAAGGATGGGTTTTACAATCCTATGGAACACATCTATCCAACATAGAGTAATACGAGACCTTAATATTGTAAATATTTGTGTTTATAAGTATAAGGACCCAATTTACTTTCCTAATGTCCCAAATAACCTTAATATTGTACTAGATGTTTTTATCTTTGTAAATTACGATATTACAATATTAAGGATGGATTTTACAATCTTATGAAACACAGCTGTCCAATATAGAGTAATACGAGACCTTAATATTGTAAACATCCGTGTTTACAAGTATAAGCACCCAATTTACTTTCCTAATGTCCTAAGTTATCTTAATACTGTACTACATGTCTTTATCTTTGTAAATTACGATATTACAAGATTAAGGATGAGTTTTGCAATCTTATGGAATATAATTGTCCAATATAGAGTAATATGAGACCTTAATATTGTAAACATTCGTGTTTACAAGTATATTGATCCAATTTACCTTCCAAATGTTCCACTTTACCTTTATATTGTTCTAAATGTCCTTATGTTTGTAAATTATGATATTACACAAATAAGGATTGATTTTACAATATAATGGAACACAAATGTCTAACAGAGTAATACGAGTCCTTACTATTGTAAACCCTTTTGTTTACATTGTAAGGAACTAATTTACTTCTCTAATGTCCCACCTTAACTTTATAAAAAAAAAATTTAATTTAAATATTTTTTAAATACATGTTTACAACATATTTACATAGGACAAAAATCGCATTTACAACATACAATTGAGTTTTTTGACCCAAAAAAAATATATTCACTTTCAGGTTACAAAACTATTTGGAATGGGAAGTGAAACCATGTGGAAAACCAAGCCAAAAGTGAAGAACATAGACACACTTGATAACTGCACGTTTACAATTTACAACGAATTGTTTGTCAATTGCATTATTCGTTTGCAATGTCCAACTAACTGTTTGTCAATTGCATTATTCGTTTGCAATTTCCAACTAACTGTTTGTCAATTACATTATTACCTTTTCATCTTAGGTGAGCCAATCTATCAGTGCCCTTTCTATCTTATGGTCACTTCCTTTGGAATTAACTCATTGAACCCATTGAGATAGAACAATACACGATCATATTTGACATCACTCATGTAGATTTCCTATAAATATAGGAGGATGTGAACTGGATAAAGGACAGCAAAAAATCCAACCAAGACAAAAAAGTGAGTAGTAGTGATAGATTCATATTTTGCATATATAATCTATCTCTATTTGCATAGTTTTCGTGTGAAATTGGTTAGTTTAATGTGCTTGGTGAAGATTTTGTAGGAAATCATACTTAGCAAGGCTTTGGAGAAAAAACTATAATTTTGGAAGCTTAAGGGATCCAAATGGGTGGAATTATCAACTCAACAAAATATCAAGAATTCACTCTGTCATTTCATCAAACACCTAGAGTGCATCTGTGCAAGTGTCAATTTATATCCACAACTGGTCTCAGTGACCAGGGCCAGAAAGATTGAGCTAGAGAAGCTTACCATCACATTGCTGCCTTTCTCATGAAGAAGAACCCAACGTTGATTGTTGATATTGTAGAAATGGTGGGCTGCGTCATCTAAGCAATTGCTGAGACATTAGATGTCAAAATAAAGAGATGGCTAAAAGGAAAGAAAGCAACACGCATGAGAATTACATTATTGTAATCATTAAAAGATGATTGGCTTTGCAAGTGTGAAACAATTGCGGCTTACCTTGTGGTTTGAGCTGCCAGCGTCAGCTACTTTTGGAGCAAGGTGTGGATGTCGGCTGGACCTCTGAGCATGCTTTCCTATTCTTCCTTTAAAACCCCGAAGCCAATTCCTTCTGTCAATTGAAGCCGCATGTTATTTCCTTCTTAAAATAGGTTTTGTTTTTTCTAATATTCCTATTTTTCCTTTCCTTCCTAAATAAATATTATCTTCCTTATTTTTAAAGGATTCCCTTGGCCTATAAATATAAACCTTTGACCTTAGAGCGAGGGGGCTTGATATCATCCTCCCATATACCATACTTTTCCACCAACTTTCATACACCCAGAGAAACATCAGAGAGAGCCAAGGATTTGCTGCTGCACTACTTGAGGAGCTTTCGAAGGTGTTCCTGTGGAGACTCCGAAGATCAAGTCCATCGACCAAATCGGTTTTATGACAATAATTCTCTTGTTTATATTTTCTTTTGTCATGAACTAATTTCCCTTGCTAGGGCTACGATGTAGCCTAACCATGAATACTTAATTTTTATAGTTATATTAATTCCTGATTATTATCCCATGTTGAGTATTTGTTACTGTTCTTAATGATTTAAATATCTAGCTAATATTTAATTGATGATCCAAGTGGAGACCGAGAGGAGATGTTTGGTGTTTGCTTCTTGTAACAAATACCATGACTTGAATGAGTGCCCGAGAGGGACTAACATGACTCATGCAGTTTTCTTGCAGGTTCTTATAGAACTTAATGGGTTCTTGATTTTCTAAATCTGTTGCTCGAGAGAGAATGGGTTGTTAATTAAGAATACTTTTGGTTGAGCCTGAGAGGGGATATCGAATGAATTAGGAGAAACCAACTGTCAACATGGATAGTAATTAGGGTTAATTGGCTAAAAGAATTAAGTGGAATTGGTTATGGTGAAATCGGATGCTCTAGTGTCTAATCAAACTTGATTTTCCATTGTTAATTAAATTGTTTTTCTTCATAATTGTTTTAGTTTACTTAAATCAATCAATCTTCTTAATCAATTGTTCAGATAAACTTTTGAGTTAATCATAATTGGTAGTTAATAGGAAATTACAGTCTTCGTGGGAACGACACTCTACTTATTTCTATATTACTTGTGCGAATTGTGCGCTTGCAATAATTTCACAACAAGTTTTTGGCGCCGGTGCCGGGGATTGTTTTATTTTCTATTAATATCAATATATTTTAATTCTGAGTTTAATTTGAATTTCTTCTTTTTGTTTCAGGTACTTTGATTCGTGTATGCACCGTTCTCGTACCCTAGAACTCATACCACTTGACCCAGAAATCGAACGTACGTTTCATAAGCGGAACAAAGGAAACAAAAAGCACACTTTGGTGGAACCACCATCCACACATATGGCGGAGGAAGCAGAAAGAGCAGTGAGGGAATTTGGCCCCCCAATGGCAACTCCCTTAGCGATCCATAAGGGCAAAACTGGGACTTCTCCAGTCTGAAAAGGGCAGAAATGGCTGGACTTGAGCTGGAGCTGTACTGTGGTACCTGTGCTGCTTAGCCGGGGCTCTCCATAAATTTGTTGAGGTTTTCGTATTTGTGAAAACTCAAACTCTGCTTGCCTTGGCTTTACTGATCCAAATTTGTAACGAGAGAAATCTCGTTTTTGTTAGTTTGTGAACTGGGATTTGAATCAGAAGCAGTTTCTCTAACTGTCTTTTGCTGGGAAAAAGCAGGATGATTCTGCAAGCTTGTTACAACGCTTGAAATTGAAGTGTTTCAGACTCTGGGTCTGTTGGACTCTGTTTGGAATTTTTGTGATCAAGTGATCATTTTGAGTGTTTGTCTTTTGACTGAGTTTTTGGTTGTGTTGGTTGTATGTCCTTTTCTCTGTTCACCCTCTCTTGTATATATAAGGAATGTTCTTGAGAGTTTTGATTTTAATATTTGTGCGGCAAACAATCTCAAAAGATCTTTAGTTTTTAAAAGAAAAAGAAAGGGAGTTCTATCCCTTTTCTGGCAAGCAAGCACTCAATAATCAGCCCCTGAAATGATCATTTCTCTGCGTTTTTGATGGGGTGCCATACCCTTCTTCCAATTCAACTGCTTTTGCAAGAGTCTGAAGCTTGTGATGGTAAGTTCTCAGTTTTTGAACAACTCCCTGCTTCCTGCTTATCTCTTTTTCATAGAAACTGAGTCTGCTTATCCTTGAAAAATGGTGCCTTTTCTGAAATAGTGGAATATCTTTAAATAAACTAAACGGAATTTGATCTCCTGGCAGCAGAGTTTTTCCAGAGACGTTCTTCTTTGTACCTGCCCCTGTTCAATCTTTAACTTCAGCTGAAATTGTTGACTTTTCCAAGTCAGGGGTCACATGGGTCTGTTCCTCTTGTGGGCTTTTCCCTTTTAATTAAAAGCTGCCAAGCCCATTTTTTCCTTTGGTTTCAAGCCTAATTTGTCTTCCTTCGAGGCCCAGGTTTCTTCTCGGTTTTGATTGCTTCCAGGCCTCTAATATTTTGGGCCAAGTGATTGGGCGCGTCGATGGGCTGAGGGCGTCAATTTTTAGGTCCAAATAGGTGGCGCAAAAACGATGTTGGTTTTTATCTCTGGACTGGGCACACCAAATTTATGCCCAAACAATGCCCCCATTAAGTCTGAACCGTTTTTAAATGGTTTCCACGTCCACCTACCACGAACTAGACTTCGTGGGAAATTGGTCAGTTACTAGCTAGTCACTAGCTTGTCTCGTCAGGTGGCGTCTTGTCTTCCTCTTCCCATGATTTCGAGCTTTTAAAAGAAATTTGAAACCTCCAATTCCTGTTCATCTCAAAACCTAGCTTCCTCAGAGTTTAGTTCCTGTTCTTTTCAAAAAAAAAAACCCAACTCCCTCGGACCTTGTTTTTTCCTCAATTTTCGCCAGAATTCTTCCCTTAACTATGATTCATTCCTTTCTCTGTTTCTAGTCCAAGCTGACAACCCAGAAAATGTCTTCTCCAAAAACTCGTGCCCAAAGTGCTTCCTCCTCAGTTCCTCCAGATTATATCACTGGGACTGGAATCGATGCTCATGCCATGGAGGTTCGAAGCAGGCTCCATCCTCTTGTTCAGAAAAAGTTGGACAGGAACGTCCTTCATCTGTTTGAGAGTACTCTGACTCTGGGACCTCGCTGGTTTGGTTCTGTTCCTGCTGAGATAGCGGAGCTAATCAAGAAAGATGCCGAAGCACCTCTGTGTTTCCAAGGGACTTCTGCCCTGGCTTCTTATTCTTGGGTCAGCAAGAATTTGAGCCGTTCGTTTTCATCCTGTGAAGTGGGCAGACTGGATTGACAAGCTTCTTCCAAAATTTGAAGCTCACTGGACGAAGGCAGGGATCTATGATGCAATCCTGCTATCTAAGCAGTCCATTAATCGGGATGAGAACCTACTTGTTGCTGCCTTGTGTTTTTGGAATTCTGCCAGCAACACGTTCGATTTCCGTGTGGGTCCAAAGGCGCCAACCCTGCTGGACATGGCTCAGATCTTTGGGTTCAGACCTCATGGGAGACCTGTTGATGCCGTTGGTGATTATCATCGAAGGAGGAACCAGGAGAAACTGGCCAAGCCCTTTACTATCTCTCCTGCTACTATCAACCAGAACTGCTCTTTCTCTAATTATTTGAGAAAATTCAGCTTGGAGAAGGACAAGGATCAGCAGCACATGCTATTCCTTCTGTACTGGCTGAACAGGTTTGGGTTCCCAAACCGTTCTTCCGCTGTTCTGCTCGAGTACAGGCACTTGGCAGAAGCCCTGCACAACCATACTGACGTTGGACTTGGGCCGACAGTTCTGGCTCACCTTTTCAAGAATCTGCATACTGCCACAATGGAGAGTCCCCTAAATCTATCTGCCCCTGGCTCATTCTGGATGATCCAGATCTAGCTGCAGGTATATTTTCCAGAATTCCGGTTTCCTGATATCGTTCTGCCTAAAAATCAGGTTCTGGCTCTCCCCCTGATGTCGGCAGAAGTGCCCAAGCGCTCCGTTGAAGAGTACCTGATGTGGTTCAGGAATTGCACTAAACGCTCCGCAGCTCAGTGGCAAGTGGTGATCAGAAGAGCATATCCTTGGTTCCAGCCTGGATATCGGCTTTTTAAAAAGGAGCCAGAAGACGAAGCTGCCCGGACAGAGTTCAGGAAGATATTCTTGAGCGCATCCTTGCTGAGAGATCTGCCTTATGGAGGTGGAAAGCCTCCAAACTATCATTTGGGGGCAGAAGTCTATCATCCCAACTTCTGTGCAAGACAACTGGGCTGCCCACAGGTTGTTCCGTTCAAATTCTTCAAAAGCTGCAACCGAGCCTCTTCCTGGAGGGATTCAGACAATCTGGAGGTGCACAAGGATGCTCGGTGTGCAGTAAACAAAATCAACAACAATCTGGATGGCCTCTATCCATCCTGGGAGCCTAATTCCTCCAGTTCTGCTGATTTTGACGCTTGGTGGAAAGCCAAATTTTTAGGGCTGCCTGCCTCGGTTACTGCGCTTAAGGAGCTTTTTGATGGCTGGACCTGTGGGAGCGTGTTTGCAAAGGCGGAGGCCAAAAGTTTCACGATTCGGACCATCCAGGACATTAATGATCAAATTATAGAAGGTAGATTCTTCATTCTGTCTATATTTTATCTATTCTGCCTTTTGTATTCTTTTGACAAATTCATTCTGTCTGTATCAGATCCTTCTATGAAGAAGATCATTGGTGGACAAACGGCTCAGGCTGGAGCAATGTTTGGTACGCTTTGATTTACCCTGTTCCTTCCATTTTCTTTTGCTGGATTTACTTTTGACCTTATATTTCTCTTATGCAGTCAGTTCTGTCATTGCTGCTGGTGATTTGGAGCCCCCTTCTAGTGATGAAGAAGATGAAAACTTGACAGAACAGCCACTTGTTGAGGCTGCCTCCACGGCTGGAAAGAAAAGAAAAGAAAGCACACCTGCTCAGGGCAGTGTTGCCCAGCCTGAGACCTCTGGTAGGGTTCTGATAGTCAGATTTTTCGTTCTTTTGATTTGTTTTGTTCTGTCTGCTCTTTTAACCTTTACTCATTCTGTGCAGCTGAGAGTCCCCCTCCTTCTCCTCTCACTAGGTCTAAAAGACTTAGGAAGAGGAGTGAGATTGAATCTGATGAAACAGAGGAGTTTGCTGTCAATCCGACTGAAGCCTCCGGAACTGATGACGAGCTGCGAGAAGCCTTTGAGGCTGTTGAGCAGGAGAAGCAGCAAGGAACAAGAACAGAAACCCCTTCAAAAGAGAAGGGAAAAGAATTTGAAGAAGAGGTGAGCCTGGATTCTGGCCACGTAAATATGCTTTTTCTGGTTTTCCTTTTTAAACTCCTGACTCTTGTTTGTCTGTTTAGGAGGAGATTCCAGCTGAGGTGATAGCAGAGAGCATTGCCTTGTCCCAGAAATAGCGCGCCGTCCCTGGGACAGAACTGACTAGCTCGGAACTGGCCTTATTTCAAGATACGGAGGCTGAACATTCCACTGCAGCTCCAGCCTCTGAGGAGCAGCCAGAGCATTCTGCATCAGAGCCTGTGGAACAGCCAGAAGCTCCTGGGGAAGTTCCTACTAGTCAACCTGTATTCGGGCCTGTAGACCAGGCAGAACCCCTTGTTGTAGTTCAAGCAGAACAACCAATATTGGGGTCTGGGGGGCAGATAGAGGCTTCGGCTGTATTGGAACCTGTGGAGCAGGTGGAACTCCCTACTGCAAGCTTGGCAGAACAATCTGCATCGGGGCCTGTGGAGGAGGTGGAACTTCCTGTTGCGACCCCAGAATCTGAAATGGAATTGGCCGCTGCTATTCCTGGACCCATGGTAATCCCTTGTTGTATTTTATTTCTGTTCATTTCCTGTATTTTTGCCCTGTCCTTGCCCTTTTAATTTTTAGTCTTTCCAGGCGGAAGTACCTAGAACTGCTGGACCATTGGCAGTGGTGATCAGTCCTCTGAAGCCTCTTCTTGCAGCTGTAAGTATTACTGTGTCATGAATTTCCTTTCATTTCTGCCCTTTTGCTAATTCACACTTTGATTTTGCATATGCCTATCCAGTCCCTTGCTGGTTCAACTACCACAGCCTCCTTTGCTGATCCAGAACTGGCTGAGTTCGAGGCCATGGACTTGGATGCCCAACTGGACTGGCTGGAGAAACTCAGTTCTACCCCTAGCAAGGCCAAATTCAAGGTTGTGGATGAGGCCATGGAGAGGGTGAAGATATGGCAGTCTTCTGAACTGGAGCTGGAAGAAAACAGTGGAGCTGTTGATCAACTAATGAAGGACCTGGACTTGCTGCACAGGCAGAACATAGCTCCTAAGCCCATACTTGAGATAAGTCTAAGCCTGGCCAGAGACGTTCTCAACCTTCATGATCGTGTTTGTACCTAATCAATCACGGCCAGGAACTGGCCAAGGGAGCTCATTTTCTCGGCCCCAGTACTTACTCATGGAACTAAAACGCGGCGTTTCGCCGAGATACCTGGCCTTCCTAAAGACAGAAGAAAAGTTGCTAAGGCACGATCATCTCGGCCAAAGGCATTAAAGTCAGGTCATCAAGTGGCAGCAGGGTCCCACGTTTCATTTAATGAGGTAGTGCCTCTGTTTATTGCAGCAAACCCACTGGCCAAGAATAGGCATTTAATGCACGAGGGAAGGTGGGAAGTGACTGAAGTCAGGGATTGGCGATAGAAAACAGAGTGATTAGACGCAGACATTCTCACAAGAATTCTTGCAGCTTGAGAGATTGGGTGACTAACTATCAGAGCAATAAATGCGTCCCCACGGCCAGTTGCGCAGAAACCACGACTGGGGCGGCGGCCGAGATTCACCAGGATTTATGGGGTCACACCACCATGCTTCACGATCCCAAATGTCGATTGGACTACCCACTTGCTCTGATCAGGCTCCACCATGCAGATTTCAAGCCTCGATTACTCCTCCAGGAACTCTTCCTATAAATACAAGGCTCAAGCTACATTCAAACACCAAACCAAAGCCTCCCACGGAGCAACTTATATTTTCCTGTAATGCACTTTCAATATCTTTACTTGCTTTTCTAGGAGTAGTGTTAGTTTGTAAGGAAAATCCATTCATCAATATATCATACGACCCTTGATTTTCAAGGTGCCAGAGCACCATCTCTGTTGTTCGCTCATTCACCCCATATATCATACGACCGTCGCTCACTGAGCAGCGCGCCGGAGCACCGCCCTAAAACCACCATCAACACCACCATTAAACGGCCTTGTAGCTCAGGCCGTGAACCTGACGGCCGAGATTAGTTCCTCTCTCGGCCACAATCGTTTGATTAAAAGTCAAGTCCAAACAGGCGCACCATTTTACCACTTCCATCCAAACCATATCTCGACGCACGGTAGACCGTGCTGGCACGCCCGTGCACAACCGCACCGCACCCAAAAGCAGGAAGCCGCGTGTCCACGCATATCCCCTCGGCCCGGAACCCCAGGCCGTGAGATTTGCGCGGCAGACACTTTTGGCACGCCCGGTGGGATACTTGTCAAAACTTATGGTGGAAACTAAGGCACAGGCAAAGCTCAAAAAAAAAGCAGTCGAAATGACTTCTGAGACCCCTGAGTCCACTTCACCAATCACCGAGACCGAACATACGGTCGGGATCTCGGCTGGCGTTTCAGTAATGACGAATCGTACGGTCCATGCAGGAACAAGCAGTAGTGGAGGAGCTAATGTCCAAGCAGGCCTACAGGATAGAGACATCCTTTATGGCCGCAATGGACAGATTCTCCTCGGAGCTGCGGACGCTCTTTCAAGAGAGGATGCCGGAAACCTCGCCTGCAACGCCTCCGAGGGCCGGACAAAGAAGCCAAGAGCGCGAGAGAATCGAGCCTTACGGCGAAAGCAGCAGCCTCGGCGTCTCGGCCCACACCCAAGCATCAGGCTACGGCCAGCATTCTTTGCCGCCGACAAACAGCTGGGGGCAGTCCCAGCCCACGTGGGCGAGCCCCAGGCCAACCTACTCTGCAGAAACAACGCGCGGACCACTCCATACTGCGGCCGTCCATACTCATCCTGGTCCAAGCAACGCGGCCGCTGTATCATCACAACAGTACGGTCAGAGCCATCCAACCGTCTCACCACCGTTGCAGGCATCGTCGTTTCCGCTGAGCTCTCACCTTCACTACGGGTCGGCCGTTCCAGCGTCAACGCAAACGCAACTGGTCCAAACTCACGGCGCTCATCTGGCGTCAACCAGCTCGGTGATTCTGGCCGAGCCCCTTGCTCAAACGGCCCTGTAGATAAGGCCACAAAACGACGTGCAGCAGGGGCTCCGACTCGAGGACGTCCGGCGGATGATCGAAGACGGCTCTGACTCGAGGACTTCAGACGAATCACCTCGTGACTACCTGCAGCGGTTCAAAACATGTAGGAACTGGTGCCGCACGAACCTACCAGAGAAGGAGTTTGTCAAGATGGCCGAAGAAGTTCTGGAATTCGTGTACCGGAAGAAATTCCAGGGAATCGAATTCCGGGACATGCACGACTTGACTAACAAGATGGACAGATATGCGTCCTTGTTAAAAGAGGAGGTGTAGAAGAAAACGGCCTCAAAAGGGACCTACTACAGGAATCCCATCGTCAGCTATGCTGAAGCAGACGGCTCCGTAGGGGCCAAGAGCGAGGAAGTGAAGGTGAGTTCGGCCGAAGTCAGCATAGACAAGCCCTTCGTCTGCAAGGGACTTGTTAAAACCGACAACAGCCGCACAAAGATTCCCGACGCCAAGTTTGCGACACGGGAGACAAAGGCCTACACTTTTGACTTGACGAGGGCCGAAGCTATCTTCGACCTGTTATTGGCCGAGAAACTGGTCAAGTTGTCTTTCGGCCATAAAATTCCGAAGCCCGACGAGCTCAAGGGAAGAACGTTTTGCAAATACCACAGTTCTTGGTCTCACAACACCAACAACTGCGTGGTCTTGCGAGACGTTCCCTCCACCTGTCATCAACATGGTCAACGCTCAACTGCGGGCCGAATACAGGGAAATTCGTCAACCGGCAAAGGGAAAGGAGCCTTTGGCCGAATTAGAGCCGTTGCTTTGCGAGCGATGCAACCATGAGATCGGTCAGCCCAGACCGCAGGAGAACAAGAGAAAAGCCGCCGAGCCATCTCAAACGACCATAAAGAGTTTCGGTGGTCAGTACGACCGTCGGCCTGCCAGCAGGGCGGTTTTTGACCGACTGGGGGCACAAACCCCCGATACCTCAGTCGACCCCAAAGACGAGGCCGTCCCCAGGCCGGTTAAAACCTTCAAACCACCGGTCACGCGGGATGACCGCTGGTACCATTCACAGCCAGGGGGCAGAGCCGAGCCACTGACGAAAACCCAGCTGAGGAGAATGCAGAGGCAGGTTCAGCAGGCCAGGATGCAAAATACCGAGGCCGAGGGCTCCAAGCGCCAAAAGAAAATGGCAGCGGCAGACGGGCCGCCATCCACTCCAATCATCCCCTCACCGGCAAAAGCGGCCAGTACTAAGCCTCCCAGGACGTGGCGCCCTAGGCATGACGAAAGTCCCCGTGGAATAGCGGCCATTTCGGTTCAGCCGAAGGCCGCGGCCCTGGAAAGAACAGACGAGGGTATCGTCGACATCTACCGTGGAAGGGACCCCCCTTTTTCGGTCAACGGTCTGTCCTTTCTCATGGAATTCCATAAAGACTACTCGGCCACGGACTTATACGGCATGACCCCTGAAAGCCGTGAAATCGTGGAGTTGGCCCTCAAAAACACAAAGGCAGAAGGGCTCCTCATCACTAGCAGTTCTGACTCGGCCATTAAGGCCGTATATCAGGCGAACAGGGAAGCCAGGGCAAAGGGTCTGCCAAGTTACCAGCCTGACCTCGGCGGATCAGAGGCTAAGGTCCCCTTCAGCAAGGGCGATTTAGAATATCTCCGCCAATATTTTACTGTGACTCCGGCAGACACTGTCTTTGGCCTGACAACCGAGGAAAAGGCTCGGGTAGGCCGCCTAAACGATTACTTGACGGCTAGGGACACATTGGCGAAGGCTACGCGGGCCCTCGAGGAGGAGGTCGAGGCCTCGGACCCTCTTGAGGTTAAAGCATCTACAGCCGATACTCCGGGGACCGCAAGGCCTATGATCGAGGGTTTCGGTGATCCTTTCTTCGGGCATGAGGCCGAAGACGACCCCGCTTTAGGGATCTCCGATGAAGAAAATGAGGGGATCTTCAGGATGGTCGAGGAAGAGGTTCTCGCCAAAGACGGCCGTCAGGCCGAAGAAGAGGTTGGTAGGGGAAACTCTCAGGAGCCAAAGGAGATCGGCATTAACATGGTCCTAGTGCTACCATATGAGTTCTCAGCCCCAGGAGGACAGACCAATGGCCTGGATAATGACGTGGCCGAAGAGCAGCTCGATCAGAGGCCAAAGACGAAGGAAGAGCTGTTGGCCGTGGCGTTTAACGAGGTCATGCCTAGAGACGAGCCGAACAAATATCGACACCTCAAACCATTGTACATCTCGGCTCATATTGAGGGTGTGCCCGTATCCAAAGTTTTCGTCGACTGTGGGGCGACGGTCAACATCCTTCCCTATTCCTTGATGAGGAAGCTGGACAAGTCAAAAGAGGACCTCATCCCCAGCGACGTCATCATAAGCAGCTTCGTCGGCGACAAATCTAAAACCATTGGCGTGTTGCCATTAAAAATTACCGTGGCCGACCAGACAAGAGTCGCGGCCTTCTACGTGGTCGAGTCCAGCGTCGACTACAATATTTTGCTCGGCCGTGACTGGATCCACCAGTTTGGGTGCATACCGTCTTCCCTCTTCCAACTGTTGTTCTTTTGGGACGGCCAGAAGGTGTCCATACACCCGGCCGACGAAAAACCTTTCGAGGCCAACGCCGTACAAGCCCGGATTTACGACGACGACGTTGGATGGGTTGTCCTCACCGGCCACGATGCAAGCGGCCGACCAACCAGAACGACGGCCCAGAAGGTACTGGAGTTAGGCGCCGAGAATGTTCGACAGGATTCGGCGCGCGAAGTATTGATCGACCTCACCGGCCTTTAGATGACAGACAAAGCCACTAAAGAAGAAGGAGCAGCGGCCGTGACCGATCTGCTAGAAAGACTGTTGGAACATTGGGTGGAGGAATCCTTACGGCCGAACTCACCGATCAACCTGATCGAATTCCTCCAAGAATCAGACGAGACGGACGAGTTAACTTTTGACAACCTGGAAACGGCGCCCGCCGAAATGGAGGACGACTACCCTGAAGTCCATGACCCTTTATTAGAAATAAATGTAGGGTCGGAGGCCGAACCACGGCCTCTTTTTGTAAGCCAACTTTTGGGCCCTGAGTTAGCGGCCGCAATTATCGGCCTGCTCCATGAATATAAGGATTGTTTTGCTTGGGATTACCATGAGATGCCTGGATTACCACGAAGCTTGGTTGAGCACAAATTGAAAATCATGGAAGGATTTAGGCCTTTCCAACAGCCGCCGAAGTTCAACTTAAAGTCAAGGAGGAAATTGAACGGCTCCTTAAAGCCGGCTTCATCCGGACGGCCCGGTACGTTGAGTGGTTGGCCAACATCGTACCAGTTTTAAAGAGAACCGGGGCTTTGAGGGTTTGTACTGATTACAGGAATCTAAATCTCGCGATCGTCATTCTGGCTATGGTGAGAACCATCACTCCAGCCACGGTAAGGGCCGTCACTCCAGCCACGGAGGCGACCGGGGCACTCGGCCGAATAAATTCGGCCTCGTCGCAGCCGTCATACCAGGTCCTCCCATCTTCATCAAACTGCCAAGTCACTTGGACCAGGCCAACCTGCCAAGTCATGAAACTCAGAAGATGTGGCTCCCTGGTTTGGGGAGGGTTGCAGTAGGGACTTTTCGAGCAGGTCGAAATAAGGAAGGGTGAATCCCAGAAATCAAAGGAAGACTCCAGAAGTGTTTAAAACGAGAAGAAAGATCACTGAGCAATGGAAAGGTTTCAAACTTGGGTTGAGAAAACTGAGGAAGGACATTGTAAACTTTCGCGGAGCATGAACTCGAGAATTCTGGGAGTGTGAAGAAAATACGAGAAAGTTGGGTTTTTTATACTGGAATTGGGGTTCAGAGCGCAGAGGTTTGATGCTCGTAAAACGCACTCAAAGCACGCGAAATTGTGTCAAAAACCTGGTGGCCGACGTTTCGATTAGCAAGGCAAAATGATGGCTCGTGCGAATTGAAGGCATGGTGATGCGTCGAAAGCCCAGAGGCCATCGTTTCACTTAACGAGGCAAGGCGACGCCTCGTGTAACCCTGGGCAATGATGGCCTACACGACGTGCCTGAAACATTAAATGCGCCGATTGACCTGCGCATTTAATGCCCCAGTTGTCAAATCACTTTAGGAGGAATGCTAAGGGTCCATCCCTTGGAATCCATTCGGCCCCTACTCATGCCGAGACCGAAGGATCCAGGGATGTGGGGGCAATGTTTGTACCTAATCAATCATGGCCAGGAACTGGCCGAGGGAGCTCATTTTCTCGGCCCCAGTACTTACTCATGGAACTAAAACGCGGCGTTTCGCCGAGATACCTGGCCTTCCTAAAGACAGAAGAAAAGTTGCTAAGGCACGATCATCTCGGCCTCGATTATAGGCCGAGGCCGAGGCCGGGCAAAATTACGGCCAAAGGCATTAAAGTCAGGTCATCAAGTGGCAGCAGGGTCCCACGTTTCATTTAATGAGGTAGTGCCTCTGTTTATTGCAGCAAACCCACTGGCCAAGAATAGGAATTTAATGCACGAGGGAAGGTGGGAAGTGACTGAAGTCAGGGATTGGCGACAGAAAACAGAGTGATTAGACGCAGACATTCTCACAAGAATTCTTGCAGCTTGAGAGATTGGGTGACTAACTATCAAAGCAATAAATGCATCCCCACGGCCAGTTGCGCAGAAACCACGATTGGGGCGGTGGCCGAGATTCACCAGGATTTATGGGGTCACACCACCATGCTTCACGATCCCAAATGTCGATTGGACTACCCACTTGCTCTGATCAGGCTCCACAATGCAGATTTCAAGCCTCGATTACTCCTCCAGGAACTCTTCCTATAAATACAAGGCTCAAGCTACATTCAAAGGGTTCAAACACCAAACCAAAGCCTCCCACGGAGCAACTTATATTTTCCTGTAATGCACTTTCAATATCTTTACTTGCTTTTCTAGGAGTAGTGTTAGTTTGTAAGGAAAATCCATTCATCAATATATCATACGACCCTTGATTTTCAAGGCGCCGGAGCACCATCTCTGTTGTTCGCTCATTCACCCCATATATCATACGACCGTCGCTCACTGAGCAGCGCACCGGAGCACCGCCCTAAAACCACCATCAACACCACCATTAAACGGCCTTGTAGCTCAGGCCATGAACCTGACGGCCGAGATTCGTTCCTCTCTCGGCCACAATCGTTTGATTAAAAGTCAAGTCCAAACAGGCGCACCATTTTACCACTTCCATCCAAACCACATCTCGACGCACGGTAGACCGTGCTGGCACGCCCGCGCACAACCGTACCGCACCCAAAAGCAGGAAGCCGCATGTCCACGCATATCCCCTCGGCCCGGAACCCCAGGCCGTGAGATTTGCGCGGCAGACAGATAGCTATGAGGATCTCAAGCCCACCTTCAAGACTTCTGAGCTCTGCAAGGCTATACACGATGCCAACTTGGCTGACTATGCAAAACAAAAGGCAGAACTGGACCAGATGGTCGCAGGGTACAAAGAAGCCAAGGCCACTGCAGACAAGTTGGAGAAATAGATGGAGGAGCTCCAAAAACAACTGGCAGAACGCAGGGAGGTGCAACGCAGGCTGAGTGCTGGACTGAGTTCTAAGACCAAAGCCACCTTCCTTGTGCAAAGCATGGTTTCAGCTTCCAGGCCAGCCCTGGAAGTTGCAGAGGCTTCAATTCATCAAGGGGTACTGCTGCATAAGGAACTCTCTATCAAGAAGACTAGCCTGCAGGAGACTCTTAAAAAACTAGGATTCTAGATTTTGAACTTTGATTTGTAATGAACTGCTTAATCACCGAGGTGATTATTTAAATAAAAGTTTATTTATTTTTGGAATTTTGGTTTTTTTTCTTGATAAACTAAAAGGAAAATTAGAAGATTACAATGACACAAAACTTAAGCAACAAAAACAAATCAAGCAACGGCTTCAAGTTGTTGCCTTTCTATCCCAGGATCTGTCTGTACAGCTTGCGAATCCCACATAGTTGGATAGAATTTCTTTAACCATTTGCCATTAATTGGTGCAGCATGAACTTCTCCATCTCGATCCTGTAATCTGTATGCCCCCAATCCCAAGACTTGGTTGACTATGAAAGGGCCTTCCCAAGTTGGTGACCACTTCCCATAACCAGCTATGTGTGTTCCAAGGGGCAGAACTGCTTTCCATACTATTTCTCCTTCTTCAAAACTCTTGTTTTTAACTCTCTTGTTGTATGCTCTTGACACAGCATGTTTTCCCGCTAAGAGTTTGTTGAGGGTATCAATCCTACTTGCATCAAACCCTTCCAGTTCTAGCAACATGGCTTGGTTGTAGTCTTCTCCCACCAGCTCGTGTTGATGGGCAATTCTGAGGGATTGGACTGCTATCTCCATAGGCAGAATCGCATCATGACCATAAGTCAAAGCATATGGAGTCATGCCGGTTGCTTCTCTTTTCGAAGTCCTGTATGCCCACAAGGTTTCTGACAGCTTCTCATGCCATTGCTTTGGATTTTTCTCAAGCATTTTCCTAATAATATTGATTATCACCTTGTTACTTGATTCTGCCTGTCCATTGGCTTGAGCATAATAAGGAGTGGATTGGAGTAGCTTAAATTTGAACGCTTCTGCCATGTTTAGCATATCTCCAGATATGAAAGAAGATCCCCTATCTATAGTGATTGATTCTGGAATGCCAAATCTCTATATGATCTGTTCTTCTATGAAAGTAATGATTTCTTGAGATGTGGTAGACTTAACAGGCTTGGCTTCCACCCATTTGGTAAAATAATCCGTAGCTACAATGATGAAACAATGCTGTTGACTACTAGCCAGATAAATCTTGCCAATGAGATCCATTGCCCATCCTCTGAATGGCCATGGCTTGACTACTGGATTCATGGGAAACGAAGGAACCTGCTGAATTGGTCCATGTCTTTGACAAGCTTCACATCCCTTGGAATAATCAATGCAATCTTTCATCATGGTTGGCCAGAAATAGCCATACCTTCTAATTAGCCAACACATTTTTCTTCCACCTTGATGTGCTCCACATATCCCTTCATGGGTTTCTCCCATGACCTTCATGTATTCCTTCTTTCCCAAGCACCTTAGCAATATCTCATCCTTGCTTTTTCGGACCAAATCTTCATTCCACATAAGATAGTTTAAAGCCATGATTCTGACTTTCTTTTCAGAAGGCAAGGTTGGGTATTGTAAGTAGTTTATGATGGGAGTTCTCCAGTCATCCTCAGTGATTATGGCAGAATTGACATCTATTTCCATTCCTCTGGTCAGAACAGATGGTAGACTTTTCTTTCGTACTTTGATAATCCTTTGCACATAGTCTTCCGGCATTTGTATTCCTGTTGCTATCTGAGCCAACTCATTGGCTGCAAAGTTCTCCTCTCTTGGAATATGTTCCCAAGTGGCTTCCCTGAATTCTGTCAAAAGATTCCTGGCTGCTACTAAATAGACAGCTAGAGAAGGGTTCAAACATTTGTATTCTCCAGCAATCTGCTTTAAAACAAGCATAGAATCTCCCAGGATTTCTACAGACTGGACTCCGAGCTTTACCAACATTTCGAGGCCGATAATTAGAGCTTCATATTCAGCTCTGTTGTCGGTACATTGGAAATCTAGCTGAAAGGAATAGCAGTGTCTGATCCCCAAAGGTTCCTCTAGAACAATCCCTGCTCCGGAAGCTAAGTCAGTTTTTGATCCATCAAAGTACAGTTTCCAAGGTGTGAGATGAATCGAATAAATGGGATTGTTAAGGCAAACATGAGCTCTTGTCAGTAGATCTGCATTTGCTATATCCAAAGAATCCAGATTCTCAATTTCTTCTCCTGGATGATCGGCTAGGAAATCTGCTACAGCTTGTCCCTTGACGGCTTTCTGAGGGACATATCAGAAAGCAAATTCTGTCAGAGCCAGAGTCCATTTCCCAATTCTGCCTCTCAACATTGGCCTTGTTAGCATGTATTTGATTAGGTCCGTCTTGGCAATGATATAGGTGGTAAATGGCAGCATGTAGTGTCTGAGTTTTATGGCAGTGAAGTACAGAGCTAGACAGAGCCTTTCGATCGCCGAGTAATTTCTTTCTACTTCTGTCAGAGTTTTGCTCAGATAGTAGACTGCTTGTTCCTTCCCTTCCTTGTTATCTTGAGCTAACAAGCTTCCAACGGACCTTCCTGATGCGGATACATAGAGCTTGAGTGGCATGCCTTTCTTTGGTGGGGACAAAACTGGCGGATTCGAGAGGTAGTGCTTGATTTCTTCAAAAGCCCGCTGGTGCTGCTCTTCCCACTTGAAAGTCTGTTCCTGTTTTAGTCTTAACAAAGAAGAAAAAGGCTGAATTTTTCCCGCAGAATTGGATATGAATCTTCTTAGAAAGTTAATTTTTCCTAGAAGACTCTGCAGCTCTTTCTTGTTCCGAGGTGGTTGAGCTTCTATGATGGACTTTTCTTTATTTTTGTCAATTTCTATGCCCCTCTGATGTACCAAAAATCCCAAGAAGTTCCCTGCCTGTACTCCAAAAACACATTTTTTGGGATTCATTTTCAATTTATGTTGTCTCATTCTTAGGAATGCCTTTCTTAGGTCTGACACATGATTTTCTGCTTCCGGAGATTTAATCACCACATCATCTATATATACTTCTAGAGAATGTCCTATCATATCATGGAAAACATAATTCATTGCTATTTGATAAGTGGCTCCTGCATTTCTTAAGCCAAAAGGCATTACAGTGTATTCAAAAGCACCTAGATGTCCTGGACACATGAAGGCTGTCTTGTGGATGTCTTCTTCTGCCACCATGATCTGATTATATCCTGTGTTTCCATCCATGAAAGATAACATTTGGTGGTGAGCAGCTCCATCTACTAGCATATCTGCCATTAGCATAGGGTATTCATCCTTGGGGGATGCTTCATTAAGATTCCTGTAATCCACACATATCCTTACTGCCCCTGTTTTTCTTTTCAGAACCGGGACAATATTGGCTAACCAATCAGTGTAAATGGCCGGCCTGATGAATCCTTCCTTGAGCAACCTTTCTATCTCTTCTTTGACTTTTAGTTCTGTCTCCATGGACATTCTTCTTCTGGCCTGTTTGACTGGAAGGTAGCCTTCTTTGATAGGCAGCTTGTGTTCTACCAATTTCCTGTCCAATCCAGGCATTTCGTGATAATGCCAAGCAAAACAATCTCTGAAATCATGCAAGAGTGCGATGACTTCACTTCTGAGTGGCTCTTCTAGTAGTGCACTAATGAAAGTAGGTCTTGGATCCTCTTCTGTCCCTAGATTAATCTCCTGTAATGGATCTTCTACTTCTGGTAAGGAGTCATCTAGTGCTGCTGGTGCGAAGTCTAATATTTCCTCCTGTAAACTCTCTTCCTGTTCTTTGATGCTCTCGTGCGTGAATTTTGCCATGTTAATGGCTGGATTCTGTGCAATGAGTTTCCTTTCTTCCCAATACATCAACAATCTTTTTGTAATGGATCGGATTGTTGCAGCTCGATCCTTTTCCTGTTGATTGAGACTAAACATCGGAGTTCTGGAGGTTCAGAACGAAAGGCCTATTCCAGTCTTCTAGAGAACTGGCCAGATCGTCTTCAATGAGCCTTTAGGCCGTGACACCGTGAGGGCGGCCGTTCTGGTTGACTCCAAAGAATGTGAAAGGACCAAGGTCATCATGATAGTACCTTGCTTCAAAACATATGGCAGAAGGCAGAAATGGCCGTGGATCGGCCTCTACTATCTCCATGTAACCGTCTTCATTCCAAAGGCTAGCTGTTGGTGCAGAGTAGAGGGAACGCAGAGGCTTTGGTGAATCCAGTCTCTTCCAAGCAATGCATTGTAGGTAGTAGAAGTGGTGTCTACCACAAAGAATGCAATTTTCAGCTTTTTAGTTCCAACTATAACATCCACGTCCAGGATTCCATGAGTCTTGGTGATGCCCCTAGCAAAGTTGGTGACGGTCAGACGTGGTCAGACGTGTTGGAATTAGATCCTTCTATGTTCTGGCCATCTTGCTCAGCAATCTGTGTGGCAAAAGATTAATGGATGCACCTCCATCTACCATTACTTTGGAAATAGGAATACCTCCAAAGTTAGCAGTTATGAATAGAGGTCTGAGGTGATTAGCCATTTCCTTGGTTGGTATGGAGAAACAGAGCTGTTCTGCAACTGATTTCACGGAAGTTCCGCCTGTTTCGGCAGCGGGTGCTTGCTGTTCTGGGGCTTCTTCTATTCTGCCAGCTTGCATTCAAAGCCTTCTTGCGAGAATACGTCTCCCTCCAGAGTGCTTCCTTGTCCTTCTGTCGCCCTGAATTTTTCCGATAAGATGAACACCATGTTGATGCCCAGATCGCCCTGCAATAAGCTTTCTAATTCTGCGCCAAAAGCCTCGGTTTCTTCATCTAGTCCTCCATCATATTCCATCTCTTCTGTCCAGTCTTCTTGTTCCTCTGTCTCAAGGAAACTAGTTTGGTCCTCTGCCGATGGCTTATAATCTAACTGCTCCTCCTCATTTTCCTCAGTCCAGTCTTCTTGTCCTTCTTTTAGAATAGGTTTGGGTCCAGCTTGTACTTGTAGGAGTTCAGGTTGATCGACTGAGGATGAGGTCGAATGAATGGAGGGCCTGCCTGGAGATTCTGTCTCTACCAGCTTTTGCGGTTCATATCCTACTTGTTCTGCCTGAGGAGTCACTTCTGGATTTTCTTTCTTTCTGGCAGAATTTAGCTCTGGCAGTACCTGTGCGTCTTTCTTGTTTCTAAGGAAGGTGCAATATTGCCTCTGAACTCTCCTTTTCTTAGTTCTGGTTAACTCCAGAGTTGGTCTGCCGCTTTTTCCGACGGAATACCATCTTCCCTCAATGATAGTTGCCAAGGGCTTGTCATTTCCGGGCATCCTGATTGGTATTTCTTTCTTGGGCTGCTCTGGCATTCTTCTGTTGTGCTGAGCCGGCCTAAGATAGTCCCTATGTCTGGCTCTGTCTTTAGAGGGAGTCGGAGTTAGGCCTTGCTGGTGCGAGGTTCCAATCCGGTCAAATACGCTGGGTGTAAGTTGGTTCTGTTTGTCTAGAGTCACTTCTAACTCACTTTCACACTTGCATTTACTGCATAGTACTATCCCAGCCGAGATGGTCGCCTTTGGCCTTTGGAAATCCTCCTTTGTGACTCTCCTGCTTCTGCTGGAGCTGGCCTCTGCTGTTGGCTTCTTTCCTCTTCGTTCTGGCCAATTTAGGTTGACCATGTTGACTTGAGGCTGTGGAAAAGGATCTGTCGTAACTGAGGGAGGTTTTTCTGCCAATTTCAATCTTCCTGCCGTTATTCCTTCCTGTATGACATCTCTGAAAACAACACAACTATTGGTGGAATGATTCCAAGAATTGTGCCATCTGCAATACTGTCTGCCCTTAAGTTCTTCTGGTTTGGGCAGCTTATGAGGTGTCTCTATTGCCTTTTGCGCTAGCATTTCATCAAACAGAGCATCAACTTTGGTCAGATCGAAAGAGCAGACCTTGTTCTGTGTCGGTTTGTTTGGAACAAATCCTCCTGTGAATGGTGGCGGCTTCTGGTCCTTTGGTGGCTTTGTGAGAGCTTTACAGCTGATGGGATGTTTCAACTTTGCCATTTGTGCCACTGCAATCTCTCTTTCCTCTGAGCCTTCTGTGTCCTCTTCTGACTCTACTTCAATCAGATGGATTAAAGAAGAAGGGGTCTTGTAATATGTACCTTTGGAAGAGTTCCTCTTCTGCTGTTCCTCCCTGAGCAGCTCCTCATATTTAGATGCTTTGTCCGCTAGTTCTGCCAGGTCTCCAAACAGCATCCCATCAAATCTTTTCCTCAGAGAAATCTTGAGGGAGGTTTGAGCCATTTGAATGAAGTGTCTTTCTTCCATGGGGATTCGGCACTTCATCTTAAGCTTCCTGAATCTGGTTATGAAATCCTGGGCAGGTTCATCTTCGCTTTGCTTAAGAGCGGCAAGATCACTGATGGTGACTTCTGGCTGGATCCTGAAATAGTAATCATGGAAAACGTTTTCCATTTGCTCCCAGGTCTGAACAGAATTGGCTGGTAGACTGGTATACCAGGTAAAAGCTTGTCCGGAGAGAGAATTCCCAAAAAGCCTTAGTTTTAACAGAGGATTATTTTCTATTGCTATGCATTGGACAGAGAACCTGCCTATGTGCTCTACTGATGAAGCATGAGGATCTTCTTCGTTAAACAAGGTGAAGTTCGGTACTTTGAAACCTGGGGGTATAGGAATTTGGTCTATATAAGTCGGGTACGGCTTTCTGTAGGTAGGCCTTTCTCCTCTTCTGGCTTCTGGTTCCATCATTTCCCTGATCATTCTCTGCAGTGCCCCCATGTCATTCAAAGCATTGACAGGATGTGGATTTCGTCCCTATTCTGGCTGGTCATGATCAAACATGTGCTCCATTCTGTATGGTCGGGGCAAAGCTTCTTCCCTATGTTCTTCCTCTTCTTCACCCTCTGGATGGTTCCTCCAGTTTGCCCCCGGTCTGTTTCTGTCATTGTTGACAAAATGGTTAATTCCCCCTCTGCCTCTCCTGCCCCTTGCTAGTGGAGGAAATGGATTGGGGTCCATCCTTCTTGGTCTATAAGGTGGCACAACTGGTGCCTCAGGCAGAGGTGGCAGGGGTTGATCTCGTGGGGCCACAGGTTGTGGAACAGGCGGTTCTGGCTGATTCTGGGGAACCTGAACTGGTGCGGGACCTCTTGGCCTGACTGGAGCTTCATGTTCTTGGGCGAGACGGGCTCCTCCCCTCTGTCTAGCATGGATTTCTTCAGGCCCTGGTACTCCAGCTATTTGTGCAATAAGAGGGTTCTCTTGATATGGCCACGCTAGTCCTGGTGGAGGACCGTAGGGAAGGTCTAGCTGTTGAACCACAGCATCAGGGTTTGGAATTCTGGCCATGGCGGCCTCACGGTCTTTCCTGAAGTGCCTGTTAACTTGCCATTGCATCATGGCTGTTATATTATTCAAAGAATCCTGGCTTCTTTGTGTCGTACCCTCCTGCCGGAACACAGCTTCCTGTATCTGGTTCAGCCTCCTGGAACCAGTTCTGGAACGTCTGCTCCCAGTACTGTCATGGGCTGATTGTCTAGCATCGCTTTCTTCGGATTTTGGTCCTTCTCGGAAAGCTACTTGGTCTTGTTCCATTGTGCGACGTGGATTCTGGCTAGAACTTCCAATATTCATATACTTTCAAAATATTTAAGAGTATATATACTGAGAAGTCCCACTGGGCGTGCCAAATTTTTCACCCATTTTGATTTGTTTCCTGTGATGGTAGGGTAAAGTTCCCCATTAATTCAAAGACCAAGTTTGGTCAATAAATTAACTTTCTTTGTGTGTTGAGCGTGCCACCGTTTGCAATTCTCCAACTCTAATGGACTTGAGAGTAAAAATAACTTGCGCCCCAAGCTATTGACTTTGAACAAAACGATTATGAATTTGGGTGAGGAATATCTCCCAAGTAAGTTCTTTTCTATGCCTTAGACAGGTAAGGACTTTATAATTTTTCTCAGTATAAAATCGGTAGTTCTGGCCAGGATAAATGATAACAGATTGAACTAATTTCAGGCAGAACTCCCCTTTACAAGGCTCAAAAAGGGAAAACTGACTATACAAAGACAAAAAGAGGGCTGTGCTTCCATTTCTGTCTGGGTAGGTGCCTCTGTTCTGGGATGGACTGGATGTACCTGTGCTGGACTGGAATTTCAACAGCTTCAACTGGTAGGCTTCAGTTGCAAATCGATACCAAAGTTTGAGTTTGGCAGAGCTTTAATCTATTTCAAGCCCTGGAAGGCTTTTGGATGGGCAGAACTGGGACTTCTCCAGTCTGAAAAGGGTAGAAGTGGCTGGACTTGAGCTGGAGATGTACAGTGGTACCTGTGTTGCTTAGCCGGGGCTCTCCACAAATTTGTTGAGGTTTTCGTATTTGTGAAAACTCAAACTCTGCTTGCCTTGGCTTTACTGAACCAAATTTGTAACGAGAGAAATCTCGTTTTTGTTAGTTTGTAAACTGGGATTTGAATCAGAAGCAGTTTCTCTAACTGACTTTTGCTGGGAAAAAGCAGGATGATTCTGCAAGCTTGTTACAAAGCTTGAAATTGAAGTGTTTCAGACTCTGGGTCTGTTGGACTCTGTTTGGAATTTTTGTGATCAAGTGATCATTTTGAGTGTTTGTCTTTTGACTGAATTTTTGGTTGTGTTGGTTGTATGTCCTTTTCTCTGTTCACCCTCTCTTGTATATATAAGGAATGTTCTTGAGAGTTTTGATTTTAATATTTGTGCGGCAAACAATCTCAAAAGATCTTTAGTTTTTAAAAGAAAAAGAAAGGGAGTTCTATCCCTTTTCTGGCAAGCAAGCACTCAATAATCAGCCCCTGAAATGATCATTTCTCTGCGTTTTTGATGGGGTGCCATACCCTTCTTCCAATTCAACTGCTTTTGCAAGAGTCTGAAGCTTGTGATGGTAAGTTCTCAGTTTTTGAACAACTCCCTGCTTCCTGCTTATCTCTTTTTCATAGAAACTGAGTCTGCTTATCCTTGAAAAATGGTGCCTTTTCTGAAATAGTGGAATATCTTTAAATAAACTAAACGGAATTTGATCTCCTGGCAGCAGAGTTTTTCCAGAGACGTTCTTCTTTGTACCTGCCCCTGTTCAATCTTTAACTTCAGTTGAAATTGTTGACTTTTCCAAGTCAGGGGTCACATGGGTCTGTTCCTCTTGTGGGCTTTTCCCTTTTAATTAAAAGCTGCCAAGCCCATTTTTTCCTTTGGTTTCAAGCCTAATTTGGCTTCCTTCGAGGCCCAGGTTTCTTCTCGGTTTTGATTGCTTCCAGGCCTCTAATATTTTGGGTCAAGTGATAGGGCACGTCGATGGGCTGAGGGCGTCAATTTTTAGGTCCAAATAGGCGGCCCAAAAACGATGTTGGTTTTTATCTCTGGACTGGTCGCACCAAATTTAGGCCAAAACAGGTTATAAGGAGTGGGTTTTTATTTCACCTTTCTACCAACTCCCTTGAATGTCCTCTGCCTGTTTCCTGTTGACGTCTTGTCATTGGGATCACATGGGTATTGTAGAGAAAAATCCTTCCCTTTATCTGCTAATCTAGTTTTGAATTGGCAATCAACGGTGATAATCAAACTTTGGACCTTTGAGAATATAATTTGGAAATTGGGTAGGAATTTAAACCAATTAAATATGGCTTTTTTGTAAGAACCCGATCCTTAAATAATATTTCATTAATAATTTAATAAAGAAAAAGACAATTATACCCTTAGAATATTTTATTAGGTTTTAAAGTTGACTTTTTGACCGGGAAGGAAATTGGGAATTTCGTTTGTACCGTTGCGTAGAGCGCGACAAAACGAGTCCGTAGACACGTAGTGAACTCGAATCGGACTTGTAACGAGGAAATTAAGAAAAAGGGCAAAATAATAATTTTGGGAAAAATCAGATTTTAAAATCAAATTCTCCCTTTCTCTCTCCTCACTCTCTCTTCTTCCTCGCGCACACCCCCTCCCCTGTTTTTCTTTTTGCTCCAGCCAACACCCCAAACCCCCCATAACCACCGGCACAGACCACCCCAGCCCACCGGACCAGACCCAACACGCCAGCCGGACCTCGCTGTCGCACCCCCGACCTGCGCTGCCTTCGTCGATAGCTCCAGCCACTGGAAACAACTCGGATTTGGCTGGTTTTTCTCCGAATTTCAAACCTCTCGTTCTCTCTCCTCCGGACCCCAAATTGGACGAATTAGGTGTGGTTTTTTGACTCATTTTCACTTTCTAGCTGATGGTTGGGTAGGTTTTAAGAAATTTTGAGGTTTGAGGGGTTAATTTTCGAGTTAAGTTTCTGCCGGTTTTGCGTCACCGATTTCAGCCACTTCCGGCCACTTTTTGGCCATAGTCCAAGAACAAAAGTGGTTCCAAATAAGGTATATTACCTAGGATAGGAGTTTGGGCCGACGTTGTGGAGAAAATCCGGTCACCGGAAATTGTTAAGCACACCCACGCGCTGCCGGTGCGTGGGTCAGGTAGCAGGAGCCACTCTTGGTCCTAGAATAATCCTCGTGTCCTCACGAGCGCGTAGGATTTTGCGGATCTCAATTCGGATAACGTTTGAACCCCGAATTGATCTCGCATAGTGTGTGATTTCCGGGTTCAATACGTTCGGACCGTTGGATCATAGCCAAACTGGAGTATGTTGATCTAGGTATTTCAAGGATCGTGTAGGATTCGACGGATCGTAAATCAGAGTTCCGGATGCTCCGAAAAAGCCAACCCTAGGGCTAGGTTAACCGAAAATCGTTCATCAGTCCAATCGTGCGATCGTGAGCAATCCGACGTCCGATCAAGACCAAACTTTCAAGATGGGTGTTCTAGGCTTGTTGAAACCTCCAAGAACGATCGGATCGGAATTCTGAGGTCGTGGACCCCACGGGGTCCCGGGTTGACTTTCGGGACTTTATCGCTTTTGAGTCCTAGGTACTTATAAATTGTACCCATTGAGAGAAAAGCTAATGTAGGCATAGGAATGACCTTTAAAGTAATGCACGCACTTTTAGGAGCCGGGGGTCATGGTTTTTAATTTAATATTATATTACTGAGCAGAGTTTTTAATAAAATATTATGATGGTTATACAGGCACCCGGGCACCAGGTGACCAGTAGGAGGGACCTTCAAAGGGTCCAGCTAGCTCAGAGTATCTGTGAGTGGACTGTTGTTTTATAAACGTTTTATGCATTTTATTTTCATTATTTGATCTTGAATAAGTTTTACTGAATACAGCTTCCTTACATGACTTGATAAATTTAAATATTTCTATTTATTTATGTGCTGCCTAGTGGAACATTTAAAAAGGGATTTGGAAAGTCAGAACTGAGGTATTAGCAGATTAAATGGCAGTAGGATTTAAGGAATAGTTTTATAAGTAGTTTTATAAACTTTAACCTTTCTCATAATTATCTATATATATTTATTTTAAACCACCATAGGTACCCAAGATTTATCAAGGTTGCCTTCAGTATAATAAATGTTGCCTCGGAAATAAAGTTGCCTTCGGAATAAAATTATGTTGCCTTCGGAATAAAGTTATATTGATGTCGACGGACATCCAGTTGCCTTCGGGTAGGTCAGCATGCTAGACACCGCCCCACGAGTTTCGGGGACGCCCAAACCGTGGGTGTGAGGAACGCGGCTCAGATGGACCAAGTGTCCCTTGAATCCCGCGAGATTGCGGCTCGGGTGACCATATGTTTCCCAAGGTCTGCTAGGACGTGTCACTCCGATGGCACGATGATGGAATTGACGGAAACTAAAGGAATTGACGGAAATTAAAGGAATTGACGGATTATAAGGAATTGACGGATTGCTAAATGGGTACACCTAGGTGGTAGATTTAAAGTTGATTTCAATGCTTTCGAAGACTTAACGTTTTAATCAAGTGTGTGATTGACTATATATATATATATATATATATATATATGAATGCAGTGATTCCAGTACGAGTATTTATATAAGAAATGATTTAATTTTATAATTGTTTTTACAGTGGGGTTAGTATGTTCTTATACTATTTTTCTAAAACTTTGTTTTTGGTCCACTCACCCTTTTATGTTTTGCGCCCCCAGGCAGTAAGCGTGCACAGTGAGCCACCACCGGGTCGAGTCCATCTTCCGCCACCTTCCTTGACAAAGTAGAGTTTTGTTTAATTATTTTATACTTGTAATCTAATCTGTGTAGAGCTCTGATATTGCCCTAGAACACTTGTCTAACTGTTAGTATGTAAATTTTTGTATGCTGGCAGTTGGTGTATATTTTTTTATGCATGTTTGACAGGTGTCACCTTGGGATTGGTCTAATTTTAGGGGAGACTCCGCTGAATTTTTCGGCAAAAGTCCAACCCCAATCTTCTTTGAATTTTAACTAGAAGGGCAATTAGGTCATTTGTGCTCGGCACTTGCCAGGTTAGAATTTTAGAAGAGTTATGAAGTTGATGGAGTTCTATTGAATTTGACTAAATTCTACAAACTCCACATAGATTTTGACTGAATACGTGTATAGATTTTAATTAAGTTTGTTAGAATTTTATTATTGATTTTAATGGAGTTTATAGCGATGAGGGTGGTGGTGATGACAATGGCGATGGTGGTGGTGGTGGGGGTGGCGGCGATGGTGGTGGTGGTGGGGCCGACGACGATGACTGTGGTGGTGGGGGCGCGGCGTCGGCAGCGTCCATAGTGATAGTCATGATAAGATGGTGGTAGTAAAAGTGATGAAATCATATTTTGATAATAAAAATAATATATTTATAATCTCTAGGGGAAGCAAACATTTGTCATAGCCTAAAATTAGTCTATTATCAAACGAAATCTACCACTTTTTGTATTTCCTTTAAAATCAATGAATTTTTGAATACACCCAAACCTTTATGAAGTCTTTTAAAGTCGTGATTGAATACATTCAAATTTGAATGGAGTTTAAAAAGTCATAATTGAATACACTTCTATAAAATCTAAATTGAATACACCCCGCTAAGTTAAATGAGTAAAATTTAATGTAAGATAAAATATTTTTTTTAAAATAAAAAATAAAAACAAATCAGGTATTTGGGGTGGGTTTGTGAGAACCCCCGACGGGGATGAGGATTCCCCGAAAATTCTTATCGAGGATAGGGCGGGGATGGGGAGCGGGAACGTGGATGGTATTATCATACCAAGCCCCGAACCGGTCCGTTGCCATCTCTAGTACCTGTGTTTCTTAAAGATTAGTTCAAAATTTCTTTCTCATCATCCTCTTCCTTATGGTCAACTAGGCAAGTAACAATCCAGATCTGTTTACTTTATAAGCATCTGATGGGCATAACTCTATTCTAATATGAGCCTGTGCAGGTGATTTTGGAGAAGGCTGCAAGAAATGACAATCCTGACATTGACAAGAAGTAGTTACCTGTTCACTCTGTGTGCTTTAATCTTCTTGATTTGCATTTCATTTATGCTCAGAAATCCATCAAAAAAAGGGAAGCAAAGGACGTGCACAAGACCCATTAGTTGGTTGCACATTTGGAATATAAGATCTAGAAGGGCGAAAAGAATTTCAGTAAGCCAATTATGTTTTTAATCACCTAACTATGCTTCTGGCTACATAAGTCACTACTAGAAGAAAATGAACAAAATATGCGTTGTCACTCATATGTAATTGTGCTCTTGTCACTCTCATCCTCAACCAGGTGATGGGCCTGATTATCAACTAGCTGGTACTCGACCACTTGCAGATCCATGGGGTCCTCAACCACTGGCAAATCCATGAGATCCTCAACTTCAACTGCTAGCGAATCCATTAGGTCCTCGTCCTTTGGAAGATTCTCAACTGGAACTAGATGAGCCTCTTCTGGCTGATCATCAATCAAGTGCAATAAAAAATATGTGGCATCTATCCTTTCAATCATCATATTCATGACCTCCTCTCAAGGTCTCTGATTGAGACCATGGGTATTCTCGTATAAAACAACGTTGTGAAATTCTTACCAGTAGTTGTAATCGTCTGGAACATCATACTCTAGTAATGGATTACCCTCCAGCAACAATAATATAGCATCCTCCAGCTCCTGGACACTTTGATGGTTTGCAACATTAATCTATCCTATGTAATAATCCATTCCATCAGGAGTGTCGATTTAATGGGCTTGTCTTTTTTATTTTATAAAGTTTCAATAGGATATTATTACGTGTGTTATTTAATGCAGTTGTCTTGTTTCAACAGGATCATGAGGTCAACATGATGAGGAAGAAAATTGGGGCAGCGAGGGAGATGCGGCTGGGGATCAAGGGCTAGCTAGAGTAAATTGACAGACTTCTTATGGAATAGATCATTACATAGGAAAGATTAATGTTGCAAACCATCAAAGTGTCCAGGAGCTGGAGGATGCTATTGTTTGGGGGTGGTGAGAATTCACCAAACCCGGGCGCCTTTCGAAAATAGAGAATTGGTTGGGCATAAAGAGTAGAAGTCGGCTGGGGTGAGAGGCTTGAGGGCACGGCCGGGTCTATTGTAAAATGCGGCCGGGTGTTGTTAGAAGATGGCTGGAGGCTAAATGGTGGCTGGACTTTTGAAAGTTGGCGGCCGAGATTTGGGGTTTGAAGGGTCCAAATTTTGGTCTGTGTGCGGCCGAGATTTTAGAGATGATACTTCTGCAAGTGTGTGGCTGGAGGGTTTTTGTTTAAACCCTCCTTGTCCTATTTTATATATATAAGCATATATAAATAAATGATATGCATGAGTGGTGGCTGGAAAGTTAAAGCCCTTCATGACATGTTTCATGATTATATATATATATAAAGCGTGCGGAGGAAATGCTGAAATGTTTGATTCAAATTTGCTTTGGGTGGTTTTGGCATTATTTTATGAGGAGTTTTAATTGGTCTGTGGCATGTGTACCATAACATGTGTGAAGGAACTTTGGGTTCTTTCTTTAGCCGTTGGTGTTGTCCATTTTGAGAAAGAAACCATTCTTTCTTTCTCTTTGTTTATTGTTTCAAGTGGATGGGGTGTTTTATGTCAACAACAATGATGACTTCCTGTGCAAAGAGGATGCGGCCGGATAGATGTGGGCGGATTTTTGATGGAGTCACAGCCGGGTTTCCAATCATAAAGTTGGCCAAAAGAAAATATGGCTGAGCTTTGGTCGGTCTCCAAAATTGGGGTTGAAGGATTTGCAAAACAAAAAAAACTAATTATATATATAAATATATAAGTGCAATTACTTTGGATTGTTGCATGTGCGGCCAGGCTCCCAAGTTCATGCCCTATACATTCTATTTTGAGATAATATAATTGTTTGGGGTGGTCAAAAAGTCACCCAATTTGCCAAGGAAGAATTCCTAGAGGCGGATTCTAAGCGGCCGAGGTGTTTTCTCAAAAAAGCGGCCAAGGTTTTTTCTTTTGCAAAAGTGATTGGGCATATCCTTAAAATTGGCTGAACACTCTTGCAAAAAGTTGGGCCGAAGTATTTGAGCATTTCATATATATATATATGTATGAATGAATGGATGCATGCAAGTTACGGCCAAAGCTTAGAGTTTTTGGAATTAAATGGGCTGAAAAGTTCTGTCTTAATATATATAAGAGTTGGCCAAAGTATTGGCTAGAGAAAGTTGGCCAAGGTATTGGCTAGAGAAGGTTGGCCAAAGTATTGAGAAAGTTGGCCAAGGTGTTGGCTAGAGAAAGTTGGCCAAAGTGTTGGCCGAAAAGTTATTTGTCTTGTTTTATTATATATATGCAGCTATCAATAATGCGGCCGATATCCAAATATTTGGAGTTCACATGTCACTTAATGTTGGTGGGAGTCTTAACCAAGTCAGAAGCTCCAAGTGCACAACTTCTCACCAAATGTCAAATCAATTCCAAAGCTCAGCCTACGAAACTAAGTTCAGAAGTTCCAGCAGATGGTTTCCTACAAGTGGCGGAGTTTAGAGACAGGAGGACATTAATATTGGGAAGATTTCCAAGACATCGGGTAGTTTATGCCTAGAGCTCCGGAAAGCATTTATATTGGGAAGATTTCCAAGACATCGGGTAGTTCACGCCTAGAGCTCTGGAAGGCATTAACATTGGGAGGATTTTCAAGACAGATTAGTTGTATGGCCAAACCCATGAACTGAAGGAGCTTTATAAATGGGTCATCAGAAGAAGAGAAAAGGACCTCCGACTCAACACACAAAATCTATCTTTCTATCCTGTATTTTTCAATTCGTAGTCTAGGATTTTATCTTTCAAGTTCTTCAGATTATCTAAGTTCTTCGTTTTCCTAGTATAAGCTTACATTCTTGCAATTTAATTTCAATTGTCTTTACATTCAAGTTTAATTCAAGCCTTTATCGCTTTAATCTATTTTATCGCATTTACATTTCTCACACTTAGATTTCTGTCATTTCGTTTATTGCATTTACATTCGCTGCACTTATCACAAAAATCCTAAAAATAGTCATACAAAGCTCAATCATCCTTGACCTCAAGGAAGAAAAAGAACCTAGGCCAAAAGGAGGTTCCTTGCTTGGTCGATCAATTGTTTGATTAAAAGTCAGAAGCGCAAACACACTCACACGATCTTTCCATCCAAGCCATCAAGTGGCTTGGTGGTGGCACGCCTACGCATCTCAAGAGAAGAAGGACCAAAAACTCCCATCGGCCTACCCGGCCGAAAAGAGGGAAACAGCTATATTACTGTTGCTGAAGGGTAATCCATTACTAGAGTATGATGTTCCAAACGACTACGACTACTAGTACAAATTTCAAAATGTTGTTTTATACGGAATACCCATGGTCTCAGTCAGAGACCTTGGGAGGAGATCATGAATATGATAATTGAAAGGATAGATGCCACAGATTTTTTTCTTGCACCTGATTGATGATCTGCCAGTAGAGGCCCATCCAGTTCCAGTTGAGAATCTTCTAGAGGACGAGGACTTGGTGGATTCGCCAGCAATTGAAGATGAGGACCCCATGGTCTCAGTTAGAGGCCTTGGGAGGAGGCCATGAATATGATGTCGGACCCACTTACTAAAGAAACAAGACAGCATATCTAACATTTATACATCCCAACAAGCAGCATGCACAAGATAAATTCATGCAGTTTACATATTTGGCCTTCGACCTTATAATCAATCCCTAACTGGGGCGACATCAGAGTATATCTAACAGAATTCAATTTTCAAACGAAAATGATTCGAAAGTTTATCCTACATAAACTCGTCTCGGGGTTCACAACTTGCTACGACCGTTCGATTTTAAGATGATCTACTGCCTGGGGGGCGCAAAATAGAAAGGTGTGAGTGGACAAAAACAAGATTTAGTTCACATTGAAAACAACATAATATAACCCCACCGTTTAGAAAATGATGCTGAAAACCATATGCATTAAAAACCGATATAGCCATATGTATATATATAGTTGAGTCAAAACCATAATGAAATCTGAAATCCCATAATGATACTTTATTACTCTTCCCATTCGAACCTTTCCCAGACTATTCTCTCTAAACGCGTGCCTGTTAGCACGACGAGCGAGGAAGTATGCTCACTGATAAACAAAAATGAATGAATAAGTATATATATATATATGACTAATCTACATGGAAGAATCCTCAATTGACCATGTGGCTAGGGAACGAGCCGTCCAACTAGGACTAAGCTCACCAGCACATACAGTAGAATCCTCAATACTCGTGCACCTGTGACAAGTCTTACGTGTGCAGACTAACCCCGCTAAGGGTCTACGAAACACCCCGTCAAGGGTGCCCGGGTTCCAACTTTTCCAAATATCCCATAGGACAAGACTCGACCCAAATTCCACTTTGGAATCCGAGCCGAACCATGTGTGTGTCCGACACCTGGCAGGTGTTGGGCACAAATGACCAAATTGCTCTTCTAACTAAAATCCAAACTTATTTCAGGTTTGACTTATGTTGGAAATCCGACAGTCCCCCCTGTAAATGGCTCATTTCCCAAAAATTTTACCTATCAAATAAGCATATATATGTATATCACAACTGCCAGCATGTATTCAACTTTCATCCAGACAAACCAACTACAATTAAACGGCCTCAAGCCTCTCGTAAACAAATAAAATGTTTTGCCAGCAGCAACAGATTCAAAGATACAACACGAATACATTCATAGGTTTCAAAATGGCTTAACTGAACCACTTTTCAAACACTTGGTCTCATGGCTGCACCTGGTAACTCTAGGTTGCCTACATACCCTAAACACGGGATCAAGCCACACGTAGTTCTTTCTCTTTTTATGTTACACTTGCTATAGACGAACAGAAACCGAGCATGCATATTGGTATTTATATAACAATTCATACGTTTGCATAAGTCTTCACACCGATTAAAAACACTGCCAAATAAAGATTTCTCTTCAACCTAGGTGTGCCTATCATTATACGTCAATTCCTCGTGTCACAGTTTGTGACATGTCCTCGCAAGTCTCGGTAACACAGAGTCGACCCGAGCTGCAATCCTCGCAGGACTCAGGGGACGTTTATTCGACCTGATTCTCAATTCTAAAAAATTATACTACAATTTCTCATTAAACGCTTAAACCATGTTGCCATTATCCTTCTACTTTCCAAACCGTTCTTATTTTAAATATAAACAAACAGTCTCGATCTCTTGGACCACAGGAGTCCAAGAGATTGTGGTCACCCACCGTTGAATATTAATCCAATGGTTCAAAAAAGTTTCTTAAAATGAGTGCAAGAGTGAGTGAACCGTTGAATTTATATCCAACGGTGAGTGACCACAATTCTCTTGGAACCCTGTAGTCAAGAGATCAGGACTGTATAAACAGAATACAATCAAAATATTTGAAATCAAATAATTATGCTTGGAAGGTAGAATTCATAGTAACTCATTCATAATCATTAAATAACACCTTAATTGCATAAAATTTATTTAGAAAACAAAGGTTCACTCACTAAACTTCTTCTAATTCGTAAATCACTTAATATATTACTGGCTTAAATTATTATATTATATATATAAAATAAAAATAAAAATAAAGATAAGAAAATAAAACAAACACCGCCGAAAATAGTTTTAACCTTTCCTCGCATCACACGATTCAGGCATCCCCGATACTCATGGGGCAATGTCACAAATGACAAATCCGATTCAAAGGCAACTTTGGGGGGGGGGGGGGGGTGGGTACTCTTGTGGTGGGTTTGAAAACTGTAGCCTGAAACTCATCATAACTTTTCCCTTATTTCACAAATCCATATTTAAAATATTTTCTCAACTTTCCAAAAAACTAGTTCTCAACTACCCTTGAATTTACACCACATACAGCTGAGAACTAGTGTCCATAATTCATCATTTTCAAGCCAATGAGTATATAGAATAATATAGACATACTTAGATATTTAATTAATTTATTATTCACGTCGAAGTCCGATTACATAATAACTCATGAAACACATAATAAATTGAAAATAATTTACTATCCAAATTCATAAATCACACACAATTATAAACACACCAAATGAATAGACAATTGAGTTAGGATAGTCTAGCATGTGATGATAGTCTAACCAAATAGTTAGTTCTTGTAACTAGAGAAAAAGCATGTCCCTTCATTGTAACACCGTTTCTCCTATTTCTTTCTTATTTTATTTTTATTTATTTACAACTTTTGGTGTTAGCCATCAAAGTTCAAGAAACAATTATAACATGTTATGAAGGCAAGCAATAACAAATAACTGCAAAACTACTTTCTTATCACTGCAAGACATTCATAAGAGTATATGTAGGAAGAGAAATCTGACATGTGCTAATTACCGCAGAATAAAACTTCCAAATATCAGTTCTCATCGTCCCAAAATATAATTTAAGAAAAAGTAGTTGAGCAATGTTCAACAGAGATATGACTCAAGTACCATTACAAACTAGATGAAACTGAACAGAAAAGTAGAGAACACAACACGGACAATAACCGCGCAGATTTTACAACATTTGGTTCAGAGTCTAAGAAGGATGATTACAATGCTAAATAAACTTTCAGTATTGCAGTACGTCAAATTGCACACTTCGCATAAAAGTAAATTGAATAAACAGATTGTGGTTGACAAATTACTGAGTGTAGACAAATAAGTATTTAGCAAATTATAACACTAAGACAGATTCTGGTGGGATAAATCTTGGGTTTTGTATTTGAACCGTTTATAATTTTCATAATAAAAGTTCCAATAGAACACAGTGACACATATGACCTTAAAACAGAAGCAAGCAAGCAAAGCAAGTAATCACGCGAAGTTTTGTTTCAACTGTAGATATGCATTACGTCTTTAGATTGTTGGAAACCCATTAATTAATTATACCTCAAAGAACACAGATTTCACATCAGATTTACAGATTTGTATAAAAAGAAACAAATAATCATACTTGAATACCAAAAAGGTATAATTAAAGGATCAGAAGTGCATAAAGAAAATGAAAAACAAAACAAGTCATAACCTCATGAAAAAGGGAAAAACCCCAAATTGAATGAAAGCACAAAAATGACGAAACCTGGTGGCGATGGGAGCAGCTGGAATTGACTAGGGGAGAGAAGAGGCAGAGCACACTACACTAGCCTCAACTTTTCTCATGAGACTTCTAAGGAAACGCTGCCCCATGACCCATTTAGCATCTTGGGTTCGAATTTCTGGTATTAACACTTAGAATCACAGCTGGAAATTGGCATAGGTGTATAGAGGAGAGAGAGATGAAGAGAATGGGACTGGTTTCGTGGCCTGAGCGTGCCGGAGTTGGCCGGAATCTTCAGTATAGAGGTACTGTTTGCTACACCACTATAGAGGTACTGTTTGCTACAGTACAAATAAAAAAAAAGGGAAATATACTGATATAATCACTTTTTACAAATTGTATTCTGAAATGATCACGTTACAAATTCTATTCAAATATAATCACTTGGGGATGTGAAATTACCTAAGTGCCCTCCATATAAAAGCATATCTATTGGCGACCTAACACTTTTGACTTCTCTATTTGTCTCAGCTCTCTCTCACCGTTCGCTTTTCCTCTGTTGTCGCTTTCTCTCTCCATCAACCACCACCACTCTCTTTCTCCCTCTGTCGCGAAAACCTAAGCAAAACTCTCTCGTTCTCTGTCTGCAGCCAATGTTAGGGTTTGTTGAGGGGGTTCTTGAAGGTGAAGGAGAGGGTTTATTCGTTAAATGCTCTCTCCCTTGAACAATATGTCAGTTCCCTATTTTTTCATGTCTTCAATCGACGTCTTTCTCCTCTCCTCCGCTCCTTCAGGGCCTCAAAAAAACCTAATTCTTGGTTTCGGTTCCGACTTATTTCACATACTTCCTCCTCATTCTCAATCTCTCACAGACAAAATTTGTGCTTTTCTTTAGGTGTTTCTGGGATTTCCAATTCGGTTCTGTGCGCAAAAGGAGTGATTCTAAGGGGGTTTTGTATTTCTTATTGACTAGTTTGTCTTTTTGTATGGTTTTCATTTGAGAATGATGATTTCACTAACCTGTGATTGATTTTGTGAAGTTTAGTAATTAGGGAGATTGGAAATTTCTGTATTTTAACTGTGAATTACTTCATGCTTGGATGAAACTTCTATTGGTATGATTGATTTTTCTCTATGGACGACGAAGTGCCTCAATTTGCTATTTGTCATCTAGGATTGGTTCGTTCGTGATGCTTGTTTTCAGTTCCATTTGTCATCTAGAATTGCTATTTGCAAATAAAAAAATTTATATAGACTGCTGATCTCAGAAAATAGGAAGCTACCTTGCCTAGTGCTTGTTCTTTTTCTGGCTAATCACTTAACTAATATGTTGTCCATTTGAATTTGATTTTATTAGGTTGGCTATCCAACATTTGGTGCATTTGGAGAGTTCGTCTTTGAATTTGACATGCCTAGTGGTTCAACTTCAAAGAACAAAGATGCAAGTGTTCTTAAGACTGGCAGGCCTTTTAGCCCTACCATGTTTGAAGGTGTTCTTAAAAATTTTACTCCAGATGTATCAACTAGCATCTCGGGCAGGCCAAGGTTTGTATCTGATCTGGGTCAATAATTTTCTGTTCTAGGTTTTGTCTTTTTGTATTTTGTATTTCTATGTCGAGTGTTGCGTCGATTCAGCTGCATCCTCAACTTGTGATACTCGCAAGTGCACAAGCCGTTTGGTAGTATAGCATATGTAAGTGTGAGGTCGATCCCACGAGGATTAGTGATTGAATGATCCAATTTGTTTCCCCTACACAAAATAGAAATGAAAAAGAAAATAAATAAAACAAGAAAAAAAAGAAATAACTCAAGCAAATAAGTTCTCAAGTTCAATTAGATTAACAGATTGATTCTAGCTAAAGTATGATTAAGCCATGGTGTTTGGTCCTAACCTTGTGTTCCTAATTCCCTAATTTGATCATTTGTTGTCTAACCTAAAATTAAGCATTAGGAACCCATTAAGCATAGAAGAACAATTTAAACAACCAAGCATGTATCTAATCCCTGTTGTCGAATGTCCATACATACTCTTCCTATTCATAGTTCAATTCGAATTAAAGCATGGTGTCTACTCTTAATTCAAACCAAGATAGCTAACATGCAAGCCTAAATGGTGATCAATCCTTCAAACTAGCATATTAACTTATAAGCATAATGAATAAGAACAAAAACCATAATTGAAACTTGGAAACTAATTAAACTTGAATACTTAAGAAAGAATGTACATTACAAATAAAATTAAAGTAGAACTTGAAAACTTGAAGGAAAATTTAGTAAAATCATTTTGTTACAACAATTGACAACTTGAAAGGAAACTAAGAGAATTTGAGGGAGAGAAGGGAAGGGAGCTCTAGAGAAGTGTTTGAGAGCTCCCCCCTTGGGGTGTTTTATGAAGCTTGAAGACTTCTCTATTTATAGGGCTAAGAGGGAGGAACATCATGATGAATTCAAACACCACCATTCCTCTTTTAATACAACCCATAACTCCCACTTCATCTTGTCTATGTTAGTGTGGTTGGAATCAATTGCATCTCATACTTCTTTTGTTGCACCTCAAGCTTTCTTCACATGGGATTATCAAAGGTGTTCAATTTGTGGCTGCCTTTTGCTGCCAACCCATGTGGGTTTTCTTCACCTTTGCTGGAAAAAACGATTCTTCTGAACCAGGCTTGGTGTAGGAGGGCCTGAGGTTTCAATATGTATCCAATGGGGCTCAGATTTGGATATGTCACAATAGACACCCATTGGAACAACTTGTATGAAGAATGTATTCCCATCTGAGTAGTAAAAGTGTACCATTTGGGCCTTGCAAGTTGACTGCCGAAAATAGACTGGATGACAATGCATTGCCGTTAGCTTGTGGGCTTGTTTTGGGCTTGATCTTCCCTCGTAAAAAATCTGGACAAATCTGAATCTTCAAACCATTTGAATTATCTTTCCAAGCATATGCAGCCCAACTCAAGAAAAAATCGGAAAGACCTTCAAATGTCATTTTCGGCCCAGTAATGCAGATGCTGCCGAATTTGACCTTAAGTTGCCAAAACTTGTATAACTTTCTCTAGAAGACTCGGAATCATGAACCGTATAATGCTCCAGAAACTAGACTTCCGCATATTTCCAATGATATATGGCTCATTATCTGGTTCTTCTTGAGAAAGTACAGTCCAATTCGTGAAGTTAACTGATCTGCAGACACCGATGAGCCAACTTGTTTCCAAAATGCATTTAATGAGTCTCAAGCTTATTACACTGAAACAAACACAAAACTTATTAAAAGCACAAGTTTAACTCAAAAACATAATCAAATCATAAGTTAGAAGGACACAAAATGATATGTAATTATGCACCGATCATTGAGCCTTCTTATTGCAAATTTAATCCTTGATGGTATTGCTGGCTGAAATTGTAAAGCACGATTATTGCAAAATGATTTAGACACATGCATCTATTTGTAGTCACAAAAGTTGTCCTTCCCTGCCACTTTTTTTCTTTTAAATCCCATATGCACTGTTTCCTTTCTGTCCTTATATTAATACTTTTCACTATTTCCAAATAAACAAGAAAGGTCAGACATGTAGTGCAATTTTGTTACTTTGTGATTCTCATAAATCTTGTATTGATCGGTAATGGTTTTCCTTAAGTATTATTAGGCTTGATTGATAATTCTCATGCTTTACAATTTGTCTAATGGCTTGAAAAAGTGCCACTGCCTGACATAGCTCATGACTAAAATGCCTGCATTTACAGTGTCTCCACTTAATTAAATTGTTTATTTTCTGAAAACATGTTACACTTTTTTCCAGTTTATTTATATGTTTGTGGTTTATTACACCTGTTGCAACCCATTTAATGTGAAATAATGGGTTAGACTGAGATATTTTAGAAGTTAACAATCTTCTGTATTATTCTGAGTTCGCCAATATTTTCATGGACCAAGTTAGGAAGAAACCTATAACACCTCAAGAGTAATTACCGAAGGGTTAAATTTGCGTTGTTTAGTTTCTTCTCTGTCTAATGTAAATATTTATGTCAGCATGTCTATATTCTACTTTCTATTTTAAGTTGCCTAGTGAAACTATTTTTGTTTTTCAGACAAGAAGATGCTTAGGAGTTCCTTAGCTTCATTATGGATCAGATGCATGATGAATTACTTAAGCTTGAAGGACAGCCCTCGAGTATTAGTGGGCTCAAATCATCTCTAGTATCTTTTGCAGAAGAAGATGAATGGGAGACGGTTGACCCTAAGAATACATATGCAATAACCAAGACACAGAGTTTTGTTCCTTCAGAATTAAGCGATATTTTTGGAGGACAATTGATCTTGATCTTGGTTTTTCTTTCTTTTTTCCTGTATAGGAAAGATGAACTTTTTTAAGGGAAGGGTGGGTGACTATGAAAGAGCATTATGTGAAGCCTCCAAGATGGTGGAAAGAATTTCATCTTCAAGATGGACGCAGACTTATAGTCATCAATTTGTTGCAACTTCCTCCAGTATTGTACTGAAATGCTGGATTTGGAATCAAAATTTTGTTACTCTTCTTTGAGCCAGCAATTTGTATATTGTATTTCAAGGGATATATATAATGCCATAGTCTGACTGAAGTTGTATTAATTTATGCCGAGCCGTTCTTAGCTTGGGGTGGTTATCATTATCAGTATAGAATTTAGTATCTATAATTTAAAATTCCATTATAATAAGGTGGAAAATGTGAAATGTGCATCATATCTCAATCTCATCATTGTGTTTGCAAAATGATGCATGCCTCAGCTATTTTCAATGTCAACAATGTCTCCAATTTCGTCGGGTATGTATATCATTGGCAGGAAAAATGTAAGGGGAAATGTATGATATAATCACTTTCTGTTTCTTTCTGCAGTTTTGTGTTGACAATTTCTGTTTCTTTCCCCTTTTCTTTTCAGATTGCACAAGAAAAAGAAAAGTTGCGCCCAACTTGTTTATTGTATTTTAATTGCTTGTCTATTGTCACTTTATTGCTTGTTTATTGCTATCGTATTGTTTTTGTATTGCATGTCTGTTACCACTTCATAATCTATGTGCCATTACTTTCGTATTGCTTTTGTATTGCTTTTTGGTTGGTTTTCTTAATCAATATAATTTGTTGCAGGGGAAGCAACTATGAGTTTGATTTATAAAAAGAACGTGACTCCCTTAATGGAATCACATTCTTACAATAATAAATACTCACTAAAAAAGCAATAATGGAATCACATTCTTACACCAATAGCTGAACACAAATCAACCATATTGAAGAGATACATATACGGTCACTACTACAAAAAACGAAATAGACGACGGTAATCCACCGTCGTGTATCATGGTTTACAACCGACGAGAAATCGACCACCGTCTTTTCATACATTAAATAACGACGGCAAATAACCGACGTAGTTAATATAGTACACGTCAGTAAAATACTAAAACCGACGTAGATTTCATACATAAAAGCTTAAAAAGAGACCTTTCGACTATAATAGACGACGGTTTTAGTAAAACACAGACGTTTAAATAATGTTAAATGTCAAAAACAACTACAAAAACGACGTAAATATGCTTATCAACGTCTCTAAATAAACCAAAACCGACGTGTAAAACTTAGAAACCGTCTTGGTTAATAAATACTACGTTCACTAAATGAAAAAACTGACGTCTTAAACATATAACATGGCATATATTTACTTGAACTGACGTAAAAACAACAATAACCACGACCCTTTATATCACCACAGACGTTGAAAATGATTTTGACGGCTTGAACACAAAAAAAACAACGTGGTTAATATAGTACACGTCACAAAAAAACTAAAACCGACGTCGATTTGGTACATAAAAGCATAAAAAGAGACCTTTCGACTATAATAGACGACGATTGTATTAAAACACAGACGTTTAAATAATTTTAAATGTCAAAAACAACTATAAAACCGACGTAAATAGATTTATCAACGTCTCTAAATCAAACAAAACCGACGTGTCAAACTTAGAAACCGCCGTGGTTAATAAATACTACGTTCACTAAATGAAAAAACTGACGTCTTAAACATATAACATGGCATATATTTACTTGAACTGACGTAAAAACAACAATAACCACGACCCTTTATATCACCACAGACGTTTAAAATGATTTTGACGGCTTGAACACAAAAAAAACGACGTGGTTAATATAGTACACGTCACAAAAAAACTAAAACCGACGTCGATTTGGTACATAAAAGCATAAAAAGAGACCTTTCGACTATAATAGACGACGGTTGTATTAAAACACAGACGTTTAAATAATTTTAAATGTCAAAAACAACTATAAAACCGACGTAAATAGTTTTATCAACGTCTCTAAATCAAACAAAACCGACGTGTCAAACTTAGAAACCGCCGTGGTTAATAAATACTACGTTCACTAAATAAAAAAACGGACGTCTAAAACATATAACATGGCATATATTTACTTGAACTGACATAAAAACAACAATATTAACCGTTTTGAAATGAATTATAATTAACCGACGTGTTTTCTTTTTCAAATGGCGGTTTTTATTTCATTTTTGCGTTGTCATTCCACGTCGGTTGTGAAAATCCGACGTTGGTTGTTTTTAAGACGTCTCGTTTTGCGATTTTTGTAACTTGACCGTCGTATTTTCAGCTTTAACCGATTATTTTTTAATTTTTGATTTGTTGTGCCCAAAGCTTGCAGAATTAAAATGTGATCGGAATTAAAATGATATACAGAGCTATGAATTAATGTCATACAATTAACTGCATAACTAATGTCATACATTACAACAATCAATCAATTCATATATCTTCACACCCATCTCTAATGTTCTCACTCCCAAACTCACCCACTAGGTCATCAAATGTGTCAACATTTGGTATCCCTCTAGAAAATGGCTCACACTCAATTCTAATATCACCTAGCACATCATCACCAATAACATCATTATATTCTCTATTAGGCATTGATAACACTACCGACCAACCACGATGCATTGGGTCGTCAACATAAAATACTTGTTTGACTTGAGAAGCCATAACAAATTGGTCATTCCTATGTCCAATTTTACTCAGATCTACAAGGGTAAATCCAAGTTCGTCGACTACAAGGCCCGAAGTGTTATCTATCCAATCACACCTCAAGACTGGGATTCTAAACTTTTGGTAGTCAAGATCCCAAATTTCTTGAATAACCCCATAAAAACCCATATTGGAGACAATAGGGTTTTTATCCTTGGCACTAGCAACTTGCATAGTATGTAAATAAACTCCACTATTTTGGACAGTTCGCACATCATCTTGTGCCTTGGTGCTAAATTTGACACCATTAATAAGATAGCTCCTATATGATGGCACTACCATGCTTGGACCAGCTGCTAACCACCTCAAATTTTCTGATATGCCATTATAATCTTCCCCATTAAATTCACTTTGAACCTACAAATTAAACATATATATTAATTCAATCTAACATATATATAGAAAGAAAGAAAATTAAAATAATAAGTTGAATATGTCATTCAATAACATATATACCTTAACACGTAGCCATTGAATGAAAGTGCTATTGTGCTTATCTTGTAGCCACTTTGTTCTCTTACTAAATTTCGGATAAGTAGTCTTGATGTGGATCATATGTTCCCTACAATTGACACGAAAAAAACACGCATTACGGTCCCTTATATATAAGATAAATATAAGGAGTAATAATATTTAAAATGGCTACATATATATGAAAAATTAAACTCATACGTACTCGATATAAGGTAGGACTTCCTCCGTATTCTCCAAGACATATAGATGTGCCTGGTTCAACAAGTCCATATCAACTAAGCTCACTGTGCAACCTGATAATGGCTTTGAAACTCCCATATTCTGGCTTGAAGGCACTCCAACTGTACTAACATCAGATAAATGCTTGGTACAAAACTCTACAGCTTCTTCAGCTATATACTGCTCAGCAATGCAACCTTCGGGACGAGTACGATTCTGAACATACCCCTTTAGCACTTTCATATATCTTTCAAACGGATACATCCATCTAAAATATACTGGCCCACATAGACGAACTTCTCTGACAAGATGTACTACTAGATGAACCATGATATCAAAGAATGAAGGGGGAAAGTACTTCTCAAGCAAACATAAAGTAACTACTACATCTTCTTCCAACTTATCTAGCTTGGAAACATCTACCGTCTTTGCACATATAGCATTGAAGAAGAAGCACAATCGAGTTATTGCATACCTTGCAGGCTTCTCCAAAACCGAACGAATTGCCACAGGGATCAATTGTTGCATCAAGGTATGACAATCATGAGATTTAAGGCCAAGAAGTCTTGAATCTTTTAAAGATACAAGATTTTTTATATTTGAAGAATAACCTTCAGGAACCTTCATACCATAAAAAGAATTGCAAACCGCTCTCTTCTCTGCTCTTGACAAATTCCAAGGCACTGGAGGCAAGCGAGTACGTCTTTCTCCATACTCGGGTTGCAAATCAATTTTTACCCCCATGTTCAATAAGTCTAACCGAGCAGCAATCCCATCTTTATTTTTTCCAGGGATCTCTAGCAATGTACCAATGATACTATCGCAAACATTCTTCTCAATGTGCATAACATCTAAGGCATGCCTCACAGGGAGGTATTTCCAATACTCGAGATCAAAGAATTTTGATTTCTTCTTCCAATAAACTCTGTCACCATCATTCTCACCAACACTTCTCCCATTTTTCGAGCCCCATATGTAATTAATATCTTCAACCATATGCAGCACTTCTTCTCCTGTTAATGGCTCGGGGGGCATGCCATATTCAGATTTCCCATTAAAAGCTGCACGTTGCCTCCTATATGGATGATTGATTGATAACCACTTTCTATGCCCAATGTAACAAATTTTGTGGCCATTTTTCAACCTGTGACTAGGTGTATCATCGCCGCATATTGGACAAGCTTTATATCCTTTAACAACACAACCAGATAAGTTTCCATAAGCGGGAAAATCATTAATTGTCCATAGTAATGCAGCTCTGAGTGTAAAGTATTCTCCTATGTGGGCATCATACACTCCTCTAATCCCATCCCACAGAGATTTCAAATCATCAATCAAAGGCTCTAAGTAGACGTCTATATCATTTCCGGGCTGTTTAGGACCGGAAATCAGTATAGTCAACATCATGAACTTCGGCTTCATGCATAGCCATGGTGGGAGATTATATGTAACTAACATAACTGGCCAACAACTGTATCTGCTACTTAAAGAACTGTGGGGATTGAATCCATCAGATGAGAGAGCCAATCTCAAGTTTCTTGGCTCATTACCAAAGTATGGCCATTTTTCATCAACAAGTTTCCAAGACGTGGAATCCGCTGGATGAGATATGTAACCGTCAACTGATTTTCTTGCAGCATGCCAAGTCAAACTCTTAGCTGTCTTATGTGATTGAAACATCCTTTTAAACCTTGGAATTGGAGGAAAATACCACACCACCTTCTCTGCCACACCCTCTTTAAGAACCCATCCTTGGTTTCCTTCCACCTTGAGATACCACAAGTAGGACAATTAGTTGCATTCTCATACTCCTTCCGATACAAAATGCAGTCATTGGAACATGCGTGGATTTTCTCATAACTCATCCCTAAAGCAGACAAAGTCTTTTTTGCCTCGTACATAGAGGAAGGTAGTGTATTTCCTTCTGGAAGAAATTCTCCTTGAAGTATCAATAATTCTGTAAAGCAAACATCACTCATCCCATGTTTTGCTTTCAAATTATATAACTTCACCAAAGCCGACAACTTCGTGTACTTACTGCAACCAGGGTACAAGGGTTGATCGCCATCCCCAATCACATTGGCAAACTCATAAGGATCAGATCCAATATTGGCAAAATCATTGTCATCCATCCCTAATTCTTCAGAAACATAACTAAACCTATTTTTCTCATCTTCTTCCACATTTCTACTAGCATTGGTAGTCCATTCCCAAGGTTCTCCGTGCCATCTCCAAATCTTATAGCTTTGGTCAATTCCATTAAAGTATAAGTGTTCCCTTATAATTCCAACCCCAAACAATCGAATATTCCCACATTTAACACATGGACAACGAATCTCAGTTGTATTTCCAAGATTTTCTAACGCAAAATTCAAAAATCCTTCCACCCCTAACTCATATGCCTTCGATCTTCTATCCGCATGCATCCATGACTTATCCATCTCACACTCTATCAAATTCATATAAATATATATATATTAAAGTGGAAAGACCAGCAATGAAACACTACCTCATTCAAATAGCAGAGAACAAAATGAAAATTAAATATAAAACACGGAAAAGACGACGGTTTATAAAAATAATCGTCGTTTAATATACATTCCAACGACGGCATCTATAGTCACCGTCGTCATTAAGATACCCAAACCCAGAAATTTGAACGGTGTTCTGGTAGCCTAAAGACGACGTTTAATGGAGAAACAGTCGTCTTTAGGCTACCAGTTGCGGCTTAAAACGCAAACGACGGGAGTAAATGAACAACCGACGTATAATAAACATTTGGACGGCGGTTTGATCCTTCAACCGTCGTCGTAGTTAAAAAAAAAAAAAGAGCTTAAATCTCCCATCCCCATTCCTTTTCCAAGAACCCATGGCCAAACAAACATAAAAGAACCCAAACAGAGAGCAATTATTACAAGATTGCAAACACCAAAACCCTAATATAGCTACCAACGAAAACATTTATGGATTTAAGAAGAGATTAGGGTTGTACTTACATGGATATTGAGAGAGAGCTGCGAGAATATAACAACTGCTTCAGAGAGAGCTTGGAGAATCTACGTACCCAATGCTTTGAGAGAGAGCTTGGAGAATCTACGTACCCAATGAGAGATCTTGGAGAATCTACGTACCAATGCTTTGAGAGAGATCTTGGAGAATCTATGTACCCAATGCTTTGAGAGAGAGCTGAGAGAATATAACAAAAGCTTGAGAGAGAGCTGAGAGAATTAGGATTAAAGGGACTAGAGCTGTACTTACATGGATATTGAGAGAGAGCTTGGAGAACGAAAACTTTTAGACAAATTTATGTTGAAGAGAGAGAATGAACTATTTGAGGGTTAAAGGGAAATTCTGAAAATTTTAGGTCGTGGTCAAAAATTTTTAAGTACCGCGTTTTTCAACCACGACGGTCAACACTTATAATGACGTGTAATAATTACTTACAACGGCGGTTGTTATAAAATCCCGATGTTGTAAACATTAAGGACGTCGCTATTTTATAACCGACGTCGTCAACCGAATTCAATTAGTCTTTGTTAATGTAGTTGACCAAAAACAGCGGGAGAAAACCGGCGTCGTTTCAAAAAACCCTAAACCCTAAACCCTAAATTTTAAAATAATTTTAAAAAAATACACAAGTACGAGAAAAATGAACCGAAAATTGCTATGGATTCCTTACAACATTGCCTTCTACAATAGTAGGCTAAAATATGGATTTCATAATTTTGAATTTATGGGCACCAATGGATCACATAAACCTTAGGGTTATGTTATGTAAAGTATAAGGAGTACCATGCTTTGTCTATAAATTTGTTTGAATTTTGTTATCATTTGAACTTTGAAAACTAAAATTACATTTTTCAGGCCTTAACGGGCAAGATATTGTCTCAATCAGTGCATAGAATTTGCCGGTATATTTTTCGGATTTTGTTTTGAATATATTATTAATATTAGTAATTAAATACAATAAAAAAATATTTCCAAAATTATATTTTTTAAAGCTTTAGGATAGAGACAATATTCCAATGCTTGGTAGTTTTCAGTATAATTTTTTGATATAGTTATGAATTTAATATGGATTTAAATAAAATATAAAAGTCAATAACAATTAAATTAAAAATGACTTAGCCGACGTTGTATCCCTTTACAACGACTTTAAACATAATAAACCGACGTTGAAACTATATTTAAGAATATACACAGGATGAATTAATTATAAACCGTCGTTGTTATACTATTAAACGTCATTTTAGTGTATATAACGGACGTTGTTTAAATATATAAAGGCGGATATTTAATAATATCCGCCTTTGTATAGAATTACAACGTCGATAAGGTTATACTAACCAACGTAGTACATGAATACAAATTCATTTATACAGGATGAATTAATTATAAACCGTCGTTGTTATTAATATTAAACGTCATTTTAGTGTATATAACTGATGTTGTTTATATATATAAAGGCAAATATTTAAGAATATCCGCCTTTGCATAATATTACGACGTCGATAAGGTTATACTAACCGACGTAGTATATGAATTCATATTCTTTTATGCAGGATGAATTAATTATATACCGTCGTTGTTATGTCTATTACACGTCATTTTGTTGTATATAACTGACGTTGTTTATTTATACAAAGGCGGATATTTAGGAATATCAGCCTTTGTATATTATTTAGACGTCGATAAGGTTATACTAACGGACGTAGTATATGAGTACAAATTCATTTATACAGGATGAATTAATTATAAACCGTCGTTGTTTTGACTATTACACGTCGTTTTTAAGAATTACCGTCGATGTTATATTTCCATTTACTGCAAGACGACCATTGTGTACACGTATGAGACGTGTAAATTAGAATCAGACGTCGGTGTTTGGGAACTAAACAAATTTTAAAACAAAATTTAATTTTGTTGATTTTTGTTCTCTTGATTACAACAAAATATTTATGTACATTTTAAATAAACTAAATTAAACCTGAACATTGTTCATAAATATTTATCTACATCAATTATCCTTCGGTAATTGCTTGTTCACGAATTCTGCCCATTCATGCCTAACTTCGTCAATATCCTCTTGTTTTTACTTTAGTTTATCTTTTTTCTTGTCAAACTGCAAAATAAACCAAAAAACCGACGTGTTATAAGGATACAAACGACGGTTTTAAACAAAAATATGACGTAGTAAAATAAAGAAAGTATATCTAAAATGTTGCGTTTTACCTTCTTCTCGAAATTTAGGTCTGGATCATGAATTATATCTCTCATGAATCGCATCACGTAATAGCCACACTCTACACTTGTTGGTTGTTCAGGAGTGCCGTGTAGATTTTTCCAAATGGCCTGCTGTTTACGTGAATTTTTGTTTATATGAATGTTAAACATTTTAATTGACCTGTTACAAGAAAACAAAGGGTGTTAATGACAAAACAAAAAATTTAAATACAAATAGTAACCGTCGTGGTAAATCAGTCAAAACGACGGAGTTTTTTAAACCAAGACGTTATATTTTGTTTAAAACGGCGGTAAAACCTAACCGTCGTTGTGTAACGTTATAACGTCGATAAGAGTAAAAAACGTCGTATGACAAAAAATTGAGCAGAAAAAATTAAAACGTTCTTAAATAAAACGCAAACGACGTGGTAGTTAAATTAAAACGACGTTTTTAAGAAAATACTGACGTGGTAGTTAAATTAAAACGTCGGTAATATCTTCCCGTCGTTATATTTTATAATAACGTCGGTATTAGTAAAAACCGTCGTTTATTTAAATACTTTATAGGAAAAATCTTAAATCAGAAGAAATCAACTTACGTATTCACTATATTTTTCATTTCGTCGTCAACCATGCGTTTTGGCAGTAAATTCATGTAATAGGCAGTCTCCGTTAATGGTCTCACAATTACCATCACCCAATGACCCCTGCACATAATGATTCATATTAGAAAGAAAAATATTAGAAGCTCAGGAAAATACTTTAAATGGTACTAACCCTGGATTATAAGGGACCAAGAAAAATTGATTCCCATCTGCTGTATTCAGGCGGTTTGACAGGTTTTTTATTCGGTCTGATATTGATCCAGCTCCAGAGCTCACTAGCCCAGGGTCCACGAGGCCAACAAGGTTTATAAGATTTGCCATTTTTAAATAGTCAAATAGGAACCTAAATATATGAAAGTCAATTAAATGAGATTTTAATTTAAAAGAAAGGAAAATGTAAAACAAAATGGGATTAGGGAGAATTACCTCATGTATACTGATATCACTGTGGTTCCTATCTCAACCATGGAACCAAACTGCAAAACATCTTCAGTGAAGAGGAAGGTATCATGCTCAAAGCCAAACACTTCCTTGGGCATGTGAATTGTTAGAGCCTCATTACCAGGCAACAACTTGGTTCGGAAATGTTGGCATAAGGCTAAAAGAGGAGGTGGCATGTCTAGCTTTGAGAGATCCTGTTTAAAGAAATTAATAAAGAAATATAAGTTAGTTTGTGTGTGAACTAAAATAAACGACTCTAACTAAACACAAAAAACAGACGTGGTATATAATATAAACGACGGTTTCTAGTTAATACTGACGGTGGAAAGGTTATACACGTCGGTAAATAGATAACCGTCGTTGTATTGAATTTATAACGTCGCTATACTATAGAAAGGTCGTCTAATATAAATACAGTTAATGAAATCATGAAATAGACGACGGTTTATAAAAGCGTCGTGGTATTTAACGAAACACGACGTGTCTTGTAAGAAACAGACGTATATACCGTCGTTATTTTAAATTTTAACGTCGGCTATTAAAAGGAGCGACGTCTTTTTAAAATTTAAAAAGCAGAAATAGAAAATAGCAGAGATTTTACCGTGTCCTCTTTCTCTTTTGCAGCAGTATCAGCTTCAAGCTTCGGATCTTCTAATTCCAAAGCTAGGGGTCTGATATTAGTGGCCCCAGAGCAGCTTGCCTTATCATACATTGGATTTTTTGGGCTTTGATCTTGAGGGGGTAAAATAATTGGAGGAATTGGAGTCCTTGGAGAAATTGGGGTTTGGAGCATCTGGCTGGGATCAAAATTAGGAACTAGTTGACGGATATATGCCAACAAAGCCTCCCTCTCTGCTCTGACTGCTTCCATTATAGTTTCCCTTGACTTCGCCTCAATCCTCAAGGTCTCTTCTCTGACTGCCTCCCTCACACTTTCCTTCAATTTGTCACCAAATTTCACTCTCTGCTGCTTCGGCAAATTGAAGAACTGAGTTGGGGTAACGCCAGCACTAGCTCCTCTGACTCTCCCACCATGCTCCGGGGTTCCCAAAGCCAGAGTCAAGATATCATTGCTCCCGGAGACAGTCAGAGTGCCTTCGGAGACTTGCTTTTGCAAATCATCCTAAAAGAGAGAAAGAGAGATTGTTAGAACCTGAGCAGGGTGTATGACAGATACATATACCGACGTTGTAAATTATAAACAACGACGGTTTTTATTAAATGACAGACGTGGTATTAATTTAAAACGTCTGTATATAAATACCGTCGTTGTTTATACTTTACAACGTCGGTATATAAAAATACGTCGTATATTCAAAATAAAACAGATTAAGACATAAATAAAAAACCGTCGTAGTATTCAAAGTAAGACGACGGATTATTAAACAAACAGACGTAGATGTACAATTCCATACGGCTGCACAAAATTACCGTCGTTGTATAAGCATTCTAACGTCTAGATAAGATAAAACCGTCGTAAGTTTTAATGAAGAAGTGAAAAAACTCGATTGAAATATGCATTCTTTTCCAGAAATTGTGCACCACAAAATTCAGTGAAATAGACAGAGAGAGGGAGAGTGTGTGCGTGAGTAAACTTAAAACAAAAATGCAGTTCATAGAATAATTTAATCCGTCGTATTAATTCTATCTAGACGTCTACTTTATTAAAAAACCGACGTCCTATTCACTTTTAAACATCCGTAAATTAAGCCCGTCGTGGTGTTCACTTTATAACGTCGCTTATGTAAATATAAACGACGTCTATACCAAAATAAAACACTCTGTTTTTCAAATTTAGAACAGAGTTAGTGAGACTTACGATTAGTTTTGCCTTCTCTGCAGCCTTTGGATCAGGGATGTTTCCTGTTTTATCTTCTCTTGCTTTCTTCCACAGAACAGCTCGATCGATTTCTTGACCTTCGGGCATGGTTTCTACCAATTGGTCCGTCAAACCAACATACCCTTTTCTAGACAACCTATGGTTGTACTCCAATTTCTCCCTCCTCTCCTTCTGCTCAGTATGCTTAGCCTCAAAATCTGGGGTTAACCTTGAAGCTACGAAGGCATCCCATTGCGATTTCTCTATGAACTTATAAAGCGCAGGGGTTTCTTTTAATTTCTCCTTGTCATGTGCGAATGGAAGGATATATTGCTTAGTTATGTTATACTTGAAATCCTTCCATTTTTTGGCGGCAGACTGCAAGACCAAGTTCTTGTAACTATCCCCAATAACATAGGACATTTGAACAGCTTCCCAAATCTGCTCCTTCACGTCCTTGGGTAATTGTTTCCATTTCTTGTCCACAAGAGGGACTCTGGTGCGTGCCAAAACACCAATGAAAGACTGCATCTCAACAGCAGCCTCGCCATGTGGTTTGCCATCTTTATTGAACTCAACCACAGGCTTAACCTTCTCAATTTTCCTCTTCACAACACGGCTCATTGTGCTGATACCGCGGCCAGATTTTGGCTCCTCAACAAATGTGGCTGTGCTCGAGTCTTTCTCTGAGGTTGAGGAAAATCTCATCCTCTTCGAGGGTTTGCTTTGAGTTGATTTTTCAAGTTCCACTGAACCTGTTTTGGGTTCATCCCCTTGTGCCATTGAACCTGCTGTGGCCTTTGACGCTTCAACTTCCTTGTTTTGAGATTTCGAAACCATTTTTGATTAATCTGCCAGAAAAACAACGTCGGTTATTAAAAATAAACGACGTAATAATACAAAACAACGACGGTAACACTAAAAAAGTGACGTCCTATTAAACGATCTCTTAGATCATGAATGAAAATAAGACGACGGTTTTATATATTTCATGACGTAAATGTGCATAAACTACGTCGGTTATATAACCGACGTAGTTTAAAATTACAAAACGATTGTTCTTCTCTCACTAGACGACGGTTTTATCTTGTTTCCGACGTATTAATTGTCACACCATGACGGTTTTTAGCCACCGTCGTGCAGTTTGCATTACGGCCGTCGTGGTGTGTCCATTCCATCGTCGAAAACAAGACAGAACTGTCGTCTTTTGGCGTCGTGAGAGTATCTACTTATGTATTTAATCAAAACCAGTGAAAGATTTCTTCAATTTGACAGAATCTTGTTTCCAGACAACTACGGCATGCAAATGAAAAGTAAAAAAAGGGAAGAGAGTGAGAAAAAACCTTCAATAACACCGGCGTGCAAAGAAATGTTTCCTTCCGACGAAGACGAAGACCAAAATGGTGATTTGGACGATGAAGATGATGATTCAGACGATGATGCTAGGTCAGGTGACGAAAATGGTGATTTGGGAAATGAGAGGGAAACTACGATACTTTATCGGGAAGAGAAAACCGTAAAATATTAGGTCAGGTGACGAAAAGTTTATATAGTTTCCCAGAATTCAATACAACGACGTTGTTATTTAAAAACCGCCGTATTATTTATTTATAACGACGGTAGATAATTCATAAATGACATGGTTATCACAACTGCCGAAAGACTTTTGGAATTCCGATGTTGTTATGACGGCGCTTTTTTTCTCTAAACTGACGTTGTACTTGTAATTTCAACGACTGTGTATTGTAATAAACCGACGTGGTTACTTTGGCGTTCTGAAGGAGTGGTTGGTGTATTCCGTAGTTCTAGATATTGGATTTCACTCAAAACTCACCAAATGACTCCTCCCACCATATTATGACGATGCCCATGTTTTGGGCTCGATCGAATCGCTAGAACTATGGAATACACCAACCACTCCAATATGGAATGAACTGCCTATGAACCTGAATTGTAAAATTTCTTACCCCTTTTGATTTCCGATCGGTCCCAAAACTTGGTGATAAGTTCATAATTTCACACATTTGCATGCCTTCGTTACTTAGTAATTTTGTTTAGTTTCTCTTTATTTCGAGTCACTTACCTATGTTTGTGTGTTCTGTAGGTTAAGGGAGCAAGAGATCACATTTGATACAATCCATGCATTTTAAGGGCTAATTGGCATGAGAGGAATACCACTTGAGGCATTTGAAGCAAAATGGTGCAAAAACGTGCAAAAACTGGAGACTGAGTTAGAAGTTCATTTCGGACTTATCTTCTATATCCGAGCTTGGATTGGGACAATACTTGTGTGGTTGGATCAGTGACATTCTGAACTTCAAAATGGATATCTTAAAGTCATGTTTTGATTCGGCCAAGCCCAATTCGTGAGCCCATGAAAATACACATCATGCTGACATGAGGATGAGCTGATGGATGCTTGGTCATGCTGACATGAGGATGAGCTATGGCTGCTAGTGGGATTTATTGGTGCAGTGCAGCAACCAATTCTGATTATCTAAATACAAGTGTTGTATGCATTAGCCATATTAAATTCAGATTTGTCACTCCCTTCTCCCTATAAATATCACTTCCATTCCAAACACTAGAGGGAATCATATTCTGAGACACATTCACTTCATCCATACACACATTCAGATTCACCACAAAGAGAGAAGAGAGCTAGCTACAAAGGAGGGAGAGCTTGGAGCTGTCCTGAGAACTACCTTGCTGCCACCAGCTAGTTCTTCTATTCTCTTTATTCTATCTATGTATTTCTTATTTTCTATATTCATAGTTGTGTTTAACTAATCCATTTAGTTAGGGCTTAGGATGAAGCCCTAGTCATGAATATTCAATGTTATGGATGATTTCATAGTTAATTGATTTCCTTGCTTTCATTGCCAAGTTGTTAACCTCCAGCTTATTATGTGCTTGATGTATGTTTTCTTGGAGTAGCTAACTAGGATTTTATGCATCTAGCACAGGTTGGGAAGGGGTTTAGATTCACCAATTCTACTCTCCTTTCACAAGCAACACATGAATGGCCTAAGAATCATTCAAGGGGTTAATAACCATAGGTTGACTAGGACAAATACCATGTTCTAGGACTTGTGTGATTATCATATTCTCAAGGAACTTAATGACTCTTATATGCTTTATTCTAAGTAGATACCATGCTTAGGTTGCATATTAAAGATCACGTGTTGTGTAGATACCATGCACAATTACATGCCTTAGGAGAATATGCATCCTGCACCTAGATACCATAGGCTTGTATGCGATAATCTATTGTTGATGAAGCTTGAGTCAATTTCTATGCATTCATAACTTGGATAGGAAGACTAGTGGTAGATTCCAAGGCTCTAATACTTCTCTATCATTGTTTCACAACTTGTTGATTGCTGCCATTGTTACTTTCCAGCACTTCCATTTTATTCTCTTGTTTTCATTTCAACAACAAAACCCCCCATTTTCGATTGCGTGTGTGGTGCTAGGATTCTGTCCTAGACCTTGCCATTTGTTAGTTTGTTTGTTTCTCTGTTTTCTATTTTTCCATCATTCTAAGCAATTTAACTTGCAACCAAGTTACCATTCTCCGTGGGATCGACCTCGTATTTACATAAGCTATACTATAAATGGTTCGAGCACTTGCGAGAATTAAAGTTGCTATTTTTAATAACTCATTTTAGTTGTTAGGAATAGGCTCAACACTTGGGCTTCACCATACTATGGTGGGAGGAGTCATTTGGTGAGTTTTGAGAGAAATCCAATCGCTAGAACTACGGAATACACCAACCACTCCTATAAGGAACAAACTGCATTTGAACTTGAATTGTCCAATTTCTTACCCCTATTGATTTCTGATCGAACCCAAAACTTGGGCATCATCATAATATGGTGGGAGGAGTCATTTGGTGAGTTTTGAGTGAAATCCAATCGCTAGAACTACGGAATACACCAACCACTCCTCTAAGGAACGAACTGCCTTTGAACCTGAATTGTCCGATTTCTTACCCCTATTGACTAACGATCGGGCCCAAAACTTGGGCATCATCATAATATGGTGGGAGGAGTCATTTGGAGAGTTTTTAGTGAAATCCAATTGCTAGAACTACGGAATACACCAACCACTCCTATAAGGAATGAACTGCCTATGAACCTAAATTGTCCAATTTCTCACCCCTATTGATTTCCGATCGGTCCCAAAACTTGGGAATCATCATAATATGGTGGGAGGAGTGATTTTGTGAGTTTTGAGTGCAATCCAATCGCTAGAACTAAGGAATACACCAACCACACCTGTAAGGAACAAACTGCCTTTGAACCTGAATTGTCCAATTTCGTACCCCTATTGATTTTCGATCGTGCTCAAAACTTGGACATCCTCATAATATGGTGGCAGTAGTCATGTGGTGAGTTTTGAGTGAAATCCAATCGTTAGAACTATGCAATATACCAACCACTCCAATTCGGAACGAACTGCGTTTGAACTTGAATTGTTCAACTTCTTACACCTATGGATTTCCGTTCAAGCCCAAAACTTGGGCATCATCATAATACGGTGGGAGGAGACATTTGGTGAGTTTTGAGTGAAATCCAATCGCTAGAACTACGGAATACACCAACCACTCCTCTAAGGAACGAAATGCCTTTGAACCTGAATTGTCCAATTTCTTACCCCTATTGATTTCCGATCGGGCCCAAAACTTTTGCATCACCATAGTATGGTGGGAGGAGTCATTTGGTGAGTTTTGAGTGAAATCCAATCGCTAGAACTACGGAATACACCAACCACTCCTATAAGGAACGAACTGCCTATGAACCTGAATTATCCAATTTTTTACCCCTATTGATTTCCGATCAGTCCCAAAACTTGGGCATCATCATAATATGGTGGGAGGAGTGATTTGGTGAGTTTTGAGTGAAATGCAATCGCTAGAACTACGGAATACACCAACCACTCCTTTAAGGAATTAATTACCTTTGAACTTGAATTGTCCAATTTCGTACCCCTATTGATTTCCGATCGAGCTCAAAACTTAGGCATCATCATAATATGGTTGGAGGATTCATTTGGTGAGTTTTGAGGGAAATCCAATCGCTAGAACTACGGAATACACAAACCACTCCTATAAGCAACGAACAGCCTTTGAACCTGAATTGTCCAATTTCTTACCCCTACTGATTTCCGATCGAGCCCAAAACTTGTGCAACATCATCATATGGTGGGAGGAGTCATTTGGTGTGTTTTGAGTGAAATCCAATCGCTAGAAATATGCAATACACAGACCACTCCAATTCAGAACGAACTGCGTTTAAAAACTTGAATTGTTCACATTCTTACACCTATGGATTTCCGTTCGAGCCCAAAACTTGGGCATCATCATAATACGGTGGCAGGAGTCATTTGGTGAGTTTTGAGTGAAATCCAACCGCTAGAACTATGGAATACACCAACCACACCTATAATAAACGAACTGCCTTCGAACCTGAATTGTCCAATTTCTTACCCCTACGGATTTCCGATCGAGCCCAACATGTGGGCAACATCATCATATTGTTGGAGGAGTCAGTTGGTGAGTTTTGAGTGAAATCCAATCGCTAGAACTACGGAATACACCAACCACTCCTATAAGGAACGAACGGCCTTTGAACCTGAATTGTCCAATTTCTTACCCCTATTGATTTCCGATCGAGCCCAAAACTTGGGCAACGTCACAATATGGTTGGAGGAGTCATTTGGTGAGTTTTGAGGGAAATCCAATTGCTAGAACTATGGAATACACCAACCATTCCTCTAAGGAACGAATTGCCTTTGAACCTGAATTGTCCAATTTCTTACCCCTACTGATTTTCGATCGGGCCCAAAACTTGGGCATCACGATAATATGGTGGGAGGAGTCATTTGCTGAGTTTTTGTGAAATCCAATCACTAGAATTACGGAATACACCAACCACAGCTATAAGGAACGAACTGCCATTGAACCAGAATTGTCCAATTTCGTACCCCTACTGATTTCCAATCGTGCTCAAAACTTGGACATCATCATAATATGGTGGCAGGAGTCATTTGGTGAGTTCTGAGTGAAATCCAATTGTTAGAACTATGCAATACACAGACCACTCCAATTCGGAACGAACTGCATTTGAACTTGAATTGTTCACATTCTTACACCTATGGATTTCTGTTCGAGCCCAAAACTTGGGCATCATCATAATACGGAGGGAGGAGTCATTTGGTGAGTTTTGAGTGAAATCCAATCGTTAGAAATAACGGAATACACCAACCACTCCTTTAAGGAATGAACTGCCTTTGAACTTGAATTGTCCGATTTCTTACCCCTATTGGTTTCCGATCGGGCCCAAAACTTGGGCATCATCATAACACGGTGGGAGCAGTCATTTGGTGAGTTTTAGTGAAATCGAAACGCTAGAACTATGGAATACACCAAACACTCCTCTAAGGCACGAATTTCCTTTGAACCTGAATTGTCCAATTTCTTACCCCTATAGATTTCCGATTGAGCCCAAAACTTGGGCATCATCATAATATGGGGGGAGCAGTCATTTGGTGAAGTTTGAGTGAAATCCAATCGTTAGAACTTCGAAATTCTCCAACCACTCCTATAAGGAACGAACTGCCTATGAACTAGAATTGTCCAATTTCTTACACCTATTGATTTCCGATCGAGCCCAAACCGTGGGCATCATCATAATATGGTGGGCGGTGTCATTTGGTGAGTTTTGAATGAAATCCAATCGCTAGAAGTACGGAATACACCAACCACTCCAATTCGGAATGAACTGCCTTTGAACCTAAATTCTCCAATTTCTTACCCCGACGGATTTCCAATCGAGGCCAAAACTTAGGCATCATCATAATATTGTGGGAGGAGTCATTTGGTGAGTTTTGAGAGAAATCCAATCGCTTGAACTATGCAATACACCATCACCTCCAATTCGGAACGAACTGCCTTTGAACCTGAGTTGTCCAATTTCTTACCCCTACGGATTTCCGATCGAGCCCAACATGTGGGCAACATCATAATATGGTAGGAGGAGTCTTTTGGTGAGTTTTGAGTGAAATCCAATCGCTGGAACTATGAAATTCACCAACCACTACAATAGGTAACGAACTCCCTTTGAACCGGAATTGTCCAATTTCTTACACCTATTGATTTCCGATCGAGCCCAAAACTTGGGCTTCATCATGATATGGTGGGAGGAGTCATTTGATGAGTTTTCAGTGAAATCCAACCGCTAGAACTACGGAATACACCAACCACTCCTATAATAAACGAACTGCCTTTGAACCTGAATTGTCCAATTTCTTACCCCTATTGATTTCCGATCGAGCCCAAAACTTGGGCATCTTTATAATATGGTGGGAGGAGTCATTTGGTGAGTTTTGATTGAAATCCAATCGCTAAAACTATGCAATACACCAACCACTCCAATTCGGACCGAACTGCCCTTGAACTAGATTTGTGCAATTTCTTACACCGATGGATTTCCGATCGAGCCCAAAACTTGGGCATCATCATAATATAGTGGGCGGTGTCATTTGGTGAGTTTTGAGTAAAATCCAATCGCTAGAACTATTCAATACCCCAACCACTCCAATTCGGAACGAACGGCCTTTGAACTTGAATTGTCCAATTTCTCACTCCTATGGATTTCTGATCGAGCCCAAAACTTGGGCTTCTTCATAATATGGTGGGAGGACTCATTTGGTGATTTTTGAGTGAAATCCAATCACTAGAACTATGCAATGCACCAACCACTCCAATTCGGAACTAACGGCCTTTGAACATGAATTTTCCAATTTCTTACACCTATGGATTTCCGACCGAGCCCAAAACCTTTGCATCATCGTAATATGTCGGAAGGTGTCATTTCTTGAGTTTTGAGGGAAATCCAATCGCCAAAACTACGGAATACACCAACCACTACTATAAGGAACGAACTGCCTTTGAACCTGAATTGTCCAATTTCTTACCCCTATTGATTTCCGATTGAGCCCAAAACTTGGGCATCATCATAATATGTTGGGAGGAGTCATTTGGTGAGTTTTGAGTGAAATCCAATCGCTAGAACTATTCAATGCCCCAACAACTCCAATTCGGAACGAATTGCCTTTAAACTTGAATTGTCCAATTTCTTACACCGATGGATTTTCGATCGAGCCCAACATTTGGGGATCATCATAATATGGTGGGAGGAGTCATTTGGTGAGTTTTGAGTGAAATCCAATCGCTAGAACTATGGAATTCACCAACCACTCCAATTCGGAACGAACTGCCTTTGAAATAGATTTGAACAATTTCTTACACCTATGGATTTCCGATCGAACCCAACATTTGGGGATCATCATAATATGGTGGGAGGAGTCATTTGGTCAGTTTTGAGTGAAATCCAATTGCTAGAACTATGCAATACACCAACCACTCCAATTCGGAACGAACTGCCTTTGAACCTGAATTCTCCAATTTCGTACCCCTATTGATTTCCGATCGAGGCCAAAACTTGGGCAACATCATAATACGGTTGGAGGAGTCATTTGGCGAGTTTTGAGTGAAATCCAATCGCTAGAACTACGGAATACACCAACCACTCCTATAAGGAACGAACTGCCTTTGAACCTGAATTGTCAAATTTATTACCCCAATTGATTTCTGATTGAGCCCAAAACTTGGGCATGATCATAAAATGTTGGGAGGAGTCATCTATTGAGTTTTTCGTTAAATCCAATCCCTAGAACTATGCAATACACCAACCACTCCAATTCGGAACGAACTGCCTTTGAACTTGAATTGTCCAATTTCTCGCGCCTATGGATTTCCGATCGAGCTCAAAACTTGGGCATCATCATAATATGGTGGGAGGTGTCATTTGGTGAGTTTTCAGTGAAATCCAATCGCTAAAACTACGGAATACACCAACCACTCCAGTTAGGAACGAACTTCCTTTGAACCTGAATTGTCCAATTTCTTACCCCTATTGATTTCCGATCGAGCCCAAAACTTGGGCATCGTTATAATATGGTAGGAGGAGTCATTTGGTGAGTTTTGAGTGAAATCCAATCGCTAGAACTATGCAATACACGACCCACTCCAATTCGGAACGAACTGCCTTTGAACTTCAATTGTCCAATTTTTACCCCCTTTTGATTTCCGATCGAGCCCAAAACTTGGGCATCATCATAATATGGTGGGAGGAGTCATTTGTTGAGTTTTGAGTGAAATCCAATCGCTAAAACTATGGAATACACCAACCACTCCAATTCGGAACGAACTGCCTTTGAACTTGAATTGTCCAACTTCTTACACCTATGGATTTTTGATCGAGCCTTAAACTTGCGCTTCATCATAAAATGTTGGGAGGAGTCATTTGTTGAGTTTTGAGTTAAATCCAATCACTAGAACTATGCAATACACCAACCACTCCAATTCGGAACGAACTGCCTTTGAACTTGAATTGTCCAATTTCTTAAGCCTATGGATTTCCGATCGAGCCCAAAACTTGGGCATCATCATAATATGGTGTTAGGAGTCATTTGGTGAGTTTTTAGTGAAATCCAATTGCTAGAACTATGCAATACACCAACCACTCCAATTCGGAATGAACTGCCTTTGAACTTAAATTGTCCAATTTATTACCCCTACGGATTTCCGATTGAGCCCAAAACCTGGGCATCATCACAATATTGCGGGAGGAGTCATTTGGTGAGTTTTGGGTGAAATCCAATCGCTAGAACTACGGTATACACCAACCTGTCCAATAAGGAACGAACTACCTTTGAACCTGAATTGTCCAATTTCTTACCCCTATTGATTTCCGATCGAGCCCAAAACTTGGGTGTCAACATAATATGGTGGGAGGAGTCGTGTGAAGAGTTTTGGTCTCATAATATGATGTTGCCCAACTCTTGGGCTTGATCGGAAATCAATAGGGGTAAGAAATTTGGCAATTCAGGTTCAAAGGCAGTTCGTTCCTTATAGGAGTGGTTGGTGTATTCCGTAGTTCTAGTGATTGGATTTCACTCAAAAGTTGCCAAGTGACTCCTCCCACCATATTATGATGATGCCCAACTTTTGGGCTCGATCGGACATCCATAGGTGTAAGAAATTGGACAATTCAAGTTCAAAGGCAGTTCGTTCCGAATTGGAGTGGTTGGTGTATTGCATAGTTCTAGTGATTGGATTTAACTCAAAACTCAACAAATGACTCCTCCCAACATTTTATGATCATGCCCAAGTTTTGGGCTCGATCGGAAATCAATTTGGGTAAGAAATTTGACAATTCAGGTTCAAAGGCAGTTCGTTCCTTATAGGGGTGGTTGGTGTATTCCGCAGTTCTAGCGGTTGGATTTGACTCAAAACTCACCAAATGACTCCTCCCACCATATTATGATGTTACCCAAGTTTTAGGCTCAATCGGAAATCAATAGGGGTAAGAAATTGGACAATTCAGGTTCAAAGGGAGTTCAATCCTTATAGTAGTGGTAGGTGTATTCCGTAGTTCTAGCGATTGGATTTCACTCAAAACACGCAAATGACTCCTCCAACCGTATTATGATGTTGCCCAAGTTTTGGTCTCAATCGGAAACCAATAGGGGTAAGAAATTGGACAATTCAAGTTCACAGGTAGTTATTTCCGAATTGGAGTGGTTAGTGTATTGTGTAGTTCTAGCGGTTGGATTTCACTCAAAACTCAACAAATGTCTCCTGCCAACATATTATGATGAAGCCCAAGTTTAAGGCTCGATCGAAAATCCATAGGTGTAAGAAGTTGGAGAATTCAAGTTCAAAGGCAGTTCGTTCCGAATTGGAGTGGTTTGTGTATTCCGTAGTTTTAGCGATTGGATTTCACTCAAAACTCAACAAATGACTCCTCCCACCATATTATGATGATGCCCAACTTTTGGGCTCGATCGGACATCCATAGGTGTAAGAAATTGGACAATTCAAGTTCAAAGGCAGTTCGTTCCGAATTGGAGTGGTTTGTGTATTCCGTAGTTTTAGCTATTGGATTTCACTCAAAACTCACCAAGTGACTCCTCCCACCATATTATGATGATGCCCAAGTTTTGGGCTCGATCGGAAATCAATAGGGGTAAGAAATTTGACAATTCAGGTTCAAAGGCAGTTCGTTCCTCATAGGAGTTGTTGGTGTATTCCGTAGTTCTAGCCCTTGGATTTCACTCAAAACTAACCAAATGACTCCTCCCACCGTATTATGATGTCGTCCAAGTTTTGGGCTCGATCGGAAATCAGTAGGGGTAAGAAACTGTACAATTCAAGTTCAAGGGCAGTTTGTTCAGAATTGGAGTGGTTGGTGTATTGCATAGTTCTGAAGATTGGATTTAACTCAAAACTCACCAAATGACTCCTCCCACCATATTATGATGTTGCCCAAGTTTTGGCCTCGATCGGAAATCAATAGGGGTAAGAAATTGGACAATTCAAGTTCAAAGGCAGTTCTTTCCGATTTGGAGTGCTTGGTGTATTGCGTAGTTCTAGGGATTGGATTTAACTCTAAACTCCCCAAATGACTCCTCCCACCATATTATGATGATGCCCAAGTTTTGGGGTCGATCGGACATCCATAGCTGTAAGAAATTGGACAATTCAAGTTCAATGGCAGTTCGTTCCGAATTGGAGTAGTTGGTGTATTGAACAGTTCTAGCGTTTGGATTTCACTCAAAACTCACCAAATGACTCCTCCCACCGTATAATGATGTTGCCCAAGTTTTGGGCTCGATCGGAAATCAATAGGGGAACGAAATTGGACAATTCAGGTTCGAAGGCTGTTCGTTCCGAATTGGAGTGGTTGGTGTATTGCATAGTTCTAGCGATTGGATTTCACTCAAAACTCACCAAATGACTCCTCCCACCATGTTATGATGTTGCCCAAGTTTTGGGCTCGATCGGAAACCTATAGGGGTAAGAAATTGGACAATTCATGTTCAAAGGGAGTTCGTTCCTTATAGGAGTGGTTGGTGCATTCCGTGGTTCTAGAGATTGGATTTCACTCAAAACTACCCAAATGACTCCTCCGACCATATTATGATGTTGCCCAAGTTTTGGGCTCGATCGGAAACCTATAGGGTTAAGAAATTTGACAATTCATGTTCAAAGGGAGTTCGTTCCTTATAGGAGTGGTTGGTGCATTCCGTAGTTCTAGCGATTGGATTTCACTTAAAACTCACCAAATGACTCCTCAAACCATATTATGATGTTGCCCAAGTTTTGGGCTCGATTGGAAATCAACAGGGGTAAGAAATTTGACAATTCACGTTCAAAGGCAGTTCGTTCCTTATAGGAGTGGTTGGTGTATTCCGTAGTTCTAGAGATTGGATTTCACTCAAAACTCGCCAAATGACTCCACCCACCATATTATGATGATGCCCGTGTTTTGGGCTCGATCAGACATCCATAGGTGTAAGAAATTGGACAATTCAAGTTCAAAGGCAGTTCGTTCCGAATTGGATTTCACTCAAAACTCAACAAATTACTCCTCCCACTATATTATGATGTTGCCCAAGTTTTGGGCTCAATCGAAAATCAATAGGGGTAAGAAATTGGACAATTCAGGTTCGAAGGTACTTCGTTCCTTATAGGAGTGGTTGGTGTATTCCATAGTTCTAGCGATTGGATTTCACTCAAAACTCACCAAATTACTACTCCCACCATATTATGATGTTGGCCATGTTTTGGGCTCGATCGGAAACCAATAGGGGTAAGAAATTGGATAATTCAGGTACAACGGGAGTTCGTTCCCTATAGGAGTGGTTGGTGTATTCCGTAGTTCTAGGGATTGGATTTCACTCAAAATTCAGCAAACGACTCCTCCCACCATATTATGATGTTGCCCAAGTTTTGGGCTCGATCGGAAATCAGTAGGGATAAGAAATTGGACAATTCAGGTTCAAAGGCAATTCGTTCCTTATATACACCATTGTTCTAGCGATTGGATTTCTCTCAAAACTCACCGAATGACTCCTGCCACCATATTATGATGTTGCCCAAGTTTTGGGCTTTATCGGAAATCAATAGGGGTAAGAAAATGGACAATTCAGGTTCAAAGGGAGTTCGTTCCTTATAGGAGTGGTTGGTGTATTCCGTAGTTCTAACGATTGGATTTCACTCAAAACTCACCAAATGACTCCTCCCACCATATTATGATGTTGCCCAAGTTTTGGGCTCGATCGGAAATCAGTAGGGGTAAGAAACTGGACAATTCAAGTTCAAAGGCAGTTCGTTCCGAATTGGAGTGGCTGGTGTATTGCATAGTTCTGAAGATTGTATTTTACTCAAAACTCACCAAATGACTCCTCCCACCATATTATGTTGTTGCCCAGGATTTGGGCTCGATCGGAAATCAATAGGGGTAAAGAAATTGGACAATTCAAGTTCAAAGGGAGTTCGTTCCTTATAGGAGTGGTTGGTGCATTTCGTAGTTCTAGCGATTGGATTTAACTCAAAACTCACCAAATGACTCCTCCCACCTTATTACGATGATGCCCAAATTTTGGGCTCGATCGGACATCCATAGGTGTAAGAAATTGGACAATTCAAGTTCAAAGGCAATTCGTTCCGAATTGGAGTGGTTGGTGTATTGCATAGTTCTAGCGATTGGATTTAACTCAAAACTCAACAAATGACTCCTCCCAACATTTTATGATCGTCCCCAAGTTTTGGGCTCGGTCGGAAATCAATTGGGGTAAGAAATTTGACAATTCAAGTTCAAAGGCAGTTCTTTCCGAATTGGAGTGGTTAGTGTAATGCATAGTTCTAGCGATTGGATTTCACTCAACACTCAACGAATGTCTCCTCCCAACATATTATGAAGATGCCCAAGTTTTGGGCTCGATCGAAAATCAATAGGGGTAAGAAATTTGACAATTCGGGTTCAAAGGGAGTTCGTTCCTTATAGGAGTGGTTGGTGTATTACGCAGTTCTAGCTATTGGATTTCACTCAAAACTCACCAAAAGACTACGCCCACTATATTTTGATGTTGCCCAAGTTTTGGGCTTGATTCGAAATCAATAGGGGTAAGAAATTGGACAATTCAGGTTCAAAGGGAGTTCGTTCCTTATAGGAGTGGTTGGTGTATTCCGTAGTTCTAGCTATTGGATTTCACTCAAAACTCACCAAATGACTACGCCCACTATATTATGATGTTGCCCAAGTTTTGGGCTCGATCGGAAATCAATAGGGGTATGAAATTGGACAATTCAGGTTCGAAGGAAGTTCGTTCCTTATAGGAGTGGTTGGTGTATTCCGTAGTTCTAGTGATTGGATTTCACTTAAAACTCACCAAATGACTCCTCAAACCATATTATGATGTTGCCCAAGGTTTGGGCTCAATCGGAAATCAATAGGGGTAAGAAATTTGACAATTCAGGTGCAAAGGCAGTTCGTCCCTTACAGGAGTGGTTGGTGTATTCCGTAGTTCTAGAGATTGGATTTCACTCAAAACTCGCCAAATGACTCCACCCACCATATTATGATGATGCCCGTGTTTTGGGCTCGATCAGACATCCATAGGTGTAAGAAATTGGACAATTCAAGTTCAAAGGCAGTTCGTTCCGAATTGGAGTGGTTGGTGTATTGCATAGTTCTAGCGATTGGATTTAACTCAAAACTCAACACATGACTCCTCCCAACATATTATGATCATGCCCAAGTTTTGGGCTTGGTCGGAAATCAATTGGGATAAGAAATTTGACAATTCAGGTTCGAAGGCAATTCGTTCCTTATAGGAGTGGTTGGTGTATTCCATAGTTCTAGCGATTGGATTTCACTCCAAACTCACCAAATGACTCCTCCCACTATATTATGATGTTGCCCAAGTTTTGGGCTCGATCGGAAATCAATAGGGGTAAGAAATTGGACAATTCAGGTTCGAAGGCACTTCGTTCTTTGTAGGAGTGGTTGGTGTATTCTGTAGTTCTAACGATTGGATTTCACTCAATGTAAGATCCCATATCGACCAACGGAGAGGGGGGTGATGTGCCTTATATGTGCACACCCGCATCCATCTAGCACGAGGCCTTTTGGTAGCTCACTGGCTTCGGATTCTTAGGAACTCCGAAGTTAAGCGAGTTGAGGGCTAGAGCAATCCCAGGATGGGTGACCCACTGTAAATTTGGTCGTGAGCTCCCAGAAACAAAACCGTGAGGGCCAGAGAGGGGGGCCCAAAGCGGACAATATCGTACTACGGCAGAGCCGATCCGGGATGTGACAATCTGGTATTAGAGCCACTTTGCCTTGTGGTGCGAGTGTGCCGACGAGGACGTCGGGCCTCTAAGGGGGGTGGATTGTAAGATCCCGTACCTACCAACGGAGAGGGGGATGATGTTCCTTGTATGTGCACACCCGCATCCATCTAGCACCAGGCCTTTTGGGAGCTCACTGGCTTCGGATTCTTAGGAACTCCGAAGTTAAGCGAGTTGGGGACTAGAACAATCCCAGGATGGGTGACCCACTGGGAAGTTGGTCGTGAGCTCCCAGAAACACAATCGTGAGGACCAGAGAGTGGGGCCAAAAGCGGACAATATCGTTTTACGGCGGAGCCGATCAGGGATGTGACACTCAAAACTCACCAAATGACTCCTCCCACCAAATTATGATGTTGCCCAAGTTTTGGGCTCGATCGGAAACCAATAGGGGTAAGAAATTGGACAATTCAGGTTCAAAGGGAGTTCGTTCCTTATAGGAGTGGTTGGTGTATTCCGTAGTTCTAGCAATTGGATTTCACTCAAAACTCACCAAATGATTCCTCCCACCATATTATGATGTTGCCCAAGTTTTGGGTTCGATCGGAAACCAAAAGGGGTAAGAAATTGGGTCGATCGGAAACCAATAGGGGTAAGAAATTGGACAATTCAGGTTCAAAGGGAGTTCGTTCCTTATAGGAGTGGTTGGTGTATTCCGTAGTTCTAGCAATTGGATTTCACTCAAAACTCACAAAATGAATCCTTCCACCATATTATGATGTTGCCCAAGTTTTGCGCTCGATCGGAAACCAATAGGGGTAAGAAATTGGACAATTCAGGTTCGAAGGGAGTTCGTTCCTTATAGGAGTGGTTGGTGTATTCCGTAGTTCTAGCGATTGGATTTCACACAAAACTCTCCAAATGGCTCCTCCCACCATATTATATTGTTGCCCAAGTTTTGGGCTCGATCGGAAATCAGTAGGGATAAGAAATTGGACAATTCAGGTTCAAAGGCAGTTCGTTCCTTATAGGAGTGGTTGGTGTCCGCCGTAGTTCTAGCGATTGGATTTCACTAAAAACTCACCCAATGACTCCTACCACCACATTATGATGTTGCCCAAGTTTTGGGCTTGATAGGAAATCAATAGGGGTAAGAAATTGGACAATTCAGGTTCAAAGGGAGTTCATTCCTTATAGGAGTGGTTGGTGTATTCCGTGGCTCTAACGATTGGATTTCTCTCAAAACTCACCAAATGACTCCTCCCACCATATTATGATGTCGCACAAGTTTTGGGCTCGATCGGAAATCAGTATGGGTAAGAAACTGGACAATTCAAGTTTAAAGGCAGTTCGTTCCGAATTGGAGTCGTTGGTGTATTGCATAGTTCTGAAGATTGGATTTAACTCACAACTCCCCAAATGACTCCTCCCGCCATATTATGATGTTGCCCAAGTTTTGGGCTTGATCGGAAATCAATAGGAGTAAGAAATTGGACAATTCAGGTTCGAAGGCAGTTCGTTCCGAATTAGAGTGGTTGGTGTATTGCATAGTTTTGAAGATTGGATTTAACTCAAAACTCCCCAAATGACTCCTCCCACCATATTATGATATTGCCCAAGTTTTGGGCTCGATCGGAAATCAATAGGGGTAAGAAATTTGACAATTCAGGTTCAAAGGCAGTTCGTTCCTTATAGGAGTGGTTGGTGTATTCCGTAGTTCTAGTGATTGGATTTCACTCAAAACACACCAAATGACTCCTCCCACCATATATGATGTTGTCCAAGCTTTGGGCTCGATCGGAAATCAGTAGGGGTAAGAAACTGGACAATTCAAGTACAAAGGCAGTTCGTTCCGAATTGGAGTGGTTGGTTTATTGCATAGTTCTGAAGATTGGATTTAACTCGAAACTCACCAAATGACTACTCCCACCATATTATGATGTTGCCCAAGTTTTGTGGTCGATCGGAAATCAATAGGGATAAGAAATTGGACAATTCAAGTTCAAAGGCAGTTCTTTCCAATTTGGAGTGGTTGGGGTATTGCATAGTTCTCGCGAGTGGATTTAACTCAAAACTCACCAAATGACTCCTCCCACCATATTACGATGTTCCCCAAGTTTTGTACTCGATCGGAAATCAATAGGGGTAAGAAATTGGACAATTCAGGTTCAAGGGGAGTTCGTTCCTTATAGGAGTGGTTGGTGTTTTCCGCAGTTCTGACGATTGGATTTCACTCAAAACTCACCTAATGACTCCTCCCACCATATTATGATGTCGCCCAAGTTTTGAGCTCGATCGGAAATCAATAGGGGTAAGAAATTGGACAATTCAGGTTCAAAGGAATTTTGTTCCTTATAGGGGTGGTTGGTGTATTCTGTAGTTCTAGCGATCGGATTTCACTCAAAACTCACCAAATGACTCCTCCCACCATATATGATGTTGTCCAAGTTTTGGGCTCGATCGGAAATCAGTAGGGGTAAGAAACTGGACAATTCAAGTACAAAGGCAGTTCGTTCCGAATTGGAGTGGTTGGTGTATTGCATAGTTCTGAAGATTGGATTTAACTGAAAACCCACCAAATGACTCCTCCCACCATATTACGATGATGCCCAAGTTTTGGGCTCGATCGGAAATCAATAGGGGTAAGAAATTGGACAATTCAAGTTCAAAGGCCGTTCTTTCCGATTTGGAGTGCTTGGTGTATTGCATAGTTCTAGCGATTGGATTTAACTCAGAACTCACCAAATGACTCCTCCCACCATATTATGATGATGCCCAAGTTTTGGGGTCGATCGGACATCCATAGCTGTAAGAAATTGGACAATTCAAGTTGGAAGGCAGTTCGTTCCAAATTGGAGTGGTTGGTGTATTGCAAAGTTCTACCTATTAGAATTAACTCAAAACTCAACAAATGATTCCTCCCACCATATTATGATGATGCCCAAGTTTTGGGCTCGATCGAAAATCCATCGCTGTAAGAGATTGGACAATTCCAGTTCAAAGGCAGTTCGTTCGGAATTGGAGTGGTTGGGGTATTGAATAGTTCTAGCGATTGGATTTGACTCAAAACTCACCAAATGACTCCTCCCAACATATTTTGATTATGCCCAAGTTTTGGGCTCGATTGGAATTCAATAGGGGTAAGAAATTTGACAATTCAGGTTCAAAGGTAGTTCGTTCCTTGTAGGAGTGTTGGTGTATTCCGTAGTTCTAGCGATTGGATTTCACTCAAAACTCACGAAGTGACTCCTCCTACCATATTATGATGTTGCCCAAGTTTTGGGCTCGATCGGAAATCAATAGGGGAAAAAAATTTGACAATTCAGGTTCAAAGGCAGTTCGTCCCTTATAGGAATGGTTTGTGTATTCCGTAGTTCTAGAGATTGGATTTCACTCAAAACTCGCCAAATGACTCCTCCCACCATATTATGATGATGCCCATGTTTTGGGCTCGATCAGACTTCCATAGGTGTAAGAAATTGGACAATTCAAGTTTAAAGGTAGTTCGTTCCGAATTGGAGTGGTTGGTGTTTTGCATAGTTCTAGCGATTGGATTTAACTCAAAACTCAACAAATGACTCCTTCCGACATATTATGATCATGCCCAAGTTTTGGGCTCGATCGGAAATCAATTGGGGTAAGAAATTTGACAATTCCGGTTCAAAGGCAGTTCGTTCCTTGTAGGAGTGGTTGGTGTATTCCGTAGTTCTAGCGATTGGATTTCATTCAAAACTCACCAAATGACTCCTCCCACTATATTATGATGTTGCCCAAGTTTTGGGCTCGATCGGAAATCAATAGGGGTAAGAAATTGGACAATTCAGGTTCGTAGGCACATCGTTCCTTGTAGGAGTGGTTGGTGTATTCCGTAGTTCTAGCGATTGGATTTCACTCAATGTAAGATCCCATATCGACCAACGGAGAGGGGGGTGATGTGCCTTATATGTGCACACCCGCATCCATCTAGAACGAGGCCTTTTGGAAGCACACTGGCTTCGGATTCTTAGGAATTCCGAAGTTAAGCGTGTTGGGGAATAGAGCAATCCTAGGATGGGTGACCCACTGGGAATTTGGTCGTGAGCTCCCAGAATCAACACCTTGAGGGCCAGAGAGGGGGGGCCCAAAGCGGACAATATCGTGCTACGGCGGAGCCGATCCGGGATGTGACACACAAAACTCACCAAATGACTCCTCCCACCGTATTATGATGTTGCCCATGTTTTGGGCTCGATCGGAAACCAATAGGGGTAAGAAATTGGACAATTCAGGTTCAGAGGGAGTTCGTTCCATATAGGTGTGGTCGGTGTACTCCGTAGTTCTTGCTATTGGATTTCACTCAAAACTCACCAAATGACTCTTCCCACCATATCATGATGTTGCCCAAGTTTTGGGCTCGATCGGAAATCAGTAGGGATAAGAAATTTGACAATTCAGGTTCAAAGGCAGTTCGTTCCTTATTGGAGTGGTTGGTGTATTCCATAATTCTAGCGATAGGATTTCACTCAAAACTCACCAGATGACTCCTCCCACCATACTATGATGATGCCCAAGTTTTGGGCTCGATCGGAAATCGATAGGGGTAAGAAATTGGACAATTCAAGTTCGAAGTCAGTTTGTTCGAAATTGGAGTTGTTGGTGTACTCCGTAGTTCAAGCGATTGGATTTCACTCAAAACTGACCAAATGACACCTCCCACCACATTATGATGATGCCCAAGTTTTGGGCTCGATCGGAAATCAATAGGGGTAAGAAATTGGACAATTCAGGTTCAAAGGAATTTTGTTCCTTATAGGAGTGGTTGGTGTATTCTGTAGTTCTAGCGATCGGATTTCACTCAAAACTCACCAAATGACTCTTCCCACCGTATTATGATGTTGCCCAAGTTTTGGGCTCGATCGGAAATCAGTAGGGATAAGAAATTTGACAACTCAGGTTCAAAGGCAGTTCGTTCCTTATTGGAGTGGTTGGTGTATTCCATAATTCTAGCGATTGGATTTCACTCAAAACTAACCAAATGACTCCTCCCACCATATTATGATGATGGCCAACTTTTGTTTTCGATCGGAAATCAATAGGGGTAAGAAATTGGACAATTCAAGTTCAAAGGCAGTTCATTCCTTATAGGAGTGGTTGGTGTATTCCGCAGTTCTAGCCATCGGATTTCACTCAAAACTCACCAAATGACTCCTCCCACCACACTATGATGATGCCCAAGTTTTGGGCTCGATCGGAAATCGATAGGGGTAAGAAATTGGACAATTCAAGTTCGAAGTCAGTTCGTTCCAAATTGGAGTTGTTTGTGTATTGCATAGTTCTAGCGATTGGATTTCACTCAAAACTGACCGAATGACTCCTCCCACCACATTATGATGATGCCCAAGTTTTGGGCTCGATCGGAAATCAATAGGGGTAAGAAACTGGACAATTTAGTTTCAAAGGCAGTTCGTTCCTTACAGGAGTGGTTGGTGTATTCCGTAGTTCTAGCGATTGGATTTCACTCAAAACTCACCAAGTGATGCCTGCCACGATATTATGATGATGTCCAAGTTTTGGGCTCGATCGGAAATCAATAGGCGTAACAAATTAGACAATTCAGGTTCAAAGGCAGTTCGTTCCATATAGGAGTGGCTAGTATATTCCGTAGTTCAAGCGATTGGATTTCACTCAAAACTCACCAAATGACACCTCCCACCATATTATGATGATGCCCAAGTTTTGGGCTCGATCGGAAATCAATAGGGGTAAGAAATTGGACAATTCAGGTTGAAAACCAGCTCGTTCCTTATAGGAGTGGTTTGTGTATTATGTAGTTCTAGCGATTGGATTTCACTCAAAACTCAACAAATGACTCCTCCCACCATATTATGACGATGACCAAGCTTTGGGCTCGATCGGAAATCAATAAGGGTAAGAAATTGGAAAATTCAGATTCAAAGGCAGTTCGTTCCTTATAGGAGTGGCTGGTATATTCCGTAGTTCTAGCGACTGGATTTCACTCAAAACTCTCCAAATGGCTTCTCCCACCATATTATGATGATGCCCAAGTTTTGTGCTCGATCGGAAATCAATAGGGGTAACAAATTGGGCAATTCAGGTTCAAAGGCAGTTCGTTCCTTATAGGAGTGGGTGGTGTATTCCGTAGTTTTAGCGACTGGATTTCACTCAAAACTCACCAAATGACTCCTCCTACCATATTATGATGATGCCCAAGTATTGGGCTCGATCGGAAATCCATAGGGGTAAGAAATTGGACAATTCAAGTTCGATGACAGTTCGTTACGAGTTCGAATGGTTGGTGTATTGCATAGTTCTAGCGATTGGATTTCACTCAAAACTCACCGAATGACTCCTCCCACCATAATATGTTGATGCCCAAGTTTTGGACTCTATCAGAAATCCATAGGGGTAAGAAATTGGACAATTCAAGTTCGAAGGTAGTTCGTTCCATATAGGAGTGGTTGGTGTATTCCGTAGTTCTCGCTATTGGATTTCACTCAAAATTAACCACATGACTCCTCCCACCATGTTATGATGATGCCCAAGTTTTGGGCTCGATCAGAAATCCATAGGGGTAAGAAATTGGACAATTCAAGTTTGAAGGCAGTCCGTTCCTTATGGGAGTGGCTGGTGTATTCCGTAGTTCTAGCGATTGGATTTCCCTCAAAACTCACCAAACGACTCCTCCCACCATATTATGATGATGCCCAAGTTTTGGGCCCGATCGGAAATCAATAGGGGTAAGAAATTGGAAAATCAGATTCAAAGGCAGTTCATTCCTTATAGTTGTGGCGGGTGTGTTCCGTAGTTCTTGCGATTGGATTTCACTCAAAACTCACCAAATGACTCCGCCCACCATAATATGGTGATGCCCAAGTTTTGGGCTCGATCGGAATTCAATAGGGGTAAGAAATTAGACAATTCATGTTCAAAGGCAGTTCGTTCCTTGTCGGAGTGGTTGGTGTATTCTGTAGTTCTAGCGATTGGATTTCACGCAAAACTAACCAAATGACTCCTCCCAAAATGTTATGATGATGCCCAAGTTTTGGGATCGATCGGAAATCAATAGGAGGAAGAAATTGGACAATTCAGGTTCAAAGGCAGTTCGCTCTTTATAGGAGTGGTTGGTGTATTCCGTAGTTCTAGGGATCAGATTTCACTCAAAACTCACCAAATGTCTCCTCCCACCATATTATGATGACGCACAAGTTCTGTGCTCGAACGGAAATCAGTATGGGTAAGAAATTGGACAATTCAGGTTCAAAGGCAGTTCGTTCCTTATAGGAGTGGTTGGTGTATTCCGAAGTTCTAGCGATTGGATTTCACTCAAAACTCTCCAAATGACTCCTTCCACCATATTATGATGATGCCCAAGTTTTGGGCTCAAACGGAAATCAATAGGGGCAAGAAATTGGACCATTCAGGTTCAAAGGCAGTTCGTTCCTTATAGGATTGGTTGATGTATTCCGTAGTTCCAGAGATCGGATTTCACTCAAAACTCACCAAATGACTCCTCCCACCATATTATGATGACGCACAAGTTTTGGGCTCGATCGGAAATCCATAGGGGTAAGAAATTGGACAATTCAAGTTCGAAGACAATTCGTTCCGAGTTGCAGTGGTTGGTGTATTGCATAGTTCTAGCGATTGGATTTCACTCAAAAGTCACCAAATGACTCCTCCCACCATAATATGATGATGACCAAGTTTTGGGCTCGATCGGAAATCAATAGGGGTAAGAAAATGGACAATTCAGGTTCGAAGGCGGTCCGTTCCTTATAGGAGTGGTTGGTGTATTCCGTAGTTCTAGCGATTGGATTTCACTCAAAACTCACCAAATGACTCCTCCCACCATAATATGATGATGGCCAAGTTTTGGGCTCAATCGGAAGTCAATAGGGGTAAGAAATTAGACAATTCAGGTTCAAAGGCAGTTCGTTCCTTATAGGAGTGGTTGGTGTATTCCGTAGTTCTAGCGATTGGATTTCCCTCAAAACTCACCAAACGACTCCTCCCACCATATTATGATGATGCCCAAGTTTTGGGCCCGATCGGAAATCAATAGGGGTAAGAAATGGGACAATTCAGATTCAAAGGCAGTTCATTCCTTATAGGAGTGGTTGGTGTACTGCATAGTTCAAGCGATTGGATTTCCTTCAAACCTCACCGAATGACTCCTCCCACCATAATATGATGATGCCCAAGTTTTGGGATCGATCGGAAATCAATAGCAGCAAGAAATTGGACAATTCTGATTCAAAGGCAGTTCGCTCTTTATAGGAGTGGTTGGTGTATTACGTAGTTCTAGGGATCAGATTTCACTCAAAACTCACCAAATGTCTCCTCCCACCATATTATGATGATGCCCAGGTTTTGGGCTCGATCGGAAATCCATAGGGGGTAAGAAATTGGACAATTCAAGTTTGAAGGCAGTACGTTCCGAATTGAAGTGGTTGGTGTATTGCATAGCTCTAGCGATTCTATTTCACTCAAAACTCAACAAATGACACCTCCCACCATAATATGATGATGGCCAAGTTTTGGGCTCGATCGGAAGTCAATGGGGGTAAGAAATTAGACAATTCATGTTCAAAGGCAGTTCGTTCCTTATAGGAGTGGTTGGTTATTCTGTAGTTCTAGCGATTGGATTTCACTCAAAACTCACCGAATGACTCCTCCCACCATATTATGATGATGCCCATGTTTTGGGCTCGATCGGAAATCCATGGGGGTAAGAAATTGGACAATTCAAGTTCATAGGCAGTTCGTTCCGAACTGGAGTGGTTTGTGTATTGCATAGTTCTAGAGATTGGATTTCACTCAAAACTCTCCAAATGACTCCTCCCACGATATTATGATGATGCCCAAGTTTCGGGCCCGATCGGAAATCAATAGGGGTAAGAAATTGGACAATTCGGATTCAATGGCAGTTCGTTCCTTATAGGAGTGGTTGGTGTATTGCATAGTTCTAGCGATTGGATATCACTCAAAACTCACCGAATGACTCCTCCAACCATAATATGATGATGCCCAATCCATTGGGGTAAGAAATTGGACAATTCAGGTTCAAAGGCAGTTCGTTCCTTATAGGAGTGGCTGGTGTATTCCGTAGTTCTTGGATTGGATTTCACTCAAAACTCACCAAATGACTCCTCCCACCATATTATGATGATGCCCATGTTTTGGGCTCGATCGGAAATCAATAGGGGTAAAAAATTGGACAATTCAGGTTCAAAGGCAGTTCGTTCCATATAGGAGTGGTTAGTGTATTCCGCAGTTCTAGCGATCGGATTTCACTCAAAACTCACCAAATGACTCCTCCCACCATATTATGATGATGCCCAAGTTTTTGGCTCGATCGGAAATCAATAGGGGTAAGAAATTGGACAATTCAGGTTCAAAGGCAGTTCGTTCCTTATAGGAGTGGTTGGTGTATTCCGTAGTTCTAGCGATCGGATTGCACTCAAAACTCACCAAATGACTCCTCCCACCATATTATGATGATGCCCAAGTTTTGGGCTCGATCGGAAATCCATAGGAGTAAGAAATTCGACAACTCAAGTTTGTAGGCAGTTCGTTCCGAATTGGAGTGGTTGGTGTATTGCATTGTTCTAGCAATTGGATTTCCCTCAAAACTCAGTAAATGACTCCTCCCACCATATTATGATGAGGTCCAGGTTTTGGGCTCTATCGGAAATCAACAGGTTTACGAAATTGGACAATTTATGTTCAAAGGCAGTCCGTTCCTTATAGGAGTGGTTGGTGTATTCCATAGTTCTAGAGATTGGATTTCACTCAAAACTCACCAAATGACTCCTCCCACCACATTATGATGATGCCCAAGTTTTGGGCTCGATCGGAAATCCATGGGAGTAAGAAATTGGACAATTGAAGTTCGAAGGCAGTTCGTTCCGAATTGGAGTGGTTGGTGTATTGCATTGTTCTAGCAATTGGATTTCCCTCAAAACTCAGTAAATGACTCCTCCCACCATACTATGATGATGCCCAGGTTTTGGGCTCGATCGGAAATCAACAGGTTTAAGAAATTGGACAATTCATGTTCAAAGGCAGTTCGTTCCATATAGGAGTGGTTGGTGTATTCCGCAGTTCTAGCGATCGGATTTCACTCAAAACTTACCAAATGACTCCTCCCACCATATTATGATGATGCCCAAGTTTTGGGCTCGATCAGACATCCATAGCGGTAAGAAATTGGGGAATTCAGGTTCAAAGGCAGTTCGTTCCTTATAGGAGTGGTTGGTGTAATTCGTAGTTCTAGGGATGGGATTTCACTCAAAACTCACCAAATGACTCCTCCCACCATATTATCATGATGCCCAAGTTTTCGGCTCGATCGGAAATCAATAAGGGTAAGAAATTGGACAATTCAGGTTCAAAGGCAGTTCGTTCCTTATAGGAGTGGTTGGTGTATTCCGTAGTTCTAGGGATTGGATTTCACTCAAAACTCACCAAATGACTCCTCCCACCATATTATGATGATGCCCAAGTTTTGGGCTCGATCGGAAATCAATAGGGGTAAGAAATTGGACAATTCAGGTTCAAAGGCAGTTCGTTCCATATAGGAGTGGTTGGTGTATTCCGCAGTTCTAGCGATCGGATTTCACTCAAAACTCACCAAATGACTCCTCCCACCATATTATGATGACGCCCAAGTTTTTGGCTTGATCGAAAATCCATAGGAGTAAGAAATTCGACAACTCAAGTTTGTAGGCAGTTCGTTCCGAATTGGAGTGGTTGGTGTATTGCATTGTTCTAGCAATTGGATTTCCCTCAAAACTCAGTAAATGACTCCTCCCACCGTATTATGACGATGCCCAGGTTTTGGGCTCGATCGGAAATCAACGGGTATACGAAATTGGACAATTCATGTTCAAAGGCAGTTTGTTCCTTATAGGAGTGGTTGGTGTACTCCGTAGTTATAGCAATTGGATTTCACTCAAAACTCAGCAAATGACTCCTCCCACCATATTATGATGATGCCCAAGTTTTCGGCTCGATCGGAAATCAATAGGGGTAAGAAATTGGACAATTCAGGTTCAAAGGCAGTTCTTTCCTTATAGGACTGGCGTATTCCGTAGTTCTTGTGATTGGATTTCACTCAAAACTCACCAAACGACTCCTCCCACCATATTATGACGATACCCAAGTTTTGGGCTCGATCGGAAATCAATAGGGGCAAGAAATTGGACAATTCCAGTTCAAAGGCAGTTCGTTCCTTCCAGGAGCGGTTGGTGTATTCCGTAGTTCTAGCGATTGGATTTCACTCAAAACTCACCAAATGACTCCTCCCACCATATTATGATGGTGCCCAAGTTTTGGGCTCGATCGGAAATAAGTAGGGGTAAGAAATTGGACAATTCAAGTTTGTAGGCAGTTCGTTCCGAATTGGAGTGGTTGGTGTATTGCATTGTTCTAGCGATTCGATTTCACTCAAAACTCACCAAATGACTCCTCCCACCATATTATGATGATGCCCAAGTTTTGGGCTCGATCGGAAATCAATAGGGGAAAGAAGTTGGACAATTTAGGTTCAAAGGCAGTTCTTTCGTTATAGGAGTGGTTGGTGTATTCCGTAGTTCTAGCGATTGGATTAAACTCAAAACTAACCAAATGACTCCCCCCACCAAATGATGATGATGCCCAAGTTTTGAGCACGATCTGAAGTTAATAGGGGTAAGAAATTGGACAATTCAGGTTCAAAGGCAGTTCGTTCCTTATAGGATTGGTTGGTGTATTTCGTAGTTCTAGCGATTGGATTTCACTCAAAACTTACCAAATGACTCCTCCCACCAAATTATGATGATGCCCAAGTTTTGGACTCGATCGGAAATCAATAGGGGTAAGAAATTGGACAATTCAACTTCAAAGGCAGTTCGTTCCTTACAAGAGTGGTTCGTGTATTCTGTAGTTCTCGCGATTGGATTTCAATCAAAGCCTAGCAAATGACTCCTCCCACCATATTATGATGATGCCCAAGTTTTGGGCTCAATCGGAAATCAATAGGGGTAAGAAATTGGACAATTCAGGTTCAAAGGCAGTTCGTTCCTTATAGGAGTGGTTGGTGTAATTCGTAGTTCTAGGGATTGGATTTCACTGAAAACTCACCAAACGACTCCTCCCACCATATTATGATGATGCCCAAGTTTTGGGCCCGATCGGAAATCAATAGGGGTAAGAAATTGGACAATTCAGGTTCAAAGGCAGTTTGTTCCTTAAAGGAGTGGTTGGTGTATTCCGTAGTTCTAGGGATTGGATTTCACTCAAAACTCACCAAATGACTCCCCCCACCATATTATGATGATGCCCAGGTTTTGGGCTCGATCGGAAATCAATAGGGGTAAGAAATTGGACAATTCGGGTTCAAAGGCAGTTCGTTCCATATAGGAGTGGTTGGTGTATTCCGCAGTTCTAGCGATCGGATTTCACTCAAAACTTACCAAATGACTCCACCCACCATATTATGATGATGCCCAAGTTTTGGGCTCGATCGGACATCCATAGCGGTAAGAAATTGGAGAATTCAACTTCGAAGACAGTTCGTTCCGAATTGGAGTGGTTCGTGTAGTGCATAGTTCTAGCAATTGGGCTTGATCGGAAATCAATAGGGGTAAGAAATTGGACAATTCAGGTTCTAGGGCAGTTCGTTCCTTATAGGAGTGGTTGGTGTATTCCGTAGTTCTAGCAAATTTATTTCACTCAAAACCCCCCAAATGAGTCCTCCCACCATATTATGATGATGCCCCAGTTTTGGGCTCGATCGGAAATCAATAGGGGTAAGAAATTGGACAATTCATGTTCAAAGTCAGTTCGTTCCATATAGGAGTGGTTGGTGTATTCCTTAGTTCTAGCGATTGGATTTCACTCAAAACTCTCCAAATGACTCCTCCCACCATGTTATGAAGATGCCCAAGTTTTGGGCTCGATCGGAAATCCATAGGAGTAAGAAATTCGAAAACTCAAGTTTGTAGGCAGTTCGTTCCGAATTGGAGTGGTTGGTGTACTGCATTGTTCTAGCGATTTGATTTCACTCAAAACTCACCAAATGACTCCCCCCACCATATTATGATGATGCCCAAGTTTTGGGCTCGATTGGAAATCAATAGGGGTAAGAAATTGGACAATTCAGGTTCAAAGGTAGTTCGTTCCTTATAGGAGTGGTTGGTGTATTCCGTAGTTCTAGAGATTGGATTTCACTCAAAACTCACCAAATGACTCCTCCCACCATATTATGATGACGCCCAGTTTTGGGCTCGATGGAAAGTCGATAGGGGTAAGAAATTAGACAATTCAAGATCGAAAGCAGTTCGTTACGAATTAGAGTGGTTGGTGTATTGCATAATTCTAGCGATTGGATTACACTCAAAACTCACCAAATGAGTCCTCCCACCATATTATGATGATGCCCAAGTTTCGGGCTCGATCGAAAGTCGATAGGGGTAAGAAATTGGACAATTCAGGTTCAAAGGCACTTCGTTCCTTATAGGAGTGGTTGGTGTATTCCGTAGTTCAAGCGATTGGATTTCACTCAAAACTCACCGAATGACTCCTCCCACCATATTATGATGATGCCCATGTTTTGGGCTCGATCGGAAATCCATGGGGGTAAGAAATTGGACAATTCAAGTTCATAGGCAGTTCGTTCCGAACTGGAGTGGTTTGTGTATTGCATAGTTCTAGAGATTGGATTTCACTCAAAACTCAGCAAATGACTCCTCCCACCATATTATGAAGATGCGCAACTTTTGGGCTTGATCGGAAATCCATAGGGGTAAGAAATTGGACAATTCAAGTTCGAAGGCAGTTCGTTCCGAATTGGAGTGGTTGGGGTATTGCATAGTTCTAGCGACTGGATTTCACTTAAAACTCACCAAAAGAATCCTCCTACCATATTATGATGATGTCCAAGTTTTGGGCTCGATCGGAAATCAATAGGGGCAAGAAATTAGACAATTCAGGTTCAAAGGCAGTTCGTTCCTTATAGGAGTGGTTGGTGTATTCCGTAGTTCTAGCAATATGATTTCACTCAAAACCCACCAAATGACTCCTCTCACCATATTATGGGGATGCCCAAGTGTTTGGCTCGATCGGAAATCAATAGGGGTAAGAAATTGGCAATTCAGGAGCAAAGGCAGTTCGTTCCTTATAGGAGTGGTTGGTGTATTCCGTAGTTCTAGCGATTCGATTTCACTCAAAACTCACAAAATGACTCCTCCCACCATATTATGATGATTCCCAAGTTTGGGGCTCGAGCGGAAATCCATAGGGGTAAGAAATTGGACAATTCAGGTTCAAAGGTAGTTCGTTCCATATAGGAGTGGTTGGTGTATTCCGTAGTTCAACTGATTCGATTTCACTGAAAACTCACCAAATGACTACTCCCACCATGTTATGATGATGCCCAAGTTTTGGGCTCGATCGGAAACCAATAGGGGTAAGAAATCGGACAATTCAGTTTCAAAGGCAGATCGTTCCTTATAGGAGTGGCTGGTGTATTCCGTAGTTCTAGCGATTTGATTTCAATGAAAACCCACCAAATGACTCCTCCCACCATATTATGATGATGCCCAAGTTTTGGGCTCGATCAGAAATCAATAGGGGTAAGAAATTGGACAATTCAGGTTCGAAGGCAGATCGTTCCTTATAGGGGTGGTTTGTGTATTCCGTAGTTCTAGCGATTGGATTTCACTCAAAACTCACCAAATGACTCCTCCCACCATATTATGATGATGCCCAAGTTTTGGGCTCGATTGAAAATCAATAGGGGTAACAAATTGGCCAATTCAGGTTCAAAGGCAGTTCGTTCCTTATAGGAGTGGTTGGTGTATTCCGTAGTTCTAGCGATCGGATTGCCCTCAAAACTCACCAAATGACTCCTCCCACCATATTATGATGATGCCCAAGTTTTGGGCTCGATCGGAAATCCATAGGAGTAAGAAATTCGACAACTCAAGTTTGTAGTAATTGGATTTCACTCAAAACTCTCCACATGACTCCTCCCACCATATTATGAAGATGCCAAAGTTTTGGGCTCGATCGGAAATCAATAGGGGTAAGAAATTGGAAAATTCAGGTTCAAAGGCAGTTCGTTCCTTATAGGAGTGGCTGGTGTATTCCGTAGTTCTAGCGATTGGATTTCCCTCAAAACTCTCCAAATGTCTCCTCCCACCATATTATGACGATGCCCGAGTTTTGGGCTCGATCGGAAATCCATAGGGGTAAGAAATTGGACAATTCAAGTTCGAAGGCGGTTCGTTCCGAATTGGAGTGGTTGCTGTATTGCGTAGTTCTAGCGATTGGATTTCACTTAAAACTCACCAAATGACTCCTCCCACCATAATATGATGATGCCCAAGTTTTGGGCTCGATCGGAAATCAATAGAGGTAAGAAATCAGACAATTCAGGTTCAAAGGCAGTTCGTTCCTTATAGGAGTGGTTGGTGTATTCCGTAGTTCTAGCGATTGGATTTCCCTCAAAACTCTCCAAATGACTCCTCCCACCATATTATGACGATACCCAAGTTTTGGGCTCGATCGGAAATCCATAGGGATAAGAAATTGGACAATCCAAGTTCGAAGGCAGTTCGTTCCGAATTGGAGTGGTTGGTGTATTGCATAGTTCTACCGATTGGATTTCACTCAAAACTCACCAAATGACTCCTCCCACCATATTATGATGACGCCCAACTTTTGGGCTCGATCGGAATTCAATCGGGGTAAGAAATTGGACAATTCAGGTTCAAAGGAAGTTCGTTCCTTATAGGAGTGGTTGGTGTATTCCGTATTTCTACCGATTGGATTTCACTCAAAACTCTACAAATGACTACTCCCACCATATTATGATGATGCCCAAGTTTTGGGCTCGATCGGAAATCAATAGGGGTAAGAAATTGGACAATTCAGGTTCAAAGGCAGTTCGTTCCTTGTAGGAGTGGTTGGTGTATTCCGTAGGTGTAGCGATTTGATTTCACTCAAAAGTCACCAAATGACTCCTCCCACCATATTATGATAATGCCCAACTTTTGGGCTCGATCGAAAATCAATAGGGGTAAGAAATTGGACAATTCAGGTTCAAAGGCAGTTCGTTCCTTATAGGAGTGGTTGGTGTATTCCGTAAATCTAGCGATTGGATTTCACTCAAAAGTCACCAAACGACTCCTCCCACCATATTATGATGATGCCCAACTTTTGGGCTCGATCGGAAATCAATAGGGGTAAGAAATTGGACAATTCAGGTTCCAAGGCAGTTCGTTCCTTATAGGAGTGGTTGGTGTATTCCGTAGTTCTAGCGATTGGATTTCACTCAAAACTCACCAAATGACTCCTCCCACCATATTATGATGACGCCCAAGTTTTGGCCTCGATCGGAAATCAATAGGGGTAAGAAATTGGACAATTCAGGTTCAAAGGCAGTTCGTTCCTTATAGGAGTGGTTGGTGTATTCCATAGTTCTACTGATTGGATCTCACTCAAAACTCACCAAATGACTCCTCCCAACATATTATGATGATGCCCAAGTTTTGGGCTCGAGCGGAAATCAATAGGGGTAAGAAATTGGATAATTCAGGTTGAAAGGAAGTTCGTTCCTTATAGGAGTGGTTGGTGTATTCCGTAGTTCTAGCGATTGGATTTCACTCAAAACCCACCAAATTACTCCTCCCACCATATTTCGATGATGCCCAAGTTTTTTGCTCGATCGGAAATCAATAGGGGTAAGAAATTGGACAATTCAGATTCAAAGGCAGTTCGTTCCTTGTAGGAGTGGTTGGTGTATTCCGTAGTTCTAGCGATTGGATTTCACCCAAAACCCACCAAATGACTCCTCCCACCATATTTCGATGATGCCCAAGTTTTGGGCTCGATCGGAAATCAATAGGGTTACGAAATTGGACAATTCAGGTTCAAAGGCAGTTCGTTCGTTATAGGAGTGGTTGGTGTATTCCGTAGTTCTAGCGTCTGGATTACACTCAAAACTCGGCAAATGACTCCTCCCACCATATTATGATGATGCCCAAGTTTTTGCACGATCAGAAATCAATAGGGGTAAGAAATTGGACAATTCAGGTTCAAAGGCAGTTCGTTCCTTATAGGAGTGGTTGGTGTAATCCGTAGTTCAAGTGACTGGATTTCACTCAAAACTCACCAAATGACTCCTCCCACCATATTATGATGATGCCCAAGTTTTGTGCTCGATCGGAAATCAATAGGGGTAAGAAATTGGACAATTCAGGTTCAAAGGCAGTTCGTTCGATATAGGAGTGGTTGGTGTATTCCGTAGTTCTAGCGATTGGATTACACTCAAAACTCAGCAAATGACTCCTCCCACCATATTGTGATGGTGCCCAAGTTTTTTGCTCGATCGGAAATCAATAGGGGCAAGAAATTGGACAATTCATGTTCAAAGGCAGTTCGTTCCTTATAGGAGTGGTTGGTGTATTCCGTAGTTCTAGCGATTGGATTTCACTCAAAACTCACAAAATGACTCCTCCCACCATATTATGATGATGCACAAGTTTGGGGCTCGAGCGGAAATCCATAGGGGTAAGAAATTGGACAATTCAGGTTCAAAGGCAGTTCGTTCCATATAGGAGTGGTTGGTGTATTCCGTAGTTCTACTGATTGGATCTCACTCAAAACTCACCAAATGACTACTCCCAACATATTATGATGATGCCCAAGTTTTGGGCTCGATCGGAAATCAATAGGGGTAAGAAATTGGACAATTCAGGTTCAAAGGCAGTTCGTTCCTTATAGGAGTGGTTGGTGTATTCCGTAAATCTAGCAAATGGATTTCACTCAAAAGTCACCAAAGGACTCCTCCCACCATATTATGACGATGCCCAACTTTTGGGCTCGATCGGAAATCAATATTGGTAAGAAATTGGACAATTCAGGTTCAAAGGCTGTTCGTTCCTTATAGGAGTGGTTGGTGTATTCCGTAGTTCTAGCAATTGGATTTCATTCAAAACTCACCAAATGACTCCTCCCACGATATTATGATGATGCCCAGGTTTTGGGCTCGATCAAAAATCAATAGGGGTAAGAAATTGGACAATTCAGGTTCAAAGGCAGTTCGTTCCTTATAGGAGTGGTTGGTGTATTCCGTAGTTCTAGCGATTGGATTACACTCAAATCTCACCAAATGACTCCTTCCACCATATTATGATGATGCCCAAGTTTTGGCCTCCTTCGGAAATCCATAGGGGTAAGAAATTGGACAATTCAAGTTCGAAGGCAGTTCGTTCCGAATTGGAGTGGTTGGTGTATTGCGTAGTTCTAGCGATTGGATTTCACTCAAAACTCACCAAGTGACTCCTGCCACCATATTATGGTGATGCCCAAGTTTTGGGTTCGATCGGAAATCCATAGGAGTAAGAAATTGGACAATTCAGGTTCAAAGGCAGTTCGTTCATTATAGGAGTGGTTGGTGTATTCCGTAGTTCGAGCGATTGGATTGCGCTCAAAACTCACCAAATGACTCCTCCCACCACATTATGATGATGCCCAAGTTTTGGGCTCGCCCAGAAATCCATAAGGGAAAGAAATTGGACAATTCAAGTTCGAAGGCAGTTCGTTCCGAATTGGAGTGGTTGGTGTATTGCATAGTTCTAGCGATTGGATTTCAGTTAAAACTCACCAAATGACTCCTCCCACCATATTATGATGATGCCAAAGTCCTGGGCTCGATCCGAAATCAGTAGGTGTAAGAAATTGGACAATTCAGGTTCAAAGGCAGTTCATTCCTTATAGGAGTGGTTGGTGTATTACGTAGTTCTAGCGATTTTATTTCACTCAAAACCCACCAAATGACTCCTCCCACCATATTATGGGGATGCCCAAGTTTTGGGCTCGATCGGAAATCAGTAGGTGTAAGAAATTGGACAATTCAGGTTCAAACGCAGTTCATTTCTTATCGGAGTGGTTGGTGTTTTCCATAGTTGTAGCGATTGGATTTCACTCAAAACTCACCAAATGACTCCTCCCACCATATTATGATGATACCCTCGTTTTGGGCTCGATTGGAAATTTATAGGGGTAAGAAATTGGACAATTCAGGTTCAAAGGCAGTTCGTTCCTTATAGGAGTGGTTGGTGTATTCCGTAGTTCTAGCGATTGGATTTCACTCAAAACTCACCAAATGACTCCTCCCACCATATTATGATGATGCCCAAGTTGTGGGCTCTATCGGAAATCAATAGGGGTGCGAAATTGGACAATTTAGGTTCAAAGGCTGTTCGTTCCTTATTGGATTGGTTGGTGTATTCCGTAGTTCTAGCGATTGGATTTGACTCAAAACTCAGCAATTGACTCCTCCCACCATATTATGATGATTCCCAAGTTTTCGGCTCGATCAGAAATCAATAGGGGTAAGAAATTGGACAATTCAGGTTCAAAGGCAGTTCGTTTCTTATAGGAGTGGTTGGTGTATTCCGTGGTTCTAGCGATTGGATTTCACTCAAAACCCACCAAATGACTCCTCCCACCATATTATGGGGATGCCCAAGTTTTGGGCTCGATCGGAAATCAATCGGTGTAAGAAATTGGACAATTCAGGTTCAAAGGCAGTTCGTTCCTTATAGGAGTGGTTGGGGTATTCCGTAGTTCTAGCTGTTGGATTTCACTCAAAACTCACCAAATGACTCTTCCCACCATATTACGATGATGCCCAAGTTTTGGGCTCGATCGGAAATCAATAGGGGTAACAAATTGGACAATTCAAGTTCAAAGGCAGTTCGTTCTTATAGGAGTGGTTGGTGTAATGCACAGTTCTAGCGATTGGATTTCACTCAAAACTCACCAAATGACTTCTCCCACCATATTATGGGGACGCCCAAGTTTTGGGATCAATCGGAAATCAATAGGGGTAAGAAATTGGACAATTCTTGTTCCAAGGCTGTTCGTTCCTTATAGGAGTGGTTGGTGTATTATGTAGTTCTAGCGATTGGATTTCACTCAAAACTCAGAAAATGACTCCTCCCACCACATTATGATGATGCCCAAGTTTTGGGCTTGATCGGAAATCCATACGGGTAAGAAATTGGACAATTCAGGTTTGGAGGCACTTCGTTCAGAATTGGAGTGGTTGGTGTATTGCATAGTTCTAGCGACTGGATTGCACTCAAAACTCACCAAATGACTCCTCCCACCATATTATGATGATGTCCAAGTTTTGGGCTCGATCGGAAGTCAATAGGGGTAAGAAATTGGACAATTCAGGTTCGAAGGCAGTTCGTTCCTTATAGGTGTGGCTGGTGTATTCCGTAGTTCTAGCGATTGGATTTCACTCAAAACTTACCAAATGACTCCTCCCACCATATTATGATGTTGCCTAAGTTTTGGGCTAGATCGGAAATCCATAGGGGTAAGAAATTGGACAATTCAAGTTTGGAGGCACTTCGTTCCGAATTGGAGCCGTTGGTGTATTGCGTAGTTCTAGCGATTGGATTGCGCTCAAAACTCACCAAATGACTCCTCCCACCATATTATGATGATGCTCAAGTTTTCGGCTCGATCGGAAATCAATAGGGGTAAGAAATTGTACAATTCAGGTTCGAAGGTAGTTAGTTTCTTATAGGAGTGGTTGGTGTATTCCGTAGTTCTGGCAATTGGATTTCTCTCAAAACTCACCAAATAACTCCCCCCACCATATTATGATGATGCCCAAGTTTTCGGCTCGATCGGAAATCAATAGGGGTAAGAAATTGTACAATTCAGGTTCGAAGGTAGTTCGTTTCTTATAGGAGTGGATGGTGTATTCCGTAGTTCTGGCAATTGAATTTCACTCAAAACTCACCAAATGACTCCCCCCACCATATTATGATGATGCCCAAGTTTTGGGCTCAATCAGAAATCAATAGGGGTAAGAAATTGTACAATTCAGGTTCGAAGGTAGTTCGTTTCTTATAGGAGTGGCTGGTGTATTCTGTACTTCTAGCGATTGGATTTCACTCAAAACTCAGCAAATGACTCCTCCCACCATATTATGATGATGCCCAAGTTTTGGGCTCGATCGGAAATCCATAGGGGTAAGAAATTGGACAATTCAAGATTGAAGGCAGTTCGTTCCGAATTGGAGTGGTTGGTGTATTGCATAGTTCTAGCGATTGGATTGCACTCAAAACTCACCAAATGACTCCTCCCACCATATTATGATGATGCCCAAGTTTTGGGCTCGATCGGAAATCAATAGGGGTAAGAAAATGGACAATTCAGGTTCAAAGGCAGTTCGTTCCGAATTGGAGTGGTTGGTGTATTCCGTAGTTCTAGCGATTGGATTGCACTCAAAACTCGCCAAATGACTCCTCCCACCATATTATGATGATGCCCAAGTTTTGGGCTCGATCGAAAATTAATAGGGGTAACAAAATGGAATATTCAGGTTCAAAGGCAGTTCGTTCCTTATAGGAGTGGTTGGTGTATTCAATAGTTCTAGCGATTGTATTTCACTTGAAACTCACCAAATGACTTCACCCACCATGTTATGATGATGCCCAAGTTTTGGGCTAGATCGGAAATCAATAGGGGTAAGAAATTGTACAATTCAGGTTCGAAGGTAGTTCGTTCTTATAGGAGTGGTTGGTGTATTCCGTAGTTCTGGCTGTTGGATTTCACTCATAACTCACCAAATGACTCCCCCCACCATATTATGATGATGCCCAAGTTTTGGGCTCCATCGGAAATCCTTAGGGGTAAGGAATTGGACAATTCAAGTTTGAAGGCAGTTCGTTCCGAATTGGAGTGGTTGGTGTATTGCATAGTTCTAGCGATTGGATGGCACTGAAAACTCCCCAAATGACTCCTCGCAACATATTATGATGACGCCCAAGTTTTGGGCTCGATCGGAAATCCATAGGGGTAAGAAATTGGACAATTCAAGTTTGAAGGCAGTTCGTTCCGAATTGGAGTGGTTGGTGTAGTTCATAGTTCAAGTGATTGGATGATCAGTTCATAATTGTATATCATTTTGTACCCCTCTAGCTTATGATTTGGTTATGTTGTTGAGTTAAACTTGTGCTTTTAATCCCTTTTCTGTTTGTCATTCAGTTCTTTGGGCCTTAGGTAGCAATGGTGGCTTTGGATAAAAAAAAGTTGCACAATGTTGCAAAAACGAGCAGACTGAGTTAGCTATTTGTTTCGGCCTTAACTTCCTCCTCCCAACTTGGATTGGCCCAAATGATTTGTGGTTAGAAAGAGGAGTTTCTGAACTGCAAGATGGACTGCTCATACATATCCATTGATGAAGCCAAGCCCAATCCGTGGTCCCATCAAGTTGCACCTTTCTCAGGATTGCAGCTGCCAGCTGATGAGCTTGTCACCTCCTTTAAGCCATGTGCCTCACCCCAGCTGTAACTGACTTTGGAAGCAAAAGAAGACCACATGGGATGGCAGCCAAAAGAAGATCACATGGGTTGGCAGCAAAACTGATCACCTTTGAACCCATGTGAAGAAAGCTTGTGCATCAGCAAAAGATGAAGGATGGTGTGGGAATATCATCATGATGTTCCTCCCTCTTAGCCCTATAAATAGAGAGGTCTTCAAGCTTCAAAGAAACACACATCCACCCCATACACTCTAGGTACACAGCCAGATACTCTAAACTGCCCCAAAACACCAAAACAGCTCCAGAAAACCTCCCTTCTATTTCCTACGAATTTCCTCTCTCTCAACCATCACCACTCACTCAAACTCATCCCAAATCACCTCCATATCCTTCATACATCCTTCCAGACGTGGAGAAGCTCTTGAAGAAGCATTGGACACCACAAGAACTTCAGAAAAGGGTTTTTCTACTCTTATGACATTCATTATGTTTTCCCAATTCTGTTTTAGTTTCTTTTCCATTATGAGTAGCTAAATCCATAACTAGGGTTTCGATGTAACCTAACATGAATATTCTGGGTTTATAAGTTTGAAGTTTGGAGTTTCAAGTTTGATTCATGATTCATGTTTTTATTCATTTTGCCTACTTGCTTATATGCTGATCGGAATGCTTAGCTACCATTTTGATTTGTATATCTTGGTTTGAATTAAGAGTAGACACCATGCTTTAATTCGAATTGAACTATGAATAGGAAGAGTATGTATGGACATTCGACAACAGGGATTAGATACATGCTTGATTGTTTAAATTGTTCTTCTATGCTTAATGGGTTCCTAATGCTTAATTTTAGGTTAGACAACAAATGATCAAATTAGGGAATTAGGAACACAAGGTTAAGACCAGACACCATGGCCTAATCATACTTTAGCTAGAATCAATCTTTGAATCTGAATTAGACTTGTTACTTGACTCCTTATAACCCAGAATTGAATTGTTATGGTGAATCGAATGCCCTAGTCTCCAAATCCGTTTTCCAGCCCTTCAAAATCACTCTTTGTTACACTTGTTTATTTGCTTTCATTTGCAATTTCAGTTTGCTCACTTCTTTTCACAATCACAATCACTATCACTTTAAATTCTGTTTTAGACTAGACTTCCTAACTTCTTGAATTTGGTAATCTAAGTACATAACTAATTTGAACTTCTCAGTCTTCGTGGGTACGACCTCGTACTTGTCTTGCTATACTACTAATTGCCCCGTACAATTGCGAGTTAACATAATATTAACAACATTGGATTGCACTCAAAACTCACCAAACGACTCCTCCCACCATATTATGATGATGCCGAAGTTTTGGGCTCAATCGGAAGTCAATAGGGGTAAGAAGTTGGACAATTCAGGTTTGAAGGTAGTTCGTTTCTTATAGGAATGGTTGGTGTATTCCGTAGTTCTGGCAACTAGATTTCACTCAAAACTCACCAAATGACTCCTCCCACCATATTATGATGATGCCCAAGTTTTGGGCTCGATCAGAAATCCATAGGGGTAAGAAATTGGACAATTCAAGTTTGTAGGCAGTTCGTTCCAAATTGGAGTGGTTGGTGTATTGCATAGTTCTAGAGATTGGATTGCACTCAAGACTCACCAAATGACTCCTCCCAACATATTATGATGATGCCCAAGTTTTGGGCTCGATCGAAAGTCAATACGGGTAAGAAATTGGACAATTCAGGTTCAAAGGCAGTTCGTTCCTTATAGGAGTGGTTGGTGTATTCCGTAGTTCTAGCGATTGGATTTCACTCAAAAGTCACCAAATGACTTCACCTACCATATTATGATGATGCCCAAGTTTTGGGCTCGATCGGAAACGAACAGGGGTAAGAAATTAGACAATGCAGGTTCAAAGGCAGTTCGTTCCTTATAGGAGTAGTTGGTTTATTCCGAAGTTCTAGCGATTGGATTTCACTCAAAACTCACCAAAGGCAGTTTGTTCCGAATTGGAGTGGTTGGTGTATTCCGTAGTTCTAGCGATTGGATTTCAGTCAAAACTCACCACATGACATCTCCCACCATATTATGATGATGCCTAGGGTTTGGGCTCGATCGGAACTCAATAGTTGTACGAAATTGGGCAATTCAAGTTCAACGGCAGTTCGTGCTTTCTTGGAGTGTTTGGTGTATTCCGTAGTTCTAGGGATTGGATTTCACTCAAAACTCACCAAATGACTCCTCGCACCATATTATGATGATGCCCAAGTTTTGGGCTCAATCGGAAATCAATAGGTGAAAGAAATTGGGCAATTAAAGTTCAAAGGCAGTTCCTGCTTTATTGGAGTGTTTGCTGTATTCCATAGTTCTAGCGATTGGATTTCACTCAAAACTCACCACATGACTCCTACCACCAGATTATGATGATGCGCCAGTTTTGCGCTCGATCAGAAATCAATAGCTGTACGAAATTGGACAATTCAAGTTCAAAGGCAGTTCGTGCTTTATTGGAGTGTTCGGTGTATTCCGTAGTTCTAACGGTTCGATTTCACTCAAAACTCATCAAATGACTCCGCCCACCGTATTATGATGATGCCCAAGTTTTGGGGTCGATCAGAAATCAATAGGTGTATGAAATTGGACACATCAAGTTCAAAGGCAGTTTGTTCCGAATTGGAGTGGTTGGTGTATTCCGCAGTTCAAGCGATTGGATTTCACTCAAAACTCACCACATGACTCCTCCCAAAATATTATGATGATGCCCAAGTTTTGGGCTCGATCGGTAATCAATAGGTGTACGAAATTTTACAGTTCAATTTCGAAGGCAGTTTGGTCCGAATTGGAGTGGTAGGTGTATTCCGTAGTTCTAGCGATTGGATTTCACGTAAAACTGACCACATGACTCCTCCCACCGTATTATGATGACGTCCAAGTTTTGGGCTCGATCGGAAATCAATTGGTGTACGAAATTGGACACTTCAAGTTCAAAGGCAGGTTGTTCCGAATTGGAGTGGTTGGTGTATTCCGTAGTTCTAGCGATTCAATTTCACTCAAAACTCACCACATGACTCCTCCCAAAATATTATGATGATGACCAAGTTTTGGGCTCGTTCGGAAATCAATAGGTGTATGAAATTGGACAATTCAAGTTCAAAGGCAGTTCGTGCCTTATTGGAGTGGTTGTACATTTCGTAGTTCTAGCGATTGGATTTCACTCAAAACTCAGCACATGACTCCTCCCAAAATATTATGATGACGCCCAAGTTTTGGTCTCGATCGGAAATCAATAGGTGTACGAAATTTTACAGTTCAAGTTCAAAGGCAGTTTGTTCCGAATTGGAGTGGTAGGTGTATTCCGTAGTTCTAGCGATTGGATTTCACGCAAAACTCACCACATGACTCCTCCCACCGTATTATGATGACGCCCAAGTTTTGGGCTCGATCGGAAATCAATTGGTGTACGAAATTGGACACTTCAAGTTCAAGGGCAGGTTGTTCCGAATTGGAGTGGTTGGTGTATTCCGTAGTTCTAGCGATTCGATTTCACTCAAAACTCACCACATGACTCCTCCCAAAATATTATGATGATGACCAAGTTTTGGGCTCGTTCGGAAATCAATAGGTGTATGAAATTGGACAATTCAAGTTCAAAGGCAGTTCGTGCCTTATTGGAGTGGTTGTACATTTCGTAGTTCTAGCGATTGGATTTCACTCAAAACTCAGCACATGACTCCTCCCAAAATATTATGATGACGCCCAAGTTTTGGTCTCGATCGGAAATCAATAGGTGTACGAAATTTTACAGTTCAAGTTCAAAGGCAGTTTGTTCCGAATTGGAGTGGTAGGTGTATTCCGTAGTTCTAGCGATTGGATTTCACGCAAAACTCACCACATGACTCCTCCCACCGTATTATGATGACGCCCAAGTTTTGGGCTCGATCGGAAATCAATAGGTGTACGAAATTGGACACTTCAAGTTCAAAGGCAGTTTGTTCCGAATTGGAGTGGTTGGTGTATTCCGTAGTTCTAGCGATTGGATTTCACTCAAAACTCACCACATGACTCCTCCCCCCATATTATGATGATGACCAAGTTTTGGGCTCGATCGGAAATCAATAGGTGTATGAAATTGGACACTTCAAGTTCAAAGGCAGTTTGTTCCGAATTGGAGTGGTTGGTGTATTCCGTAGTTCTAGCGATTGGATTTAACTCAAAACTCACCACATGACTCCTCGTACCATATTATGATGATGCCCGAGTTTTGGGCTCAATCGGAAATCAATAGATGTACGAAACTGGACACTTCAAGTTTAAAGGCAGTTTGTTTCGAATTGGAGTGGTTGGTGTATTCCGTACTTGTAGCGATTGCATTTCACTCAAAACTCATGAAATGACTCCGCCCACCATATTATGGAGATGCCCAAGTTTTCGGCTCGATTTGAAGAAAATAGGTGTACGAAATTGGACACTTCAAGTTCAATGGCAGTTTTTTCCGAATTGGAGTGGTTGGTGTATTCCGTAGTTCTAGCGATTGGATTTCACTCAAAACTCATGAAATGACTCCTCCCACCATATTATGATGATGCCCAAGTTTTGGGCTCGATCGGAAATCAATAGGTGTACGAAATTGGACACTTCAAGTTCAAAGGCACTTATTTCCGAATTGGAGTGGTAGGTGTATTCCGTAGTTCTAGCGATTGGATTTCACTCAAAACTCACCACATGACTCCTCCCAAAATATTATGATGATGCCAAGTTTTGGGCTCGATCAGAAATCAATAGGTGTACGAAATTTGACACTTCAAGTTCAAAGGAAGTTTGTTCCGAATTGGAGTGGTAGGTGTATTCCGTAGTTCTAGCAGTTGGGTTTCACTCAAAACTCATGAAATGACTCCTCCCACAGTATTATGATGATGCCCAAGTTTTGGGTTCGATCGGAAATCAATAGGTATACGAAATTGGACACTTCAAGTTCAAAGGCAGTTTGTTCCGAATTGGAGTGGTTGGTGTATTCCGTAGTTCTAGCGATTGGATTTCACTCAAAACTCACCACATGACTCCTCCCATATTATGATGATGCCCAAGTTTTGGGATCGATCGGAAATCAATAGGTGTACGAAATTGGACACTTCAAGTTCAAAGGCAGTTCGTTCCGAACTGGAGTGGTTGGTGTATTCCGTAGTTCTAGCGATTGGATTTCACTCAAAACTTACCACATGACTCCTTCCACCATATTATGATGATGCCAAAGTTTTGAGCTCGATCGGAAATCAATAGGTGTACGAAATTGGACAATTCAAGTTCAAAGGCAGTTCGTGCTTTATTGGAGTGTTTGGTGTATTCTGTAGTTCTAGCAATTGGATTTCACTCAAAACTCATGAAATGACTCCTCCCACCATATTATGATGATGCCCAAGTTTTGGGCTCGATCGGAAATCAATAGGTGTACGAAATTGGACACTTCAAGTTCAAAGGCAGTTTGTTCCGAATTGGAGTGGTTGGTGTATTCCGTAGTTCTAGCGATTGGATTTCACGCAAAACTCACTACATGACTCCTCCCACCGTATTATGATGACGCCCAAGTTTTGGGCTCGATCGGAAATCAATAGGTGTACGAAATTGGACACTTCAAGTTGAAAGGCAGTTTGTTCCGAATTGGAGTGGTTGGTATATTCCGTAGTTCTAGCGATTGGATTTCACTCAAAACTCACCACATGACTCCTCCCCCCATATTATGATGATGCCCAAGTTTTGGGCTCGATCGGAAATCAATAGGTGTATGAAAGTGGACACTTCAAGTTCAAAGGCAGTTTGTTCCGAATTGGAGTGGTTGGTGTATTCCGTAGTTCTAGCGATTGGATTTAACTCAAAACTCACCACATGACTCCTCGTACCATATTATGATGATGCCCGAGTTTTGGGCTCAATCGGAAATCAATAGATGTACGAAACTGGACACTTCAAGTTTAAAGGCAGTTTGTTTCGAATTGGAGTGGTTGGTGTATTCCGTACTTGTAGCGATTGCATTTCACTCAAAACTCATGAAATGACTCCGCCCACCATATTATGGAGATGCCCAAGTTTTCGGCTCGATTTGAAGAAAATAGGTGTACGAAATTGGACAATTCAAGTTCAATGGCAGTTTTTTCCGAATTGGAGTGGTTGGTGTATTCCGTAGTTCTAGCGATTGGATTTCACTCAAAACTCACCACATGACTCCTCCCATATTATGATGATGCCCAAGTTTTGGGATCGATCGGAAATCAATAGGTGTACGAAATTGGACACTTCAAGTTCAAAGGCAGTTCGTTCCGAACTGGAGTGGTTGGTGTATTCCGTAGTTCTAGCGATTGGATTTCACTCAAAACTCACCACATGACTCCTTCCACCATATTATGATGATGCCAAAGTTTTGAGCTCGATCGGAAATCAATAGGTGTACGAAATTGGACAATTCAAGTTCAAAGGCAGTTCGTGCTTTATTGGAGTGTTTGGTGTATTCTGTAGTTCTAGAATTGGATTTCACTCAAAACTCATGAAATGACTCCTCCCACCATATTATGATGATGCCCAAGTTTTGGGCTCGATCGGAAATCAATAGGTGTACGAAATTGGACACTTCAAGTTCAAGGGCACTTATTTCCGAATTGGAGTGGTAGGTGTATTCCGTAGTTCTAGCGATTGGATTTCACTCAAAACTCACCACATGACTCCTTCCACCATATTATGATGATGCCAAAGTTTTTAGCTCGACCGGAAATCAATAGGTGTATGAAATTGGACAATTCAAGTTCAAAGGCAATTCGTGCTTTATTGGAGTGTTTGGTGTATTCTGTAGTTCTAGCAATTGGATTTTACTTAAAACTCATGAAATGACTCCTCCCACCATATTATGATGATGCCCAAGTTTTGGGCTCGATCGGAAATCAATAGGTGTACGAAATTGGACACTTCAAGTTCAAAGGCACTTATTTCCGAATTGGAGTGGTAGGTATATTCCGTAGTTCTAGCGATTGGATTTCACTCAAAACTCACCACATGACTCCTCCCAAAATATTATGATGATGCCAAGTTTTGGGCTCGATCAGAAATCAATAGGTGTACGAAATTTGACACTTCAAGTTCAAAGGCAGTTTGTTCCGAATTGGAGTGGTAGGTGTATTCCGTAGTTCTAGCGATTGGGTTTCACTAAAAACTCATGAAATGACTCCTCCCACAATATTATGATGATGCCCAAGTTTTGGGTTCGATCGGAAATCAATAGGTATACGAAATTGGACACTTCAAGTTCAAAGGCAGTTTGTTCCGAATTGGAGTGGTTGGTGTATTCCGTAGTTCTAGCGATTGGATTTCACTCAAAACTCACCACATGACTCCTCCCAAAATATTATGATGATGCCCAAGTTTTGGGCTCGATCGGAAATCTATAGGTGTACGAAATTGGACACTTCAAGTTCAAAGGCAGTTTGTTCCGAATTGGAGTGGTAGGTGTATTCCGTAGTTCTAGCGAATGGATTTCACTTAAAACTCACCACATGACTCCTCCCCCCATATTATGATGATGTCAAAGTTTTGGGCTCGATCGAAAATCAATAGGTGTATGAAATTGGACACTTCAAGTTCAAAGGCAGTTTGTTCCGAATTGGAGTGGTAGGTGTATTCCGTAGTTCTAGCGATTGGATTTCACTCAAAACTCATGAAATGACTCCTCCCACCATATTATGATGATGCCCAAGTTTTGGGCTCCATCGGAAATCAATAGGTGTACGGAATTGTACACTTCAAGTTCAAAGGCAGTTTTTTCCGAATTGGAGTGGTTGGTGTATTCCGTAGTTCTTGCGGTTGGATTTCACTCAAAACTCACCACATGACTCCTCCCAAAATATTATGATGATGCCCAAGTTTTGGGCTCGATCGGAAATCTATAGGTATACGAAATTGGACAATTCAAGTTCAAAGGCAGTTCGTGCTTTATTGGAGTGTTTGGTGTATTCCGTAGTTCTAGTAATTGGATTTCACTCAAAACTCATCAAATGACTCCTTCCACCATATTATGGTGATGCCCAGGTTTTGGGCTGGATCGGTAATCAATAGGTGTACGAAATTGGACAATTCAAGTTCAAAGGCAGTTCGTGCTTTATTAGAGTGTTTGGTGTATTCCGTAGTTCTAGCAATTGGATTTCACTCAAAACTCTTCAAATGACTCCTCCCACCATATTATAATGATGCCCAAGTTTTGGGCTCGATCAGAAATCAATAGGTGTACGAAAATATTAAGATGATGCCCAAGTTTTGGGCTCGATCGGAAATCTATAGGTATACGAAATTGGACAATTCAAGTTCAAAGGCAGTTCTTGCTTTATTGGAGTGTTTGGAGTATTCCGTAGTACCAGCAATTGGATTTCACTCAAAACTCATCAAATGACTCCTCCCGCCATATTATGGTGATGCCCAAGTTTTGGGCTCGATTGGAAATCATTAGGTGTACGAAATTGGACACTTCAAGTTCAAAGGCAGTTCGTGCTTTATTGGAGTGTTTGGAGTATTCCATAGTTCTAGCGATTGGATATCTCTCAAAACTCATCAAATGACTCCTCCCACCATATTATGATGATGCCCAAGTTTTGGGCTCGATCAGAAATCAATAGGTGTACGAAATTGGACACTTTAACTTCAGAGGCAGTTTGTTCCGAATTGGAGTGGTTGGTGTATTCCGTAGTTCTAGCGATTGGATTTCACTCAAAACTCACCACATGACTCCTCCCACCATATTATGATGATGCCCAAGTTTTCGGCTCGATCAGAAATCAATAGGTGTACGAAATTGGACACTTCAAGTTCAAAGGCAGTTTGTTCCGAATTGGCGTGGTTGGTGTATTCCGTAGTTCAAGCGATTGGATTTCACTCAAAACTCACCACATGACTCCTCCCACCATATTATGATGATGCCCAACTTTTGGGCTCGATCGAAAATCAATAGGTGTATGAAATTGGACACTTCAAGTTCAAAGGCAGTTTGTTCCGAATTGGAGTGGTTGGTGTATTCTGTAGTTCTCGAGATTGGATTTCACTAAAAACCCACCACATGACTCCTCCCACCGTATTATGATGATGCCCAAGTTTTGGGCTCGATCGGAAATCAATAGGTGTACGAAATTGGACACTTCAACTTCAAAGGCAGTTTGTTCCGAATTGGAGTGGTTGGTGTATTCCGTAGTTCTCGAGATTGGATTTCACTCAAAACTCACCACATGACTCCTCCCACCGTATTATGATGATGCCCAAGTTTTGGGCTCGATCGGAAATCAATAGGTGTACGAAATTGGACACTTCAAGTTCAAAGGCAGTTTGTTCCGAATTGGAGTGGTAGGTGTATTCCGTAGTTCTAGCGAGTGGATTTCACTCTGAACTCATGAAATGACTCCTCCCACCTTATTATGATGATGCCCAAGTTTTGGGCTCGATCGGAAATCAATAGGTGTACGAAATTGGACACTTCAAGTTCAAAGGCAGTTTGTTTCGAATTGGAGTGGTTGGTGTATTCCGTAGTTCTAGCGGTTGGATTTCACCCAAAACTCACCACATGACTCCTCCCACCATATTATGGTGATGGCAAAGTTTTGGGCTCGATCGGAAATCAATAGGTGTACGAAATTGGACAATTCAAGTTTAAAGGCAGTTCGTGCTTTATTGGGGTGTTTGGTGTATTCCGTAGTTCTATCAATTGGATTTCACTCAAAACTCATCAAATGATTCCTCCCACCATATTATGATGATGCCCAAGTTTTGGGCTCGATCGGAAATCAATAGGTGTACGAAATTGGACACTTCAAGTTCAAAGGCAGTTTGTTTCGAATTGGATTGGTTGGTGTATTCCGTAGTTCTAGTGATTGGATTTCACTCAAAACTCACCACATTACTCCTCCCACCATATTATGATGATGGCAAAGTTTTGGGCTCGATCGGAAATCAATAGGTGTACGAAATTGGACAATTCAAGTTCAAAGGCAGTTCGTGCTTTATTGGGGTGTTTGGTGTATTCCGTAGTTCTATCAACTGGATTTCACTCAAAACTCATCAAATGACTCCTCCCACCATGTTATGATGATGCCCAAGTTTTGGGCTCGATCGGAAATCAATAGGTGTACGAAATTGGACACTTCAAGTTCAATGGCAGTTTTTTCCGAATTGGAGTGGTTGGTGTATTCCGTAGTTCTAGCGATTGGATTTCACTCAAAACTCACCACATGACTCCTCCCACCATATTATGATGATGCGCAAGTTTTGGGCTCGATTGAAAATCAATAGGTGTATGAAATTGGACACTTCAAGTTCAAAGGCAGTTTGTTCCGAATTGGAGTGGTTGGTGTATTCCGTAGTTCTAGCTATTGGAATTCACTCAAAACTCACCACATGACTCCTCCCGCCGTATTGTGATGATGCCCAAGTTTTGGCCTTGATCGGAAATCAATAGGTGTACGAAATTGGACACTTCAAGTTCAAAGGCAGTTTGTTTCGAATTGGAGTGGTTGGTGTATTCCGTAGTTCTAGCGATTGGATTTCACTCAAAACTCATGAAATGACTCCTCCCACCATATTATGATGATACCCAAGTTTTGGGCTCGATCGGAAATCAATAGGTGTACGAAATTGGACACTTCAAGTTCAAAGGCAGTTTGTTCCGAATTGGTGTGGTTGGTGTATTCCGTAGTTCTAGCGATTGGATTTCACTCAAAACTCACCACATGACTGCTCCCGCGATATTATGATGATAACCAAGTTTTGGGCTCGATCGGAAATCAATAGGTGTACGAAATTGGACAATTCAAGTTCAAAGGCAGTTCGTGCTTTATTGGAGTGTTTGGAGTATTCCGTAGTTCTAGCAATTGGATTTCTCTCAAAACTCATCAAATGACTCCTCCCACCATATTTTTTATTTATTTTATTTTATTTTGTTTGAGTCTTGCTTTTATTTTTATTTTTATTTTTATTCACTTTCCGAACACATTTGATGAGATTGTGATAAATGTTTGCATGACTTAAATCAAAATTAGATTTCAATTTCTTTTTTCTCCTTAATTTTTTTTAAATAAATAAATTCGCATTGTTCTATTATGATATGCTTGAAACCTCCTTTGCACTTGCCATTTGTTTCATAATTTTCCAATTAAAGGATTTGCATGATCTAAAGAATTGTATGAAGCATAAATTAGACTTATATAACCAACCATATAAAGTGAGCTTTTGATCCTTGTACTTCAATTCATGAGTGGTATACATGTACTCTTATTTTCTTGTCATCAAAGTTGTTGTTTGATCTCATTATTCATTGATTTGGTTGAACACTTAAAAGTCATTCATTCTTATGCAATTTGATTTCATGACATTAAAGAAATGATATTAAGGCCCTCTTTGGATCGTTTGTGCCTTTCAAGCTAACCTTATGCATGCTTAAGCATGATTTTCCATTGTTAACCATTTTGAGCCTACATGTAAACCTTTTTTTTCATTTACCAATTTTATTTCCTCGCCTTAGCCTGAAAAACAAATATTTACCTTTCTAAGGAACTCATAGCTTCCGGGGCTTCACACACAGCCTCTTGGGGCTCATCACTTGAGCTCCCAAAGATCACAATCTTAGCTTGAGCGTAACTACTCTCGCGATCCGCTTGCTTGCGTTTACCCGGTCTGTCTAGGTCCTCCAATTGCTTTCTCATGTCACGAGAGTACAACTCTACCATCTTTGATAGGTTTTTATTCTCGTCCCGCAATACTTCTAGCTGGTGTCGATTCACCTCCACTATCCTTGACCTCTCCCTTTTCAAGCTTTTTATAGCACTCTGACAGTCTTCAACCATACTTCGCTCCGCCGCTAACTGACCTTTCAGCACCTCTACCTCATGGGACTTCGCAAGTAGGCGATGACCCAAACTTGCGACACATGCTGTACTCTGCACGCTCAGTGCCAGGGCATCACTCATGACCCGGTTGTCATCCCTTGTCCCGAACACACGTATATCTTTAGGAGTCACCAAATTTCTGCCAACTCTAATGGCAACATCGTTGTCCAGGAGTATTGAGTCATTGACAGTCACAGGCCCCCGTGCGGAGGCAAAGTAGGGCATCCATACTGGTGCTGCTGCTTGGCCCCATGTTTGAGTCGGTGGAGCTAGGTTGAGATCCAACGAAAAGGGTAGGAAGAGGCCATTTGATTTCTCACTTTTTTTTTCTCTCTTTCTTTCTTCTTTTCTCTTTTATGTTTCTGAGTTTGTGTTTTTTGTTTTTTCCCCCTTCTTTTTCCTTCTTATAGATGTAGTCTTTGACAAACCCTAACCATTGCAGCGTCTAAGCATTTTTTGAATCCCCAAGCGTTCCTCGAGTCCCACAACCCAACCGTTTCCAACTCATTTGTCACAACTTGCTTTGTCTGAACGGACGCGTTCAGCAAAGTCTTCACGCCTTCCCACGAGCCCGTAATTTTCGCATGTGAAATCTGCGGCGCCTCTGCGTGTCGACACGTGTCTCGCTCTGTCGAGACATCAAGGACCACATTCTCTCTTTTCAGAAATCCCGCCTTCGCGCTTCCAAAAAAAACAAAAATAAATAAATAAATAATTTAAACATGTGGGCTTCATAATTTATTGTGGGTCGGGTTTCACCTTAGTTTGGGTTTCAAAGTGGGTTAAATTCACCGTGGTTTGTGTTTTGAAATTGTGGGCTTTGGGCTTTCAATTGTTTGGGTTTCAATTTGTGTAAGACTATCTGTTAGGGCTTACTGTTTTGAGTGTTTTACTGTTTCGTTTTTTAAAAAAAATTTGTTTGTTTGTTTTGTATTTTTTATTTTGTAATTATTTTATTTTATTTTTGTGTGTTTTGTAATTTTTATTTGCTTTAATACCTTCATTTGTTGTCATGACATTGTTTGTGGCTAATTTTTACACATTGAGGACAATGTTCATTTCTAGGTTTGGGGGTATTAGAGTTTAGCATGTAAGTTTGGTTTTCCTTAATTTTTATTTTTATTTTATTTTGTTTGAGTCTTGCTTTTATTTTTATTTTTATTTTTATTCACTTTCCGAACACATTTGATGAGATTGTGATAAATGTTTGCATGACTTAAATCAAAATTAGATTTCAATTTCTTTTTTCTCCTTAATTTTTTTTAAATAAATAAATTCGCATTGTTCTATTATGATATGCTTGAAACCTCCTTTGCACTTGTCATTTGTTTCATAATTTTCCAATTAAAGGATTTGCATGATCTAAAGAATTGTATGAAGCATAAATTAGACTTATATAACCAACCATATAAAGTGAGCTTTTGAGCCTTGTACTTCAATTCATGAATGGTATACATGTACTCTTATTTTCTTGTCATCAAAGTTGTTGTTTGATCTCATTATTCATTGATTTGGTTGAACACTTAAAAGTCATTCATTCTTATGCAATTTGATTTCATGACATTAAAGAAATGATATTAAGGCCCTCTTTGGATCGTTTGTGCCTTTCAAGCTAACCTTATGCATGCTTAAGCATGATTTTCCATTGTTAACCATTTTGAGCCTACATATAAACCTTTTTTTTCATTTACCAATTTTATTTCCTCGCCTTAGCCTGAAAAACAAATATTTACCTTTCTAAGGAACTCATAGCTTTAATTTGGATGTGTTTTTCATGCTAAGTTTGGGAAGAGGTGTTACATTTCGGAAAAAAAAAAAAGAAAAAAAAGAAAAAAATTTCACACAATTGGTGAAAGAAAAAAAAAAGTTGTGATTAAGTGGTGGTTGATTGAAATTTCATTTTTGGGTTTCATTTTTGGGCCTTCAAAATAAATTGGTGTTTGTTCAATTAAAGGAAAGGAGTGTGAATCATTGTAAATGAAGGTATAAGGAGTTTTGATCATGTAAAAATAAATTCTCATTGTGATGATTCGAAGTCTTGTAAACAATTATTTTATGCTCTTACATTGCGAGTTCCTTGGACTTTGTATTATCCATACCTTTCATTCTTACTCACCTTACACCCTTGGCCCAATTACAACCTATACTAAAGACCTAAATTGATCTTAAATGTCATGTGGTTGAATTGCATCCATTTTCTTACTTTTAAGTGTTTGGCATCCTTCTTGAGATCATATTAATGCAAGTTCTTCATCTTTCTATTTCGAGTTAAGTCCTTATGGTTTAACTCTAATCTCATGTTTATAACTGAGTGTTGCATTATAGCCCTCTTCCGAGTGATTCATTTGTGAGAGGACAACTTTGGTGAGATTTGAAGTTGAACTTGTGCTTTGTATGATTTTTGAAATTATGTGAAAACTAAGATTGGGGAATTTGTTGCATTTGGCTATCACACTACCACACTTTGAGCATGTTGTGTTTTGAACTTTGCTGCCTTGTAAATAATGTCTAAAATTGAGCTTTAACTGTTAAAAACTTTTGAGTCATGTGCATGAGTCATTTCTCTTCAGAAAATGTTCGGAAAGATTGTTTTGAGTTCTTTTTATTTTTGTAATTGTTTTTGTTTTTGTTTTTGTTTTATTTTTTGTTTTCGTTAATGTATTTACGTTTGTTTTTGTTTTTTTTTTTTGTTTTGCTTAAGGACTAACAAATCTTTTAAGTTTTCTAACCATTTTGTTTTGTAGAGTTAGAAAAACGTTTGTGGGTATCGTATCTGTTAAACCCTCAGGAGACACAACTCCTCCTACTAGGAATGCCTAGAGGTTTAAAGGCTTGTTGCATACGCTAAATGCAATCGAGTTACCTACGAAAGTGGTTTAATTAACTTCTTGTTTGTTTTTATCTTTGTTTTCCTTTTGTTTTGCTCGAGGACTAGCAAAATCTAGGTTTGAGGGTATTTGATCGGTGCATAAATTACATATCATTTTGTACCCTTTTAGCTTATGATTTGGTTATGTTTTTGAGTTAAACTTGTGCTTTTAATTTGTTTTGTGTTTGTTTCAGTGTTTTAAATTTGAGACTCAATAAATGCATTTTGGAGACAAATTAGCTCAAAACAGTGTCTGCAGATCAGTCAACTTCACGGATTGGACTGTACTTACTCAAGAAGAACCAGATGATGAGCCATATATCATTGGAAAGATACGGAAGTCTAGTTTCTGTAGAATTTTACGGTTCATGATTCCGAGTCTTCTAGAGAAAGTTATATATGTTTTGGCAACTTAAGGTCAAATTCGGCAGCTTCTGCATTACTGGGACAAAAATCACATTTGAAGGCCTTTCCGATTTTTCCTTGAGCTGGGCTGTATATGCTTGGAAAGATAAGACACAGAGCTTGAAGATCCATATTTTTGCAGATTTTTCAGATTTGATGAACAAGCCCAAAACGAGCCCACAAGCTGGCTGCAATACATTGTCATGCATGACATATGCATGATGAAGTGTTGTTGATTGTGGGAAAGTTTGGTGAAGCATATTCAATACCTATTTTGAGTGGAATTTTGCAGCAGCCAAAAGATGATGAAGTGGGAGCTGAACACTAAGCCTAAGGACAAGAGGAATTGTTTTCAAATGCAATTGTGTGTTAGGTTAAGTTGGTGAATTAAGTGTTGTGTGTTAGGTGAAGTTAGTGTGTTTAGAAAATTCAATTGTATAATTCAGATTTTCACTTCTCCTAGGCCTATAAATAGGGAAGTTCTCTAAGCTTGTAATAACACCCCAAGGGGGGGAGCTCTCAAGGACTTCTCTAGAGCTCCCTTCCCTTATCTCCCTCAAATTCTTTTAGTTTCCCTTTGTAGTTCTCAATTGTTGTAATATGATCTTTTTACTAAATCTTCAAACACTTCCCAAACATTTCTCTATTCTCTTCAAAAGTGTCCATGTTCTTGAAACACTTCTTAAACACATTCTCTTCCAAACATTCTCCAATTCCTCAAACACGTGTCTCTTCTCTTCCAAATTCCTCAAGCTTCCCAAACACCTTCCTTTCTCTTCCAAATTCCCTATGTTCTCAAACACTCTCTTCCAAAATCCTCAAGCTTCCCAAAGACTTTCCAAACACTTCTCCCATTCCTTCATCAAATTCTCCAAATTTCCCAAACACATTTCTCTTCCCTTCCAAACATCTTCCAAATTCTCAAAGTTCTCAAACACTTTCTCTTCCAAAATCCTCAAGCTTTCCAAACACTTCTCTACTCTCTTCCAAATTCCCAATGTTCTCAAACACTTTCTCTTCCAAATCCTCAAAGTTCTCAAACACATTCTCTTCCCTCCAAAAATTCTCAATGTTCTCAAGTGTTGTACAAAACCTTTTTGTTTCTTTTGTTTTCATTTATGTTTTGTAGGAAAACTGAGTTGGATCATTCAATCACCAATCCCTGTGGAATCGACCTCGCACTTACATACGCTAAACTACCAATGGTTCGTGCACTTGCGAGTATCACAAGTTGAGGATGCAGCTGAATCCATTTTGGTGCAGCTGAATCAACGCAACAGTGATTGAATGATCCAATTCATTTTCCTTACACAAAATAGAAATGAAAAAGAAAATAAATAAAACAAGAACAAAAAAAGAAATAACTCAAGCAAATAAGTTCCCAAGTTCAATTAGATTAACGGATTGATTCTAGCTAAAGTATGATTAAGCCATGGTGTTTGGTCATAACCTTGTGTTCCTAATTCCCTAATTTGATCATTTGTTGTCTAACCTAAAATTAAGCATTATGAACCCATTAAGCATAGAAGAACAATTTAAACAACCAAGCATGTATCTAATCCCTGTTGTCGAATGTCCATACATACTTTTCCTATTCATAGTTCAATTCGAATTAAAGCATGGTGTATACTCTTAATTCAAACCAAGATAGCTAACATGCAAGCCTAAATGGTGATCAATCATTCAAACTAGCTTATTAACTTATAAGCATAATGAATAAGAACAAAAACCATAATTGAAACTTGGAAACTAATTAAACTTGAATACTTAAGAAAGAATGTACATGACAAATAAAATTAAACTAAAACTTGAAGGAAAATTTAGCAAAATCATATTGCTACAACAATTGACAACTTGAAAGGAAACTAAGAGAATTTGAGGGAGAGAAGGGAAGGGAGCTCTAGAGAAGTGTTTGAGAGCTCCCCCCCTTGGGGTGTGTTTTCAAGCTTGAAGGCTTCTCTATTTATAGGGTTAAGAGGGAGGAACAATATGATGAAATCCCACACCATCCTTCAACTTTTACTGCTGCACAAGCTTTCATCACATGGGTTCAAAGGTGATCAGTTTTGCTGCCAACCCATGTGGTTGCCTTTTGGTTGCTGAAAAAACGAGTTTTCTGAACCAGGCTTGGTGTAGGAAGGCCAGAGGTTTCAAACATTATCCAATGGGGCTCAAATTTGAATATGTTATACTAGACACCCATTGGAACAACTTCTATGAAGAAAGTATTCCCATCGGAGCAGTAGAAGTGTGCGTTTTGGGCCTTGAAAGTTGGCTGCCGAACAGAGACTGGAATTGACTTCATTTCATTTCTTTTCTTTCTTTTTGCTTCTCACATGCATGCACATGCCTCAAAAGCTGATCTCCAGCTCCAAAGTGATCTGCCAATTCAATTCCCATGTTCAAAGGCTGAAGCAAAAATGCCTCTCATCATTCCTCATTCTTCTCTCTCTCCTTTCTCTAGCTTCACATGCATGCACAAGCTTTCTCTATAATAGCTCCAGCATGTACCAACTTGCTCCTTCAGAAATTCATAGCTGGAATGCCTACCAACTTCACTCATTATGTTGGGTACAAAGTCAATTGCAGCTGGGGTGAGGCACATGGCTAAAAGGAGGCACATGGCTAAAAGCTGGCAGCAGCAAATCCTGCTGAGCAAGGTTGAGTGTTGGACGGGCTAAGCACTCCACATATGTCCAATTGGGCTGAAATTTGGATATGTTGTACAAGACACCCATTGGAACAAGTTTCATGAAGATCATCACCTCATTCGAGCCCCATAACATGCTCATCCAAGGCCAAGAAGTTGACCTACGAAACTGGGCTGGCAAGGAGTTGTAGCCAAAATGAGTTTGTCTTTAAGCTCTTCTTCCATCCACCCAAATAAGGCCTTAACATGCATGGATTGCATCATTTCCTATCCAAAGTCATCATTGTTACCTAAACCTCAATGAACCGAAACATAAACACAAAAAGGATTAAAAGCACAATTTTAACTCAAAAACATAGCCAAATCATAAGCTAGAAGGGTACAAAATAATATATAAATATGCACCGATCACCATATTATGATGATGCCCAAGTTTTGGGCTCGATCGGAAATCATTAGGTGTACGAAATTGGACACTTCAAGTTCAAAGGCAGTTCGTGCTTTATTGGAGTGTTTGGTGTATTCCACAGTTCTAGCAATTGCATTTCACTCAAAACTCACCAAATGACTCCTCCCACCATATTATGATGATGCCCAAGTTTTGGGCTCGATCAGAAATCAATAGGTGTACGAAATTGGACACTTCAAGTTCAAAGGCAGTTTGTTCCAAATTGGAGTGGTTGGTGTATTCCATAGTTCTAGCGATTGGATTTCACTCAAAACTCACCACATGACTCCTCCCACCATATTATGATGATGCCCAAGTTTTGGGCTCGATCGAAAATCAATAGGTGTATGAAATTGGACACTTCAAGTTCAAAGGCAGTTTGTTCGGAATTGGAGTGGTTGGTGTATTCCGTAGTTCTAGCGATTGGATTTCACTCAAAACTCACCACACGACTCCTCCCACCGTATTATGATGATGCCCAAGTTTTGGGCTCGATCGGAAATCAATAGGGGTACGAAATTGGGCACTTCAAGTTCAAAGGCAGTTTGTTCCGAATTAGAGTGGTTGGTGTATTCCGTAGTTCTAGCGATTGGATTTCACTCAAAACTCACCACATGACTCCTCCCACCATATTATGATGATGCCCAAGTTTTGGGCTCGATCGAAAATCAATAGGTGTATGAAATTGGACACTTCAAGTTCAAAGGCAGTTTGTTTCGAATTGGAGTGGTTGGTGTATTCCGTAGTTCTAGCGATTGGATTTCACTCAAAACTCACCACATGACTCCTCCCACGATATTATGATGATGACCAAGTTTTGGGCTCCATCGGAAATCAATAGGTCTACGAAATTGGACACTTCAAGTTCAAAGGCAGTTTGTTCCGAATTGGAGTGGTTGGTGTATTCCGTAGTTCTAGCGATTGGATTTCACTCAAAACTCACCACATGACTCCTCCCACCATATTATGATGATGCCAAAGTTTTGGGCTCGATCGGAAATCAATAGGTGTACGAAATTGGACAATTCAAGTTCAAAGGCAGTTCGTGCTTTATTGGAGTGTTTGCTGTATTCCGTAGTTCTAGCAATTGGATTTCACTCAAAACTCATCAAATGACACCTCCCACCATATTATGATGATGCCCAAGTTTTGGGCTCGATCGGAAATCAGTAGGTGTACGAAATTGGACACTTCAAGTTCAAAGGCAGTTTGTTCCGAATTGGTGTGGCTGGGGTATTCCGTAGTTCTAGCGATTGGATTTCACTCAAAACTCACCACAAGACTCCTCCCACGATATTAGGGTGATGCCCAAGTTTTGGGCTCGATCAGAAATCAATAGGGGCAAGAAATTGGTCACTTCAAGTTCAAAGGCAGATTGTTCCGAATTGGAGTGGTTGGTGTATTCCGTAGTTCTAGCAATTGGATTTCACTCAAAACTCACCACATGACTCCTCTCACCATATTATGATGATGCCAAAGTTTTGGGCTCGATCGGAAATCAGTAGGTGTACGAAATTGGACACTTCAAGTTCAAAGGCAGTTTGTTCCGAATTGGAGTGGTTGGTGTATTCCGTAGTTTTAGCGATTGGATTTCACTCAAAACTCACCACATGACTGCTCCCACGATATTATGATGATGACCAAGTTTTGGGCTCGATCGGAAATCAATAGGTCTACGAAATTGGACACTTCAAGTTCAAAGGCAGTTTGTTCCGAATTGGAGTGGTTGGTGTATTCCGTAGTTCTAGCGATTGTATTTCACTCAAAACACACCACATGACACCTCCCACCATATTATGATGAGGCCCAAGTTTTGGGCTCGATCGGAAATCAATAGGTGTACGAAATTGGACACTTCAAGTTCAAAGGCAGTTTGTTCCGAATTGGAGTGGTAAGTGTATTCATTAGTTCTAGCGATCGGATTTCACTCAAAACTCATGAAATGACTCCTCCCACCATATTATGATGATGCCCAAGTTTTGGGCCCGTTTGGAAATCAATAGGTCTACGAAATTGGACACTTCAAGTTCAAAGGCAGTTTGTTCCGAATTGGAGTGGTTGGTGTATTCCGTAGTTCTAGCGACTGGATTTCACTCAAAACTCACCACATGACTACTCCCACCATATTATGATGATGCCAAAGTTTTGGGCTCGATCGGAACTCAATAGGTGTACAAAATTGGACAATTCAAGTTCAAAGGCAGTTCGTGCTTTATTGGAGTGTTTGGTGTATTCCGTAGTTCTAGCAATTGGATTTCACTCAAATCTCATCAAATGACTCCTCCCACCATATTATTATGATGCCCAAGTTTTGGGCTCGATCGGAAATCAATAGGTGTATGAAATTGGACACTTCAAGTTCAAAGGCAGTTTGTTCCGAATTGGAGTGGTTGGTGTATTCCGTAGTTTTAGCAATTGGATTCCATTCAAAACTCACCACATGACACCTCCCACCATATTATGCTGATGCCCAAGTTTTGGGCTCGATCGGAAATCAATTGGTGTACGAAATTGGACACTTCAAGTTCAAAGGCAGTTTGTTCCGAATTGGTGTGGCTGGTGTATTCCGTAGTTCTAGCGATTGGATTTCACTCAAAACTCACCACAAGACTCCTCCCACGATGTTAGGATGATGCCCAAGTTTTGGGCTCGATCGGAAATCAATAGGGGTAAGAAATTGGTCACTTCATGTTCAAAGGCAGTTTGTTCCGAATTGGAGTGGTTGGTGTATTCCGTAGTTGTAGCAATTGGATTTCACTCAAAACTCGCCACATGACTCCTCTCACCATATTATGATGATGCCAAAGTTTTGGGCTCGATCGGAAATCAGTAGGTGTACGAAATTGGACACTTCAAGTTCAAAGGCAGTTTGTTCCGAATTGGAGTGGTTGGTGTATTCCGTAGTTTTAGCGATTGGATTTCACTCAAAACTCACCACATGACTGCTCCCACGATATTATGACGATGACCAAGTTTTGGGCTCCATCGGAAATCAATAGGTCTACGAAATTGGACACTTCAAGTTCAAAGGCAGTTTGTTCCGAATTGGAGTGGTTGGTGTATTCCGTAGTTCTAGCGATTGGATTTCACTCAAAACTCACCACATGACTCCTCCCACCATATTATGATGATGCCAAAGTTTTGGGCTCGATCGGAAATCAATAGGTGTACGAAATTGGACAATTCAAGTTCAAAGGCAGTTCGTGCTTTATTGGAGTGTTTGGTGTATTCCGTAGTTCTAGCAATTGGATTTCACTCAAAACTCATCAAAATGACTCCTCCCACTATATTATGATGATGCCCAAGTTTTGGGCTCGATCGAAAATCATTAGGTGTACGAAATTGGACACTTCAAGTTCAAAGGCAGTTCGTGCTTTGTTGAAGGGTTTGGAGTATTCCGTAGTTCTAGCCATTGGATTTCACTCAAAACTCATCAAATGACTCCTCCCACCATATTATGATGATGCCCAAGTTTTGAGCCCAAACGGAAATCAATAGGAGTTCGAAATTGGACACTTCAAGTTCAAAGGCAATTTGTTCCGAATTGGAGTGGTTGGTGTATTCTGTAGTTCTAGCGATTGGATTTCACTCAAAACTCATCAAATGACTCCTCCCACCATATTATTATGATGCCCAAGTTTTGGGCTCGATTGGAAATCAATAGGTGTACGAAATTGTACACTTCAAGTTCAAAGGCAGTTTGTTCCGAATGTGAGTGGTTGGTGTATTCCGTAGTTCTAGCGATTGGATTTTACTCAAAACTCATGAAATGACTCCTCCCACCATATTATGATGATGCCCGAGTTTTGGGCTCGAACGGAAATCAATGGGTGTACGAAATTGGACACTTCAAGTTCAAAGGCAGTTTGTTCCGAATTGGAGTGGTAAGTGTATTCCATAGTTCTAGCGATTGGATTTCACTCAAAACTCACCACATGACTCCTCCCACCGTATTATGATGGTGCCCATGTTTTGGGCTCGATCGGAAGTCAATAAGTGTACGAAATTGGACACTTCAAGTTGAAAGGCAGTTTGTTCCGAAATGGAGTGGTTGGTGTATTCCGTAGTTCTAGCGATTGTATTTCACTCAAAACACACCACATGACACCTCCCACCATATTATGATGAGGCCCAAGCTTTGGGCTCGATTGGAAATCAATAGGTGTACGAAATTTGACACTTCAAGTTCAAAGGCAGTTTGTTCCGAATTGGAGTGGTTGGAGTATTCCGTAGTTCTAGCGATTGGATTTCGCTCAAAACGCACCACATGACTCCTCCCACCATATTATGATGATGCCAAAGTTTTGGTCTCGATCGGAAATCAATAGGTGTACGAAATTGGACAATTCAAGTTCAAAGGCAGTTCGTGCTTTATTGGAGTGGTTGGTGTATTCCATAGTTCTTGCGATTGGATTTCACTCAAAACTCATGAAATGACTCCTCCCACCATATTATGATGATGCCCAAGTTTTGGGCTCGATCGGAAATCAACAGGTGTACGAAATTGGACACTTCAAGTTCAAAGGCAGTTTGTTCCGAATTGGAGTGGTTGGTGTATTCCGTAGTTCTAGCGATTGGATTTCACTCAAAACTCACCACATGACTGCTCCCAGAATATTATGAGGATGCCAAAGTTTTGGGCTAGATCGGAAATCAATAGGTGTACGAAATTGGACACTTCAAGTTCAAAGGCAGTTTGTTCCGAATTGGAGTGGTTGGTGTATTCCGTAGTTCTAGCGATTCGATTTCACTCAAAACTCACCACATGACTCCTCCCAAAATAATATGATGATGCCCAAGTTTTGGGCTCGATCGGAAATCAATAGGTGTACGAAATTGGACACTTCAAGTCCAAAGGCAGTTTGTTCCGAGTTGGAGTGGTAGGTGTATTCCGTAGTTCTAGCGATTGGATTTCATTCCCGACTCATGAAATGACTCCTCCCACCATATTATGATGATGCCCAAGTTTTGGGCTCGATTGGAAATCAATAGGTGTACGAAATTGGACACTTCAAGTTCAAAGACAGTTTGTTCCGAATTGGAGTGGTTGGTATATTCCGTAGTTCTAGCGATTCGATTTCACTCAAAACTCACCATATGACTCCTCCCACCATATTATGATGATGCCCAAGTTTTGGGCTCGATCGGAAATCAATAGGTGTACGAAATTGGACACTTCAAGTTCAAAGGCAGTTTGTTCCGAATTGGAGTGGTAGGTGTGTTCCGTAGTTCTAGCGATTGGATTTCACTCAGAACTCATGAAATGACTCATCCCACCATATTATGATGATGCCCAAGTTTTGGGCTCGATCGGAAATCAATAGATGTACGAAATTGGACACTTCAAGTTCAAAGGCAGTTTGTTCCGAATTGGAGTGGTAGGTGTATTCCGTAGTTCTAGCGATTGGATTTCACTCCAAACTCATGAAATGACTCCTCCCACCATATTATGATGATGACCAAGTTTTGGGCTCGATCTGAAATCAATAGGGGTACGAAATTGGACACTTCAAGTTCAAAGGCAGTTTGTTCCGAATTAGAGTGGTAGGTGTGTTCCGTAGTTCTAGCGATTGGATTTCACTCAGAACTCATGAAATGACTCCTCCCACCATATTATGATCATGCCCAAGTTTTGGGCTCGATCGGAAATCAATAGGTGTACGAAATTGAACACTTCAAGTTCAAAGGAAGTTTGTTCGAAATTGGAGTGGTAGGTGTATTCCGTAGTTCTAGTGATTGGATTTCACTCAAAACTCATGAAATGACTCCTCCCACCATATTATGATGATGCCCAAGTTTTGGGCTCGATCGGAAATCAATAGGTGTACGAAATTGGACACTTCAAGTTCAAAGGCAGTTTGTTCCGAGTTGGAGTGGTAGGTGTATTCCGTAGTTCTAGCAATTGGATTTCACTCAAAACTCATGAAATGACTCCTCCCACCATATTATGATGATGCCCAAGTCTTGGGCTCGATTGGAAATCAATAGGGGTACGAAATTGGACACTTCAAGTTCAAAGGCAGTTTGTTCCGAATTGGAGTGGTTTGTGTATTCCATAGTTCTAGCAATTCAATTTCACTCAAAACTCACCACATGACTCCTCCCTAAATATTATGATGATGCCCAAGTTTTGGTCTCGATCGGAAATGAATAGGTGTACGAAATTGGACAATTCAAGTTCAAAGGCAGTTCGTGCTTTATTGGAGTGGTTGGTGTATTCCGTAGTTCTAGCAATTGGATTTCACTCAAAACTCATGAAATGACTCCTCCCACCATATTATGATGATGCCCAAGTTTTGGGCTCGATCGGAAATCAATAGGTGTACGAAATTGGACACTTCAAGTTCAAAGGCAGTTTGTTCCGAATTAGAGTGGTAGGTGTGTTCCGTAGTTCTAGCGATTGGATTTCACTCAGAACTCATGAAATGACTCCTCCCACCATAGTATGATCATGCCCAAGTTTTGGGCTCGATCGGAAATCAATAGGTGTACGAAATTGAACACTTCAAGTTCAAAGGAAGTTTGTTCGAAATTGGAGTGGTAGGTGTATTCCGTAGTTCTAGTGATTGGATTTCACTCAAAACTCATGAAATGACTCCTCCCACCATATTATGATGATGCCCAAGTTTTGGGCTCGATCGGAAATCAATAGGTGTACGAAATTGGACACTTCAAGTTCAAAGGCAGTTTGTTCCGAGTTGGAGTGGTAGGTGTATTCCGTAGTTCTAGCAATTGGATTTCACTCAAAACTCATGAAATGACTCCTCCCACCATATTATGATGATGCCCAAGTCTTGGGCTCGATTGGAAATCAATAGGGGTACGAAATTGGACACTTCAAGTTCAAAGGCAGTTTGTTCCGAATTGGAGTGGTTTGTGTATTCCATAGTTCTAGGAATTCAATTTCACTCAAAACTCACCACATGACTCCTCCCTAAATATTATGATGATGCCCAAGTTTTGGTCTCGATCGGAAATGAATAGGTGTACGAAATTGGACAATTCAAGTTCAAAGGCAGTTCGTGCTTTATTGGAGTGGTTGGTGTATTCCGTTGTTCTAGCGATTGGATTTCACTCAAAACTCATGAAATGACTCCTCCCACCATATTATGATGATGCCCAAGTTTTGGGCTCGATCGGTAATCAATAGGTGTACGAAATTGGACACTTCAAGTTCAAAGGCAGTTTGTTCCGAATTGGAGTGGTTTGTGTATTCCGTAGGTCTAGCAATTCAATTTCACTCAAAACTCACCACATGACTTCTCCCAATATATTATGATGATGCCCAAGTTTTGGGCTCGATAGGAAATGAATAGGTGTACGAAATTGGACAATTCAAGTTCAAAGGCAGTTCGTGCTTTATTGGAGTGGTTGGTGTATTCCGTAGTTCTAGCGATTGGATTTCACTCAAAACTCATGAAATGACTCCTCCCACCATATTATGATGATGCCCAAGTTTTGGGCTCGATCGGTAATCAATAGGTGTACGAAATTGGACACTTCAAGTTCAAAGGCAGTTTGTTCCGAATTGGAGTGGTTGGTGCATTCCATAGTTCTAGCGATTGGATTTCACTCAAAACTAATCAAATGACTCCTCCCACCATATTATGATGATGCCCAAGTTTTGGGCTCGATCGGAAATCAATAGGTGTACGAAATTGGACACTTCAAGTTCAAACGCAGTTTGTTCCGAATTGGAGTGGTTGGTGTATTCCGTAGTTCTAGCGATTGGATTTCACTCAAAAGTCATGAAATGACTCCTCCCACCATATTATGATGATGCCAAAGTTTTGGGCTCGATCGGAAATCAATAGGTGTACGAAATTGGACAATTCAAGTTTAAAGGCAGTTCGTGCTTTGTTGGAGTGTTTTGTGTATTCCGTAGTGTTGCGTAGATTCAGTTGCACCAAAATGGATTTAGATGCATCCTCAACTTGTGATACTCGCAAGTGCACGAGCCGTTCAGTAGTATAGCATACGTAAGTGCGAGGTCGATTCCACAGGGATTGGTGATTGAATGATCCGATTCAATTTTCCTACACAAAACAAAAATGAAAACAAAAGAAACAAAACCAGAAGAAAGAATGTACATTACAAGAAAAATAAATTACAACTAAGAAAACATTAAGGAAACTAAGAGAACTTTGAGGAAGAAAGGAAGTGTTTGAGAACTTTGAGGATTTGGAAGATGTTTGAGAGATTTGGAGAATTTTGGAAGAGTAAGGAAAATGGTGTTTGGGAACTTTGTGGAATTGGAAGAGAGTGTTTGGGAACATGGGGAATTTGGAAGAGAATGTGTTTGAGGACTTTGAGAATTTTGGAAGAGAAGAGAGATGTGTTTGAGAACTTTGAGAATTTGATGAAGGAATGGGAGAAGTGTTTGGAGAGTTTAGAAGAAGCGAAGGTGTTTGGGAAGTGTTTGAAGACTTTTGGAAGAAAATGTGTTTGAGAGCTTTGAGGATTTTGGAAGAGAAGAGACATGTGTTTGAGGAATTGGAGAATGTTTGGAAGAGAATGTGTTTAAGAAGTGTTTCAAGAACATGGAGACTTTTGAAGAGAATAGAGAAATGTTTGGGAAGTGTTTGAAGATTTAGTAAAAAGATCATATTACAACAATTGAGAACTACAAAGGGAAACTAAAAGAATTTGAGGGAGATAAGGGAAGGGAGCTCTAGAGAAGTGCTTGAGAGCTCCCCCCCTTGGGGTGTGTTTACAAGCTTAGAGAACTTCCCTATTTATAGGCCTAGGTGAAGTGAAAATCTGAATTATACAATAGAGTTCACTAACTACACTCACTTCACCAACTTACAACACTTAATTCACCTAACACACTATTGCATTTGAAAACAATTCCTCTTGTCTTTAGGCTTAGTGTTGCAGCTCCCACTTCATCATCTTTTGGCTGCTGCAAAATTCCACTCAACAATAGGTATTGAATATGATTCACCAAACTTTCCCACAATCAACAACACTTCATCATGCATATGTCATGCATGACAATGCATTGCAGCCAGCTTGTGGGCTCGTTTTGGGCTTGTTCATCCAATCTGAAAAATCTGCAAAAATATGGATCTTCAAGCTCTGTGTCTTATCTTTCCAAGCATATGCAGCCCAGCTCAAGGAAAAATCGGAAAGGCCTTCAAATGTGATTTTTGGCCCAGTAATGCAGATGCTGCTGAATTTGACCTTAAGTTGCCAAAACATGTATAACTTTCTCTAGAAGACTCGGAATCATGAACCGTAAAATTCTACAGAAACTAGACTTACGTATCTTTCCAATGATATATGGCTCATCATCTGGTTCTTCTTGAGTAAGTACAGTCCAACCCGTGAAGTTGACGGATCTGCAGACACTGTTTTGAGCTAATTTGTCTCCAAAATGCATTTATTGAGTCTCAAACTTAAAACACTGAAACAAACACAAAACAAATTAAAAGCACAAGTTTGACTCAAAAACATAACCAAATCATAAGCTAAAAGGGTACAAAATGATATGTAATTTATGCACCGATCACGTAGTTCTAGCAATTGAATTTCACTCAAAACTCATGCAATGACTCCTCCCACCATATTATGATGATGCCCAAGTTTTGGGCTCGATCGGAAATCAATAGGTGTACGAAATTGGACACTTCAAGTTCAAAGGCAGTTTGTTCCGAATTGGAGTGGTTGGTGTATTCCGTAGTTCTAGCGATTGGATTTCACTCAAAACTAATCAAATGACTCCTCCCACCATATTATGATGATGCCCAAGTTTTGGGCTCGAACGGAAATCAATAGGTGTACGAAATTGGACACTTCAAGTTCGAAGGCAGTTTGTTCCGAATTGGAGCGGTTGGTGTATTCCGTAGTTCTAGCGATTGGATTTCACTCAAAACTCACCACATGACTCCTCCCACCATATTATGATGATGTCCAAGTTTTGGGCTCGATCGGAAATCAATAGGTGTACGAAATTGAACACTTCAAGTTCAAAGGAAGTTTGTTCCGAATTGGAGTGGTAGGTGTATTCCGTAGTTCTAGTGATTGGATTTCACTTAAAACTCATGAAATGACTCCTCCCACCATATTATGATGATGCCCCAGTTTTGGGCTCGATCGGAAATCAATAGGTGTACGAAATTGGACACTTCAAGTTCAAAGGCAGTTTGTTCCGAATTGGAGTGGTAGGTGTATTCCGTAGTTCTAGCAATTGGATTTCACTCAAAACTCATGAAATGACTCCTCCCACCATATTATGATGATGCCCAAGTTTTGGGCTCGATTCGAAATCAATAGGTGTACGAAATTGGACACTTCAAGTTCAAAGGCAGTTTGTTCCGAATTGGAGTGGTAGGTGTATTCCGTAGTTCTAGCAATTGGATTTCACTCAAAACTCATGAAATGACTCCTCCCACCATATTATGATGATGCCCAAGTCTTGGGCTCGATCGGAAATCAATAGGGGTACGAAATTGGACTCTTCAAGTTCAAAGGCAGTTCGTTCCGAATTGGAGTAGTTTGTGTATTCCGTAGTTCTAGCAATTCGATTTCACTCAAAACTCACCACATGACTCCTCCCAAAATATTATTACGATGCCCAAGTTTTGGGCTCGATCGGAAATGAATAGGTGTACGAAATTGGACAATTCAAGTTCAAAGGCAGTTCGTTCTTTATTGGAGTGGTAGGTGTATTCCGTAGTTCTAGCGATTGGATTTCACTCAAAACTCATGAAATGACTCCTCCCACCATATTATGATGATGACCAAGTTTTGGGCTCGATCTGAAATCAATAGGTGTACGAAACTGGACACTTCAAGTTCTAAGGCAGTTTGTTCCGAATTGGAGTGGTTGGTGTATTCCGTAGTTCTAGCGATTGGATTTCACTCAAAACTCACCACATGACCCCTCCCACCATATTATGATGATGCCAAAGTTTTGGGATCGATCGGAAATCAATAGGTGTACGAAATTGGACAATTCAAGTTCAAAGGCAGTTCGTGCTTTATTGGAGTGTTTCATGTATTCCGTAGTTCTAGTAATTGAATTTCACTCAAAACTAATCAAAAGACTCCTCCCACCATATTATGATGATGCCCAAGTTTTGGGCTCGATCGGAAATCAATAGGAGTACGAAATTGGACACTTCAAGTTCGAAGGCAGTTTGTTCCGAATTGGAGTGGTTGGTGTATTCCGTAGTTATAGCAATTGGATTTCACTCAAAACTCATGAAATGACTCCTCCCACCATATTATTATGATGCCCAAGTTTTGGGCTCGATCGGAAATCAGTAGGGGCACGAAATTGGACACTTCAAGTTCAGAGGCAGTTTGTTCCGAATTGGGGTGGTTTGTGTATTCTGTAGTTCTTGCAATTCGATTTCACTCAAAACTCACCACATGACTCCTCCCAAAATATTATTACGATGCCCAAGTTTTGGGCTCGATCGGAAATGAATAGGTGTACGAAATTGGACAATTCAAGTTCAAAGGCAGTTTGTTCCGAATTGGAGTGGTAGGTGTATTCCGTAGTTCTAGCGATTGGATTTCACTCAAAACCCACCACATGACTCCTCCCACCATCATATGATGGTGCCAAAGTTTTGGGCTCGATCGGAAATCAATAGGTGTACGAAATTGGACAATTCAAGTTCAATGGCAGTTCGTGCTTTATTGGAGTGTTCGGTGTATTCCGAAGTTCTAGCAATTGGATTTCACGCAAAACTAATCAAATCACCCCTCCCACCATATTATGATGATGCCCAAGTTTTGGGCTCGATCTTAAATCAATAGGTGTACGAAATTGGACACTTCAAGTTCAAAGGCAGTTTGTTCCGAATTGGAGTGGTAGGTGTATTCTGTAGTTCTAGCGTTTGGATTTCACTCAAAACTCCCCACATGACTCCTCCCACCATATTATGATGATGCCAAAGTTTTGGGCTCGATCGGAAATCAATAGGGGTACGAAATTGGACAATTCAAATTCAAAGGCATTTCGTGCTTTATTGGAGTGTTTGGTGTATTCCGTAGTTCTAGAAATTGTATTTCACTCAAAACTCATCAAATGACTCCTCCCACTATATTATGATGAGTCCCAAGTTTTGGGCTCTCTCGGAAATCAATAGGTGTACGAAATTGGACACTTCATGTTCAAAGGCAGTTTGTTCCGAATTGGAGTGGTTGGTGTATTCCATAGTTCTAGCGATTGGATTTAACTCAAAACTCACCACATGACTCCTCCCACCATATTATGATGATGCCAAAGTTTTGGGCTCGATCGGGAATCAATAGGGGTACGAAATTGGACAATTCAAGTTCAAAGGCAGTTCGTGCTTTATTGGAGTGTTTGGTGTATTCCGTAGTTCTAGCAATTGGATTTCACTCAAAACTTATCAAATGACTCCTACCACCATGTTATGGTGATGCCCAAGTTTTGGGATCGATCGGAAATCCATAGGTGTAAGAAATTGGACACTTCAAGTTCAAAGGCAGTTTGTTCCGAATTGGAGTGGTAGGTGTATTCCGTAGTTCTAGCGATTAGATTTCACACAAAACTCATGAAATGACTCCTCCCACCATGTTACGCTGATGCCCAAGTTTTGGGCCCGATCGGAATACAATAGGTGTACGAAATTGGACACTTCAAGTTCAAAGGCAGTTTGTTCCGAATTGTAGTGGTAGGTGTATTCCGTAGTTGTAGCGATTGCATTTCATCCCCGACTCATGAAATGACTCCTCCCACCATATTATGACGATGCCCAAGTCTTGGGCTCGATCGGAAATCAATAGGTGTACGAAATTAGACGCTTCAAGTTCAAAGGCAGTGTGTTCCGAACTGGAGTGGTTGGTGTATTCCGTAGTTCTAGCGATTGGATTTCACTGAAAACTCACCACATGACTCCTCCCCCCATATTATGATGATAACAAAGTTTTGGGCTCGATCGGAAATCAATAGGTGTACGAAATTGGACAATTCAAGTTCAAAGGCAGTTTGTTCTGAATTGGAGTGGTTGGTGTATTCCGTAGTTCTAGCGAATGGATTTCACTCAAAACTCACCACATGACTCCTCCCACCGTATTATGATGATGCCCAAGTTTTGGGATAGATCGGAAATCAATAGGTGTACGAAATTGGACCGTTCAAGTTCAAAGGAAGTTTGTTCCGAATTGGAGTGGTAGGTGTATTCCGTAGTTCTAGCGATTGGATTTCACTCAAAACTCATGAAATGACTCCTCCCACCATATTATGATGATGCCCCAGTTTTGGGCTCGATCGGAAATCAATAGGTGTACGAAATTGGACACTTCAAGTTCAAAGGAAGTTTGTTCCGAATTGGAGTGGTTGGTGTATTCCATAGTTCTAGCGATTGGATTTCACTCAAAACTCACCACATGACTCCTCCCACCATATTATGATGATAACAAAGTTTTGGGCTCGATGGGATATCAATAGGTGTACGAAATTGGACAATTCAAGTTCAGAGGCAGGTCGTGCTTTATTGGAGTGTTTGGTGTATTCCGTAGTTCTAGGGATTGGATTTCACTCAAAACTCATCAAATGACTCCTCCCACCATATTATGATGATGCCCAAGTTTTGGGCTCGGTCGGAAATCATTAGGTGTACGAAATTGGACACTTCAAGTTCAAAGGGAGTTCGTGCTTTATTGGAGTGTTTGGAGTATTCCGTAGTTCTAGCAATTGGATGTTGAGCCTATTTCTAACAACTAAAATGAGTTTTTAAAAATAGCAACTTCATTTCTCGCAAGTGCACGAACCATTTATACGAGGTCGATCCCACGGAGAATGGTAACTTGGTTGCAAGTTAAACTACTTAGAATGCTGGAAAAACAGAAAACAAACAAACAAACAAAGTAACAAATGGAAAGGTCTAGAACAGAATCCTAGCACCACACACGCACTCGAAATGGCTGGTTTTGTTGTTGAAATGGAAACAAGATAATGAAATGGAAGTGCTGGAAAGTAAACAATGGCAGCAATGAACAAGTTGTGAAACAATGATTGAGAAATGTTAGAGCCTTGGAATCCACCTCTAGTCTTCCTGTCCAAGTTATGAATGCATAGAAATTGACTCAAGCTTCATTAACAATAGATTATCGCATACAAGCCTATGGTATCTAGGTGCAGGATGCATGATTCTCCTAAGGCATGTAATTGTGCATGGTATCTACACAACACGTGATCTCTAATATGCAACCTAAGCATGGTATCTACTTAGAATAAAGCATACAAGAGTCATTAAGTTCCTTGAGAATATGATAATCACACAAGTCCTAGAACATGGTATCTGTCCTAGTCAACCTATGGTTATTAACCCCTTGAATGATTCTTAGGCCATTCATGTGTTGCTTGTGAAAGGAGAGTAGAATTGGTGAATTTAAACCCCTTCCCAACCTGTGCTAGATGCATAAAATCCTAGTTAGCTACTCCAAGAAAACATACATCAAGCACATAATAAACTGGAGGTTAACAACTGGATAATGAAAGCAAGGAAATCAATTAACTATGAAATCATCCATAACATTGAATATTCATGACTAGGGCTTCATCCTAAGCCCTAACTAAATGGATTAGTTAAACATGATTATGAATACAGAAAATAAGAAATACATAGATAGAATAAAGAGAATAGAAGAACTAGCTGGTGGCAGCAAGGTAGTTTCCAGGACAGCTCCCAGCTCTCCCTCCTTTGCAGCTAGCTCTCTTCTCTCTTTGTGGTGAATCTGAATGTGTGTATGAGAGTAATGGATGAAGTGAATGTGTCTGTCTCTGCCTCTAGGGATTGATTGTGAATCTCAGGATATGGAAGTGGTATTTATAGGGAGATGGGAGAGATAATTCTGAATTCAATATGGCTAATGCATACAACATTTGTATTTAGATAATCAGAATTGGTTGCTGCACTTCACCAATAAATCCCACCAGCAGCCCTAGCTCATCATCATGTCAGCATGACCAAGCTTCCATCCAGAAACCAATAGCTCATCCTCATGTCAGCATGATGTGTATTTTCATGGGCTCCCGAATTGGGCTTGGCTGAATCAAATGATGACTTTAAGATATCCATTTTGAAGTTCCGAATGTCTCGGATGAAGAAGATAAGTCCGAAATGAACTTCTAACTCAGGCTCCAGTTTTGCACGTTTTTGCACCATTTTGCTTCAAATGCCTCAAGCGGTATTCCTCTCATGCCAATCAGCCCTTAATATGCATGGATTGTATCAAATGTGATATCTTGCTCCCTTAACCTACAGAACACACTAACATAGGTAAGTGACTCGAAATAAAGAGAAACTAAACAACATCACTAAGCAACGAAGGCATGCAAATGTGTGAAATTATGAACTTATCATTGGATTTCACTCAAAACTCATCAAATTACTCCTCCCACCATATTATGATGATGCCCAAGTTTTGGGCTCGATTGGAAATCAATAGGTGTACGAAATTGGACACTTCAAGTTCAAAGGCAGTTTGTTCCAAATTGGAGTGGTTGGTGTATTCCGTAGTTCTAGCGATTGGATTTCGCTCAAAACTCACCACATGACTCCTCCCACCATATTATGATGATGCCCAAGTTTTGGACTCGATCGAAAATCAATAGGTGTATGAAATTGGACACTTCAAGTTCAAAGGCAGTTTGTTCCGAATTGTAGTGGTTGGTGTATTCCGTAGTTCTAGCGATTGGATTTCACTCAAAACTCATGAAATGACTCCTCCCACAATATTATGATGATGCCCGAGTTACGGGCTCGATCAGAAATCAATAGGTGTACGAAATTGGACACTTCAAGTTCAAAGGCAGTTTGTTTCGAATTGTAGTGGTTGGTGCATTCCGTAGTTCTAGCGATTGGATTTCACTCAAAACTCATGAAATGACTCCTCCCACCACATTATGATGATGACCAAGTTTTGGACTCGATCGAAAATCAATAGGTGTATGAAATTGGACACTTCAAGTTCAAAGGCAGTTTGTTCCGAATTGGAGTGGTTGGTGTATTCCGTAGTTCTAGAGATTGGATTTCACTCAAAACTCACCACATGACTCCTCAAACCATATTATGATGATGCCCAAGTTTTGGGCTCGATCGGAAATCAAAAGTTGTACGAAATTGGACACTTCAAGTTCAAAGGCAGTTTGTTGCGAATTGTAGTGGTTGGTGTATTCCGTAGTTCTAGCGATTGGATTTCACTCAAAACTCATGAAATGACTCCTCCCACCATATTATGATGATGCCCGAGTTTTGGGCTCTATCGGAAATCAATGGGTGTACGAAATTGGATACTTCAAGTTCAAAGGAAGTTTGTTCCGAATTGGAGTGGTTGGTGTATTCCGTAGTTTTAGCGATTGGATTTCACTCAAAACTCACCACATGACCCCCTCCCACCATATTATGACGATGCCCAAGTTTTGGGCTCGATCGAAAATCAATAGGTGTATGAAATTGGACACTTCAAGTTCAAAGGCAGTTTGTTCCGAATTGGAGTGTTTGGTGTATTGCGTAGTTCTTGCGATTGGATTTCACCCAAAACTCACCACATGACTCCTCCCACCGTATTATGATGATGCCCAAGTTTTGGGCTCGATCGGAAATCAATAGGTGTACGAAATTAGACACTTCAAGTTCAAAGGCAGTTTGTTCCGAATTGGAGTGGTTGGTGTATTCCGTAGTTCTAGCGATTGGATTTCATTCAAAACTCACGAAATGACTCCTCCCACCATATTATGATGATGCCCAAGTTTTGGGCTCGATCGGAAATCAATAGGTGTACGAAATTAGACACTTCAAGTTCAAAGGCAGTTTGTTCCGAATTGGAGTGGTTGGTGTATTCCGTAGTTCTAGCAATTGGATTTCACTCAAAACTCATCAAATGACTCCTCCCACTATATTATGATGATGCCCAAGTTTTGGGCTCGATCGGAAATCAATAGGTGTACGAAATTAGACACTTCAAGTTCGAAGGCAGTTTGTTCCGAATTGGAGTGGTTAGTGTATTCCGTAGTTCTAGCGATTGGATTTCACTCAAAACTCATGAAATGACTCCTCCCACCATATTATGATGATGCCCAAGTTTTGGACCCGATCGGAAATCAATAGGTGTACGAAACTGGACACTTCAAGTTCAGAGGCAGTTTGTTCCGAATTGGAGTGGTTGGTGTATTCCGTAGTTCGAGCGATTGGATTTCACTAAAAACTCACCACATGACTCCTCCCACGATATTATGGTGATGCCCAAGTTTTGGGCTCGATCAGAAATCAATAGGTGTACGAAATTGGACACTTCAAGTTCAAAGGCGGTTCGTGCTTTATTGGAGTGTTTGGTGTATTCCGTAGTTCTAGCAATTGGATTTCACTCAAAACTCATCAAATGACTCCTCCCACCGTATTATGATGATGCCCAAGTTTTGGGCGCGATCGGAAATCATTAGGTGTACGAAATTGGACACTTCAAGTTCAAAGGCAGTTCGTGCTTTATTGGAGTGTTTTGTGTATTCCGTAGTTCTAGCAATTGGATTTCACTCAAAACTCATCAAATGACTCGTCCCACCGTATTATGATGATCCCCATGTTTTGGGGTCGATCGGAAATCAATAGGTGTACGAAATTGGACAATTCAAGTTCAAAGGCAGTTCTTGCTTTATTGGAGTGTTTGGAGTATTCCATAGTTCTAGCAATTGGATATCTCTCAAAACTCATCAAATGACTCCTCCCACCATATTATGATGATGCCCAAGTTTTGGGCTCGATCGGAAATCAATAGGTGTACGAAATTGGACAATTCAAGCTCAAAGGCAGTTCGTGCTTTATTGGAGTGTTTGGTGTATTCCGTAGTTCTAGCGATTGGATTTCACTTAAAACTCATCAAATGACTCCTGCCACCATATTATGATGATGCCCAAGTTTTGGCCTCCGTCGGAAATCAATAGGTGTACAAAATTGGACAATTCAATTTCAAAGGCAGTTCGTGCCTTATTGGAGTGCATGGTACATTTCGTACTTCTAGCTATTGGATTTCACTCAAAACTCACCGCATGACTCCTCCCACCATATTGTGATGATGCCCAAATTTTGGGCTCGATCGGAAATCAATAGGTGTACGAAATCGGACAATTCAAGCTCAAATGCAGTTCGTGCTTTATTGGAGTGTTTGGTGTATTCCGTAGTTCTAGTGGTTGGATTTCACTCAAAACTCATCAAATGACTCCTCCCACCATATTATGATGATGCCCAAGTTTTGGGCTCGATCGGAAATCAATAGGTGTACGAAATTGGACAATTCAAGCTCAAAGGCAGTTCGTGCTTTATTGGAGTGTTTGGTGTATTCCGTAGTTCTAGTGGTTGGATTTCACTCAAAACTCATCAAATGACTCCTCCCACCATATTATGATGATGCCCAAGTTTTGGCCTCGGTCGGAAATCAATAGGTGTACGAAATCGGACAATTCAAGCTCAAATGCAGTTCGTGCTTTATTGGAGTGTTTGGTGTATTCCGTAGTTCTAGTGGTTGGATTTCACTCAAAACTCATCAAATGACTCCTCCCACCATATTATGATGATGCCCAAGTTTTGGGCTCGATCGGAAATCAATAGGTGTACGAAATTGGACAATTCAAGCTCAAAGGCAGTTCGTGCTTTATTGGAGTGTTTGGTGTATTCCGTAGTTCTAGTGGTTGGATTTCACTCAAAACTCATCAAATGACTCCTCCCACCATATTATGATGATGCCCAAGTTTTGGCCTCGGTCGGAAATCAATAGGTGTACGAAATCGGACAATTCAAGCTCAAATGCAGTTCGTGCTTTATTGGAGTGTTTGGTGTATTCCGTAGTTCTAGTGGTTGGATTTCACTCAAAACTCATCAAATGACTCCTCCCACCGTATTATGCTGATGCCCAAATTTTGGGCTCGATCGGAAATGAATGGGTGTACGAAAGTGAACAATTCAAGTTCAAAGGCAGTTTGTTCCGAATTGGAGTGGTTGGTGTATTCCGTAATTCTAGTGATTGGATGATAAGTTCATAATTTCACACATTTGCATGCCTTCGTTACTTATTAATTTTGTTTAGTTTCTCTTTATTTCGAGTCACTTATCTATGTTTGTGTGTTCTGTAGGTTATGGGAGCAAGAGATCACATTTGCTACAATCCATGCACATTAAGGGCTGATTGGCATGAGAGGAATACACTTGAGGCATTTGAAGCAAAATGGTGCAAAAATGTGCAAAAACTGGAAACTGAGTTAGAAGTTCATTTCGGACTTATCTTCTTCATCCGAGCTTGGATTGGGCCAATGTTTGTGTGGTTGGATCAGTGACATTCTGAACTTAAAAATGGACATCTTCAAGTCATCTTTTCATTCAGCCAAGCCCAATTCGTGAGCCCATGAATATACACATCATGCTGACATGAGGATGAGCTGATGGATGCTTGGTCATGCTGACATAATGATGAGCTAGGGCTGCTGGTGGGATTTATTGGTGAAGTGCAGCAACCAATTCTGATTATCTAAATACAAGTGTTGTATGCATTAGCCATATTGAATTCAGATTTATCTCTACCCTCTCCCTACAAATACCACTTCCATTCCACATTCAAGACATTGAGCGAGACATTCAGATTCAGACACACATTCACTTCATCCATTACTCCCATACACACATTCAGATTCACCACAAAGAGAGAGGAGAGCTAGCTGCAAAGGAGGGAAAGATGGGAGCTGTCCTGGAAACTACCTTGCTGCCACCAGCTAGTTCTTCTATTCTCTTTACTCTATCTATGTATTTCTTATTTTCTGTATTCATAATTATGTTTAACTAATCCATTTAGTTAGGGCTTAGGATGAAGCCCTAGTCATGAATATTCAATGTTATGGATGATTTCATAGTTAATTGATTTCCTTGCTTTCATTATCAAGTTGTTAACCTTCATTTTATTATGTGCTTGATGTATGTTTTCTTGGAGTAGCTAACTAGGATTTTATGCATCTAGCACAGGTTGGGAAGGGGTTTAGATTCACCAATTCTACTCTCCTTTCACAAGCAACACATGAATGGCCTAAGAATCATTCAAGGGGTTATTAACCATAGGTTGACTAGGACAGATACCATGTTCTAGGACTTGTGTGATTATCATATTCTAAAGGAACTTAATGACTCTTGTATGCTTTATTCTAAGTAGATACCATGCTTAGGTTGCATATAAGGGATCACGTGTTGTGTAGATACCATGCACAATCACATGCCTTAGGAGAATCATGCATCCTGCACCTAGATACCATAGGCTTGTATGCGATAATCTATTGTTAATGAAGCTTGAGACAATTTCTATGCATTCATAACTTGGATAGGAAGACTAGAGGTGGATTCCAAGGCTCTAACACTTCCCAATCATTGTTTCACAACTTGTTGATTACTGCCATTGTTTACTTTCCAGCACTTCCATTTCATTCCATGTTTTCATTTCAACAACAAAACCCCCCATTTCGAGTGCGTGTGTCGTGCTAGGATTCTGTCCCAGACCTTGCCATTTGTTAGTTTGTTTGTTTCCCTGTTTTCTGTTTTTCCAGCATTCTAAGTAATTTAACTTGCAACCAAGTTACCATTCTCCGTGGGATCGACCTCGTATTTACATAAGCTATACTATAAATGGTTCGTGCACTTGCGAGAATTGAAGTTGCTATTTTTAATAACTCATTTTAGTTGTTAGGAATAGGCTCAACATTGGATTTCACTCAAAACTCACCACATGACTCCTCCCAACATATTATGATGATGCCCAAGTTTTGGGCTCGATCGGAAATCAGTAGGTGTACGAAATTGGACAACTCAAGTTCAAAGGCAGTTCGTGCCATATTGGAGTGTTTGGTGTATTCCGTAGTTCTAGCGATTGGATTTCACTCGAAACTCACCACATGACTCCTCCCACCATATTATGATGATGCCCAAGTTTTGGGCTCGATCGGAAATCAATAGGTGTACGAAACTAGACAATTCAAGTTCAAAGGAAGTTCGTGCCTTATTGCAGTGGTTGGTGTATTTCGTAGTTCTAGTGATTGGATTTCATTCAAAACTCCCCAAATGACTCGTCCCAACATATTATGATGATGCCCAAGTTTTCGGCTCGATCGGAAATCAATAGGTGTACGAAACTGGACAATTCAAGTTCAAAGGAAGTTCGTGCCTTATTGGAGTGGTTGGTGTATTTCATAGTTCTAGCGATTGGATTTCAATCAAAACTCCCCGAATGACTCCTCCCAACATATTATGATGATGCCCAAGTTTTCGACTCGATCGGAAATCAGTAGGTGTACGAAATTGGACACTTCAAGTTCTAAGGCAGTTCGTGCCTTTTTGGAGTGGTTGGTGTATTTCGTAGTTCTAGCGATTGGATTTCACTCAAAACTCACCACATGACTCCTCCCACCATATTATGATGATGCCCAAGTTTTGGGCTCGATCGGAAATCAATAGGTGTACGAAATTGGACACTTCAAGTTCAAAGGCAGTTTGTTCTGAATTGGAGTGGTTGGTGTATTACGTAGTTCTAGCAATTGGATTTCACTCAAAACTCACCACATGACTCCTCCCTCCCCATTATGGTGATGCCCAAGTTTTGGGCTCGATCGGAAATCAATAGGTGTACGAAATTGGACACTTCAAGTTCAAAGGCAGTTTGTTCCGAATTGGAGTGGTTTGTGTATTCCGTAGTTCTAGGGATTGGATTTCACCCAAAACTCTCCACATGACTCCTCCCACCATATTATGATGATGCCCAAGTTTTGGGCTCGATCGGAAATCAATAGTTGTACGAAATTGGCACTTCAAGTTCAAAGGCAGTCTGTTCCGAATGGGAGTGGTTGGTGTATTCCGTAGTTCTAGTGATTGGATTTCACTCAAAACTCACCACATGACTGCTCCCTCCACATTATAGTGATGCCCAAGTTTTGGGCTCGATCGGAAATCAATAGGTGTACGGAATTGGACAATTCAAGTTCAAAGGCAGTTCGTGCCTTATTTGAGTGATTGGTTCATTTCGTCGTTCTAGTAATTGGATTTCACTCAAAACTCTCCACATGACTCCTCCCACCATATTATGAAGATGCCAAAGTTTTGGGCTCGATCGGAAATCAGTAGGTGTACGAAATTGGACAATTCAAGTTCAATGGCAGTTCGTGCTTTGTTGGAGTGTTTGGTATATTCCGTAGTTCTAGCGATTGGATTTCACTCGAAACTCTCCACATGACTCCTCTCACCAAATTAGGACGATGCCAAAGTTTTGGGCTCGATCGCAAATCAATAGGTGTACGAAATTGGACACTTCAAGTTCAAAGGCAGTTTGTTCCGAATTGGAGTGGTTGGTGTATTCCGTAGTTCTAGCGATTGGATTTCACCCAAAATTCTTCACATGACTCCTCCCACCATATTATGATGATGCCCAAGTTTTGGGCTCGATCGGAAATCAATAGGTGTACGAAATTGGACAATTCAAGTTCAAAGGCAGTTCGTGCCATATTGGAGTGGTTGGTACATTTCGTAGTTCTAGCGATTGGATTTCCCTCAAAACTCACCAAATGACTCGTCCCAACATATTATGATGATTCCCAAGTTTTGGGCTCGATCGAAAATCAATAGGTGTACGAAATTGGACACTTCAAGTTCAAAGGCAGTTTGTGCTTTATTGAAGTGTTTGATGTATTCCGCAGTTCTAGCGATTGGATTTCCCTCAAAACTCACCAAATGACTCCTCCCACCATATTATGATTATGCCTAAGTTTTGGGCTCGATCGGAAATCAACAGGTGTTCGAAATTGGACAATTCAAGTTCAAAGGCAGTTCGTGCTTTATTGGAGTGTTTGGTGTATTCCGTAGTTCTAACGATTGGATTTCACCCAAAACTCACCACATAACTCCTCCCTCCACATTATGGTGATGCCCAAGTTTTGGGCTCGATCAGAAATCAATAGGTGTACCAAATTGGACAATTCAAGTTCAAAGGCAGTTCGTGCCTTTTTTGAGTGGTTGGTACATTTCTTAGTTCTAGCTATTGGATTTCACTTAAAACTCACCAAAAGACTCCTCCCAACATATTATGATGATTCCCAAGTTTTGGGCTCGATCGGAAATCAAAAGGTGTACGAAATTGGACATTTCAAGTTCAAAGGCAATTTGTTCCGAATTGGAGTGGTTGGTGTATTCCGTAGTTCTAGCGATTGAATTTCACCCAAAACTCTTCACATGACTCCTCCCACGATATTATGATGATGCCCAACATTTGGGCTTGATCGGAAATCAGTAGGTGTACGAAATTGGACAATTCAAGTTCAAAGGCAGTTCGTGCCATATTGGAGTGGTTGGTACATTTCGTAGTTCTAGCGATTGGATTTCACTCAAAACTCACCAAATGACTCGTCCCAACAGATTATGATTATTCCCAAGTTTTGGGCTCAATCGAAAATGAATAGGTGTACGAAATTGGACACTTCAAGTTCGGAGGCAATTTGTTCCGAATTGGAGTGGTTGGTGTATTCCGTAGTTCTAGCGATTGGATTTCACCCAAAACTCTTCACATGACTCCTCCCACCATATTATGATGATGCCCAAGTTTTGGGATCTATCGGAAATCAATAGGTGTACGAAATTGGACACTTCAAGTTCAAAGGCAGTTTGTGCTTTATTGAAGTGTTTGATGTATTCCGTAGTTCTAGCGATTGGATTTCCCTCAAAACTCACCAAATGACTCGTCCCAACATATTATGATTATGCCCAAGTTTTGGGCTCGATCGTAAATCAAAAGGTGTACGAAATTGGACACTTCAAGTTCAAAGGCAATTTGTTCCGAATTGGAGTGGTTGGTGTATTCCGTAGTTCTAGCGATTGGATTTCACCCAAAACTCTTCACATGACTCCTCCCACCATATTATGATGATGCCCAAGTTTTGGGGTCGACCGGAAATCAATAGGTGTACGAAATTGGACAATTTAAGTTCAAAGGAAGTTCGTGCCGTATTGGAGTGGTCGGTGTATTCCGTTGTTCTAGCGATTGGATTTCACCCAAAACTCTCCACGTAACTGCTCCCACCGTATTATGTTGGTGCCCAAGTTTTGGGCTCGATCGGAAATCAATAGGTGTACGAAATTGGACAATTCAAGTTCGAAGGCAGTTCGTGCCTTATTTGAGTAGTTGGTACATTTCGTAGTTCTAGTAATTGGATTTCAATCAAAACTCACCACATGACTCCTCCCACCATATTATGATGATGCCAAAGTTTTGGGCTCGATCGGAAATCAACAGGTGTACGAAATTGGACAATTCAAGTTCAATGGCAGTTCGTGCTTTGTTGGAGTGATTGGTGTATTCCGTAGTTCTAGCGATTGGATTTCACTCAAAACTCTCCACATGACTCCTCTCACCATATTAGGATGATGCCAAAGTTTTGGGCTCGATCGCAAGTCAATAGGTGTACGAAATTGGACACTTCAAGTTCAAAGGCAGTTTGTTCCGAATTGGAGTGGTTGGTGTATTCCGTAGTTCTAGCGATTGGATTTCACCCAAAACTCTTCACATGACTCCTCCCACGATATTATGATGATGCCCAAGTTTTGGGCTTGATCGGAAATCAATAGGTGTACGAAATTGGACAATTCAAGTTCAAAGGCAGTTCGTGCCATATTGGAGTGCTTGGTACATTTCGTAGTTCTAGCGATTCGATTTCACCCAAAACTCTTCACATGACTCCTCCCACCATATTATGATGATGCCCAAGTTTTGGGCTCGATCGGAAATCAATAGGTGTACGAAATTGGACAATTCAAGCTCATAAGCAGTTCGTGCTTTATTGGAGTGTTTGGTGTATTCCGTAGTTCTAGCGATTGGATTTCCCTCAAAACTCACCAAATGACTCCTCCCACCATATTATGATTATGCCCAAGTTTTGGGCTCGATCGGAAATCAATAGGTGTAGGAAATTGGACGATTCAAGTACAAAGGCAGTTCGTGCTTTATTGGAGTGTTTGATGTATTCCGTAGTTCTAGCGATTGGATTACACTCGAAACTCACCACATGACCCCTCCCACCATATTATGATGATGCCAAACTTTTGGGCTCGATCGGAAATCAGTAGGTGTACGAAATTGGACAATTCAAGTTCAATGGTAGTTCGTGCTTTGTTGGAGTGTTTGGTGTATTCCGTAGTTCTAGCGATTGGATTACACTCGAAACTCACCACATGACTCCTCCCACCATATTATGATGATGCCAAAGTTTTGGGCTCGATCGGAAATCAATAGGTGTACGAAATTGGACAATTCAAGTTCAAAGGCAGTTCGTGCCATATTGGAGTGGTTGGTACATTTCGTAGTTCTAGCGATTGGATTTCACTCAAAACTCACCAAATGACTCGTCCCAACATATTATGATGATTCCCAAGTTTTGGGCACGATCGGAAATGAATAGGTGTACGAAATTGGACACCTCAAGTTCGGAGGCATTTTGTTCCGAATTGGAGTGGTTGGTGTATTCCGTAGTTCTAGCAATTGGATTTCACTCAAAACTCATCAAATGACTCCTCCCTCCATATTATGATGATGCCCAAGTTTTGGGCTCAATCGGAAATCTATAGGTGTACGAAATTGGACACTTCAAGTTCAAAGGCAGTTTGTTCTGAATTGGAATTGTTGGAGTATTCCGTAGTTCTAGCGTTTGGATTTCACTCAAAACTCATCAAATGACTCCTCCCACCGTATTATGATGATGCCCAAGTTTTGGGCTCGATCGGAAATCAATAGGTGTTCGAAATTGGACACTTCAAGTTCAAAGGCAGTTCGTGCTTTATTGGAGTGGTTGGTGTATTCCGTAGTTCTAGCGATTGGCTTTCACTCAAAACTCACCACATGACTCCTCCCACCATATTATGATGATGCCCAAGTTTTGGGCTCGATCGGAAATCAATAGGTGTACGAAATTGAACACTTCAAGTTGAAAGGCAGTTTGTTCCGAATTGGAGTGGCGGGTGTATTCCGTAGTTCTAGCATTTGGATTTCACCCAAAACTCCTCACATGACTCCTCCCACCATATTATGATGATGCCCAAGTTTTGGGCTTGATCGGAAATCAATAGGTGTACGAAATTGGACAATTCAAGTTCAAAGGCAGTTTGTTCTGAATTGGAGTGGTTGGTGTATTCCGTAGTTCAAGCAATTGGATTTCACTCAAAACTCATCAAATGACTCCTGCCACCATATTATGATGATGCGAAGGTTTTGGGCTCGATCGGAAATCCATAGGTGTACGAAATTGGACAATTCAAGTTCAAAGGCAGTTCGTGCCATATTGGAGTGGTTGGTACATTTCGTAGTTCTAGCGATTGGATTACACTCAAAACTCACCACATGACTCCTCCCACCATATTATGATGATGCCAAGGTTTTGGGCTCGATCGGAAATCAATAGGTGTACGAAATTGGACAATTCAAGTTCAAAGGCAGTTCGTTCCATATTGGAGTGGTTGGTACATTTCGTAGTTCTAGCGATTGGATTACACTCAAAACTCTCCACATGACTCCTCCCACCATATTATGATGATGCCAAACTTTTGGGCTCGATCGGAAATCAATAGGTGTACGAAATTGGAGAATTCAAGTTCAATGGCAGTTCGTGCTTTGTTGGAGTGTTTGGTGTATTCCGTAGTTCTAGCGATTGGATTACACTCGAAACTCACCACATGACTCCTCCCACCATATTATGATGATTCCCAAGTTTTGGGCTCGATCGGAAATCAATAGGTGTACGAAATTGGACACTTCAAGTTCAAAGGCAGTTTGTTCCGAATTGGAGTGGTTGGTGTATTCCGTAGTTCTAACGATTGGATTTAACCCAAAACTCTCCACATGACTCCTCCCCCCATATTTTGATGACGCCCAAGTTTTGGGCTCGATCGGAAATCAATAGGTGTACGAAATTGGACACTTCAAGTTCAAAGGCAGTTTGTTCCGAATTGGAGTGGTTGGTACATTTCGAAGTTCTAGCAATTGGATTTCACTCTAAACTCACCAAAAGACTCCTCCCAACATATTATGATGATTCCCAAGTTTTGGGCTCGATCGGAAATCAATAGGTGCAAGAGATTGGACACTTCAAGTTCAAAGGCAGTTTGTTCCGAAGTGGAGATGTTGGTGTATCAGTAGTTCTGGCGATTGGATTTCACTCAAAACTCACCACATGACTCCTCCCACCATATTATGATGATGCCCAAGTTTTGGGCTCGATCGGAAGTCAATAGGTGTACGAAATAGGACAATTCATGTTCTAATGCAGATCGTGCTTTATTGGAGTGTTCGGTGTATTCCGTAGTTCTAGCAATTAGATTTCAGTCAAAACTCAGCAAAAGAATCCTCCCAACACATTGTGATGATTCCCAAGCTTTGGGTTCAATCGGAAATCAATAGGTGTACGAAATCGGACACTTGAAGTTCAATGGCAGTTTGTTCCGAATTGGAGTGGTTGGTGTATTCCGTAGTTCTAGCGATTGGATTTCACTCAAAACTCACCACATGACTCCTCCCACCATATTATGATGATGCCAATGTTTTGGGCTCGATCGGAAATCAATAGGTGTACGAAATTGGACACTTCAAGTTCAAAGGCAGTTTGTTCCGAATTGGAGTGGTTGGTGTATTCCGTAGTTCTAGCGATTGCATTTCACTCAAAACTCACCACATGACACCTCCCACCATATTATGTTGATGCCCAAGTTTTGGGTTCGATCGGAAATCAATAGGTGTACGAAATTGGATACTTCAAGTTCAAAGGCAGTTTGTTCTGAATTGGAGTGGTTGGTGCATTCCATAGTTCTGGCGATTGTATTTCACTCAAAATTCTCCACATGACTACTCCCACTATATTATGATGATGCCCAAGTTTTGGGCTCGTTCGGAGATCAATAGGTGTACGAAATTGGACTTTTCAAGTTCAAAGGCAGTTTGTTCCGAATTGGAGTGATTGGTGTATTCCGTAGTTCTAGCGATTGGATTGCACTAAAAACTCAACACATGACTCCTCCCACCATATTATGATGATGCCCAAGTTTTGGGCTCGATCGAAAATCAATAGGTGTACGAAATTGGACAATTCAAGTTCAAAGGCAGTTCGTGCCTTATTGGAGTGGTTGGTACATTTCGTAGTTCTAGTGATTGGATTTCACTCAAAACTCACCAAATGACTCCTCCCACCATATTATGATGATGCCCAAGTTTTGGGCTCGATCGGAAATCAATTGGTGTACGAAATTGGACACTTCAAGTTTAAAGGCAGTTTTTTCCGAATTGGAGTGGTTGGTGTATTTCGTAGTTCTAGCGATTGGATTTCACTGAAAACTCTCCACATGACTCCTCCCTCTGTATTATGATGATGGCCAAGTTTTGGGCTAGATCGGAAATCAATAGGTGTAGGAAATTGGACACTTCATGTTCAAAGGCAGTTTGTTCTGAATTGGAATGGTTGGTGTATTCCGTAGTTCTAGCGGTTGGATTTCACCCAAAACTCTCCACAAGACTCCTCCCACCATATTATGATGATGCCCAAGTCTTTGGCTCAATCGGAAATCAATAGGTGTACGAATTGGACAATTCAAGTTCAAAGGCAGTTCGTGCCTTATTGGAGTGGTTGGTGTATTTCGTAGTTCTAGCGATTGGATTTCACTCAAAACTCACCAAATGACTCCTCAAAGCATATTATGATGATGCCCAAGTTTTGAGCTCGAACGGAAATCGATAGGTGTACGAAATTGGACAATTCATGTTCATAGACAGTTCGTGCCTTATTGGAATGGTTGGTACACTTCGTAGTTCTAGTGATTGGATTTCACTCAAAACTCACCAAATGACTCCTCCCAACATATTAAGATGAGGGGGCTTCTCCAATGCGAACTCTAAGATGCGGATTGGTTGCGAACTTTTGTTTTTAACCGTTGGATGAAGAGCGAAAAGAAAGAAAATAAAGCCACACAAGCCATCCAACGGTTAAAAACAAAAGTTCGCAACCAATCCGCATCTTAGAGTTCGCATTGGAGAAGGTCCCATTATGATGATGATTCCCAATTGGTGTACGGAATTGGACACTTCAAGTTCAAAGGCAGTTTGTTCCGAATTGGAGTGGTTGGTGTATTCCGTAGTTCTAGCGATTGGATTTCACTCAAAACTCACGACATGACTCCTCCCACCATATTATGATGGTGCCCAAGTTTTGGGCCCGATCGGAAATCAATAGGTGTACGAAATTGGACACTTCAAGTTCAAAGGCAGTTTGTTCCGAATTGGAGTGATTGGTGTATTCCGTATTTCTAGCAGTTGGATTTCACTCAAAACTCACCACGTGACTCCTCCCACCATATTATGATGACGCCCAAGTTTTGGGCTCTATCGGAAATCAATAGGTGTACGAAATTGGACAATTCAAGTTCAAAGGCAGTTCGTGCTTTATTGGAGTGTTTGGTGTATTAAGTAGTTCTAGCGATTGGATTTCACTCAACACTCTCCACATGACTCCTCTCAGCATATTAGGATGATGCCAAAGTTTTGGGCTCGATCGGAAATCAATAGGTGTACGAAATTGGACACTTCAAGTTGAAAGGCAGTTTGTTCCAAATTGGAGTGGTTGGTGTCTTCCGTAGTTCTAGCAATTGGATTTCACCCAAAACTCTTCACACGACTCCTCCCACCATATTATGATGATGCCCAAGTTTTGGGCTTGATCGGAAATCAATAGGTGTACGAAATTGGACAATTCAAGTTCAAAGGCAGTTTGTCCTGAATTGGAGTGGTTGGTGTATTCCGTAGTTCTAGCGATTGGATTTCACTCAAAACTCATAAAATGACTCCTTCCACCGTATTATGATGATGCCCAAGTTTTGGGCTCGATCGGAACTCAATAGGTGTAGGAAATTGGACACTTCAAGTTCAAAGGCAGTTTGTTCTGAATTGGAGTTGTTGGAGTATTCCGTAGTTCTAGCGTTTGGATTTCACTCAAAACTCATCAAATGACTCCTCCCACCGTATTATGATGATGCCCAAGTCAGTCAATAGGTGTATGAAGTTGGACACTTCAAGTTCAAAGGCAGTTCGTGGATTATTGGAATGGTTGGGGTATTCCGTAGTTCTAGCGATTGGCTTTCACTCAAAACTCACCACATGACTCCTCCCACCATATGATGATGATGGCCAAGTTTTGGGCTCGATCGGAAATCAATAGGTGTACGAAATTGGACACTTCAAGTTCAAAGGCAGTTTGTTCCGAATTGGAGTGGTTGGTGTATTTCGTAGTTCTAGCGATTGGATTTCACCCAAAACTCTCCACATGACTCCTCCCACTATATTATGATGATGGGCAAGTTTTGGGCTCGATCGCAAATCAATAGGTGTACGAAATTGGACAATTCAAGTTCGAAGGGAGTTTGTTCTGAATTGGAGTGGTTGGTGTATTCCGCAGTTCTAGCGTTTGGATTTCACTCAAAACTCATCAAATGACTCCTCCCACCAAATTGTGATCATGCCCAAGTTTTGGGCTCGATCGGAAATCAATAGGCGTACGAAATTGGACAATTCATGTTCAAAGGCAGTTCGTGCCATATTGGAGTGGTTGGTACATTTCGTAGTTCTAGCGATTGGATTTCAATCAAAACTCACCAAATGACTCGTCCAAACATATTATGATGATTCCCAAGTATTGGGCTCGATCGGGAATGAATAGGTTTACGAAATTGGACACTTCAATTTCGAAGGCAGTTTGTTCCGAATTGGAGTGGTAGGTGTATTCCGTAGTTCTAGTGATTGGATTTCACTCAAAACTCACCAAATGACTCCTCCCACCATATTATGATGATGCCCAAGTTTTAGGCTCGATCGGAAATCAATAGGTGTACGAAATTGGATACTTCAAGTTGTTGGGCCTATTCTTAACAACTAAAATGAGTTATTAAAAACAGCAACTTTAATTCTCGCAAGTGCACGAACCGTTTATAGTATAGCTTATGTAAATACGAGGTCGATCCCACGGAGAATGGTAACGTGGTTGCAAGTTAAACTACTTAGAATGCTAGGAAAACAGAAAACAAAGAAACAAACTAACTAACAATGGCAAGGTCTAGGACAGAATCCTAGCACCACACACGCACTCGAAATGGGGGGTTTTGTTGTTGAAGTGAAAACAAGAGAATGAAATGGAAGTGCTGGAAAGTAAACAATAGCAGTAATCAACAAGTTGTGAAACAATGATTGAGGAGTGTTAGAGCCTTGGAATCCACCACTAGTTTTCCTATCCAAGTTATGAATGCATAGAAAGTGACTCAAGCTTCATCAACAATAGATTATCGCATACAAGCCTATGGTATCTAGGTGCAGGATGCATGATTCTCCTAAGGCATGTAATTGTGCATGGTATCTACACAACACGTGATCTCTAATATGCAACCTAAGCATGGTATCTACTTAGAATAAAGCATACAAGAGTCATTAAGTTCCCTGAGAATATGATAATCACACAAGTCCTAGAACATGGTATCTGTCCTAGTCAACTTATGGTTATTAACCCCTTGAATGATTCTTAGGCCATTCATGTGTTGCTTGTGAAAGGAGAGTAGAATTGGTGAATCTAAACCCCTTCCCAACATGTGCTAGATGCATAAAATCCTAGTTAGCTACTCCAAGAAAACATACATCAAGCACATAATAAACTGGAGATTAACAACTTGGCAATGAAAGCAAAGAAATCAATTAACTATGAAATCATCCATAACATTGAATATTCATGACTAGGGCTTCATCATAAGCCCTAACTAATGGATTAGTTACACATAACTAAGAATACAGAAAATAAGAAATACGTAGATAGAATAAAGAGAATAGAAGAACTAGTTGGTGGCAGCAACTCCCAGGATAGCTCCAAGCTCTCCCTCCTTTGCAGCTAGCTCTCTTCTCTCTTTGTGGTGAATCTGAATGTGTGTGTGAGAGTAATGGATGGAGTGAATGTGTGTGTCTAACTCTCCTCTCTCCCCCTTGTGAATGAGCTGCAACTCTCTATTTATAGACTTCCAAAATTCGTCCTCCCCTTGGCTGGTGTAGACAGCCCACCATAAATCCTGGAAACTGTTCCTTGATTTGTGCAAACATGTTTCCCCATAATTAAGCATGCCTTGTTTTGCTCCTTCAGACTTCCAATGCAGAAATGACTCCCTAATTTGCTCAACATGTTTGGTCTAAAGTCAGGTACAACTGAGGTGAGGCACTTGGCTCGAGGGAGGTGTGGAACACAAGGCTCATTAGCTAGCAGCTGCATATTAAAATCCTCCTGAGCATGCTTCAGTGTTTGACGGGCTAAGGACTCCAGATATGTCCAATTGGGCTGAATTTTGGATATGTTATACTAGACACCAATCTGAACAACTTCAATGAAGGACGTCTCCTCATCCGAGTTGTGTAAGTTACTGAAATGAGGCTTGCAAGATGACCTACGAAGCTGGACTGACAAGGAGTGTGGCCCAACTTGGGTCTGTCTTTAAGCTTATATTCCTCTTGTGCCAATCAGCCCTTAATATGCATGGATTGTGTCAAATGTGATCTCTTGCTGCCTTAACCTACAAAACACACAAACATAGGTAAGTGACTCAAAATAAAGAGAAACTAAACAAAATCACTAAGTAAAGAAGGCATGCAAATGTGTGAAATTAAGAACATATCACAAGTTCAAAGGCAGTTTGTTCTGAATTGGAGTTGTTGGAGTATTCCGTAGTTCTAGCGTTTGGATTTCACTCAAAACTCATCAAATGACTCCTCCCACCGTATTATGATGATGCCCAAGTTTTGGGCTCGATCGGAAATCAATAGGTGTACGAAATTGGACAATTCAAGTTCATAGGCAGTTCGAGCCTTACTGGAGTGGTTGGTACATTTCGTAGTTCTAGCGATTGGAAATCAATATTTGTACGAAATTGGACAATTCAAGTTCATAGGCAGTTCGAGCCTTACTGGAGTGGTTGGTACATTTCGTAGTTCTAGCGATTGGATTTCCCTCAAAATTCACCAAAAGACTCCTCCCAACATATTATAATGATTCCCAAGTTTTGGGCTCGATCGGAAATCAATAGGTGTACGAAATTGGACACTTCAAGTTCAAAGGCAGTTTGTTCCGAATTGGAGGGGTTGGTACATTTCGTAGTTCTAGCGATTGGATTTCACTCAAAACTCACCAAAAGACTCCTCCAACATATTATGATGATTCCCAAGTTTTGGGCTCGATCGGAAATCAATAGGTGTACGAAATAGGACAATTCATGTTCAAAGGCAGATCGTGCTTTATTGGAGTGTTCGGTGTATTCCGTAGTTCTAGCGATTGGATTTCACTCAAAACTCAGCAAATGACTCCTCCCACCATATCATGATGATGCCCAAGTTTTGGGCTCGATCGGAAATCAATGGGCGTACGAAATTGGACAATTCAGGTTCATAGGCAGTCTGTTCCAAATTGGATTCGTTGGTGTATTCCATAGTTATAGCGACTGGCTTTCACTCAAAACTCACCATATGACTCCTCCCACCATATTATGATGATGCCCAAGTTTGGTGCTCGATCGGAAATCAATAGGTGTACGAAATTGGACAATTCAAGTTCATACGCAGTTCGGGCCTTATTGGAGTGGTTGGTGCATTTCGTAGTTCTAGCAATTGGATTTCACTCAGAACTCTCCAAAAGACTCCTGCCAACATATTGTGATGATTCCCAAGCTTTGGGTTCAATCGGAAATCAATAGGTGTACGAAATTGGACACTTCAAGTTCAATGGCAGTTTGTTCCGAATTGGAGTGGTTGGTTTTTTCCGTAGTTCTAGCGATTGGATTTCACCCAAAACTCTCCACATGACTCCTCCCACCATATTATGATGATGCCCAAGTTTTGGGATCGATCGGAAATCAGTAGGTGTACGAAATTGGACACTTCAAGTTCAAAGACAGTTTGTTCCGAATTGGAGAGGTTGGTGTAGTCCATAGTTCTGGCGATTGTATTTCACCCAAAACTCTTCACATGAGTCCTCCCACCATATTATGATGATGCCCAAGTTTTAGGCTCGATCGGAAATCAATAGGTGTATGAAATTGGACACTTCAAGTTCAAAGGCAGTTCGTGCTTTATTGGAGTGGTTGGTGTATTACGTAGTTCTAGTTATTGGATTTCACTCAAAACTCACCACATGAATCGTTCCACCATATTATGATGATGCCCAAGTTTTGGGCTCGATCGGAAATCAGTGGGTGTACGAAATTGGACAATTCAAGTTCAAAGGCAGTTCGTGCTTTGTTGGAGTGTTTGGTGTATTCCGTAGTTGTAGCGATTGGATTTCACCCAAAACTCAACAAATGACTCCTCCCACCATATTATGATGATGCCCAAGTTCTAGGCTCGATCGGAAATCAATAGGCGTACGAAATTGGACACTTCAAGTTCAAAGGCAGTTTGTTCCGAATTGGAGTGGTTGGTGTATTCCGTAGTTCTAGCGATTGGCTTTCAGTCTAAACTCAGCACATGACTCCTCCCACCATATTATGATGATGCCCAAGTTTTGGGCTCGATCGGAAATCAATATTTGTACGAAATTGGACAATTCAAGTTCATGGGCATTTCGAGCCTTACTTGAGTGGTTGGTACATTTCGTAGTTCTAGCGATTGGATTTCACTCAAAATTCACCAAAAGACTCCTCCCAACATATTACAATGGTTCTCAAGTTTTGGGCTCGATCGGAAATCAATAGGTGTACGAAATTGGACACTTCAAGTTCAAAGGCAGTTTGTTCCGAATTGGAGTGGTTGGTGTATTCCGTAGTTCTAACGATTGGATATCACCCAAAACTCTCCACATGACTCTTCCCACCATATTATGATGACGCCCAAGTTTTGGGCTCGATCGGAAATCAATAGGTGTACGAAATTGCACACTTCAAGTTCAAATGCAGTTTGTTCCGAATTGGAGTGGTTGGTGTATTCCGTAGTTCTAGCGATTGCATTTCACTCAAAACTCACCGCATGACTCCTCCCACCATATTATGATGATGCCTAAGTTTTGGGCTCGATCGGAAATCAATAGGTGTACGAAATTGGACAATTTAACTTCAAAGGCAGCTCGTGCCTTATTGGAATGGTTGGTACATTTCGTAGTTCTAGCGATTGGATTTCACTCAAAACTCACCAATGACACCTCCCACCATATTATGGTGATACCCAAGTTTTGGGTTCTATCAGAAATCAATAGGTATACGAAATTGGACACTTCAAGTTCGAAGGCAGTTTCTTCCGAATTGGTGTCGTTGGTGTATCCCGTAGTTCTAGTGATTGGATTTCACTCAAAACTCACCACATGACTCCTCCCACCATATTATGATGATGCCAAAGTTTTGGGCTCGATCGGAAATCAGTAGGTGTATGAAATTGGACAATACAAGTTCGAAGGCAGTTCGTGCTTTGTTGGAGTGTTTGGTGTATTCCATAGTTCTAGCGATTGGATTTCATTCGAAACTCACCACATGACTCCTCCCACCATATTATGATGATGCCCAAGTTTTGGGCTCGATCGGAAATCAATAGGTGTACGAAATTGGATACTTCAAGTTCAAATGCAGTTTGTTCCGAATTGGATTGGTTGGTGTATTCCGTAGTTCTAGCGATTGCATTTCACTCAAAACCCACCACATGACTCCTCCCACCATATTATGATGCTGCCCAATTTTGGGCTCGATCGGAAATCAATAGGTGTACGAAATTGAACACTTCAAGTTCAAAGGCAGTTTGTTCCGAATTGAATTGGTTGGTGTATTCCGTAGTTCTAACGATTGGCTTTCACTCAAAACTCACCGCATGACTCCTCCCACCACATTATGATGATGCCCAAGTTTTGGGCACGATCGGAAATCAATAGGTGTACGAAATTGGACACTTCAAGTTCAAAGGCAGTTCGTGCTATGTTGGAGTATTTGGTGTATTTCGTAGTTGTAGCGATTGGATTTCACTCAAAACTCATCAAATGACTCCTCCCACCATATTATGATGATGCCCAACTTTTGGGCTCGATCGGTAATCAATAGTTGTACAAAATTGGACACTTCAAGTTCAAAGGCAGTTTTTCCCGAATTGGAGTGGTTGGTGTATTCCGTAGTTCTAGTTATTGGATTTCACTCAAAACTCACCACATGACTCCTCCCACCAAATTATGATGATGCCAAAGTTTTGGGCTCGATCGGAAATCAATAGGTGTACGAAATTGAACACTTCAAGTTCAAAGGCAGTTTGTTCCGAATTGAATTGGTTGGTGTATTCCGTAGTTCTAACGATTGGCTTTCACTCAAAACTCACCACATGACTCCTCCAACCATATTATGATGACGCCCAAGTTTTGGGCCGATCGGAAATCAATAGGTGTACGAAATTGGACACTTCAAGTTCAAAGGCAGTTTGTTCCGAATTGGAGTGGTTAGTGTATTCCGTAGTTCTAGCGATTTAATTTCACCCAAAACTCGCCACAAGACTCCTCCCACCATATTATGATGATGCCCAAGTTTTGGGCTCGATCGGAAATTAATAGGTGTACGAAATTGGACACTTCAATTTCAAAGGCAGTTCGTGCTTTGTTGGAATGTTCGGTGTATTCCGTAGTTCTAGCGGTTGGATTTCACTCAAAACTCACCACATAACTCCTCCCGCCATATTATGATGATGCCCAAGTTTTGGGCTCGATCGCAAATCAATTGGTGTACGAAATTGGACACTTTAAGTTCAAAGGCAGTTTGTTCTGAATTGGAGTGGTTGGTGTATTCCGTATTTCTAGCGATTGGATTTCACCCAAAAATCTCCACATGACTCCAACTATATTATGACGATGGCCAAGTTTTGGGCTCGATCGGAAATCAATAGGTGTACAAAATTGGACACTTCAAATTCAAAGGCAGTTTGTTCTGAAGGAGTGGTTGGTGTATTCCGTAGTTCTAGCGATTGGATTTCACCCAAAACCCTCCACATGACTTCTCCCACCATATTATGATTATGCCCAAGTTTTGGGCTCGATCGGAAATCAATAGGTATAAGAAATTGGACAATTCAAGTTCCAAGGCAGTTTGTTCCGAATTGGAGTGGTTGGTGTATTCCGTAGTTCTAGCGATTGGATTTCACTCAAAACCCACAACATGACTCCTCCCATTATATTATGATGATGCCCAAGTTTTGGGCTCGATCGGAAATGAATAGGTGTACGAAATTGGACACTTCAAGTTCAAAGGCAGTTTGTTCCGAATTGGAGTGGTTGGTGTATTCCGTAGTTCTAGCGATTGGATTTCACCCAAAACCCTCCACATGACTTCTCCCACCATATTATGATGATGCCCCAGTTTTGGGCTCAATCGGAAATCAATAGATGTACGAAATTGGACAATTCAAGTTCAAAGGCAGTTCGTGCCTTATTGGAGTGGTTGGTACATTTCGTAGTTCTAGCGATTGGATTTCACTCAAAACTCACCAGATGACTCCTCCCAACATATTATTGGAGTGTTTGGTGTATTCCGTAGTTCTAGCGATTGGATTTCACTCAAAACTCATCAAATGACACCTCCCACCATATTATGATGATGCCCAAGTTTTGGGCTCGATTGGAAATGAATAGGTGTACTAAATTGGACACTTCAAGTTCAAGTTCGAAGGCAGTTTGTTCCGAATTGGAGTGGTTGGTGTATTCCGTAGTTCTAGCGATTGCATTTCACTCAAAACACATCAAATGACTCCTCCCACCATATTATGACGATGCCCAAGTTTTGGGCTCGATCAGAAATCATTAGGTGTACGAAATAGGACAATTCAAGTTCAAAGGCAGTTCGTGCCTTATTGGAGTGGTTGGTACATTTCGTAGTTCTAGCGATTGGATTTCACTCGAAACTCACCAGATGACTCCTCCCAACATATTATGATTATTCCTAAGTTTTGGGCTCGTTCGGAAATCAATAGGTGTACGAAATTGGACACTTCAAGTTCAAAGGCAGTTTGTTCCGAATTGAAGTGGTTGGTGTATTCCGTAGTTCTAGCGATTGGATTTCACTCAAAACTTACCACGTGACTCCTCCCACCATATTATGATGATGCCCAGGTTTTGGGCTCGATCGGAAATCAATAGGTGTACGAAATTGGACACTTCAAGTTCAAAGGCAGTTCGTGCTTTGTTGGATTGTTTGGTGTATTCCGTAGTTCTAGCGATTGGATTTCACTCAAAACTAACCACATGACTCCTCCCACCACATTCGATTTCACTCAAAACTAACCAAATGACTCCTCCGAACATATTATGATGATGCCCAGGTTCTGGGCTCAATCGGAAATCAATAGGTGTACGAAATTGGACACTTCAAGATCAAAGGCAGTTCGTTCCGAATTGGAGTGGTTGGTGTATTCCGTTGTTCTAGCGATCGGATTTCACTCAAAACTCTCCACATGACTCCTCCCACCATATTATGATGATGCCCAAGTTTTGCGCTCGATTGGAAATCAATAGGTGTACGAAATTGGACACTTCAAGTGCAAACGCAGTTTGTTCCGAGTTGGAGTGGTTGGTGTATTCTGTAGTTCTAGCAATTGGATTTCACTCAAAACCCACCGAATGATTCCTCCCACCATTTTATGATGATGCCCAAGTTTTGGGCTCGATCGGAAATCAATAGGTGTACGAAATTGGACAATTCAAGTTCAAAGGCAGTTCGTGCTTTATTGGAGTATTTGGTGTATTCCGTAGTTCTAGCGATTGGATTTCACTCAAAACACATCAAATGACTCCTCCCACCATATTATGATGATGCCCAAATTTTGGGCTCGATCGGAAATCAAAAGGTGTACGAAATTGGACACTTCAAGTTCAAAGGCAGTTTGTTCCGAATTGGAGTGGTTGGTGTAATCCGTAGTTCTAGCAATTGGATTTCACTCAAAACTCACCACATGACTCCTCCCACCATATTATGATGATGCCCAAGTTTTGGGCTCGATCGGAAATCAATAGGTGTACGAAATTGGACAATTCAAGTTCAAAGGCAGTTCGTGTTTTAATGGAGTGTTTGGTGTATTCCGCAGTTCTAGCGATTGGATTTCACCCAAAACTCATCAAATGAGTCCTCCCACCATATTATGATGTTGCCCAAATTTTGGGCTCGATCGGAAATCAATAGGTGTACGAAATTGGACACTTCAAGTTAAAAGGCAGTTTGTGCTTTATTGGAGTGGTTGGTGTATTCCGTAGTTATAGCAATTGGATTTCACTCAAAACTCACCAAATGACTCCTCCCACCATATTATGATGATGCCCAAGTTTTCGGATCGATCGAAAATCAATAGGTGTACGAAGTTGGACATTTCAAGTTCAAAGGCAATTCGTGCTTTATTGGAGTGTTTTGGTATATTCCGTAGTTCTAGCGATTGGATTTCACTCAAAACTCACCAAATGACTCCTCCCAACATATTATGATGATGCCCAAGTTTTGGGCTCGATCGGAAATCAATAGGTGTACGAAATTGGACAATTCAAGTTCAAAGGCAGTTCGTGTTTTATTGGAGTGCTTGGTGTATTCCGCAGTTCTAGCGATTGGATTTCACCCAAAACTCGTCAAATGAGTCCTTCCACCATATTATGATGTTGCCCAAGTTTTGGGCTCGATCGGAATTCAATAGGTGTACGAAATTGGACACTTCAAGTTCAAAGGCAGTTTGTGCTTTATTGGAGTGGTTGGTGTATTCCGTAGTTATAGCAATTGGATTTCACTCAAAACTCACCAAATGACTCCTCCCACCATATTATTATGATGCCCAAGTTTTCGGATCGATCGAAAATCAATAGGTGTACGAAATTGGACACTTCAAGTTCTAAGGCAATTCTTGCTTTATTGGAGTGTTTTGGTGTATTCCGTAGTTCTAGCGATTGGATTTCACTCAAAACTCACCAAATGACTCCTCCCAACATATTATGATGATGCCCAAGTTTTGGGCTCGATCGAAAATCAATAGGTGTACGAAATTGGACACTTCAAGTTCAAAGGCAGTTTGTCCCGAATTGTAGTGGTTGGGGTATTCCACAGTTATGGCGATTGGATTTCACTCAAAACTCACCACATGACTCCTCCAACCATATTATGATGATGCCCAAGTTTTGGGCTCGATCGGAAATTAATAAGTGTACTGATCAGTTCATAATTGTATATCATTTTGTACCCCTCTAGCTTATGATTTGGTTATGTTGTTGAGTTAAACTTGTGCTTTTAATCCCTTTTCTGTTTGTCATTCAGTTCTTTGGGCCTTAGGTAGCAATGGTGGCTTTGGATAAGAAAAGTTGCACAATGTTGCAAAAACGAGCAGACTGAGTTAGCTATTTGTTTCGGCCTTAACTTCCTCCTCCCAACTTGGATTGGCCCAAATGATTTGTGGTTAGAAAGAGGAGTTTCTGAACTGCAAGATGGACTGCTCATACGTATCCATTGATGAAGCCAAGCCCAATCCGTGGTCCCATCAAGTTGCACCTTGCTCAGGATTGCAGCTGCCAGCTGATGAGCTTGTCACCTCCTTTAAGCCATGTGCCTCACCCCAGCTGTAACTGAGTTTGGCAGCAAAAGAAGACCACATGGGATGGCAGCCAAAAGAAGACCACATGGGATGGCAGCCAAAAGAAGATCACATGGGATGGCAGCCAAAAGAAGATCACATGGGTTGGCAGCAAAACTGATCACCTTTGAACCCATGTGAAGAAAGCTTGTGCATCAGCAAAAGATGAAGGATGGTGTGGGAATATCATCATGATGTTCCTCCCTCTTAGCCCTATAAATAGAGAGGTCTTCAAGCTTCAAAGAAACACACATCCACCCCATACACTCTAGGTACACAGCCAGATACTCTAAACTGCCCCAAAACACCAAAACAGCTCCAGAAAACCTCCCTTCTATTTCCTACGAATTTCCTCTCTCTCAACCATCACCACTCACTCAAACTCATCCCAAATCACCTCCATATCCTTCATACATCCTTCCAGACGTGGAGAAGCTCTTGAAGAAGCATTGGACACCACAAGAACTTCAGAAAAGGGTTTTTCTACTCTTATGACATTCATTATGTTTTCCCAATTCTGTTTTAGTTTCTTTTCCATTATGAGTAGCTAAATCCATAACTAGGGTTTCGATGTAACCTAACATGAATATTCTGGGTTTATAAGTTTGAAGTTTGGAGTTTCAAGTTTGATTCATGATTCATGTTTTTATTCATTTTGCCTACTTGCTTATATGCTGATCGGAATGCTTAGCTACCATTTTGATTTGTATATCTTGGTTTGAATTAAGAGTAGACACCATGCTTTAATTCGAATTGAACTATGAATAGGAAGAGTATGTATGGACATTCGACAACAGGGATTAGATACATGCTTGGTTGTTTAAATTGTTCTTCTATGCTTAATGGGTTCCTAATGCTTAATTTTAGGTTAGACAACAAATGATCAAATTAGGGAATTAGGAACACAAGGTTAGGACCAGACACCATGGCCTAATCATACTTTAGCTAGAATCAATCTTTGAATCTGAATTAGACTTGTTACTTGACTCCTTATAACCCAGAATTGAATTGTTATGGTGAATCGAATGCCCTAGTCTCCAAATCCGTTTTCCAGCCCTTCAAAATCACTCTTTGTTACACTTGTTTATTTGCTTTCATTTGCAATTTCAGTTTGCTCATTTCTTTTCACAATCACAATCACAATTACTATCACTTTAAATTCTGTTTTAGACTAGACTTCCTAACTTCTTGAATTTGGTAATCTAAGTACATAACTAATTTGAACTTCTCAGTCTTCGTGGGTACGACCTCGTACTTGTCTTGCTATACTACTAATTGCCCCGTACAATTGTGAGTTAACATAATATTAACAACAAAATTTTGGCGCCGTTGCCGGGGACTGAACGAAAGTTCTTCCCTGGTTATGTGCCCAAGGTTACCCTATTCTTTTTAGTGTTTCTAATTAACTCAAGTAATTTTCTGTTTCAGGTAGTTTATGTCTAAAAGGCCATTACTTGAACAAGTGAGGTCTTCGTTTCAACGTTCCAGATCTTTGAACCCAGGACCATCGTTGCAACCTAGACGAGTGACCTCTGAAATTCAGAATCGTCTAGAAAGAGAGTTGTCAACTGCAAAAGAGCAAGCTCTGGCCACATTTTCAAGTCTTGCTCTCCACGCTGAACTTCCTGGTTCTTCACTTTCAAATTCGGAAGCAAGTTCAGACCAAGAAGAAGAAGAAGAGATGGCTGCCAATGAGTTCATGGGAGAACTTGATATCCCAACAATTCCAGCATCTCCTTCAAGCATTTCGCTGCCCACTGTAGCTCGAAATTATGAGCTGAAATCTTCTCATCTTAATATGTTGCCTTCCTTTTATGGTTTACCTAATGAAGATCCATTAACTCATATAAAGGATATTTTTAATGTTGTGAGTTCTTTTCCCTTGATAGGTGTGACAGAAGATCAACTTCGAATGAGAGTGTTTCCATACACTTTGAAGGATAAGGCAAAATATTGGTTGAATTCTTTGAAACCTGGTTCACTCACTACATGGGCTGCCATTCAAAAGAAGTTCCTGGAAAAATACTTCTCCACGCAAAAGACCGACATGCTTAGGGATAAGATCTTGTTATTTGCACAGCAAGATGACGAGTCGTTTTGTGAAGCATGGGAGAGGTTCAATGGGCTGCTCAACCAATGTCCTCATCATGGGATTCCATTGAAGCTTCAAATGCGTATGTTTTATAAAGGACTAACCTCTTCTAGTCATAATATAGTCACCAATTTTGCAGGTGGTTCTTTTAAAACCAAGACTCCCGAAGAAACGTATGAACTCTTTGAAGAGATAGCAATGGAGACCCAACATACGGATACAAGAGGTAAACGTATTGTTAGTGGTTCTAATGATTCTTCTAGTGTGCAGATTTTAAAACTGGAACAAAAGCTAGATGCTCTTCTTGCATTAAACTCAAGAAGCCCTCCGAAGGAAGTGTGTAGTATTTGCGAAACTCATGACCATGCTACCATAGCTTGTCCACTTGGGGCTGGATATCCAGAATTTGTGCAAGAGCAAGCTAAGGTGGTAAATTCCTACAACCAAGGTCCAAGAAATGATCCATACTCTCAAAGTTATAATCCAGGTTGGAGGAATCATCCAAACTTTTCATGGAGGAATACTCAGAATCAAGCCAATCCCCCTTCATTCCAAAAGCCACAACAAACATCATCATTGGAGGATATAGTTAAGCAGATGGCAATCAACCAATCCAATTTTCAGCAAACTACACAAGCTGCCATTGCCAAATTGGAAGTTCAAATAGGCCAAATAGCTGCTGAAATATCTCAAAGAGAGCCTGGGAAATGGCCAAGCCAAACTATGATCAATCCAAAGAAACCAGAAGCCAAGGCCATCCATGTGCTCAGATCAGGTAAGATCATTGATAATAAAGTTGATTCTAATCTTTCAAATGATGCTGTGATTGTAAAAGATGAAGAGGAGGAGACCATGGCTACGGAAGGAGAACAACTCAAAACTTCTCAATCTGCTCCTAAGGCCAAATCAGATTCTCAGAAATCTGATCAATTCCAATTGCATAAAAGGGATGACAAATTTGTGCCACCACATCTTCAAGAAGATAGATACGTGCCACCCGCTCCATATGTTCCACAGATTCCATTTCCAGGCTGTCTTAAGAAAGCAAAGCAAGATAAGGCTTTTAAAGAGATTTATGATATTTTGAGTAAAGTTAATATCAATTTGCCTTTGCTTGATCTTATTGAACAGATTCCTGCATATGGAAAATTCATCAAGGACTTGAAAACTCACAAGCTCAATTTCGCTCCAAATGAAGGAGTAAAGCTTGACCAAAATGTAAGTGCGGTGTTGCAAAGGAAGCTTCCACCAAAACTAGATGATCCTGGCAGCTTTGACATTCCCATTAACATTGGAGGCAAGAAGGTTGGAAGAGCCATGTTGGACTTGGGAGCAAGCATCAATGTTATGCCATATTCAGTTTATCAAGAGCTTGGCTTAGAAGGGATGAAAAAGACTTCAATGCGACTTGAACTAGCTGATCATTCTATAAAATATCCAAAAGGTATTGTAGAAGATATTCTAGTTCAAGTTAATACACTAATTCTCCCTGCTGATTTTGTAGTGATGGACATGGAAGACAATCCAAATGGAGATCGTGTTGATCCCATTCTCCTAGGCAGGCCATTCATGGCCACTGCAGATACAATCATCAAAGTGAAAGATAGCACCCTCTCCATGACTGTTTTGGGTGAAACTGTTGAATTTAAAATGCTTAATGCTCTATCTCAACCTTCTATCTCTCTTGATTCTTGCTTTTCAATTGATGTTGTGGATCATGAGGTTTCCTCCAAAATTTTGCAGAGAAAGTCTAATGATGCTCTAGAAGCTGTCTTAACACAAGAAGAGGAAGATCTTTGTGAACCGGAGTTCCAAGAAGTGGTGGCTGCCTTAGAAGTGTTTCCGCCATACCCACCATCCTTTAGGCCACCAATCGAGCCTCTTGGACCATCATCCACGAAAATGGAGCCATCCATTGTCATCCCACCAAAGCTAGAACTTAAACCTCTTCCCAATCATCTCAAATATACATATTTGGGTGCTAACGAAACTCTCCCTGTTATAATTGCTGCAGGTCTCTCCTCACATGAAGAAGAGAGCTTAATTAGAGTTCTAAAAGAGCATAAAACAGCCATTGGGTGGACCATAGCAGACATCAAAGGAATTAGTCCAAGCATGTGCATGCACCGGATTTTAATGGAAGAAGACAGCAAACCATCTCGTGATGCCCAAAGGAGGCTAAATCCCAACATGAAAGAGGTGGTTAGAGCTGAAGTTTTAAAGCTACTCGATGTAGGAATCATCTACCCAATTTCAGATTCTAAGTGGGTGAGCCCTGTGCAAGTTGTTCCAAAGAAGTCCGGAATCACCGTTGTGAAGAATGAGAAGAATGAGCTAGTTCCTACACGAACTGTCACTGGTTGGAGAGTTTGCATTGATTACAGGAAGTTGAACACATCCACTAGAAAAGATCATTTCCCCTTGCCTTTTATTGATCAAATGCTTGAACGTTTATCTGGCCATGCTTACTATTGTTTTCTTGATGGTTTTTCAGGTTATAATCAAATTCCCATTGCTCCGGAAGACCAAGAGAAAACCACATTCACATGCCCATTTGGTACGTTTGCTTATAGAAGGATGCCATTCGGTTTGTGCAATGCCCCAGCAACTTTCCAAAGATGCATGATGTCAATCTTTTCAGATATGGTGGAACGATTCATTGAGGTATTTATGGATGATTTTTCAGTTTTTGGTTCCTCTTTTGATAATTGTCTTCACCACTTGTCTCTAGTGCTTAAAAGATGCTAGGAAACAAATCTGATTTTGAATTGGGAGAAGTGTCACTTCATGGTGAGACAAGGCATTGTGCTAGGCCATGTGATTTCAAGCAAGGGAATCGAAGTGGATAAAGCCAAGATCGATCTCATCTCAAATCTTCCACCACCTACCTCTGTTAAAGGAGTTAGAAGTTTTCTAGGTCATGCTGGATTCTATAGAAGGTTCATCAAAAATTTCTCAAGCATTACAAGGCCATTGTGTAATCTCCTTGCTAAGGATGCTGTTTTTGAGTTTAATGAAGCTTGCATGGAAGCTTTTACTATCTTAAAGAGGGAGCTAACTTCAGCCCCTATTATCATAGCTCCAGATTGGTCTTTACCATTTGAAATAATGTGTGATGCCTCTGACTTTGCTATTGGTGCAGTTTTAGGTCAAAAGAAGAACAAGCTGCCCCATGTGATTCATTATGCTAGCCGGACCTTGAATGATGCTCAAATCAACTACTCCACAACAGAGAAGGAGTTGCTTGCTGTGGTTTTTGCTTTAGAAAAATTTCGTTCTTACCTTGTTGGTTCTAAAGTAATTGTTTATTCTGACCATGCAGCTCTTAGATACTTGCTCACTAAGAAGGATGCCAAACCACGCTTGATTAGATGGATTCTCTTGCTGCAAGAATTCGATTTGGAGATTCGAGATAAGAAGGGATGTGAGAATGTGGTAGCTGATCATTTGAGCAGAATTGTGGTTGAAGAAAAAGGAGCAGCTGTGCTACCCTTGAATGAGACTTTCCCTGATGAACAACTTTATGCTGCCCAAGTCAAAGAGCCATGGTATGCTGATTTTGTTAATTATCTTGCTTGTGGTGTTCTTAGAAATGATCTAACTTCTCAGGACAAGAAGAAGTTCTTTTCCATGGTGAAACATTATGTCTGGGATGAACCTTTCTTATTCAAGCATTGCCCGGATCAACTCATCAGAAGATGTGTTCCAGAAGAAGAGCAAGAAAGCATACTTAGGCATAGCCACGAATTGGCTTGTGGAGGTCACTTTGGAGCTAAGAAAACAGCACTTAAAATTCTGCAATCTGGTTTCTTTTGGCCCACCCTATTCAAAGATGCGTTTAATTTTTGTGTTAAGTGTGATAGGTGTCAAAGGATGGGGAACATAAGTCGCAGGAACGAAATGCCACTGAATAATATACTCGTTGTGGAGCTCTTCGATGTGTGGGGTATTGATTTCATGGGACCATTCCCATCTTCCTTTGGTTATACTTACATACTTGTTGCTGTTGATTATGTGTCTAAATGGGTGGAAGCCATAGCCACCAAAACCAATGATCATAAGGTGGTGCTGAAGTTCTTGAAGGATAATATTTTCACAAGGTTTGGTACTCCAAGGGCTGTCATTAGTGATGGAGGCAGCCACTTCCGTAACAAGCCATTCGAAGCACTCATGAAAAAGTACAACATCACCCATCGAGTCTCTACACCATATCATCCTCAAACTTCTGGTCAAGTGGAAATAAGCAATCGAGAAATTAAGCACATCCTGGAGAAGGTGGTGAACAATACAAGAAAAGATTGGGCTGCCAAGCTCAATGATGCATTATGGGCTTATAGAACTGCGTATAAGACTCCCATTGGAATGAGCCCTTATCGTCTTGTGTTTGGGAAAGCTTGTCACCTGCCAATGGAGCTTGAACACAATGCTTTTTGGGCCATCAAGAAATTGAATTTTGATCTGGACAAGGCTGGCCATGTTAGAAAGTTTCAGCTCAATGAATTGGAAGAAATTAGACATGAGTCTTATGAGAATGCAAAGCTTTACAAAGAACGAACCAAGAGTTACCATGACAGAAACATTCAACGGAAAGAGTTCTCCAAAGGTATGTCAGTTCTTTTGTTTAACTCACGTTTGCGTCTCTTTCCAGGGAAATTGAAGTCTAGATGGCTTGGCCCATTCACCGTGATAAATGTTTCTCCCTATGGAGCTGTGGAGATTCAAAGTCCTAAAGATGGCTCAACTTTCAAAGTAAATGGACAACGTTTAAAGCCATTCTATGAAGGGATTTCAGCCAGCATACAAACTGGCCATGTGGTAGATCAACTTCCCTTTGTTTCATCAACTTAGAGGATTGCATAATGTCTTGCCAAGACAGTAACTAAGGCGCTTCTTGGGAGGCAACCCATGTGTTCAAGAAGACGGTGCTTGGTAGCGGTCGACCTAATCGCATCAAGGGGGAGTTTCTCTAAACCTTCTTCTTAACTTTTCCCTTTATCATTTGCATGTTCTCAATCATCTTTTCTATGCTTTAACATTGAGGACAATGTTCAATTCAGGTCTGGGGGGAAGGTTCAATTTTAATTCATTTGTGGTTTCAATTTTTGTTCTTTTGTCACTAATTTTTTTTTTTTAGAATGTCATACAATCAATGCTATGGAGCTGCCATTGAGGTTTTCATATCAGAATTTTTGCACTTCACAAAGCTTTTGCTCTTAGAATTCTGGTGGCTAAAGTACCTTGCTCAAATTCTTGATGGAGAATAGTGGAGACTACCCTAGTGAGCTACATTGAACCTAATTGCTTTCTTGAGAGGGTTTAAAGTGTTCTATTCCTCATCTCTGTTTTTTTTGCTTCATTTCGCTCTAATTGATCTCATTATTCCATTTTGATTAAATACTAAGGATGATTCTTTTTTGCAGATATCATGTGCTTGCTCTCATTCATGAATGAACTCATTGAAGTGATGCTAGGCTATGTGTGCATAACCATTCTTTGTGCTTTCTTTTCACTCTACCCATTTGTGTGTTCCATTAGCTCTCTTGTAGCCAAACACTTCAAGCCTTTTCTTCCATCACCCTCATAATTCCCCAACCTTTGTATCTCAATTTGAGATATTTAACCTATTGCAGCCATACCCTAGCTTAGAAATATACCAAGGTTTGCCAAGATAAAGTTTGATGCAAGGAAGTTGCTGCCATGTGCCTAAATGAAATTTGGTGTGAATCTGTGCAAGAAGTTAAAGAAGATGCAGATCAAATCAGCAAAGATGAAAGATGAAAGTGTTTCGATTTGATCTAAGTGTAAAAAAAAAAAAAAAATAAAGTTTATGCCAGATGATGCTATGATGTTGCAGCCATGCCAATGATACCTTGCAGGTTAAAGAAGAATGCAACCTTGGTATGTTCTTAAGTTACTTGTTCTTCCTTCCAATTCTTTCATTTCCCCTAACCTTAGCCTTTCATTACAACCGTGTAAAAGACCTAGCTGATCTTTGAGGATGTATTCATGGTTGCTGTAAGTATGTGTGTATCTCTATTTTTAGTATTTGATTCATTTCATGAGATCTAACCAAAACTTGTGCTTCTATTTCTTACACTCACTTACGCTTTCTTGAGAGAATTAAACCTTAGGTTCTGAGTGATTGAGTGTTATCTGTGAGAATTAGAGTCGAAGCATGTTCTCCATTCAAGGTTTGAGTGTGCTTGCTTTGAAACCGTGTGCCTTTGAGCTATAGCTTCCACTTTACACATTGATTGATCACCTATCTTGGCAACTCTATGGTGTTGGAGGTATGACCGAAGTTTTCTTTTATTTTCACTGGTTGATTTCAAAGTTTTACTAATCACTTTGTTTTGTAGAGTCAGTAAAGCGTTTGTGGGTATCGTTTCTGTTAAACCCTCAGGAGACACAACTCCTCCTACTAGGGATGCCTAGAGGTTTAAAGGCTTGTTGCATATGCTCAATGCAATCGAGCTACCTGCGGAAGTGGTTTAGTTAACTTCTTGTTTTGTTTTTAACTTTGTTTTGTGTTGTTTTGCTCGAGGACTAGCAAAATCTAGGTCTGGGGGTATTTGATCAGTTCATAATTGTATATCATTTTGTACCCCTCTAGCTTATGATTTGGTTATGTTGTTGAGTTAAACTTGTGCTTTTAATCCCTTTTCTGTTTGTCATTCAGTTCTTTGGGCCTTAGGTAGCAATGGTGGCTTTGGATAAGAAAAGTTGCACAATGTTGCAAAAACGAGCAGACTGAGTTAGCTATTTGTTTCGGCCTTAACTTCCTCCTCCCAACTTGGATTGGCCCAAATGATTTGTGGTTAGAAAGAGGAGTTTCTGAACTGCAAGATGGACTGCTCATACGTATCCATTGATGAAGCCAAGCCCAATCCGTGGTCCCATCAAGTTGCACCTTGCTCAGGATTGCAGCTGCCAGCTGATGAGCTTGTCACCTCCTTTAAGCCATGTGCCTCACCCCAGCTGTAACTGAGTTTGGCAGCAAAAGAAGACCACATGGGATGGCAGCCAAAAGAAGACCACATGGGATGGCAGCCAAAAGAAGATCACATGGGATGGCAGCCAAAAGAAGATCACATGGGTTGGCAGCAAAACTGATCACCTTTGAACCCATGTGAAGAAAGCTTGTGCATCAGCAAAAGATGAAGGATGGTGTGGGAATATCATCATGATGTTCCTCCCTCTTAGCCCTATAAATAGAGAGGTCTTCAAGCTTCAAAGAAACACACATCCACCCCATACACTCTAGGTACACAGCCAGATACTCTAAACTGCCCCAAAACACCAAAACAGCTCCAGAAAACCTCCCTTCTATTTCCTACGAATTTCCTCTCTCTCAACCATCACCACTCACTCAAACTCATCCCAAATCACCTCCATATCCTTCATACATCCTTCCAGACGTGGAGAAGCTCTTGAAGAAGCATTGGACACCACAAGAACTTCAGAAAAGGGTTTTTCTACTCTTATGACATTCATTATGTTTTCCCAATTCTGTTTTAGTTTCTTTTCCATTATGAGTAGCTAAATCCATAACTAGGGTTTCGATGTAACCTAACATGAATATTCTGGGTTTATAAGTTTGAAGTTTGGAGTTTCAAGTTTGATTCATGATTCATGTTTTTATTCATTTTGCCTACTTGCTTATATGCTGATCGGAATGCTTAGCTACCATTTTGATTTGTATATCTTGGTTTGAATTAAGAGTAGACACCATGCTTTAATTCGAATTGAACTATGAATAGGAAGAGTATGTATGGACATTCGACAACAGGGATTAGATACATGCTTGGTTGTTTAAATTGTTCTTCTATGCTTAATGGGTTCCTAATGCTTAATTTTAGGTTAGACAACAAATGATCAAATTAGGGAATTAGGAACACAAGGTTAGGACCAGACACCATGGCCTAATCATACTTTAGCTAGAATCAATCTTTGAATCTGAATTAGACTTGTTACTTGACTCCTTATAACCCAGAATTGAATTGTTATGGTGAATCGAATGCCCTAGTCTCCAAATCCGTTTTCCAGCCCTTCAAAATCACTCTTTGTTACACTTGTTTATTTGCTTTCATTTGCAATTTCAGTTTGCTCATTTCTTTTCACAATCACAATCACAATTACTGTCACTTTAAATTCTGTTTTAGACTAGACTTCCTAACTTCTTGAATTTGGTAATCTAAGTACATAACTAATTTGAACTTCTCAGTCTTCGTGGGTACGACCTCGTACTTGTCTTGCTATACTACTAATTGCCCCGTACAATTACGAGTTAACATAATATTAACAACATGTACGAAATTGGACACTTCAAGTTCAAAGGCAGTTTGTTCTTTGTTGGAGTGTTTGATTTATTCCGTAGTTCTAGCGATTGGATTGCACTCAAAACTCACCAAATGACTCCTCCCAACATATTATGATTATTCCCAAGTTTTGGGCTCGATGAAAAATCAATAGGTGTACGAAATTGGACACTTCAAGTTCAAAGGCAGTTTGTTGCGAATTGGAGTGGTTGGTGTATTCCGTAGTTCTAGCGATTGGATTTCACTCAAAACTCACCACAAGACTCGTCCCACAATATTATGATAATGCCCATGTTTTGGGCTTGATCGGAAATGAATAGGTATACGAAATTGGACACTTCAAGTTCAAAGGCACTATGTTCCGTAGTTCTAGTGATTGGATTTCAGTCAAAACACACCACATGACTCCTCCCACCATATTATGATGATGCCCAGGTTTTGGGCTCGATCGGAAATCAATAGTTGTACGAAATTGGACACTTCAAGTTCAAAGGCAGTTTGTTCCGAATTCGAGTGGTTGGTGTATTCCGTAGTTCTACCGATTGGATTTCACTCAAACAGTCAACACGTGACTCCTCCCACCATATAATGATGATACCCAAGTTTTGGGCTTGATCGGAAATCAATAGGTGTACGAAATTGGACACTTCAAGTTCAAAGGCAGTTTGTTCCGAATTGGAGTGGTTGGTGTCTTCTGTAGTTCTAGAGATTGGATTTCACTCAAAACTCACCACATGACTCCTCCCACAATATTATGACGATGCCCAAATTTTGGGGTCGATCGGAAATCAATAGATGTACGAAATTGGACACTTCAAGTTCAAAGGCAGTTTGTTCCGAATTGGAGTGGTTGGTGTATTCCGTAGTTCTAGCGATTGGATTTCCCTCAAAACTCACCAAATGACTCCTCCCACCATATTATGATGATGCCCAAATTTTGGGCTCGATCGGAAATCAATAGGTGTACGAAATTTGACACTTCAAGTTCAAAGGCAGTTTGTTCCGAATTGGAGTGGTTGGTGTATTCCGCAGTTCTAGAGATTGGATTTCACTCAAAACTCATCAAATGACTCTTCCCACCATATTATGATGATGCCCAAGTTTTTTGCTCGATCGTAAATCAACAGGGGTACGAAATTGGACACTTTAAGTTCAAAGGCAGTTTGTTCCAAATTTTAGTGGATGGTGTATTCCACAGTTCTAGCGATTGGATTTCACTCAAAACTCATCAAATGACTCCTCCCACCATATTATGATGATGCCCCAGTTTTGGGCTCGATTGGAAATCGATCGGAGTACGAATTGGGACAATTACAGTTCAAAGGCAGTTTGTGCCTAATTGGAGTGGTTGGTGTATTTCGTAGTTCTACCGATTGGATTTCACCCAAAATTCACCAAATGACTCCTCCCAAGATATTATGATGACGCCCAAGTTTTGGGCTCAATCGGAAATCAATAGGTGTACGAAATTGGACACTTCAAGTTCAATGGCAGTTTGTTCCGAATTGGAGTGGTTGGTGTATTCCATAGTTCTAGCGATTGGATTTCACTCAAAACTCACCACATTACTCCTCCCACCATATTATGACGATGCCCAAGTTTTGGGCTCAATCGGAAATCAATAGGTGTACGAAATTTGGCACTTCAAGTTCAAAGGCAGTTTGTTCCGAATTGGAGTGGTTGGTGTATTCCGTTGTTCTAGCAATTGGATTTCACTCAAAACTCTCCACATGACTCCTCCCACCATGTTATGATGATTCCCAAGTTTTGGGCTCGATTGGAAATCAATAGGTGTACGAAATTGGACACTTCAAGTCCAAAGGTAGGTTGTTCCGAATTGGAGTGGTTGGTGTATTCCGTAGTTATAGTGATTGGATTTCACTCAAAACTCACCGCATGACTCCTCCCACCATACTATGATGATGCCCAAGTTTTGGGCTCGATCGGAAATCAACAAGTGTACGAAATTGGACAATTCAAGTTCAAAGGAAGTTCGTGCCTTGTTGGAGTGGTGGGTACATTTCGGAGTTCTAGCGATTGGATTTCACTCAAAACCCACCAAATGACCCCTCCCAACATGTTATGTTCATGCCCAAGTTTTGGGCACGATCGGAAATCAAAACGTGTATGAAATTGGACAATTCAAGTTTAAAGGCAGTTCGTGCCTTATTGTAGTGGTTGGTACATTTCTTAGTTCTAGCGATTGGATCTCACTCAAGGCTCACCAGATGAGTCCTCCCAACATATTATGATGATTCCCAAGTTTTGGGCTCGATCGAAAATCAATTGGTGTACGAAATTGAACACATCAAGTTCAAAGGCAGTTTGTTCCGAATTGGATTGATTGGTGTATTCTGTAGTTCTAGCGATTCGATTTCACTGAAAAATCACCACATTACTGCTCCCACCATATTATGATGATGCCCAAGTTTTGGGCTCGATCGGAAATCAATAGGTGTACGAAATTGGACACTTCAAGTTCAAAGGCAGTTTGTTCCGAATTGGAGTGGTTGGTGTATTCCACAGTTCGAGTGATTGGATTTCACTCAAAACTCACCACATGACTCCTCCCACCATATTATGACGATGCCCCAATTTTGGGCTCGATCAGAAATCAATCGGTGTACAAAATTGGACACTTCAAGTTCAAGGGCAATTTGTTCCGAATTGGAGTGGTTGGTGTATTCCGTAGTTCTAGCGATTGGATTTCACTCAAAACTCACCGCATGACTCCTCCCACCATATTATGATGAGGCCCCAGTTTTGGGCTCAATCGGAAATCAATCGGAGTACGAAATTGGACAATTCCAGTTCAAAGGCTGTTTGTGCCTTATTGGAGTGGTTGGTGTATTTCGTAGTTCTAGCAATTGGATTTCCCTCACAACTCACCAAATGACTCCTCCCAACATAATATGATGATTCCCAAGTTTTGAGCTCAATCGGAATTCAATAGGTGTACGAAATTGGACACTTCAAGTTCAAAGGCAGTTTGTTCCGAATTGGAGTGGTTGGTGTATTCCGCAGTTCTAGTGATTGGATTTAACTCAAAACTCACAACATGACCCCTCCAACCGTACTATGATGATGCCCAAGTTTTGTGCTTGATCGGAAATCAGTAGGTGTACGAAATTGGACACTTCAAGTTCAAAGGCAGTTCGTGCCTTATTGGAGTGGCTGGTGTATTTCGTAGTTCAAGCGATTGGATTTCACTCAAAACTCTCCACATGACTCCTCCCACCATATTATGATGATGCCCAAGTTTTGGGCTCGATCGGAAATCAATAGGTGTACGAAGTTGGACAATTCAAGTTCAAAGGCAGTTCGTGCTTTATTTGATTGTTTGGTGTATTCCGTAGTTCTAGCAATTGGATTTCACTCAAAACTCATCAAATGACTCCTCCCCCCGTATTATGATAATGCCCAAGTTTTGGGCTCGATCGGAAATCAATAGGTGTACGAAATTGGACAATTCAAGTTCAAAGGCAGTTCGTGCGTTATTGGAGTGGTTGGTGTATTTTGCAGTTCTAGTGATTGGATTTCACTCAAAACTCACCAAATGACTCCTCCCAACATAATATGATGATGCCCAAGTTTTGAGCTCGATTGGAAATCAATAGGTGTACGAAATTGGGCACTTTAAGTTCAAAGGGAGTTCGTGCCTTATTGGAGTGGTTGGTGTATCTCGTAGTTCTAGCGATTGGATTTCGTTCAAAACTCACCAAATGACTCCTCCAACCATATTATGATGATGCCCATGTTTTGGGCTCGATCGGAAATCAATAGGTGTACGAAATTGGACACTTCAAGTTCAAAGTCAGTTTGTTCCGAATTGGAGTGGTTGGTGTATTCCGTTGTTCAAGCGATTGGATTTCACTCAAAACTCACCAAATGACTCCTCCCAACATATTATGATGATGCCCAAGTTTTGAGCTCGATTGGAAATCAATAGGTGTACGAAATTGGGCAATTTAAGTTCAAAGGGAGTTCGTGGCTTATTGGAGTGGTTGGTGTATTCCGTAGTTCTAACGATTGGATTTCACTCAATACTCTCCACATGACACCTCCCACCATATTATGATGATGCCCAAGTTTTGGGCTCGGTCGGAAATCAATAGGTGTACGAAATTGGACACTTCAAGTTCAAAGGCAGTTCGTGCCTTATTGGAGTGGTTGGTGTATTTCTTAGTTCTAGCGATTGGATTTCACTCAATAGGTGTACGAAATTGGACACTTCAAGTTCAAAGGCAGTTCGTGCCTTATTGGAGTGGTTGGTGTATTTCGTAGTTCTAGCGATTGGATTTCACTCAAAACTCATCAAATGACTCCTTCCCCATATTATGATGATGCCCAAGTTTTGGGCTCGATCGGAAATCTATAGGTGTACGAAATTGGACAATTCAAGTTCAAAGGCAGTTCGTGCCTTATTGGAGTGGTTGGTGTATTTCGTAGTTCTAGCGATTGGATTTCACTCAAAACTCACCAGATGACTCCTCCCAACATATTACGATGATGCCCAAGTTTTGGGCTCGATCGGAAATCAATAGGTGTACGATATTGGACACTTGAAGTTCAAAGTCAGTTTGTTCCGAATTGGAGTGGTTGGTGTATTCCGTAGTTCAAGCGATTGGATTTCACACAAAACTCAGCACATGACTCCTCCCACTATATTATGATGATGCCCAAGTTTTGGGCTCGATCGGAAATCAATAGGTGTACGAATTTGGACAATTCAAGTTCAAAGGCAGTTCGTGCTTTATTTGAGTGTTTGGTGTATTCCGTAGTTCTAGCAATTGGATTTCACTCAAAACTCATCAAATGACTCCTCCCCCCATATTATGATAATGCCAGGTTTTGGGCTCGATCGGAAATCAATAGTTGTACGAAATTGGACAATTCAAGTTCAAAGGCAGTTCAAGCGTTATTGGAGCGGTTGGTGTATTTTGCAGTTCTAGCAATTGGATTTCACTCAAAACTCACCGAATGACTCCTCCCAACATATTATGATGATGCCCAAGTTTTGAGCTCGATTGGAAATGAATAGGTGTACGAAATTGGGCACTTTAAGTTCAAAGGGAGTTCGTGGCTTGTTGGAGTGGTTTGTGTATTCCGTAGTTCTAGCGACTGGATTTCACTCAATACTGTCCACATGACACCTCCCACCATATTATGATGATGCCCAAGTTTTGGGCTCGGTCGGAAATCCATAGGTGTACGAAATTGGACACTTCATGTTCAAAGGCAGTTCGTGCCTTATTGGAGTGGTTGGTGTATTTCGTAGTTCTAGCGATTGGATTGCACTCAATAGGTGTACGAAATTGGACACTTCAAGTTCAAAGGCAGTTCGTGCCTTATTGGTGTGGTTGGTGTATTCCGTATGTTGTGTCGGATTCACTGCATCAAAAATAGATTCAGCTGCATCCTCAACTTGTGATACTCGCAAGTGCACGAGCCGTTCGGTAGTATAGCATATGTAAGTGCGAGGTCGATCCCACGAGGATTGGTGATTGAATGATCCAATTTATTTCCCCTACACAAAACAGAAATGAAAAAGAAAATAAATAAAACAAGAAAAAGGAGATAACTCAAGCAAATAAGTTCCCAAGTTCAATTAGATTAACGGATTGATTCTAGCTAAAGTATGATTAGGCCATGGTGTCTGGTTCTAACCTTGTGTTCCTAATTCCCTAATTTGATCATTTGTTGTCTAACCTAAAATTAAGCATTAGGAACCCATTAAGCATAGAAGAACATTTTAAACAACCAAGTATGTATCTAATCCCTGTTGTCGAATGTCCATACATACTCTTCCTATTCATAGTTCAATTCGAATTAAAGCATGGTGTCTACTCTTAATTCAAACCAAGATAGCTAACATGCAAGCCTAAATGGTGATCAATCATTCAAACTAGCATATTAACTTATAAGCATAATGAATAAGAACAAAAACCATAATTGGAACTTGGAAACTAATTAAACTTGAATACTTAAAAAAAAAATGTACATTACAAATAAAATTAAAGAAGAACTTGAAAACTTGAAGGAAAATTTAGTAGAATCATTCTACTACAACAATTGACAACTTGAAAGGAAACTAAGAGAATTTGAGGGAGAGAAGGGAAGGGAGCTCTAGAGAAGTGTTTGAGAGCTCCCCCCCTTGGGGTGTGATTTGAAGCTTGAAGGCTTCTCTATTTATAGGGCTAAGAGGGAGGAACAACATGATGAATTCCCACACCATCCTTCATCTTTTGCTGCTGCACAAGCTTTCTTCACATGGGTTCAAAGGTGATCAGATTTGCTGCCAACCCATGTGGTGCCTTTTGCTGCTGGAAAAACGAGTTTTCTGAACCTGTTTTGGTGTAGGAAGGCCATAGGTCTCAACACATATCCAATGGGGCTGAAATTTGGATATGTTATACTAGACACCCATTGGAACAACTTCTATGAAGAAAGTATTCTCATCGGAGCAGTAGAAGTGTGCGTTTTGGACCTCGAAAGTTGGCTGCCGAACAGAGACTGGAATTGACTTCATTTCATTTCATTTCTTTATTTTTGCTTTACATGCATGCACATGCTTCTCTTTAATAGCTCAAAAGCTGATCTCCAGCTCCAAAGTGATCTGCCAATTCATTTCCCATGTTCAAAGGCTGAAGCAAAAATGCCTCTCATCATTCCTCTTCTTCTCTCTCTCTTTTCTCTTTGCTTCACATGCACATGCTTTCTCTATAATAGCTCCAACATGTACCAACTTGCTCCTTCAGAAAATCATAGCTGGAAAGCCTCCCAACTTCACTCATTATGTTGGATACAAAGTCAGTTGCAGCTGGGGTGAGGCACATGGCTAAAAGGAGTCACATGGCAAAATGCTGGCAGCTACAAATCTTGCTGAGCAAGGTTGGGTGTTGGACGGGGCTGAGCACTCCACAAATGTCCAATTGGGCTGAAATTTGGATATGTTGTAGTAGACACCCATTGGAACAAGTTTCATGAAGATCTTCACCTCATTCGAGCCCCATAGCATGCTGATCCAAGGCCAAGAAGTTGACCTACGAAATTGGGCTGGAAAGGGGTTGTAGCCAAAATGTGTTTGTCTTTAAGCTCATATTCCTCATATGCCAATCAGCCCTTAACATGCATGGATTGCATCAAATGTTATCTCTTGCTATCTTAACCTACAAAACACACAAACATAGGTAAGTGACTCAAAATAAAGAGAAACTAAGCAAAATCACTAAGTAAAGAAGGCATGCAAGTGTATGAAATTATGGACTTATCAAAATAGAAAATGAATTAAAAGCACAAGTTTAACTCAATAACATAACCAAATCATAAGCTAGAAGGGTACAAAATGATATACAATTATGAACCGATCAAATACCCCCAAACCTAGATTTTGCTAGTCCTCGAGCAAAACAACACAAAACAAAGTTAAAAACAAAACAAGAAGTTAACTAAACCACTTCCGCAGGTAACTCGATTGCATTGAGCGTATGCAACAAGCCTTTAAACCTCTAGGCATCCCTAGTAGGAGGAGTTGTGTCTCCTGAGGGTTTAACAGAAACGATACCCATAAACGTTTTACTAACTCTACAAAACAAAGTGGTTAGAAAAAATATTAAATTTGTTAGTCCTTAAGCAAAACAAAAGAAACACAAAAACCAAAACAAAAATAATTACAAAAACAAAACAAAAATAAAAATAAATAAATAGAAACTCAAAACAATCATTCCGAACATTTTCTGAAGAGAAATGACTCATGCACATGACTCAAAAGTTTTAACAATAAAAACTCAATTTTAGACATTATTTACAAGGCGGCAAAGTTCAAAACACAACATGCTCAAAGTGTAGTAGTGTGATAGCCAAATGCAACAAATTCCCCAATCTTAGTTTTCACACAATTTCAAAAATTAGACCAAGCACAAATGCAACTTCAAATCTCACCAAAGTTGTCCTCTCACAAATGAATCACTCAGAAGAGGGCTACAATGCAACACTCAGTTATAAACATGAGATTAGAGTTAAATCATAAGGAACTTAACTCAAAAATAGGAAGATGAAGAACTTGCATTAATATGATCTCAAGAAGGATGCCAAACACTTAAAAGTAAGAAAATGCATGCAATTCAACCATATGACATTTAAGATCAATTTAGGTCTTTATTATAGGTTGTAATTGGGCCAAGGGTGTAAGGTGAGTGAGAAATGAAAGGTATGGATAATACAAAGTCCAAGGAACTCGTAATGTAAGAGCATAAAATAATTGTTTACAAGACTCTGAATCATCCCGATTAGATTTTTTTCTTTTACATGATCAAAACTCCTTATACCTTCATTTACATTGATTTAAACTCCTTTCCAAACACCAATGAAACCCAAAAATGAAATTCAATCAACCACCATTTAATCACAATTTTTTTTTTCTTTTCTTTCACCAATTGAGTGAAGTTCCTTTTTTTTTTTTTTTTTTTTCTTTAAGTAATATCCCTTCCCAAACTTAGCATGAAAAACACATCCGAATTAAAGCTCATGAGTTCCTTAGAAAGGTAAATATTTGTTTTTCGGGCTAAGGTGAGGAAATATAATTGGTAAAATGAAAGAAAAGGTTTATATGTTGGCTCAAAATGGTTAACAATGGAAGATCATGCTTAAGCATGCATAAGGTTAGCTTGAAAGGCACAAACGATCCAAAGAGGGCCTTAATATCACTTCTTAAATGTCATGAAATCAAATTGCAAAAGAATGAATGACTTTTAAGTGTTCAACCAAATCAATGAATAATGAGATCAAACAACAACTTTGATGACAAGAAAATAAGAGTATGTGTATAACACTCATGAAATGAAGCACAAGGCTCAAAAGCTCACATTATATGGTTATATAAGTCTAATTTATGCTTGATACAATTCTTTGGGTCATGCAAATCCTTTAATTGGAAAATTATGAAACAAATGGCAAGTGCAAAGAAGGTTTCAAACATATCATGCTAGAACGATGCCAAATTTATTTATTTAATTTTTTTTTTTTTGAAATAAAAATTTACAAGGAAAAAAAAATAAATAAATAAATTCAATTTTCATTTAAGTCATGCAAACATTTATCACAATCTCATCATAAGTGTTCGGAAAGTGACTCAAAACAAAACAAGACTCAAAATAAAGAAAAACAAGCAAAATTTTTTTAAATTTAATTTTTTTAAAAAAAAATTTAATACAATTTTTTTTTTTATAAAAAGAAAAACCAAGTTTACTTGCTAAACTCCAATACCCCCAAACCTAGAAATGAACATTGTCCTCAATGTTTAAAAATTTAGGCACAAGCAATGTCATAACAAGAAATGAAAGGTACTAAAATATAAAACACAAAAAACACGAGAATTAAAATACAAAAATAAAATAATTATAAAGTAAAAATTACAAAACAAACAAACAAATAAAATGAAACAGTAAAAACACTCGAAACAGAAAGCCCTAAACAAACAGTATTACGCAAACCAAAACCCAAACGATTGAAAACCCAACCCAAAAAAAGTTAACACACTTTGAAACCTAACAACGGTGAAAACCCGACCCGCAAAGAAATCCGAAGCCCACACGTTTGTTATTATTTTTATTTTTATTTTTTAATTTAAAGAAACATGAAATGGGAGTGCGAAGGCGGGATTTATGAAAAGAAAGAGTGTGGTCCCTGCTGCCTCGGTTCCTAGGAAGTGACAGGCAAAAGGAGTGAGGGACGTGTCGGCGCGCAGAGGCCGCTTTCACATCCCCCAAGCCAGACTTACGGGCTCATGGAAAGGCGAGAAGACGACTTTGCTAAACGTGTCCGTTCGGACAAAGCAGGTTGCGACAAAATTTTCACTTTGAAGGTGGTGAAAGGTTAAAATGCAATTAAGGGGGAAGGTTGGGGAACGGGTGCGGCGACATATAGAGATAAGCCGTAAGGGCTGCACAGAACTTAGAACCGCAGTGGCTAGGGTTTAGCAAAACTAAGTCTATAAAAAGTAAAAAGAAAGGGTAAAAAAAACAGAAACTCAGAAACACACAAAAGAGAAAAGAAAGAAAGAAGAAAAGCGAGTGAGAAATCAAATGGCCTCTAACTACCCATTTTCGTTGGATCTCAACCTAGCTCCACCGACTCAGACACGGGGCCAAGCAGCGGCACCAGTATGGGTGCCCTACTTTGGTCCGCAAGGGAGCCTGTGACAGTAGCTGACTCAATACTCCTGGACAACGATGTTGCCATTGGAGTGGGCAGAAATTTAGTGACTCCTAAAGATATACGTGTGTTTGGCACAAGGGATGATAATCGGGTCGCGAGTGATGCCATGGCACTGAGCGTGCAGAGTGCAGCATGTGTTGCAAGTTTGGGTCATCGCCTACTTGCGAAGTCCCATGAGGTAGAGGTGCTGAAAGGTCAGTTGGCGGCGGAGCGAAGTATGGTTGAAGAGTGCCAGACTGCTATAAAAAGCTTGAAAAGGGAGAGGTCAAGGATAGTGGAGGTGAATCGACACCAGCTAGAAGTATTGCGGGACGAGAATAGAAACCTATCAAAGATGGTAGAGTTGTACTCTCGCGACATGCGAAAGCAGCTGGAGGACCTAGACCGACCGGGTAAACGCAAGCAAGTAGATCGCGAGAGTAATTACGCTCAAGCTAAGATTGCGATCTTTGGGAGCTCAAGTGGTGAGCCCCAAGAGGCTGTGCATGAAGCCCAGGAAGAGGACAGCCAGAGGGCCAAACTCAAAGCTCTAATGGTCGAGACACCGAGCACTGTGAAGAAATGACTTCTACTGCTAATTGTTGTTTTTATTTTATTTTGTTGTTTTTGTTATTTTCTTTCGGAAATAAAAGAGTAAGTTGCAGAAGAAAAAAAAGAAAAAGACAAAGCAAACACACTTCCCTAACTAAAATCAAATAAAGACGACAAACAGAAAAGAAAGCACACTTCCCTAACTAAAATAAAACAAAGATGACAGCCGAAAGGGAAAGGCAAAAACACAAAGCACTAGAAAATGAAAGTAACGGGCAGAAACAATAAAACACCAGAAAACACGGAAAAAGAAAAGTAAAGTGAAAGTAAAGGTGCTCCCCCTTGAAGCGATTAGGTCGAGCATGTCCGGGAAATCCGAAGTGGTGTTGGCTCTCTCTCATCAGCATATGTCTATTTAAACCACGCCTCTGCAAACGGATGATACCCAGCATTTCTTCCTGCAAACTCAAAGAAAAACATCAAAAAATTCATAAGCAAAACAAATGGCATCCTCATGCACTCACCTTGATGATCTCAACCTCGAGCTGTCCCTTGCACCTCCGAATGCCAAGAAAAGGGCTCGTCCAAACACTGTCTTCCCAAACTCTACATATCATCACGGCACGGCCTCAAACTTTGCTGAGACAATACCGAACCTTTCTGAGGCAATGCCGAACAGGTCAGTGCTGCTGGGAACATTGATTGGCAGTAAACTCACTCCAGCAGATCATCTGCATGTGGCACGTAGGTCTGACAGGATGGCGGTGGATGAGTCCCACAATCTAACTGTGCTCCAGGCGGTCTCGTCTACCAATCTGGGCATGCGACTACTGGCGAGGATACGGGAGTGTGCCGCTCTGAGCGATGAAGTGGCTTCCTTGAAGGCTATGGTGGCGGACTTACAGAAACGGCTCTACTGTGCCACTCAGCATGTGGAAGCACTGCAGAGGAAAAATGATGACCATGTTGAACTGCTGCAGATTCTACAAGTGCGAGACAATAGAGGAAAGCCTTGATGAAGATGAACATGAAGAAGGTGAAGGAGAAGATGATGATGATGAATGATGAATGATGATGTTGTTTTTATTTTTTTTATTTTTAATTAAACTTATGTATTTTTGTTTTTTTACTTTTTTTTTTTATTTTTTTTTTGTAATGCAACGTTTGAAATGAAATATATAAAAAATGTGTTTTTAACACTCAGAAATAAACTAACTTAACAAAACAATAACAAAAACAAAGACTAAACAGAAAAGAAAACAAAGAAAATAAAAATAAACTTAATTCAAAAACACACGAATATACAAGCAACTCACGGATGACCAGTTAAGGGCCTCAGAAAACACAGCCAGGGGATCCGGGAAGGTTGGAGGGGTCACAATGGTCCCGCTTAAAACCCAAACTTCTTAGACACCGAAGGTGTCGCCTATAGAACTCCTAGACACTGTATTGACGGAAGTGCTCACTGGAGTTACCATAAGTCAGCTCATATGAAAAATATTTTCTTTTTTTTAAAATTTTTTAATAAAAAGAAACAAAAACAAATTAAGATAAAATGAAACAACAAACCATAAATGAAAAATGAACTAAGTACTCTAAACAAATTCAAACAAACAACATAAATTGTTGTACTAAAAGAAACAAACCAAGAAACCAAAGAAAACACAAACAGCACTTTCTATCACCCTTTTATCACCATTTGGACAGAATCGTTTCTCTGTTTTTCAGCTTCGACCTGTGTTCAGTTTTTAGGCTATAACTTTCCAACCGCAAGTCCAAAATTCAGGTTCTTTATATGGTTGGATTCAGCACAGAAAAACAAAGAACTCAGCGCGGACCAAAAGGTAAAAACAATGACGGAAATAAACAGAATTCAAAGAAGAGAAAGGATTGAAATGCTCCCCCTTGAAGCGATTAGGTCGAGCATGGATGCACTTGGAGGTCGCGACTTCTCCCATTACTCCACGCTTCCCATTCATATGATTGAGGTTGCCATCTCTCTCCATTTTTATTAAGCTATCATAAATTGCTAAAACCAACACACAAACTTGAAATTGAATTAAAAGGATTAGGAATGAACAATAGAGAACTAAGTAGACACTAAAACTCATCAAATGACTCCTTCCCCATATTATGACGATGCCCAAGTTTTGGGCTCGATTGGAAATCTATAGGTGTACGAAATTGGACAATTCAAGTTCAAAGGCAGTTCGTGCCTTATTGGAGTGGTTGGTGTATTTCGTAGTTCTAGCGATTGGATTTCACTCAAAACTCACCAAATGACTCCTCCCAACTTATTATGATGATGCCCAAGTTTTGGGCTCGATCGGAAATCAAAAGGTGTACGATAATGGACACTTCAAGTTCAAAGTCAGTTTGTTCCGAATTGGAGTGGTTGGTGTATTCCGTAGTTCAAGCGATTGGATTTCACTCAAAACTCACCACATGACTCCTTCCACCATATTATGATGATGCCCAAGTTTTGGGCTCGATCGGAAATCAATAGGTGTACGAAATTGGACAATTCAAGTTCAAAGGCAGTTGGTGCTTTATTTGAGTGTTTGGTGTATTCCGTAGTTCTAGCAATTGGATTACACTCAAAACTCATCAAATGACTCCTCCCCCCATATTATGACAATGCCCAAGTTTTGGGCTCGATCGGAAATCAATAGGTTTACGAAATTGGACAATTCAAGTTCAAAGGCAGTTCGTGCCTTATTGGAGTGGTTGGTGTATTTTGCAGTTCTAGCGATTGTATTTCACTCAAAACTCACCAAATGACTCCTCCCAACATATTATGATGATGCCCAAGTTTTGAGCTCAATCGGAAATCAATAGGTGTACGAAATTGGACAATTCAAGTTCAAAGGCAGTTCGTGCCTTATTGGAGTGGTTGGTGTATTCCGTAGTTCTAGCGATTGGATTTCACCTAAAACTCAACACATGACTCCTCCCACCGTATTATGACGATGCCCAAGTTCAGGGCTCTATCGGAAATCAATAGGTGTACGAAATTGGACAATTCAAGTTCAAAGGCAGTTCGTGCTTTATTGGAGTGGTTGGTGTGTTCCGTAGTTCGAGCGATTGGATTTCACTCAAAACACACCACATGACTCCCACCATATTAAGACGATGCCCAAGTTTTGGGCTCGATCGGAAATCAATTGGTGTACGAAATTGGACAATTCGATTTCAAAGGTAGTTTGTGCTTCATTGCAGTGTTTGGTGTATTCCGTAGTTCTAGAGATTGGATTTCACTCAAAACTCATCAAATCACTCCTCCCACCATATTAAGACGATGCCCAAGTTTTGGGCTCGATCGGAAATCAGTAGGTGTACGAAATTGGACACTTCAAGTTCAAACGCAGTTTCTTCCGAATTGGAGTGGTTGGTGTGTTCCATAGTTCAAGCGGTTGGATATCACTCAAAACTCACCACATGACTCCTCCCACCATATTCTGATGATGCCCAAGTTTTGGGCTCGATCTGAAATCAATAGGTGTACGAAATTGGACACTTTCAGTTCAAAGGCAGTTTGTTCCGAATTGGAGTGGTTGGTGTTTTCCTTAGTTCTAGCGATTGGATTTCACCCAAAACTCACCACAAGACTCCTCCCACCATATTATGATGATGCCCAAGTTTTGGCCTCGATCGGAAATCAATAGGTGTACGAAATTGGACACTTCAAGTTCAAAGGCAGTTTCTTCCGAATTGGAGTGGTTGGTGTATTCCGTAGTTCTAGCGATTGGATTTCACTCAAAACTCACCACATGACTCCTCCCACCATATTATGATGATGCCCAAGTTTTGGGCTCGATCGGAAATCAATAGGTGTACGAAATTGGACACTTCAAGTTTAACGGCAGTTTGTCAGGAATTGGAGTGGTTGGTGTAATCCGTAGTTCTAGCGATTGGATTTCACCCAAACCTCACCACATGACTCCTCCCACCATATTATGATGATGCCCAAGTTTTGGGCTTGATCGGAAATCAATAGGTGTACGAAATTGGACACTTCAAGTTCAAACGCAGTTTGTTCCGAGTTGGAGTGGTTGGTGTATTCCGTAGTTCTAGCGATTGGATTTCACTCAAAACTCACCACATGACTCCTCCCACCATATTATGATGATGCCCAGGTTTTGGGCTCGATCGGAAATCAATAGGTGTACGAAATTGGACACTTCAAGTTCAAAGGCAGTTTGTCCCAAATTGGAGTGGGTGGTGTATTCCGTAGTTCTAGCGATTTGATTTCAGTCGAAACTCACCACATGACTCCTCCCTCCATATTATGATGATGCCCCAGTTTTGGGCTCGATCGGGAATCAATAGGTGTACGAAATTGGACACTTCAAGTTCAAAGGCAGTTTGTGCCATATTGGAGTGGTTGGTGTATTTCGTAGTTCTAGCGATTGGATTTCACTCAAAACTCACCAAATGACTCCTCCCAACATATTATGACGAGTCCCAAGTATTGGGCTCGATCGGAAATCAATAGGTGTACGAAATTGGACACTTCAAGTTCAAAGGCAGTTTGTTCCGAATTGGAGTGGTTGGTGTATTCCGAAGTTCTAGCGATTGGATTTCACTCAAAACACACCACATGACTCCTCCAACCATACTATGATGATGCCCAAGTTCTGGGCTCAATCGGAAATCAATAGGTGTACGAAATTGGACAATTCAATTTCAAAGGCATTTCGTGCGTTATTGGAGTGGTTGGTGTGTTCCGTAGTTCTAGCGATTGGATTTCACTCAAAACTCACCAAATGACTCCTCCCGCCATATTATGATGATGCCAAAGTTTTGGGCTCGATCGGAAATCAATAGGTGTACGAAATTGGACAATTCAAGTTCAAAGGCAGTTCGTGCCTTATTGGAGTGGTTGGGGATATCCGTAGTTCTAGCGCTTGGATTTCACTCAAAACACACCACATGATTCCTCCAACCATACTATGATGATGCCCAAGTTCTAGGCTCGATCGGAAATCAATAGGTGTACGAAATTGGACACTTCAACTTCAAAGGCATTTTGTTCCGAATTGGAGTGGTTGGTGTATTACGTAGTTCTAACGATTGGATTTCACCCAAAACTCTCCACATGCTTTATTGGAGTGTTTGGTGTATTCCGTAGTTCTAGCCGTTGGATTTCACTCAAAACTCATCAAATGACTCCTCCCACCATATTATGATGATGCCCAAATTTTCGGCTCGATCGGAAATCAATAGGTGTACGAAATTGGACAATTCAAGTTCAGAGCCAGTTCGTGCTTTATTGGAGTGTTTGGTGTATTCTGTACTTCTAGCTGTTGGATTTCACTCAAAACTCTTGAAATGACTCCTCCCACCATATTATGATGATGCCCAAGTTTTGGGCTCGATCGGAAATCAATAGGTGTACGAAATTGGACAATTCAAGTTCAGAGCCAGTTCGTGCTTTATTGGAGTGTTTGGTGTATTCCGTAGTTCTAGCGGTTGGATTTCACTCAAAACTCACCAAATGACTCCTCCCGCCATATAATGATGATGCCCAAGTTTTGGGCTCGATCGGAAATTAGTAGGAGTACGAAATTGGACAATTCAAGTTCAAAGGCAGTTCCTGCTTTGTTGGGGTATTTGGTGTATTCCGCTGTTCTCGCGGTTGGATTTCACTCAAAACTCATCAAATGACACTTCCACCATATTATGATGATGCTCAAGTTTTGGGCTCGATCGGAAATCAGTAGGTGTACGAATTTGGACAATTCAAGTTCAAAGGCAGTTCGTGCTTTAGTAGAGTGTTTGGTGTATTCCGTAGTTCTAGGGGTTGGATTTCACTCAAAACTCACCAAATGACTCCTCCCACCATATTATGATGATGCCCAAATTTTGGGCTCGATCGAAAATAAATAGGTGTACGAAATTGGACAATTCAAGTTCAAAGGCAGTTTGTTCCGAATTGGAGTGGTTGGTGTATTCCGTAGGTCTAGCGATGGGATTTCACTCAAAACTCACCACATGACTCCTTCCACCATATTATGATGATGCCCAAGTTTTGGGCTCGATCGAAAATAAATAGGTGTACGAAATTGGACACTTCAAGTTCAAAGGCAGTTTGTTCCGAATTGGAGTGGTTGGTGTATTCCGTTGTTCTAGCAATTGGATTTCACTCAAAACTCACCACATGACAACTCCCTCCATATTATGATGATTACCAAGTTTTGGGCTCGATCGGAAATCAATAAGTGTACGAAATTGGACAATTCAAGCTCAAAGGCAGTTCGTGCTTTATTGGAGTGTTTGGTGTATTCCGTAGTTCTAGCGATTGGATTTCACTCAAAACTCATCAAATGACTCTTGCCACCATATTATGATGATGCCCCAGTTTTGGGCTCGGTCGGAAATCAATAGGTGTACAAAATTGGACAATTCAAGTTCAAAGGCAGTTCGTGCCTTATTGGAGTGCATGGTACATTTCGTACTTCTAGCTATTGGATTTCACTCAAAACTCACCGCATGACTCCTCCCACCATATTATGATGATGCCCAAATTTTGGCCTCGATCGGAAATCAATAGGTGTACGAAATTGGACAATTCAAGCTCAAAGGCAGTTCGTGCTTTATTGGAGTGTGTGGTGTATTCCGTAGTTCTAGCGGTTGGATTTCACTCAAAACTCATCAAATGAGTCCTCCCACCGTATTATGCTGATGCCCAAAGTTTTGGGCTCGATCGGAAATCAATAGGTGTACGAAATTGGACAATTCAAGTTCATAGGCAGTTCGTGCCTTATTGGAGTGGTTGGGGATATCCATAGTTCTAGCGATTGGATTTCACTCAAAACACACCACATGATTCCTCCAACCATACTATGATGATGCCCAAGTCCTAGGCTCGATCGGAAATCAATAGGTGTACCAAATTGGACACTTCAAGTTCAAAGGCAGTTTGTTCCGAATTGGAGTGGTTGGGGTATTCTGTAGCTCTAGCGATTGGATTTCACTCAAAACTCACCAAATGACTCCTCCCGCCATATTATGATGATGCCCAAGTTTTGGGCTGGATCGGAAATCTATAGGTGTACGAATTGGACACTTCAAGTGCAAGGGCAGTTTGTTCCGAATTGGAGGGGTTGGTGTATCCCGCAGTTCTAGCGATTGGATTTCACTCAAACTTACCACATGACTCCTCCCACCATACTATGATGATGACCAAGATTTGGGTTTGATCGGAAGTCAATAGGTGTACGAAATTGGACAATTCAAGTTGAAAGGCAGTTCGTGCCTTATTCGAGTGGTTGGTACATTTCTTAGTTCTAGCGATTGGATTTCACTCAAAACTCACCAAATGACTCCTCCCAACGTATTATGATGATTCCCAAGTTTTGGGCTCGATCGGAAATCAATAGGTGTACGAAATTGGACACCTCAAGTTCAAAGGCAGTTTGTTCCAAATTGGAGGGGTTGCTGTATTCCGCAGTTCTAGGGATTGGATTTCACTCAAGACTCACCACATGACTCCTCCCACCATACTATGTTGATGACCAAGTTTTGGGCTTGATCGAAATCAACAGGTGTTCCAAATTGGACAATTCAAGTTCAAAGGCAGTTCGTGCCTTATTGGAGTGGTCGGTACATTTCGTAGTTCTAGCGATTGGATTTCACTCAAAACTCACCAAATGACTCCTCCCAACATATTAAGATGATTCCCAAGTTTTGGGCTCGTTCGGAAATCAATAGGTGTACGAAATTGGACACTTCAAGTGCGAAGGCAGTTTCTTCCGAATTGGAGGGGTTGGTGTATTCCGCAGTTCTAGCGATTAGACTTCAATCAAAACTCACCACACGACTCCTCCCACTATACTATGTTGATGACCAAGTTTTGCGCTTGATCGAAAATCAATAGGTGTACGAAAATGGACAATTCAAGTTCAAAGGCAGTTCGTGCCTTATTGGAGTGGATGATGTATTCCATAGTTCTAGTGATTGGATTTCACTCAAAACTCACCACATTACTCCTCCCAACATATTATGATGATACCCAAGTTTTGGGCTAGATCGGAAATCAATAGGTGTATGAAATTGGACACTTCAAGTTCAAGGGCAGTTTGTTTCGAATTGGAGTGGTTGGTGTATTACGTAGTTCTAGCGGTTGGATTTCACCCAAAACTCTCCACATGACTCCTCCCACCATAGTATGATGATGCCCAAGTTTTGGGCTCGATCGGAAATCAATTGGTGTACGAAATTGGACACATCAAGTTCAAACGCAGTTTGTTCCGAATTGGAGTGGTTGGCGTATTCCGTACTTCTAGCGATTGGATTTCACTCAAAAAACACCACATGACTCCTCCCACCATATTATGATGCTGCCCAAGTTTTGGGCTCGATCGGAAATCAATAGGTGTACGAAATTGGACAATTCAAGCTCAAAGGCAGTTCGTGCTTTATTGGAGTGTTTGGTGTATTCCGTAGTTCTAGCGGTCGAATTTCACTCAAAACTCATCAAATGACTCCTGCCACCATATTCTGATGATGGCCAAGTTTTGGGCTCGATCGGAAATCAATAGGTGTACGAAATTGGACAATTCAAGCTCAAAGGCAGTTCGTGCTTTATTGGACTGTTTGGTGTATTCCGTAGTTCTAGCGATTGGATTTCACTCAAAACTCATCAAATGACTCCTGCCACCATATTATGATGATTCCCAAGTTTTGGTCTCGGTCGGAAATCAATAGGTGTACAAAATTGGACAATTCAAGTTCAAAGGCAGTTCGTGCCTTATTGGAGTGCATGGCACATTTCATACTTCTCGCTATTGGATTTAACTCAAAACTCACCGCATGACTACTCCCACCATATTATGATGATGGCCAAATTTTGGGCTCGATCGGAAATCAATAGGTGTACGAAATCGGACAATTCAAGCTCAAATGCAGTTCGTGCTTTATTGGAGTGTTTGGTGTATTCCGTAGTTCTAGCGGTTGGATTTCACTCAAAACTCATCAAATGACTCCTCCCACCGTATTATGCTGATGCCCAAATTTTGGGCTAGATTGGAAATCAATAGGTGTAAGAAATTGGACAATTCAAGTTCAAAGGCAGTTCGTGCCTTATTAGAGTGGCTGGCACATTTCGCAGTTCTAGGGATTGGATTTCACTCAAAACTCACCAAATGACTACTCCCACCATATAATGATGATGCCCAAGTTTTGGGCTCGATCGGAAATCAATAGGTGTACGAAATTGGACAATTCAAGCTCAAAGGCAGTTCGTGCTTTATTGGAGTGTTTGGTGTATTCCGTAGATCTAGCGGTTGAATTTCACTCAAAACTCACCAAATGACTCCTCCCACCATGTTATGATGATGCCCATGTTTTGGGGTCGATCGGTAATCAATAGGTGTACGAAATTGGACACTTCTAGTTCAAAGGCAGTTTGTTCCGAATTGGAGTGGTTGGTGTATTCCGTAGTCCTAGTGTTTGGATTTCAGTCAAAACCCACCACATGACTCCTCCCGCCGAACTATGATGATGCCCAAGTTTTGGGCTCGATCGGAAATCAATAGGTGTACGAAATTGGACAATTCAAGTTCAAAGGCAGTTCGTGCTTTATTGGAGTGCATGGTACAATTCGTACTTCTAGCTATTGGATTTCACTCAAAACTCACCGCATGACTCCTCCCACCATATTATGATGATGCCCAAACTTTGGGTTCGATCGGAAATCAATAGGTGTACGAAATCGGACAATTCAAGCTCACATGCAGTTCGTGCTTTATTGGAGTGTTTGGGGTATTCCGTTGTTCTAGCGGTTGGATTTCACTCAAAACTCATCAAAAGACTCCTCCCACCGTATTATGCTGATGCCCAAATTTTGGGCTCGATCGGAAATCAATAGGTGAACGAAATTGGACAATTCAAGTTCAAAGGCAGTTCGTGCCTTATTAGAGTGGTTGGTACGTTTCGTAGTTCTAGGGATTGGATTTCACTCAAAACTCACCAAATGACTCCTCCCACGATATTATGATGATGCCCAAGTTTTGGGCTCGATCGGAAATCAATGGGTGTACGAAATTGGACAATTCAAGTTCAAAGGCAGTTCGTGCCTTATTAGAGTGGTTGGCACATTTCGTAGTTCTAGGGATTGGATTTCACTCAAAACTCACCAAATGACTCCTCCCACCATATTATGATGATACCCAAGTTTTGGGCTCGATCGGAAATCAATAGGTGTATGAAATTGGACACTTCAAGTTCAAGGGTAGTTTGTTCCGAATTGGAGTGGTTGGTGTATTACGTAGTTCTAGAGATTGGATTTCACCCAAAACTCTCCACATGACTCCTCCCAACATATTATGATGATACCCAAGTTTTGGGCTCGATCGGATATCAATAGGTGTATGAAATTGGACACTTCAAGTTCATGGGCAGTTTGATCCGAATTGAAGTGGTTGGTGTATTACGTAGTTCTTGAGATTGGATTTCACCCAAAACTCTCCACATGACTCCTCCCACCATAATATGATGATGCCCAAGTTTTGGGCTCGATCGGAAATAAATAGGTGTGCGAAATTGGACCCTTCAAGTTCAAAGGCAGTTTGTTCCGAATTGGAGTGGTTGGTGTATTCCGTAGTTCTAGTGATTGGATTTTACTCAAAACTCACCACGTGACTCCTCCCACCATATTATGATGATGCCCAAGTTCTGAGCTCGATCGGAAATCAATAGGTGTACGAAATTGGACAGTTCAATTTCAAAGGCAGTTCGTGCATTATTGGTGTGTTTGGTGTATTTCGTAGTTCTAGCGATTGGATTTCACCCAAAACTCATCAAATGACTCCTCCCTCCATATTATGATGATGCCCTAATTTTGGGCTCGATCAGAAATCAATAGGTGTACGAAATGGGACAAATCAACTTCAAAGGCAGTTCTTGCCTTATTGGAGTGGTTGGTACATTTCGCAGTTCTAACGATTGGGTTTCACTCAAAACCCGCCAAATGACTCCTCCCACCATATTATGATGATTCTCAAGTTTTGGGCTCGACCGGAAATCAATAGGTGTACGAAATTGGACACTTCAAGTTCATAGGCAGTTTGTTCCAAATTGGAGTGGTTGGTGTATTCCGTAGTTCTAGCGATTGGGTTTCACTCAAAACTCTCCACATGACACCTCCCACCATATTATGATGATGCCCAAGTTTTGGGCTCGATCAGAAGTCAATAGGTGTACGAAATTGGACAATTCAAGTTCAAAGGCAGTTCGTGCCTTATTGGAGAGGTTGGTGTATTTCGAAGTTCTAGCGATTGGATTTCACTCAAATCTCAACAAGTGACTCCTCCCAACATATTATGATGACGCCTCAGCTTTGGGTTCGATCGGAAATCAATAGGTGTACGAAATTCGACAATTCAAGTTCACAGGCAGTTCCAGCCTTATTGGAGTGGTTGGTACATTTCGTAGTTCTAGCGATTGGATTTCCCTCAAAACTCACCAAATGACTCCTCCCACCATATTATGATGATGCCCAAGTTTTGGGCTCAATCGGAAATCAATAGGTGTACGAAATTGGACACTTCAAGTTCAAAGGCAGTATGTTCCGAATTGGAGTGCTTGGTGTATTCCGTAGTTCTAGCGACTGGATTTCACTCAAAACTCACCACATGACTCCTCCCACCATACTATGATGATGCCCAAGTTCAGAGCGCGATCGGAAATCAATCGGTGTACGAAATTGGACAATTCAAGGTGAAAGGCAGTTTGTTCCGAATTGGAGTGGTTGGTGTATTCCATAGTTCTAGCGATTGGATTTCACTCAAAACACACCGCATGACTCCTCCCACCATATTATGATGATGCCCAAATTTTGGGCTCGATCGGAAATCAATAGGTGTACGAAATTGGACAATTCAAGCTCAAAGGCAGTTCGTGCTTTATTGGAGTGTTTGGTGTATTCCGTAGTTCTAGCGGTTGGATTTCACTCAAAACTCATCAAATGACTCCTCCCACCATATTATGCTGATGCCCAAATTTTGGGCTCAATCGGAAATCAATAGGTGTACGAAATTGGACAATTCAAGTTCAGAGCCAGTTCGTGCTTTATTGGAGTGCTTGGTGTATTCCATAGTTCTAGCGATTGGATTTCACACAAAACTCACCACATGACTCCTCCCACCATATTATGATGAGGCCCAAGTTTTGGGCTCGATCGGAAATCAATCGGTGTACGAAAGTGAACAATTCAAGTTCAAAGGCAGTTCGGGCCTTATTGGAGTGGTTGGTAGATTTCGTACTTCTAGCGATTGGAGTTCACTCAAAACTCACCAAATGACTCCTCCCACCATATTATGATGATGCCCAAGTTTTGGGCTCGATCGGAAATCAATAGGTGTACGAAATTGGACACTTCAAGTTCAAAGGCAGTTTGTTCTGAATTGGTGTGGTTGGTGTATTCCGTAGTTCTAGCGTTTGGATTTCACTCAAAACTCACCACATGACTCCTCCCGCCATACTATGATGATGCCCAAGTTTTGGGCTCGATCAAAAATCAATAGGTGTACGAAATTGGACAATTCAAGTTCAAAGGCAGTTCGTGCCTTATTGGAGTGGTTGGTACATTTCGTTGTTCTAGCGATTGAATTTCACTCAAAACTCACCAAATGACTCCTCCCACCATATTATGATGAGGCCCAAGTTTTGGGCTCGATTTTAAATCAATAGGTGTACGAAATTAGACACTTCAAGTTCAAAGGCATTTTGTTCCGATTAGAGGGGTTGGTGTATTCCGAAGTTGTATTGATTAGATTTTACTCAAAACTCACCACATAGTCCCCACCATATTATGATGATGCCCAAGTTCTGAGCTCGATCGGAAATCAATAGGTGGACGAAATTGGACATTTCAATTTGAAAGGCAGTTCGTGCTTTATTGGAGTGTTTGGTGTATTTCGTAGTTCTAGCGGTTGGATTTCACTCAAAACTCATCAAATGACTCCTACCACCGTATTGTGATGATCCCCTAATTTTGGGCTCGATCAGAAATCAATAGGTGTACGAAATGGGACAATTCAAGTTCAAAGGCAGTTCGTGCCTTATTGGAGTGGTTGGTACATTTATTAGTTCTAGCGATTGGATTTCACTCAAAACCCACCATATTATGATGATTCCCAAGTTTTGGGCTCGATCGGAAATCAATTGGTGTACGAAATTGAACACTTCAACTTCGAAGGTAGTTTGTTCCGAATTGGAGTGGTTGGTGTATTCTGTAGTTCTAGCGATTGGATTTCACTCAAAACTAACCACATGACTCCTCCCACCATAATATGATGAAGCCCATGTTTTGGGCTCGATCCGAAATCTATAGGTGTATGAAATTGAACACTTCAAGTTCAAAGGCAGTTTGTTCAGAGTTGGAGTGGTTGGTGTATTCCGTAGTTCTAGCGATTGGATTTCACTCAAAACTCGCCACATGACTCCTCCCACCATACTATGATGATGCCCAAGTTTTTGGCTCGATCGGAAATCAATAGGGGTACGAAATTGGACAATTCAAGTTCAAAGGCAGTTCGTGCCTTATGGGAGTGGTTAGTACATTTCATAGTTCTAACGATTGGATTTCACTCAAAACTCACGTAATGACTCCTCCCACCATATTATGATGATGCCCAGGTTTTGGGCACGATCGGAAATCAATAGGTATACGAAATTGGACACTTCAAGTTCAAAGGCAGTTTGTTCCAAATTGGAGTGGTTGGGGTATTCCGTAGTTCTGGCGATTGGATTTCACTCAGAACTCACCACATGACTCTTCCCACCATATTATGATGATGCCCAAGTTTTGGGCTCGATCGATAATCAATAGGTGTACGAAATTGGACACTTCAAGTTCAAAGGCAGTTTGTTCCGAATTGAAGTGGTTGGTGTATTCCGTAGTTCTGGCGATTGGATTTCACTCAAAACTCGCCAAGTGACTCCTCCCAACATATTATGATGATGCCTCAGCTTTGGGTTCGATCGGAAATCAATAGGTGTACGAAATTGGACAATTCAAGTGCAAAGGCAGTTCGTTCCATATTGGAGTGGTCGGTACATTCCGTAGTTCTAGAGATTGGATTTTACTCAGAACTCACCAAATGACTCCTCCCAACATATTATGATGATTCCCAAGTTTTGGGCTCGATCGGAAATCAATAGGTGTACAAAATTGGACAATTCAAGTTCAAAGGCAGTTCGTGCCTTATTGGAGTGGTTGGTACATTTCGTAGTTCTAGCGACTGGATTTCACTCAAAACTCACCAAATGACTCCTCCCAACATATTACGATGATTCCCAAGTTTTGGGCTCGATCGGAAATCAATAGGTGTACGAAATTGGACAAATTCATGTTCAAAGGCAGTTCGTGCTTTATTGGAGTGTTTGGTGTATTCCGTAGTTCTAGCGATTGGATTTCACTCAAAACTAATTAAACGACTCCTCCCACCATAATATAATGATGCCCAAGTTTTGGGCTCGATCGGAAATCAATTGGTGTACGAAATTGGACACTTCAAGTTCAAAGGCAGTTTGTTCCGAATTGGAGTGGTTGTTGTATTCCGTAGTTCTAGCGATTGGATTTCACCCAAAACTCTCCACATGACTCCTCCCACCAAATTATGATGATTCCCAAGTTTTGGGCTCGATCGGAAATCAATCGGTGTACGAAATTGGACACTTCAAGTTCAAAGGCAGTTTCTTCCGAATTGGAGTGGTTGGTGTATTCCGTAGTTCTAGCGATTGGATTTCACTCAAAACTCACCACATGACTCCTCCCAACATATTATGATGATACCGAAGTTTTGGGATCGATCGGAAATCAATAGGTGTACGAAATTGGACAATTCAAGTTCAATGGCAGTTTGTTCCGAATTGGAGTGGTTGGTGTATTCCGTAGTTCTAGTGTTTGGATTTCACCCAAAGCTCTCCACATGACTCCTCCCACCATATTATGATGATGCCCAAGTTTTGGGCTCGATCGGAAATCAATAGTTGTCCGAAATTGGACACTTCAAGTTCAATGGCAGTTTGTTCCGAATTGGAGTGGTTGGTGTATTCCACAGTTCTAGCGATTGGATTTCACTCAAAACTCCCCACATGACTCCTCCCAGCATATTATGACGATGACCAAGTTTTGGGCTCGATCGAAAATCAATAGGTTCACGAAATTGGACACTTCAAGTTCAAAGGCAGTTTGTTCCGAATTGGAGTGGTTGGGGTATTCCGTAGTTCTAGCCATTGGATTTCACTCCAAACTCACCAAATGACTCCTCCCACCATATTATGATGATGCCCAGGTTTTGGGCTCAATCGGAAATCAAAAGGTGTACGAAATTGGACTCTTCAACTTCAAAGGCAGTATATTCCGAATTGGAGTGGTTGGTGTAGTCCGTAGTTCAAGCAATTGGATTTCACTCAAAACTCGTGAAATGAATCCTCCCACCATATTATGATGAAGCCAAAGTTTTGGGCTCGATCGGAAATCAATAGGTGTACGAAATTGGACACTTCAAGTTCAAAGGCAGTTTGTTCCGAATTGGAGTGGTTGGTGTATTCCGTAGTTCTAGCGATTGGATTTCACCCAAAACTCACCACATGACTCCTCCCACCGTATTATAATGATGCCCAAGTTTTGGGCTCGATCGGAAATCATTAGGTTTACGAAATTGGACACTTCAAGTTCGAAGGCAGTTCGTGCTTTATTGGAGTGTTTGGTGTATTCCGTAGTTCTAGCGATTGGATTTCACTCAAAACTCATCAAATGACACCTCCCACCATATTATGATGATGCCCAAGTTTTTAGCTCGATCGGAAATCAATAGGTGTACGAAATTGGACACTTCAAGTTCAAAGGCAGTTTGTTCCGAATTGGAGTGGTTGGTGTATTCCGTGGTTCTAGCGATTGGATTTCACTGAAAACTCACCACATGACTCCTCCCAAAATAATATGATGATCCCCAAGTTTTGGGCTCGATCGGAAATCAATAGGTGCACGAAATTGGACACTTCAAGTTGAAAGGCAGTTTGTTCCGAATTGAAGAGGTTGGTGTATTCCGTAGTTCTCGCGATTGGATTTCACTCAAAAATCTTCAAATGACTCCTCCCACCATATTATGATGATGCCAAAGTTTTGGGCTCGATCGGAAATCAATAGGTATACGAAATTGGACAAGTTAAGTTCAGAGGCTGTTCGTGCTTTGTTGGAGTTTTTGGTGTATTCCATAGTTCTAACAATTGGATTTCACTCAAAACTCATCAAATGACTCCTCCCACCATATTATGATGATGCCCAAGTTTTGGGCTCGATCGGAAATCAATAAGTGTACGAAATGGGCACTTCAAGTTCAAAGGCAGTTTGTTCCGAATTGGGGTGGTTGGTGTATTCCGTAGTTCTAGCGATTGGATTTCACTCGAAACTCACCACATGACTCCTCCCATATTACGATGATGCCCAAGTTTTGGGATCGATCAGAAATCAATAGGTGTACGAAATTGGACACTTCAAGTTCAAAGGCAGTTTGTTCCGAACTGGAGTGGTTGGTGTATTCCGTAGTTCTAGCGATTGGATTTCACTCAAAACTCACCACATGACTCCTCCCACCGTATTATGATGACGCCCAAGTTTTGGGCTCGATCGGAAATCAATTGGTGTACGAAATTGGACATTTCAAGTTCAAAGGCAGTTTGTTCCGAATTGGAGTGGTTGGTGTATTCCGTAGTTCAAGCGATTGGATTTCACTCAAAACTCACCACATGACTCCTTCCACTATATTATGATGATGCCAAAGTTTTTGGCTCGATCGGAAATCAATAGGTGTACGAAATTGGACAATTCAAGTTCAAAGGCAGTTCGTGCTTTATTGGAGTGTTTGGTGTATTCCGTAGTTCTAGCAATTGGATTTCACTCAAAACAGATGAAATGACTCCTCCCACCATATTATGATGATGCCCAAGTTTTGGGTTCGATCGGAAATCAATAGGTGTACGAAATTGGACACTTCAAGTTTAAAGGCAGTTTGTTCCGAATTGGAGTGGTAGGTGTATTCCGTAGTTCTAGCGATTGGGTTTCACTCAAAACTCATGAAATGACTCCTCCCACAATATTATGATGATGCCCAAGTTTTGGGTTCGATCGGAAATCAATAGGTATACGAAATTGGACACTTCAAGTTCAAAGGCAGTTTGTTCCGAATTGGAGTGGTTGGTGTGTTCCGTAGTTCTAGCGATTGGATTTCACTCAAAACTCACCACATAACTCCTCCCAAAATATTATGAAGATGCCCAAGTTTTGGGCTCGATCGGAAATCTATAGGTGTACGAAATTGGACACTTCAAGTTCAAAGGCAGTTTGTTCCGAATTTGAGTGGTAGGTGTATTCCGTAGTTCTAGCGAATGGATTTCACTTAAAACTCACCACATGACTCCTCCCACCATATTATGATGATGTCAAAGTTTTGGGCTCGATCGAAAATCTATAGGTGTATGAAATTGGACACTTCAAGTTCAAAGGCAGTTTGTTCTGAATTGGAGTGGTAGGTGTATTCCGTAGTTCTAGCGATTGGATTTCACTCAAAACTCATGAAATGACTCCTCCCACCATATTATGATGATGCCCAAGTTTTGGGCTCCATCGGAAATCAATTGGTGTACGGAATTGTAAACTTCCAGTTCAAATGCAGTTTGTTCCGAATTGGAGTGGTTGGTGTATTCCGTAGTTCTAGCGATTGGATTTCACTCAAAACTCAGCACATGACTCCTCCCAAAATATTATGATGATGCCCAAGTTTTGGGATCGATCGGAAATCTATAGGTATACGAAATGGGACACTTCATGTTCAAAGGCAGTTCGTGCTTTATTGGAGTGTTTGGTGTATTCCGTAGTTCTAGTAATTGGACTTCACTCAAAACTCATCAAATGACTCCTTCCACCATATTATGATGATGCCCAGGTTTTGGGCTGGATCGGTAATCAATAGGTGTACGAAATTGGACACTTCAAGTTCAAAGGCAGTTTGTTCCGAACTGGAGTGGTTGGTGTATTCCGTAGTTCTAGCGATTGGATTTCACTCAAAACTCACCACATGACTCCTCCCACCATACTATGACGATGCTCAAATTTTGGGCTCGATCGGAAATCAATAGGTGTATGAAATTGGACACTACAAGTTCAAAGGCAGTTTGTTCCGAATTGGAGTGGTTGGTGTATTCCGTAGTTCAAGTGATTGGATTTCACTCAAAACTCACCACATGACTCCTCCCAAAATATTATGATGATGCCCAAGTTTTGGGCTCGATCGGAAATCAATAGGTGTACGAAATTTTACAGTTCAAGTTCAAAGGCAGTTTGTTCCGAATTGGAGTGGTAGGTGTATTCCGTAGTTCTAGCGATTGGATTTCACGTAAAACTGACCACATGACTCCTCCCACCGTATTATGATGACGCCCAAGTTTTGGGCTCGATCGGAAATCAATTGGTGTACGAAATTGGACATTTCAAGTTCAAAGGCAGTTTGTTCCGAATTGGAGTGGTTGGTGTATTCCGTAGTTCTAGCGATTGGATTTCACTCAAAACTCACCACATGACTCCTCCCCCCATATTATGATGATCCCCAAGTTTTGGGCTCGATCGGAAATCAATAGGTGTATGAAATTGGACACTTCAAGTTCAAAGGCAGTTTGTTCCGAATTGGAGTGGTTGGTGTATTCCGCAGTTCTAGCGATTGGATTTCACTCAAAACTCACCACATGACTCCTCCTACCATATTATGATGATGCCCAAGTTTTGGGCTCAATCGGAAATCAATAGATGTACGAAACTGGACACTTCAAGTTTAAAGGCAGTTTGTTCCGAATTGGAGTGGTTGGTGTATTCTGTAGTTGTAGCGATTGGATTTCACTCAAAACTCATGAAATGACTCCGCCCACCTTATTATGGAGATGCCCAAGTTTTCGGCTCGATCTGAAGAAAATTGTTGTACGAAATTGGACACTTCAAGTTCAGAGGCAGTTTGTTCCGAATTGGGGTGGTTGGTGTATTCCGTAGTTCTAGCGATTTTATTTCACTCGAAACTCACCACATGACTCCTCCCATATTACGATGATGCCCAAGTTTTGGGATCGATCGGAAATCAATATGTGTACTAAATTGGACACTTCAAGTTCAAAGGCAGTTTGTTCCGAACTGGAGTGGTTGGTGTATTCCGTAGTTCTAGCGATTGGATTTCACTCATAACTCACCACATGACTCCTCCCACCGTATTATGATGACGCCCAAGTTTTGGGCTAGATCGGAAATCAATAGGTGTACGAAATTGGACACTTCAAGTTCAAAGGCAGTTTGTTCCGGATTGGAGTGGTTGGTGTATTCCGTAGTTCTAGCGATTGGATTTCACTCAAAACTCATGAAATGACTCCTCCCACCGTATTATGTTGATGCCCAAGTTTTGGGCTCGATCGGAAATCAATAGGTGTACGAAATTGGATACTTCAAGTTCAAAGGCAGTTTGTTCCGAATTGGAGTGGTTGGTGTATTCCGTAGTTCTAGCGTTTGGATTTCACCCAAAACTCATGCAATGACTCCTCCCACCATATTATGCTGATGCCCAAGTTTTGGGCTCAATCGGAAATCAACAGGTGTACGAAATTGGACACTTCAAGTTCAAAGGCAGTTTCTTCCGAATTGGGGTGGTTGGTGTATTCCGTAGTTCTAGCAATTGGATTTCACTCAAAACTCCCCACATAACTCCTCCCACCATACTATGATGATCCCAAAGATTTGGACACGATCGGAAATCAATTGGTGTACGAAATTGGACAATTCAAGTTCAAAGGGAGTTCGTGCTTTATTGGAGTGTTTGGTGTATTCCGTACTTCTAGCAATTGGATTTCACTCAAAACTCATCAAATGACTCCTCCCACCATATGATGATGATGCCCAAGTTTGGCCTCGATAGGAAATCAATAGGTGTACGAAATTGGACACATCAAGTTTAAAGGCATTTTGTTCCGAATTGGAGTGGTTGGTGTATTCCGTAGTTCTAGCAATTGGATTTCACTCAAAACTCACCACATGACTCCTCCCACCGTATTATGATGATGCCCAAGTTTTGGGATCGATCGGAAATCAATAGGTGTACGAAATTGGACACTTCAAGCTCAAAGGCAGTTTGTTCCGAATTGGAGTGGTTGGTGTATTCCGTAGTTCTAGCTATTGGATTTCACTCAAAACTCATGAAATGACTCCTCCCACCATATTATGATTATGCCCAAGTTCTGGGCTCAATCGGAAATCAATAGTTTTACGAAATTAGACACTTCAAGTTAGAAGGCAGTTTGTTCCGAATTGGAGTTGTTGGTGTATTCCGTAGTTCTAGAGATTGGATTTCACTCAAAACTCACCACATGACTCCTCCCACCGTATTATGATGATGCCCAAGTTTTGGGATCGATCGGAAATCAATAGGTGTACGAAATTGGACACTTCAACTTCAAAGGCAGTTTGTTCCGAATTGGAGTGGTTGGTGTATTCCGTAGTTCTAGCGATTGGATTTCACTCAAAACTCATGAAATGGCTCGTCCCACCATATTATGACGATGACTATGTTTTGGGCTCCGTCGGAAATCGATAGGTGTACGAAATTGGACACTTCATGTTCAAAGGCAGTTTGTTCCGAATTGGAGTGGTTGGTGTATTCCGTAGTTCTAGCGATTGGATTTCATTCAAAACTCACGAAATGACTCCTCCCACCATATTATGATGATGCCCAAGTTTTGGGCTCGATCGGAAATCAATAGGAGTACGAAATTGGACACTTCAAGTTCAAAGGCTGTTTGTTCCGAATTGGAGTGGTTGGTGTATTCCGTAGTTCTAGAGATTGGATTTCACTCAAAACTCACCACATGACTCCTCCCACCGTATTATGATGATGCCCAAGTTTTGGGATCGATCGGAAATCAATAGGTGCTCGAAATTGGACACTTCAACTTCAAAGGCAGTTTGTTCCGAATTGGAGTGGTTGGTGTATTCCGTTGTTCTAGCGATTGGATTTCACTCACAACTCATGAAAGGACTCCTCCCACCATATTATGATGATGCCCAAGTTTTGGGCTCGATCGGAAATCAATAGGTGTACGAAATTGGACACTTCAAGTTCAAAGGCAGTTTGTTCCGAATTGGAGTGGTTGGTGTATTCCGTAGTTCTAGCGATTGGATTTCACTCAAAACTCACCACATGACTCCTCCCACCATATTATGATGATGCCAAAGATTTGGACACGATCGGAAATCAATTGGTGTACGAAATTGGACAATTCAAGTTCAAAGGCAGTTCGTGCTTTATTGGAGTGTTTGGTGTATTCCGTACTTCTAGCAATTGGATTTCACTCAAGACTCATCAAATGACTCCTCCCACCATATTATGCTGATGCCCAAGTTTTGGGCTCGATCGGAAATCAATAGGTGTACGAAATTGGACACTTCAAGTTCTAAGGCAGTTTGTTCCGAATTTGGGTGGTTGGTGTATTCCGTAGTTCTAGCGATTGGATTTAACTCAAAACTCACCACTTGACTCCTCCCACGGTATTATGATGATACCCAAGTTTTGGGCTCGATCGGATATCAATAGGTGTACGAAATTGGACACTTCAAGTTCAAAGGCAGTTTGTTCCGAATTGGAGTGGTTGGTGTATTCCATAGTTGTAGCGATTGGATTTCACTCAAAACTCACCACATGACTCCTCCCACCATATTATGATGATGCCCAAGTTTTGGGCTCGATCGGAAATCAATAGGTGTATGAAATTGGACACATCAAGTTCGAAGGCAGTTTGTTCCGAATTGGAGTGGTTTGGGTATTCCGTAGTTTTAGCGATTGGATTTGACTCAAAACCCATGAAATGACTCCTCCTACCGTATTATGATGATGCCCAAGTTTTGGACTCGATCGGAAATCAATAGGTGTATGAAATTGGACAATTCAAGTTCAAAGGCAGTTCGTGCTTTATTGGAGTGTTTGGTGTATTCCGTATTTCTAGCAATTGGAATTCTCTCAAAACTCATCAAATGACTCCTCCCACCATATTATGATGATTCCCAAGTTTGGGGCTCGATCGGAAATCAATAGGTGTACGAAATTGGACACTTCAAGTTCAAAGGCAGTTTGTTCCGAATTGGAGTGGTTGGTGTATTCCGTACTTCTAGAGATTGGATTTCACTCAAAACTCACCACATGATTCCTCCCACCGTATTATGATGATGCCCAAGTTTTGGGCTGGATAGGAAATCAATAGGTGTACGAAATTGGACACTTCAAGTTCAAAGGCAGTTTGTTCCGAATTGGAGTGCTAGGTGTATTCCATAGTTCTAGCGATTGGATTTCACTCAAAACTCATGAAATGACTCCTCCCACCGTATTATGATGTTGCCCAAGTTTTGGACTCGATCGGAAATCACCAGGTGCATGAAATTGGACAATTCCAGTTCAAAGGCAGTTCGTGCTTTATTGGAGTGTTTGGTGTATTCCGTAGTTCTAGCAGTTGGATTTCACTCAAAACTCATCAAATGACTCCTCCCACCATATTATGATGATGCCCAAGTTTGGGGCTCGATCGGAAATCAATAGGTGTACGAAATTGGACACTTCAAGCTCAATGGCAGTTTTTTCCGAATTGGAGTGGTTGGTGTATTCCGTAGTTCTAGCTATTGGATTTCACTCAAAATTCACCACAGGACTCCTCCCCCCATATTATGATTATGCCCAAGTTCTGGGCTCAATCGGAAATCAATAGGTGTACGAAATTGGACACTTCAAGCTCAATGGCAGTTTTTTCCTAATTGGAGTGGTTGGTGTATTCCGTAGTTCTAGCTATTGGATTTCACTCAAAATTCACCACATGACTCCTCCCACCATATTATGATTATGCCCAAGTTCTGGGCTCAATCGGAAATCAATAGGTGTACGAAATTGGACACTTCAAGTTCAAAGGCAGTTTGTTCTGAATTGGAGTGCTTGGTGTATTCCGTAGTTCTAGCAATTGGATTTCACTCAAAACTCACCACATCACTCCTCCCAAAATATTATGATGATGCCCAAGTTTTGGGCTCGATCGGAAATCAATAGGTGTACGAAATTGGACACTTCAAGTTCGAAGGCAATTTGTTCCGAATTCGATTGGTAGGTGTATTCCGTAGTTCTAGCGATTGGATTTCATTCAAAACACATGAAATGACTCCTCCCACCATATTATGATGATGCCCAAGTTTTGGGCTCGATCGGAAATCAATAGGTGTACGGAATTGGACACTTCAAGTTCAAAGGCAGTTTGTTCCGAATTGGAGTGGTTGATGTATTCCGTAGTTCTAGCGACTGGATTTAATTGAAAACACTCCACATGACTCCTCCCACCATATTTTGGTGATGCCAAAGTTTTGGGATCGATCGGAAATTAATAGGGGTACGAAATTAGACAATTCAAGTTCAAAGGCAGTTCGTGCTTTATTGGAGTGTTTGGTGTATTCCGTAGTTCTAGCGATTGGATTTCACTCAAAACTCACCACATGATTCCTCCCACGATATTATGATGATGCCCAAGTTTTGGGCTCGGTCAGAAATCAATAGGTGTACGAAATTGGACACTTCAAGTTCAAAGGCGTTTCGTGCTTTATTGGAGTGTTTGGTGTATTCCGTAGTTCTAGCAGTTGGATTTCACTCAAAACTCATCAAATGACTCCTCCCACCATATTATGATGATGCCCAAGTTTTGGGCGCGATCGGAAATCATTAGGTGTACGAAATTGGACACTTCAAGTTCAAAGGCAGTTCGTGCTTTATTGGAGTGTTTGGTGTATTCCGTAGTTTTAGCAATTGGATTTCACTCAAAACTCATCAAATGACTCCTCCCACCATATTATGATGATACCCAACTTTTGGGCTCGATCGGAAATCAATAGGTATACGAAATTGGACACTTCAAGTTCAAAGGCAGTTTGTTGCGAATTGGAGTGGTTGGTGTATTCAGCAGTTCTAGCGATTGGATTTCACTCAAAACTCACCACATGACTCCTCCCTCCATATTATGATGATGTCCAAGTTTTGGGCTCGATCGGAAATCAATAGGTGTGCGAAATTAGACACTTCAAGTTCAAAGGCAGTTTGTTCCGAATTGGAGTGGTTGGTGTATTCCGTAGTTCTAGCTATTGGATTTCACTCAAAATTCACCACATGACTCCTCCCACCATATTATGATGATGCCCAAGTTCTGGGCTCGATCGGAAAACAATAGGTTTACGAAATTGGACACTTCAAGTTCAAAGGCAGTTTGTTCCGAATCGGAGTGGTTGGTGTATTCCGTGGTTCTAGCGATGGGATTTCACTCAAAACTCATGATATGACTCCTCCTACCATATTATGACGATGACAAAGTTTTGGGCATCGTCGGAAATCAATAGGTGTACGAAATTGGACACTTCAAGTCCAAAGGCAGTTTTTTCCTAATTGGAATGGTTGGTGTATTATGTAGTTCTAGCGATTGGATTTTGCTCAAAACTCACCACATGACTCCTCCCACCATATTATGATGATGTCCAAGTTTTGGGCTCGATCGGAAATCAATAGGTGTACGGAATTGGACACTTCAAGTTCAAAGGCAGTTTGTTCCGAATTGGAGTGGTTGATGTATTCCGTAGTTCTAGCGACTGGATTTAATTGAAAACACTCCACATGACTCCTCCCACCATATTATGGTGATGCCAAAGTTTTGGGATCGATCGGAAATTAATAGGGGTACGAAATTAGACAATTCATGTTCAAAGGCAGTTCGTGCTTTATTGGAGTGTTTGGTGTATTCCGTAGTTCTAGCAATTGGATTTCACTCAAAACTCATCAAATGACTCCTCCCACTATATTATGATGATGACCAAGTTTTGGGTTCGATCGGAAATCAATAGGTGTACGAAATTGGACACTGCAAGTTCGAAGGCAGTTTGTTCCGAATTGGAGTGGTTGGTGTATTCCGTAGTTCTAGCGATTGGATTTAATTCAAAACTCTCCACATGACTCCTCCCACCATATTATGATGATGCCAAAGTTTTGGGCTCGAACGGAAATCAATAGGGGTACGAAATTGGACAATTCAAGTTCAAAGGCAGTTCGTGCTTTATTGGAGTGTTTGGTGTATTCTGTAGTTCTAGCAATTGGATTTCACTCAAAACTCATGAAATGACTCCTCCCACTATATTATGATGATGCCCAAGTTTTGGGCTCGATTGGAAATCATTAGGCGTACGAAATTGGACACTTCAAGTTCATAGGAAGTTTGTTCCGAATTGGACTGGTAGGTGTATTCCGTAGTTCTAGCGATTGGATTTCATTCAAAACTCACGAAATGACTCCTCCCACCATATTATGATGATGCCCAAGTTTTGGGCTCGATCGGAAATCAATAGGTGTACGAAATTGGACACTTCAAGTTCAAAGGCAGTTTGTTCCGAATTGGAGTGGTTGGGGTATTCCGTAGTTCTAGCGATTGGATTTCACTCAAAACTCACCATATGACTCCTCCCACGATATTATGATGATGCCCAAGTTTTGGGCTCGGTCAGAAATCAATAGGTGTACGAAATTGGACACTTCAAGTTCAAAGGCGTTTCGTGCTTTATTGGAGTGTTTGGTGTATTCCGTAGTTCTAGCAGTTGGATTTCACTCAAAACTCATCAAATGACTCCTCCCACCATATTATGATGATGCCGAAGTTTTGGGCGCGATCGGAAATCATTAGGTGTACGAAATTGGACACTTCAAGTTCAAAGGCAGTTCGTGCTTTATTGGAGTGTTTGGTGTATTCCGTAGTTTTAGCAATTGGATTTCACTCAAAACTCATCAAATGACTCCTCCCACCATATTATGATGATACCCAACTTTTGGGCTCGATCGGAAATCAATAGGTGTACGAAATTGGACACTTCAAGTTCAAAGGCAGTTTGTTGCGAATTGGAGTGGTTGGTGTATTCAGCAGTTCTAGCGATTGGATTTCACTCAAAACTCACCACATGACTCCTTGTTGTGTCGGATTCACTGCACCAAAATAGATTCAGCTGCATCCTCAACTTGTGATACTCGCAAGTGCACGAGCCGTTTGGTAGTATAGCATATGTAAGTGCGAGGTCGATCCCACGAGGATTGGTGATTGAATGATCCAATTCATTTTCCCTACACAAAACAGAAATGAAAAAGAAAATAAATAAAACAATAAAAAGGAAATAACTCAAGCAAATAAGTTCCCAAGTTCAATTAGATTAACGGATTGATTCTAGCTAAAGTATGATTAGGCCATGGTGTCTGGTTCTAACCTTGTGTTCCTAATTCCCTAATTTGATCATTTGTTGTCTAACCTAAAATTAAGCATTAGGAACCCATTAAGCATAGAAGAACATTTTAAACAACCAAGTATGTATCTAATCCCTGTTGTCGAATGTCCATACATACTCTTCCTATTCATAGTTCAATTCGAATTAAAGCACGGTGTCTACTCTTAATTCAAACCAAGATAGCTAACATGCAAGCCTAAATGGTGATCAATCATTCAAACTAGCATATTAACTTATAAGCATAATGAATAAGAACAAAAACCATAACTGAAACTTGGAAACTAATTAAACTTGAATACTAAAGAAAGAATGTACATTACAAATAAAATTAAAGAAGAACTTGAAAACTTGAAGAAAAATTCAGTAAACTCATTTTATTACAACAATTGACAACTTGAAAGGAAACTAAGAGAAATTGAGGGAGAGAAGGGAAGGGAGCTCTAGAGAAGTGTTTGAGAGCTCCCCCCCTTGGGGTGTGATTTATGAAGCTTGAAGGCTTCTCTATTTATAGGCCTAAGAGGGAGGAACAACATGATGAATTCCCACACCATCCTTCATCTTTTGCTGCTGCACCACAAGATTCTTCACATGGGTTCAAAGGTGATCAGATGTGGCTGCCCTTTGCTGCCAACCCATGTGATTGCCTTTTGCTGCCAACCCATGTGGTTGCTTTTTGGTTGCTGCAAAACGAGTTTTCTGAACCTGTTTTGGTGTAGGAAGGCCATAGGTCTCAACACGTATCCAATGGGGCTGAAATTTGGATATGTTATACTAGACACCCATTGGAACAACTTCTATGAAGAAAGTATTCTCATCGGAGCAGTAGAAGTGTGCGTTTTGGACCTTGAAAGTTGGCTGCCGAACAGAGACTGGAATTGACTTCATTTCATTTCTTTTCTTTATTTTTGCTTTACATGCATGCACATGCTTCTCTTTAATAGCTCAAAAGCTGATCTCCAGCTCCAAAGTGATCTGCCAATTCATTTCCCATGTTCAAAGGCTGAAGCAAAAATGCCTCTCATCATTCCTCTTCTTCTCTCTCTCTTTTCTCTTTGCTTCACATGCACATGCTTTCTCTATAATAGCTCCAACATGTACCAACTTGCTCCTTCAGAAATTCATAGCTGGAAAGCCTCCCAACTTCACTCATTATGTTGGGTACAAAGTCAGTTGCAGCTGGGGTGAGGCACATGGCTAAAAGGAGTCACATGGCAAAATGCTGGCAGCTACAAATCTTGCTGAGCAAGGTTGGGTGTTGGACGGGCTGAGCACTCCACAAATGTCCAATTGGGCTGAAATTTGGATATGTTGTAGTAGACACCCATTGGAACAAGTTTCATGAAGATCTTCACCTCATTCGAACCCCATAGCATGCTGATCCAAGGCCAAGAAGTTGACCTACGAAATTGGGCTGGAAAGGGGTTGTAGCCAAAATGTGTTTGTCTTTAAGCTCATATTCCTCATATGCCAATCAGCCCTTAACATGCATGGATTGCATCAAATGTTATCTCTTGCTATCTTAACCTACAAAACACACAAACATAGGTAAGTGACTAAAAACAAAGAGAAACTAAGCAAAATCACTAAGTAAAGAAGGCATGCAAGTGTATGAAACTATGGACTTATCAAAACAGAAAATGAATTAAAAGCACAAGTTTAACTCAATAACATAACCAAATCATAAGCTAGAAGGGTACAAAATGATATACAATTATGAACCGATCACTCCTCCCTCCATATTATGATGATGTCCAAGTTTTGGGCTCGATCGGAAATCAATAGGTGTGCGAAATTAGACACTTCAAGTTCAAAGGCAGTTTGTTCCGAATTGGAGTGGTTGGTGTATTCCGCAGTTCTAGCTATTGGATTTCACTCAAAATTCACCACATGACTCCTCCCACCATATTATGATGATGCCCAAGTTCTGGGCTCGATCGGAAAACAATAGGTTTACGAAATTGGACACTTCAAGTTCAAAGGCAGTTTGTTCCGAATCGGAGTGGTTGGTGTATTCCGTAGTTCTAGCGATTGGATTTCACTCAAAACTCATGAAATGACTCCTCCCACCATATTACGATGACGCCCAAGTTTTCGGCTCGATCAGAATTCGATAGGTGTACGAAATTGGACACTTCAAGTTCAAAGGCAGTTTGTTCTGAATTGGAGTGCTTGGTGTATTCCGTAGTTCTAGCAATTGGATTTCACTCAAAACTCACCACATGACTCCTCCCAAAATATTATGACGATGCCCAAGTTTTGGGCTCGATCGGAAATCAATAGGTGTACGAAATTGGACACTTTAAGTTCGAAGGCAATTTGTTCCGAATTGGATTGGTAGGTGTATTCCGTAGTTCTAGCGATTGGATTTCATTCAAAACTCATGAAATGACTCCTCCCACCATATTATGATGATGCCCAAGTTTTGGGCTCGATCGGAAATCAATAGGTGTACGAAATTGGACACTTCAAGTTCATCGGCAGTTTGTTCCAAATTGGAGTGGTTGGTGTATTCCGTAGTTCTAGCGATTGGATTTCACTCAAAACTCATGATATGACTCCTCCCACCATATTATGACGATGACCAAGTTTTGGGCATCGTCGGAAATCAATAGGTGTACGAAATTGGACACTTCAAGTCCAAAGGCAGTTTTTTCCGAATTGGAGTGGTTGGTGTATTCCGTAGTTCTAGCGGTTGGATTTTGCTCAAAACTCACCACATGACTCCTCCCACCATATTATGATGATGTCCAAGTTTTGGGCTCGATCGGAAATCAATAGGTGTAACGAATTGGAGTGGTTGATGTATTCCGAAGTTCTAGCGATTGGATTTAATTCAAAACTCTCCACTTGACTCTTCCCACCATATTATGATGATGTCAAAGTTTTGGGATCGATCGGAAATCAATAGGGGTACGAAATTGGACAATTCAAGTTCAAAGGCAGTTCGTGCTTTATTGGAGTGTTTGGTGTATTCCGTAGTTCTAGCGATTGGACTTCATTCAAAACTCACGAAATGACTCCTCCCACCATATTATGATGATGCCCAAGTTTTGGGCTCGATCGGAAATCAATAGGTGTACGAAATTGGACACTTCAAGTTCGAAGGCAGTTTGTTCCGAATTGGAGTGGTTGGTGTATTCCGTAGTTCTAGCGACTGGATTTCACTCAAAACTCACCACATGACTCCTCCCACCATATTATGATGATGCCCAAGTTTTGGGCCCGATCGGAAATCAATAGGTGTACGAAATTAGACACTTCAAGTTCGAAGGCAGTTTGTTCCGAATTGGAGTGGTTGGTGTATTACGTAGTTCTAGCGATTGGATTTCACTCAAAACTCATGAAATGACTCCTCCCACCATATTATGATGATGCCCAAGTTTTGGGCTCGATCGGAAATCAATAGGTGTACGAAATTGGACACTTCAAGTTCAAAGGAAGTTTGTTCCGAATTGGAGTGGTTGGTGTATTCCGTAGTTCTAGCGATTGGATTTCACTCAAAACTCATGAAATGACTCCTCCCACCATATTATGACGACGACCAAGTTTTGGGCTCTGTCGGAAATCAATAGGTGTACGAAATTGGACACTTCAAGTCCAAAGGCAGTTTTTTCCTAATTGGAGTGGTTGGTGTATTCCGTAGTTCTAGCGATTGGATTTTGCTCAAAACTCACCACATGACTCCTTCCACCATATTATGATGATGTCCAAGTTTTGGGCTCGATCGTAAATCAATAGGTGTACGAAATTGCACACTTCAAGTTCAAAGGCAGTTTGTTCCGAATTGGAGTGGTTGGTGTATTCCGTAGTTCTAGCGATTGGATTTAATTCAAAACTCTCCACATGACCCCTCCCACCATATTATGATGATGCCAAAGTTTTGGGCTCGATCCGAAATCAAGAGGGGTACGAAATTGGACAATTCAAGTTCAAAGGCGGTTCGTGCTTTATTGGAGTGTTTGGTGTATTCCGTAGTTCTTGCAATTGGATTTCACTCAAAAGTCATCAAATGACTCCTCCCACCATATTATGATGATGCCCAAGTTTTGGGCGCGATCGGAAATCATTAGCTGTACGAAATTGGACACTTCAAGTTCAAAGGCAGATCGTACTTTATTGGAGTGTTTGGTGTATTCCATAGTTCTAGCAATTGGATTTCACTCAAAACTCATCAAATGACTCCTCCCACCATATTTTGATGATACCCAACTTTTGGGATCGATCGGAAATCAGTAGGTGTATGAAATTGGACACTTCAAGTTCAAAGGCAGTTTGTTGCGAATTGGAGTGGTTGGTGTATTCCGTAGTTCTAGCGATTGGATTTCACTCAAAACTCACCACATGACTCCTCCCACCATATTATGATGATGTCAAAGTTTTGGGCTCGATCGTAAATCAATAGGTGTACGAAATTGGACACTTCAAGTTCAAAGGCAGTTTGTTCCGAATTGGAGTGGTTGGTGTATTCCGTCGTTCTAGCAATTGGATTTAATTCAAAACTCTCCACATGACTCCTCCCCCCATATTATGATGATGCCAAAGTGTTGGGCTCGATCGGAAATCAATAGGGGTACGAAATTGGACAATTCAAGTTCAAAGGCAATTCGTGCTTTATTGGAGTGTTTGGTGTATTCCGTAGTTCTAGCAATTAGATTTCACTCAAAACTCATCAAATGACTCCTCCCACTATATTATGATGATCCCCAAGTTTTGGGCTCGATCGGAAATCAATAGGTGTACGAAATTGGACACTTCAAGTTCAAAGGCAGTTTGTTCCAAATTGGAGTGGTTGGTGTATTCCGTAGTTCTAGCGATTGGATTTCACTCAAAACTCATGATATGACTCCTCCCACCATATTATGACGATGACCAAGTTTTGGGCATCGTCGGAAATCAATAGGTGTACGAAATTGGACACTTCAAGTCCAAAGGCAGTTTTTTCCGAATTGGAGTGGTTGGTGTATTCCGTAGTTCTAGCGATTGGATTTTGCTCGAAACTCACCACATGACTCCTCCCACCATATTATGATGATGTCCAAGTTTTGGGCTCGATCGGAAATCAATAGGTGTAACGAATTGGAGTGGTTGATGTATTCCGAAGTTCTAGCGATTGGATTTAATTCAAAACTCTCCACTTGACTCTTCCCACCATATTATGATGATGCCAAAGTTTTGGGATCGATCGGAAATCAATAGGGGTACGAAATTGGACAATTCAAGTTCAAAGGCAGTTCGTGCTTTATTGGAGTGTTTGGTGTATTCCGTAGTTCTAGCAATTGGATTTCACTCAAAACTCATCAAATGACTCCTCCCACTATATTATGATGATGCCCAAGTTTTGGGTTCGATCGGAAATCAATAGGTGTACGAAATTGGACACTTCACGTTCAAAGGTACTTTGTTCCGAATTGGAGTGGTAGGTGTATTCCGTAGTTCTAGCGATTGGACTTCATTCAAAACTCACGAAATGACTCCTCCCACCATATTATGATGATGCCCAAGTTTTGGGCTCGATCGGAAATCAATAGGTGTACGAAATTGGACACTTCAAGTTCGAAGGCAGTTTGTTCCGAATTGGAGTGGTTGGTGTATTCCGTAGTTCTAGCGACTGGATTTCACTCAAAACTCACCACATGACTCCTCCCACCATATTATGATGATGCCCAAGTTTTGGGCCCGATCGGAAATCAATAGGTGTACGAAATTGGACACTTCAAGTTCAAAGGAAGTTTGTTCCGAATTGGAGTGGTTGGTGTATTCCGTAGTTCTAGCGATTGGATTTCACTCAAAACTCATGAAATGACTCCTCCCACCATATTATGACGACGACCAAGTTTTGGGCTCTGTCGGAAATCAATAGGTGTACGAAATTGGACACTTCAAGTCCAAAGGCAGTTTTTTCCTAATTGGAGTGGTTGGTGTATTCCGTAGTTCTTGCGATTGGATTTTGCTCAAAACTCACCACATGACTCCTTCCACCATATTATGATGATGTCCAAGTTTTGGGCTCGATCGTAAATCAATAGGTGTACGAAATTGCACACTTCAAGTTCAAAGGCAGTTTGTTCCGAATTGGAGTGGTTGGTGTATTCCGTAGTTCTAGCGATTGGATTTAATTCAAAACTCTCCACATGACCCCTCCCACCATATTATGATGATGCCAAAGTTTTGGGCTCGATCCGAAATCAAGAGGGGTACGAAATTGGACAATTCAAGTTCAAAGGCGGTTCGTGCTTTATTGGAGTGTTTGGTGTATTCCGTAGTTCTTGCAATTGGATTTCACTCAAAAGTCATCAAATGACTCCTCCCACCATATTATGACGATGCCCAAGTTTTGGGCGCGATCGGAAATCATTAGGTGTACGAAATTGGACACTTCAAGTTCAAAGGCAGATCGTACTTTATTGGAGTGTTTGGTGTATTCCATAGTTCTAGCAATTGGATTTCACTCAAAACTCATCAAATGACTCCTCCCACCATATTTTGATGATACCCAACTTTTGGGATCGATCGGAAATCAGTAGGTGTATGAAATTGGACACTTCAAGTTCAAAGGCAGTTTGTTGCGAATTGGAGTGGTTGGTGTATTCCGTAGTTCTAGCGATTGGATTTCACTCAAAACTCACCACATGACTCCTCCCACCATATTATGATGATGTCCAAGTTTTGGGCTCGATCGTAAATCAATAGGTGTACGAAATTGGACACTTCAAGTTCAAAGGCAGTTTGTTCCGAATTGGAGTGGTTGGTGTATTCCGTCGTTCTAGCAATTGGATTTAATTCAAAACTCTCCACATGACTCCTCCCCCCATATTATGATGATGCCAAAGTGTTGGGCTCGATCGGAAATCAATAGGGGTACGAAATTGGACAATTCAAGTTCAAAGGCAATTCGTGCTTTATTGGAGTGTTTGGTGTATTCCGTAGTTCTAGCAATTAGATTTCACTCAAAACTCATCAAATGACTCCTCCCACTATATTATGATGATCCCCAAGTTTTGGGCTCGATCGGAAATCAATAGGTGTACGAAATTGGACACTTCAAGTTCGAAGGCAGTTTGTTCCGAATTGGAGTGGTTGGTGTATTCCGTAGTTCTAGCGACTGGATTTCACTCAAAACTCACCACATGACTCCTCCCCCCATATTATGATGATGCCAAAGTTTTGGGCTCGATCGGAAATCAATAGGGGTACGAAATTGGACAATTCAAGTTCAAAGGCAGTTCGTGCTTTATTGGAGTGTTTGGTGTATTCCGTAGTTCTAGCAATTAGATTTCACTCAAAACTCATCAAATGACACCTCCCACTATATTATGATGATCCCCAAGTTTTGGGCTCGATCGGAAATCAATAGGTGTATGAAATTGGACACTTCAAGTTCAAGGGCAGTTTGTTCCGAATTGGAGTGCTAGGTGTATTCCGTAGTTCTAGCGATTGGATTTCATTCAAAATTCACGAAATGACTCCTCCCACCATATTATAATGATGCCCAAGTTTTGGGCTCGATCGGAAATCAATAGGTGTACGAAATTGGACACTTCAAGTTCAAAGGCAGTTTGTTCCGAATTGGAGTGGTTGGTGTATTCTGTAGTTCTAGCGATTGGATTTCACTCAAAACTCACCACATGACTCCTCACACCATATTATGATGATGCCCAAGTTTTGGGCTCGATCGGAAATCAATAGGTGTGCGAAATTAGACACTTCAAGTTCGAAGGCAGTTTGTTCCGAATTGGAGTGGTTGGTGTATTCCGTAGTTCTAGCGGTTGGATTTCACTCAAAACTCATGAAATGACTCCTCCCACCATATTATGATGATGCCCAAGTTTTGGGCTCGATCGGAAATCAATAGGTGTACGAAACTGGACACTTCAAGTTCAGAGGCAGTTTGTTCCGAATTGGAGTGGTTGGTGTATTCCATAGTTCGAGCGATTGGATTTCACTCAAAACTCTCCACATGACTCCTCCCACGATATTATGATGTTGCCCAAGTTTTGGGCTCGATCAAAAATCAATAGGTGTACGAAATTGGACACTTCAAGTTCAAAGGCAGTTCGTGCTTTATTGGAGTGTTTGGTGTATTCCGTAGTTCTAGCAATTGGATTTCACTCAAAACTCATCAAATGACTCCTCCCACAATATTATGATGATACCCAACTTTTGGGCTAAATCGGAAATCATGAGGTGTACGATATTGGACGCTTCAAGTTCAAAGGCAGTTCGAGCATTATTGGAGTGTTTGGTGTATTCCATAGTTCTAGCAATTGGATTTCACTCAAAACTCATCTAATGACTCCTCCCACCATATTATGATGATACCCAACTTTTGGGCTAAATCGGAAATCATGAGGTGTACGAAATTGGACGCTTCAAGTTCAAAGGCAGTTCGAGCACTATTGGAGTGTTTGGTGTATTCCATAGTTCTAGCAATTGGATTTCATTCAAAACTCATCAAATGACTCCTCCCACCATATTATGACGATGCCCAAGTTTTGGGCTCTATCGGAAATCAATAGGTGTATAAAATTGGACACTTCAAGTTCAAAGGCAGTTTGTTCCGAATTGGAGTGGTTAGTGTATTCCGTAGTTCTAGCGATTGGATTTCACTCAAACTCACCAGATGACTCCTCCCACCGTATTATGATGATGCCCATGTTTTGGGGTCGATCGGAAATCAATAGGTGTACGAAATTGGACACTTCAAGTTCAGAGGCAGTTTGTTCCGAATTGGAGTGGTTGGTGTATTCCGTAGTTCTAGCGATTGGATTTCACTCAAAACTCACCACATGACTCCTCCCAGCATATTATGATGATGTCCAAGTTTTGGGCTCGATCGGAAATCAATAGGTGTACGAAATTGGACACTTCAAGTTCAAAGGCAGTTTGTTCCAAATTGGAGTGGTTGGTGTATTCCGTAGTTATAGCGATTGGATTTCACTCAAAACTCACCACATGACTCCTCCCACCATATTATGATGATGCCCAAGTTTTGGGCTCGATCGAAAATCAATAGGTGTATGAAATTGGACACTTCAAGTTCAAAGGCAGTTTGTTCCGAATTGGACTGGTTGGTGTATTCCGTAGTTCTAGCGATTCGATTTCACTCAAAACTCACCACATGACTCCTCCCACCATATTATGATGATGCCCAAGTTTTGGGCTCGATCGGAAATCAATAGGGGTACGAAATTGGGCACTTCAAGTTCAAAGGCAGTTTGTTCCGAATTAGAGTGGTTGGTGTATTCCGTAGTTCTAGCGATTGGATTTCACTCAAAACTCACCACATGACTCCTCCCACCATATTATGATGATGCCCAAGTTTTGGGCTCGATCGAAAATCAATAGGTGTATGAAATTGGACACTTCAAGTTCAAAGGCAGTTTGTTCCGAATTGGACTGGTTGGTGTATTCCGTAGTTCTAGTGATTGGATTTCTCTCAAAACTCACCACATGACTCCTCCCACCATATTATGATGATGCCCAAGTTTTGGGCTCGATCGGAAATCAATAGGGGTACGAAATTGGGCACTTCAAGTTTAAAGGCAGTTTGTTCCAAATTGGAGCGGTTGGTGTATTCCGTAGTTCTAGCGATTGGATTTCACTCAAAACTCACCACATGACTCCTCCCACGATATTATGATGATGCCCAAGTTTTGGGCTCGATCGGAAATCAATAGGGGTACGAAATTGGACACTTCAAGTTCAAAGGCAGTTTGTTTCGAATTGGAGTGGTTGGTATATTCCGTATTTCTAGCTATTGGATTTCACTCAAAACTCACCACACGACTCCTCCCACCATATTATGATGATGCCAAAGTTTTGGGCTCGATCGGAAATGAATAGGTGTACGAAATTGGACACATCAAGTTCAAAGGCAGTTCGGGCTTTATTGGAGTGTTTGGTGTATTCCGTAGTTCTAGCAATTGGATTTCGCTCAAAACTCATCAAATGACTCCTCCCACCATATTATTGTGATGCCCAAGTTTTGGGCTCGATCGGAAATCAATAGGTGTACGAAATTGGTCAATTCAAGTTCAAAGGCATTTCGTGCTTGATTGGAGTGTTTGGTGTATTCCGTAGTTCTAGCAATTGGATTTTCACTCAAAACTCAATTGGAGTACTTGGTGTATTCCGTAATTCTAGCGATTGGATTTCAGCCAAAACTCACCACATGACTCCTCCCACCATATTATGATGATGCCCAAGTTTTGGGCTCGATCGGAAATCAATAAGTGTACGAAATTGGACACTTCAAGTTCAAAGGCAGTTTGTTCCGAATTGGACTGGTTGGTGTATTCCGTAGTTCTAGCGATTGGATTTCACTCAAAACTCACCACATGACTCCTCCCACCATATTATGATGATGCCCAAGTTTTGGGCTCGATCGGAAATCAATAAGTGTACGAAATTGGACACTTCAAGTTCAAAGGCACTTTGTTTCGAATTGGAGTGGTTAGTGTATTCCGTAGTTCTAGCGATTGGATTTCACTCAAACTCACCAGATGACTCCTCCCACCGTATTATGATGATGCCCATGTTTTGGGGTCGATCGGAAATCAATAGGTGTACGAAATTGGACACTTCAAGTTCAGAGGCAGTTTGTTCCGAATTGGAGTGGTTGGTGTATTCCGTAGTTCTAGCTATTGGATTTCACTCAAAACTCATGAAATGACTCCTCCCACCTTATTATGATGATGCCCATGTTTTGGGGTCGATCGGAAATCAATAGGTGTACGAAATTGGACACTTCAAGTTCAGAGGCAGTTTGTTCCGAATTGGAGTGGTTGGTGTATTCCGTAGTTCTAGCGATTGGATTTCACTCAAAACTCACCACATGACTCCTCCCACCATATTATGATGATGTCCAAGTTTTGGGCTCGATCGGAAATCAATAGGTGTACGAAATTGGACACTTCAAGTTCAAAGGCAGTTTGTTCCAAATTGGAGTGGTTGGTGTATTCCGTAGTTATAGCGATTGGATTTCACTCAAAACACACCACATGACTCCTCCCACCATATTATGATGATGCCCAAGTTTTGGGCTCGATCGAAAATCAATAGGTGTATGAAATTGGACACTTCAAGTTCAAAGGCAGTTTGTTCCGAATTGGAGTGGTTGGTGTATTCCGTAGTTCTAGCGATTGGATTTCACTCAAAACTCACCACATGACTCCTCCCACCATATTATGATGATGCCCAAGTTTTGGGCTCGATCGAAAATCAATAGGTGTATGAAATTGGACACTTCAAGTTCAAAGGCAGTTTGTTCCGAATTGGACTGGTTGGTGTATTCCGTAGTTCTAGTGCTTGGATTTCTCTCAAAACTCACCACATGACTCCTCCCACCATATTATGATGATGCCCAAGTTTTGGGCTCGATCGGAAATCAATAGGGGTACGAAATTGGGCACTTCAAGTTTAAAGGCAGTTTGTTCCAAATTGGAGCGGTTGGTGTATTCCGTAGTTCTAGCGATTGGATTTCACTCAAAACTCACCACATGACTCCTCCCACGATATTATGATGATGCCCAAGTTTTGGGCTCGATCGGAAATCAATAGGTTTACGAAATTGGACAATTCAAGTTCAAAGCCAGTTCGTGCTTTATTGGAGTGTTTGGAGTTTTCCGTAGTTCTAGCAATTAGATTTCACTCAAAACTCATCAAATGACTCCTCCCACCATATTATGACGATGCCCAAGTTTTGGGCTCGATCGGAATTTAATAGGTGTACGAAATTGGACACTTCAAGTTCAAAGGCAGTTTGTTCCGAATTGAAGTGGTTGGTGTATTCCGTAGTTCTAGCGATTGGATTTCACTCAAAACTCACCACATGACTCCTCCCACCATATTATGATGATGCCAATGTTTTGGGCTCCATCGGAAATCAATAGGTGCACGAAATTGGACAATTCAAGTTCAAAGGCAGTTTGTTCCGAATTGGAGTGGTTGGTGTATTCCGTAGTTCTAGCGATTGGATATCACTCAAAACTCACCACATGACTCCTCCCACCGTATTATGATGATGCCCAAGTTTTGGGCTCGATCGGAAATCAATAGGTGTACGAAATTGGACCCTTCAAGTTCAAAGGCAGTTTGATCCGAATTGGAGTGGTTGGTGTATTCCGTAGTTCTAACGATTGGATTTCACTCAAAACTCACCACATGACTCCTCCCACCATATTATGATGATGCCAAAGTTTTGGGCTCAATCGGAAATCAATAGGTGTACGAAATTGGACACTTCAAGTTCAAAGGCAGTTTGTTTCGAATTGGAGTGGTTGGTATATTCCGTATTTCTAGCGATTGGATTTAACTCAAAACTCACCACACGACTCCTCCCACCATATTATGATGATGCCAAAGTTTTGGGCTCGATCGGAAATGAATAGGTGTACGAAATTGGACAATTCAAGTTCAAAGGCAGTTCGTGCTTTATTGGAGTGTTTGGTGTTTTCCGTAGTTTTAGCAATTGGATTTCACTCAAAACTCATCAAATGACTCCTCCCACCATATTATTATGACGATCGGAAATCAATAGGTGTACGAAATTGGACACTTCATGTTCTAAGGCAGTTTGTTCCGAATTGGAGTGGTTGGTGTATTCCGTAGTTCTAGCGATTGGATTTCACTCAAAACTCACCACATGACTTCTCCCACCATATTATGATGATGCCCAAGTTTTGGGCTCGATCGAAAATCAATAGGTGTATAAAATTGGACACTTCAAGTTCAAAGGCGGTTTGTTCCGAATTGGAGTGCTTGGTGTATTCCGTAATTCTAGCGATTCGATTTCCCTCAAAACTCACCAGATGACTCCTCCCACCGTATTATGATGATGCCCAAGTTTTGGGCTCGATCGGAAATCAATAGGTGTACAAAATTGGACAATTCAAGTTCAAAGGCAGTTCGTGCTTTATTGGAGTGTTTGGTGTATTCCGTAGTTCTAGAAATTGGATTTCACTCAAAACTCAATTGGAGTAGTTGGTGTATTCCGTAGTTCTAGCGATTGGATTTCACCCAAAACTCACCACATGACTCCTCCCACCATACTATGATGATGCCCAAGTTTTGGGCTCGATCGGAAATCCATAGTTGTACGAAATTGGACACTTCAAGTTCAAAGGCATTTTGTTCCGAATTGGAGTGGATGGTGTATTCCGTAGTTCTTGCGATTGGATTTCACTCAAAACTCACCACATGACTCCTCCCACCATACTATGATGATGCCCAAGTTTTGGGCTCGATCGGAAATCAATAAGTGTACGAAATTGGACACTTCACGTTCAAAGGCAGTTTGTTCCGAATTGGACTGGTTGGTGTATTCCGTAGTTCTAGCGATTGGATTTCACTCAAAACTCACCACATGACTCCTCCCACCATACTATGATGATGCCCAAGTTTTGGGCTCGACCGGAAATCCATAGTTGTACGAAATTGGACACTTCAAGTTCAAAGGCATTTTGTTCCGAATTGGAGTGGATGGTGTATTCCGTAGTTCTTGCGATTGGATTTCACTCAAAACTCACCACATGACTCCTCCCACCATGATATGATGACGCCCAAGCTTTGGGGTCGATCGGAAATCAATAGGTGTACGAAATTGGACAATTGGAGTTCATAGGCAGTTCGTGCCTTATTAGAGTGGTTGGTGTATTTCGTTGTTCTAGCGATTGGATTTCACTCAAAACTCACCAAGTGAGTCCTCCCAGCATATTATGATGACGCCCAAGTTTTGGTCTATATCGGAAATCAATAGGTGAACGAAATTGGTCAATTCAAGTTCAAAGGCAGTTCGTGCTTGATTGGAGTGTTTGGTGTATTCCGTAGTTCTAGAAATTGGATTTCACTCAAAACTCAATTGGAGTAGTTGGTGTATTCCGTAGTTCTAGCGATTGGATTTCACCCAAAACTCACCACATGACTCCTCCCACCATACTATGATGATGCCCAAGTTTTGGGCTCGATCGGAAATCAATAATTGTACGAAATTGGATACTTCAAGTTCAAAGGCAGTTTGTTCCGAATTGGAGTGGTTGGTGTATTCCGTAGTTCTAGCGATTGGATTTAGCTCAAAACTCACCACATGACTCCTCCCACCATATTATGATGATGCCCAAGTGTTGGGCTGCATTGGAAATCAATAGGTGTACGAAATTGGACACTTCAAGTTCAAAGGCATTTTGTTCCAAATTGGAGTGGTTGGTGTATTCCGTAGTTCTTGCGATTCGATTTCACTCAAAAGTCACCACATGACTCCTCCCACCATGATATGATGACGCCCAAGTTTTGGGGTCGATCGGAAATCAATAGGTGTACGAAATTGGACAATTAGAGTTCAAAGGCAGGTCGTGCCTTATTAGAGTGGTTGGTGTATTTCGTAGTTCTAGCGATTGGATTTCACTCAAAACTCACCAAGTGACTCCTCCCAGCATATTATGATGACCCCCAAGTGTTGGGCTCAATCGGAAATCAATAGGTGTACGAAATTGGACACTTCAAGTTCAAAGGCAGTTTGTTCCGAATTGGAGTGGTTGGTGTATTATGCAGTTCTAGCAATTGGATTTCACTCAAAACTCACAAAATGACTCCTCCCAACATATTATGATGATGCCCAAGTTTTGAGCTCATTCGGAATTCAATAGGAGTACGAAATTGGACACTTCAAGTTCAAAGGCAGTTTGTTCTGAATTGGAGTGGTTGGCGTATTCCGTAGTTCTAGGGATTGGATTTTACTCAAAACTCACCACATGACTCCTCCCACCATATTAGGATGATGCCCAAGTTTTGGGCTCTATCGGAAATCAATAGGTGTACGAAATTGGACACTTCAAGTTCGAAGGTAGTTTGTTCAGAATTGGAGTGGTTGGTGTATTCCGTAGTTCTAGCGATTGGATTTCACTCAAAACTCACCAAATGACTCCTCCCACCATATTATGATGATGCCCAAGTTTTTTGCTCGATCGGAAATCAATAGGTGTATGAAATTGGACACTTCAAGTTCAAAGGCAGTTTGTTCCAAATTGGAGTGGTTGGTATATTCCGTAGTTCTAGCGATTGGATTTCACTCAAAACTCACCATACGACTCCTCCCACCATATTATGATGATGCCCAAGTTTTGGGCTCGATCGGAAATCAATAGGTGTACGAAATTGGACAATTCAAGTTCAAAGGCAGTTCGTTCCTTATTGGAGTGGTTAGTGTATTTCGTAGTTCTAGCGATTGGGTTTCACTCAAAACTCATCAAATCACTCCTCCAAACATATTATGATGATGCCCAAGGTTTGGGCTCGATCGGAAATCAATAGGTTTACGAAATTGGACACTTCAAGTTCAAAGGCAGTTTGTTCCGAATTGGAGTGGTTGGTGTATTCTGTAGTTCTAGCGATTGGATTTCACTCAAAACTCACCAAATGACTCCTCCCAACGTATCATGATGACGTCCAAGTTTTGAGCTCAATCGGAAATCAATAGGAGTACGAAATTGGACACTTCAAGTTCAAAGGCAGTTTGTTCCGAATTGGAGTGGTTGGCGTATTCCGTAGTTCTAGCGATTGGATTTCACTCAAAACTCCCCAGATGACTCCTCCCACCATATTATGATGATGCCCAAGTTTTCGGCTCTATCGGAAATCAATAGGTGTACGAAAGTGGACATTTAAAGTTCAAAAGCAGTTTGTTCCGAATTGGAGTGGTTGGTGTATTCCGTAGTTCTAGCGATTGGATTTCACTCAAAACTCACCACATGACTCCTCCCACCATATTACGATGATGTCCAAGTTTTGGGATCGATCTGAAATCAATAGGAGTACGAAATTGGACACTTCAAGTTCAAAGGCAGTATGTTCCGAATTTTAGTGGTTGGTGTAGTCCGTAGTTCTAGGGATTGGATTTCACCCAAAACTCACCACATGACTCCTCACACCACATTATGATGATGCCCAACTTTTGGGCTCGATCGGAAATCAATAGGTGCACGAAAGTGGACACTTCAAGTTCAAAGAGAGTTTTTTCCGAATTGGAGTGGTCAGTGTATTCCGTAGTTCTAGCGATTTGATTTTACTGAAAACTCACCACACGACTCCTCCCACCATATTTTGGTGATGCCCAAGTTTTGGGCACGATCCGAAATCAATAGGTGTACGAAATTGGACACTTCAAGTTCAAAGTCAGTTTGTTCCGAATTGGAGTGGTTATTGTATTCCGTAGTTCTAGCGATTGGATTTCACCCAAAACTCTCCACAAGACTCCTCCCACCATATTATGATGATGCCCAAGTTTTGGGCTCAATCGGAAATCAATAGGTGTACGAAATTGCACACTTCAAGTTCAAAGGCAGTTTGTTCCAACTTGGAGTGGTTGGTGTATTCCGCAGTTCTAGCGATTGGATTTCACTCAAAACTCACCACATGACTCCTCCCACCATATTATGATGTTGCCCAAGTATTGGGCTCAATCGGAAATCAATAGGTGTACGAAATTGCACACTTCAAGTTCAAAGGCAGTTTGTTCCAACTTGGAGTGGTTGGTGTATTCCGCAGTTCTAGCGATTGGATTTCACTCAAAACTCACCACATGACTCCTCCCACCATATTATGATGTTGCCCAAGTATTGGGCTCGATCGGAAATCAATAGGTGTACGAAATTGGACACTTCAAATTCAAAGATAGTTTGTTCCGAATTGGAGTGGTTAGTGCATTCCGTAGTTCTAGCGATTGGATTTCACCCAAAACTCTGAACATGACTCCTCCCACCATATTATGATGATGCCCAAGTTTTGGCCTCGATCAGAAATCAATAGGTGTACGAAATTGGACACTTTAAGTTCAAAGGCAGGTTGTTCCGAATTGGAGTGGTTGGTGTATTCTGTAGCTCTAGCGATTGGATTTCACTCAAAACTCACCACATGACTCCTCCCACCATGCTATGATGATGCCCAAGTTTTGGGCTCGATCGGAAATCAATAGGTGTAGGACATTCGACAATTCATGTTCAAAGGCAGTTCGTGCCTTATTGGGGTGGTTGGTACATTTCGTAGTTCTAGCGATTGGATTTCACTCAGAACTCCCCAAATGATTCCTCCCATCATATTATGATGATTCCCAAGTTTTGGGCTCGATCGGAAATCAATAGGTGTACGAAATTGGACACTTCAAGTTCAAACGCAGTTTGTTACGAATTGGAGTGGTTGGTGTATACCGTCGTTCTAGCGATTGGATTTCACTGAAAACACACCAAATGACTCCTACCACCATACTATGATGATGCCCAAGTTTTGGGCTCGATCGGAAATCAATAGGTGTATGAAATTGGACAATTCAAGTTCAAAGGCAGTTCGTGCTTTATTGGAGTGTTTGGTGTATTCCGTAGTTCTAGCGATTGAATTTCACCCAAAACTCCCCAGATGTCCCCTCCCACCACATTATGATGATGCCCAAGTTTTGGGATCGATCGGAAATCAATAGGTGTACGAAATTGGACACTTCAAGTTCAAACGCAGTTTGTTACGAATTGGAGTGGTTGGTGTATACCGTAGTTCTAGCGATTGGATTTCACTCAAAACACCCCAAATGACTCCTACCACCATATTATGATGATGCCCAAGTTTTGGGCTCGATCGGAAATCAATAGATGTACGAAATTGGACAATTCAAGCTCAAAGGCAGTTCGTGCTTTACTGGAGTGTTTGGTGTATTCTGTAGTTCTAGCGATTGAATTTCACTCAAAACTCATCAAATGACTCCTCCCACCATATTATGATGATGCCCAAGTTTTGGGCTCGATCGGAAATCAGTAGGTGTACGAAATTGGACAATTCAAGTTCAAAGGCAGTTCGTGCTTTATTGGAGTGTTTGGTGTATTCAGTAGTTCTAGCGATTGAATTTCACTCAAAACTCATCAAATGACTCCTCCCACCATATTATGATGATGCCCAAGTTTTGGGCTCGATCGGAAATCAATAGGTGTACGAAATTGGACAATTCAAGTTCAAAGGCAGTTCGTGCTTTATTGGTGTGTTTGGTGTATTCCGTAGTTCTAGCGATTGAATTTCACTCAAAACTCATCAAATGACTCCTCCCACCATATTATGATGATGCCCAAGTTTTGGGCTCGATTGGAAATCAATAGGTGTACGATATTGGACACTTCAAGTTCAAACGCAATTTGTTCCGAATTGGAGTGGTTGGTGTATTCCGTAGTTCTAGCGATTGGATTTCGCTCAAAACTCACCCCATGACTCCTCCCACCATATTATGGCGATGCCCAAGTTTTGGGCACGATCGGAAGTCAATAGGTGTACGAAATTGGACAATTCAAGTTCAAAGGCAGTTTGTGCCTTATTGGAGTGGTTGGTGATATCCGTAGTTCTAGCGATTGGATTTCACTCAAAACACACCACATGCTCCGCCAACCATACAATGATGATGCCCAAGTTGTGGGCTCGATCGGAACTCAATAGGTGTGCAAAATTGGACAATTCAAGTTCAAAGGCAGTTCGTGCCTTATTGGAGTATTTGGTGTATTATGTAGTCCTAGCGACTGGATTTCACCCAAAACAGACCACATGACTCCTCCCACCATATTATGATGATGCCCAAGTTGTGGGCTCGATCAGAAATCAATAGGTGTACGAAATTGGACAATTCAAGTTCAAAGGCAGTTCGTGCCTTATTGGAGTGGTTGGTGTATTCCGTAGTTCTAGCGATTGGATTTCACTCAAAACTCTCCAAATGAGTCCTCCGACCATATTATGATGATGCCCAAGTTTTGGGCTAGATCGGAAATCTATAGGTGTACGAAATTTGACGCTTCAACTTCGAAGGCAGTTTGTTCCGAATTGGAGTCGTTGGTGTATTCCGTATTTCTAGCGATTGGATTTCACTCAAAACACACCACATGACTCCTCCCACCATATTATGATGATGCCCAAGTTTTGGGCTCGATCGGAAATCAATAGGAGTACGAAATTGGACACTTCAAATTCAAAGGCTGTTCGTGCCTTATTGGAGTGGTTGGTGTGTTCCGTATTTCTTGCGATTGGATTTCACTCAAAACTCACCAAATGACTCCTCCCAACATATTATGCTGTTGCCCAAGCTTTGGGCTCGATCGGAATTCAGTAGGTGTACGAAATTGGACACTTCAAGTTCAAAGGAAGTTCGTGCCTTATTGGAGTGATTGGTGTATTCCATAGTTCTAGCGTTTGGATTTCACTCAAAACTCACCACATGACTCCTCCCACCATATTATGACGACGTCCAAGTTTTGGGCTCGATCGGAAATCTATAACTGTACGACATTTGACAATTCAAGTTCAAAGGCAGTTCGTGCCTTATTGGAGTGGTCGGTGTATTCCGTAGTTCTAGCGATTGGATCTCACTCAAAACTCACCACATGACTCCTCCCTCCATACGATGATGATGACCAAGTTTTGGGCTCGGTCGGAAATCAATAGGTGTACGAAATTGGACAATTCAAATTCAAAGGCAGTTCGTGCCTTATTGGAGTGGTTGGTGTATTCCATAGTTCTAGCGACTGGATTTCACTCAAAACTCACCACATGACTCCTCCCTCCATACGATGATGATGACCAAGTTTTGGGCTCGGTCGGAAATCAATAGGTGTACGAAATTGGACACTTCAACTTCAAAGGCAGTTTGTTCCGAATTGGAGTGGTTAGTGTATTCCGCAGTTCTAGCGATTGGATTTCACTCAAAACTCACCACATGACTCCGCCCACCATACGATGATGATGACCAAGTTTTGGGCTCGGTCGGAAATCAATAGGTGTACGAAATTGGACAATTCAAATTCAAAGGCAGTTCGTGCCTTATTGGAGTGGTTGGTGTATTCCATAGTTCTAGCGACTGGATTTCACTCAAAACTCACCAAATGACTTCTCCCACCATATTATGATCATGCCCAAGTTTTGGGCTTGATCGGAAATCAATAGGTGTACGATATTGGACACTTCGAGTTCAAAGGCAGTTTGTTCCGAATTGGAGGGGTTGGTGTATCCCGCAGTTCTAGCAATTGGATTTCACTCAAAACTTACCACATGACTCCTCCCACCATACTATGACGATGACCAAGTTTTGGGCTTGATCGGAAGTCAATAGGTGTACGAAATTGGACAATTGAAGTTCAAAGGCAGTTCGTGCCTTATTGGAGTGGTTGGTACATTTTGTAGTTCTAGCGATTTGATTTCACTCAAAACTCAACAAACGACTCCTCCCACCATATTATGATGATGCCTAAGTTTTCGGCTCGATCAGAAATCAATAGGTGTACGAAATTGGACACTTCAAGTTCAAAGGCAGTTTGTTCCGAATCGTGGTGGTTGGTGTATTCCGTAGTTCTAGCGATTGGAATTCACTCAAAACTCACCACATGAGTCCTCCCACCATATTATGATGATGCCCAAGTTTAGGGCGAGATCGGAAGTCAATAGGTGTACGAAATTGGACAATTCAACATCAAAGGCAGTTCGTGCTTTACTGGAGTGTTTGGTGTATTCCGTAGTTCTAGCGATTGGATTTCACTCAAAACTCACCAAATGACTCCTCCCTCGATATTATGATGATGCCCAAGTTTTGGGCTCGATCGGAAATCAATAGGTGTACGAAATTGGACATTCAAGTTCAAAGGCAGTTTGTTCCGAATTGGAGTGGTCGGTGTATTCCTTAGTTCTAGCGATGTGGATTTCACCCAAAACTCACCACATGACTCCTCCCACCATATTTTGATGATGCCCAAGTTTTGGCCACGATCGCTAATCAATAGGTGTACGAAATTGGACACTTCAAGTTCAAAGGCAGTTTGTTTAGAATTGGAGTGGTTAGTGAATTCCGTAGTTCTAGTGATTGGATTTCACTCAAAACTCACCACATGACTCCTCCCACCATATTATGATGATGCCCAACTTTAGGGCTCGATCAGAAATCAATAGGGGTACGAAATTGGACACTTCAAGTTCTAAGGCAGTTTGTTCCGAATCGAGGTGGTTGGTGTATTTCATAGTTCTAGCGATTGGATTTCACTCAAAACTCACCACATGACTCCTCCCATCATATTATGACGATGCCCAATTTTTGCTGTCGATCGGAAATCAATAGGTGTACGAAATTGGACACTTCAAGTTGAAAGGCAGTTTGTTCCGAATTGGGTTGGTGTATTCCGTAAATCTAGCGATTGGATTTCACCCAAAACTCACCAAATGACTCCTCCCACCATATTATGATGATGCCCAAGTTTTGGGCTCGATCGAAAATCAATAGGTGTACGAAATTGGACACTTCAAGTTCAAAGGCAGTTTGTTCCGAATTGGGTTGGTGTATTCCGTAAATCTAGCGATTGGATTTCACCCAAAACTCACCAAATGACTCCTCCCACCATATTATGATGATGCCCAAGTTTTGGGCTCGATCGGAAATCAATAGGTGTACGAAATTGGACATTCAAGTTCAAAGGCAGTTTGTTCCGAATTGGAGTGGTTGGTGTATTCCGTATTTCTAGCGATTGATTACACTCAAAACTCACCACATGACTCCTCCCCCCATATTATGATGATGCCCAAGTTTTGGGCTCGATCGGAAATCCATAGGTGTACGAAATTGGACACTTCAAGTTGAAAGGCAGTTTGTTCCGAATTGGAGTGGTCAGTGTATTCCGTAGTTCTAGCGATTGGATTTCACTCAAAACTCACCAAATGACTCCTCCCACCATATTCTGATGATGCCCAAGTTTTGGGCTCAATCGGAAATGAATAGGTGTACGAAATTGGACACTTCAAGTTCAAAGGCAGTTTGTTCCGAATTGGAGTGGTTGGTATGTTCCATAGTTCAAGCGTTTGGATTTCACTCAAAACTCACCACATGACTCCTCCCCCCATATTCTGTTGATGCCCAAGTTTTCGGCTCGATCGGAAATCAATAGGTGTACGAAATTGGACCCTTCAAGTTCAAAGGCAGTTTGTTCCGAATTGGAGTTGTTGGTGTATTCCTTAGTTCTAGCGATTGGATTTCACCCAAAACTCATCACATGACTCCTCCCAGCACATTATGATGATGCCCAAGTTTTGGCCTCGATCGCTAATCAATAGGTGTACGAAATTGGACACTTCAAGTTGAAAGGCAGTTTGTTCCGAATTGGAGTGGTTGGTGTATTCCGTAGTTCAAGCGATTGGATTTCACTCAAAACTCACCACATGACCACTCCCACCATAATATAATGATACCCAAGTTTTGGGCTCGATCGGAAGTCAATAGGTGTACGAAATTGGACACTTTAAGTTCAAAGGAAGTTTGTTTCGAATTGGAGTAGTTGGTGTATTCCGTAGTTCTAGAAATTGGATTTCACTCAAAACGCACCACATGACTCCTCCCACCATATTATGATGATGCCGACGTTTTGGGCTCGATCGGAAATCAATAGGAGTACGAAATTGGACAACTCAAGTTCAAAGGCAGTTCGTGCCTTATTGGAGTGTTTGGTGTATTCCGCAGTTCTAGAGATTGGATTTCACCCAAAACTCCCCAAATGACTCCTCCCACCATATTATGACGATGCCCAAGTTTTGGGCTCGATCGGAAATCAATAGGTGTACAAAATTGGACCCTTCAAGTTCAAAGGCAATTTGTTCCGAATTGGAGTGGTTGGTGTATTCCGTGGTTCTAGCGATTGGATTTCACCCAAAACTCACCACATGACTCCTCCCACCATATTATGATGATGCCCAAGTTTTGGCCTCGATCGCTAATCAATAGGTGTACGAAATTGGACACTTCAAGTTCAAAGCCAGTTTGTTACGAATTGGAGTGGTTTGTGAACTCCGTAGTTCTAGCGATTGGATTTCACTCAAAACTCACCACATGACTCCTCCCACCATAATATGACGATGCCCAAGTTTTGGGCTCGATCAGAAATCAATAGGTGTACAAAATTGGACACTTCAAGTTCAAAGGCAGTTTGTTCCGAATCGGGGTGGTTGGTGTATTCCGTAGTTCTAGCGATTGGATTTCACTCAAAACTCACCACATGACTCCTCGAACCATATTATGACGATGCCCAACTTTTGTTGTCGATCGGAAATCAATAGTTGTACGAAATTGGACACTTCAAGTTCAAAGGCAGTTTGTCCCGAATTGGAGTGGTTGGTGTATTCAGTAGTTCTAGCGATTGGATTTCACCCAAAACTCTCCGCATGACTCGTCCCACCATATTGGTATGATGCCCAACTTTGGGGCTCAATCGCTAATCAATAGGTGTATGAAATTGGGCACTTCAAGTTCAAAGGCAGTTTGTTCCGAATTGGAGTGGTTGGTGTATTCCGTAGTTCTAGCGATTGGATTACACTCAAAACTCACCACATGAGTCCTCTCCCCATATTATGATGATGCCCAAGTTTTGGGATCGTTCGGAAATCCATAGTTGTACGAAATTGGACACTTCAAGTTGAAAGGCAGTTTGTTCCGAATTGGAGTGGTTGGTGTATTCCGTAGTTCTATCGATTGGAATTCACCCAAAACTCACCACATTACTCCTCCCACCATATTCTGATGATACCCAAGTTTTCGGCTCGATCGGAAATCAATAGATGTACGAAATTGGACACTTCAAGTTCAAAGGCAGTTTGTTCCGAGTTGGAGTGGTTGGTGTATTCCGTAGTTCTAGCGATTGGACTTCACTCAAAAAGCACCACAAGACTCCTCCCGCCATATTATGATGATGCCCAAGTTTTGGCCTCGATCGCTAGTCTATAGGTGTACGAAATTGGACATTTCAAGTTCAAATTCAGTTTGTTCCGAATTGGAGTGGTTGGTGAATTCCGTAGTTCTAGCGATTGGATTTCACTCAAAACTCAAAAAATGACTCCTCCCACCATATTGGTATGATGCCCAAGTTTGGGGCTCAATCGGAAATCAATAGGTGTACGAAATTGGACACTTCAAGTTCACAGGCACTTTGTTCCGAATTGGAGTGGTTGGTGTATTCGTTAATTCTAACGATTGGATTTCACTCAAAACTCACCAAATGACTCCTGCCACCATATTCTGATGATGCCCAAGTTTTGGGCTCGATCGGAAATCAATAGGTGTACGAAATTGGACCCTTCAAGTTCAAAGGCAGTTTGTTTCGAATTGGAGTGGTTGGTGTATTCCGTAGGTCTAGCGATTGGACTTCACTCAAAACGCACCACATGACTCCTCCCACCATATTATGATGATGCCCAAGTTTTGGCCTCGATCGCTAATCAATAGATGTATGAAATTGGACACTTCAAGTTCAAAGGCATTTTGTTCCGAATTGGAGTGGTTGGTGAATTCCGTAGTTCTAGCGATTAGATTTCACTCAAAACTCACCACATGACTCCTCGAACCATATTATGATGATGCCCAATTTTTGTTGTCGATCGGAAATCAATAGGTGTTCGAAATTGGACATTTCAAGTTCAAAGGCAGTTTGTCTCGAATTGGAGTGGTTGGTGTATTCCATAGTTCTAGCGATTGGATTTCACCCAAAACTCACCACCTGACTCGTCCCACCATATTGATATGATGCCCAAGTTTTGGGCTCAGTGTTGTTAATTTTATGTTAACTCGCAATTGTACGGGGCAATTAGTAGTATAGCAAGACAAGTACGAGGTCGTACCCACGAAGACTGAGAAGTTCAAATTAGTTATGTACTTAGATTACCAAATTCAAGAAGTTAGGAAGTCTAGTCTAAAACAGAATTTAGAGTGAGAGTGATTGTGATTGTGAAAAGAAGTGAGCAAACTGAAATTGCAAATGAAAGCAAATAAACAAGTGTAACAAAGAGTGATTTTGAAGGGCTGGAAAACGGATTTGGAGACTAGGGCATTCGATTCACCATAACAATTCAATTCTGGGTTATAAGGAGTCAAGTAACAAGTCTAATTCAGATTCAAAGATTGATTCTAGCTAAAGTATGATTAGGCCATGGTGTCTGGTCCTAACCTTGTGTTCCTAATTCCCTAATTTGATCATTTGTTGTCTAACCTAAAATTAAGCATTAGGAACCCATTAAGCATAGAAGAACAATTTAAACAACCAAGCATGTATCTAATCCCTGTTGTCGAATGTCCATACATACTCTTCCTATTCATAGTTCAATTCGAATTAAAGCATGGTGTCTACTCTTAATTCAAACCAAGATATACAAATCAAAATGGTAGCTAAGCATTCCGATCAGCATATAAGCAAGTAGGCAAAATGAATAAAAACATGAATCATGATTCAAACTTGAAACTCCAAACTTCAAACTTATAAACCCAGAATATTCATGTTAGGTTACATCGAAACCCTAGTTATGGATTTAGCTACTCATAATGGAAAAGAAACTAAAACAGAATTGGGAAAACATAATGAATGTCATAAGAGTAGAAAAACCCTTTTCTGAAGTTCTTGTGGTGTCCAATGCTTCGTCAAGAGCTTCTCCACGTCTGGAAGGATGTATGAAGGATATGGAGGTGATTTGGGATGAGTTTGAGTGAGTGGTGATGGTTGAGAGAGATGAAATTCGTAGGAAATAGAAGGGAGGTTTTCTGGAGCTGTTTTGGTGTTTTGGGGCAGTTTAGAGTATCTAGCTGTGTACCTAGAGTGTATGGGGTGGATGTGTGTTTTTTTTGAAGCTTGAAGACCTCTCTATTTATAGGGCTAAGAGGGAGGAACATCATGATGATATTCCCACACCATCCTTCATCTTTTGCTGATGCACAAGCTTTCTTCACATGGGTTCAAAGGTGATCAGTTTTGCTGCCAACCCATGTGATCTTCTTTTGGCTGCCATCCCATGTGATCTTTTGGCTGCCATCCCATGTGGTCTTCTTTTGCTGCCAAAGTCAGTTACAGCTGGGGTGAGGCACATGGCTTAAAGGAGGTGACAAGCTCATCGGCTGGCAGCTGCAATCCTGAGCAAGGTGCAACTTGATGGGACCACGGATTGGGCTTGGCTTCATCAATGGATATGTATGAGCAGTCCATCTTGCAGTTCAGAAACTCCTCTTTCTAACCACAAATCATTTGGGCCAATCCAAGTTGGGAGGAGGAAGTTAAGGCCGAAACAAATAGCTAACTCAGTCTGCTCGTTTTTGCAACATTGTGCAACTTTTCTTATCCAAAGCCACCATTGCTACCTAAGGCCCAAAGAACTGAATGACAAACAGAAAAGGGATTAAAAGCACAAGTTTAACTCAACAACATAACCAAATCATAAGCTAGAGGGGTACAAAATGATATACAATTATGAACTGATCAAATACCCCCAGACCTAGATTTTGCTAGTCCTCGAGCAAAACAACACAAAACAAAGTTAAAAACGAAACAAGAAGTTAACTAAAAAAACTTCCGCAGGTAACTCGATTGCATTGAGCATATGCAACAAGCCTTTAAACCTCTAGGCATCCCTAGTAGGAGGAGTTGTGTCTCCTGAGGGTTTAACAGAAACGATACCCACAAACGCTTTACTGACTCTACAAAACAAAGTGATTAGTAAAACTTTGAAATCAACTAATGAAAATGAAAGAAAACTTCGGTCATACCTCCAACACCATAGAGTTGCCAAGATAGGTGATCAATCAATGTGTAAAGTGGAAGCTATAGCTCAAAGGCACACGGTTTCAAAGCAAGCACACTCAAACCTTGAATGGAGAACATGCTTCGACTCTAATTCTCACAGATAACAGTCAATCACTCAGAACCTAAGGTTTAATTCTCTCAAGAAAGCATAAGTGAGTGTAAGAAATAGAAGCACAAGTTTTGGTTAGATCTCATGAAAGGAATCAAATACTAAGAATAGAGATACACACATACTTACAGCAACCATGAATACATCCTCAATGATCAGCTAGGTCTTTTACACGGTTGTAATGAAAGGCTAAGGTTAGGGGAAATGAAAGAATTGGAAGGAAGAACAAGTAACTTAAGAACATACCAAGGTTGCATTCTTCTTTAACCTGCAAGGTATCATTGGCATGGCTGCAACATCATAGCATCATCTGGCATAAACTTTTATTTATTTATTTTTTTTTTTTACACTTAGATCAAATCGAAACACTTTCATCTTTCATCTTTGCTGATTTGATCTGCATCTTCTTTAGCTTCATTGCACAGATTCACTCGAATTTTCATTTAGGTACATGGCAGCAACTTCCTTGCATCAAACTTTATCTTGGCAAACCTTGGTATATTTCTAAGTTATAGGGTATGGCTACAATAGGTTAAACATCTCAGATTGAGATACAAAGGTAGGGAAATGAAAGAAGAAAAAGGGCTTGAAGTGTTTGGCTTCAAAAGGGCTGATGGAACACACAAATGGGTAGGGTGAAAGGGGAGCACACAGAATGGTTATGCACACATAGCCTAGCATCACTTCAATGAGTTCATTCATGAATGAGAGCAAGCACATGATATCTGCAAAAGAGAATCATTCTTAGTATTCAATCAAAATGGAACAATGAGATCATTTAGAGTGAAATGAAGAAAATGAGTAGAGATGAGAAGTAGAAACACTTTAAACCCTCTCAGGAAAGCAATTAGGCTCAATGTAGCTCACTAGGGTAGTCTCCACTTTTCTCCTTCAAGAATTTGAGCATGGTACTTTAGCCACCAGAATTCTAAGAGCAAAAGCTTTGTGAAGTGCAAAAATTCTGATATGAAAACCTCAATGGCAGCTCCATAGCATTGATTGTATGACATTCTAAAAAAAATTAGTGACAAAAGAACAAAAATTGAAACCACAAATGAATTAAAATTGAACCTTCCCCCCAGACCTGAACTGAACATTGTCCTCAATGTTAAAGCATAGAAAAGATGATTGAGAACATGCAAATGATAAAGGGAAAAGTTAAGAAGAAGGTTTAGAGAAACTCCCCCTTGATGCGATTAGGTCGACCGCTACCAAGTACCGTCTTCTTGAACACATGGGTTGCCTCCCAAGAAGCGCCTTAGTTACTGTCTTGGCAAGACATTATGCAATCCGCTAAGTTGATGAAACAAAGGGAAGTTGATCTACCACATGGCCAGTTTGTATGCTAGCTGAAATCCCCTCATAGAATGGCTTTAAACGTTGTCCATTTACTTTGAAAGTTGAGCCATCTTTAGGACTTTGAATCTCCACAGCTCCATAGGGAGAAACATTTATCACGGTGAATGGGCCAAGCCATCTAGACTTCAATTTCCCTGGAAAGAGACGCAAACGTGAGTTAAACAAAAGAACTGACATACCTTTGGAGAACTCTTTCCGTTGAATGTTTCTGTCATGGTAACTCTTGGTTCGTTCTTTGTAAAGCTTTGCATTCTCATAAGACTCATGTCTAATTTCTTCCAATTCATTGAGCTGAAACTTTCTGACATGGCCAGCCTTGTCCAGATCAAAATTCAATTTCTTGATGGCCCAAAAAGCATTGTGTTCAAGCTCCATTGGCAGGTGACAAGCTTTCCCAAACACAAGACGATAAGGGCTCATTCCAATGGGAGTCTTATACGCAGTCCTATAAGCCCATAATGCATCATTGAGCTTGGCAGCCCAATCTTTTCTTGTATTGTTCACCACCTTCTCCAGGATGTGCTTAATTTCTCGATTGCTTATTTCCACTTGACCAGAAGTTTGAGGATGATATGGTGTAGAGACTCGATGGGTGATGTTGTACTTTTTCATGAGTGCTTCGAATGGCTTGTTACAGAAGTGGCTGCCTCCATCACTAATGACAGCTCTTGGAGTACCAAACCTTGTGAAAATATTATCCTTCAAGAACTTCAGCACCACCTTATGATCATTGGTTTTGGTGGCTATGGCTTCCACCCATTTAGACACATAATCAACAGCAACAAGTATGTAAGTATAACCAAAGGAAGATGGGAATGGTCCCATGAAATCAATACCCCACACATCGAAGAGCTCCACAACGAGTATGTTATTCAGTGGCATTTCGTTCCTGCGACTTATGTTCCCCATCCTTTGACACCTATCACACTTAACACAAAAATTAAACGCATCTTTGAATAGAGTGGGCCAAAAGAAACCAGATTGCAGAATTTTAAGTGCTGTTTTCTTAGCTCCAAAGTGACCTCCACAAGCCAATTCGTGGCCATGCCTAAGTATGCTTTCTTGCTCTTCTTCTGGAACACATCTTCTGATGAGTTGATCCGGGCAATGCTTGAATAAGAAAGGTTCATCCCAGACATAATGTTTCACCATGGAAAAGAACTTCTTCTTGTCCTGAGAAGTTAGATCATTTCTAAGAACACCACAAGCAAGATAATTAACAAAATCAGCATACCATGGCTCTTTGACTTGGGCAGCATAAAGTTGTTCATCAGGGAAAGTCTCATTCAAGGGTAGCACAGCTGCTCCTTTTTCTTCAACCACAATTCTGCTCAAATGATCAGCTACCACATTCTCACATCCCTTCTTATCTCGAATCTCCAAATCGAATTCTTGCAGCAAGAGAATCCATCTAATCAAGCGTGGTTTGGCATCCTTCTTAGTGAGCAAGTATCTAAGAGCTGCATGGTCAGAATAAACAATTACTTTAGAACCAACAAGGTAAGAACGAAATTTTTCTAAAGCAAAAACCACAGCAAGCAACTCCTTCTCTGTTGTGGAGTAGTTGATTTGAGCATCATTCAAGGTCCGGCTAGCATAATGAATCACATGGGGCAGCTTGTTCTTCTTTTGACCTAAAACTGCACCAATAGCAAAGTCAGAGGCATCACACATTATTTCAAATGGTAAAGACCAATCCGGAGCTATGATAATAGGGGCTGAAGTTAGCTCCCTCTTTAAGGTAGTAAAAGCTTCCATGCAAGCTTCATTAAACTCAAAAACAGCATCCTTAGCAAGGAGATTACACAATGGCCTTGTAATGCTTGAGAAATTTTTGATGAACCTTCTATAGAATCCAGCATGACCTAGAAAACTTCTAACTCCTTTAACAGAGGTAGGTGGTGGAAGATTTGAGATGAGATCGATCTTGGCTTTATCCACTTCGATTCCCTTGCTTGAAATCACATGGCCTAGTACAATGCCTTGTCTCACCATGAAGTGACACTTCTCCCAATTCAAAATCAGATTTGTTTCCTGGCATCTTTTAAGCACTAGAGACAAGTGGTGAAGACAGTTATCAAAAGAGGAACCAAAAACTGAAAAATCATCCATAAATACCTCAATGAATCGTTCCACCATATCTGAAAAGATTGACATCATGCATCTTTGGAAAGTTGCTGGGGCATTGCACAAACCGAATGGCATCCTTCTATAAGCAAACGTACCAAATGGGCATGTGAATGTGGTTTTCTCTTGGTCTTCCGGAGCAATGGGAATTTGATTATAACCTGAAAAACCATCAAGAAAACAATAGTAAGCATGGCCAGATAAACGTTCAAGCATTTGATCAATAAAAGGCAAGGGAAAATGATCTTTTCTAGTGGATGTGTTCAACTTCCTGTAATCAATGCAAACTCTCCAACCAGTGACAGTTCGTGTAGGAACTAGCTCATTCTTCTCATTCTTCACAACAGTGATTCCGGACTTCTTTGGAACAACTTGCACAGGGCTCACCCACTTAGAATCTGAAATTGGGTAGATGATTCCTACATCGAGTAGCTTTAAAACTTCAGCTCTAACCACCTCTTTCATGTTGGGATTTAGCCTCCTTTGGGCATCACGAGATGGTTTGCTGTCTTCTTCCATTAAAATCCGGTGCATGCACATGCTTGGACTAATTCCTTTGATCTCTGCTATGGTCCACCCAATGGCTGTTTTATGCTCTTTTAGAACTTTAATTAAGCTTTCTTCTTCATGTGAGGAGAGACCTGCAGCAATTATAACAGGGAGAGTTTCGTTAGCACCCAAATATGTATATTTGAGATGATTGGGAAGAGGTTTAAGTTCTAGCTTTGGTGGGATGACAATGGATGGCTCCATTTTCGTGGATGATGGTCCAAGAGGCTCGATTGGTGGCCTAAAGGATGGTGGGTATGGCGGAAACACTTCTAAGGCAGCCACCACTTCTTGGAACTCCGGTTCACAAAGATCTTCCTCTTCTTGTGTTAAGACAGCTTCTAGAGCATCATTAGACTTTCTCTGCAAAATTTTGGAGGAAACCTCATGATCCACAACATCAATTGAAAAGCAAGAATCAAGAGAGATAGAAGGTTGAGATAGAGCATTAAGCATTTTAAATTCAACAGTTTCACCCAAAACAGTCATGGAGAGGGTGCTATCTTTCACTTTGATGATTGTATCTGCAGTGGCCATGAATGGCCTGCCTAGGAGAATGGGATCAACACGATCTCCATTTGGATTGTCTTCCATGTCCATCACTACAAAATCAGCAGGGAGAATTAGTGTATTAACTTGAACTAGAATATCTTCTACAATACCTTTTGGATATTTTATAGAATGATCAGCTAGTTCAAGTCGCATTGAAGTCTTCTTCATCCCTTCTAAGCCAAGCTCTTGATAAACTGAATATGGCATAACATTGATGCTTGCTCCCAAGTCCAACATGGCTCTTCCAACCTTCTTGCCTCCAATGTTAATGGGAATGTCAAAGCTGCCAGGATCATCTAGTTTTGGTGGAAGCTTCCTTTGCAACACCGCACTTACATTTTGGTCAAGCTTTACTCCTTCATTTGGAGCGAAATTGAGCTTGTGAGTTTTCAAGTCCTTGATGAATTTTCCATATGCAGGAATCTGTTCAATAAGATCAAGCAAAGGCAAATTGATATTAACTTTACTCAAAATATCATAAATCTCTTTAAAAGCCTTATCTTGCTTTGGTTTCTTAAGACGGCCTGGAAATGGAATCTGTGGAACATATGGAGCGGGTGGCACGTATCTATCTTCTTGAAGATGTGGTGGCACAAATTTGTCATCCCTTTTATGCAATTGGAATTGATCGGATTTCTGAGAATCTGATTTGGCCTTAGGAGCAGATTGAGAAGTTTTGAGTTGTTCTCCTTCCGTAGCCATGGTCTCCTCCTCTTCATCTTCTACAATCACAGCATCATTTGAAAGATTAGAATCAACTTTATTATCAATGATCTTACCTGATCTGAGCACATGGATGGCCTTGACTTCATGGTTCTTTGGATTGATCTCAGTTTGGCTTGGCCATTTCCCAAGCTCTCTTTGAGTTATTTCAGCAGCTATTTGGCCTAATTGGACTTCCAATTTGGTAATGGCAGCTTGTGTAGTTTGCTGGAAATTGGATTGGTTGATTGCCATCTGCTTAACTATATCCTCCAATGATGATGTTTGTTGTGGCTTTTGGAATGAAGGGGGATTGGCTTGATTCTGAGTATTCCTCCATGAAAAGTTTGGATGATTCCTCCAACCTGGATTATAACTTTGAGAGTATGGATCATTTCTTGGACCTTGGTTGTAGGAATTTACCACCTTAGCTTGCTCTTGCACAAATTCTGGATATCCAGCCCCAAGTGGACAAGCTATGGTAGCATGGTCATGAGTTTCGCAAATACTACACACTTCCTTCGGAGGGCTTCTTGAGTTTAATGCAAGAAGAGCATCTAGCTTTTGTTCCAGTTTTAAAATCTGCACACTAGAAGAATCATTAGAACCACTAACAACACGTTTACCTCTTGTATCCGTATGTTGGGTCTCCATTGCTATCTCTTCAAAGAGTTCATACGTTTCTTCGGGAGTCTTGGTTTTAAAAGAACCACCTGCAAAATTGGTGACTATATTATGACTAGAAGAGGTTAATCCTTTATAAAACATACGCATTTGAAGCTTCAATGGAATCCCATGATGAGGACATTGGTTGAGCAGCCCATTGAACCTCTCCCATGCTTCACAAAACGACTCGTCATCTTGCTGTGCAAATAATAAGATCTTGTCCCTGAGCATGTCGGTCTTTTGCGTGGAGAAGTATTTTTCCAGGAACTTCTTTTGAATGGCAGCCCATGAAGTGAGTGAACCAGGCTTCAAAGAATTCAACCAATATTTTGCCTTATCCTTCAAAGTGTATGGAAACACTCTCATTCGAAGTTGATCTTCTGTCACACCTGTCAAGGGAAAAGAACTCACAACATTAAAAATATCCTTTATATGAGTTAATGGATCTTCATTAGGTAAACCATAAAAGGAAGGCAACATATTAAGATGAGAAGATTTAAGCTCATAATTTCGAGCTACAGTGGGCAGCAAAATGCTTGAAGGAGATGCTGGAATTGTTGGGATATCAAGTTCTCCCATGAACTCATTGGCAGCCATCTCTTCTTCTTCTTCTTGGTCTGAACTTGCTTCCGAATTTGAAGGTGAAGAACCAGGAAGTTCAGTGTGGAGAGCAAGACTTGAAAATGTGGCCAGAGCTTGGTCTTTTGCAGTTGACAACTCCCTTTCTAGACGATTCTGAATTCCAGAGATCACCCGGTTGGGTTGCAACGATGGTCCTGCGTTCAAGGATTTGGAACGTTGGAACGAAGACCTCACTTGTTCAAGGAATGGATTTCTAGACATAAACTACCTGAAACAGAAAATAACTTGAGTTAATTAGAAACACTAAAAAGAATAGGGTAACCTTGGGCACATAACCAGGGAAGAACTTTCGTTCAGTCCCCGGCAACGGCGCCAAAATTTGTTGTTAATTTTATGTTAACTCGCAATTGTACGGGGCAATTAGTAGTATAGCAAGACAAGTACGAGGTCGTACCCACGAAGACTGAGAAGTTCAAATTAGTTATGTACTTAGATTACCAAATTCAAGAAGTTAGGAAGTCTAGTCTAAAACAGAATTTAGAGTGAGAGTGATTGTGATTGTGAAAAGAAGTGAGCAAACTGAAATTGCAAATGAAAGCAAATAAACAAGTGTAACAAAGAGTGATTTTGAAGGGCTGGAAAACGGATTTGGAGACTAGGGCATTCGATTCACCATAACAATTCAATTCTGGGTTATAAGGAGTCAAGTAACAAGTCTAATTCAGATTCAAAGATTGATTCTAGCTAAATTATGATTAGGCCATGGTGTCTGGTCCTAACCTTGTGTTCCTAATTCCCTAATTTGATCATTTGTTGTCTAACCTAAAATTAAGCATTAGGAACCCATTAAGCATAGAAGAACAATTTAAACAACCAAGCATGTATCTAATCCCTGTTGTCGAATGTCCATACATACTCTTCCTATTCATAGTTCAATTCGAATTAAAGCATGGTGTCTACTCTTAATTCAAACCAAGATATACAAATCAAAATGGTAGCTAAGCATTCCGATCAGCATATAAGCAAGTAGGCAAAATGAATAAAAACATGAATCATGATTCAAACTTGAAACTCCAAACTTCAAACTTATAAACCCAGAATATTCATGTTAGGTTACATCGAAACCCTAGTTATGGATTTAGCTACTCATAATGGAAAAGAAACTAAAACAGAATTGGGAAAACATAATGAATGTCATAAGAGTAGAAAAACCCTTTTCTGAAGTTCTTGTGGTGTCCAATGCTTCGTCAAGAGCTTCTCCACGTCTGGAAGGATGTATGAAGGATATGGAGGTGATTTGGGATGAGTTTGAGTGAGTGGTGATGGTTGAGAGAGATGAAATTCGTAGGAAATAGAAGGGAGGTTTTCTGGAGCTGTTTTGGTGTTTTGGGGCAGTTTAGAGTATCTAGCTGTGTACCTAGAGTGTATGGGGTGGATGTGTGTTTTTTTTGAAGCTTGAAGACCTCTCTATTTATAGGGCTAAGAGGGAGGAACATCATGATGATATTCCCACACCATCCTTCATCTTTTGCTGATGCACAAGCTTTCTTCACATGGGTTCAAAGGTGATCAGTTTTGCTGCCAACCCATGTGATCTTCTTTTGGCTGCCATCCCATGTGATCTTTTGGCTGCCATCCCATGTGGTCTTCTTTTGCTGCCAAAGTCAGTTACAGCTGGGGTGAGGCACATGGCTTAAAGGAGGTGACAAGCTCATCGGCTGGCAGCTGCAATCCTGAGCAAGGTGCAACTTGATGGGACCACGGATTGGGCTTGGCTTCATCAATGGATATGTATGAGCAGTCCATCTTGCAGTTCAGAAACTCCTCTTTCTAACCACAAATCATTTGGGCCAATCCAAGTTGGGAGGAGGAAGTTAAGGCCGAAACAAATAGCTAACTCAGTCTGCTCGTTTTTGCAACATTGTGCAACTTTTCTTATCCAAAGCCACCATTGCTACCTAAGGCCCAAAGAACTGAATGACAAACAGAAAAGGGATTAAAAGCACAAGTTTAACTCAACAACATAACCAAATCATAAGCTAGAGGGGTACAAAATGATATACAATTATGAACTGATCACTCAGTCGGAAATCAATAGGTGTACGAAATTAGACACTTCAAGTTCGAACGCAGTTTGTTCCGAATTGGAGTGGTTGGTGTATTCCGTAGTTCTAGCGATTGGATTTCACTCAAAACGCACCACATGACTCCTCCCACCATATTATGATGATGCCCAAGTTTTGGCCTCGATCGGAAATCAATAGGTGTACGAAATTGGACAATTCAAGTTTAGTGGCAGTTCGTGCTTTATAAGAGTGTTTGGAGTATTCCGTAGTTCTAGCAATTGGATTTCACTCAAAACTCATCAAATGACTCCTCCCACCATATTATTATGACAATCGGAAGTCAATAGGTGTACGAAATTGGACACTTCATGTTCAAAGGCCGTTTGTTCCGAATCGGAGTGGTTGGTGTATTCCGTAGTTCTAGCGACTGGATTTCACTCAAAACTCACCACATGACTCCTCCCAAAATATTATGATGATGCCCAAGTTTTGGGCTGGATCGGAAATCAATAGGTGTACGAAATTGGACACTTCAAGTTCAAAGGCAGTTTGTTCCGAATTGGAGTGGTTGGTGTATTCCGTAGTTCTAGTGATTGGATTTCACTCAAAACTCACCACATGACTCCTCCCAACATATTATGATGATGCCCAAGTTTTGAGCTTATACGGAAATCAATAGGAGTTCGAAATTGGACACTTCAAGTTCAAACGCAGTTTTTTCCGAATTGTAGTGGTTGGTGTATTCCGTAATTCTAGCGATTCGATTTCACTCAAAACTCACCACATGACTCCTCCCAAAATATTATGATGATGCCCAAGTTTTGGGCTCGATCGGAAATCAATAGGTGTACGAAATTGGACACTTCATGTTCAAAGGCAGTTTGTTTCGAATTGGGTTGGTTGGTGTATTACATAGTTCTAGCGATTGGATTTCACTCAAAACTCATGAAATGACTCCTCCCACCATATTATGATGATGCCCAAGTTTTGGGCTCGATCGGAAATCAATAGGTGTACGACATTGGACACTTCATGTTTGAAGCCAGTTTGTTCCGAATTGGAGTGGCTGGTGTATTCCGTAGTTCTAGCGATTAGATTTCACTCAAAACTCACCAGATGACTCCTCCCACCATATTATGGTGATGCCCAAGTTTTGGGCGCGATCGGAAATCAATTGGTGTACGAAATGGGACACTTCAAGTTCAAAGGCAATTCGTGCTTTATTGGAGTGTTTGGTGAAATGAGTCCTCCCACCATATTATGATGATGCTCAAGGTTTGGGCTCGATCGGAAATCAGTAGGTGTACGAAATTGGACACTTCAAGTTCAAATGCAGTTTTTTCCGAATTGTAGTGGTTGGTGTATTCCGTAATTCTAGCGATTCGATTTCACTCAAAACTCACCACATTACTCCTCCCAAAATATTATGATGATGCCCAAGTTTTGGGCTCGATCGGAAATCAATAGGTGTACGAAACTGGACACTTCAAGTTCAAAGGCAGTTTGTTCCGAACTGGAGTGGTTGGTGTATTCCGTAGTTCTAGCGATTCGATTTCACTCAAAACACACCACATGACTCCTCCCAAAATATTATGATGATGCCCAGGTTTTGGGCTCGATCGGAAATCTATAGGTGTACGAAATTGGACACTTCAAGTTCAAAGGCAGTTTGTTCCGAATTGGAGTGGTTGGTGTATTCCGTAGTTCTAGCGATTGGATTTCCCTCAAAACTCACCACATGACTCCTCCCTCGATATTATGATGATGACCAAGTTTTGGGCTCGATCGGAAATCATTAGGTGTACGAAATTGGACACTTCAAGTTCAAAGGCAGTTTGTTCCGAATTGGAGTGGTTGGTGTATTCCGTAGTTCTAGCGATTGGATTTCCCTCAAAACTCACCACATGACTCCTCCCTCGATATTATGATGATGACCAAGTTTTGGGCTCGATCGGAAATCATTAGGTGTACGAAATTGGACACTTCAAGTTCAATGGCAGGTCGTGCTTTATTGGAGTGTTTGGTGTATTCCGTAGTTCTAGCGATTGGATGTCACTCAAAACTCATCAAATGACGCCCATTACCATATTATGATGATACCCAAGTTTTGGTCTCGATCGGAAATCAATAGGTGTACGAAATTGGACACTTCAAGTTCAAAGGCAGTTTGTTCCGAATTGGAGTGGTTGCTGTATTCCATGGTTCTAGCAATTGTATTTCACTGAAAACTCACCACATGACTCCTTCCAAAATAATTTGATGATGCCCAAGTTTTGGGCTCGATCGGAAATCAATAGGTGTACGAAGTTGGACACTTCAAGTTCAAAGGCAGTTTGTTCCTAATTGGGGTGGTTGGTGTATTCCATAGTTCTAGCGATTGGATTTCGCTAAAAACTCACCACAAGACTCCTCCCACGATATTACGATGATGCCCAAGTTTTGGGATCGATCGGAAAAAAATAGGTGTACGAAATTGGACACTTCAAGTTCAAAGGCAGTTTGTTCCGAATTGGAGTCGTTGGTGTATTTCGTAGTTCTAGCGATTGGATTTCACTCAAAACTCATCAAATGACTCCTCCCACCATATTATCATGATGCCCAAGTTTTGGGCTCGATCGGAAATCAATAGGTGTACGAAATTGGACACTTCAAGTTCAAAGGCAGTTTGTTCCGAATTGGAGTGGTAGGTGTATTACGTAGTTCTAGCGATTGGATTTCACTCAAAACTCACCACATGACTCCTCCCAACATATTATGATGATGCCCAAGTTTTGGGCTCGATCGGAAATCAATAGGAGTTCAAGATTGGACACTTCAAGTTCGAAGGCAATTTGTTCCGAATTGGAGTGGTTGGTGTATTACATAGTTCTAGCGATTGGATTTCACTCAAAACTCATCAAATGACTCCTCCCACCATATTATCATGATGCCCAAGTTTTGGGCTCGATCGGAAATCAATAGGTGTACGAAATTGGACACTTCAAGTTCAAAGGCAGTTTGTTCCGAATTGGAGTGGTAGGTGTATTACGTAGTTCTAGCGATTGTATTTCACTCAAAACTCACCACATGTCTCATCCCACCATATTATGGTGATGCCCAAGTTTTGGGCGCGATCGGAAATCAATTGGTGTACGAAATTGGACACTTCAAGTTCAAAGGCAATTCGTGCTTTATTGGATTGTTTGCTGTATTCCGTAGTTCTAGCAATTGGATTTCACTCAAAACTCATGAAATGAGTCCTCCCACCATACGATGATGATGCCCAAGTTTTGGGCTCGATCGGAAATCAATAGGTGTACGAAATTGGACACTTCAAGTTCAAAGGCAGTTTGTTCCGAATTGGAGTGGTAGGTGTATTCCGTAGTTCTAGCGATTGGATTTCACTCAAAACTCATGAAGTGACTCCTCCCACCATATTGTGATGATGCCCAAGTTTTGGGCTCGATCGGAATTCAATTGGAGTACGAAATTGGACACTTCAAGTTCAAAGGCAGTTTGTTCAGAATTGGAGTGGTAGGTGTATTCCGTAGTACTAGCGCTTGGATCTCACTCAAAACTCACCACATGACTCCTCCCACCTTATTATGATGATGCCCAAGTTTTGGGCCCGATCGGAAATCAATAGGTGTACGAAACTTGACACTTCAATTTCAAAGGCAGTTTTTTCCGAATTGGAGCGGTAGGTGTATTCCGTAGTTCTAGCGAATGGATTTCTCTCAACACTCATGAAATGACTCCTCCCACCATATTATGATGATGCCCAAGTTTTGGGCTTGATCGGAAATCAATAGGTGTACAAAATTGGACAATTCAAGTACAAAGGCAGATGTTTTCCGACTTGGAGTGGTTGGTGTATTCCGTAGTTCTAGCGATTGGATTTCACTCAAAACTCACCACATGACTCCTCCCACCTTATTATGGTGATGCCCAAGTTTTGGGCCCGATCGGAAATCAATAGGTGTACGAAACTGGACACTTCAATTTCAAAGGCAGTTTTTTCCGAATTGGAGCGGTAGGTGTATTCCGTAGTTCTAGCGATTGGATTTCTCTCAACACTCATGAAATGACTCCTCCCACCATATTATGATGATGCCAAAATATTATGATGATGCCCAAGTTTTGGGATCGATCGGAAATCAATAGGTGTACGAAATTGGACACTTCAAGTTCAAAGGCAGTTTGTTCCGAATTGGAGTCGTTGGTGTATTTCGTAGTTCTAGCGATTGGATTTCACTCAAAACTCATCAAATGACTCCTCCCACCATATTATCATGATGCCCAAGTTTTGGGCTCGATCGGAAATCAATAGGTGTACGAAATTGGACACTTCAAGTTCAAAGGCAGTTTGTTCCGAATTGGAGTGGTAGGTGTATTACGTAGTTCTAGCGATTGGATTTCACTCAAAACTCACCACATGACTCCTCCCAACATATTATGATGATGCCCAAGTTTTGAGCTTAAACGGAAATCAATAGGAGTTCAAGATTGGACACTTCAAGTTCGAAGGCAATTTGTTCCGAATTGGAGTGGTTGGTGTATTACGTAGTTCTAGCGATTGGATTTCACTCAAAACTCATCAAATGACTCCTCCCACCATATTATCATGATGCCCAAGTTTTGGGCTCGATCGGAAATCAATAGGTGTACGAAATTGGACACTTCAAGTTCAAAGGCAGTTTGTTCGGAATTGGAGTGGTTGGTGTATTCCGTAGTTCTAGCGATTCGATTTCACTCAAAACTCACCACATGACTCCTCCCAAAATATTATGATGATGCCCAAGTTTTGGGCTCGATCGGAAATCAATAGGTGTACGAAATTGGACACTTCAAGTTCAAAGGCAGTTTGTTCCGAATTGGAGTGGTTGGTTTATTCCATAGTTCTAGCGATTGGATTTCGCTCAAAACTGTCCACATGACACCTCCCACCATATTATGATGATGCCAAAGTTTTGGGCTCGATCGGAAATCAATAGGTGTTCGAAATTGGACAATTCAAGTTCAAAGGCAGTTCGTGCTTTATTGGAGTGTTTGGTGTATTCCGTAGTTCTAGCGATTGGATTTCACTCAAAACTCATCAAATGACTCCTCCCACCATATTATGATGATGCCCAAGTTTTGGGCACTATCGGAAATCAATTGGTGTAAGAAATTGGACACTTCAACTTCAAAGGCAGTTTGTTCCGAATTGGAGTGGTAGGTGTATTCCGTTGTTCTAGCGATTGGATTTCACTGAAAACTCATGAAATGACTCCTCCCACCATATTATGATGACGCCCAAGTTTTGGGCTCGATCGGAAATCAGTTGGTGTACGAAATTGGACACTTCAAGTTCAAAGGCAGTTTGTTCCGAATTGGAGTGCTTGGTGTATTCCATAGTTCTAGCGATTGGATTTCATTCAAAACTCATTAAATTACTTCACGCACCATATTATGATGATGCCCAAGTTTTGGGCTCGATCGGAATTCAATTGGTGTACGAAATTGGACACTTCAAGTTGAAAGGCAGTTTGTTCCGAATAGGAGTGGTAGGTGTATTCCGTAGTTCTAGCGATTGGATTTCATTCAAAACTCATCAAATGACTCCTCCCACCAAATTATGATGATGCCCAAGTTTTAGGCTCGATCGGAAATCAATAGGTGTACGAAATTGGACAATTCAAGTTCAAAGGCAGTTCGTGCTTTGTCGGAGTGTTTGGTGTATTCCGTAGTTCTAGCAATTGGATTTCACTCAAAACTCATAAAGTGATTCCTCCCAAAATATTATGATGATGCCCAAGTTTTGGGCTCGATCGGAAATCAATAGGTGTACGAAATTGGACACTTCAAGTTCAAAGGCAGTTTGTTCCGAATTGGAGTGGTTGGAGTATTCCGTTGTTCTAGCGATTGGATTTCACTCAAAACTCATCAAATGACTCCTCCCACCATATTATCATGATGCCCAAGTTTTGGGCTCGATCGGAAATCAATAGGTGTACGAAATTGGACACTTCAAGTTCGAAGGCAGTTTGTTCCGAACTGGAGTGGTTGGTACATTTCGTAGTTCTAGCGATTGGAAATCATTATTTGTACGAAATTGGACAATTCAAGTTCAAAGGCAGTTTGTTCTGAATTGGAGTGGTTGGTGTATTCCGTAGTTCTAGTTATTGGATTTCACTCAAAACACACCAGATGACTCCTCCCACCGTATTATGATGATGCCCAAGTTTTGGGCTCGATCGGAAATCAATAGGTGTACGAAATTGGACACTTCAAGTTGAAAGGCAGTTTGTTCCGAATTGGAGTGGTTGGTGTATTCCGTAGTTCTAGCAATTGGATTTTACCCAAAACTCTTCACATGACTCCTCCCACCATATTATGATGATGCCCAAGTTTTGGGCTTGATCGGAAATCAATAGGTGTACGAAGTTGGACAATTCAAGTTCAAAGGCAGTTTGTTCTGAATTGGAGTGGTTGGTGTATTCCGTAGTTCTAGCGATTGGATTTCACTCAAAACTCATCAAATGACTCCTCCCACCATATTATGATGATGCCCAAGTTTTGGGCTCGATCGGAAATCAATAGGCGTACGAAATTGGACAATTCAAGTTCAAAGGCAGTTCGTGCCATATTGGAGTGGTTGGTACATTTCGTAGTTCTAGCGATTGGATTTCAATCAAAACTCACCAATTGACTCGTCCAAACATATTATGATGATTCCCAAGTTTTGGGCCCGATCGGAAATGAATAGGTGTACGAAATTGGACACTTCATGTTCGAAGGCAGTTTGTTCCGAATTGGAGTGGTTGGTGTATTCCGTAGTTCTAGTGATTGGATTTCACTCAAAACTCACCAAATTACTCCTCCCACCAAATTATGATGATGCCCAAGTTTTGGGCTCGATCGGAAATCAATAGGTGTACGAAATTGGACACTTCAAGTTCAAAGGCAGTTTGTTCCGAATTGGAGTGGTCGGTACATTTCGTAGTTCTAGCGATTGGATTTCACTCAAAACTCAAGAAAAGACTCCTCCCAACATATTATGATGATTCCCAAGTTTTTGGCTCGAACGGAAATCAATAGGAGCAAGAAATTGGACACTTCAAGTTCAAAGGCAGTTTGTTCCGAATTGGAGATGTTGGTGTATTCAGTAGTTCTGGCGATTGGATTTCACTCCAAACTCACCACATGACTCCTCCCACCATATTATGATGATGCCCATGTTTTGGGCTCGATCGGAAATCAGTAGGTGTACGAAATTGAATACTTCAAGTTCAAAGGCAGTTTGTTCCGAATTGGAGTGGTTGGCGCATTCCATAGTTCTGGCGATTGTATTTCACTCAAAATTCTCCACAAGACTACTCCCACCATATTATGATGATGCCCAAGTTTTGGGCTCGTTCGGAAATCAATTGGTGTACGAAATTGGACACTTCAAGTTCAAAGGCAGCTCATGCCTTATTGGAGTGGTTGGTACATTTCGTAGTTGTAGCGATTGGATTTCACTGAAAACTCATCAAATGACTCCTCCCACCATATTATCATGATGCCCAAATTTTGGGCTCGATCTGAAATCAATAGGTGTACGAAATAGGATATTTCAAGTTCGAAGGCAGTTTGTTCCGAATTGGAGTGGTTGGTGTTTTCCGTAGTTCTAGCGATTGCATTTCACTCAAAACTCACCACATGACTCCTCCCACCATATTATGATGATGCCAATTTTGGGCTCGATCGGAAATCAATAGGTGTACGAAATTGGACAATTCAAGTTCAAAGGCAGTTCGTGCCTTATTGGAGTGGTTGGTACATTTCGTAGTTGTAGCGATTGGATTTCACTCAAAACTCATCAAATGACTCCACCCACCATATTATGGTGATGCCCAAATTTTGGGCTCGATCGGAAATCAATAGTTGTACGAAATTGGACACTTCAAGTTCAAAGGCAGTTTGTTCCGAATTGGAGTGGTTGGTGTATTCTGTAGTTCTAGTGATTGGATTTCACTCAAAACTCACCACATGACTCCTCCCACCATATTATGATGATGCCAAAGTTTTGGGCTCGATCGGAAATCAATAGGTGTACGAAATTGGACACTTCAAGTTCAAAGGCAGTTTGTTCCGAATTGGATTGGTTGGTGTATTCCGTAGTTCTAACGATTGGCTTTCACTCAAAACTCACCACATGACTCCTCCCACCACATTATGATGATGCCCAAGTTTTGGGCTCGATCGGAAATCAATAGGTGTACGAAATTGGACAATTCAAGTTCAAAGGCAGTTTGTTCCTAATTGGAGTGGTTGGTGTATTCTGTAAATCTTGCGATTGGATTTCACTCAAAACTCACCACAAGACTCCTCCCACCATATTATGATGATGAAAAGTTTTGGGCTCGATCGGAAATCAATAGGTGTACGAAATTGGACACTTCAAGTTCAAAGGCAGTTCGTGCTTTACTGTAGTGTTTGGTCTATTCCGTAGTTCTAGCAATTGGATTTCACTCAAAACTTATCAAATGACTCCTCCCACCATATTATGGTGACGCCCAAGTTTTGGGCTCGATCGGTAATCAATAGGTGTACGAAATTGGACACTTCAAGTTCAAAGGCAGTTTGTTCCGAATTGGAGTGGTTGGTGTATTCCGTAGTTCTAGTGATTGGATTTCACTCAAAACTCACCACATGACTCCTCCCACCATATTACGATGTTGCCAAAGTTTTGGGCTCGATCGGAAATCAGTAGGTGTATGAAATTGGACAATACAAGTTCAAAGGCAGCTCGTGCTTTGTTGGAGTGTTTGGTGTATTCCGTAGTTCTAGCGATTGCATTTCACTCGAAACTCACCACATGACTCCTCCCACCATATTATGATGATGTCCAAGTTTTGGGCTCGATCGGAAATCAATAGGTGTACGAAATTGGATACTTCAAGTTCAAAGGCAGTTTGTTCCGAATTGGAGTGGTTGGTGCATTCCATAGTTCTGGCGATTGTATTTCACTCAAAATTCTCCACATGACCACTCCCACCATATTATGATGATGCCCAAGTTTTGGGCTCGTTCGGAAATCAATAGGTGTACGAAATTGGACACTTCATGTTCAAAGGCAGTTTGTTCCGAATTGGAGTGATTGGTGTATTCCGTCGTTCTAGTTATTGGAGTGATTGTATTTCACTCAAAATTCTCCACATGACTCCTCCCACCATATTACGATGTTGCCAAAGTTTTGGGCTCGATCGGAAATCAGTAAGTGTATGAAATTGGACAATACAAGTTCAAAGGCAGCTCGTGCTTTGTTGGAGTGTTTGGTGTATTCCGTAGTTCTAGCGATTGGATTTCCCTCGAAACTCACCACATGACTCCTCCCACCATATTATGATGATGTCCAAGTTTTGGGCTCGATCGGAAATCAATAGGTGTACGAAATTGGATACTTCAAGTTCAAAGGCAGTTTGTTCCGAATTGGATTGGTTGGTGTATTCCGTAGTTCTAGCGATTGCATTTCACTCAAAACTCACCACATGACTCCTCCCACCATATTATGATGATGCCCAATTTTGGGCTCGATCGGAAATCAATAGGTGTACGAAATTGGACAATTCAAGTTCAAAGGCAGTTCGTGCCTTATTGGAGTGGTTGGTACATTTCGTAGTTGTAGGGATTGGATTTCACTCAAAACTCATCAAATGACTCCTCCCACCATATTATGGTGATGCCCAAATTTTGGGCTCGATCGGAAATCAATAGTTGTACGAAATTGGACACTTCAAGTTCAAAGGCAGTTTGTTCCGAATTGGAGTGGTTGGTGTATTCCGTAGTTCTAGTGATTGGATTTCACTCAAAACTCACCACATGACTCCTCCCACCATATTATGATGATGCCAAAGTTTTGGGCTCGATCGGAAATCAATAGGTGTACAAAATTGGACACTTCAAGTTCAAAGGCAGTTTGTTCCGAATTGGATTGGTTGGTGTATTCCGTAGTTCTAACGATTGGCTTTCACTCAAAACTCACCACATGACTCCTCCCACCACATTATGATGATGCCCAAGTTTTGGGCTCGATCGGAAATCAATAGGAGTACGAAATTGGACAATTCAAGTTCAAAGTCAGTTTGTTCCTAATTGGAGTGGTTGGTGTATTCTGTAAATCTTGCGATTGGATTTCACTCAAAACTCACCACATGACTCCTCCCACCATATTATGATGATGCCAAAGTTTTGGGCTCGATCGGAAATCAATAGGTGTACGAAATTGGACACTTCAAGTTCAAAGGCAGTTCGTGCTTTACTGTAGTGTTTGGTCTATTCCGTAGTTCTAGCAATTGGATTTCACTCAAAACTTATCAAATGACTCCTCCCACCATATTATAATGACGCCCAAGTTTTGGGCTCGATCGGTAATCAATAGGTGTACGAAATTGGACACTTCAAGTTCAAAGGCAGTTTGTTCCGAATTGGAGTGGTTGGTGTATTCCGTATTTCTAATGATTGGATTTCACTCAAAACTCACCACATGACTCCTCCCACCGTATTACGATGTTGCCAAAGTTTTGGGCTCGATCGGAAATCAGTAGGTGTATGAAATTGGACAATACAAGTTCAAAGGCAGCTCGTGCTTTGTTGGAGTGTTTGGTGTATTCCATAGTTCTAGCGATTGGATTTCACTCGAAACTCACCACATGACTCCTCCCACCATATTATGATGATGCCAAAGTTTTGGGCTCGATCGGAAATCAATAGGTGTACAAAATTGGACACTTCAAGTTCAAAGGCAGTTTGTTCCGAATTGGATTGGTTGGTGTATTCCGTAGTTCTAACGATTGGCTTTCACTCAAAACTCACCACATGACTCCTCCCACCACATTATGATGATGCCCAAGTTTTGGGCTCGATCGGAAATCAATAGGTGTACGAAATTGGACAATTCAAGTTCAAAGGCAGTTTGTTCCTAATTGGAGTGGTTGGTGTATTCTGTAAATCTTGCGATTGGATTTCACTCAAAACTCACCACAAGACTCCTCCCACCATATTATGATGATGAAAAGTTTTGGGCTCGATCGGAAATCAATAGGTGTACGAAATTGGACACTTCAAGTTCAAAGGCAGTTCGTGCTTTACTGTAGTGTTTGGTCTATTCCGTAGTTCTAGCAATTGGATTTCACTCAAAACTTATCAAATGACTCCTCCCACCATATTATGGTGACGCCCAAGTTTTGGGCTCGATCGGTAATCAATAGGTGTACGAAATTGGACACTTCAAGTTCAAAGGCAGTTTGTTCCGAATTGGAGTGGTTGGTGTATTCCGTAGTTCTAGTGATTGGATTTCACTCAAAACTCACCACATGACTCCTCCCACCATATTACGATGTTGCCAAAGTTTTGGGCTCGATCGGAAATCAATAGGTGTACGAAATTGGACAATACAAGTTCAAAGGCAGCTCGTGCTTTGTTGGAGTGTTTGGTGTATTCCGTAGTTCTAGCGATTGCATTTCACTCGAAACTCACCACATGACTCCTCCCACCATATTATGATGATGTCCAAGTTTTGGGCTCGATCGGAAATCAATAGGTGTACGAAATTGGATACTTCAAGTTCAAAGGCAGTTTGTTCCGAATTGGAGTGGTTGGTGCATTCCATAGTTCTGGCGATTGTATTTCACTCAAAATTCTCCACATGACCACTCCCACCATATTATGATGATGCCCAAGTTTTGGGCTCGTTCGGAAATCAATAGGTGTACGAAATTGGACACTTCATGTTCAAAGGCAGTTTGTTCCGAATTGGAGTGATTGGTGTATTCCGTCGTTCTAGTTATTGGAGTGATTGTATTTCACTCAAAATTCTCCACATGACTCCTCCCACCATATTACGATGTTGCCAAAGTTTTGGGCTCGATCGGAAATCAGTAAGTGTATGAAATTGGACAATACAAGTTCAAAGGCAGCTCGTGCTTTGTTGGAGTGTTTGGTGTATTCCGTAGTTCTAGCGATTGGATTTCCCTCGAAACTCACCACATGACTCCTCCCACCATATTATGATGATGTCCAAGTTTTGGGCTCGATCGGAAATCAATAGGTGTACGAAATTGGATACTTCAAGTTCAAAGGCAGTTTGTTCCGAATTGGATTGGTTGGTGTATTCCGTAGTTCTAGCGATTGCATTTCACTCAAAACTCACCACATGACTCCTCCCACCATATTATGATGATGCCCAATTTTGGGCTCGATCGGAAATCAATAGGTGTACGAAATTGGACAATTCAAGTTCAAAGGCAGTTCGTGCCTTATTGGAGTGGTTGGTACATTTCGTAGTTGTAGGGATTGGATTTCACTCAAAACTCATCAAATGACTCCTCCCACCATATTATGGTGATGCCCAAATTTTGGGCTCGATCGGAAATCAATAGTTGTACGAAATTGGACACTTCAAGTTCAAAGGCAGTTTGTTCCGAATTGGAGTGGTTGGTGTATTCCGTAGTTCTAGTGATTGGATTTCACTCAAAACTCACCACATGACTCCTCCCACCATATTATGATGATGCCAAAGTTTTGGGCTCGATCGGAAATCAATAGGTGTACAAAATTGGACACTTCAAGTTCAAAGGCAGTTTGTTCCGAATTGGATTGGTTGGTGTATTCCGTAGTTCTAACGATTGGCTTTCACTCAAAACTCACCACATGACTCCTCCCACCACATTATGATGATGCCCAAGTTTTGGGCTCGATCGGAAATCAATAGGAGTACGAAATTGGACAATTCAAGTTCAAAGTCAGTTTGTTCCTAATTGGAGTGGTTGGTGTATTCTGTAAATCTTGCGATTGGATTTCACTCAAAACTCACCACATGACTCCTCCCACCATATTATGATGATGCCAAAGTTTTGGGCTCGATCGGAAATCAATAGGTGTACGAAATTGGACACTTCAAGTTCAAAGGCAGTTCGTGCTTTACTGTAGTGTTTGGTCTATTCCGTAGTTCTAGCAATTGGATTTCACTCAAAACTTATCAAATGACTCCTCCCACCATATTATAATGACGCCCAAGTTTTGGGCTCGATCGGTAATCAATAGGTGTACGAAATTGGACACTTCAAGTTCAAAGGCAGTTTGTTCCGAATTGGAGTGGTTGGTGTATTCCGTATTTCTAGTGATTGGATTTCACTCAAAACTCACCACATGACTCCTCCCACCGTATTACGATGTTGCCAAAGTTTTGGGCTCGATCGGAAATCAGTAGGTGTATGAAATTGGACAATACAAGTTCAAAGGCAGCTCGTGCTTTGTTGGAGTGTTTGGTGTATTCCGTAGTTCTAGCGATTGGATTTCACTCGAAACTCACCACATGACTCCTCCCACCATATTATGATGATGCCCAAGTTTTGGGCTCGATCGGAAATCAATAGGTTTTCGAAATTGGACACTTCAAGTTCAAAGGCAGTTTGTTCCGAATTGGAGTGGTTGGTGTATTCCGTAGTTCTAGTTATTGGATTTCACTCAAAACTCACCACATGACTCCTCCCACCATATTATGACGATGCCCAAGTTTTGGGCTCAATCGGAAATCAGTATGTGTACGAAGTTGGACAATTCAAGTTCAAAGGCGGTTCGTGCTTTATTGGAGTGTTTGGTGTATTCCGTAGTTGTAGCGAATGGATTGCACCCAAAACTCAACAAATGACTCCTCCCACCATATTATGATGATGCCCAAGTTCTGGGCTCGATCGGAAATCAATAGGCGTACGAAATTGGACACTCCAAGTTTAAAGGCAGTTTGTTCCGAATTGGAGTGGTTGGTGTATTCCATAGTTCTAGTTATTGGATTTCACTCAAAAGTCACCACATGACTCCTCCCACCATATTATGATGATGCCCAAGTTTTGGGCTCGATCGGAAATCAATAGGTGTACGAAATTGGATACTTCAAGTTCAAAGGCAGGTCATTCCGAATTGGATTGGTTGGTGTATTCCGTAGTTCTAGGGATTGCATTTCACTTAAAACTCACCACATGACTCCTCCCACCATATTATGATGATGCCCAATTTTGGACTCGATCGGAAATCAATAGGTGTACGAAATTGGATAATTCAAGTTCAAAGGCAGTTCATGCTTTATTGGAGTGTTTGGTGTATTCCGTAGTTCTAGCGATTGGATTTCACTCAAAACATTCCGCATGACTCCTCCCACCATATTATGATGACGCCCAAGTTTTCGGCTCGATCGGAAATCAATAGGTGTTCGAAATTGGACACTTCAAGTTCAAAGGCAGTTTGTTCCGAATTGGAGTGGTTGGTACATTTCGTAGTTCTAGCGATTGAATTTCACTCAAAACTCACCAAAAGACTCCTCCCAACATATTATGATGATTCCCAAGTTTTGGGCTCGATAGGAAATGAATAGGTGCAAGAAATTGGACACTTCAAGTTCAAAGGCAGTTTGTTCTGAATTGGAGATGTTGGTGTATTCAGTAGTTCTGGCGATTGGATTTCACTCAAAACTCACCACATGACTCCTCCCATCATATTATGATGATGCCCAAGTTTTGGGCTCGATCGGAAATCAATAGGTGTATGAAATTAGACAATTCAAGTTCAAAGACAGTTCGTGCCTTATTGGAGTGGTTGGTACATTTCGTAGTTCTAGTGATTGGATTTCACTCAAAACTCACCAAATGACTCCTCCCAACATATTATGATGATTCCCAAGTTTTGGGCTCGATCGGAAATCAATAGGTGTACGAAATCGGACAATTCAAGTTCAAAGGCAGTTCGTGCTTTATTGGAGTGTTTGGTGTATTCCGTAGTTCTAGCGACTGGATTTCACTCAAAACTCACCACATGACTCCTCCCACCATATTATGATGATGCCCAAGTTTTGGGCTCGATCGGAAATCAATAGGTGTACGAAATTGGATAATTCAAGTTCAAAGGCAGTTCATGCTTTATTGGAGTGTTTGGTGTATTCCGTAGTTCTAGCGATTGGATTTCACTCAAAACTTTCCGCATGACTCCTCCCACCATATTATGATGACGTCCAAGTTTTCGGCTCGATCGGAAATCAATAGGTGTACGAAATTGGACAATTCAAGTTCAAAGGCAGTTCGTGCTTTATTGGAGTGTTTGCTGTATTCCGTAGTTCTAGCAATTGGATTTCACTCAAAACTCATCAAATGACTTCTCCCACCATATTATGCTGATGCCCAAGTTTTGGGCTCGATAGAAATCCAATTGGTGAACGAAATTGGACACATCAAGTTCAAAGGCAGTTTGTTCCGAATTGGAGTGGTTGGTGTATTCCGTAGTTCTAGCGACTGGATTTCACCCAAAAATCTCCACATGACTCCTCCCACCATATTATGATGATGCCCAAGTTTTGGGCTCGATCGGAAATCAATAGGTGTACCAAATTGGACACTTCAAGTTCAAAGGCAATTTGTTCCGAATTGGAGTGGTTGGTGTATTCCGTAGTTCTTGCGATTGGATTTCACTCAAAACTCACCACATGACTCCTCCCACCATATTATGATAATCCCCAAGTTTTGGGCTCGATCGGAAATCAATAGGTGTACGAAATTGGACACTTCAAGTTCAAAGGCAGTTTGTTCCGAATTGGAGTGGTTGGTGTATTCCGTAGTTCTTGCGATTGGATTTCACTCAAAACTCACCACATGACTCCTCCCACCATATTATGATAATCCCCAAGTTTTGGGCTCGATCGGAAATCAATAGGTGTACGAAATTGGACACTTCAAGTTCAAAGGCAGTTTGTTCCGAATTGGAGTGGTTGGTGCATTCCATAGTTCTGGCGATTGGATTTCACTCAAAACTTACCACATGACTCCTCCCACCATATTATGATGATGCCCAAGTTTTGGGCTCGATTGGAAATCAATAGGTGTACGAAATTGGACACTTCAAGTTCGAAGGTAGTTTGTTCCGAATTGGAGTGGTTGGTGTATTCCGTAGTTCTAGCGATTGGATTTCACCCGAAACCCTCCACATGACTCTTCCCACCATATTATGACTATGCCCAAGTTTTGGGCCCGATCGGAAATCAATAGGTGTACGAAATTGGACAATTCAAGTTCAAAGGCAGTTCGTGCCTTATTGGAGTGGTTGGTACATTTTGTAGTTCTAGCAATTGGATTTCACTCAAAACTCACCAAAAGACTCCCCCCAACACATTATGATGATTCCAAGTTTTTGGCTCGATCGGAAATCAATTGGTGTACGAAATTGGACACTTAAAGTTCAAAGGCAATTTGTTCCGAACTAGAGTGGTTGGTGTATTTCGTAGTTCTAGCGATTGGATTTCACTCAAAACTCTCCGCATGACTCCTCCCACCATATTATGATGATGCCAAAGTTTTGGGCTCGATCGCAAATCAGTAGGTGTATGAAATTGGACAATTCAAGTTCAAAGGCAGTTCGTGTTTTATTGGAGTGTTTGGTGTATTCCACAGTTCTAGCGATCGGATTTCACTCAAAACTCATCAAATGACTCCTCCCACCATATTATGATGATGTCCAACTTTTGGTCTCGATCGGAAATCAATAAGTGTACGAAATAGGACACTTCGAGTTCAAAGGCAGTTCGTTCTGAATTGCAGTGATTGGTGTATTCCGTAGTTCCAGCAGTTGGATTTCAGTCAAAACTCACCACATGACTCCTCCCACCATATTGTGATGATGCCCAGGTTTTGGGCTCGATCAGAAATCAATAGGTGTACGAAATTGGACACTTCAAGTTCAAAGGCAGTTCGTGCTTTATTGGAGTGTTTGGTGTATTCCGTAGTTCTATCGATTGGATTTCACTCAAAACTCACCACATGACTCCTCCCACCATATTATAATGATTCCCAAGTTTTGGGTTCGATCGGAAATCAAAAGGTGTACGAAATTGGACACTTCAAGTTCAAAGGCAGTTTGTTCCGAATTGTAGTGGTTGGTGTATTACGTAGTTCTAGCGATTGGATTTCACTCAAAACTCACCACATGACTCCTCCCACCATATTACGATGATGCCAAAGTTTTGGGCTCGATCAGAAATCAATAGGTGTAGGAAATTGGACAATTCAAGTTAAAAGGCAGTTCGTGCTTTATTGGAGTGTTTGGTGTATTCCGTAGTTCTAGGAATTGGATTTCACTCAAAACTCACCACATGACTCCTCCCACCATATTATGATGATGCCAAAGTTTTGGGCTCGATCGGAAATCAATAGGTGTACGAAATTGGACAATTCAAGTTCAAAGGCAGTTCGTGTTTTATTGGAGTGTTTGGTGTATTCCGAATTTCTAGCGATTGGATTTCACTCAAAACTCATCAAATGACTCCTCCCACCATATCATGATGATGCCCAAGTTTTGGGTTCGATCGGAAATCAATAGGTGTACGAAATTGGACAATTCTAGTTCAAAGGCAGTTCATGCTTTATTGGAGTATTTGGTGTATTCCGTAGTTCTAGCAATTGGATTTCACTCAAAACTCATCAAATGACTCCTCCCACCTTATTATGATGATGCCCAAATTTTGGGCTCGATCGGAAATGAATAGGTGTACGAAATTGGACACTTCAAGTTCAAAGGCAGTTTGTTTCGAATTGGAGTGGTTGGTGTATTCCGTAGTTCTAGCGATTGGATTTGACTCAAAACTCACCACATGACTCCTCCCAAAATATTATTATGATGCCCAAGTTTTGGGCTCGATCGGAAATCAATAGGTGTACGAAATTGGACAGTTCAAGTTCGAAGGCAGTTCGTGTTTTGGTGGAGTGTTTGGTGTATTCCGCAGTTCTAGCAATTGGATTTCACTCAAAACTCATCAAATGACTCCTCCCACAATATTATGATGTTGCCCAAGTTTTGGGCTCGATCGGAAATCAATAGGTGTACGAAATTGGACACTTCAAGTTCAAAGGCAGTTTGTTCCGAATTGGAGTGGTCGGTGTATTCCGTAGTTCTGGCGATTGGATTTCACTCAAAACTCACCAGATGACTCCTCACACCATATTATGATAATGCCCATGTTTTGGGCTCGATCGGAAATCAATAGGTGTACGAAATTGGACAATTCAAGTTCAGAGGCAGTTCGTGCTTTATTGGAGTGTTTGGTGTCTTCCGTAGTTCTAGCGATTGGATTTCACTCAAAACTCATCAAATGACTCCTCCCACCATATTGTGATGATTCCCAAATTTTGGCCTCGATCTGAAATCAATAGGTGTACGAAATTGGACACTTCAAGTTCAAAGGCAGTTTGTTCCGAATTGGAGTGGTTGGTGTATTCCGTAGTTCTAGCGTTTGGATTTCACTCAAAACTCACCACTTGAGTACTCCCACCATATCTTGATGATGCCCAAGTTTTGGGCTCGATCGGAAATCAATAGGTGTACGAAATTGGACAATTCAAGTTCAAAGGCAGTTCGTGTTTTATTGGAGTGTTTGGTGTATTCCGCAGTTCTAGCGATTGGATTTCACTCAAAACTCATCAAATGACTCCTCCCACCATATTATGATGATGCCCAAGTTTTGGGCTCGATCGGAAATCAATAGGTGTACGAAATTGGACAATTCAAGTTCAAAGGCAGTTCGTGCTTTATTGGAGTGTTTGGTGTATTCTGTAGTTCTAGCGATTGGATTTCACCCAAAACTCTTCACATGACTCCTTCCACCATATTGTGATGATGCCCAAGTTTTGGGCTCGATCGGAAATCAATAGGTGTACGAAATTGGACAATTCAAGTTCAAAGGCAGTTTGTTCTGAATTGGAGTGGTTGGTGTATTCCGTTGTTCTAGCGATTGGATTTCACTCAAAACTCATCAAATGACTCCTCCCACCATATTATGATGATGCCCAAGTTTTGGGCTCGATCGGAAATCAATAGGTGTACGAAATGGGACACTTCAAGTTCAAAGGCAGTTTGTTCTGAATTTGAGTTGTTGGAGTATTCCGTAGTTCTAGCATTTGGATTTCACTCAAAACTCATCAAATGACTCCTCCCACCGTATTATGATGATGCCCAAGTTTTGGGCTCGATCGGAAATCAATACGTGTACGAAATTGGACACTTCAAGTTCAAAGGCAGTTTGTTCCGAATTGGAGTGGTTGGTGTATTTCGTAGTTGTATCTATTGGATTTCACCCAAAACTCTCCACATGACTCCTCCCACTATATCATGATGATGGCCAAGTTTTGGGCTCGATCGGAAATCAATAGGTGTACGAAATTGGACAATTCAAGTTCGAAGGGAGTTTGTTCTGAATTGGAGTGGTTGGTGTATTCCGTAGTTATAGAGATTTGATTTCACTCAAAACTCATCAAATGACTCCTCCCACCGTATTATGATGATGCCCTAGTATTGGGCTCGATCGGAAATCAATAGGTGTACGAAATTGGACAATTCAAGTTCAAAGGCATTTCGTGCCATATTGGAGTGGTTGTAACATTTCGTAGTTCTAGTGATTGGATTTTACTCAAAACTCACCAAATGACTCGTCGCAACATATTATGATGATTCCCAAGTTTTGGGCTTGATCGGAAATGAATAGGTGTACGAAATTGGATGATCAATGCATAATTCTGTATCATTTTGTAACGTTCTACCCTATTGTTTGGTTATGTTTTTAGGTAAAACTTGTGCTTTTAATCCATTTTGTGTTTGTTATTCAGTTCATTGAAGCTCTAGGTACCAATTGAGGCATTTGAAGCAAAATGGTGCAAAAACGTGCAAAAACTGGAGACTGAGTTAGAAATTCATTTCGTACTTATCTTCTTCATCGGAGCTTGGATTGGGCCAATTCTTGTGTGGTTTGATTAGAGACATTTTGATCTTCGAAATGGACATTTTAAATTCATCATTTGATTCAGCCAAGCCCAATTCGTTAGCCCAAGAAGTTGTTCATCATGCTGACAGGAAGATGAGCTCATTGCATGCTTAGTCAGGCTGACATGATGATGAGCTATGGCTGCTGGTGGGATTTATTGGTGAAGTGCAGCAACCAATTCTGATTTTCTAATACAAGTGTTGTATGCATTAGCCATATTCAATTCAGATTTCTCATTTCCCTCTCCCTATAAATACCACTTCCATTCCAAACACTTTCATGAATCATATCCTGGGATTCACAATCCCTCTATTCCAATTCCTAGCAGACCACTCATCCCAGCACAATCCCCTCTCAAACATTCATCAACCACAGCCTCCTACACATTTCCTAAACACAATCCATACAATCCACACCATCTACACCCCTCTTCATCTCTTGCTGCAGCATACATGGTGGAAGCAGTGAGAAGCTCTACAACAACATAATTCGTTCTTCACGGGTTTTTCTTACTCTCTCCATGTTTATTATGATTCAAATGCATTTTCCATTAATGGAGTGTAACTAATTACCATAGCTAGGGTTTCAATGTAACCTGACAAGACAATTTCATGTTTTCAAGTTAATGTTAACCTTTGTTGATTACTTCTAATTTTCTGGTCTCATTCACTTGTTCTTAGTTGAATCTTTATGCATGTCTAAATAACTGGCCACTATGAACACATGCATGTTGGTTATCTAGTTCAAGTTTACATAAACACCATATGACTCTTGAACCGATTAGTGAATGAGTGGGTAATGCATTTAGGACAAACACCATGTTTAAATGTTTACTTGGTTCCTTTGTGTTCTTCTTAAGCTTAATGGATTCAGATTCATAGCTTAGGCTAAACACCATAGCTAAGTTGTGTTTCCTGAGTACTTGATTAAAACCAAACACCATATGGATAATCATACATAAGAACGAACTCCAGAAACTATAATCAATTTAGGTGATTGTTAACTTGTTGCTTGAAATTGGATTGTCATGGTGAAGTTGAAACCCTAGTGCTTGTCTCCTTTGTCTCTAAATTTTCTAAACATCTACTTGCTGGTCACTTGCTATTTTACATTTCCTTTTAGTAGTTTTCAGTCACTTGCTATTTGCTTTCCCTTTTTGTAGTTGTTACTCCAAACAAACTCAACACAATCTCATTTAAATTCTGTTTAGTCTTAGGATTATTTGTGAGTCTAAGTAGTAGTAATAAGTGTCTTTCATCCAAGTCTCTGTGGAACGACCTCGTGCTTGCATTCCTATACTATAATTGGTTCGTGCACTTGCGAGAAGTAGATAGAGTAAAATCTGTCCAACAAGAAAATGGCGCCGCTGCCGGGGACTTGATTAAGAGTCTTGTTACTATTGCTTACTTTCTTTAGTTTTTCTTCGTTTTCAGGTACTGCATGTCGAGCAAACCTTTGCTTGAACAAGTTGTATCAGCGGTCAAGAAACACTCTCAATCCAGAACCATTAGGATCCAACCTATCCGTGGTACACCACAACCATCGTTGGCCGAATTTGAACAAAGGCTTCATAAAGCAAAGGAAGCAGCCATTGAATCTATTCTCAATCCCTTAGAAGCTGAAACCTCCAATTCAACAAGCTCAGAAGAGTACTCTCTGTTCAACATCCTTAACTCAGATCAAGAAGAAGAAGAAGAAGAAAAGATGGCAGCCAATGACCAACTTGCTTTGGAGGATCTTGCTCAACCAATCATACCAAATTCACCTTCATGCATCTTGCTATCCACAGAAGCTAGAAACTATGAGCTTAAATCTTCTCACTTTCAAATGCTTCCTTCTTATTATGGTTTACCTAATGAAGATCCTTTGGCTCACATTAAAGGCAGTTTGTTCCGAATTGGAGTGGTTGGTGTATTCCGTAGTTCTAGCAATTGGATTTCACCCAAAACTCTTCACATGACTCCTCCCACCATATTATGAAGATGCCCAAGTTTTGGGCTTGATCGGAAATCAATAGGTGTACGAAATTGGAAAATTCAAGTTCAAAGGCAGTTTGTTCTGAATTGGAGTGGTTGGTGTATTCCGTAGTTCTAGCGATTGGCTTTCACTCTAAACTCACCACATGACTCCTCCCACCATATTATGATGATGCCCAAGTTTTGGGCTCGATCGGAAATCAATATTTGTACGAAATTGGACAATTCAAGTTCATAGGCAGTTTGTTCCGAATTGGAGTGGTTGGGGTATTCTATAGTTCTAACGATTGGATTTCACCCAAAACTCTCCACATGACTCCTCGCTCCATATTATGATGACGCCCAAGTTTTGGGCTCGATCGGAAATCAATAGGTGTACGAAATTGGACACTTCAAGTTCGAAGGCCGTTTGTTCCGAATTGGAGTGGTTGGTACATTTCGTAGTTCTAGCGATTGGATTTCACTCAAAACTCACCACATGACTCCTCCCACCGTATTATGATGATGCCCAAGTTTTGGGCTCGATCGGGAATCAATAGGTGTACGAAATTGGACAATTCATGTTCAAAGGCAGATCGTGCTTTATTGGAGTGTTCGGTGTATTCCGTAGTTCTAGCGATTGGATTTCACTCAAAACTCAGCAAATGACTCCTCCCACCATATTATGATGATACCCAAGTTTTGGGCTCGATCGGAAATCAATAGGCGTACGAAATTGGACAATTCAAGTTCATAGGCAGTCTGTTCCGAATTGGATTCGTTGGTGTATTCCGTAGTTATAGCGATTGGCTTTCACTCAAAACTCACCACATGATTCCTCCCACCATACTATGATGATGCCCAAGTTTGGGGCTCGACCGGAAATCAATAGGTGTACGAAATTGGACAATTCAAGTTTATAGGCAGTTCGAGCCTTATTGGAGTGGTTGGCACATTTCGTAGTTCTAGCGATTGGATTTCACTCAAAACTAACCAAAAGACTCCTCCCAACATATTGTGATGATTCCCAAGCTTTGGGCTCAATCGGAAATTAATAGGTGTACGAAATTGGACACTTCAAGTTCAAAGGCAGTTTGTTCCGAATTGGAGTGGTTGGTGTATTCCGTAGTTCTAGCGACTGGATTTCACTCAAAACTCACCACATGACTCCTCCCACCATATTATGATGATGCCCAAGTTTTGGGCTTGATTGGAAGTCAATAGGTGTACGAAATTGGACACTTCAAGTTCAAAGGCAGTTTGTTCCGAATTGTAGTGGTTGGTGTATTCCATAGTTCTGGCGATTGTATTTCACTCAAAATTCTCCACATGACTCCTCCCACCATATAATGATGATGCCCAAGTTTTGGGCTCGATCGGAAATCAATAGGTGTACGAAATTGGACAATTCAAGTTCAACCGCAGTTCGTGCCGTATTGGAGTGGTTGGAACATTTCGTAGTTCTAGAAATTGGATTTCACTCAAAACTTGACTCCTCCCAACATATTACGATGATTCCCAAGTTTTGGTCTCGATCGGAAATCAATAGGTGTACAAAATTGGACACCTCAAGTTCAAAGGCAGTTTGTTCCGAATTGGAGTGGTTGGTGTATTCTGTAGTTCTAGCGATTGGATTTCACTCAAAACTCACCACATGACTCCTCCCACCGTATTATGATGATGGATAAGTTTTGGGCCGATCGGAAATCAATAGGTGTACGAAATTGGACACTTCAACTTCAAAGGCAGTTTGTTCCGAATTAGTGTGGTTGGTGTATTCCGTAGTTCTAGCGATTGGATTTCAACCAAAACTCTCCACATCACTCCTCCCACCATATTATGATGATGCCCAAGTTTTGGGATCGATCAGAAACCAATAGGTGTACGAAATTGGACACTTCAAGTTCAAAGGCAGTTTGTTCCGAATTGGACTGGTTGGTGTATTCCGCAGTTATGGCAATTGGATTTCACTCAAAACTCACCACATGACTCCTCCCAACATATTATAATGATGCCCAAGTTTTGGGCTCGATCGGAAATCAATACGTGTATGAAATTGGACAACTCAAGTTCAAAGGCAGTTCGTGCCTTATAGGAGTGGTTGGTACATTTCATAGTTCTAGCGATTGGATTTCACTCAAGACTCACCAAATGACTCCTCCCAACATATTATGATGATTCCCAAGTTTTGGGCTCGATCGGAAATCAATAGGTGTACGAAATTGGACACTTCAAGTTCAAAGGCAGTTTGTTCCTAATTGGAGTGGTTGGTGTATTCTGTAGTTCAAGCGATTCGATTTCACTCAAAACTCACCACATGACTCCTTCCGCCATACTATGGTGATGCCCAAGGTTTGGGCTCGATCGGAAATCAATTGGTGTACGAAATTGGACAATTGAAGTTCAAAGGCAGTTCGTGCCCTATTGGAGTTGTTGGTACGTTTCGTAGTTCTAGCGATTGGATTTCACTAAAAACTCACCAAATGACTCCTCCCAACATATTATGATGATTCCCAAGTTTTGGGCTCGATCGGAAATCAATAGGTGTACGAAATTGGACACTTCAAGTTCAAAGGCAGTTTGTTGCTAATTGGAGTGGTTGGTGTATTCTGAACTTCTAGCGATTGGATATCACCCAAAACTCACCAAATGACTCCTCCCAACATATTGTGATGATTCCCAGGTTTTGGGCTCGATCGGAAATCAATAGGTGTACGAAATTGGACACTTCAAGTTCAAGTTCAAAGTCAGTTTGTTCCGAATTGCAGTGGTTGGTGTATTCCGTAGTTCTAGCGATTGGATTTCACTCAAAACTCACGACATGACTCCTCCCATTATATTATGATGATGCCCAAGTTTTGGGCTCGATCGGAAATGAATAGGTGTACGAAATTGGACACTTCAAGTTGAAAGGCAGTTTGTTCCGAATTGGAGTGGTTGGTTTATTCCGTAGTTCTAGCGATTGGATTTCACCCAAAACTCTGCACATGACTCCTCCCACCATGTTATGATGATGCCGAAGTTTTGGGCTCGAACGGAAATCAATAGGTGTACGAAATTGGACTCTTCAAGTTCAAAGGCAGTTTGTTGCTAATTGGAGTGGTTGGTATATTCTGTAGTTCTAGCGATTGGATATCACCCAAAACTCACCAAATGACTCCTCCCAACATATTATGATGATTCCCAGGTTTTGGGCTTGATCAGAAATCATTAGGTGTACGAAATAGGACAATTCAATTTCAAAGGCATTTCGTGCCTTATTGGAGTGGTTGGTACATTTCGTAGTTCTAGCGATTGGATTTCACTCAAAACTCACCAAATGACTCCTCCCAACATATTATGTTGATTCCCAGGTTTTGGGCCCGATCGGAAATCAATAGGTGTACGTAATTGGACACTTCAAGTTCAAAGGCAGTTTGTTCCGAATTGGATTGGTTCGTGTATTCCGTATTTCTAGCGGTTGGATTTCAGCCAAAACTCCCCACATGACTCCTCCCACCATATTATGATGATGCCCAAGTTTTGGGCTCGATCGGAAATCAATAGGTGTACGAAATTGGACACTTCAAGTTCAAAGGCAGTTTGTTCCTAATTGGAGTGGTTGGTGTATTCTGTAAATCCAGCGATTGGATTTCACTCAAAACTCACCACATGACTCCTCCCACCATAATATGATGATGCCCAATTTTTGGGCTCAATCGGAAATCAATAGGTATACGAAATTGGACAATCCAAGTTCGAAGGCAGTTTGTGCTTTACTGTAGTGTTTGGAGTATTTCGTAGTTCTAGCGATTGGATTTCACTCAAAACTTATCAAATGACAACTCCCACCATATTATGATGACGCCCAAGTTTTGGGCGCGATCGGAAATCCATAGGTGTACGAAATTGGACACTTCAAGTTCAAAGGCAGTTTGTTCCGAATTGGATTGGTTGGTGTATTCCGTAGTTCTAACAATTGGCTTTCACTCAAAACTCACCACATGACTCCTCCCACCATATTATGATGATGCCCAAGTTTTGGGCTCGATCGGAAATCAATAGGTGTACGAAATTGGATACTTCAAGTTCAAAGGCAGTTTGTTCCGAATTGGAGTGGTTGGTGTATTCCATAGTTCTGGCGATTGTACATTTCGTAATTCTAGTGATTGGATTTCACTCAAAACTCACCAAATGACTCCTCCCACCATATTATGACGATGCCCAAGTTTTGGGCTCGATCGGAAATCAATTGGTGTACGAAATTGGACACTTCAAGTTCAAAAGCAGTTTGTTCTGAATTGGAGTGGTTGGTGTATTCCGTAGTTCTAGCGATTGGATTTCACCGAAAACTCTCCACATGATTCCTCCCACTATATTATGATGGTGGCCAAGTTTTGGGCTCGATCGGAAATGAATAGGTGTAGGAAATTGGACACTTCATGTTCAAAGGCAGTTTGTTCTGAATTGGAGTGGTTGGTGTATTCCGTAGTTCTAGCGATTGGATTTCACTCAAAACTCATCAAATGACTCCTCCCACCGTATTATGGTGTTGCCCAAGTTTTGGGCTCGATCGGAAATCAATAGGTGTACGAAATTGGACACTTCAAGTTCAAAAGCTGTTTGTTCTGAATTGGAGTGGTTGGTGTATTCCGTAGTTCTAGCGATTGGATTTTACCCAAAACTCTCCACATGACTCCTCCCACCAAATTATGATGATGTCCAAGTGTTTGGCTCAATCGGAAATCAATAGTTGTACGAAATTGGACAATTCAAGTACAAAGGTAGTTCGTGCCTTATTGGAGTGGTTGTGTATTTCGTCGTTCTAGCGATTGGATTTCACTCAAAACACATCAAATGACTCCTCCCACCATATTATGTTGATGCCCAAGTTTTGAGCTCGAACGGAAATCAATAGGTGTACGAAATTGGACAATTCAAGTTCAAAGGCAGTTCGTGCCTTATTGGAGTGGTTGGTACATTTCGTAGTTCTACTGATTGGATTTCACTCAAAACTCACCAAATGACTCCTCCCAACATATTATGATGATTCCCAAGTTTTGGGCTCGATCGGAAATCAATAGGTGTACGAAATTGGACAATTCAAGTTCAAAGGCAGTTTGTTCCGAACTGGAGTGGTTCGTGTATTCCGTAGTTCTTGCGATTGGATTTCACTCAAAACTCACCACATGACTCCTCCCACCATATTATGATGATGCCCAAGTTTTGGGCTTGATCGGAAATCAATAGGTGTACGAAATTGGACACTTCAAGTTCAAAGGCAGTTTGTTCCGAATTGGAGTGATTGGTGTATTCCGTATTTATAGCAGTTGGATTTCACTCAAAACTCACCACATGACTCCTCCCACCATATTTTGAAGACGCCCAAGTTTTGGGCTCGATCAGAAATCAATAGGTGTACGAAATTGGACAACTCAAGTTCAGAGGCAGTTCGTGCTTTATTGGACTGTTTGGTGTATTCCGTAGTTCTAGCGATTGGATTTCACTCAAAACTCATCAAATGATTTCTCCCACCATATTATGATGTTGCCCAACTTTTGGGCTCGATCGGAAATCAATTGGTGTACGAAATTGGACACTTGAAGTTCAAAGGCAGTTTGTTCCAAATTGGAGTGGTTGGTATATTTCGTAGTTCTAGCGATTGGATTTCACCCAAAACTCACCACATGACTCCCCCCACCATATTATGATGATGCCCAAGTTTTGGGCTCGATCGGAAATCAATAGGTGTACGAAATTGGATACTTCAAGTTCAAAGGCAGTTTGTTCCGAATTGGAGTGGTAGGTGTATTCCATAGTTCTGGCGATTGTATTTCACTGAAAACTCACCACATGACTCCTCCCACCATATTATGATGATGCCCAAGTTTTGGGCTCGATCAGAAATCAACAGGGGTACGAAATTGGACAATTCAAGTTCAAAGGCAATTCGTGCCTTATTGGAGTGGTTGGTACATTTCGTAATTCTAGTGATTGGATTTCACTCAAAACTCGCCAAATGACTCCTCCCACCATATTATGATGATGCCCAAGTTTTGGGCTCGATCGGAAATCAATTGGTGTACGAAATTGGACACTTCATGTTCAAAGGCAGTTTGTTCCGAATTGGAGTGGTTGGTGCATTTCGTAGTTCTAGCGATTGGATTTCACCGAAAACTCTCCACATGACTCCTCCCTCTATATTATGATGATGACCAAGTTTTGGGCTCGATCGGAAATCAATAGGTGTAGGAAATTGGACACTTCATGTTCAAAGGCAGTTTGTTCTGAATTGGAGTGGTTGGTGTATTCCGAGTTCTAGCGATTGGATTTCACCCAAAACTCACCACATGACTCCCCCCACCATATTATGATGATGCCCAAGTTTTGGGCTCGATCAGAAATCAATAGGTGTACGAAATTGGACACTTCAAGTTCAAAGGCAGTTTGTTCCGAATTGGAGTGATTGGTGTATTCCATAGTTCTAGCAGTTGTATTTCACTCAAAACTCACCACATGACTCCTCCCCCCATATTATGTTGACGCCCAAGTTTTGGGCTCGATCAGAAATCAATAGTTGTACGAAATTGGACATTTCAAGTTCAAAGGCAGTTTGTTCCGAATTGGAGTGGTTGGTGTATTCAGTAGTTCTAGTGATTGGATTTCACTCAAAACACACCACATGACTCCTCCCACCATATTATGATGATGCCAAAGTTTTTGGCTCGATCGGAAATCAGTAGGTGCACGAAATTGGACAGTTCAAATTCAAAGGCAGTTCGTGCTTTATTGGAGTGTTTGGTGTACTCCGTTGTTCTAGCGATTGGATTTCAATCGAAACTCACCACATGACTCCTCGCACCATATTATGATGATGCCCAAGTTTTGGGGCCGATCGTAAATCAATAGGTGCACGAAATTGGACAATTCAAGTTCAAAGGCAGTTCGTGCCTTATTGGAGTGGTTGGTACATTTCGTAGTTCTAGCAATTGGATTTCACTCAAAACTCACCAAAAGACTCCTCCCAAAATATTATGATGATTCCAAGTTTTGGGCTCGATCGGAAATCAATAGGTATACGAAATTGGACACTTCAAGTTCATAGGCAATTTGTTTCGAACTGGAGTGGTTGGTGTATTCCGAAGTTCTAGCGATTGGATTTCACTCAAAACTCTCCGCATGACTCCTCCCACCATATTATGATGGTGCCAAAGTTTTGGGATCGATCGGAAATCAGTAGGTGTACGAAATTGGACAATTCAAGTTCAAAGGCAGTTCGTGCTTTGTTGGAGTGTTTAGTGTATTCCGTAGTTCTAGCGATTGGATTTCACTGAAAACTCACCACATGACTCCTCCCACCATATTATGATGATGCCCAAGTTTTGGGCTCGATCGCAAATCAATAGGTGTATGAAATTGGACAATTCAAGTTTAAAGGCAGTTCGTGCCTTATTGGAGTTGTTGGTACATTTCGTAGTTCTAGCGATTGGATTTCACTCAAAACTCACCAAATGACTCCTCCCAACATATTATGACGATTCCCAAGTTTTGGGCTCGATCGGAAATCAATAGGTGTACGAAATTGGACACTTCAAGTTCAAAGGCAGTTTGTTCCGAATTGGAGTGATTGGTGTATTCCGTATTTCTAGCAGTTGGATTTCACTCAAAACTCACCACATGACTCCTCCCACCATATTTTGAAGACGCCCAAGTTTTGGGCTCGATCAGAAATCAATAGGTGTACGAAATTGGACAACTCAAATTCAGAGGCAGTTCGTGCTTTATTGGACTGTTTGGTGTATTCCGTAGTTCTAGCGATTGGATTTCACTCAAAACTCATCAAATGATTTCTCCCACCATATTATGATGTTGCCCAACTTTTGGGCTCGATCGGAAATCAATTGGTGTACGAAATTGGACACTTGAAGTTCAAAGGCAGTTTGTTCCAAATTGGAGTGGTTGGTGTATTCCGTAGTTCTAGCGATTGGATTTCACCCAAAACTCACCACATGACTCCCCCCACCATATTATGATGATGCCCAAGTTTTGGGCTCGATCGGAAATCAATAGGTGTACGAAATTGGACACTTCAAGTTCAAAGGCAGTTTGTTCCGAATTGGAGTGGTTGGTGTATTCCATAGTTCTAGCGATTGTATTTCACTCAAAATTCTACACATGACTCCTCCCACCATATTATGATGATGCCAAAGTTTTGGGATCGATCGGAAATCAGTAGGTGTACGAAATTGGACAATTCAAGTTCAAAGGCGGTTCGTGGTTTGTTGGAGTGTTTAGTGTATTCCGTAGTTCTAGCGATTGGATTTCACTGAAAACTCACCACATGACTCCTCCCACCATATTATGATGATGCCCAAGTTTTGGGCTCGATCGCAAATCAATAGGTGTATGAAATTGGACAATTCAAGTTCAAAGGCAGTTCGTGCTTTATTGGAGTGTTTGGTGTATTCCGTAGTTCTAGCGATTGGATTTCACTCAAAACTCCCCACATGACTCCTCCCACCATATTACGATGATGCCCAAAGGCAGTTCGTGGTTTGTTGGATTGTTTAGTGTATTCCGTAGTTCTAGCGATTGGATTTCACTGAAAACTCACCACATGACTCCTCCCACCATATTATGATGATGCCCAAGTTTTGGGCTCGATCGCAAATCCATAGGTGTATGAAATTGGACAATTCAAGTTCAAAGGCAGTTCGTGCCTTATTGGAGTGGATGGCGTATTTCGTAGTTCTAGAGATTGGATTTCACCCAAAAGTCACCAAATGACTCCTCCCAACATATCATGCTGACGCCCATGTTTTGGGCTAAATCGGAAATCAATAGGTGTACGAAATTGGACACTTCAAGTTCAAAGGCAGTTTGTTCCGAATTGGAGTGGTTGGTGTATTCCGTAATTGTAGTGATTGGATTTCAGCCAAAACTCACCACATGACTCCTCCCCACATATTATGGTTATGCCCAAGTTTTGGGCTCGATCGGAAATCAATAGGTGTATGAAATTGGACACTTCAAGTTCAAAGGCAGTTTGTTCCGAATTGGAGTGGTTGGTGTATTCCGTAGTTGTAGCGATTGGATTTCTCCCAAAACTCACCACATGACTCCTCCCACCATATTATGATGACGCCCAAGTTTTGGGCTCGATCGGAAATCAAGAAGTGTACGAAATATGACAACTGAAGTTCGAAGGCAGTTCGTGCTTTAATGGAGTGTTTAGTGTATTCCGTAGTTCTAGTGATTGGATTTCACTCAAAACTCATCAAATGACTCCTGCCCCCTTATTATGATGATGCCCAAGTTTTAGGGTCGATCAGAAATCAATAGATGTACGAAATTGGACACTTCAAGTTCGAAGGCAGTTTGTTCCGAATTGGAGTGGTTGGTGTATTCCGTAGTTCTAGCGATTGGAGTTCACACAAAACTCACCACATGACTCCTCCCACCATATTATGATGTTGCCAAAGTTTTGGGCTCGATCGGAAATCAATAGGTGTACGAAATTGGACAATTCATGTTCAAAGGCAGTTCGTGCCTTATTGGAGTGGATGGCGTATTTCATAGTTCTAGAAATTGGATTTCACCCAAAAGTCACCAAATGACTCCTCCCAACATATTACGATGATGCCCAAGTTTTGTGCTCGATATGAAATGAGTAGGTGTACGAAATTGGACAATTCACGTTCAAAGGTAGTTCGTGCTTTATTGGAGTGTTTGGTGTATTCCGTAGTTCTAACGATTTTATTTCACTCAAAACTCACCACATGACTCCTCCCACCACATTATGATGACGCCCAAGTTTTGGGGTCAATCGGAAATCAATAGGTGTACGAAATTGGACACTTCAAGTTCGAAGGCAGTTATTTCCGAATTGGAGTGGTTGGTGTATTCCGTAGTTCTAGCGATTGGATTTCACTCAAAACTCATCAAATGACTCCTCCCTCCATATTGTGATGATGCCCAAGTTTTGGGCTCGATCCGAAATCAATAGGTGTACGAAATTGGACAATTCATGTTCAAAGGCAGTTCGTCCCTTATTGGAGTGTTTGGTGTATTCCGTAGTTCTAACGATTGGATTTCACCCAAAAGTCACCAGATGACTCCTCCCAACATATTATGATGACGCCCAAGTTTTGGGCTAAATCGGAAATCAATAGGTGTACGAAATTGGACACTTCAAGTTCAAAGGCAGTTTGTTCCGAATTGGAGTGGTTGGTGTATTCCGTAATTGTAGCGATTGGATTTCACCCAAAACTCACCAAATGACTCCTCCCAACATATTATGATGACGCCCAAGTTTTGGGCTAAATCGGAAATCAATAGGTGTACGAAATTGGACACTTCAAGTTCTAAGGCAGTTTGTTCCGAATTGGAGTGGTTGGTGTATTCCGTAATTGTAGCGATTGGATTTCACCCAAAACTCACCACATGACTCCTAACCACATAGTATGATTATGCCCAAGTTTTGGGCTCAATCGGAAATCAATAGGTGTACGAAATTGGACACTTCAAGTTCAAAGGCAGTTTGTTCCGAATTGGAGTGGTTGGTGTATTCCGTAGTTGTAGCGATTGGATTTCACCCAAAACTCACCACATGACTCCTCCCACCATATTATGATGATGCCCAAGTTTTTGGGCTCGATCGGAAATCAACAAGTGTACGAAATTTGACAATTGAAGTTCAAAGGCAGTTCGTGCTTTATTGGAGTGTTTAGTGTATTCCGTAGTTCTAGTGATTGGATTTCACTCAAAACTCATCAAATGACTCCTGCCCCCTTATTATGATGATGCCCAAGTTTTGGGCTCGATCGGAAATCAATAGGTGTACGAAATTGGACAATTCAAGTTCAAAGGCAGTTCGTGCCTTATTGGAGTGGTTGGTGTATTTCGTAGTTCTAAAGATTGGATTTCACTCAAAACTCATCAAATGACTCCTCCCAACATAATATGATGATGACCAAGTTTTGAGCTCGATTGGAAATCAATAGGTGTACGAAATTGGGCACTTTAAGTTCAAAGGGAGTTCGTGGCTTATTGGAGTGGTTGGTGTATTCCGTAGTTCTAGCGATTGGATTTCTCTCAATACTCTCCACATGACACCTCCCACCATATTATGCTGATGCCCAAGTTTTGGGCACCGTCGGAAATCAATAGGTGAACGAAATTGGACACTTCAAGTTCAAAGGCAGTTCGTGCCTTATTGGAGTGGTTGGTGTATTTCGTAGTTCTAGCGATTGGATTTCACTCAATAGGTGTACGAAATTGGACACTTCAAGTTCAAAGGCAGTTCGTGCCTTATTGGAGTGGTTGGTGTATTCCGTAGTTCTAGCGATTGGATTTCACTCAAAACTCATCAAATGACTCCTTCCCCATATTATGATGATGCCCAAGTTTTGGGCTCGATCCGAAATCTATAGGTGTACGAAATTGGACAATTCAAGTTCAAAGGCAGTTCGTGCCATATAGGAGTGGTTGGTGTATCTCGTAGATCTAGCGATTGGATTTCACTCAAAACTCACCAAATGACTCCTCCCAACATATTAAGATGATGCCCAAGTTTTGGGCTCGATCGGAAATCAATAGGTGTACAAAATTGGACACTTCAAGGTCAAAGTCAGTTTGTTCCGAATTGGAGCGGTTGGAGTATTCCGTAGTTCAAGCGATTGGATTTCACTCAAAACTCACCACATGACTCCTCCCACCATATTATGATGATGCCCAAGTTTTGGGCTCGTTCGGAAATCAATAGGTGTACGAAATTGGACAATTCAAGTTCAAAGGCAGTTCGTGCTTTATTGGAGTGTTTGATGTTTTCCGTAGTTCTAGCAATTGGATTTCACTCAAAACTCATCAAATGACTCCTCCCCCCATATTGTGATAATGCCCAAGTTTTGGGCTCGATCGGAAATCAATAGGTGTACGAAATTGGACATTTCAAGTTCAAAGGCAGTTTGTTCATAATTGGAGTGGTTGGAGTATTCTGTAGTTCTAGCGATTGGATTTCACTCAAAACTCACCACATGACTCCTCCCACCATATTATGAAGATGCCCAAGTTTTGGGCTCGATCGGAAATCAACAAGTGTACGAAATTTGACAATTGAAGTTCAAAGGCAGTTCGAGCTTTATTGGAGTGTTTAGTGTATTCCGTAGTTCTAGCGATTGGATTTCACTCAAAATCAGCAAATGACTCCTGCCCCCATATTATCATGATGCCCAAGTTTTGGGCTCGATCGGAAATCAATAGGTGTACGAAATTGGACAATTCAAGTTCAAAGGCAGTTCATGCCTTGTTGGAGTGGTTGGTACATTTCGTAGTTCTAGCGATTGGATTTCACTCAAAACTCACCAAATGATTCGTCCCAACATATTATGATGATTCCCAAGTTTTGGGCTCGATCGGAAATCAATAGGTGTACGAAATTGGACACTTCCAGTTCAAAGGCAGTTTGTTCCGAATTGGAGTGGTTGGTGTATTCCGTAGTTCTAGCGATTGGATTTCACTCAAACTCACCACATCACTCCTTCCACTGATTTCTGATCGAGCCCAAAACTTGGGCATCATCATAATATGGTGGGGGGAGTCATGTGGTTAGTTTTGAGTGAAATCCAATCGCTAGAACTAAGGAATACACCAACCACTCCAATTCGGAACAAACTGCCTTCGAACTTGAAGGGTCCAATTTCGTACACCTATTGATTTCCGATCGAGCCGAAAACTTGGGCGTCAACAGAATATGGTGGGAGGAGTCATGTGGTGAGTTTTGAGTGAAATCCAAACGCTTGAACTATGGAACACACCAACCACTCCAATTCGGAACAAACTGCGTTCGAACTTGAAGTGTCCAATTTCGTACACCTATTGATTTCCGATCGAGCCCAAAACTTGGGCATCATCAGAATATGGTGGGAGGAGTCATGTGGTGAGTTTTGAGTGAAATCCAATTGCTAGAACTACGGAATACACCAACTACTCCAATTCGAAACAAACTTCCTTCGAACTTGAAGGGTCCAATTTCGTACACCTATTGATTTCCGATCGAGCCGAAAACTTGGGCGTCAACAGAATATGGTGGGAGGAGTCATGTGGTGAGTTTTGAGTGAAATCCAAACGCTTGAACTATGGAACACACCAACCACTCCAATTCGGAACAAACTGCGTTCGAACTTGAAGTGTCCAATTTCGTACACCTATTGATTTCCGATCGAGCCCAACACTTGGGCATCATCAGAATATGGTGGGAGGAGTCATTTGGTGAGTTTTGAGTGAAATCCAATCCCTAGAACTACGGAATACACCAAACACCCCAATAAGGCACGAACTGCCTTTGAACTTGAATTGTCCAATTTCGTACACCTATTGATTTCCGTTCGAGCCCAAAACTTGGGCATCGTCATAATACGGTGGGAGGAGTCATTTGGTGAGTTTTGGGTGAAATCCAATCGCTAGAACTATGGAATACACCAAACACTCCAATAAAGCACGAACTGCCTTCGATGTTGAATTGTCCAATTTCGTACACCTATTGACTTCCGATCGAGCCCAAAACTTGGGCATCATCATAATATGGTGGGAGGAGTCATTTGGTGCGTTTTGAGTGAAGTCCAATCGTTAGAACTACGGAATACACCAACCACTCCAATTCAGAACAAACTGCCTTTGAACATGAGGGGTCCAATTTCGTACATCTATTGATTTCCGATCGAGCCGAAAACTTGGGCATCAACAGAATATGGTGGGAGGAGTCATGTGGTGAGTTTTGAGCGAAATCCAAACGCTTGAACTATGGAGCATACCAACCACTCCAATTCGGAACAAACTGCCTTTGAACTTGAAGTGTCCAATTTCGTACACCAATTGATCTCCGATTGAGCCCAAAACTTGGGCATCACAAGAATATGGTAGGAGGAGTCATTTGGTGAGTTTTGAGTGAAATCCAGTCGCTTGAACTACTGAATACACCAACCACTCCAATTCGGAAGAAACTGCCTTTCAACTTGAAGTGTCAAATTTCGTACACCTATTGATTTCCGATCTAGCCCAAAACTTGGGCATCATCATAGTATGGTGGGAGGAGTCATGTGGCGAGTTTTGAGTGAAAACTACGGAATACACCAACCACTCCAATTCGGAACAAACTGCCTTTCAACTTGAAGTGTCCAATTTCGTACACCTATGGATTTCCGTTCGAGCCCAAAACTTGGGCATCATCATATTATGGGCGGAGGAGTCATGTGGTGAGTTTTGAGTGTAATCCAATCGCTAGAACTACGGAATACACCATCCACTCCAATTTGGAACAAACTGCCTTTCAACTTGAAGTGTCTAATTTTTTACACCTATGGATTTCCGATCGAGCCCAAAACTTGGGCATCATCAGAATATGGTGGGAGGATTCATGGGGTGAGTTTTGAGTGAAATCCAATCGCTAGAACTACGTAATACACCAACCACTCCAATTCGGAACAAACTGCCTTTAAACTTGAAGTGTCCAATTTCATACACCTATGGATTTCCGATCGAGCCCAAAATTGGGCATCATCACAATACGGTGGGACGAATCATGTGGTGAGTTTTGGGTGAAATCCAATCGCTAGAACTACGGAATACACCAACCACCCAAATTCGGAACAAACTGCCTTTGAACTTGAAGTGTCCAATTTTTTACACCTATGGATTTCCGATCGAGCCCAAAACTTGGGCATCATCGTAATATGGTGGGAGGAGTCATATGGTGAGTTTTGAGTGAAATCCAATCGCTAGAACTACGGAATACACCAACCACTCCAATTCGGAACAAACTGCCTTTCAACTTGAAGGTTACAATTTCGTACACCTATGGTTTTCCGATCGAGCCCAAAACTTGGGCATCATAATAATATGGGGGGACGAGTCATGTGGTGAGTTTTGAGTGTAATCCAATCGCTAGAACTACGGAATACACCAACCAACCCAATTCGGAACAAACTGCCTTTGAACTTGAAGTGTCCAATTTCGTACACCTACTGATTAGCGATCGAGGCCAAAACTTGGGCATCATCATAATATGGTGGGAGGAGTCATGTGGTGAGTTTTGGGAGAAATCCACATCGCTAGAACTAAGGAATACACCAACCACTCCAATTCGGAACAAACTGCGTTTGAACTTGAATGTCCAATTTCGTACACCTATTGATTTCCGATCGAGCCCAAAACTTGGGCATCATCTTAATATGTTGGGAGGATTCATTTGGTGAATTTTGAGTGAAATCCAAACTCTAGAACTTCGGAATACACCAAACACTCCAATAAAGCGCGAACTGCCTTTGAAATTGAAGTGTCCAATTTCGTACACCTACTGATTTCCGATCGAGCCCAAAACTTGGGCATCATCATAACATGGTGGGAGGAGTCATTGGTGAGTTTTGAGTGAAATCTAATCGCTAGAACTACGGAATACACCAACCACTCCAATTCGGAACAAACTGCCTTTGGACTTGAATTGTCCACTTTCGTACACCTATTGACTTTCGATCGAGCCCAAAACTTGGGCATCATCATAATATGGTGGGAGAAGTCATTTGGTGAGTTTTGGGTGAAATCCAATCGCTAGAACTACGGAATACACCAAACACTCCAATAAGGCACGAACTGCCTTTGATGTTGAATTGTCCAATTTCGTACTCCTATTGACTCCGATCTAGCCCTAAACTTGGGCATCATCATAATATGGCGGGAGGAGTCATGTGGTGCATTTTGAGTGAAGTCCAATCGCTAGAACTACGGAATACGCCAACCACTCCAATTCGGAACAAACTGCCTTAGAAGTTGAAGTGTCCAATATCGTACACCTATTGATTTCCGATCGAGCCCAAAACTTGGGCCTAATCATAATATGGTGGGAGGAGTCATTTGGTGAGTTTTTGGTGAAATCCAATCGCTAGAACTACGGAATACACAAACCACCCCAATTCGGAACAAACTGCCTTTGAAGTTGAAGTGTCGAATTTCGTACACCTATGGATTTCCGATCGAGCCCAATACTTGGGAGTCAACATAATATGGGGGGAGGAGTCATGTGGTGAGTTTAGAGCGAAATCCAATCGCTAGAACTACGGAATACACCAACCACTCCAATTCGGAACAAATTGCGTTTCAACTTGAAGTGTCCAATTTCGTACACCTATTGATTTCCAATCGAGCCCAAAACTTGGGCATGATCATAATATGGTGGGAGTAGTGATTTGGTGGGTTTTGAGTGAAATCCAATCGCTAGAACTACGAAATGTGCCAACCACTCCAATAAGGCAAGAACTGCGTTTGAACTTGAATTTTCCAATTTCGTGCACCCATTGATTTCTGATCGAACCCAAAACCTGGGCATCATCATAATATGGTGCGAGGAGTCATTTGGTGAACTTTGAGTGAAATCCAATCGCTAGAACTACGGAATACACCAAACACTCCAATAAAGCACGAATTGCCTTTGAACTTGAATTGTCCAATTTCGTACACCTATTGATTTCCGATCGAGCCCAAAACTTGGGAATCATCATAATATGGTGGGAGGAGTCATTTGATGAGTTTTGAGTGAAATTCAATCGCTAGAACTACGGAGTACAACAAACACTCCAATAAAGCACGAACTGCCTTTGAGCTTGAATTGTCCAATTTCGTACACCTACTGATTTCCGATCGAGCCCAAAACTTGGGCATCATCATAACATGGTGGGAGGAGTCATTGGTGAGTTTTGAGTGAAATCTAATCGCTAGAACTACGGAATACACCAACCACTCCAATTCGGAACAAACTGCCTTTGAACTTGAAGTGTCCAATTTCGTACATCTATTGATTTCCGATCGAGCCCAAAACTTGGGCATCATCATAATATGGTGGGAGGAGACATCTGGGGAGTTTTGGGTGAAATTCAATTGCTAGAACAACGGAATACACCAATCACTCAAATTCGGAACAAACTGCCTTTGAACTTGAAGTGTCCAATTTCGTACATCTATTGATTTCCGATCGAGCCCAAAACTTGGGCATCATCATAATATGGTGGGAGGAGACATCTGGGGAGTTTTGGGTGAAATTCAATTGCTAGAACAACGGAATACCCCAACCACTCAAATTCGGAACAAACTGCCTTTGAACTTGAAGTGTCCAATTTCGTACACCTATTGATTTCTGCTCAAGCCCAAAACTTGGGCATCACCAAAATATGGTGGGAGGAGTCATGTGGTGAGTTTTGAGTGAAATCCAATCGCTAGAACTACGGAATACACCCACCACCCCAATTCGGAACAAACTGCCTTTGAACTGCAAGTGTCCAATTTCGTACACCTATTGATTTCCGATCGAGCCCAAAACTTGGGAATCATCATAATATGATGGGAGGAATCATTTGGAGAGTTCTGAGTGAAATCCAATCGCTAGAACTACGAAATGTACCAACCACTCCAATAAGGCACGAACTGCCTTTGAACATGAATTGTCGAATTTCGTACACCTATTGATTTCCGATCGAGCCCAACACTTGGGCATCATCATAGCATGGTGGGAGGAGTCATGTGGTGAGTTTTGAGTGAGATCCAGTCGCTAGAACTACAGAATACACCAACCACTCCAATTCGGAAAAACCTGCCTTTGAACTTAAAGTGTCCAATTTCGTATACCTATTGATTTCTGATCGAGCCCAAAACTTGGGCATCATCATAATATGGTGGGAGGAGTCGTGTGGTGAGTTTTGACTAAAATCAAATCGCTAGAACTACGGAATACACCGACCACTCCAATTCGGAACAAACTGCCTTTGAACTTGAAGTGTCCAATTTCGTGCACCTATTGATTTCCGATCGAGCCCAAAAGTTGGGCATCAGCATAATACGGTGCGAGGAGTCATGTGGTGAGTTTTGGGTGAAATCCAATCCCTAGAACTACGGCCTACACCAACCACTAAAATTCGGAACACACTGCCTTTGTACTTGAAGTGTCCAATTTCGTACACCTATTGATTTCAGATCGAGCCCAAAACTTGGGCATCATCATAATATGGTGGGAGGAGTCATGTGGTGAGTTTTGAGTGAAATCCAATCGCTAGAACTATGGAATACACCAACCACTCCAATTCTGAACAAACTGCTTTTGAACTTTAAATGTCCAATTTCGTACACCTATTGATTTACGATCGATCCCAAAACTTGGGCATCATCATAATATGGTGGGAGGAGTCATTTGGTGAGTTTTGAGTGAAATCCACTCGCTAGAACTACGAAATGTACCAACCACTCCAATAAAGCAGGAGCTGCCTTTGAACTTGAATTGTCCAATTTCGTACACCAACCCCTACAATTCGGAACAAACTGCCTTTGAACTTGAAATGTCCAATTTCGTAAACCTATTGATTTCCGATCGAGCCAAAACTTGGGCATTATCTTAATATGGTGGGAGGTGTCATGTGGTGAGTTTTGGGTGAAATCCAATCGCTAGAACTACGGAATACACCAACCACTCCAATTCGGAACAAACTACCTTTGAACTTGAAGTGTCCCATTTCGTACACCTATTGATTTCCGATTGAGCCCAAAACTTGGGTGTCATCATAATATGTTGGGAGGTCTCATTTGATGACTTTTGAGTGAAATCCAATCTCTAGAACTACGAAATACACCAAGGACTTCAATAAGGCACGAACTGCCTTTGAACTCCTATTATCCAATTTCGTACACCTATTGATTTTCGATCGACCCCAAAACTTGGGCATCATCATAGTATGGTGGGAGGAGTCATGTGGTGAGTTTTAAGTGAAATCCAATTGCTAGAACTACGAAATGTACCAACCACCCCAATAAGGCACGAACTGCCTTTGAACTGGAATTGTCCAATTTCGTACAACTATTGATTTCCGATCGAGCCCAAAACTTGGGCATCATCGTAATATGGTGGGAGGAGTCATATGGTGGGTTTTGAGTGAATTCCAATCGCTAGAACTACGGAATATACCAACCACTCCAATTCGGAACAAACTGCCTTTGAACTTGAAGTGTCCAATTTCGTACACCTATTGATTTCCGATCGAGCTCAAAACTTGGGCATCAGCATAATATGGTGGGAGGAGTCATTTGGTGAGTTTTGAGTGAAATCCAATCGCTAGAACTACGGAATACACCAACCACTCCAATTTGGGACAAACTGCCTTTGAACTTGAAGTGTCCAATTTCGTACACCTATTGATTTCCGATAGAGCCCAAAACTTGGGCATCATCATAATATGGTGGGAGGAGTCATGTGGTGAGTTTTGAGTGAAATCCAATCCCTAGAACTACATAATACACCAACCACTCCAATTCGGAACAAACTGCCTTTGAACTTGAAGTGTCCAATTTCGTACACCTATTGATTTCCGATCGAGCCCAGAACTTGGGCATCATCATAATATGGTGGGAGGAGTCATGTGGTGAGTTTTCAGTGAAATCCAATAGCTAGAACTACAGAATACACCAACCACTCCAATTCGGAACAAACTGCCTTTGAACTTGATGTGTCCAATTTCGTACACCTACTGATTTCCGATCGAGCCCAAAACTTGGGAATCATCATAATATGTTATGAGGACTCATTTGGTGAGTCTTGAGTGATATCCAATCGCCAGAACTAAAAAATGTACCAACCACTCCAATAAGGCTCGAACTGCCTTTGAACTTGAATTGTCCAATTTCATACACCTTTTGAATTCCGATCGAGCCCAAAACTTGGGCATCATCATAATATGCTGGGAGGGGTCATTTGGTGAGTTTTGAGTGATATCCAATCGCTAGAACTACAGAATACACCAACCACTCCAATTCGGAACAAACTGCCTTTGAACTTGAAGTGTCCAATTTCGTACATCTATTGATTTCCGAATGAGCCCAAAACTTGGGCATCATCATAATATGGTGGGAGGAGTCATGTGGTGAGTTTTCAGTGAAATCCAATCGCTAGAACTACATAATACACCAACCACTCCAATTCGAAACAAACTGCCTTTGAACTTGAAGTGTCCAATTTCGTACACCTATTGATTTCCGATCGAGCCCAAAACTAGGGAATCATCATAATATGTTGGGAGACGTCATTTGGTGAGTTTTGAGAGAAATCCAATCGCTAGAACTACGAAATGTACCCACTGTTGTGTCGAATTCACTTCATCAAAATAGATTCAGCTGCATCCTCAACTTGTGATACTCGCAAGTGCACGAGCCGTTTGGTAGTATAGCATATGTAAGTGCGAGGTCGATCCCATGAGGATTGGTTATTGAATGATCCAATTTGTTTCCCCTACACAAAACATAAATGAAAAAAGAAAATAAATAAAACAATAAAAAGGAAATAACTCAAGCAAATAAGTTCCCAAGTTCAATTTAGATTAATGGATTGATTCTAGCTAAAGTATGATTAGGCCATGGTGTCTGGTTCTAACCTTGTGTTCCTAATTCCCTAATTTGATCATTTGTGTTCTAACCTAAAATTAAGCATAGAAGAACACTTTAAACAACCAAGTTTGTATCTAATCCCTGTTGTCGAATGTCCATACATACTCTTCCTATTCATAGTTCAATTCGAATTAAAGCATGGTGTCTACTCTTAATTCAAACCAAGATAGCTAACATGCAAGCCCAAATGGTGATCAATCATTCAAACTAGCATATTAACTTATAAGCATAATGAATAAGAACAAAAACCATAACTGAAACTTGGAAACTAATTAAACTTGAATACTAAAGAAAGAATGTACATTACAAATAAAATTAAAGAAGAACTTGAAAACTTGAAGAAAAATTCAGTAAACTCATTTTATTACAACAATTGACAACTTGAAAGGAAACTAAGAGAAATTGAGGGAGAGAAGGGAAGGGAGCTCTAGAGAAGTGTTTGAGAGCTCCCCCCCTTGGGGTGTGATTTATGAAGCTTGAAGGCTTCTCTATTTATAGGCCTAAGAGGGAGGAACAACATGATGAATTCCCACACCATCCTTCATCTTTTGCTGCTGCACCTCAAGATTCTTCACATGGGTTCAAAGGTGATCAGATGTGGCTGCCCTTTGCTGCCAACCCATGTGATTGCCTTTTGCTGCCAACCCATGTGGTTGCTTTTTGGTTGCTGAAAAACGAGTTTTCTGAACCAGTCTTGGTGTAGGAAGGCCAGAGGTTTCAAAACTTATCCAATGGGGCTCAAATTTGGATATGTTATACTAGACACCCATTGGAACACCTTCTATGAAGAAAGTATTCCCATCGGAGCAGTAGAAGTGTGCGTTTGGGACCTCGAAAGTTGGCTGCCGAACAGAGACTGGAATTGACTTCATTTCTTTTCTTTGCTTTCTTTTTGCTTTACATGCATGCACATGCTTCTCTTAGTAGCTCAAAAGCTGATCTCCAGCTCCAAAGTGATCTGCCAATTCAATTCCCATGTTCAAAGGCTGAAGCAAAAATTCCTCTCATCATTCCTCATTCTTCTCTCTCTCCTTTCTCCTTGCTTTACATGCATGCACATGCTTTCTTTATAGTAGCTCCAGCATGTACCAACTTGCTCCTTCAGAAATTCAAAGCTGGAAAGCCTCCCAACTTCACTCATTATGTTGGGTACAAAGTCAGTTGCAGCTGGGGTGAGGCACATGGCTAAAAGGAGGCACATGACTAAAAGCTGGTAGATGCAAACCCTCCTGAGCAGGGTTCAGTGTTGGACGGGCTAAGAACTCCAGATATGTTCAATTGGGCTGAAATTTGGATATGTTATAGTACACACCCAATGGAACAACTCTCATGAAGATCTTCACCTCATCCAAGCCCCAGAGCATGCTGATCCAAGGCCAAGAAGTTAACCTACGAAACTGGGCTGGCAGGGGACTGTAGCCAAAATTAGTTTGTCTTTAAGCTCTTCTTCCATCCACACAAATCAGGCCCTAACATGCATGGATTGCATCATTTCCTATACGAAGCCATCATTATTACCTAAAACTCAATGAACTGAAAGATAAACACAAAAAGGATTAAAAGCACAAGTTTAACTCAAAAACATAACCAAATCATAAGCTAGAAGGGTACAAAATGATATACAATTATGAACCGATCACCCACCACTCCAACAAGGCACGAACTCCCTTTGAACTTGAATTGTCCAATTTCGTACACCTGTTGATTTCCGATCGAGCCCAAAACTTGGGCATCATCATAGTATGGTGGGAGGAGTCATGTGGTGAGTTTTCAGTGAAATCCAATTGCTAGAACTACGGGAATACACCAACCACTCCAATTCGGAACAAAGTGCCTTTGAACTTGAAGTGTCCAATTTCGTACACCTATTGATTTCCGATCGAGCCCAAAACCTGGGCATCATCATAACATGGTGGGAGGAGTCATGTGGAGAGTTTTGAGTGAAATCGAATTGCTAGAACTATGGAATACACCAAGCACTCCAATTCGGAACAAACTGCCTTTGAACTTGAAGTGTCAAATTTCGTACACCTATTGATTTCCGATCGAGCCCAAAACTTGGGCATCATCATAATATGTTGGGAGGAGTCATTTGGTGAGTTTTGAGTGAAATCCAATCGCCAGAACTACAAAATGTACAAACCACTCCAATAAGGCACTAACTGCCTTTGAACTTGAATTGTCCAATTTCGTACACCTATTGATTTCCGATTGAGCCCAAAACTTGGGCATCATCATAATATGGTGGGAGGAGTCATTTGGTCTGTTTTGGGTGAAATCCAATCGCCAAAACTACGAAATGTACCAACCACTCCAGTAACGCACGAACTACCTTTGAACTTGAATTGTCCAATTTCGTACACCTATTGATTTCCGATTCAGCCAAAACTTCGGCATCATCATAACATGGTGGGAGGAGTCATGTGGTGAGTTCTGAGTGAAATCCAATCGCTAGAACTACGGAATACACCAACCACTCCAACTCGGAACAAACTGCCTTTGAACTTGAAGTGTCCAATTTCGTACACCTATTGGTTTCCGATCGACCCCAAAACTTGGGCATCATCATAATATGTTTGGAGGAGTGACTTGATGAGTTTTGAGTGAAATCCAATCGCTAGAACTACGAAATACACCAACCACTCCAATAAGGCACGAACTGCCTTTGAACTTGAATTGTCCAATTTCGTACTCCTATTGATTTCCGATCGAGCCCAAAACTTGGGTATCATCGTAATATGGTGGGAGGAGTCATATGGTGAGTTTTGAGTGAAATCCAATCGCTAGAACTACATAATACACCAACCACTCCAATTCGGAACAAACTGCCTTTGAACTTGAAGTGTCCAATTTCGTACACCTATTGATTTCCGATAGAGCCCAAAACTTGGGCATCATCATAATATGGTGGGAGGAGTCATCTGGTGAGTTTTGAGTGAAATCCAATCGCTAGAACTACGGAATACGCCAACCACTCCAATTCGGAACAAACTGCCTTTGAACATGAAGTGTCCAATTTCGTACTCCTATTGATTTCCGATTGAGCTCAAAACTTGGGCGTCATCATAATACGTTGGGAGGAGTCATTTGGTGAGTTTTGAGTGAAATCCAATCGCTAGAACTACATAATACACCAACCACTCCAATTCGGAACAAACTGCCTTTGAACTTGAAGTGTCCAATTTCGTAAACCTATTGATTTCCGATCGAGCCCAAACCTTGGGCATCATCATAATATGTTTGGAGGAGTGATTTGATGAGTTTTGAGTGAAACCCAATCGCTAGAACTACGAAATACACTAACCACTCCAATAAGGAACGAACTGCCTTTGAACTTGAATTGTCCAATTTCGTACACCTATTGATTTCCGATCGAGCCCAAAACTTGGGCATCATCATAATATGGTGGGAGGAGTCATATGGTGAGTTTTGAGTGAAATCCAATCGCTAGAACTACGGAATATACCAACCACTCCAATTCGGAACAAACTGCCTTTGAACTTGAAGTGTCCAATTTCATACACCTATTGATTTCCGATCGAGCACAAAACTTGGGCATCATCATAATATGGTGGGAGGAGTCATTTGTGAGTTTTGAGTGAAATCCAATCGCTAGAACTACGGAATACACCAACCACTCCAATTCGGAACAAACTGCCTTCGAACTTGAAGTGTCCAATTTCGTACACCTATTGATTTCCGATAGAGCCCAAAACTTGGGCATCATCGTAATATGGTGGGAGGAGTCATGTGGTGAGTTTTGAGTAAAATCCAATCCCTAGAACTACGGAATACGCCAACCACTCCAATTCAGAACAAACAGCCTTTGAACTTGAAGTGTCCAATTTCGTACTCCTATTGATTTCCGATTGAGCTCAAAACTTGGGCGTCATCATAATATGTTGGGAGGAGTCATTTTGTGAGTTTTGAGTGAAATCCAATTGCTAGAACTGCATAATACACCAACCACACCAATTCGGAAGAAACTGCCTTTGAACTTGAAGTGTCCAATTTCGTACACCTATTGATTTCCGATTGAGCCCAACACTTGGGCGTCATCATAATATGCTGGGAGGAGTCACTTGGTGTTGTGTCGGATTCACTGCACCAAAATAGATTCAGCTGCATCCTCAACTTGTGATACTCGCAAGTGCACGAGCCGTTTGGTAGTATAGCATATGTAAGTGCGAGGTCGATCCCACGAGGATTGGTGATTGAATGATCCAATTCATTTTCCCTACACAAAACAGAAATGGAAAAAAAATAAAATAAAACAAGAAAAAAGAGAAATAACTCAAGCAAATAAGTTCCCAAGTTCAATTTAGATTAATGGATTGATTCTAGCTAAAGTATGATTAGGCCATGGTGTCTGGTTCTAACCTTGTGTTCCTAATTCCCTTATTTGATCATTTGTTGTCTAACCTAAAATTAAGCATTAGGAACCCATTAAGCATAGAAGAACATTTTAAACAACCAAGTATGTATCTAATCCCTGTTGTCGAATGTCCATACATACTCTTCCTATTCATAGTTCAATTCGAATTAAAGCATGGTGTCTACTCTTAATTCAAACCAAGATAGCTAACATGCAAGCCTAAATGGTGATCAATCATTCAAACTAGCATATTAACTTATAAGCATAATGAATAAGAACAAAAACCATAACTGAAACTTGGAAACTAATTAAACTTGAATACTAAAAAAAGAATGTACATTACAAATAAAATTAAAAGAAGAACTTGAAAACTTGAAGAAAAATTCAGTAAACTCATTTTATTACAACAATTGACAACTTGAAAGGAAACTAAGAGAAATTGAGGGAGAGAAGGGAAGGGAGCTCTAGAGAAGTGTTTGAGAGCTCCCCCCCTTGGGGTGTGATTTATGAAGCTTGAAGGCTTCTCTATTTATAGGCCTAAGAGGGAGGAACAACATGATGAATTCCCACACCATCCTTCATCTTTTGCTGCTGCACCTCAAGATTCTTCACATGGGTTCAAAGGTGATCAGATGTGGCTCCCCTTTGCTGCCAACCCATGTGATTGCCTTTTGCTGCCAACCCATGTGGTTGCTTTTTGGTTGCTGAAAAACGAATTTTCTGAACCAGTCTTGGTGTAGGAAGGCCAGAGGTTTCAAAACTTATCCAATGGGGCTCAAATTTGGATATGTTATACTAGACACCCATTGGAACAACTTCTATGAAGAAAGTATTCTCATCGGAGCAGTAGAAGTGTGTGTTTTGGACCTTGAAAGTTGGCTGCCGAACAGAGACTGGAATTGACTTCATTTCATTTCTTTTCTTTCTTTTTGCTTTACATGCATGCACATGCTTCTCTTTAATAGCTCAAAAGCTGATCTCCAGCTCCAAAGTGATCTGCCAATTCAATTCCCATGTTCAAAGGCTGAGCAAAAATGCCTCTCATCATTCCTCTTCTTCTCTCTCTCTTTTCTCTTTGCTTCACATGCACATGCTTTCTCTATAATAGCTCCAACATGTACCAACTTGCTCCTTCAGAAATTCATAGCTGGAAAGCCTCCCAACTTCACTCATTATGTTGGGTACAAAGTCAGTTGCAGCTGGGGTGAGGCACATGGCTAAAAGGAGTCACATGGCAAAATGCTGGCAGCTACAAATCTTGCTGAGCAAGGTTGGTTGTTGGACGGGCTGAGCACTCCACAAATGTCCAATTGGGCTGAAATTTGGATATGTTGTAGTAGACACCCATTGGAACAAGTTTCATGAAGATCTTCACCTCATTCGAGCCCCATAGCATGTTGATCCAAGGCCAAGAAGTTGACCTACGAAATTGGGCTGGAAAGGGGTTGTAGCCAAAATGTGTTTGTCTTTAAGCTCATATTCCTCATATGCCAATCAGCCCTTAACATGTATGGATTGCATCAAATGTTATCTCTTGCTATCTTAACCTACAAAACACACAAACATAGGTAAGTGACTCAAAATAAAGAGAAACTAAGCAAAATCACTAAGTAAAGAAGGCATGCAAGTGTATGAAATTATGGACTTATCAAAATAGAAAATGAATTAAAAGCACAAGTTTAACTCAATAACATAACCAAATCATAAGCTAGAAGGGTACAAAATGATATACAATTATGAACCGATCAAATACCCCCAAACCTAGATTTTGCTAGTCCTCGAGCAAAACAACACAAAACAAAGTTAAAAACAAAACAAGAAGTTAACTAAACCACTTCCGCAGGTAACTCGATTGCATTGAGCGTATGCAACAAGCCTTTAAACCTCTAGGCATCCCTAGTAGGAGGAGTTGTGTCTCCTGAGGGTTTAACAGAAACGATACCCACAAACGTTTTATTAACTCTACAAAACAAAGTGGTTAGAAAAAATATTAAATTTGTTAGTCCTTAAGCAAAACAAAAGAAACACAAAAACCAAAACAAAAATAATTACAAAAACAAAACAAAAATAAAAATAAATAAATAGAAACTCAAAACAATCATTCCGAACATTTTCTGAAGAGAAATGACTCATGCACATGACTCAAAAGTTTTAACAATAAAAACTCAATTTTAGACATTATTTACAAGGCGGCAAAGTTCAAAACACAACATGCTCAAAGTGTAGTAGTGTGATAGCCAAATGCAACAAATTCCCCAATCTTAGTTTTCACACAATTTCAAAAATTAGACCAAGCACAAATGCAACTTCAAATCTCACCAAAGTTGTCCTCTCACAAATGAATCACTCAGAAGAGGGCTACAATGCAACACTCAGTTATAAACATGAGATTAGAGTTAAATCATAAGGAACTTAACTCAAAAATAGGAAGATGAAGAACTTGCATTAATATGATCTCAAGAAGGATGCCAAACACTTAAAAGTAAGAAAATGCATGCAATTCAACCATATGACATTTAAGATCAATTTAGGTCTTTATTATAGGTTGTAATGGGGCCAAGGGTGTAAGGTGAGTGAGAAATGAAAGGTATGGATAAAACAAAGTCCAAGGAACTCAAAATATAAGAGCATATAACAATTGTTTACAAGACTTCGAATCATCACAACGAGAATTTTTCTTTTACATGATCAAAACTCCTTATACCTTCATTTACAATGGTTTACACTCCTTTCCAAACAATTATTTTTGAAGGCCCAAAAATGAAATTCAATCAACCACCATTTAATCACAATTTTTTTTTTCTTTTCTTTCACCAATTGAGTGAAGTTCTTTTTTTTTTTTTTTTTCTTTAAGTAATATCCCTTCCCAAACTTAGCATGAAAAACACATCCGAATTAGAGCTCATGAGTTCCTTAGAAAGGTAAATATTTGTTTTTCGGGCTAAGGCGAGGAAATAAAAATGGTAAATGAAAGAAAAGGTTTACATGTAGGCTCAAAATGGTTAACAATGGAAAATCATGCTTAAGCATGCATAAGGTTAGCTTGAAAGGCACAAACGGTCCAAAGAAGGCCTTAATATCATTTCTTAAATGTCATGAAATCAAATTGCATAAGAATGAATGACTTTTAAGTGTTCAACCAAATCAAAGAATAATGAGATCAAACAACAACTTTGATGACAAGAAAATAAGAGTATGTGTATAACACTCATGAAATGAAGCACAAGGCTCAAAAACTAACATTATATGGTTATATAAGTCTAATTTATGCTTGATACAATTCTTTGGGTCATGCAAATCCTTTAATTGGAAAATTAAGAAACAAATGGCAAGTGCAAAAAAAAGTTTCGAACATATCATGCTAGAACGATGCCAAATTTATTTATTTAATTTTTTTTTTTTTTGAAATAAAAATTTACAAGGAAAAATAAATAAATAAAAGATAAAATTCAATTTTCATTTAAGTCATGCAAACATTTATCACAATCTCATCATAAGTGTTCGGAAAGTGACTCAAAACAAAACAAGACTCAAAATATAGAAAAAGAAAAATAAACAAGAAATTAATTAATTTTTTTTTTTTATAAGAAAAACTAAATTTACTTGGTAAACTCCAATACCCCCAAACCTAGAAACGAACATTGTCCACAATGTTTAAAGATTAGGAACAAGCAATGTCATGATAAGAAATGAAAGGTACTAAAGTAAATATAAAATCACAAAACACACAAGAATTAAAATACAAAAATAAAATAATTACAAAATAAAAATTACAAAACAACAAACAAATTTAAAAAAAAAAAAAAATAGTAAAACACTCGAAACAGAAAGCCCTAAACAAACAGTCTTATGCAAACCAAAACCCAAACGATTGAAAACCCAACCCAAAAGAAGTTAACACACTTTGAAACCTAACAACGGTGAAAACCCGACCCGTAAAGAAATCCGAAGCCCACACGTTTGTTATTATTTTTATTTTTATTTTTTAATTTAATGAAACGTGAATTGGGAGTGCAAAGGCGGGATTTATGAAAAGAAAGAGTGTGGTCCCTGCTGCCTCGGTTCCTAGGAAGTGACAGGCAAAAGGAGTGAGGGACGTGTCGGCGCGCAGAGGCCGCTTTCACATCCCCCAAGCCAGACTTATTGGCCTCTTGGGTGAAGCGGGACGACTTTTTCACTTTGAAGGTGGTGAAAGGTGAAAATGCAATTAAGGGGAGTTGGGAAACGGGTGCGGTGACATATAGAGATAAGCCGTAAGGGATGCACAGAACTTAGAACCGCAGTGGCTAGGGTTTAGCAAAACTAAGTCTATAAAAAGTAAAAAGAAAGGGTAAAAAAAAACACAAACTCAGAAACACACAAAAGAAAAGAAAGAAAGAAGAAAAGCGAGTGAGAAATCAAATGGCCTCTTCCTACCCATTTTCGTTGGATCTCAACCTAGCTCCACCGACTCAGACATGGGGTCAAGCAGTGGCACCAGTATGGATGCCCTACTTTGCCTCCGCAAGGGGGCCTGTGACAGTAGCTGACTCAATACTCCTGGACAACGATGTTGCCATTGGAGTGGGCAGAAATCTAGTGACTCCTAAAGATATACGTGTGTTTGGCACAAGGGATGATAATCAGGTTGCGAGTGATGCCATGGCACTGAACATGCAGAGTGCAGCATGTGTCGCAAGTTTGGGTCATCGCCTACTTGCGAAGTCCCATGAGGTAGAGGTGCTGAAAGGTCAGTTGGCGGCGGAGCGAAGTATGGTGGAAGAGTGCCAGACTGCTATAAAAAGCTTGAAAAGGGAGAGGGCAAGGATAGTGGAGGTGAATCGACACCAGCTAGAGGTACTGCGGGACGAGAATAAAAACCTATCAAAAATGGACGAGAATAAAAACCTATCAAAGATTCGGGACAAATTGCCTTTGAACTTGAAGTGTCAAATTTCGTACACCTATTGATTTCCGATCGAGCCCAAAACATGGGGATCATCGTAATATTTTGGGAGGAGTCATGTGGTGAGTTTTGAGTGAAATCGAATCGCTAGAACTACGGAATACACCAGCCACTCCAATTCGGAACAAACTGCCTTTGAACTTGAAGTGTCCAATTTCGTCCACCTATTGATTTCCGATCGAGCCCAAAACTTGGGCATCATCATAATATTGTGGGAGGAGTCATGTGGTGAGTTTTGAGCGAAATCCAATCGCTAGAACTACGGAATACACCTACGACTCCAATTCGGAACAAACTGCGTTTGAACTTGAAGTGTCCAATTTCGTACACCAATTGATTTCCGATCGAGCCCAAAACTTGGGCATCAACATAATATGGTGGGAGGAGTCATTTGATGAGTTTTGACTGAAATCCAATCGCTACAACTACGGAATACACCTACCACTCCAATTCGGAACAAACTGCCTTTGAACTTGAAGTGTCCAATTTCGTACACCAATTGATTTCCGATCGAGCCCAAAACTTGGGCATCATCATAATATGGTGGGAGGAGTCATTTCATGAGTTTTCAGTGAAATCCAATCGCTAGAACTACGGAATACACCAACCACTCAAATTCGGAACAAACTGCCTTTGAAGTTGAAGTGTCCAATTTCGTACACCTATTGATTTCCGATCGAGCCCAAAACTTTGGCATCATCATAATATGGTGGGAGGAGTCATTTGATGAGTTTTGAGTGAAATCCAATCTCTAGAACTACGGAATACACCAACCACTCCAATTAGGAACAAATTGCTTTTGAACTTGAAGTGTCCAATTTCGTACACCTATTGATTTCGATCGTGCTCTAAACATGGGCATCATCATAATATGGTGGGAGGAGTCATTTGATGAGTTTTGAGTGACATCCAATCGCTAGAACTACGGAATACACCAAACAATCCCATAAAGCACGAACTGCCTTTGAACTTGAAGTGTCCAATTTCGTACACCTAATGATTTCCGATCGAGCCCAAAACTTGGGCATCACCATAATATGGTGGGAGGAGTCATTTGATGAGTTTTGAGTGAAATCAACTCGCTGGAACTACAGAATACACCAACCATCCCAATTCGGAACAAACTGCCTTTGAACTTGAAGTGTCCAATTTCGTACACCAATTGATTTTCGATCGAGCCCAAAACTTGGGCATCATCATAATACGGTGGGAGGAGTCATCTGGAGAGTTTTGGGTGAAATCCAATCGCTAGAACTACGGAATACACTAACCACTCCAATTCGGAACAAACTGCCTTTGAACTTGAAGTGTCCAATTTCGTGCACCTATTGATTTCCGATCGTGCCCAAAACTTGGGCATCATCATAATGTGGTGGGAGGAGTCATGTGGTGAGTTTTGAGTGAAATCCAATCGCTAGAACTACGAAATGTACCAACCACTTCGATAAGGCATGAACTGCCTTTGTACTTGAATTGTCCAATTTCGTACACCAATTGATTTCCGATTGAGCCCAAAACTTGGGCATCATCATAATATGGTGGGAGGAGTCATTTGGTGAGTTTTGAGTGAAATCCAATCGCTAGAACTATGAAATGTACCAACCACTCCAATAAGGCACGAACGGCCTTTGAACTTGAATTGTCCAATTTCGTACACCTATTGATATCTGATCAAACCTAAAACTTGGGCATCATCATAATATGGTGGGAGGAGTCATGTGGTGAGTTTTAAATGAAATCCAATCGCTAGAACTACGAAATGTTACAACCACTCCAATATGGCACGAACTGCCTTTGAACTTGAAGTGTCCAATTTCGAACACCTATTGATTTCCGATCGAGCTCAGAACTTGGGCATGATCATAGCATGGTGGGAGGAGTCGTGTGGTGATTTTTGAGTGAAATCCAATCGTTAGAACTACGAAATCTACCAACCACTCCAATAAGGCAAGAACTGCCTTTGAACTTAAATTGTCCAATTTCGTACACCTATTGATTTCCGATCGAGCCCAAAACTTGGGCATCATCATAATATGGTGGGAGGAGTCATGTGGTGAGTTTTGAGTGAAATCCAATAGCTAGAAGTACGAAATGTACCATGCACTCCAATATGGCACGAACTGCCTTTGAACTTGAATTGTCCAATTTTGTACACCTATTGATTTCTGATCGAGCCCAAAACTTGGGCATCATCATAACATGGTGGCAGGAGTCATTTGATGAGTTTTGAGTGAAATCCAATCGCTAGAACTACGGAATACACCAAACACTCAAATAAAGCACGAACTGCCTTTGATCTTGAATTGTCCAATTTCGTAAACCTATTGATTTCCGATCGAGCCCAAAACTTGGTCATCATCATAATATGGTGGGAGTTGTCAAGTGGTGAGTTTTCAGTGAAATCCAATTGCTAGAACAACGGAATACACCAACCACTCCAATTCGGAACAAACTGCCTTTGAACTTGAAGTGTCCAATTTCGTACACCTATTGATTTCCAATCGAACCCAAAATTTGGGCATCATCATAATATGGTGGGAGGAGTCATTTGGTGAGTTTTGAGTGAAATCCAACCCCTAGAACTACGGAATACACCAAACACTCTAATAAAGCACGAACTGCCTTTGAACTTGAATTGTCCAAATTCGTACACCTATTGGTTTCCCATCGAGCGCAAAACTTGGGCATCATCATATTATGGCGGGAGGAGTCATGTGGTGAGTTTTGAGTGAAATCCAATCGCTAGAACTACGGAATACACCAACCACTCCAATTCGGAAAAAACTGCCTTTGAACTTGAAGTGTCCAATTTCGTACAACTATTGATTTTCGATCGAGCCCAAAACTTGGGCATCATCATAATATGGTGGGAGGAGTAATTTGATGAGTTTTGAGGGAAATCCAACCGCGAGAACAGCGGAATACACCAAACACTCCAACAAAGCACGAATTGCCTTTGATCTTGAATTGTCCAATTTCGTACACCTACTGATTTCTGATCGAGCCCAAAACTTGGGCATCATCATAATATGGTGGGAGGAGTCGTTTGATGAGTTTTGAGTGAAATCCAACCGCTAGAACTACGGAATACACCAAACACTCCAATAAAGCACGAATTGCCTTTCAGCTTCAATTGTCCAATTTCGTACACATATTGATTTCCGATCAAGCCCAAAATTTGGGCATCATCATAATATTGTGGGAGGAGTCATTTGGTGAGTTTTGAGTGAAATCGAATCGCTAGAACTACGAAATACACCAAACACTCCAATAAAGCACAAACTGCCTTTGAACTTGAATTGTCCAATTTCGTACACCTATTGATTTCCAATCGAGCCCAAAACTTGGGCATCATCATAATATGGTGGGAGGAGTCGTTTGGTGAGTTTTGAGTGAAATCCAATCGCTAGAACTACGGAACACAACAACCACTCCAATAAAGCACGAACTGCCTTTGAACTTGAATTGTCCAATTTCGTACACCAATTGATTTCTGATCGAGCCCAGAACTTGGGCATCGTCATAGTATGGTTGGAGGGGTCATGTGGTGTGTTTTGAGTGAAATCCAATTGCTAGAACTTCGGAATACACCAACCACTCCAATGCGGAACAACTGCCTTTGAACTTGAAGTGTCCAATTTCGTACACCTATTGATTTCCGATCGAGCCCAATACTTGGGAATCATCATAATATGTTGGGAGGAGTCATTTGGTGAGTTTTGAGCGAAATCCAATCGCTAGAACTACGAAATACACCAACCACTCCAATATGGCACAAACTGCCTTTGAACTGGAATTGTCCAATTTCGTGCACCTATTGACTTCCGATCGGGCCCAAAACTGGGGCATCATCATAATATGGTGGGAGGAGTCATGTGGTGAGTTTCGGGTGAAATCCAATAGCTAGAACTACAGAATACACCAACCACTCAAATTTGGGACAAACTGCCTTTAAACTTGAAGTGTCCAATTTCGTACACCTACTGATTTCCGATCGAGCCCAAACCTTGGGCATCATCATAATATGGTGGGAGGAGTCATGTGGTGAGTTTTGGGTGAAATCCAATCGCTAGAACTACGGAATACACCAACCACTCCAATTTGGGATAAACTGCCTTTGTACTTGAAGTTTCCAATTTCGTACACCTATTGATTTCCGATCGAGCCCGAAACTTGGGCATCGTCATAATATGGTGGGAGGAGTCATGTGGTGAGTTTTGAGTGAAATCCAATCGCTAGAACTACAGAATACACCAACCACTCCAATTCGGAACAAACTTCCTTTGAACTTGAAGTGTCCAATTTCGTACACCTATTGATTTCCGATCAAACCCAGAACTTGGGCACCATCATAATATGGAGGAGGAGTCATGTGGTGAGTTTTGAGTGAAATCCAACCGCTAGAACTATGGAATACACCAACCACTCCAATTCGGAACAAACTGCCTTTAAACTTGAGGTGTCCAATTTCGTACACCTATTGATTTCCGATCGAGCACAAAACTTGGGAATCATCATAATATGTTGGGAAGAGTCATTTGGTGAGTTTTGAGTGAAATCCAGTCGCTAGAACTACGAAATGTACCAACCACTCCAATAAGGCACGAACTGCCTTTGAACTTGAATTGTCTAATTTCGTACACCTATTGATTTCCGATCGTTCCTAAAACTTGGGCATCATCATAATATGGTGGGAGGAGTCATTTGACGTGTTTTGAGTGAAATCCAATCACTAGAACTACGAAATACACCAAACACCCCAATAAAGCATGAACTGCCTTTGAACTTGAATTGTCCAATTTCGCACACCTATTGATTTCCGATCGAGCCCAAAACTTGGGCATCATCATAGTATGGTGGGGGGAGTCTTGTGGTGAGTTTTGAGTGAAATCCAATCGCTAGAACTACGGAATATACCAACCACTCCAACTCGGAACAAACTGCCTTTGAACTTGAAGTGTCCAATTTCGTACACCTATTGATTTCCGATCGAGCCCAAAAGTTGGGCGTCATCCTAATATGGTGGGAGGAGTCATGTGGTGAGTTTTGGGTGAAATCCAATCGCTAGAACTACGGAATCCACCAACCACTAAAATTCGGAACATACTGCCTTTGAACTTGAAGTGTCCAATTTCGTACACCTATTGATTTCCGATCGAGCCCAAAACTTGGGCATCATCATAATATGGTGGGAGGAGTCATGTGGTGAGTTTTGAGTGAAATCCAATCGCTAGAACTACGGAATACACCAACCACTCCAATTCGGAACAAACTGCCTTTGAATTTGAAGTGTCCAATTTCATACACCTATTGATTTCCGATCAAGCCCAAAACTTTGGCATCATCATAATATGGTGGGAGGAGTCATGTGGTGAGTTTTGAGTGAAATCCAATCGCTAGAACTACGAAATGTACCAACCACTCCAGTAAGGCACGAACTGCCTTTGAACTTGAATTGTCCAATTTCGTACACCTATTCATTTCCGATCGAGCCCAAAGCTTGGGCATCATCATAATATGGTGGGAGGAGTCATGTGGTGAGTTTTGAGTGAAATCCAATCGCTAGAACTACGAAATACACCAAACACTCCAATAAAGCACGAACTGCCTTTGAACTTGAATTTTCAAATTTCGTACACCTATTGATTTCCAATCGAGCCCAAAACTTGGGCATCATCATAATATGGTGGGAGGATTCATGTGGTGAGTTTTGAGGGAAATCCAATCGCTAGAACTACGGAATACACCAACCACTCCAACAAGGCACGAACTGCCTTTGAACTTGAATTGTCGAATTTCGTACACCTATTGATTTCCGATCGAGCCCAAAACCTGGGCTTCATCATAATATGGTTGGAGGAGTCATGTGGTGAGTTTTGAGTGAAATCCAATCGCTAGAACTACGGAATACACCAACCACTCCAATTCGGAACAAACTGCCTTCGAACTTGAAGTGTCCAATTTCGTACACCTATTGATTTCCGATCGAGCACAAAACTTATGAATCATCATAATATGTTGGGAGGAGACATTTGGTGAGTTTTGAGGGAAATCCAATCTCTAGAACTACGGAATTCACCAACCACTCCAATAAGGCACGAACTGCCTTTGAAATTAAATTGTCCAAATTCGTATACCTAATGATTTCCGATCGTTCCCAAAACTTGGGCATCATCATAATATGGCGGGAGGTGTCATTTGATGTGTTTTGAGGGAAATCCAATCGCTAAAACTACGAAATACACCAAACACTCCAATAAAGCACGAACTGCCCTTGAACTTGAATTGTCCAATTTCGTACACCAATTGATTTCCGATCGAGCCCAACACTTGGGCATCATCATAATATGGTGGGAGGAGTCATGTGGTGAGTATTGAGTGATATCCAATTGCTAGAACTACGGAATACACCAACCACTCCAATTCGGAACAAATTGCCTTTGAACTTGAAGTGTCCAATTTCGTACACCTATTGATTTCCGATCGTTCCCAAAACTTGGGCATCATCATAATATGGTGGGAGGAGTCATGTGGTTTGTTTTGGGTGAAATCCAATCCCTAGAACTACAGAATACCCGAACCACTAAAATTCAGAACATACTGCCTTTGAACTTGAAGTGTCCATTTTCGTGCCCCTATTGATTTCCGATCGAGCCCAAAACTTGGGCATCATCATAATATGGTGGGAGGAGTCATTTGGTGAGTTTTGAACGAAATCCAATCGCTAGAACTTCGAAATGTACCAACCACTCCAATAAGGCACGAACTGCCTTTGAACTTGAATTGTCCAATTTCGTACACCTATTGATTTCCGATCGTTCCCAAAACTTGTTCATCATCATAGTATGGTGGGAGGAGTCATTTGATGTGTTTTGAGTGAAATCCAATCGCTACAACTACGAAATACATCAAACACTCCAGTAAAGCACGAACTGCCTTTGAACTTGAATTGTCCAATTTCGTACACCTATTAATTTCTGATCGAGCCCAGAACTTGGGCATCATCATAATATGGTGGGAGGAGTCATGGGCTGAGTTTTGAGTGAAATCCAATTGCTAGAACTACGGAATACACCAACCACTCCAATTCGGAACAAAATGCTTTGGAACATGACGGGTCCAATTTCGTACACCTATTGATTTCCGATCGAGCCCAGAACTTGGGCATCATCGTAATATGGTGGGAGGAGTCACTTGGTGAGTTTTGAGTGAAATCCAATTGCTAGAACTATGAAATGTACCAACTACTCCATTGAGGCACGAACTGCCTTTGAACTTGAATTGTCCAATTTCGTACACCTACTGATTTCCGATCGAGCCCAAAACTTGGGCATCATCATAGTACGGTGGAAGGAGTGATGTGGTGAGTTTTGAGTGAAATCCAATCGCTAGAACTACGGAATACACCAACCACTCCAATTCGGAACAAACTGCCTATGAACTTGAAGTGTCCAATGTCGTACACCTATTGATTTCCGATCAAGCCCAAAACTTGGGCATCATCATAATATGGTGGGAGGAGTCATGTGGTGAGTTTTGAGTGAAATCCAATCGCTAGAACTATGGAATACACCAACCACTCCAATTCGGAACAAACTGCCTTTGAACTATAAGTGTCCAATTTCGTACACCTATTGATTTCCGATCGAGCCCAAAACTTGGGAATCATCATAATATGGTGGGAGGAATCGTTTGGTGAGTTCTGAGTGAAATCCAATGGCTAGAACTACGAAATGTACCAACCACTCCAATACGGCACGAACTGCCTTTGAACTTGAATTGTCGTATTTCGTTCACCTATTGATTTCCGATCTAGCCGAAAACTTGGGCATCGTCACAGCATGGTGGGAGTAGTCATGTGGTGAGTTTTGAGTGAAATCCAATCGCTAGAACTACAGAATACACCAACCATTCCAATTCGTAACAAACTGCCTTTGAACTTGAAGTGTGTAATTTCGTACACCTATTGGTTTCCGATCGTTCCCAAAACTCGGGCATCATCATAATATGGTGGGAGGAGTCATTTGATAAGTTTTGAGTGAAATCCAATAGCTAGAACTACGGAATACACCAAACACTCCAATAAATCATGAACTGCCTTTGAACTTGAATTGTCCAATTTCGTACACCAATTGATTTCCGATCGAGCCCAAAACTTGGGCATCATCATAATATGGTGGAAGGAGTCATGGGCTGACTTTTGAGTGAAATCCAATTGCTAGAACTACGGAATACACCAACAACTCCAATTCGGAACAAAATGCCTTGGAACTTGAAGCGTCCAATTTCGTACACCTATTGATTTCCGATCGGGCCCAGAACTTGGGCATCATCGTAATATGGTGGGAGGAGTCATTTGGTGAGTTTTGAGTGAAATCCAATCGCTAGAACTACGAAATGTACCAACCACTCCATTAAGGAACGAACTGCCTTTGAAATTGAATTGTCCAATTTCGTACACCAACTGATTTCCAATCGAGCCCAAAACTGTCCAAAACTTGGGCATCATACGAATATGGTGGGACGAGTCATGTGGTGAGTTTTGGGTGAAATCCAATCGCTAGAACTACGGAATACACCAACCACTCCAATTCGGGACAAACTGCCTTTGAACTTGAAGTGTCCAATTTCGTACACCTATTGACTTCCGATCGACAACAAAAATTGGGCATCGTCATAATATGGTTCGAGGAGTCATGTGGTGAGTTTTGAGTGAAATCCAATCGCTAGAACTGGGCTCGATCGGAAATCAATAGGTGTACGAAATTGGACACTTCTAGTTCGAAGGCAGTTTGTTCCGAATTGGAGTGGTTGGTGTATGCCGTAGTTCTAGCGATTGGATTTCACTCAAAACTCATGAAATGACTCCTCCCACCATATTATGATGATGCCCAAGTTTTGGGCTCGATCGGAAATCAATAGGTGTACGAAATTGGACACTCAAGTTCAAAGGCAGTTTGTTCCGAATTGGAGTGGTAAGTGTATTCTGTAGTTCTAGCGATTGGATTTCACTCAAAACTCATGAAATGACTCCTCCCAACATATTTTGATGATGCCTAAGTTTTGGGCTCGATCGGAAATCAATAGGTGTACGAAATTGGACAATTCAAGTTCAAAGGCAGTTTGTTCCGAATTGGAGTGGTAGGTGTATTCCGTAGTTCTAGCGATTGGATTTAACTCAAAACTCTCCACATGGCTCCTCCCACCATATTATGATGATGCCCAAGTTTTGGGCTCGATCAGAAATCAATAGGTGTACGAAATTGGACACTTCAAGTTCAAAGGCAGTTTGTTTCTGTTGTTAATATTATGTTAACTCGCAATTGTACGGGGCAATTAGTAGTATAGCAAGACAAGTACGAGGTTGTACCCACGAAGACTGAGAAGTTCAAATTAGTTATGTACTTAGATTACCAAATTCAAGAAGTTAGGAAGTCTAGTCTAAAACAGAATTTAAAGTGATAGTGATTGTGATTGTGAAAAGAAGTGAGCAAACTGAAATGGCAAATGAAAGCAAATAAACAAGTGTAACAAAGAGTGATTTTGAAGGGCTGGAAAACGGATTTGGAGACTAGGGCATTCGATTCACCATAACAATTCAATTCTGGGTTATAAGGAGTCAAGTAACAAGTCTAATTCAGATTCAAAGATTGATTCTAGCTAAAGTATGATTAGGCCATGGTGTCTAGTCCTAACATTGTGTTCCTAATTCCCTAATTTGATCATTTGTTGTCTAACCTAAAATTAAGCATTAGGAACCCATTAAGCATAGAAGAACAATTTAAACAACCAAGCATGTATCTAATCCCTGTTGTCGAATGTCCATACATACTCTTCCTATTCATAGTTCAATTCGAATTAAAGCATGGTGTCTACTCTTAATTCAAACCAAGATATACAAATCAAAATGGTAGCTAAGCATTCCGATCAGCATATAAGCAAGTAGGCAAAATGAATAAAAACATGAATCATGAATCAAACTTGAAACTCCAAACTTCAAACTTATAAACCCAGAATATTCATGTTAGGTTACATCGAAACCCTAGTTATGGATTTAGCTACTCATAATGGAAAAGAAACTAAAACAGAATTGGGAAAACATAATGAATGCCATAAGAGTAGAAAAACCCTTTTCTGAAGTTCTTGGGGTGTCCAATGCTTCTTCAAGAGCTTCTCCACGTCTGGAAGGATGTATGAAGGATATGGAGGTGATTTGGGATGAGTTTGAGTGAGTGGTGATGGTTGAGAGAGAGGAAATTCGTAGGAAATAGAAGGGAGGTTTTCTGGAGCTGTTTTGGTGTTTTGGGGCAGTTTAGAGTATCTGGCTGTATACCTAGAGTGTATGGGGTGGATGTGTGTTCCTTTGAAGCTTCAAGACCTCTCTATTTATAGGGCTAAGAGGGAGGAACATCATGATGATATTCCCACACCATCCTTCATCTTTTGCTGATGCACAAGCTTTCTTCACATGGGTTCAAAGGTGATCAGTTTTTGCTGCCAACCCATGTGATCTTCTTTTGGCTGCCATCCCATGTGATCTTCTTTTGCTGCCAAAGTCATGTGGTCTTCTTTTGCTGCCAAAGTCAGTTACAGCTGGGGTGAGGCACATGGCTTAAAGGAGGTGACAAGCTCATCAGCTGGCAGCTGCAATCCTGAGCATGGTGCAACTTGATGGGACCACGGATTGGGCTTGGCTTCATCAATGGATACGTATGAGCACTCCATCTTGCAGTTCAGAAACTCCTCTTTCTAACCACATATCATTTGGGCCAATCCAAGTAGGGAGTAGGAAGTTAAGGCCAAAACCAATTGCTAACTCAGTCAGCTCGTTTTTTGCACCATAGTGCAACTTTTCTTATCCAAAGTCACCATTGCAACCTAAGGCCCAAAGAACTGAATGACAAACAGAAAAGGGATTAAAAGCACAAGTTTAACTCAACAACATAACCAAATCATAAGCTACAGGGGTACAAAATGATATACAATTATGAACTGATCAGTTCCGAATTGGAGTGGTAGGTGTATTCCGTAGTTCTAGCGATTGGATTTCACTCAAAACTCATGAATGACTCCTCCCACCATATTATGATGATGCCCAAGTTTTGGGCTCGATCGGAAATCAATAGGTGTACGAAATTGGACACTTCATGTTCAAAGGCAGTTTGTTGCGAATTGGAGTGGTTGGTGTATTCCGTAGTTCTAGCGATTGGATTTCACTCAAAACTCACCACATGACTCCTCCCAAAATATTATGATGATGCCAAGTTTTGGGCTCGATCGGAAATCAATAGGTGTACGAAATTGGACACTTCAAGTTCAAAGGCAGTTTGTTCCGAATTGGAGTGGTAGGTGTATTCCGTAGGTCTAGCGATTGGGTTTCCCTCAAAACTCACCACATGACTCCTCAAACCTTATTATGTTGATGCCCAAGTTTTGGGCTAGATCGGAAATCAATAGGTGTACGAAATTGGACACTTCAAGTTCAAAGGCAGTTTGTTCCGAATTGGAATGGTAGGTGTATTCCGTAGTTCTAGCAATTGGATTTCACTCAAAACTCATGGAATGACTCCTCCCACCATATTATCATGATGTCCAGGTTTTGGGCTCGATCGGAAATCAATTGGTGTACGAAATTGGACACTTCAAGTTCAAAGGCAGTTTGTTCCGAATTGGAGTGGTAGGTGTATTCCGTAGTTCTAGCGATTGGATTTCATTTCCAACTCATGAAATGACTCCTCCCAGCACATTATGATGATGCCCAAGTTTTGGGCTCGATCGGAAATCAATAGGTGTACGAAAATGGACACTTCAAGTTCAAAGGCAGTTTGTTCCGAATTGAAGTGGTAGGTGTATTCCGTAGTTCTAGCGATTGGATTTCACTCAAAACTCATGAAATGACTCCTCCCACCATATTATGATGACGCCAAAGTTTTGGGCTCGATCGGAAATCAATAGGTGTACGAGATTTCACTCAAAACTCATCAAATGACTCCTCCCACTATATTATGATGATGCCCAAGTTTTGGACTCGATCAGAAATCAATACGTGTACGAAATTGGACACTTCAAGTTCAAAGGCAGTTTGTTCCGAATTGGAGTGGTTGGTGTATTCCGTAGTTCTAGCGATTGGATTTAACTCAAAACTCACCACATGACTAGTGCCACCATATTATGATGATGCCAAAGTTTTGGGCTCGATCGGAAATCAATAGGGGTACGAAATTTGAAAATTCAAGTTCAAAGCCAGTTTGTGCTTTATTGGAGTGTTTGGTGTATTCCGTAGTTCTAACAATTGGATTTCACTCAAAACTTATCAAATGACTCCTACCACCATGTTATGATGATGCCCAAGTTTTGGGATCCATCGGAAATGAATAGGTGTACGAAATTGGACACTTCAATTTCAAAGGCAATTTGTTCCGAATTGGAGTGGTAGGTGTATTCCGTAGTTCTAGCGATTGGATTTCACACAAAACTCATGAAATGACTCCTCCCACCATGTTACGATGATGCCCAAGTTTTGGGCTCGATCGGAAATCGATAGGTGTATGAAATTGGACACTTCAAGTTCAAAGGCAGTTTGTTCCGAATTGGAGTGATTGGTGTATTCCGTAGTTCTAGCAATTGGATTTCACTCAAAACTCACCACATGACTCCTCCCAAAATAGTATAATGATGCCCAAGTTTTGGGCTCGATCAGAAATGAATAGGTGTACGAAATTGGACAATTCAAGTTCAAAGGCAGTTCGTGCTTTATTGGAGTGGTTGGTGTATTCCATAGTTCTAGTGATTGGATTTCACTCAAAACTCATGAAATGACTCCTCCCACCATATTATGATGATGCCCAAGTTTTGGGCTCGATCGGAAATCAATAGGTGTACGAAATTGGACACTTCAAGTTCAAAGGCAGTTTGTTCCGAATTGGAGTGGTTGGTGTACTCCGTAGTTCTAGAGATTGGATTTCTCTCAAAACTCACCACATGACTTCTCCCACCATATTATGATGATTCCAAAGTTTTGGGCTCGATCGGAAATCAATAGGTGTACGAAATTGGACACTTAAATTTCAAAGGCAGTTTGTTCCGAATTGGAGTGGTTGGTGTATTCCGCAGTTCTAGAGATTGGATTTCACTCAAAACTCACCACATGACTCCTCCCACCATATTATGATGATAAAAAAGTTTTGGTCTCGATCGGAAATCAATAGGTGTACGAAATTGGATAATTCAAGTTCAGAGGCTGGTCATGCTTTATTGGAGTGTTTGGTGTATTTCGTAGTTCTAGCGATTGGATTTCACTCAAAACTCATCAAATGACTCCTCCCACCATATTATGATGATGCCCAAGTTTTGGGCTCAGTCGGAAATCATTAGGTGTACGAAATTGGACACCTCAAGTTCAAAGGCAGTTCGTGCTTTATTGGCGTGTTTGGACTATTCCGTAGTTCTAGCAATTGGATGTTGTGCCTATTCCTAACAACTAAAATGAGTTATTAAAAATAGCAACTTCAATTCTCGCAAGTGCACGAACCGTTTATAATATAGCTTATGGAAATACGAGGTCGATCCCACGGAGAATGGTAACTTGGTTGCAAGTTAAACTACTTAGAATGCTGGAAAAACAGAAAAGAAACAAACAAACAAAGTAACAAATGGAAAGGTCTAGAACAGAATCCTAGCACCACACACGCACTCGAAATGGGGGTTTTGTTGTTGAAATGGAAACAAGAGAATGAAATGGAAGTGCTGGAAAGTAAACAATGGCAGCAATGAACAAGTTGTGAAACAATGATTGAGAATGATTCTTAGGCCATTCACGTGTTGCTTGTGAAAGGAGAGTAGAATTGGCGAATTTAAACCCCTTCCCAACCTGTGCTAGATGCATAAAATCCTAGTTAGCTACTCCAAGAAAACATACATCAAGCACATAATAAACTGGAGGTTAACAACTTGATAATGAAAGCAAGGAAATCAATTAACTATGAAATCATCCATAACATTGAATATTCATGACTAGGGCTTCATCCTAAGCCCTAACTAAATGGATTAGTTAAACATGATTATGAATACAGAAAATAAGAAATACATAGATAGAATAAAGAGAATAGAAGAACTAGCTGGTGGCAGCAAGGTAATTTCCAGGACAGCTCCCAGCTCTCCCTCCTTTGCAGCTAGCTCTCTTCTCTCTTTGTGGTGAATCTGAATGTGTGTATGGGAGTAATGGATGAAGTGAATGTGTCTGTCTCTGCCTCTGGGGATTGATTGTGAATCTCAGGATATGGAAGTGGTATTTATAGGGAGATGGCTAATGCATACAACACTTGTATTTAGATAATCAGAATTGGTTGCTGCACTTCACCAATAAATCCCACCAGCAGCCCTAGCTCATCATCATGTCAGCATGACCAAGCTTCCATCCAGAAACCAATAGCTCATCCTCATGTCAGCATGATGTGTATTTTCATGGGCTCCCGAATTGGGCTTGGCTGAATCAAATGATGACTTTAAGATATCCATTTTGAAGTTCCGAATGTCTCTGATCCAACCACACAAGTATTGGCCCAATCCAAGCTCGGATGAAGAAGATAAGTCCGAAATGAACTTCTAACTCAGGCTCCAGTTTTGCACGTTTTTGCACCATTTTGCTTCAAATGCCTCAAGTGGTATTCCACTCATGCCAATCAGCCCTTAATATGCATGGACTGTATCAAATGTGATATCTTGCTCCCTTAACCTACAGAACATACAAACATAGGTAAGTGACTCGAAATAAAGAGAAACTAAACAAAATTACTAAGTAACGAAGGCATGCAAATGTGTGAAATTATGAACTTATCATTGGATTTCACTCAAAACTCATCAAATTACTCCTCCCACCATATTATGATGATGCCCAAGTTTTGAGCTCGATCGGAAATCAATAGGTGTACGAAATTGGACACTTCAAGTTCAAAGGCAGTTTGTTCCGAATTGGAGTGGTTGGTGTATTCCGTAGTTCTAGCGATTGGATTTCACTCAAAACTCACCACATGACTCCGCCCACCATATTATGATGATGCCCAAGTTTTGGACTCGATCGAAAATCAATAGGTGTATGAAATTGGACACTTCAAGTTCAAAGGCAGTTTGTTCTGAATTGTAGTGGTTCGTGTATTCCGTAGTTCTAGCGATTGGATTTCACTCAAAACTCATCAAATGACTCCTCCCACAATATTATGATGATGACCGAGTTTTGGGCTCTATGGGAAATCAATAGGTGTACGAAATTGGACACTTCAAGTTCAAAGGCAGTTTGTTCCGAATTGGAGAGGTTGGTGTATTCCGTAGTTCTAGCGATTGGATTTCCTTCAAAACTCATCAAATGACTCCTCCGACCATATTATGATGATGCCCAAGTTTTGGGCTAGATCGGAAATCAATAGGTGTACGAAATTGGACACTTCAAGTTCAAAGGCAGTTTGTTCCCAATTGGAGTGGTTGGTGTATTCCTTCGTTCTAGCGATTGGATTTCACTCAAAACTCACCACATGACTCCTCCCACCATATTATGATGATGCCCAAGTTTTGGGCTCGATCGAAAATCAATAGGTGTATAAAATTGGACAATTCCAGTTCAAAGGCAGTTTGCTCCGAATTGGAGTGTTTGGTGTATTGCGTAGTTCTTGCGATTCGATTTCACTCAAAACTCACCACATGACTCCTCCCACCGTATTATGATGATGCCCAAGTTTTGGGCTCGATCGGAAATCAATAGGTGTACGAAATTGGACACTTCAAGTTCAAAGGCAGTTTGTTCTGAATTGGAGTGGTTCGTGTATTCCGTAGTTCTAGCGATTGGATTTCTCTCAAAACTCACCACATGACACCTCCCACCATATTATGATGATGCCCAAGTTTTGGGCTCGATCGTTAATCAAAAGTTGTACGAAATTGGACACTTCAAGTTCAAAGGCAGTTTGTTCCGAATTGGAGTGGTTGGTGTATTCCGTAGTTCTAGCGATTGGATTTCACTCAAAACTCATGAAATGACTCCTCCCACCATATTATGATGATGCCCGAGTTTTGAGCTCTATCGGAAATCAATAGGTGTACGAAATTGGACACTTCAATATCAAAGGCAGTTTTTTCCGAATTGGAGTGGTTCGTGTATTCCGTAGTTCTAGCGATTGGATTTCACTCAAAACTCACCACATGACTCCTCCCACCATATTATGATGATGCCCAAGTTTTGGGCTCGATAGGAAATCAATAGGTGTACGAAATTGGACACTTCTAGTTCAAATGCAGTTTGTTACGAATTGGAGTGGTTGGTGTATTCCGCAGTTCTAGCGATTGGATTTCACTCATAACTCCCCACATGACTCGTCCCACCATATTATGATGATAACAAAGTTTTGGGATCGATCGGAAATCAATAGGTGTACGAAATTGGACAATTCAAGTTCAAAGGCAGGTCGTGCTTTGTTGGAGTGTTTGGTGTATTCCGTAGTTCTAGCGATTGGATTTCACTCAAAACTCACCACATGACTCCTCCCACCATATTATGATGATGCCCAAGTTTTGGGCTCGATCGAAAATCAATGGGTGTATAAAATTGGACAATTCCAGTACAAAGGCAGTTTGCTCCGAATTGGAGTGTTTGGTGTATTGCGTAGTTCTTGCGATTCGATTTCACTCAAAACTCACCACATGACTCCCCCCACCGTATTATGATGTTGCCCAAGTTTTGGGCTCGATCGGAAATCAATAGGTGTACGAAATTGGACACTTCAAGTTCAAAGGCAGTTTGTTCCGAATTGTAGTGGTTGGTGTATTCCGTAGTTCTAGCGATTGGATTTCACTCAAAACTCATGAAATGACTCCTCCCACCATATTATGATGATTCCCAAGTTTTCGGCTCGATCGGAAATCAATAGGTGTACGAAATTGGACACTTCAAGTTCAAAGGCAGTTTGTTCTGAATTGGAGTGGTTGGTGTATTCCGTAGTTCTAGTGATTGGATTTCGCTCAAAACTCACCACATGACTCCTCCCACCGTATTATGATGATGCCCAAGTTTTGGGCTCGATCGTAAATCAGTAGGTGTACGAAATTGGATACTTCAAGTTCAAAGGCAGTTTGTTCCGAATTGTAGTGGTTGGTGTATTCCGTAGTTCTAGCGATTGGATTTCACTCAAAACTCATGAAATGACTCCTCCCACCATATTATGATGATTCCCAAGTTTTCGGCTCGATCGGAAATCAATAGGTGTACGAAATTGGACACTTCAAGTTCATAGGAAGTTTGTTCCGAATTTGAGTGGTTGGTGTATTCCGTAGTTCTAGCGATTCGATTTCACTGAAAACTCACCACATGACTCCTTCCAAAATATTATGATGATGGCCAAGTTTTGGGCTCGATCGGAAATCAATAGGTGTACGAAATTGGACACTTCAAGTTCAAAGGCTGTTTGTTCTGAATTGGAGTGGTTGGTGTATTCCGTAGTTCTAGTGATTGGATTTCGCTCAAAACTCTCCACATGACTCCTCCCACCATATTATGATGATGCCAACGTTTTGGGCTCGATCGGAAATCAATAGGTGTACGAAATTGGACAATTCAAGTTCAAAGGCAGTTCATGCTTTATTGGAGTGTTTGGTGTACGCCGTAGTTCTAGCGATTGGATTTCACTCAAAACTCATCAAATGACTCCTCCCACCATATTATGATTATGCTCAAGTTTTGGGCTCGATCGGAAATCAATAGGTGTACGAAATTGGACACTTCAAGTTCAAAGGCAGTTTGTTCCGAATTGTAGTGGTTGGTGTATTCCGTAGTTCTCGCGATTGGATTTCACTCAAAACTCATGAAATGACTCCTCCCACCATATTATGATGATGCCCAAGTTTTGGGCTCGACCGGAAATCAATTGGTGTACGAAATTGGACACTTCAAGTTCAAAGGCAGTTTGTTCCGAATTGGAGTGGTTGGTGTATTTCGTAGTTCTAGCGATTGGATTTCACTCAAAACTCAGGACATGACTCCTCCCACCATATTATGATGATGCCCGAGTGTTGGGCACGATCGGAAATCAATAGGTGTACGAAATTGGACACGTCAAGTTCAAGGGCAGTTTGTTCCGAATAGGGGTGGTTGGTGTATTCCGTAGTTCTAGCTATTGGATCTCACTCAAAACTCACCACATGACTCCTCCCACGATATTATGATGATGCCCAAGTTTTGGCCTCGATCGGAAATCAATCGGTGTACGAAATTGGATGCTTGAAGTTCAAAGGCAGTTTGTTTCGAATTGTAGTGGTTGGTGTATTCCGTAGTTCTAGCGATTGGATTTCACTCAAAACTCACCAAGTGACTCCTCCCAGCATATTATGATGATGCCAAAGTGTTGGGCTGGATCGGAAATCAACAAGTGTACGAAATTGGACACTTCAAGTTCAAAGGCATTTTGTTCCGAATTGGAGTGGTTTGGGTATTCCGTAGTTCTAGCAATTGGATTTCACTCAAAACTCAATTTGACTAGTTGGTGTATTCCGTAGTTCTAGCGATTGGATTTCACCCAAAACTCACCACATGACTCCTCGCACCATATTATGATGATGCCCAAGTTTTGGGCTCGATAGGAAATCAATAGGTGTACGAAATTAGACACTTCAAGTTGAAAGGCAGTTTGTTCCGAATTCGAGTGGTTGGTGTGTTCCGTAGTTCTTGCGATAGGATTTCACACAAAACTCACCACATGACTCCTCCCACCATGATATGATGACGCCCAAGTTTTGGGGTCGATCGGAAATCAATAGGTGTACGAAATTGGACAATTGGAGTTCAAAGGAAGTTCGTGCCTTATTAGAGTGGTCGGTGTATTTCGTAGTTCTAGCGATTGGATTTCACTCAAAACTCACCAAGTGACTCCTCCCATCATATTATGATGACGCCCAATTTTGGGCTCAATCGGAAATCAATAGGTGTACGAAATTGGTCAATTCAAGTTCAAAGGCAGTTCGTGCTTGATTGGAGTGTTTGGTGTATTCCATAGTTCTAGCAATTGGATTTCACTCAAAACTCAATTGGAGTAGTTGGTGTATTCCGTAGTTCGAGTGATTAGATTTCACCCAAAACTCACCACATGACTCCTCCCACCATACTATGACGATGCCCAAGTTTTGGGCTCGATCGGAAATCAATACGTGTACGAAATTGGACACTTCAAGTTCAAAGGCAGTTTGTTCCGACTTGGAGTGGTTGGTGTATTCCGTAGTTCTAGCGATTGGATTTCACTCAAAACTCACCACATGACTCCTCCCACCATATTCTTATGATGCCCAACTGTTGGGCTGGATCGGAAATCAGCAGGTGTACGAAATTGGACACTTCAAGTTCAAAGGCATTTTGTTCCGAATTGGAGTGGTTGGAGTATTCCGTAGTTCTTGCGATTGGATTTCACTCAAAACACACCACATGACTCCTCCCACCATGATATGATGACGCCAAAGTTCTGGGCTCGATCGGAAATCAATAGGTGTACGAAATTGGACAATTGGAGTTCAAAGGCAGTTCGTGCCTTATTAGAGTGGTTGGTGTATTTCGTAGTTCTAGCGATTGGATTTCACTCAGAACTCACCACATGACTCCTCCCACCTTATTATGATGATGCCCAAGTTTTGGGCTCGATCGGAAATCAATAGGTGTACGAAATTCGACAATTCAAGTTCAAAGGCAGTTCGTGCCTTATTGGAGTGGTTGGAACTTTTCGTAGTTCTAGCGATTGGATTTCACTCAGAACACACCAAATGATTCCTCCCAACATTTTATGATGATTCCCAAGTTTTGGGCTCGATCGGATATCAATAGGTGTACGAAACTGGACACTTCAAGTTCATAGGCAGTTTGTTCCGAATTGGAGTGGTTGGTGTATTCCGTAGTTCTAGCGATTGGATTTCACTCAAAACTCACCACGTGACTCCTCCCACCGTACTATGATGATGCCCAAGTTTTGGGCTTGATCGGAAATCAGTAGGTGTACGAAATTGGACAATTCAAGTTCAATGGCAGTTCATGCTTTAGTGGAGTGTTTGGTGTATTTCGTAGTTCTAGCGATTGGATTTCACTCAAACCTCATCAAATGACTCCTCCCACCATATTATGATGATGCCCGAGTTTTGGGAACGAACGGAAACCAATAGGTGTACGAAATTGGACAATTCAAGTTCAAAGGCAGTTTATTCCGAATTGGAGTGGTTGGTGTATTCCGTAGTTCTAGCGATAGGATTTCACTCAAAACTCAGCACAGGACTCCTCCCACCATACTATGATGATGCCCAAGTTTTGGGCTCGATCGAAAATCAATAGGTGTACGAAGTTGGACAACTCAAGTTTAAAGGCAGTTCGTGCTTTATTGGAGTGTTTGGTGTATTTCGTAGTTCTAGCCATTGGATTTCACTGAAAACTCATCAAATGACTCCTCCCACCATATTATGATGATGCCCAAGTTTTGGGAGCGATTGGATTTCACTCAAAAATCACCGCATGACTCCTCCCACCATATTTTGGGAACAATCGGAAATCAATAGGTGTACGAAATTGGACACTTCAAGTCCAAAGGCAGCTTGTTCCGAATTGGAGTGGTTGGTGTATTCCGTAATTCTAGCGATTGGATTTCACTCAAAAATCACCGCATGACTCCTCCCACCATATTATGATGATGCCCAAGTTTTAAGCCTGATCGGAAATCAATAGGTGTACGAAATTGGACATTTCTAGTTCAAAGGCAGTTTGTTCCGAATTGGAGTGATTGGTGTATTCCGTAGTTCTGGCGATAGGATTTCACTCAAAACTCACCACATGACACCTCCCACCATATTATGATGATGCCCAAGTTTTGGGCTCGATCTGAAATCAATAGGTGTACGAAATTGGACACTTCAAGTCCAAAGGCAGTTTGTTCCGAATTGGAGTGTTTGGTGTATTCCGTAATTCTAGCGATTGGATTTCACTCAAAAATCACCGCATGACTCCTCCCACCATATTATGATGATGCCCAAGTTTTAAGCCTGATCGGAAATCAATAGGTGTACGAAATTGGACATTTCTAGTTCAAAGGAAGTTTGTTCCGAATTGGAGTGGTTGGTGTATTCCGTAGTTCTGGCGATAGGATTTCACTCAAAACTCACCACATGACACCTCCCACCATATTATGATGATGCCCAAGTTTTGGGCTCGATCTGAAATCAATAGGTGTACGAAATTTGACACTTCAAGTTGGAAGGCAGTTTGTTCCGAATTGGAGTGGTTAGTGTATTCTGTAGTTCTAGTGATTGGATTTCACCCAAAAATGTCCACATGACTCCTCCCACCATATTATGATGATGCCCAAGTTTTGGGATCGAACGGAAATCAATAGGTGTACGAAATTGGACACTTCAAGTTCAAAGGCAGTTTGTTCCGAATTGGAGTGGTCGGTGTATTCCGTAGTCCTAGCGATTGGATTTCACTCAAAACTCACCACAAGACTCCTCCCACCATACTATGGCGATGCCCACGTTTTGGGCTCGATCGGAAATCAATAGGTGTACGAAGTTGGACAATTCTAGTTCAAATGCAGTTCGTGCCTTATTGTTGTGGTTGGTACATTTCGTAGTTCTAGCGATTGGATTTCACTCAGAACTCACCAAATGACTCCTCCCAACATATTATGATGATTCCCAAGTTTTGGGCTCGATCGGATATCAATAGGTGTACGAAATTGGACACTTCAAGTTCAAAGGCAGTTTGTTCCGAATTGGAGTGGTCGGTGTATTCCGTAGTTCTAGCGATTGGATTTCACTCAAAACACATGAAATGACTCCTCCCACCATATTATGGTGATGCCCAAGTTTTGGGCTCGATCGGAAATCAATAGGTGTACGAAATTGGACATTTAAAGTTCAAAAGCAGTTTGTTCCGAATTGGAGTGGTTGGTGCATTCCGTAGTTCTATCGTTTGGATTTCACCCAAAACTCACCACTTGACACCTCCAACCATATTAAGATGATGCCCAAGTTTTGGGCTCGATCGGAAATCAATAGGTGTACGAAATTGGACATTTAAAGTTCAAAGGCAGTTTGTTCCGAATTGTAGTGGTCGGTGTACGAAATTGGACAATTGAAGTTCAAAGGCAGTTCCTGCCTTATTGCAGTGGTTGGTACATTTCGTAGTTCTAGCGATTGGATTTTACTCAAAACTCGCCAAATCACTCCTCCCACCATATTATGATGATGCCCAAGTTTTGGGCTCGATCGGATATCACTAGGTGTACGAAATTGGACACTTCAAGTTCAGAGGTAGTTTTTTCCGAATTGGAGTGGTTGGTGTATTCCGTAGTTCTAGCGATTGGGTTTCACCCAAAACTCACCACTTGACTCCTCCCACCATATTAAGATGATGCCCAAGTTTTGGGCTCGATTGGAAATCAATAGGTGTACGAAAGTGGACATTTTAAGTTCAAAGGCAGTTTGTTCCGAATTGTAGTGGTTGGTGTACGAAATTGGACAATTGAAGTTCAAAGGCATTTCCTGCCTTATTGCAGTGGTTGGTACATTTCGTAGTTCTAGCGATTGGATTTTACTCAAAACTCACCACATGACTCCTCCCACCATATTATGATGATGCCCAAGTTTTGGGCTCGATCGGAAATCAATAGGTGTACGAAATTGGACATTTAAAGTTCAAAAGCAGTTTGTTCCGAATTGGATTGGTCGGTGTATTCCGTAGTTCTAGCGATTGGATTTTACTCAAAACTCACCACACGACACCTCCCACCATATTTTGGTGATGCCCAATTTTTGGGCTCGATCGGAAATCAATAGGTGTACGAAATTGGACACTTCAAGTTCAAAGGCAGTTTGTTCCGAATTGGAGTGGTTAGTGTATTCCATAGTTCTAGCTATTGGTTTTCGCCCAAAACTCTCCACATGACTCCTCCCACCATATTATGATGATGCACAAGTTTTGGGCTCAATCGGAAATCAATAGGTGTACGAAATTGGACACTTCAAGTTCAAAGACAGTTTGTTCCGAATTGGAGTGGTTGGTGTATTCCGTAGTTCTAGCGATTGGATTTCACGCAAAACTCACCACATGACTCCTCCCACCATATTATGATGGTGCCGAAGTTTTGGGTTCGATCGGAAATCAATAGGTGTACGAAATTGGACACTTCAAGTCCAAAGGCAGTTTGTTCCGAATTGGAGTGGTCGGTGTATTCCGTAGTTCTAGCGATTGGATTTCACTCAAAACTCACCACAAGACTCCTCCCACCATACTATGATGATGCCCAAGTTTTGGGCTCGATCTGAAATCAATAGGTGTACGAAGTTGGACAATTAAAGTTCAAAGGCAATTCGTTCCTTATTGTAGTGGTTGGTACATTTTGTAGTTCTAGCGATTGGATTTGACTCAGAACTCACCAAATCCCAACATATTATGATGATTCCTAGGTTTTGGGCTCGATCGGATATCAATAGGTGTACGAAATTTTACACTTCAAGTTCAAAGGCAGTTTGTTCCGAATTGGAATGGTTGGTGTATGACGTAGTTCTAGGGATTGTATTTCACCCCAAACTCACCACATGACTCCTCCCAGCATATTATGATGATGCCCAAGTTTTGGGCTCAATCGGAAATCAATAGGTGCACGAAATTGGACAATTCAAGTTCAAAGGCAGTTCGTGCTTTATTGGAGTGTTTGGTGTATTTCGTAGTTCTAGTCTTTGGATTTCACTCAAAACTCGTCAAATGACTTCTCCCACCATATTATGATGATGCCCAAGTTTTGGTAACGATTGGAAATCAATAGGTGTACGAAATTGGACACTTCAAGTTCAAAGGCAGTTTGCTCCGAATTGGACTGGTTGGTGTATTCCGTAGTTCTGGCGATTGGATTTCACCCAAAACTCACCACATGACTCCTCCCACCATATTAAGATGATGCCCAAGTGTTGGGCCTATTCTTAACAACTAAAATGAGTTATTAAAAACAGCAGCTTTAATTCTCGCAAGTGCACGAATCGTTTATAGTATAGCTTATGTAAATACGAGGTCGATCCCACGGAGAATGGTAACGTGGTTGCAAGTTAAACTACTTAGAATGCTAGGAAAACAGAAAACAAAGAAACAAACTAACTAACAATGGCAAGGTCTAGGACAGAATCCTAGCACCACACACGCACTCGAAATGGGGGGTTTTGTTGTTGAAGTGAAAATAAGAGAATGAAATGGAAGTGCTGGAAAGTAAACAATAGCAGTAATCAACAAGTTGTGAAACAATGATTGAGGAGTGTTAGAGCCTTGGAATCCACCACTAGTTTTCCTATCCAAGTTATGAATGCATAGAAAGTGACTCAAGCTTCATCAACAATAGATTATCGCATACAAGCCTATGGTATCTAGGTGCAGGATGCATGATTCTCCTAAGGCATGTAATTGTGCATGGTATCTACACAACACGTGATCTCTAATATGCAACCTAAGCATGGTATCTACTTAGAATAAAGCATACAAGAGTCATTAAGTTCCCTGAGAATATGATAATCACACAAGTCCTAGAACATGGTATCTGTCCTAGTCAACTTATGGTTATTAACCCCTTGAATGATTCTTAGGCTATTCATGTGTTGCTTGTGAAAGGAGAGTAGAATTGGTGAATCTAAACCCCTTCCCAACATGTGCTAGATGCATAAAATCCTAGTTAGCTACTCCAAGAAAACATACATCAAGCACATAATAAACTGGAGATTAACAACTTGGCAATGAAAGCAAAGAAATCAATTAACTATGAAATCATCCATAACATTGAATATTCATGACTAGGGCTTCATCATAAGCCCTAACTAATGGATTAGTTACACATAACTAAGAATACAGAAAATAAGAAATACATAGATAGAATAAAGAGAATAGAAGAACTAGTTGGTAGCAGCAACTCCCAGGACAGCTCCAAGCTCTACCTCCTTTGCAGCTAGCTCTCTTCTCTCTTTGTGGTGAATCTGAATGTGTGTATGAGAGTAATGGATGGAGTGAATGTGTGTGTCTATCTCTCCTCTCTCCCCCTTGTGAATGAGCTGCAACTCTCTATTTATAGACTTCCAAAATTCGTCCTCCCCTTGGCTGGTGTAGACAGCCCACCAGAAATCCTGGAAACTGTTCCTTGATTTTCGCAAACATGTTTCCCCATAATTAAGTATGCCTTGTTTTGCTTCTTGAGACTTCCAATGCAGAAATGACTCCCTAATTTGCTCAACATGTTTGGTCTAAAGTCAGGTACAACTGAGGTGAGGCACTTGGCTCAAGGGAGGTGTGGGACACAAGGCTCATTAGCTGGCAGCTGCATATTAAAATCCTCCTGAGCATCGTTCAGTGTTTGACGGGCTAAGGACTCCAGATATGTTCAATTGGCCTGAATTTTGGATATGTTATACTAGACACCAATATGAACAACTTCTATGAAGGACGTCTCCTCATTTGAGTTGTGTATGTTGCTGAAAGGATGCTTGTAAGATGACCCACGACGCTGGACTGACAAGGAGAGTGTGGCCCAAATTGGGTCTGTCTTTAAGTTTATATTCCTCTTGTGCCAATCAGCCCTTAATATGCATGGATTGTGTCAAATGTGATCTCTTGCTGCCTTAACCTACAAAACACACAAACATAGGTAAGTGACTCGAAATAAAGAGAAACTAAACAAAATCACTAAGTAGAGAAGGCATGCAAATGTATGAAATTATGAACTTATCACCAAGTTTTGGCTCGATCGGAAATCAATAGGTGTACGAAATTCGACATTTCTAGTTCAAAGGCAGTTTGTTCCGAATTGTAGTAGTTGGTGTACGAAATTGGACAATTCAGGTTCAAAGGCAGTTCCTGCCTTATTGGAGTGGTTGGTACATTTCGTACTTCTAGCGATTGGATTTCACTCAAAACTCACCACATGACTCCTCCCACGATATTATGATGATGCCCAAGTTTTGGGCTCAATCGGAAATCAATAGGTGTACAAAATTGCACACTTCAAGTTCCAAGGCAGTTTGTTCCAAATTGGAGTGGTTGGTGTATTCCGTAGTTCTAGCAATTGCATTTCACCCAAAACTCCCCAGATGTCTCCTCCCACCATATTCTGGTGATGCCCAAGTTTTGGGCCCGATCGGAAATCAATAGGTGTACGAAATTGGACACTTCAAGTTCAAAGGCAGTTTGTTCCGAATTTGAGTGGTTGGGGTATTCCGTAGTTCTAGCAATTGCATTTCACCCAAAACTCCCCAGATGTCTCCTCCCACCATATTACGATGATGCCCAAGTTTTGGGCTCGATCGGAAATCAATAGGTGTACGAAATTGGACACTTCAAGTTCAAAGGCAGTTTGTTCTGAATTGGAGTGGTTGGTGTATTCCATAGTTCTAGCCATTGGATTTCACCCAAAACTCACCACATGACTCCTCCCACCATATTATGATGATTCCCAAGTTTTGGCCTCGATCGGAAATCAATAGGTGTACGAAATTAGACACTTCAAGTTCAAAGGCAGTTTGTTCCGAATTGGAGTGGTTGGTGTATTCCGTAGTTCTAGCGATTGGATTTCACTCAAAACTCACCACATGACTCCTCCCACCATATTATGATGACGCCCAAGTATTGGGGTCGATAGGAAATCAATAGGTGTATGAAATTGGACACTTCAAGTTCAAAGGCAGTTTGTTCCGAATTGGAGTGGTTGGTGTATTCCGTAGTTCTAGGGATTGGATTTCACTCAAAACTCACCACATGACTCCTCCCACCAAACTATGATGATGCTCAAGTTTTGGACTCGATCGGAAATCAATAGGTGCACGAAATTGGACAATTCAAGCTCAAAGGCAGTTCGTGCTTTATTGGAGTGTTTGGAGTATTCCGTAGTTCTAGGAGTTGGATTTCACTCCAAACTCACCAAATGACTCATCCCACCATGTTATGATGATGCCCAAATTTTGGGCTCGACCGGAAATCAATAGGTGTACGAAATTGGACAATTCAAGTTCAAAGGCAGTTCGTCCCCTATTGGAGTGGTTGGAGATATCCGTAGTTCTAGCGATTGGATTTCACTCAAAACACACCACATGACTCCTCCAACCATACTATGATGATGCCCAAGTTCGTCCTTTATTGGAGTCTTTGGTGTATTCCGTACTTCTAGCTGTTGGATTTCAGTCAAAACTCACCACATGACTCCTCCCAACATATTATGATGATACCCAAGTTTTGGGCTCGATCGGATATCAATAGGTGTATGAAATTGGACACTTCATGTTCAAGGGCAGTTTGTTCCGAATTGGAGTGGTTGGTGTATTACGTAGTTCTAGCGATTGGATTTCACTCAAAACTCACCAAATGACTCCTCCCACCATATTATGAGGATGCCCAAGTTTTGGGCTCAATCGGAAATCAATAGGTGTACGAAATTGGACAATTCAAGCTCAAAGGCAGTTCATGCTTTATTGGAGTGTTTGGTGTATTCCGTACTTCTAGCTGTTGGATTTCACTCAAAACCCACCACATGACTCCTCCCAATATATTATGATGATACCCAAGTTTTGGGCTCGATCGGAAATCAATAGGTGTACGAAATTGGACACTTCAAGTTCAAAGGGCAGTTTGTTCCGAATTGGAGTGGTTGGTGTATTACGTAGTTCTAGCGATTGGATTTCACTCAAAACTCACCAAATGACTCCTCCCACCATATTATGATGATGCCCAAGTTTTTGGCTCGATCGGAAATCAATAGTTGTACGAAATTGGACACTTCAAGTGCAAGGGGCAGTTTGTTCCGAATTGGAGTGGTTGGTGTATTACGTAGTTCTAGCGATTGGATTTCACCCAAAACTCACCACATGACTGCTCCCACCATATTATGATAATGCCCAAGTTTTGGGCTCGATCGGAAATCAATAGGTGTACGAAATTGGACACTTCAAGTTTAAAGGCAGTTTGTTCCGAATTGGAGTGGTTGGTGTATTCCGTAGTTCTAGGGATTGGATTTCACTCAAAACTCACCACATGACTCCTCCCACCAAACTATGATGATGCTCAAGTTTTGGACTCGATCGGAAATCAATAGGTGTACGAAATTGGACAATTCAAGCTCAAAGGCACTTCGTGCTTTATTGGAGTGTTTGGAGTATTCCGTAGTTCTAGGAGTTGGATTTCACTCCAAACTCACCAAATGACTCATCCCACCATGTTATGATGATGCCCAAATTTTGGGCTTGATCGGAAATCAATAGGTGTACGAAATTGAACAATTCAAGTTCAAAGGCAGTTCGTGCCTTATTGGAGTGGTTGGAACATTTCGTAGTTCAAGCGAGTGGATTTCACTCCAAACTCGCCAAATGACTCCTCCCACCATATTATGACGATTCCCAAGTTTTGGGCTCGATCGGAAATCAATAGGTGTATGAAATTGGACACTTCATGTTCGAAAGTAGTTTGTTCCGAATTGGAGTGGTTAGTGTATTCCGTAGTTCTAGCGATTGGATTTTACTCAAAATTCACCACATGACTCCGCCCACCATATTATGATGATGCCCGCGTTTTGGGCTCGATCAGAAATCAATAGGAGTACGAAATTGGACACTTCAAGTTCAAAGGCAGTTTGTTCCGAATTGTAGTGGTTGGTGTATTCCGTAGTTCTAGCGACTGGATTTCACTCAAAACTCACCACATGACTCCTACCACCTTATTATGATGATGCTAAAGTTTTGGGCTCGGTCGGAAATCCATCGGTGTACGAAATTGGACAATTCAAGTTCAAAGGCAGTGCGCGCTTTATTGGAGTGTTTGGTGTATTTCGTAGTTCTAGCGATTGGATTTCACTCAAAACACATCAAATGACTCCTCCCACCATATTATGATAATGCCCGCGTTTTGGGCTCGATCGGAAATCAATAGGTGTACGAATTTGACAATTCAACATCGAAGGCAGTTCGTGCTTTATTGGAGTGTTTGGTGTATTCCGTAGTTCTAGCGATTGGATTTCACTCAAAACTCACCACATGACTCCTCCCACCGTATTATGATGATGCCCAAGTTTTGGGCTCGATCCGAAATCAATAGGTGTACGAAATTGGACAATTCAAATTCCAAGGCAGTTCGTGCTTTATTGGAGTGTTTGGTGTATTTCGTAGTTCTAGCGATTGGATTTCACTCAAAAGACATCAAATGACTCCTCCCACCATATTATGATGATGCCCAAGTTTTGGGCACGATCGGAAATCAATAGGTGTACGAAATTGGACACTTCAAGTTCAAAGGCAGTTTGTTCCGAATTGGAGTGGTTGGTGTATACCGTAGTTCTAGCGATTGGATTTCGCTCAAAACTCACCACATGACTCCTCCCACCATATTATGATGATGCCAAAGTTTTGGGGTCGATCGGAAATCTATAGGTGTACGAAATTGGACACTTCAAGTTCAAAGGCAGTTTGTTCCGAATTTGAGTTGTTGATGTATTCCGTAGTTCTAGCCATTGGATTTCACCCAAAACTCACCACATGACTCCTCCCACCATATTATGTTGATGTCCAAGTTTTGGCCTCGATTGGAAATCAGTAGGTGTACGATATTGGACACTTCAAGTTCAAAGGCAATTTGTTCCGAATTGGAGTGGTTGGTGTACTCCGTAGTTCCAGCGATTGGATTTCACTCAAAACTCACCACATGACTCTTCCCACCATACTATGATGATGCCCAAGTTTTGGGGTCGATCGGAAATCAATAGGTGTACGAAATTGGACAATACAAGCTCAAAGGCAATTCGTGCTTTATTGGAGTGTTTGGAGTATTCCGTAGTTCTAGGAGTTGGATTTCACTTCAAACTCAGCAAATGACTCCTCCCACCATGTTATGATGATGCCCAAATTTTGGGCTCGATCGGAAATCAATAGGTGTACGAAATTGAACAATTCAAGTTCAAAGGCAGTTTGTTCCGACTTGGAGTGGTTGGTGTATTCCGTGGTTCTAGCGATTGGATTTCACCCAAAACTGACCACATGACTCCTCCCACCATGCTATGATGATGCCCAAGTTTTGGGGTCAATCGGAAATCAATAGGAGTACGAACTTGGACACTTCAAGTTCAAAGGCATGTCGTGCCTTATTGGAGTGATTGGTGTATTTCGTAGTTCTAGCGATTGGATTTCACTCAAAACTCACCAAATGACTCCTCCCACCATATTATGATGATGCCCAAGTTTTGGGCTCAATCGGAAATCAATTGGTGTACGAAATTGGACAATTGGTGTTCAAAGGCAGTTTGTTCCGTATTTCAGTCAAAACTTACCACATGACTCCTCCCACCATATTATGATGATGCCCAAGTTTTTGGCTCGATCGGAAATCAATAGGTGTACGAAATTCGACACTTCATGTTTAAAGGCAGTTTGTTCCGAATTGGAGTGGTTGGTGTATTCCGTAGTTCTAGCGATTGGATTTCACTCAAAACTCACCAAATGACTCCTCCCACCATATTATGATGATGCCCAATTTTGGGCTCGATCGGAAATCAATTGGTGTACGAAATTGGACACTTCAAGTTCAAAGGCGATTTGTTCCGAATTGGAGTGGTTGGTGTATTCCGTCGTTCTAGCAATTGGATTTCATTCAAAACTCCCCAAATGACTCCTCCCAACATATTATGGTGATGCCCAAGTTTTTGGCTCGATCGGAAATCAATTGGTGTACGAAATTGGACAATTCAAGTTCAAAGGAAGTTCGTGCCTTATTGGGGTGGTTGGTGTATTTTGTAGTTCTAGCGATTGGATTTCATTCCAAACTCACCAAATGACTCCTCCCACCGTATTATGGTGATGCCCAAGTTTTGGGTTCGATCGGAATTCAATAGGTGTATGAAATTGGACACTTCAACTTCAAAGGCAGTAAGTTCCGAATTGGAGTGGTTGGTGTATTCCACAGTTCTTGTGATTGGATTTCACCCAAAACTCACCACATGACTCCTCCCACCATATTATGATGATGCCCAAGTTTTGGGCTCGATCGGAAATCAATAGGTGTGCAAAATTGGACACTTCAAGTTCAAAGGCAGTTTGTTCCGAATTGGAGTGGTTGGTGTATTCCGTAGTTCTAGCGATTGGATTTTACACAAAACACTCCACATGACTCCTCCGACCATATTATGTTGACGCCCAGGTGTTGGGCTCGTTCGGAAATCAATAGGTGTACGAAATTGGACACTTCAAGTTCGAGGGCTAATTGTTCCGACTTGGAGTGGTTGGTGTATTCCGTAGTTCTAGCGATTGGATTTCACTCAACACTCACCAAATGACTCCTCCCACCATACTATGATGATGCCCAAGTTTTCGGCTAGATCGGAAATCTATAATTGTTCGAAATTGAACAATTCAAGTTCGTAGGCAGTTCGTGCTTTATTGGAGTGTTTAGTGTATTCCGTAGTTCTAGCGATTGGATTTCACTCAAAACTCACAAAAAGACTCCTCCCAACATATTATGATGACACCCAAGTTTTGGGCTCAGTCGGAAATCAATAGGAGTACGAAATTGGACACTTCAAGTTCAAAGGCAATTTGTTCCGAATTGGAGTGGTTGGTGTATTCCGTAGTTCTAGTGATTGGATTTCACTCAAAACTGACCACATGACTCATCCCACCATGCTATTATGATGCCCAAGTTTTGGGCTCGATCGGAAATCAATAGGTGTACGAAATTGGACAATTGGAGTTCAAAGGCAGTTCGTGCCTTATTCAAGTGTTTGGTGTATTCGGTAGTTCTAGCGATTGAATTTCACTCAAAACTCTCCACATGACTCCTCCCACCATATTATGATGATGCACAAGTTTTGGGCTCAATCGGAAATCAATAGGTGTACGAAATTGGACACTTCAGGTTCAAAGACAGTTTGTTCCGAATTGGAGTGGTTGGTGTATTCCGTAGTTCTAGCGATTGGATTTCACTCAAAACTGACCACATGACTCCTCCCACCATGCTATTATGATGCCCAAGTTTTGGGGTCGATCGGAAATCAATAGGTGTATGAAATTGGACAATTGGAGTTCAAAGGCAGTTCGTGCCTTATTCAAGTGTTTGGTGTATTCCGTAGTTCTAGCGATTGGATTTCACTCAAAACTCACGAAATGACTCCTCCCAACATATTATGATGACACCCAAGTTTTGGGCTCATTCGGAAATCAATAGGAGTACGAAATTGGACACTTCAAGTTCAAAGGCGGTTCATTCCGAATTGGAGTGGTTGGCGTATTCCGTAGTTCTAGTGATTGGACTTCACTCAAAATTCACCACATGACTCCTCCCACCATATTATGATGATGCCCAAGTTTTGGGCTCGATCGGAAATCAATAGGTGTACGAAATTGGACAATTCAAGTTCCAGGGCAGTTCGTGCTTTATTGGAGTGTTTGGTGTATTCCGTAGTTCTAGCGATTGAATTTCACTCAAAACTCACCAAATGACTCCTCCCACCACATTATGATGATGCCCAAGTTTTGGGCTCGATTGGAAATCAATAGGTGTACGAAATTGGACAGTTCAAGTTCAAACGCAGTTTGTTCCGAATTGGAGTGGTCGTTGTATTCCGTAGTTCTAGCGATTTTATTTCGTTCAAAACACACCACATGACTCCTCCCACCGTATTATGGTGATGCCCAAGTTTTGGGCTCGATCGGAAATCAATTGGTGTACGAAATTGGACAATTGGAGTTCAAAGGCAGTTTGTTCCGAATTGGAGTTGTTGGTGTATTCCGTAGTTATAGCGATTTTATTTCAGTCAAAACTTACCATATGACTCCTCCCACCATATTATGATGATGCCCAAGTTTTGGGCTCGATCGGAAATCAATAGGTGTACGAAATTGGACACTTCATGTTTAAAGGCAGTTTGTTCCGAATTGGAGTGGTTGGTGTATTCCGTAGTTCTAGCGATTGGATTTCACTCAAAACTCACCACATGACTCCTCCCACCATATTATGGTGATGCCCAAGTTTTGGGCTCGATCGGAAATCAATTGGTGTACGAAATTGGACAATTCAAGTTCAAAGGAAGTTCGTGCCTTATTGGGGTGGTTGGTTCATTTCGTAGTTCTAGCGATTGGATTTCATTCAAAACTCACCAAATGACTCCTCCCAACATATTGTGGTGATGCCCAAGTTTTGGGCTCGATCGGAAATCAATAGGTGTACGAAATTGGACACTTCATGTTTAAAGGCAGTTTGTTCCGAATTGGAGTGGTTGGTGTATTCCGTAGTTCTAGCGATTGGATTTCACTCAAAACTCACCAAATGACTCCTCCCACCATATTATGATGATGCACAAGTTTTGGGCCCGATCGGAAATCAATAGGTCTACGAAATTGGACACTTCAAGTTCAAAAGCAGTTCGTTCCTTATTTGAGTGGTTGGTATATTTCGTAGTTCTAGCGATTGGATTTCACTCAAAACTGACCAAATGACTCCTCCCAACATATTATGATGATGCTCAAGTTTTGGGCTCGATCGGAATCAATAGGTGTACGAAATTGGACACTTCAAGTTCGAAGGCAGTTTGTTCCGAATTGGAGTGGTTGGTGTTTTCCATAGTTCTAGCGATTGGATTTCACTCAAAACTCACCACATGAATCCTCCCACCATATTATGATGATGCAAAAGTTTTGGGCTCGATCGGAAATCAGTAGGTGTACGAAATTGGACAATTCAAGTTCAAAGGCAGTTCGTGCCTTATTGGAGTGGTTGGTGTATTCCGTAGTTCTAGCGACTGGATTTCACTCAAAACTCACCAAATGACTCCTCCCACCATATTATGGTGATGCCCAGGTGTTGGGCTCGATTGGAACTCAACAGGTGCACGAAATTGGACACTTGAAGTTCATAGGCAGTTTGTTCCGAATTGGAGTGGTTGGTGTAGTCCGTAGTTCTAGCGATTGGATTTCACTCAAAACTCACCACATGACTCCTCCCACCATATTATGATGATGCCCAAGTTTTGGGCTCGATCGGAAATCAATAGGTGTACGAAATTGGACGCTTCAAGTTTAAAGGAAGTTTGTTCCGAATTGGAGTGGTTGGTGAATTCCGTAGTTCTAGCGATTGGATTTCACGCAAAACTCACCAAATGACTCCTCCCAACCTATTATGATGAAGCCCATGTTTTGGGCTCGATCAGAATTCAATAGGTGTACGAAATTGGGCAATTCAAGTTCAAAGGCAATTTATTCCGAATTGGAGTGGTTGGTGTATTCCATAGTTCTAGTGATTGGATTTCACTCAATACTCTCCACATGACTCCTCCCACCATATTATGATGATGCTCAAGTTTTGGGCTCGATCGGAAATCAAGAGGTGAACGAAATTGGACACTTCAAGTTCAACGGTAGTTTGTTCCGAATTGGAGTGGTTGGTGTTTTCCATAGTTCTAGCGATTGAATTTCACTCAAAACTCTCCACATGACTCCTCCCACCATATTATGATGATGCCCAAGTTTTGGGCTCGATCGGAATTCAATAGTTGTATGAAATTGGACACTTCAAGTTCAAAGGCATTTTATTCCAAATTGGAGTGGTTTTTGTATTCCGTATTTCCAGTGATTGGATTTCACTCAAAACTCCCCACATGACTCCTCCCACCATATTAAGATGATGCCCAGGTTTTGGGCTCGATCGGAATCAATAGGTGTACGAAATTGGACGCTTCAAGTTTAAAGGAAGTTTGTTCCGAATTGGAGTGGTTGGTGAATTCCGTAGTTCTAGCGATTGGATTTCACTCAAAACTCACCACATGGCTCCTCCCACCATATTATGATGATGCCCAAGTTTTTTGCTCGATCGGAAATCAATAGGTGTACGAAATTGGACGCTTCAAGTTTAAAGGAAGTTTGTTCCGAATTGGAGTGGTTGGTGAATTCCGTAGTTCTAGCGAATGGATTTCACGCAAAACTCACCAAATGACTCCTCCCAACCTATTATGATGATGCCCAAGTTTTGGGCTCGATCGTAAATCAATAGGTGTACGAAATTGGACACTTCAAGTTCAAAAGCAGTTTGTTCCAAATTGGAGTGGTTGGTGTATTCCGTAGTTCTAGCGATTGGATTTGACTGAAAACTCACCACATGAATCCTCCGTCCATATTATTGTGATGCCCAAGTTTTGGGGTCGATCGTAAATCATTAGGTGTACGAAATTGGACACTTCAAGTACAAAGGCAGTTTTTTCAGAATTGGAGAGGTTGGTGTATTCCGTAGTTCTAGCGATTCGATTTCACTCAAAACTCACCAAATGAGTTGTCGCACCGTTTTATGATTATACCCCAGCTTTGGGCTCGATCGGAAATCAATAGTTGTACGAAATTGGACACTTCAAGTTCAAAGGCAGTTTGTTTGGAATTGGAGTGGTTGGTGTATTCCATAGTTCTAGTGATTGGATTTCGCTCAAAACTCTCCACAGGACTCCTCCCACCATATTATGATGATGCCCAAGTTTTGGGCTCGATCGGAAATCAACAGGTGGACGAAATTGGACGCTTCAAGTTTAAAGGAAGTTTGTTCCGAATTGGAGTGGTTGGTGAATTCCGTAGTTCTAGCGATTGGATTTCACTCAAAACTCACCACATGACTCCTCCCACCATATTATGATGATGCCCAAGTTTTGGGCTCGATCGGAAATCAATAGGTGTACGAAACTGGACAATTCAAGTTAAACTTGTGATTTGGTTATGTTATTGAGTTAAACTTGGTTATGTACGAAACTGTACCCTTCTAGCTTATGATTTGGTTATGTTATTGAGTTAAACTTGTGCTTTTAATTCATTTTCTGTTTTGATAAGTCCATAATTTCATACACTTGCATGCCTTCTTTACTTAGTGATTTTGCTTAGTTTCTCTTTATTTTTAGTCACTTACCTATGTTTGTGTGTTTTGTAGGTTAAGATAGCAAGAGATAACATTTGATGCAATCCATGCATGTTAAGGGCTGATTGGCATATGAGGAATATGAGCTTAAAGACAAACACATTTTGGCTACAACCCCTTTCCAGCCCAATTTCGTAGGTCAACTTCTTGGCCTTGGATCAGCATGCTATGGGGCTCGAATGAGGTGAAGATCTTGATGAAACTTGTTCCAATGGGTGTCTACTACAACATATCCAAATTTCAGCCCAATTGGACATTTGTGGAGTGCTCAGCCCGTCCAACACCCAACCTTTCTCAGCAAGATTTGTAGCTGCCAGCATTTTGCCATGTGACTCCTTTTAGCCATGTGCCTCACCCCAGCTGCAACTGACTTTGTACCCAACATAATGAGTGAAGTTGGGAGGCTTTCCAGCTATGAATTTCTGAAGGAGCAAGTTGGTACATGTTGGAGCTATTATAGAGAAAGCATGTGCATGTGAAGCAAAGAGAAAAGAGAGAGAGAAGAAGAGGAATGATGAGAGGCATTTTTGCTTCAGCCTTTGAACATGGGAAATGAATTGGCAGATCACTTTGGAGCTGGAGATCAGCTTTTGAGCTATTAAAGAGAAGCATGTGCATGCATGTAAAGCAAAAATAAAGAAAAGAAATGAAATGAAGTCAATTCCAGTCTCTGTTCGGCAGCCAACTTTCAAGGTCCAAAACGCACACTTCTACTGCTCCGATGAGAATACTTTCTTCATAGAAGTTGTTCCAATGGGTGTCTAGTATAACATATCCAAATTTCAGCCCCATTGGATACGTGTTGAGACCTATGGCCTTCCTACACCAAAACAGGTTCAGAAAACTCGTTTTTCAGCAACCAAAAAGCAACCACATGGGTTGGCAGCAAAAGGCAATCACATGGGTTGGCAGCAAAGGGCAGCCACATCTGATCACCTTTGAACCCATGTGAAGAATCTTGTGGTGCAGCAGCAAAAGATGAAGGATGGTGTTGGAATTCATCATGTTGTTCCTCCCTCTTAGGCCTATAAATAGAGAAGCCTTCAAGCTTCATAAATCACACCCCAAGGGGGGGAGCTCTCAAACACTTCTCTAGAGCTCCCTTCCCTTCTCTCCCTCAATTTCTCTTAGTTTCCTTTCAAGTTGTCAATTGTTGTAATAAAATGAGTTTACTGAATTTTTCTTCAAGTTTTCAAGTTCTTCTTTTAATTTTATTTGTAATGTACATTCTTTCTTTAGTATTCAAGTTTAATTAGTTTCCAAGTTTCAGTTATGGTTTTTGTTCTTATTCATTATGCTTATAAGTTAATATGCTAGTTTGAATGATTGATCACCATTTAGGCTTGCATGTTAGCTATCTTGGTTTGAATTAAGAGTAGACACCATGCTTTAATTCGAATTGAACTATGAATAGGAAGAGTATGTATGGACATTCGACAACAGGGATTAGATACATACTTGGTTGTTTAAAATGTTCTTCTATGCTTAATGGGTTCCTAATGCTTAATTTTAGGTTAGACAACAAATGATCAAATTAGGGAATTAGGAACACAAGGTTAGAACCAGACACCATGGCCTAATCATACTTTAGCTAGAATCAATCCATTAATCTAAATTGAACTTGGGAACTTATTTGCTTGAGTTATTTCTCTTTTTTCTTGTTTTATTTTATTTTTTTTCCATTTCTGTTTTGTGTAGGGAAAATGAATTGGATCATTCAATCACCAATCCTCGTGAGATCGACCTCGCACTTACATATGCTATACTACCAAACGGCTCGTGCACTTGCGAGTATCACAAGTTGAGGATGCAACTGAATCCATTTTGGTGATTTTGAAGGGCTGGAAAACGGATTTGGAGACTAGGGCATTCGATTCACCATAACAATTCAATTCTGGGTTATAAGGAGTCAAGTAACAAGTCTAATTCAGATTCAAAGATTGATTCTAGCTAAAGTATGATTAGGCCATGGTGTCTGGTCCTAACCTTGTGTTCCTAATTCCCTAATTTGATCATTTGTTGTCTAACCTAAAATTAAGCATTAGGAACCCATTAAGCATAGAAGAACAATTTAAACAACCAAGCATGTATCTAATCCCTGTTGTCGAATGTCCATACATACTCTTCCTATTCATAGTTCAATTCGAATTAAAGCATGGTGTCTACTCTTAATTCAAACCAAGATATACAAATCAAAGTGGTAGCTAAGCATTCCGATCAGCATATAAGCAAGTAGGCAAAATGAATAAAAACATGAATCATGAATCAAACTTGAAACTCCAAACTTCAAACTTATAAACCCAGAATATTCATGTTAGGTTACATCGAAACCCTAGTTATGGATTTAGCTACTCATAATGGAAAAGAAACTAAAACAGAATTGGGAAAACATAATGAATGTCATAAGAGTAGAAAAACCCTTTTCTGAAGTTCTTGTGGTGTCCAATGCTTCTTCAAGAGCTTCTCCACGTCTGGAAGGATGTATGAAGGATATGGAGGTGATTTGGGATGAGTTTGAGTGAGTGGTGATGGTTGAGAGAGAGGAAATTCGTAGGAAATAGAAGGGAGGTTTTCTGGAGCTGTTTTGGTGTTTTGGGGCAGTTTAGAGTATCTGGCTGTGTACCTAGAGTGTATGGGGTGGATGTGTGTTTCTTTGAAGCTTGAAGACCTCTCTATTTATAGGGCTAAGAGGGAGGAACATCATGATGATATTCCCACACCATCCTTCATCTTTTGCTGATGCACAAGCTTTCTTCACATGGGTTCAAAGGTGATCAGTTTTGCTGCCAACCTATGTGATCTTCTTTTGGCTGCCATCCCATATGGTCTTCTTTTGCTGCCAAAGTCAGTTACAGCTGGGGTGAGGCACATGGCTTAAAGGAGGTGACAAGCTCATCAGCTGGCAGCTGCAATCCTGAGAAAGGTGCAACTTGATGGGACCACGGATTGGGCTTGGCTTCATCAATGGATATGTATGAGCAGTCCATCTTGCAGTTCAGAAACTCCTCTTTCTAACCACAAATCATTTGGGCCAATCCAAGTTGGGAGGAGGAAGTTAAGGCCGAAACAAATAGCTAACTCAGTCTGCTCGTTTTTGCAACATTGTGCAACTTTTTTTATCCAAAGCCACCATTGCTACCTAAGGCCCAAAGAACTGAATGACAAACAGAAAAGGGATTAAAAGCACAAGTTTAACTCAACAACATAACCAAATCATAAGCTAGAGGGGTACAAAATGATATACAATTATGAACTGATCAAATACCCCCATACCTAGATTTTGCTAGTCCTCGAGCAAAACAACACAAAACAAAGTTAAAAACAAAACAAGAAGTTAACTAAACCACTTCCGCAGGTAACTCGATTGCATTGAGCATATGCAACAAGCCTTTAAACCTCTAGGCATCCCTAGTAGGAGGAGTTGTGTCTCCTGAGGGTTTAACAGAAACGATACCCACAAACGCTTTACTGACTCTACAAAACAAAGTGATTAGTAAAACTTTGAAATCAACTAATGAAAATGAAAGAAAACTTCGGTCATACCTCCAACACCATAGAGTTGCCAAGATAGGTGATCAATCAATGTGTAAAGTGGAAGCTATAGCTCAAAGGCACACGGTTTCAAAGCAAGCACACTCAAACCTTGAATGGAAAACATGCTTCGACTCTAATTCTCACAGATAACACTCAATCACTCAGAACCTAAGGTTTAATTCTCTCAAGAAAGCATAAGTGAGTGTAAGAAATAGAAGCACAAGTTTTGGTTAGATCTCATGAAAGGAATCAAATACTAAGAATAGAGATACACACATACTTACAGCAATCACGAATACATCCTCAAAGATCAGCTAGGTCTTTTACACGGTTGTAATGAAAGGCTAAGGTTAGGGGAAATGAAAGAATTGGAAGGAAGAACAAGTAACTTAAGAACATACCAAGGTTGCATTCTTCTTTAACCTGCAAGGTATCATTGGCATGGCTGCAACATCATAGCATCATCTGGCATAAACTTTTATTTATTTATTTTTTTTTTACACTTAGATCAAATCGAAACACTTTCATCTTTCATCTTTGCTGATTTGATTTGCATCTTCTTTAGCTTCATTGCACAGATTCACTCGAATTTTCATTTAGGTACATGGCAGCAACTTCCTTGCATCAAACTTTATCTTGGCAAACCTTGGTATATTTCTAAGTTATAAGGTATGGCTACAATAGGTTAAACATCTCAGATTGAGATACAAAGGTAGGGAAATGAAAGAAGAAAAAGGGCTTGAAGTGTTTGGCTTCAAAAGGGCTGATGGAACACACAAATGGGTAGGGTGAAAGGGGAGCACACAGAATGGTTATGCACACATAGCCTAGCATCACTTCAATGAGTTCATTCATGAATGAGAGCAAGCACATGATATCTGCAAAAGAGAATCATCCTTAGTATTCAATCAAAATGGAACAATGAGATCATTTAGAGTGAACTGAAGCAAATAAGTAGAGATGAGGAATAGAACACTTTAAACCCTCTCAAGAAAGCAATTGGGCTCGATGTAGCTCACTAGGGTAGTCTCCACTTTTCTCCTTCAAGAATTTGAGCATGGTACTTTAGCCACCAGAATTCTAAGAGCAAAAGCTTTGTGAAGTGCAAAAATTCTGATATGAAAACCTCAATGGCAGCTCTATAGCATTGATTGTATGACATTCTAAAAAAATTAGTGACAAAAGAACAAAAATTGAAACCACAAATGAATTAAAATTGAACCTTCCCCCCAGACCTGAACTGAACATTGTCCTCAATGTTAAAGCATAGAAAAGATGATTGAGAACATGCAAATGATAAAGGGAAAAGTTAAGAAGAAGGTTTAGAGAAACTCCCCCTTGATGCGATTAGGTCGACCGCTACCAAGCACCGTCTTCTTGAACACATGGGTTGCCTCCCAAGAAGCGCCTTAGTTACTGTCTTGGCAAGACATTATGCAATCCGCTAAGTTGATGAAACAAAGGGAAGTTGATCTACCACATGGCCAGTTTGTATGCTAGCTGAAATCCCCTCATAGAATGGTTTTAAACGTTGTCCATTTACTTTGAAAGTTGAGCCATCTTTAGGACTTTGAATCTCCACAGCTCCATAGGGAGAAACATTTATCACGGTGAATGGGCCAAGCCATCTAGACTTCAATTTCCCTGGAAAGAGACGCAAACGTGAGTTAAACAAAAGAACTGACATACCTTTGGAGAACTCTTTCCGTTGAATGTTTCTGTCATGGTAACTCTTGGTTCGTTCTTTGTAAAGCTTTGCATTCTCATAGGACTCATGTCTAATTTCTTCCAATTCATTGAGCTGAAACTTTCTAACATGGCCAGCCTTGTCCAGATCAAAATTCAATTTCTTGATGGCCCAAAAAGCATTGTGTTCAAGCTCCATTGGCAGGTGACAAGCTTTCCCAAACACAAGACGATAAGGGCTCATTCCAATGGGAGTCTTATACGCAGTCCTATAAGCCCATAATGCATCATTGAGCTTGGCAGCCCAATCTTTTCTTGTGTTGTTCACCACCTTCTCCAGGATGTGCTTAATTTCTCGATTGCTTATTTCCACTTGACCAGAAGTTTGAGGATGATATGGTGTAGAGACTCGATGGGTGATGTTGTACTTTTTCATGAGTGCTTCGAATGGCTTGTTACAGAAGTGGCTGCCTCCATCACTAATGACAGCCCTTGGAGTACCAAACCTTGTGAAAATATTATCCTTCAAGAACTTCAGCACCACCTTATGATCATTGGTTTTGGTGGCTATGGCTTCCACCCATTTAGACACATAATCAACAGCAACAAGTATGTAAGTATAACCAAAGGAAGATGGGAATGGTCCCATGAAATCAATACCCCACACATCGAAGAGCTCCACAACGAGTATGTTATTCAGTGGCATTTCGTTCCTGTGACTTATGTTCCCCATCCTTTGACACCTATCACACTTAACACAAAAATTAAACGCATCTTTGAATAGAGTGGGCCAAAAGAAACCAGATTGCAGAATTTTAAGTGCTGTTTTCTTAGCTCCAAAGTGACCTCCACAAGCCAATTCGTGGCCATGCCTAAGTATGCTTTCTTGCTCTTCTTCTGGAACACATCTTCTGATGAGTTGATCCGGGCAATGCTTGAATAAGAAAGGTTCATCCCAGACATAATGTTTCACCATGGAAAAGAACTTCTTCTTGTCCTGAGAAGTTAGATCATTTCTAAGAACACCACAAGCAAGATAATTAACAAAATCAGCATACCATGGCTCTTTGACTTGGGCAGCATAAAGTTGTTCATTAGGGAAAGTCTCATTCAAGGGTAGCACAGCTGCTCCTTTTTCTTCAACCACAATTCTGCTCAAATGATCTGCTACCACATTCTCACATCCCTTCTTATCTCGAATCTCCAAATCGAATTCTTGCAGCAAGAGAATCCATCTAATCAAGCGTGGTTTGGCATCCTTCTTAGTGAGCAAGTATCTAAGAGCTGCATGGTCAGAATAAACAATTACTTTAGAACCAACAAGGTAAGAACGAAATTTTTCTAAAGCAAAAACCACAGCAAGCAACTCCTTCTCTGTTGTGGAGTAGTTGATTTGAGCATCATTCAAGGTCCGGCTAGCATAATGAATCACATGGGGCAGCTTGTTCTTCTTTTGACCTAAAACTGCACCAATAGCAAAGTCAGAGGCATCACACATTATTTCAAATGGTAAAGACCAATCCGGAGCTATGATAATAGGGGCTGAAGTTAGCTCCCTCTTTAAGGTAGTAAAAGCTTCCATGCAAGCTTCATTAAACTCAAAAACAGCATCCTTAGCAAGGAGATTACACAATGGCCTTGTAATGCTTGAGAAATTTTTGATGAACCTTCTATAGAATCCAGCATGACCTAGAAAACTTCTAACTCCTTTAACAGAGGTAGGTGGTGGAAGATTTGAGATGAGATCGATCTTGGCTTTATCCACTTCGATTCCCTTGCTTGAAATCACATGGCCTAGCACAATGCCTTGTCTCACCATGAAGTGACACTTCTCCCAATTCAAAATCAGATTTGTTTCCTGGCATCTTTTAAGCACTAGAGACAAGTGGTGAAGACAGTTATCAAAAGAGGAACCAAAAACTGAAAAATCATCCATAAATACCTCAATGAATCGTTCCACCATATCTGAAAAGATTGACATCATGCATCTTTGGAAAGTTGCTGGGGCATTGCACAAACCGAATGGCATCCTTCTATAAGCAAACGTACCAAATGGGCATGTGAATGTGGTTTTCTCTTGGTCTTCCGGAGCAATGGGAATTTGATTATAACCTGAAAAACCATCAAGAAAACAATAGTAAGCATGGCCAGATAAACGTTCAAGCATTTGATCAATAAAAGGCAAGGGGAAATGATCTTTTCTAGTGGATGTGTTCAACTTCCTGTAATCAATGCAAACTCTCCAACTAGTGACAGTTCGTGTAGGAACTAGCTCATTCTTCTCATTCTTCACAACGGTGATTCCGGACTTCTTTGGAACAACTTGCACAGGGCTCACCCACTTAGAATCTGAAATTGGGTAGATGATTCCTACATCGAGTAGCTTTAAAACTTCAGCTCTAACCACCTCTTTCATGTTGGGATTTAGCCTCCTTTGGGCATCACGAGATGGTTTGCTGTCTTCTTCCATTAAAATCCGGTGCATGCACATGCTTGGACTAATTCCTTTGATGTCTGCTATGGTCCACCCAATGGCTGTTTTATGCTCTTTTAGAACTTTAATTAAGCTCTCTTCTTCATGTGAGGAGAGACCTGCAGCAATTATAACAGGGAGAGTTTCGTTAGCACCCAAATATGTATATTTGAGATGATTGGGAAGAGGTTTAAGTTCTAGCTTTGGTGGGATGACAATGGATGGCTCCATTTTCGTGGATGATGGTCCAAGAGGCTCGATTGGTGGCCTAAAGGATGGTGGGTATGGCGGAAACACTTCTAAGGCAGCCACCACTTCTTGGAACTCCGGTTCACAAAGATCTTCCTCTTCTTGTGTTAAGACAGCTTCTAGAGCATCATTAGACTTTCTCTGCAAAATTTTGGAGGAAACCTCATGATCCACAACATCAATTGAAAAGCAAGAATCAAGAGAGATAGAAGGTTGAGATAGAGCATTAAGCATTTTAAATTCAACAGTTTCACCCAAAACAGTCATGGAGAGGGTGCTATCTTTCACTTTGATGATTGTATCTGCAGTGGCCATGAATGGCCTGCCTAGGAGAATGGGATCAACACGATCTCCATTTGGATTGTCTTCCATGTCCATCACTACAAAATCAGCAGGGAGAATTAGTGTATTAACTTGAACTAGAATATCTTCTACAATACCTTTTGGATATTTTATAGAATGATCAGCTAGTTCAAGTCGCATTGAAGTCTTCTTCATCCCTTCTAAGCCAAGCTCTTAATAAACTGAATATGGCATAACATTGATGCTTGCTCCCAAGTCCAACATGGCTCTTCCAACCTTCTTGCCTCCAATGTTAATGGGAATGTCAAAGCTGCCAGGATCATCTAGTTTTGGTGGAAGCTTCCTTTGCAACACCGCACTTACATTTTGGTCAAGCTTTACTCCTTCATTTGGAGCGAAATTGAGCTTGTGAGTTTTCAAGTCCTTGATGAATTTTCCATATGCAGGAATCTGTTCAATAAGATCAAGCAAAGGCAAATTGATATTAACTTTACTCAAAATATCATAAATCTCTTTAAAAGCCTTATCTTGCTTTGGTTTCTTAAGACGGCCTGGAAATGGAATCTGTGGAACATATGGAGCGGGTGGCACGTATCTATCTTCTTGAAGATGTGGTGGCACAAATTTGTCATCCCTTTTATGCAATTGGAATTGATCGGATTTCTGAGAATCTGATTTGGCCTTAGGAGCAGATTGAGAAGTTTTGAGTTGTTCTCCTTCCGTAGCCATGGTCTCCTCCTCTTCATCTTCTACAATCACAGCATCATTTGAAAGATTAGAATCAACTTTATTATCAATGATCTTACCTGATCTGAGCACATGGATGGCCTTGGCTTCTGGGTTCTTTGGATTGATCATAGTTTGGCTTGGCCATTTCCCAGGCTCTCTTTGAGATATTTCAGCAGCTATTTGGCCTATTTGAACTTCCAATTTGGCAATGGCAGCTTGTGTAGTTTGCTGGAAATTGGATTGGTTGATTGCCATTTGCTTAACTATATCCTCCAATGATGATGTTTGTTGTGGCTTTTGGAATGAAGGGGGATTGGCTTGATTCTGAGTATTCCTCCATGAAAAGTTTGGATGATTCCTCCAACCTGGATTATAACTTTGAGAGTATGGATCATTTCTTGGACCTTGGTTGTAGGATTTTACCACCTTAGCTTGCTCTTGCACAAATTCTGGATATCCAGCCCCAAGTGGACAAGCTATGGTAGCATGGTCATGAGTTTCGCAAATACTACACACTTCCTTCGGAGGGCTTCTTGAGTTTAATGCAAGAAGAGCATCTAGCTTTTGTTCCAGTTTTAAAATCTGCACACTAGAAGAATCATTAGAACCACTAACAACACGTTTACCTCTTGTATCCGTATGTTGGGTCTCCATTGCTATCTCTTCAAAGAGTTCATACGTTTCTTCGGGAGTCTTGGTTTTAAAAGAACCACCTGCAAAATTGGTGACTATATTATGACTAGAAGAGGTTAGTCCTTTATAAAACATACGCATTTGAAGCTTCAATGGAATCCCATGATGAGGACATTGGTTGAGCAGCCCATTGAACCTCTCCCATGCTTCACAAAACGACTCGTCATCTTGCTGTGCAAATAACAAGATCTTATCCCTAAGCATGTCGGTCTTTTGCGTGGAGAAGTATTTTTCCAGGAACTTCTTTTGAATGGCAGCCCATGTAGTGAGTGAACCAGGTTTCAAAGAATTCAACCAATATTTTGCCTTATCCTTCAAAGTGTATGGAAACACTCTCATTCGAAGTTGATCTTCTGTCACACCTATCAAGGGAAAAGAACTCACAACATTAAAAATATCCTTTATATGAGTTAATGGATCTTCATTAGGTAAACCATAAAAGGAAGGCAACATATTAAGATGAGAAGATTTCAGCTCATAATTTCGAGCTACAGTGGGCAGCGAAATGCTTGAAGGAGATGCTGGAATTGTTGGGATATCAAGTTCTCCCATGAACTCATTGGCAGCCATCTCTTCTTCTTCTTCTTGGTCTGAACTTGCTTCCGAATTTGAAAGTGAAGAACCAGGAAGTTCAGCGTGGAGAGCAAGACTTGAAAATGTGGCCAGAGCTTGCTCTTTTGCAGTTGACAACTCTCTTTCTAGACGATTCTGAATTTCAGAGGTCACTCGTCTAGGTTGCAACGATGGTCCTGGGTTCAAAGATCTGGAACGTTGAAACGAAGACCTCACTTGTTCAAGTAATGGCCTTTTAGACATAAACTACCTGAAACAGAAAATTACTTGAGTTAATTAGAAACACTAAAAAGAATAGGGTAACCTTGGGCACATAACCAGGGAAGAACTTTCGTTCAGTCCCCGGCAACGGCGCCAAAATTTTGTTGTTAATATTATGTTAACTCACAATTGTACGGGGCAATTAGTAGTATAGCAAGACAAGTACGAGGTCGTACCCACGAAGACTGAGAAGTTCAAATTAGTTATGTACTTAGATTACCAAATTCAAGAAGTTAGGAAGTCTAGTCTAAAACAGAATTTAAAGTGATAGTAATTGTGATTGTGATTGTGAAAAGAAATGAGTAAACTGAAATTGCAAATGAAAGCAAATAAACAAGTGTAACAAAGAGTGATTTTGAAGGGCTGGAAAACGGATTTGGAGACTAGGGCATTCGATTCACCATAACAATTCAATTCTGGGTTATAAGGAGTCAAGTAACAAGTCTAATTCAGATTCAAAGATTGATTCTAGCTAAAGTATGATTAGGCCATGGTGTCTGGTCCTAACCTTGTGTTCCTAATTCCCTAATTTGATCATTTGTTGTCTAACCTAAAATTAAGCATTAGGAACCCATTAAGCATAGAAGAACAATTTAAACAACCAAGCATGTATCTAATCCCTGTTGTCGAATGTCCATACATACTCTTCCTATTCATAGTTCAATTCGAATTAAAGCATGGTGTCTACTCTTAATTCAAACCAAGATATACAAATCAAAATGGTAGCTAAGCATTCCGATCAGCATATAAGCAAGTAGGCAAAATGAATAAAAACATGAATCATGAATCAAACTTGAAACTCCAAACTTCAAACTTATAAACCCAGAATATTCATGTTAGGTTACATCGAAACCCTAGTTATGGATTTAGCTACTCATAATGGAAAAGAAACTAAAACAGAATTGGGAAAACATAATGAATGTCATAAGAGTAGAAAAACCCTTTTCTGAAGTTCTTGTGGTGTCCAATGCTTCTTCAAGAGCTTCTCCACGTCTGGAAGGATGTATGAAGGATATGGAGGTGATTTGGGATGAGTTTGAGTGAGTGGTGATGGTTGAGAGAGAGGAAATTCGTAGGAAATAGAAGGGAGGTTTTCTGGAGCTGTTTTGGTGTTTTGGGGCAGTTTAGAGTATCTGGCTGTGTACCTAGAGTGTATGGGGTGGATGTGTGTTTCTTTGAAGCTTGAAGACCTCTCTATTTATAGGGCTAAGAGGGAGGAACATCATGATGATATTCCCACACCATCCTTCATCTTTTGCTGATGCACAAGCTTTCTTCACATGGGTTCAAAGGTGATCAGTTTTGCTGCCAACCCATGTGATCTTCTTTTGGCTGCCATCCCATGTGATCTTCTTTTGGCTGCCATCCCATGTGGTCTTCTTTTGGCTGCCATCCCATGTGGTCTTCTTTTGCTGCCAAACTCAGTTACAGCTGGGGTGAGGCACATGGCTTAAAGGAGGTGACAAGCTCATCAGCTGGCAGCTGCAATCCTGAGCAAGGTGCAACTTGATGGGATCACGGATTGGGCTTGGCTTCATCAATGGATACGTATGAGCAGTCCATCTTGCAGTTCAGAAACTCCTCTTTCTAACCACAAATCATTTGGGCCAATCCAAGTTGGGAGGAGGAAGTTAAGGCCGAAACAAATAGCTAACTCAGTCTGCTCGTTTTTGCAACATTGTGCAACTTTTCTTATCCAAAGCCACCATTGCTACCTAAGGCCCAAAGAACTGAATGACAAACAGAAAAGGGATTAAAAGCACAAGTTTAACTCAACAACATAACCAAATCATAAGCTAGAGGGGTACAAAATGATATACAATTATGAACTGATCAGTACACTTATTAATTTCCGATCGAGCCCAAAACTTGGGCATCATCATAATATGGTTGGAGGAGTCATGTGGTGAGTTTTGAGTGAAATCCAATCGCCATAACTGTGGAATACCCCAACCACTACAATTCGGGACAAACTGCCTTTGAACTTGAAGTGTCCAATTTCGTACACCTATTGATTTTCGATCGAGCCCAAAACTTGGGCATCATCATAATATGTTGGGAGGAGTCATTTGGTGAGTTTTGAGTGAAATCCAATCGCTAGAACTACGGAATACACCAAAACACTCCAATAAAGCAAGAATTGCCTTAGAACTTGAAGTGTCCAATTTCGTACACCTATTGATTTTCGATCGATCCGAAAACTTGGGCATCATCATAATATGGTGGGAGGAGTCATTTGGTGAGTTTTGAGTGAAATCCAATTGCTATAACTACGGAATACACCAACCACTCCAATAGTTCTAGCGATTGGATTTCACTCGAAAATCACCACATGACACCTCCCACCATATTATGATGATGCCCAGGTTTTGGGCTAGATCGGAAATCAATAGGTGTTCGAAATTGTACAATTCAAGTTCAAAGGCTGTCCGTGCCTTATTGGAGTGGTTGGTGTATTCCGTAGTTCTAGCGATTGGATTTCACTCAAAACTCACCAAATGACTCCTACCACCATATTATGATGACGCCCAAGTTTTGGGCGCGATCGGAAATCAATAGGTGTACGAAATTGGACACTTCAAGTTCAAAGGCAGTTTTTACGAATTGGAGGGGTTGGTTTATTCCGTAGTTCTAGCGATTGGATTTCACCCAAAACTCTCCACATGACTCCTCCCACCATATTATGATGATGCCCAAGTTTTGGGCTCGATCGGAAATCAATAGGTGCACGAAATTGGACACATCATGTTACAAGGCAGTTTGTTCCAAATTGGAGTGGTTGGTGTATTCCGTAGTTCTAGCGATTGGATTTCACTCAAAACTCACGACATGACTCCCCCCACCATATTACGATGATGCCCAACTTTTGGGCTCAATCGGAAATCAATAGGTATACGAAATTGGACACTTCAAGTTCAAATGCAGTTCGTTCCGAATTCGAGTGGTTGGTGTGTTCCACAGTTCTAGCGATTGGATTTCACTCAAAACTCACCACATGACTCCTCCCACCATATTATGATGATGCCCAAGTTTTGGGCTCGTTCGGAAATCAATAGGTGTATGAAATTGGACACTTCAAGTTCAACGGCAGTTTGTTCCGAATTGGAGTGGTTGGTGTACTCCGTAGTTCTAGCGACTGGATTTCACTCAAAACTCACCAAATGACTACTCCCACCATTTTATGATGATGCCATTGTTTTGGGCTCGATCGGAAATCAATAGGTGTACGAAATTGGACACTTCAAGTTCAAAGGCAGTTTGTTCCGAATTGGAGTGGTTGGTGTACTCCGTAGTTCTAGCGACTGGATTTCACTCAAAACTCACCAAATGACTCCTCCCACCATTTTATGATGATGCCCTTGTTTTGGGCTCGATCGGAAATCAATAGGTGTACGAAATTGGACACTTCAAGTTCAAAGGCAGTTTGTTCCGGATTGGAGTGGTTGGTTTATTCCGTAGTTCTTGCGATTGGATTCCACTCAAAACTCACCAAATGACTCCTCCCACCATATTATGGTGATGCCCAAGTTCTGGGCTCGATCGGAAGTCAATAGGTGTACGAAATTGGACAATTCAATTTCAAAGGCAGTTCGTGTCTTATTGGAGTGGTTGGTGTATTCCGTAGTTCTAGCGATTGGATTTCACTCAAAACTCACCACATGACTCCTCCCACCATCTTATGATGATGCCCATGTTTTGGGCTCGATCGGAAATCAATAGGTATACGAAATTGTACAATTCAAGTTCAAAGGCAGTTCGTGCCTTCCAGAAGTGGTTGGTGTATTCCGTAGTTCTAGCGATTGGATTTCACTCAAAACTCACCAAATGACTCCTCCCCCCATATTATGATGATACCCAAGTTTTGGGCTCGATCGGCAATCAATAGGTGTAAGAAATTAGACACTTCATGTTCAAAGGCAGTTTGTTCCGAATTGGAGTGGCTGGTGTATTCCGTAGTTCTAGCGATTGGATTTCACTCAAAATTCACCAAATGACTCCTCCCACCATTTTATGATGATGCCCAAGTTTTCGGCTCGATCGGAAATCAATAGGTGTACGAAATTGGACACTTCAAGTTCAATGGCAATTTGTTCCGAATTGGAGTGGTTGGTGTATTCTGTAGTTCTAGCAATTGGATTTCACTCAAAACTCACCAAATGACTCCTCCCACCATATTATGATGATGCCCAAGTTTTGGGCTCGATCGAAAATCAATAGGTGTTCTAAATGGGACACTTCAAGTTCAAAGGCAGTTTGTTATGAATTGGAGTGGTTGGTTTATTCCGTAGTTCTAGCGATTGGATTTCACTCAAAACTCACCAAATGACTCCTCCCACCATATTATGATGACGCCCAAGTTTTGGGCTCTATCGGAAATCAATAGGTGTACGAAATTGGGCACTTCAAGTTCAAAGGCAGTTCGTTCCGAATTGTAGTGGTTGGTGTATTCCGTAGTTCTACCAATTGGATTTCACTCAAAACTCACCACATGACTCCTCCCACCATATTATGATAATGCCAAGTTTTGGGCTCGATCGGAAATCAATAGGAGTACGAAATTGGACACTTCTAGAAGAAAGGCAGTTTGTTCCGAATTGGAGTGGTTGCTGTATTCAGTTGTTCTAGCGATTGTATTTCACCCAAAACTCACGACATGACTCCTCCCACCATATTATGACGATGCGCAAGTTGTGGGCACGATTGGAAATCAATAGGTGTATGAAATTGGACACTTCAAGTTCAAGGGCAGTTCGTGCCTTATTGGAGTGGTTGGTGTATTCCGTAGTTCTAGCGATTGGATTTCACTCAAAACTCACCAAATGACTCCTACCACCATATTATGATGACGCCCAACTTTTGGGCTCGATCGGAAATCAATAGGTGTACGACATTGGACACTTCAAGTTCAAGGGCAGTTTTTTATGAATTGGAGGGGTTGGTTTATTCCGTAGTTCTAGCGATTGGATTTCACTCAAAACTCTCCACATGACTCCTCCCACCATATTATGATGATGCCCAAGTTTTGGGCTCGATCGGAAATCAATAGGTGCACGAAATTGGACACTTCATGTTACAAGGCAGGTTTTTCCAAATTGGAGTGGTTGGTGTATTCCGTAGTTCTAACGATTGGATTTCACTCAAAACTCACCAAATGACTCCTCCCACCATATTATGATGATGCCCAAGTTTTCGGCTCGATCGGAAATCAATAGGTGTACGAAATTGGACAATTCAAGTTCAAAGGCAGTTTGTGCTTTATTGGAGTGTTTGGTGTATTCCGTAGTTCTAGCCATTTGATTTCACTCAAAACTCACCAACTGACTCCTCCCACCATATTATGGTAATGCCCATGTTTTGGGCTCGATCGGAACTCAATAGGTGTACGAAATTGGACACTTCAAGTTCTAAGGCAGTTTGTTCCGAATTGGAGAGGTTGGTGTATTCCGTAGTTCTAGCGATTGGATTTCACTCAAACCTCACCACATGACTCCTCCCACCATCTTATGATGATTCCCAAGTTTTGGAGTGTTTGGAGTATTCCGAAGTTCTAGCGATTGGATTTGAATCAAAACTCACCACATGACTCCTCCCACCATATTATTATTATTCCCAAGTTTTGGGCCCGATCAGAAATCAATAGGTGTACGAAATTGGACACTTCAAGTATAAAGGCAGTTCGTTCCGAATTGTAGTGGTTGGTGTATTCCGTAGTTCTAGCGATTGGATTACACTCGAAACTCACCACATGACTCCTCCCACCATATTATGTTGACGCCCAAGTTTTGGGCTCGATCGGAAATCAATAGGTGTACGAAATTGGACACCTGAAGTTCAAAGGCAATTTGTTCCGAATTGGAGTGGTTGGTGTATTCCGTAGTTCTAGCGATTGGATTTCACCCAAAACTCATCACATGACTCCTCCCACCATATTGTGATGATGCCCATGTTTTGGGCTCGATCGGAAATCAATAGTTGTACGAAATTGGACACTTCAAGTTCAAAGGCAATTTGTTCCGAATTGGTGTGGCTGGTGTATTCCGCAGTTCTAGCGATTAGATTTCACCCAAAACTCACCACATGACTCCTCGCAACATATTATGATGATGCAAACGTTTTGGGCTCGATCGGAAGTCAATAGGTGTACGAAATTGGACAATTCAAGTTCAACGACAGTTCGTGTCTTATTGGAGTGGTTGGTGTATTCCGTAGTTCTAGCGATTGGATTTCACTCAAAACTCACCAAATGACTCCTCCCACCATATTATGATGATGCCCAGGTTTTGGGCTCGTTCGGAAATCAGTAGGTGTACGAAATTGGACACTTCAAGTTCAAAGGCAGTTTGTTCCGAATTGGAGTGGTTGGTGTATTCCATAGTTCTAGCGATTGGATTTCACTCAAAACTCACCAAATGACTCCTCCCACCATTTTATGATGATGCCCATGTTTTGGGGTCAATCGGAAATCAATAGGTGTTCGAAATTGGACACTTCAAGTTCAAAGGCAGTTTGTTCCAAATTGGAGTGGTTGGTTTATTCCGTAGTTCTAGCGATTGGATTTCACTCAAAACTATCCACATGACTCCTCCCAGCATATTATTATGATGCCCAAGTTTTGGGCTCATCGGAAATCAATAGGTGTACGAAATTGGACACCTGAAGTTCAAAGGCAATTTGTTCCGAATTGGAGTGGTGGGTGTATTCCGTAGTTCTAGCGATTGGATTTCACCCAAAACTCTCCACATGACTCCTCCCACCATATTGTGATAATGCCCAAGTTTTGGCCTCGATCGGAAATCAGAAGTTGTACGAAATTGGACACTTCAAGTTCGAAGGCAGTTTGTTCCGAATTGGAGTGGTTGGTGTATTCCGTAGTTCTAGCGATTGTACAATGCAAGTTCCAAGGCTGTTAGTGCTGTATTGGAGTGGTTGGTGTATTCCGTAGTTCTAGCGATTGGATTTCACTCAGAACTCACCACATGACTCCTCCCACCATATTATGATGATGCCCAAGTTTTGGGCTCGATTGGAAATCAATAGGTGTACGAAATTGGGCACTTCAAGTTCAACGGCAGTTTGTTCCGAATTGGAATGGTTGGTGTATTCCGTAGTTCTAGCAATTGGATTTCACTCAAAACTCATCGAATGACTACTCCCACCATATTATGATGATGCCCAAGTTTTGTGCTCGATCGGAAATCAATAAGTGTACGAAATTGGACAGTTCAAGTTCAAAGGCAGTTTGTTCCGAATTGGAGTGGTAAGTGTATTCTATAGTTCTAGCAATTGGATTTCACTCAAAACTTATGAAATGACTCCTCCCACCATATTATGATGATGCCCAAGTTTTGGGCTCAATCGGAAATCAATAGGTATACGAAATTGGACACTTCAAGTTCAAATGCAGTTCGTTCCGAATTCGAGTGGTTGGTGTTTTCCACAGTTCTAGCGATTGGATTTCACTCAAAACACACCACATGACTCCTCCCACCATATTATGATGATGCCCAAGTTTTGGGCTCGATCGGAAGTCAATAGGTGTACGAAATTGGACAATTCAAGTTCAAAGGCAGTTCGTGTCTTATTGGAGTGGTTGGTGTATTCCGTAGTTCTAGCGATTGGATTTCACTCAAAACTCACCACATGACTCCTCCCACCATCTTATGATGATGCCCACGTTTTGGGCTCGATCGGAAATCAATAGGTATACGAAATTGTACAATTCAAGTTCAGAGGCCATTCGTGCCCTCCTGAAGTGGTTGGTGTATTCCATAGTTCTAGCGATTGGATTTCACTCAAAACTCACCAAATGACTCCTCCCCCCATATTATGATGACGCCCAAGTTTTGGGCTCGATCGGATATCAATAGGTGCACGAAATTGGGCACATCATGTTACAAGGCAGTTTGTTCCAAATTGGAGTGGTTGGTGTATTCCGTAGTTCTAGCGATTGGATTTCACTCAAAACTTACGACATGACTCCCCCCACCATATTACGATGATGCCCAACTTTTGGGCTCAATCGGAAATCAATAGGTATACGAAATTGGACACTTCAAGTTCAAATGCAGTTCGTTCCGAATTCGAGTGGTTGGTGTGTTCCGTAGTTCTAGCGATTGGATTTCACTCAAAACTCACCACATGACTCCTCCCACCATATTATGATGATGCCCAAGTTTTGGGCTCGATCGGAAATCAATAGGTGTACGAAATTGGACACTTCAAGTACAGAGGCAGTTTGTTCCGAATTGGAGTGGTTGCTGTATTCCGTAGTTCTAGCGATTGGATTTCACCCAAAACTCACCACATGACTCCTCCCACCATATTATGATGATGCGCAAGTTTTGGGCCCGATTGGAAATCAATAGGTGTACGAAATTGGATACTTCAAGTTCGAAGGCAGTTTGTTCCGAATTGGAGTGGTTGGTGTATTCCGTAGTTCTAGCGATTGGATTACACTCGAAAATCACCACATGACACCTCCCACCATATTATGATGATGCCCAGGTTTTGGGCTAGATCGGAAATGAATAGGTGTACGAAATTGTACAATTCAAGTTCAAAGGCAGTTCGTGCCTTATTGGAGTGGTTGGTGTATTCCGTAGTTCTAGCGATTGGATTTCACTCAAAACTCACCAAATGACTCGTACCACCATATTATGATGACGCCCAAGTTTTGGGCTCGATCGGAAATCAATAGGTGTACGAAATTGGACACTTCAAGTTCAGAGGCAGTTTTTTATGGATTGGAGGGGTTGGTTTATTCCGTAGTTCTAGCGATTGGATTTCACTGAAAACTCTCCACATGACTCCTCCCACCATATTATGATGATGCCCAAGTTTTGGGCTCGATCGGAAATCAATAGGTGCACGAAATTGGACACATCATGTTACAAGGCAGTTTGTTCCAAATTGGAGTGGTTGGTGTATTCCGTAGTTCTAGCGATTGGATTTCACTCAAAACTAACGACATGACTCCCCCCACCATATTACGATGATGCCCAACTTTTGGGCTCAATCGGAAATCAATAGGTATACGAAATTGGACACTTCAAGTTCAAATGCAGTTCGTTCCGAATTCGAGTGGTTGGTGTGTTCCGTAGTTCTAGCGATTGGATTTCACTCAAAACTCACCACATGACTCCTCCCACCATATTATGATGATGCCCAAGTTTTGGGCTCGGCCGGAAGTCAATAGGTGTACGAAATTGGACAATTCAAGTTCAAAGGCAGTTCGTGTCTTATTGGAGTGGTTGGTGTATTCCGTAGTTCTAGCGATTGGATTTCACTCAAAACTCACGACATGACTCCCCCCACCATGTTACGATGATGCCCAAGTTTTGGGCTCGATTGGAAATCAATAGGTGTACGAAATTGGGCACTTCAAGTTCAACGGCAGTTTGTTCCGAATTGGAATGATTGTTGTATTCCGTAGTTCTAGCAATTGGATTTCACTCAAAACTCATCGAATGACTACTCCCACCATATTATGATGATGCCCAAGTTTTGGGCTCGATCGGAAACCAATAAGTGTACGAAATTGGACACTTCAAGTTCAAAGGCAGTTTGTTCCGAATTGGAGTGGTAAGTGTATTCTATAGTTCTAGCAATTGGATTTCACTCAAAACTTATGAAATGATTCCTCCCACCATATTATGATGATGCCCAAGTTTTGGGCTCAATCGGAAATCAATAGGTATACGAAATTGGACACTTCAAGTTCAAATGCAGTTCGTTCCGAATTCGAGTGGTTGGTGTGTTCCACTGTTCTAGCGATTGGATTTCACTCAAAACACACCACATGACTCCTCCCACCATATTATGATGATGCCCAAGTTTTGGGCTCGGTCGGAAGTCAATAGGTGTACGAAATTGGACAATTCAAGTTCAAAGGCAGTTCGTGTCTTATTGGAGTGGTTGGTGTATTCCGTAGTTCTAGCGAATGGATTTCACTCAAAACTCACGACATGACTCCCCCCACCATATTACGATGATGCCCAACTTTTGGGCTCAATCGGAAATCAATAGGTATACGAAATTGGACACTTCAAGTTCAAATGCAGTTCGTTCCGAATTCGAGTGGTTGGTGTGTTCCACAGTTCTAGCGATTGGATTTCACTCAAAACTCACCAAATGACTCCTCCCCCAATATTATGATGATGCCCAAGTTTAGGGCTCGATCGGAAATCAATAGGTGTACGAAATTGGACACTTAATGTACAGAGGCAGTTTGTTCCGAATTGGAGTGGTTGCTTTATTCCGTAGTTCTAGCGATTGGATTTCACCCAAAACTCACCACATGACTCCTCCCACCATATTATGATGATGCGCAAGTTTTGGGCCCGATTGGAAATCAATAGGTGTACGAAATTGGATACTTCAAGTTCGAAGGCAGTTTGTTCCGAATTGGAGTGGTTGGTGTATTCCGTAGTTCTAGCGATTGGATTACACTCGAAACTCACCGCATGACTCCTCCCACCATATTATGATGATGCCCAGGTTTTGGGCTCGATCGGAAATCAATAGGTGTACGAAATTGTACAATTCAAGTTCAAAGGCAGTTCGTGCCTTATTGGAGTGGTTGGTGTATTCCGTAGTTCTAGCGATTGGATTTCACTCAAAACTCACCAAATGACTCCTACCACCATATTATGATGACGCCCAAGTTTTGGGCTCGATTGGAAATCAATAGGTGTACGAAATTGGACGCTTCAAGTTCAAAGGCAGTTACACCTTATTGGAGTGGTTGGTGTATTTCGTAGTTGTAGCGATTGGATTTCACTCAAAACTCCCAAAATGACTCCTCCCAACTTATTATGATGACGCCCAAATTTTGGGTTCTATCGGAAATCAATAGGTTTACGAAATTGGACACTTCAAGTTCAAAGGCAGTTTGTTCCGAATTGGAGTGGTTGGTGTATTCCGTAGTTCTCGCGATTGGATTACACTCGAAACTCACCAAATGACTCCTCCCACCATATTATGATGATGCCCAGGTTTTGGGCTCGATCGGAAATCAATAGGTGTACGAAATTGGACAATTCAAGTTCAAAGGCAGTTCGTGCCTTATTGGAGTGGTTGGTACATTTCGTACTTCTAGCGATTGGATTTCACTGAAAACTCACCAAATGACTCCTCCCGCCATATTATGATGATTACTAAGTTTTGGGCTCGATCGGAAATCAATAGGTGTACGAAATTGGACACTTCAAGTTCGTAGGCAGTATCTTCCGAATTGGAGTGGTTGGTGTGTTCCGTAGTTCTAGCGCTTGGATTTCACTCAAAACTCGGCACATGACTCCTCCCACCATATTATGACGACGCCCAAGTTTTGGGCTCGATCGGAAATCAACAAGTGTACGAAATTTGACAATTCAAGTTCAAAGGCAATTCGTGCTTTATTGGAGTGTTTAGTGTATTCCGTAGTTCTAGCGATTGGATTTCACTCAAAACTCATCAAATGATTCCCGCCCCCATATTATGATGATGCCCAAGTTTTGGGCTCGCTCGGAACTCAATAGGTGTACGATATTGGACACTTCAAGTTCAAAGTCAGTTTGTTCCGAATTGGAGTGGTTGGTGTATTCCGTAGTTCAAGCGATTGGATTTCAATGAAAACTGTCCACATGACTCCTCCCACCATATTATGATGATGCCCAAGTTTTGGTGTGGTTGGTGTATTTTGCAGTTCTAACGATTGGTGTGGTTGGTGTATTTTGCAGTTCTAGCAAAGGCAGTTCGTGCGTTATTGGTGTGGTTGGTGTATTTTGCAGTTCTAACGATTGGATTTCACTCAAAACTCACCAAATGACTCCTCCCAACATATTATGATGATGCCCAAGTTTTGAGCTCGATTGGAAATCAATAGGTGTACGAAATTGTTCACTTTAAGTTCAAAGGGAATTCGTGGCTTATTGGAATGGTTGGTGTATTCCGTAGTTCTAATGATTGGATTTCACTCAATACTCTCCACACGACACCTCCCACCATATTATGATGATGCCCAAGTTTTGGGCTCGGTCGGAAATCAATAGGTGTACGAAATTGGACACTTCAAGTTCAAAGGCAGTTCGTTCCTTATTGGAGTGGTTGGTGTATTTCGTAGTTCTAGCGATTGGATTTCACTCAATAGGTGTACGAAATTGGACACTTCAAGTTCAAAGGCAGTTCGTGCCTTATTGGAGTGGTTGGTGTATTCCGCAGTTCTAGCGATTGGATTTCACTCAAAACTCATCAAATGACTCCTTCCCCATATTATGATGATGCCCAAGTTTTGGGCTCGATCGGAAATCTATAGGTGTACGAAATTGTACAATTCAAGTTCAAAGGCTGTTCGTGCCTTATTGGAGTGGTTGGTGTATTCCGTAGTTCAAGCGATTGGATTTCACTCAAAACTCACCACATGACTCCTTCCACCAGATTATGATGATGCCCAAGTTTTGGGCTCGATCGGAAATCAATAGGTGTACGAAATTGGACAATTCAAGTTCAAAGGCAGTTGGTGCTTTACTTGAGTGTTTGGTGTATTCCGTAGTTTTAGCATTTGGATTTCACTCAAAACTCATCAAATGACTCCTCCCCCCATATTATGACAATGCCCAAGTTTTGGGCTCGATCGGAAATCAATAGGTGTACGAAATTGGACAATTCAAGTTCAAAGGCAGTTCGTGCGATATTGGAGTGGTTGGTGTATTTTGCAGTTCTAGCGATTGAATTTCACTCAAAACTCCCCAAATGACTCCTCCCAACATATTATGATGATGCCCAAGTTTTGAGCTCAATCGGAAATCAATAGGTGTACGAAATTGGACACTTCAAGTTCAAAGGCAGTTTGTTCCGAATTGGAGTGGTTGGTGTGTTCCGTAGTTCTAGAGATTGGATTTCACTCAAAACTCACCACATGACTCCTCCCACCATATTATGATGATCCCCAAGTTGTGGGCTTAATCGGAAATCAATAGGTGTACGAAATTGGACAATTCAAGCTCAAAGGCAGTTCGTGCTTCATTGGAGTGTTTGGTGTATTCCGTACTTCTAGCGGTTGGATTTCATTCAAAACTCATCAAATGACTCCTCCCACCATATTACGATGATGCCCAAGTTTTGGGCTTGATTGGAAATCAACAGGTGTACGAAATTGGACAATTCATGTTCAAAGGCAGTTCGTGCATTATTGGAGTGTTTGGTGTATTCCGTAGTTCTAGCGGTTGGATTTCACTCAAAACTCACCAAATGACTCCTCCCACCATATTATGATGATGCCCAGGTGTTGGGCTCGATCGGAAATCAATAGGTGTACAAAATTGGACAATTCAAGTTCAAAGGCAGTTCGTGCTTTGTTGGAGTGTTTGGTGTATTCCGTAGTTCTAGCGGTTGGATTTCACACAAAACTCACCAAATGACTCCTCCCACCATAATATGATGATGCCCAAATTTTGGGCTCGATCGGAAATCAATAAGTGTACGAAATTGGACACTTCAAGTTCAAAGGCAGTTTGTTCCGAATTGGAGTGGTTGGTGTATTTCGCAGTTCTAGCAATTGGATTTCACTCAAAACCCACCACATGACTCCTCCCACCGTATTATGATGATGCCCAAGTATTGGGCTCGATCGGAAATCAATAGGTGTACGAAATTGGACACTTCAAGTTCAAAGGCAGTTCGTGCCTTATTGGAGTGGTTGGTACATTTCGTAGTTCTAGCGATTGGATATCACTCAAAACTCACCAAATGACTCCTCCCACCATATTATGATGATGCCCAAGTTTTGGGCTCGATCGGAAATCAATAGGTGCACAAAATTGGACATTTCAAGTTCAAAGGCAGTATGTTCTGAATTTTAGTGGTTCGTGTATTCCGTAGTTCTAGGGATTGGATTTCTCCCAAAACAAACCACATGACTCCTCCCACCATATTATGATGATGCCCAAGTTTTGGGAACGATCGGAAATCAATAGGTGTACGAAATTGGACACTTCAAGTTCTAAGGTAGTTTGTTCCGAATTGGAGTGGTCGGTGTATTCCCCAGTTCTAGCAATTGGATTTCACTCAAAACTCACCACATGACTCCTCCCACCATATTATGATGATGCCCAAGTTTTGGGCTCGATCGGAAATCAATAGGTGTACGAAATTGGACACTTCAAGTTCAGAGGCAGTTCGTGCCTTATTTGAGTGGTTGGTACATTTCGTAGTTCTAGCGATTGGATTTCACTCAAAACTCACCAAATGACTCCTCCCACTATATTATGATGATGCCCAAGTTGTGGGCTCGATCGGAAATCAATAGGTTTGCGAAATTGGACAATTCAAGTTCAAGGGCAGTTCGTGCTTTATTGGAGTGTTTGGTGTGCTTCGTAGTTTTAGCGATTGGATTTCCCTCAAAACACATCAAATTGGACAATTTTTGGGAACGATCGGAAATCATTATGCATACGAAATTGGACAATTCAAGTTCAAAGGCAATTCGTGCCTTATTGGAGTGGTTGGTGTATTCCGTAGTTCTAAGGATTGGATTTCACCACATGACTCCTCCCACCATATTATGATGATGCCCAAGTTTTGGGCTCGATTGGAAATCAATAGGTGTACGAAATTGGAAAATTCAAGTTCGAAGGCAGTTCGTGCTTTATTGGAGTGTTTGGTGTATTTCGTAGTTCTAGCGATTGGATTTCACTGAAAACTCACCACATGACTCCTCCCACCATATTACGATGATGCCCAATTTTTGGGCTTGATCGGAAATCAATAGGTGTACGAAATTGGACACTTCAAGTTCAATGGCAGTTTTTTCCGAATTAGAGTGGTTGGTGTATTCCGTAGTTCTAGCAATTGGATTTCACTCAAAACTCACCAAATGACTCCTCCCACCATATTATGATGATGCCAAAGTTTTGGGCTTGATCGGAAATCAATAGGTGTACGAAATTGGACACTTCAAATTCAAAGGCAGTTTGTTCCGAATTGGAGTGGTTGGTGTATTCCGTAGTTCTAGCGATTTGATTTCACTCAAAACTCATCAAATGACTCCTGCCACCATATTATGATGATGCCCAAGTTTTGGGCTCGATCAGAAATCAATAGGTGTGTACGAAATTGGACAATTCAAGCTCAAAGGCAGTTCGTGCTTTATTGGAGTGTTTGGTGTATTCCGTAGTTCTAGCGATTGGATTTCACTCAAAACTCATCAAATGACTCCTGCCACCTTATTATGATGATGCTCAAGTTTTGGTCTAGGTTGGAAATCAATAGGTGTACAAAATTGGACAATTCAAGTTCAAAGGCAGTTAGTGCCTTATTAGAGTGGTTGGCACATTTCGTAGTTCTAGGGATTGGATTTCACTCAAAACTCACCAAATGACTCCTCCCTCCATATTATGATGATGCCCAAGTTTTAGGCTCGATCGGAAATCAATAGGTGTACTAAATTGGACAATTCAAGTTCAAAGGCAGTTCGTGCTTTATTGGAGTGTTTGGTGTATTCCGAAGTTCTAGCGATTGGATTTCACTCAAAACTCACCAAATGACTCCTCCCACCATATTATGATGATGCCCAAGTTTTGGGCACGATCGGAAATCAATAGGTGTACGAAATTGGACAATTCAATTTCAAAGGCAGTTCGTGCCTTATTGGAGTGGTTGGTACATTTCGTAGTTCTAGCGATTGAATTTCACTCAAAACTCACCAAATGACTCCTCCCACCATATTATGATGATGCCCAACTGGAGTGCTTGGTGTACGAAATTGGACACTTCAAGTTCAAAGGCAGTATGTTCCGAATTGGAGTGCTTGGTGTATTCCGTAGTTCTAGCAACTGGATTTCACTCAAAACTCACCACATGACTCCTCCCACCATACTATGATGATGCCCAACTTCTGAGCGCGATCGGAAATCAATAGGTGTCCGAAATTGGACAATTCAAGGTCAAAGGCAGTTTGTTCCGAATTGGAGTGGTTGGTGTATTCCATAGTTCTAGCGATTGGATTTCACTCAAAACACACCGCATGACTCCTCCCACCATATTATGATGATGCCCAAATTTTGGGCTCGATCGGAAATCAATAGGTGTACGAAATTGGACAATTCAAGCTCAAAGGCAGTTCGTGCTTTATTGGAGTGTTTGGTGTATTCCGTAGTTCTAGCCGTTGGATTTCACTCAAAACCAATCAAATGACTCCTCCCACCATATTATGATGATGCCCAAGCTTTGGGTGCGATCGGAAATCAATAGCTGTACGAAATTGGACAATTCAAGTTCAAAGGCAGTTTGTTCTGAATTGGAGTGGTTGGTGTATTCCTTAGTTCTAGAGATTGGATTTCACTCAAAACTCACCACATGACTCCTCCCACCATACTATGATGTTGCCCAAGTTTTGGGCTCGATCGGAAATCAATAGGTGTACGATATTGGACAGTTCAAGTTCAAAGGCAGTTCGTGCCTTATTGGAGCTGTTGGTGTATTTCGTAGTTCTAGCGATTGGATTTCACTTAAAACTCACCAAGTGACTCCTCCCAACATATTATGATGATGCCCAAGCTTTGGGAGCGATCGGAAATCAATAGGTGTACGAAATTGGACAATTCAAGTTCAAAAGCAGTTCGTGCCTTACTGGAGTGGTTGGTACATTGCGTAGTTTTAGGGATTGGATTTTACTCAAAACTCACCCAATGACTGCTCCCACCATATTATGATGATGCCCAAGTTTTGGGCTCGATCGGAAATCAGTAGGTGTACGAAAATGGACAATTCAAGTTCAAAGGCAGTTCGTGCCTCATTGGAGTGGTTGGTACATTTCGTAGTTCTAGCGATTGGATTTCACTCAAAACTCACCAAATGACTCATCCCACCATATTATGACGATGCCCAAGTTTTGGGCTCGATCGGAAATCAATAGGTGTACGAAATTGGACAATTCAAGTTCAAAGGCAGTTCGTGCCTTATTGGAGTGGTTGGTACATTTCGTAGTTCTAGCGATTGAATTTCACTTAAAACCAACCAAATGACTCCTCCCTCAATATTATGATGAGGCCCAAGTTTTAGGCTCGATTTTAAATCAATGGGAGTACGAAATTGGACACTTCAAGTTCAAAGGCATTTTGTTCCGAATTGGAGTGGTTGGTGTATTCCGTAGTTCTAGTGATTGGATTTTACTCAAAACTCACCACATGACTCCTCCCACCATATTAGGATGATGCCCAAGTTCTGAGCTCGATCGGAAATCAATAGGTGTACGAAATTGGACAATTCAATTTCAAACGCAGTTCGTGCTTTATTGGTGTGTTTGGTGTATTTCGTAGTTCTAGCGATTGGATTTCACCCAAAACTCATCAAATGACTCCTCCCTCCATATTATGATGATGCCCTAATTTTGGGCTCGATCAGAAATCAATAGGTGTATGAAATGGGACAAATCAAGTTCAAAGGCAGTTCTTGCCTTATTGGAGTGGTTGGTACATTTCGCAGTTCTAGTGATTGGATTTCACTCAAAACTCACCAAATGACTCCTCCCAACATATTATGATGATTCTCAAGTTTTGGGCTCGACCGGAAATCAATAGGTGTACGAAATTGGACACTTCAAGTTCATAGGCAGTTTGTTCCGAATTGGAGTGGTTGGTGTATTCCGTAGTTCTAGCGATTGGGTTTCACTCAAAACTCTCCACATGACACCTCCCACCATATTATGATGATGCCCAAGTTTTGGGCTCGATCAGAAGTCAATAGGTGTACGAAATTGGACAATTCAAGTTCAAAGGCAGTTCGTGCCTTATCGGAGAGGTTGGTGTATTTCGAAGTTCTAGCGATTGGATTTCACTCAAAACTCACCAAGTGACTCCTCCCAACATATTATGATGACGCCTCAGCTTTGGGTTCGATCGGAAATCAATAGGTGTACGAAATTGGACAATTCAAGTTCAAAGACAGTTCCAGCCTTATTGGAGTGGTTGGTACGTTTCGTAGTTCTAGCGATTGGATTTCACTCAAAACTCACTAAATGACTCCTCCCACCATATTATGATGATGCCCAAGTTTTGGGCTCAATCAGAAATCAATAGGTGTACGAAATTGGACACTTCAAGTTCAAAGGCAGTATGTTCCGAATTGGAGTGCTTGGTGTATTCCGTAGTTCTAGCAACTGGATTTCACTCAAAACTCACCACATGACTCCTCCCACCATACTATGATGATGCCCAACTTCTGAGCGCGATCGGAAATCAATAGGTGTACGAAATTGGACAATTCCAGGTCAAAGGCAGTTTGTTCCGAATTGGAGTGGTTGGTGTATTCCATAGTTCTAGCGATTGGATTTCACTCAAAACACACCGCATGACTCCTCCCACCATATTATGATGATGCCCAAATTTTGGGCTCGATCGGAAATCAATAGGTGTACGAAATTGGACAATTCAAGCTCAAAGGCAGTTCGTGCTTTATTGGAGTGTTTGGTGTATTCCGTAGTTCTAGCCGTTGGATTTCACTCAAAACTCATCAAATGACTCCTCCCACCATTTTAATTCTCGTGTTTTTTGTGTTTTATACCTTTCATTTCTTGTTATGACATTGCTTGTGCCTAAATTTTTAAACATTGAGGACAATGTTCATTTCTGGGTTTGGGGGTATTGGAGTTTAGCAAGTAAACTTGGTTTTTCTTTAAAAAAAAAAATAAAAATTGTATTTAAATTTTTTTTAAAAAAAAATTAAATTAAATTAAAAAATAAATAAATTTTGCTTGTTTTTTTTTCTTTTTTTATTTATTTTGAGTCTTGTTTTGTTTTGAGTCACTTTCCGAACACTTATGATGAGATTGTGATAAATGTTTGCATGACTTAAATGAAAATTGAATTTATTTATTTTTTTATTTATTTTTTTTCCTTGTAAATTTTTATTTCAAAAAATTAAATAAATAAATTTGGCATCGTTCTAGCATGATATGTTTGAAACCTTCTTTGCACTTGCCATTTGTTTCATAATTTTCCAATTAAAGGATTTGCATGACCCAAAGAATTGTATCAAGCATAAATTAGACTTATATAACCATATAATGTTAGTTTTTGAGCCTTGTGCTTCATTTCATGAGTGTTATACACATACTCTTATTTTCTTGTCATCAAAGTTGTTGTTTGATCTCATTATTCATTGATTTGGTTGAACACTTAAAAGTCATTCATTCTTATGCAATTTGATTTCATGACATTTAAGAAATGATATTAAGGCCTTCTTTGGACCGTTTGTGCCTTTCAAGCTAACCTTATGCATGCTTAAGCATGATTTTCCGTTGTTAACCATTTTGAGCCTACATGTAAACCTTTTCTTTCATTTTACCAATTGCAATTCCTAGCTTTAGCCCGAAAAACAAGAATTTACCTTTCTAAGGAACTCATGAGCTTTAATTCGGATGTGTTTTTCATGCTAAGTTTGGGAAGGGATATTACTTAAAGAAAAAAAAAAAAAAAAGAACTTCACTCAATTGGTGAAAGAAAAGAAAAAAAAAAATTGTGATTAAATGGTGGTTGATTGAATTTCATTTTTGGGCTTTCAAAAATAATTGTTTGGAAAGGAGTGTAAACCATTGTAAATGAAGGTATAAGGAGTTTTGATCATGTAAAAGAAAAATTCTCGTTGTGATGATTCGAAGTCTTGTAAACAATTGTTATATGCTCTTATATTTTGAGTTCCTTGGACTTTGTTTTATCCATACCTTTCATTTCTCACTCACCTTACACCCTTGGCCCCATTACAACCTATAATAAAGACCTAAATTGATCTTAAATGTCATATGGTTGAATTGCATGCATTTTCTTACTTTTAAGTGTTTGGCATCCTTCTTGAGATCATATTAATGCAAGTTCTTCATCTTCCTATTTTTGAGTTAAGTTCCTTATGATTTAACTCTAATCTCATGTTTATAACTGAGTGTTGCATTGTAGCCCTCTTCTGAGTGATTCATTTGTGAGAGGACAACTTTGGTGAGATTTGAAGTTGCATTTGTGCTTGGTCTAATTTTTGAAATTGTGTGAAAACTAAGATTGGGGAATTTGTTGCATTTGGCTATCACACTACTACACTTTGAGCATGTTGTGTTTTGAACTTTGCCGCCTTGTAAATAATGTCTAAAATTGAGTTTTTATTGTTAAAACTTTTGAGTCATGTGCATGAGTCATTTCTCTTCAGAAAATGTTCGGAATGATTGTTTTGAGTTTCTATTTATTTATTTTTATTTTTGTTTTGTTTTTGTAATTATTTTTGTTTTGGTTTTTGTGTTTCTTTTATTTTGCTTAAAGACTAACAAATCTAATAAGTTTTCTAACCACTTTGTTTTGTAGAGTTAGTAAAACGTTTGTGGGTATCGTTTCTGTTAAACCCTTAGGAGACACAACTCCTCCTACTAGGGATGCCTAGAGGTTTAAAGGCTTGTTGCATACGCTCAATGCAATCGAGTTACCTGCGGAAGTGGTTTAGTTAACTTCTTGTTTTGTTTTTAACTTTGTTTTGTGTTGTTTTGCTCGAGGACTAGCAAAATCTAGGTTTGGGGGTATTTGATCGGTTTATAATTGTATATCATTTTGTACCCTTCTAGCTTATGATTTGGTTATGTTATTGAGTTAAACTTGTGCTTTTAATTCATTTTCTGTTTTGATAAGTCCATAATTTCATACACTTGCATGCCTTCTTTACTTAGTGATTTTGCTTAGTTTCTCTTTATTTTGAGTCACTTACCTATGTTTGTGTGTTTTGTAGGTTAAGATAGCAAGAGATAACATTTGATGCAATCCATACATGTTAAGGGCTGATTGGCATATGAGGAATATGAGCTTAAAGACAAACACATTTTGGCTACAACCCCTTTCCAGCCCAATTTCGTAGGTCAACTTCTTGGCCTTGGATCAACATGCTATGGGGCTCGAATGAGGTGAAGATCTTCATGAAACTTGTTCCAATGGGTGTCTACTACAACATATCCAAATTTCAGCCCAATTGGACATTTGTGGAGTGCTCAGCCCGTCCAACAACCAACCTTGCTCAGCAAGATTTGTAGCTGCCAGCATTTTGCCATGTGACTCCTTTTAGCCATGTGCCTCACCCCAGCTGCAACTGACTTTGTACCCAACATAATGAGTGAAGTTGGGAGGCTTTCCAGCTATGAATTTCTGAAGGAGCAAGTTGGTACATGTTGGAGCTATTATAGAGAAAGCATGTGCATGTGAAGCAAAGAGAAAAGAGAGAGAGAAGAAGAGGAATGATGAGAGGCATTTTTGCTTCAGCCTTTGAACATGGGAAATGAATTGGCAGATCACTTTGGAGCTGGAGATCAGCTTTTGAGCTATTAAAGAGAAGCATGTGCATGCATGTAAAGCAAAAATAAAGAAAAGAAATGAAATGAAGTCAATTCCAGTCTCTGTTCGGCAGCCAACTTTCAAGGTCCAAAACGCACACTTCTACTGCTCCGATGAGAATACTTTCTTCATAGAAGTTGTTCCAATGGGTGTCTAGTATAACATATCCAAATTTCAGCCCCATTGGATACGTGTTGAGACCTATGGCCTTCCTACACCAAAACAGGTTCAGAAAACTCGTTTTTCCAGCAACCAAAAGGCAACCACATGGGTTGGCAGCAAAAGGCACCACATGGGTTGGCAGCAAATCTGATCACCTTTGAACCCATGTGAAGAAAGCTTGTGCAGCAGCAAAAGATGAAGGATGGTGTGGGAATTCATCATGTTGTTCCTCCCTCTTAGCCCTATAAATAGAGAAGCCTTCAAGCTTCAAATCACACCCCAAGGGGGGGAGCTCTCAAACACTTCTCTAGAGCTCCCTTCCCTTCTCTCCCTCAATTTCTCTTAGTTTCCTTTCAAGTTGTCAATTGTTGTAATAAAATGAGTTTACTGAATTTTTCTTCAAGTTTTCAAGTTCTTCTTTTAATTTTATTTGTAATGTACATTCTTTCTTTAGTATTCAAGTTTAATTAGTTTCCAAGTTTCAGTTATGGTTTTTGTTCTTATTCATTATGCTTATAAGTTAATATGCTAGTTTGAATGATTGATCACCATTTAGGCTTGCATGTTAGCTATCTTGGTTTGAATTAAGAGTAGACACCATGCTTTAATTCGAATTGAACTATGAATAGGAAGAGTATGTATGGACATTCGACAACAGGGATTAGATACATACTTGGTTGTTTAAAATGTTCTTCTATGCTTAATGGGTTCCTAATGCTTAATTTTAGGTTAGACAACAAATGATCAAATTAGGGAATTAGGAACACAAGGTTAGAACCAGACACCATGGCCTAATCATACTTTAGCTAGAATCAATCCATTAATCTAAATTGAACTTGGGAACTTATTTGCTTGAGTTATTTCTCTTTTTTCTTGTTTTATTTTATTTTTTTTCCATTTCTGTTTTGTGTAGGGAAAATGAATTGGATCATTCAATCACCAATCCTCGTGGGATCGACCTCGCACTTACATATGCTATACTACCAAACGGCTCGTGCACTTGCGAGTATCACAAGTTGAGGATGCAACTGAATCCATTTTGGTGCAGTGAATCCGACACAACAAGTTTTTGGCGCCGTTGCCGGGGATTGGCAACATAGTTTGGTTCTATTTCTTTTCCCTACTTGTTTTATTTTTATTTTTCAGTTTCATCTTTTTCTAGACAGTTTCCTGAGTGAATGGCGTTAATGGACAAGTTGTGTTTGTAGTCCAACGGAATAGGACAATTGCCTAACAAGCAAGAGAACTGGGTTTAAGTCCCAGCTTACACAACCCATTGGTGTTTGTTACTTTGAAGCATGGAATTAGATGTTTTAGTTTAGTTTTTCCTTTTCATTTTAGTTTTTATTTCCTAATCCTTTTAATTCAATTTCAAGTTTGTGTGTTTGCTTTAGTAATTTATGACAGCTTAATAAAAATGGAGAGAGATGGCAACCTCAATCATAAGAATGGGAAGTGTGGAGCAGTGGGAGAAGTCGACCTCCAAGTGCATTCATGCTCGACCTAATCGCTTCAAGGGGGAGCATTTCAATCCTTTCTCTTCTTTGAATTCTGTTTATTTCTGTCATTGTTTTTACCTTTTGGTCCGCGTTGAGTTCTTTGTTTTTCTGTGCTGAATCCAACCATATAAAGAACCTGAATTTTGGACTTACGGTTTGAAAGTTATAGGCTAAAAACTGAACAGAGGTCGAAGCTGAAAAACATAGAAACGAATCTGTCCAAATGGTGATAAATAGGTGATAGAAAGTGCTGTTTGTGTTTTTCTTTGGTTTCTTGGTTTGTTTCTTTTAGTACAACAATTTATTTCGTTTGTTTGAGTTTGTTTAGAGTACTTAGTTCATTTTCGTTTATGGTTTTTTGTTTCATGTTATCTTAATTTGTTTTTGTTTCTTTTTTTTACGAGAATATCTTTACAAAAATTTTAAAAAAAATTATTTTTCATATGAGCTAACTTATGGTAACTCCAGTGAGCACCTTCGTCAATACAGTGTCTAGGAGTTCTATAGGCGACACCTTCGGTGTCTAAGAAGTTTGGGTTTTAAGCGGGACCATTGTGACCCCTCCAACCTTCCCGGATCCCCTGGCTGTGTTTTCTGAGGCCCTTAACTGGTCATCCGTGAGTTGCTTGTATATTCGTGTGTTTTTAAATTATGCTTTTTTTATTTTTATTTTATTTTTTTCTTTGTTTTCTTTTCTGTTTAGTCTTTGTTTTTGTTTTGCTTTTTTTTTTTTTTTTTTTTTTTTTTTTTTTTTTATATTATATTTTTTTTTTTAAGTTAGTTTATTTCTGAGTGTTAAAAACACATTTTTATTTCATTTCTAACGTTGCATTACAAAAAAAAAAAAAAAAAAAAAAAAAAAAAAAAAAAAAAAAAAATACATAAGTTTAAAAGAAATAAATAAAAAACAACATCATCTTCTTCATCATCTTCTTCATCTTCTTCATCTTCATCATCATCATGGCTTGCCTCTATTGTCTCGCACTTGTAGAATCTGCAGCAGCTCTACATGATCATCATTTTTTCTCTGCAGTGCTTCCACATGCTGAGTGGCACAGTAGAGCCGCTTCTGCAAGTCCGCCACCATAGCCTTCAAGGAAGCCACTTCCTCGCTCAGAGTGGCACACTCCCGTGTCCTCGCCAGTAGTCGCATGCCCAGATTGGTAGACGAGACCGCCTGGAGCACAGTGAGATCGTGGGACTCATCCACCGCCATCTTGTCAGACCTACGTGCCACGTGCAGATGATCTGCCGGAGTGAGTTTACTGCCAATCAATGTTCCCATCAGCACTGATCTGTTCGGCATTGCCTCAGAAAGGTTCGGTATTGTCTCAGCAAAGTTTGAGGCCGTGCCGTGATGATATGTAGAGTTTGGGAAGACAGTGTTTGGACGAGCCCTTTTCTTGGCATTCGGAGGTGCAAGGGATAGTTCAAGGTTGAGATCATCAAGGTGAGTGCATGAGGATGCCATTTTTTTTGTTTCTGGATTTTTTTGATGTTTTTCCTTGAGTTTGCAGGAAGAAATGCTGGGTATCATCCGCTTGCAAAGGCGTGGTTTAAATAGGCATATGCTGATGAGAGAGCGCCAACACCATTTCGGATTTCCCGGGCATGCTCGACCTAATCGCTTCAAGGGGGAGCACCTTTACTTTCACTTTACTTTTCTTTTTTCCGTGTTTTCTGGTGTTTTATTGTTTTGCCCGTTACTTTCATTTTCTAGTGCTTTGTGTTTTTACCTTTTCCTTTCGGCTATCTCTATCTTATTTTAATTTGGGAAGTGTGCTTTCTTTTCCCGTTTGTCGTCTTTGTTTTATTTTAGTTGGGAAACGTGTTTTCTTTTTATTTTTCTTTTTTCTTTCTGCAACCTTACTCTTTTATTTCCAAAACAAAATAACAAAAAGAAAAACAACAAAATAACTTAAAAACAACAATTAGCAGTAGAAATCATTTCTTCTCGGTGCTTGGTGTCTCGACCATTGGAGCTTTGAGTTTGGCCCTCTGGCTGTCCTCTTCCGGGGCTTCACGCACAGCCTCTTGGGGCTCACCACTTGAGCTCTCAAAGATCGCAATCTTAGCTTGAGCATAACTTCTCTCGCGATCTGCTTGCTTGCGTTTACCCGGTCGGTCTAGGTCCTCCAGCTGCTTTCGCATGTCGCGAGAATACAACTCTACCATCTTTGATAGGTTTTTATTCTCGTCCCGCAATACTTCTAGCTGGTGTCGATTCACCTCCACTATCCTTGCCCTCTCCCTTTTCAAGCTTTTTATAGCAGTCTGACACTCTTCAACCATACTTCGCTCCGCCGCCAACTGACCTTTTAGCACCTCTACCTCATGGGACTTCGCAAGTAGGCGATGACCCAAACTTGCGACACATGCTGCACTCTGCACGCTCAGTGCCATGGCATCACTCGCAACCCGATTATCATCCCTTGTGCCAAACACACGTATATCTTTAGGAGTCACTAGATTTCTGCCCACTCCAATGGCAACATCGTTGTCCAGGAGTATTGAGTCAGTTACTGTCACAGGCCCCCTTCCGGAGGCAAAGTAGGGCACCCATACTGGTGCCGCTGCTTGGCCCCGTGTCTGAGTCGGTGGAGCTAGGTTGAGATCCAACGAAAATGGGTAGTTAGAGGCCATTTGATTTCTCACTCGCTTTTCTTCTTTCTTTCTTTTCTCTTTTGTGTGTTTCTGAGTTTGTGTTTTTTTTACCCTTTCTTTTTACTTTTTATAGACTTAGTTTTGCTAAACCCTAGCCACTGCGGTTCTAAGTTCTGTGCAGCCCTTACGGCTTATCTCTATATGTCGCCGCACCCGTTCCTCAACCCCCCCCCCCCCCCCTTAATTGCATTTTAACCTTTCACCACCTTCAAAGTGAAAATTTTGTCGCAACCTGCTTTGTCTGAACGGACACGTTTAGCAAAGTCGTATTCGCGCCTTTCCATGAGCCAATAAGTCTGGCTTGGGGGATGTGAAAGCGGCCTCTGCGCGCCGACACGTCCCTCACCCTTTTGCCTGTCACTTCCTAGGAACCGAGGCAACATGGACCACATTCTTTCTTTTCATAAATCCCACCTTCGCACTCCCAATTCACGTTTCATTAAATTAAAAAATAAAAAAATAAAAAATTTAAACGTGTGGGCTTCGGATTTCATTATGGGTCGGGTTTTCACTTTTGGTTAGGTTTCAAAGTGGGTTAACTTTCTTTTGGGTTGAGCTTTCAATCGTTTGGGCTTTGGTTTGCGTAAGACTGTTTGTTTAGGGCTTTCTATTTCGAGTGTTTTACTGTTTCGTTTCTTTTTATTTGTTTGTTTGTTTTTTTTTTGTTTTTTTTATTTTGTAATTATTTTCTTTTATTTTATTTTTGTATTTTAATTCTCGTGTTTTTTGTGTTTTATACCTTTCATTTCTTGTTATGACATTGCTTGTGCCTAAATTTTTAAACATTGAGGACAATGTTCATTTCTGGGTTTGGGGGTATTGGAGTTTAGCAAGTAAACTTGGTTTTTCTTTAAAAAAAAAAATAAAAATTGTATTTAAATTTTTTTTTAAAAAAAATTAAATTAAATTAAAAAATAAATAAATTTTGCTTGTTTTTTTTTCTTTTTTTATTTATTTTGAGTCTTGTTTTGTTTTGAGTCACTTTCCGAACACTTATGATGAGATTGTGATAAATGTTTGCATGACTTAAATGAAAATTGAATTTATTTATTTTTTTATTTATTTTTTTTCCTTGTAAATTTTTATTTCAAAAAATTAAATAAATAAATTTGGCATCGTTCTAGCATGATATGTTTGAAACCTTCTTTGCACTTGCCATTTGTTTCATAATTTTCCAATTAAAGGATTTGCATGACCCAAAGAATTGTATCAAGCATAAATTAGACTTATATAACCATATAATGTTAGTTTTTGAGCCTTGTGCTTCATTTCATGAGTGTTATACACATACTCTTATTTTCTTGTCATCAAAGTTGTTGTTTGATCTCATTATTCATTGATTTGGTTGAACACTTAAAAGTCATTCATTCTTATGCAATTTGATTTCATGACATTTAAGAAATGATATTAAGGCCTTCTTTGGACCGTTTGTGCCTTTCAAGCTAACCTTATGCATGCTTAAGCATGATTTTCCGTTGTTAACCATTTTGAGCCTACATGTAAACCTTTTCTTTCATTTTACCAATTGCAATTCCTAGCTTTAGCCCGAAAAACAAGAATTTACCTTTCTAAGGAACTCATGAGCTTTAATTCGGATGTGTTTTTCATGCTAAGTTTGGGAAGGGATATTACTTAAAGAAAAAAAAAAAAAAAAGAACTTCACTCAATTGGTGAAAGAAAAGAAAAAAAAAAATTGTGATTAAATGGTGGTTGATTGAATTTCATTTTTGGGCTTTCAAAAATAATTGTTTGGAAAGGAGTGTAAACCATTGTAAATGAAGGTATAAGGAGTTTTGATCATGTAAAAGAAAAATTCTCGTTGTGATGATTCGAAGTCTTGTAAACAATTGTTATATGCTCTTATATTTTGAGTTCCTTGGACTTTGTTTTATCCATACCTTTCATTTCTCACTCACCTTACACCCTTGGCCCCATTACAACCTATAATAAAGACCTAAATTGATCTTAAATGTCATATGGTTGAATTGCATGCATTTTCTTACTTTTAAGTGTTTGGCATCCTTCTTGAGATCATATTAATGCAAGTTCTTCATCTTCCTATTTTTGAGTTAAGTTCCTTATGATTTAACTCTAATCTCATGTTTATAACTGAGTGTTGCATTGTAGCCCTCTTCTGAGTGATTCATTTGTGAGAGGACAACTTTGGTGAGATTTGAAGTTGCATTTGTGCTTGGTCTAATTTTTGAAATTGTGTGAAAACTAAGATTGGGGAATTTGTTGCATTTGGCTATCACACTACTACACTTTGAGCATGTTGTGTTTTGAACTTTGCCGCCTTGTAAATAATGTCTAAAATTGAGTTTTTATTGTTAAAACTTTTGAGTCATGTGCATGAGTCATTTCTCTTCAGAAAATGTTCGGAATGATTGTTTTGAGTTTCTATTTATTTATTTTTATTTTTGTTTTGTTTTTGTAATTATTTTTGTTTTGGTTTTTGTGTTTCTTTTATTTTGCTTAAAGACTAACAAATCTAATAAGTTTTCTAACCACTTTGTTTTGTAGAGTTAGTAAAACGTTTGTGGGTATCGTTTCTGTTAAACCCTTAGGAGACACAACTCCTCCTACTAGGGATGCCTAGAGGTTTAAAGGCTTGTTGCATACGCTCAATGCAATCGAGTTACCTGCGGAAGTGGTTTAGTTAACTTCTTGTTTTGTTTTTAACTTTGTTTTGTGTTGTTTTGCTCGAGGACTAGCAAAATCTAGGTTTGGGGGTATTTGATCGGTTTATAATTGTATATCATTTTGTACCCTTCTAGCTTATGATTTGGTTATGTTATTGAGTTAAACTTGTGCTTTTAATTCATTTTCTGTTTTGATAAGTCCATAATTTCATACACTTGCATGCCTTCTTTACTTAGTGATTTTGCTTAGTTTCTCTTTATTTTGAGTCACTTACCTATGTTTGTGTGTTTTGTAGGTTAAGATAGCAAGAGATAACATTTGATGCAATCCATACATGTTAAGGGCTGATTGGCATATGAGGAATATGAGCTTAAAGACAAACACATTTTGGCTACAACCCCTTTCCAGCCCAATTTCGTAGGTCAACTTCTTGGCCTTGGATCAACATGCTATGGGGCTCGAATGAGGTGAAGATCTTCATGAAACTTGTTCCAATGGGTGTCTACTACAACATATCCAAATTTCAGCCCAATTGGACATTTGTGGAGTGCTCAGCCCGTCCAACAACCAACCTTGCTCAGCAAGATTTGTAGCTGCCAGCATTTTGCCATGTGACTCCTTTTAGCCATGTGCCTCACCCCAGCTGCAACTGACTTTGTACCCAACATAATGAGTGAAGTTGGGAGGCTTTCCAGCTATGAATTTCTGAAGGAGCAAGTTGGTACATGTTGGAGCTATTATAGAGAAAGCATGTGCATGTGAAGCAAAGAGAAAAGAGAGAGAGAAGAAGAGGAATGATGAGAGGCATTTTTGCTTCAGCCTTTGAACATGGGAAATGAATTGGCAGATCACTTTGGAGCTGGAGATCAGCTTTTGAGCTATTAAAGAGAAGCATGTGCATGCATGTAAAGCAAAAATAAAGAAAAGAAATGAAATGAAGTCAATTCCAGTCTCTGTTCGGCAGCCAACTTTCAAGGTCCAAAACGCACACTTCTATTGCTCCGATGAGAATACTTTCTTCATAGAAGTTGTTCCAATGGGTGTCTAGTATAACATATCCAAATTTCAGCCCCATTGGATACGTGTTGAGACCTATGGCCTTCCTACACCAAAACAGGTTCAGAAAACTCGTTTTTCCAGCAACCAAAAGGCAACCACATGGGTTGGCAGCAAAAGGCACCACATGGGTTGGCAGCAAATCTGATCACCTTTGAACCCATGTGAAGAAAGCTTGTGCAGCAGCAAAAGATGAAGGATGGTGTGGGAATTCATCATGTTGTTCCTCCCTCTTAGCCCTATAAATAGAGAAGCCTTCAAGCTTCAAATCACACCCCAAGGGGGGGAGCTCTCAAACACTTCTCTAGAGCTCCCTTCCCTTCTCTCCCTCAATTTCTCTTAGTTTCCTTTCAAGTTGTCAATTGTTGTAATAAAATGAGTTTACTGAATTTTTCTTCAAGTTTTCAAGTTCTTCTTTTAATTTTATTTGTAATGTACATTCTTTCTTTAGTATTCAAGTTTAATTAGTTTCCAAGTTTCAGTTATGGTTTTTGTTCTTATTCATTATGCTTATAAGTTAATATGCTAGTTTGAATGATTGATCACCATTTAGGCTTGCATGTTAGCTATCTTGGTTTGAATTAAGAGTAGACACCATGCTTTAATTCGAATTGAACTATGAATAGGAAGAGTATGTATGGACATTCGACAACAGGGATTAGATACATACTTGGTTGTTTAAAATGTTCTTCTATGCTTAATGGGTTCCTAATGCTTAATTTTAGGTTAGACAACAAATGATCAAATTAGGGAATTAGGAACACAAGGTTAGAACCAGACACCATGGCCTAATCATACTTTAGCTAGAATCAATCCATTAATCTAAATTGAACTTGGGAACTTATTTGCTTGAGTTATTTCTCTTTTTTCTTGTTTTATTTTATTTTTTTTCCATTTCTGTTTTGTGTAGGGAAAATGAATTGGATCATTCAATCACCAATCCTCGTGGGATCGACCTCGCACTTACATATGCTATACTACCAAACGGCTCGTGCACTTGCGAGTATCACAAGTTGAGGATGCAACTGAATCCATTTTGGTGCAGTGAATCCGACACAACATTGGACAATTCAAGTTCAAAGGCAGTTCGTGCCTTATTGGAGTGGTTGGTACATTTCGTTGTTCTAGCGATTGAATTTCACTCAAAACTCACTTAATGACTCCTCCCACCATATTATGATGAGGCCCAAGTTTTGGGCTCGAATTTAAATCAATAGGTGTACGAAATTGGACACTTGAAGTTCAAAGGCATTTTGTTCCGATTAGAGTGGTTGGTGTATTCCGTAGTTCTATTGATTAGATTTTACTCAAAACTCACCACATGACTCCTCCCACCATATTATGATGATGCCCAAGTTCTGAGCTCGGTCGGAAATCAATAGGTGGACGAAATTGGACATTTCAATTTGAAAGGCAGTTCGTGCTTTATTGGAGTGTTTGGTGTATTTCGTAGTTCTAGCGATTGGAATTCACTCAAAACTCATCAAATGACTCCTACCACCATATTGTGATGATGCCCTAATTTTGGGCTCTATCAGAAATCAACAGGTGTACGAAATGGGACAATTCAAGTTCAAAGGCAGTTCGTGCCTTATTGGAGTGGTTGGTACATTTATTAGTTCTAGCGATTGGATTTCACTCAAAACCCACCATATTATGATGATTCCCAAGTTTTGGGCTCGATCGGAAATCAATAGGTGTACGAAATTGAACACTTCAAGTTCGAAGGTAGTTTGTTCCGAATTGGAGTGGTTGGTGTATTCTGTAGTTCTAGCGATTGGATTTCGTTCAAAACTCATCAAATGACTCCTACCACCATATTGTGATGATGCCCTAACTTTGGGCTCGATCAGAAATCAATAGGTGTACGAAATGGGACAATTCAAGTTCAAAGGCAGTTCGTGCCTTATTGGAGTGGTTGGTACATTTATTAGTTCTAGCGATTGGATTTCGCTCAAAACCCACCATATTATGATGATTCCCAAGTTTTGGGCTCGATCGGAAATCAATAGGTGTACGAAATTGAACACTTCAAGTTCAAAGGCAGTTTGTTCAGAGTTGGAGTGGTTGGTGTATTCCGTAGTTCTAGCGATTGGATTTCACTCAAAACCCACCAAATGGCTCCTCCCACCATATTATGGTGATGCCTAAGTTTTGGGCTCGATCAGAAATCAATAGGTGTACGAAATTGGACAATTCAAGTTGAAAGGAAGTTCGTGCCTTATTGGAGAGGTTAGTGTATTTCGTAGTTCTAGCGATTGGATTTCACTCAAAACTCGCCACATGGCTCCTCCCACCATACTATGACGATGCCCAAGTTTTTGGCTCGATCGGAAATCAATAGGTGTACGAAATTGGACATTTCAAGTTCAAAGGCAGTTCGTGCCTTATGGGAGTGGTTGGTACATTTCATAGTTCTAACGATTGGATTTCACTCAAAACTCACCAAATAACTCCTCCCAACATATTATGATGATTCCCAAGTTTTGGGCTCGATCGGAAATCAATAGGTGTACAAAATTGGACAATTCAAGTTCAAAGGCAGTTCGTGCCTTATTGGAGTGGTTGGTACATGTCGTAGTTCTAGCGACTGGATTTCACTCAAAACTCACCAAATGACTCCTCCCAACATCTTACGATGATTCCCAAGTTTTGGGCTTGATCGGAAATCAATAGGTGTACGAAATTGGACAAATTCATGTTCAAAGGCAGTTCGTGCTTTATTGGAGTGTTTGGTGTATTCCGTAGTTCTAGCGATTGGATTTCACTCAAAACTAATTAAATGACTCCTCCCACTGCATTATAATGATGCCCAAGTTTTGGGCTCGATCGGAAATCAATTGGTGTACGAAATTGGACACTTCAAGTTCAAAGGCAGTTTGTTCCGAATTGGATTGGTTGGTGTATTCCGAAGTTCTAGCGATTGGCTTTCTCTCAAAACTCCCCACATGACTCCTCCCACCATATTATGATGATGCCCAAGTTTTGGGCTCGATCGGAAATCAATAGGTGTACGAAATTGGACAATTCAAGTTCAAAGGAAGTTCGTGCTTTATTGGAGTGTTTGGTGTATTCCGTAGTTATAGCAATTGGATTTCACTCAAAACTCATCAAATGACTCCTCCCACCATATTATGATGATGCCTATGTTTTGGGCTCGATCGGAAATCAATAGGTGTACGAAATTGGACACTTCAAGTTCAAAGGCAGTTTTTTCCGAATTGGATTGGTTGGTGTATTCCATAGTTCTAGCGATTGGATTCCACTCAAAACTCTTCAAATGACCCCTCCCACCATATTATGGTGATACCCAAGTTTTGGGCTCGATCGGAAATCAATTGGTGTACGAAAGTGGACACTTCAAGTTCAAAGGCAGTTTGTTCCGAATTGGAGTGGTTGGTGTATTTCGTAGTTCTAGCGATTGGATTTCCCCCAAAACTCTCCACATGACTCCTCCCACCATATTCTGATGATGCCCAAGTTTTGGGCTCAATCGGAAATCAATAGTTCTACGAAATTGGACACTTCAAGTTCAAAGGCAGTTTGTTCCGAATTGGAGTGGTTGGTGTATTTCGTAGTTCTAGCGATTGGATTTCTCCCAAAACTCTCGACATGACTCCTCCCACCATATTCTGATGATGCCCAAGTTTTGGGCTCAATCGGAAATCAGTAGTTCTACGAAATTGGACACTTCAAGTTCAAAGGCAGTTTGTTCTGAATTGGAGAGGTTGGTGTATTCCGTAGTTTTAGCGATTGAATTTCACTCAAAACTCATCAAATGACTCCTTCCCCATATTATGATGATGCCCAAGTTTTGGGCTCGATCGGAAATCTATAGGTGTTCGAAATTGGACAATTCAAGTTCAAAGGCAGTTCGTGCCTTATTGGAGTGGTTGGTGTATTTCGTAGTTCTAGCGATTGGATTTCACTCAAAACTCACCAAATGACTCCTCCCAACATATTACGATGATGCCCAAGTTTTGGGCTCGATCGGAAATCAATAGGTGTACGATATTGGACACTTTAAGCTCAAAGTCAGTTTGTTCCAAATTGGAGTGGTTGGTGTATTCCGTAGTTCTAGCGATTGGATTTCACTCAAAACTCACCACACGACTCCTCCCAACATATTATGATGATACCGAAGTTTTGGGATCGATCGGAAATCGATAGGTGTACGAAATTGGACAATTCAAGTTCAATGGCAGTTTGTTTCGAATTGGAGTGGTTGGTGTATTCCGTAGTTCTAGTGTTTGGATTTCACCCAAAGCTCTCCACATGACTCCTCCCACCATATTATGATGATGCCCAAGTTTTGGGCTCGATCGGAAATCAATAGGTGTACGAAATTGGACACTTCAAGTTCAAAGGAAGTTTGTTCCGAATTGGAGTGGTTGGTGTATTCCGTAGTTCTAGTGATTGGATTTCACCCAAAGCTCTCCACATGACTCCTCCCAGCATATTATGATGATGCCCAAGTTTTGGGCTCGATCGAAAATCAATAGGTTCACGAAATTGGACACTTCAAGTTCAAAAGCAGTTGGTTCCGAATTGGAGTGGTTGGTGTATTCCGTAGTTCGAGCGATTAGATTTCTCCCAAAAATATCCACATGACTCCTCCCACCATATTATGATGAGGCCCAAGTTTTGGGCTCGATCAGAAATCAATCGGTGTACGAAATTGGACACTTCAAGTTCAAAGGCAGTTCGTGCCTTGTTGAAGTGGTTGGTACATTTCTTAGTTCTAGCGATTGAATTTCACTCAAAAGTCTCCAAATGACTCCTCCCATCATATTATGACGATTCCCAAGTTTTGGGCTCGATTGGAAATCAATTGGTGTACAGAATTGGACACTTCAAGTTCAAAAGGCAGTTCGTTCCGTATTGGAGTGGTTGGTGTATTCCGTAGTTCTGGTGTTTGGATTTCACCCAAAGCTCTCCACATGACTCCTCCCACCATATTATGATGATGCCCAAGTTTTGGGCTCGATCGGAAATCAATAGGTGTACGAAATTGGACACTTCAAGTTCAAAAGCAGTTTGTTCCGAATTGGAGTGGCTGGTGTATTCCGTAGTTCGAGCGATTGGATTTCTCCCAAAAATCTCCACATGAGTCCTCCCACCATATTATGATGATTCCCAAGTTTTGGGCTCGATCCGAAATCAATAGGTGTACGAAATTGAACACTTCAAGTTCAAAGGGAGCTTGTTACGAATTGGAGTGGTTGGTGTATTCCGTGGTTCTAGCTATTGGATTTCACTCAAAACTCACCAAATGACTCCTCCCAACATATTATCATGATTCCCAAGTTTTGGGCTCGATCGGAAATCAATAGGTGTACGAAATTGGACAATTCAAGTTCAAAGGCAGTTCGTGCCTTATTGAAGTGGTTGGTACATTTCGTAGTTCTAGCGATTGGATTTCACTTAAAACTCACCAAACGACTCCTCCCACCATATTATGATGATGCCCAAGTTTTGGGCTCGAGCGGAAATCAATAGGTGTACGAAATTGGACACTTCAAGTTCAAAGGCAGTTTGTTACAAATTGGAGTAGTTGGTGTATTCCGTTGTTCTAGCAATTGGATTTCACCCGAAGCTCTCCACATGACTCCTCCCACCATATTATGATGATGCCCAAGTTTTGGGCTCGATCGGAAATCAATACGTGTCCGAACTTGGACACTTCCAGTTCAATGGCAGTTTCTTCCGAATTGGAGTGGTTGGTGTATTCCATAGTTCTAGCGATTGGATTTCACTCAAAACTCCCCACATGACTCCCCCCACCATATTATGACGATGCCGAAGTTTTGGGCTTGATCGGAAATCAATAGGTGTACGAAATTGGACACTTCAAGGTCAAAGGCAGTTTGTTCCGAATTGGAGTGGTTGGTGTATTCCGTAGTTCTAGTGATTGGATTTCACCCAAAGCTTTCCACATGACTCCTCCCAGCATATTATGATGATGACCAAGTTTTGGGCTCGATCGAAAATCAATAGGTTCACGAAATTGGACACTTCAAGTTCAAAAGGCAGTTCGTTCCGTATTGGAGTGGTTGGTGTATTCCGTAGTTCTGGTGTTTGGATTTCACCCAAAGCTCTCCACATGACTCCTCCCACCATATTATGATGATGCCCAAGTTTTGGGCTCGATCGGAAATCAATAGGTGTACGAAATTGGACACTTCAAGTTCAAAAGCAGTTTGTTCCGAATTGGAGTGGCTGGTGTATTCCGTAGTTCGAGCGATTGGATTTCTCCCAAAAATCTCCACATGAGTCCTCCCACCATATTATGATGATTCCCAAGTTTTGGGCTCGATCGGAAATCAATAGGTGTACGAAATTGAACACTTCAAGTTCAAAGGGAGTTTGTTACGAATTGGAGTGGTTGGTGTATTCCGTGGTTCTAGCTATTGGATTTCACTCAAAACTCACCAAATGACTCCTCCCAACATATTATCATGATTCCCAAGTTTTGGGCTCGATCGGAAATCAATAGGTGTACGAAATTGGACAATTCAAGTTCAAAGGCAGTTCGTGCCTTATTGAAGTGGTTGGTACATTTCGTAGTTCTAGCGATTGGATTTCACTTAAAACTCACCAAACGACTCCTCCCACCATATTATGATGATGCCCAAGTTTTGGGCTCGAGCGGAAATCAATAGGTGTACGAAATTGGACACTTCAAGTTCAAAGGCAGTTTGTTCCGAATTGGAGTGGTAGGTGTATTCTGTAGTTCTAGAGATTGGATTTCACCCAAAACTCTCCACACGACTCCTCCCCCCATATTATGATGATGCCCAAGTTTTGGGCTCGATCGGAAATCAATAGGTGTACGAAATTGGACACTTCAAGTTCAAAGGCAGTTTGTTACAAATTGGAGTAGTTGGTGTATTCCGTTGTTCTAGCAATTGGATTTCCCCCGAAGCTCTCCACATGACTCCTCCCACCATATTATGATGATGCCCAAGTTTTGGGCTCGATCGGAAATCAATACGTGTCCGAACTTGGACACTTCCAGTTCAATGGCAGTTTCTTCCGAATTGGAGTGGTTGGTGTATTCCATAGTTCTAGCGATTGGATTTCACTCAAAACTCCCCACATGACTCCCCCCACCATATTATGACGATGCCGAAGTTTTGGGCTTGATCGGAAATCAATAGGTGTACGAAATTGGACACTTCAAGTTCAAAGGCAGTTTGTTCCGAATTGGAGTGGTTGGTGTATTCCGTGGTTCTAGCTATTGGATTTCACTCAAAACTCACCAAATGACTCCTCCCAACATATTATGATGATTCCCAAGTTTTGGGCTCGATCGGAAATCAATAGGTGTACGAAATTGGACAATTCCATTCCAAAGGCAGTTCGTGCCTTATTGTAGTGGTTGGTACATTTCGTAGTTCTAGCGATTGGATTTCACTCAAAACTCACCAAACCACTCCTCCCCCCATATGATGATGATGCCCTAGTTTTGGGCTCGATCGGAAATCAATAGGTGTACGAAATTGGACACTTCAAGGTCAAAGGCAGTTTGTTCCGAATTGGAGTGGTTGGCGTATTCCGTAGTTCTAGCGATTGGATTTCCCCCAAAACTCGCCACATGACTCCTCCCACCATATTATGATGATGCCCAAGTTTTGGGCTCGATCGAAAATCAATAGGTGTACGAAATTGGACAATTCAAGCTCAGTGGCAGTTCGTGCTTTATTGGAGTGTTTGGTGTATTCTGTAGTTCTAGAGATTGGATTTCACACAAAACTCTCCACACGACTCCTCCCACCATATTATGATGATGCCCAAGTTTTGGGCTCGATCGGAAATCAATAGGCAGTTTGTTACAAATTGGAGTAGTTGGTGTATTCCGTAGATCTAGCGATTGGATTTCTCCCAAAACTCTCCCCATGACTCCTCCCACCATATTATGATGATGCCCAAGTTTTGGGCTTGATCAGAAATCAATCGGTGTACGAAATTGGACACTTCAAGTTCAAAGGCAGTTCGTGCCTTGTTGAAGTGGTTGGTACATTTCTTAGTTCTAGCGATTGGATTTCACTCAAAAGTCTCCAAATGACTCCTCCCATCATATTATGATGATTCCCAAGTTTTGGGCTCGATCGAAAATCAATAGGTGTACGAAATTGGACAATTCAAGTTCAAAGGGAGTTCGTATTTCATTGGACTGTTTGGTGTATTCCGTAGTTCTAGCGACTGGATTTCACTCAAAACTCATCAAATGACTCCTCCTACCATATTATGATGATTCCCAAGTTTTGGGCTCTATTGGAAATCAAAAGGTGTACGAAATTGGACACTTCAAGTTCAAAGGCAGTTCGTGCCTTAACGGAGTGGTTGGTATATTTCGTATTTCTAGCGATTGGATTTCACTCAAAACTCACCAAATGACTCCTCCCACCATATTATGATGATGCCCAAGTTCTGGGTTCGATCGGAAATCAATAGGTGTACGAAATTGGACACTTCAAGTTCCAAGGCATTTTGTTCCGAATTGGAGTGGTTGGTGTATTCCGTAGTTCTAGCAATTGGATTTCACTCAAAACTCATCCCATGACTCCTCCCACCATATTATGATGATGCCCAAGTTTCGGGCTCGATCGGAAATCAATAGGTGTACGAAATTTGACAATTCATGTTCAAAGTCAGTTCGTGCTTTATTGGAGTGTTTGTTGTATTTCGTAGTTCTAGCGATTGGATTTCAATCAAAACACATCAAATAACTCCTCCCACCATATTATGATGATGCCCAGGTTTTGGGAACGATCGGAAATCAATAGGTGTACGAAATTGGACAATTCAAGTTCAAAGGCAGTTCGTGCCTTATTGGAGTCGTTGGTACATTTCGTAGTTCTAGCGTTTGGATTTCACTCTAAACTCGCCACATGACTCCTCCCGCCATATTATGACGATGGCCAAGTTTTGGGCTCGTTCGGAAATCAATAGGTGTACGAAATTGGACACTTCAAGTTCAAAGGCAGTATGTTCCGAATTCTAGTGGTTGGTGTAGTCAGTAGTTCTAAGGATTGGATTTCACCCACAACTCAGCACATGACTCCTCCCACCATATTATGGTGATGCCCAAATTTTGGGCTCGATCGAAAATCAATAGATGTACGAAATTGGACAATTCAAGTTTAAATGCAGTATGTTCCGAATTCTAGTGGTTGGTGTAGTCCTTAGTTCTGGGGATTGGATTTCACCAAAAACTCACCACATGACTCCTCCCACCGTATTATGGTGATGCCCAACTTTTGGGCTCGATCGGAAATCAATAGGTGTACGAAATTGGACACTTCAACTTCAAAGGTAGTTTGTTCCGAATTGGAGTGGTCGGTGTATTCCATAGTTCTAGCGATTGGATTTCACTCAAAACTCACCACAAGCCTCCTCCCACCATATTATGATGATGCCCAAGTTTTGGGCTCGATCGGAAATCATTAGGAGTACGAAATTGGACAATTCAAGTTCAAAGGCAGTTCGTGCCTTATTGGAGTGTTTGGTGTATTCCGTAGTCCTAGTGGTTGGATTTCACTCAAAACTCACCAAATGACTTCTCCCACCATACTATGGTGGTGCCCAAGTTTTGGGCTCGATCGGAAATCAATAGGTGTACCAAATTGGACAATTCAAGTTCAAAGGCAGTTCGTGCTTTAATGGAGTGTTTGGTGTATTACGTAGTTCTAGCGGTTGGTTTTCACTCAGAACTCACCAAATGACTCCTCCCAACATATTATGATGATTCCGAAGTTTTGGGCTCGATCGGATATCAATAGGTATACGAAATTAGACACTTCAAGTTCGAAGGCAGTTTGTTCCGAATTGGAGTGGTTGGTGTATTTCGTCGTTCTAGCGATTGGATTTCACTCAAAACTAAACAAATGACTCCTCCCACCATATTATGATGATGCCCAAGTTTTGGGCTCGATCGGAAATCAATAGGTGTACGAAATTGGACTCTTCAAGTTCAAAGGCAGTTTGTTCCGAATTGGAGTGGTCGGCGTATTCCGTAGTTCTAGCAATTGGATTTCACTCAAAACTCACCACAAGACTCCTCCCAACATACTATGATGATGCCCAAGTTTTGGGCTCGATCGGAAATCAATAGGTGTACGAAGTTGGACAACACAAGTTCGAAGGCAGTTCGTGCCTTATTGTAGTGGTTGGTACATTTCGTAGTTCTAGCGATTGGATTTCTCTCAGAACTCACCAAATGACTCCTCCAAACATATTATGATGATTCCCAAGTTTTGGGCTCGATCGGATATCAATAGGTGTACAAAATTTGACACTTCAAGTTCGAAGGCAGTTTGTTCCGAATTGTAGTGGTTGGTGTACGACGTAGTTCTAGGGACTGGATTTCACCCAAAACTCAACACATGACTCCTCCCAGCATATTATGATGATGCCCAAGTTTTGGCCTCGATCGGAAATCAATAGGTGTACGAAATTGGACAATTCAAGTTCAAAGGCAGTTTGTGCTTTATTGGAGTGTTTGGTGTATTTCGTAGTTCTAGTCATTGGATTTCACTCAAAACTTATCAAATGACTCCCCCCACCATATTATTATGATGCCCAAGTTTTGGGAACGATCGGAAATCAATAGGTGTACGAAATTGGACACTTCAAGTTCAAAGGCAGTGTGTTCCGAATTGGAGTGGTTAGTTTATTCCGTAGTTCTAGCGATTGGATTTCACTTAAAACTCACCACATGACTCCTCCCACCATATTATGTTGATGCCCGAGTTTTGGGCTCGATCGGAAATCAATAGGTGTACGAAATTGGACACTTCAAGTTCAAAGACAGTTTGTTCCGAATTGGAGTGGTTGGTGTATTCCGTAGTTCTAGCGATTGGATTTCGCTCAAAACTCACCACATGACTCCTCCCACCATGCTATGATGATGCCCAAGTTCTGGGCTCGATCAGAAATCAATAGGTGTACGAACTTCGACACTCAGCAAATGACTCCTCCCACCATATTATGATGATGCCCAAGTTTTGGGCCCAATCGGAAATCAATAGGTGTACGAAATTGGACACTTCAAGTTCAAAGGCAGTTTGTTCCGAATTGGAGTGTTTGGTCTATTCCGTAGTTCTAGAGATTGGATTTCACTCCAAACTCACCAAATGACTCCTCCCACCATGCTATGATGATGCCCAAGTTCTGGGCTCGATCAGAAATCAATAGGTGTACGAACTTCGACACTCAGCAAATGACTCCTCCCACCATATTATGATGATGCCCAGGTTTTGGGCTCAATCGGAAATCAATAGGTATACGAAATTGGACTCTTCAAGTTCAAAGGCAGTATATTCCGAATTGGAGTGGTTGGTGTAGTCCATAGTTCAAGCAATTGGATTTCACTCAAAACTCGTGAAATGAATCCTCCCACCATATTATGATGATGCCAAAGTTTTGGGCTCGATCGGAATTGAATAGGTGTACGAAATTGGACACTTCAAGTTCAAAGGCAGTTTGTTCCGAATTGGAGTGGTTGGTGTATTCCGTAGTTCTAGCGATTGGATTTCACCCAAAACTCACCACATGACTCCTCCCACCGTATTTTGACGTTGCCCAAGTTTCGGCCTCGAACGGAAATCAACAGGTGTACGGAATTGGACACTTCAAGTTCAAATGCAGTTTGTCCCAAATTGGAGTGGTTGGTGTATTCCGTAGTTCTAGCGATTGGATTTCACCCAAAACTCACCACATGACTCCTCCCACCGTATTATAATGATGCCCAAGTTTTGGGCTCGATCGGAAATCAATAGCTATACGAAATTAGACACTTCAAGTTCAAAGGCAGTTTGTTCCGAATTGGAGTGGTAGGGATATTCCGTAGTTCTAGCGATTGGATTTCACTCCAAACTCACCAAATGACTCGTCCCACCATATTATGATGATGCCCAAGTTTTGGGCTCGATCGGAAATCAATAGGTGTACGAACTTCGACACTTCAAGTTCAAAGGCAGTTTGTTCCAAATTGGAGTGGTTGGTGTATTCCGTAGTTCTACCGATTGGATTTCACTTAAAACTCTCCACATGACTCCTCCCACCATATTATGATGATGCCCAAGTTCTGGGCTCGATCGGAAATCAATAGGTGTACGAAATTGGACAATTCAAGTTCCATGGCAGTTGGGGCTTTATTGGAGTGTTTAGCGTTTTCCGTAGTTCTAGCGATTGGATTTCACTCAAAACTCTTCAAATGACTCCTCTGACCGTATTATGATGAAGCCCAAGTTTTGGGCTCGATCGGAAATCAATAGGTGTACGAAATTGGACACTTCAACTTCAAAGGCTGTTTGTTCCGAATTGGAGTGGTTGGTGTATTCCGTAGTTCTAGCGATTGGTTTTCAATCAAAACTCACCACATGACTCCTCCCACCTCATTATGATGATTGCCAAGCTTTGGGCTCGATCGGACATCAATAGGTGTACGAAATTGGACACTTCAAGTTCAAAGGCAGTTTATTCCGAATTGGAGTGGTTGGTGTATTCCGTAGTTCTAGAGACTGGATTTCACTCCAAACTCAGCAAATGACTCCTCCCACCATATTATGATGATGCCCAAGTTTTTGGCCCAATCGGAAATCAATAGGTGTACGAAATTGGACACTTCAAGTTCAAAGGCAGTTTGTTCCGAATTGGAGTGGTTGGGGTATTCCGTAGTTCTAGCGATTGGATTTCACTCCAAACTCACCAAATGACTCCTCCCACCATATTATGATGATGCCCAGGTTTTGGGCTCAATCGGAACTCAATAGGTGTACGAAATTGGACTCTTCAAGTTCAAAGGCAGTATCCGAATTGGAGTGGTTGGTGTAGTCCGTAGTTCAAGCAATTGGATTTCACTCAAAACTCGTGAAATGAATCCTCCCACCATATTATGATGATGCCAAAGTTTTGGGCTCGATCGGAAATCAATAGGTGTACGAAATTGGACACTTCAAGTTCAATGGCAGTTTGTTCCGAATTGGAGTGGTTGGTGTATTCCGTAGTTCTAGCGATTGGATTTCACCCAAAACTCACCACATGACTCCTCCCACCGTATTATGACGATGCCCAAGTTTCGGGTTCGATCGGAAATCAATAGGTGTACGAAATTAGACACTTCAAGTTCAAAGGCAGTTTGTTCCGAATTGGAGTGGTTGGGGTATTCTGTAGTTCTAGCGATTGGATTTCACTCCAAACTCACCAAATGACTCGTCCCACCATATTACGATGATGCCCAAGTTTTGGGCTCGATCGGAAATCAATAGGTGTACGAACTTCGACACTTCAAGTTCAAAGGCAGTTTGTTCCAAATTGGAGTGGTCGGTGTATTCCGTAGTTCTACCGATTGGATTTCACTTAAAACTCTCCACATGACTCCTCCCACCATATTATGATGATGCCAAAGTTTTGGGCTCGATTGGAAATCAATAGGTGTACGAAATTGGACACTTCAAGTTCAAAGGCAGTTTGTTCCGAATTGGAGTGGTTGGTGTATTCCGTAGTTCTAGCAATTGGATTTCACTCAAAGCTCATGAAATGATTCCTCCCACCATATTATGATGATGCCCATATTTTGGGCTCGATCGGAAATCAATAGGTGTACGAACTTCGACACTTCAAGTTCAAAGGCAGTTTGTTCCAAATTGGAGTGGTTGGTGTATTCCGTAGTTCTACCGATTGGATTTCACTTAAAACTCTCCACATGACTCCTCCCACCATATTATGATGATGCCAAAGTTTTGGGCTCGATCGGAAATCAATAGGTGTACGAAATTGGACACTTCAAGTTCAAAGGCAGTTTGTTCCGAATTGGAGTGGTTGGTGTATTCCGTAGTTCTAGCAATTGGATTTCACTCAAAGCTCATGAAATGATTCCTCCCACCATATTATGATGATGGCCAGATTTTGGGCTCGATCGGAAATCAATAGGTGTACGAAATTAGACACTTCAAGTTCAAAGGCAGTTTGTTCCGAATTGGAGTGGTTGGGGTATTCCGTAGTTCTAGCGATTGGATTTCACTCCAAACTCACCAAATGACTCGTCCCACCATATTATGATGATGCCAAAGTTTTATGCTCGATCGGAAATCAATAGGTGTACGAAATTGGACACTTCAAGTTCAAAGGCAGTTTGTTCCGAATTGGAGTGGTTGGTGTATTCCGTAGTTCTAGCGATTGGATTTCACCCAAAACTCACCACATGACTCCTCCCACCGTATTATGACGATGCCCAAGTTTCGGGCTCGAACGGAAATCAGTAGGTGTACGGAATTGGACACTTCAAGTTCAAATGCAGTTTGTCCCAAATTGGATTGGTTGGTGTATTCCGTAGTTCTAGCGAATGGATTTCACCCAAAACTCACCACATGACTCCTCCCACCGTATTATGACGATGCCCAAGTTTCGGGCTCGATCGGAAATCAATAGGTGTACGAACTTCGACACTTCAAGTTCAAAGGCAGTTTGTTCCAAATTGGAGTGGTTGGTGTATTCCGTAGTTCTACCGATTGGATTTATCTTAAAACTCTCCACATGACTCCTCCCACCATATTATGATGATGCCAAAGTTTTGGGCTCGATCGGAAATCAATAGGTGTACGAAATTGGACACTTCAAGTTGAAAGGCAGTTTGTTCCGAATTGGAGTGGTTGGTGTATTCCGTAGTTCTAGCAATTGGATTTCACTCAAAGCTCATGAAATGATTCCTCCCACCATATTATGATGATGCCCAGATTTTGGGCTCGATCGGAAATCAATTGGTGTACGAAATTGGACACTTCAAGTTCAAAGGCAGTTTGTTCCGAATTGGAGTGGTTGGTGTATTCCGTAGTTCTAGCGATTGGATTTCACTCAAAACTCACCACACGACTCCTTCCACCATATTATGATGATGCCCAAGTTTTGGGCTCGATCGGAAATCAATTGTTGTACGAAATTGGACACTTCAAGTTCAAAGGCAGTTCGTGCTTTGTTGGAGTGTTTGGTGTATTCAGTAGTTCTAGAGATTGGATTTCACTCCAAACTCAGCAAATGACTCCTCCCACCATATTATGAAGATGCCCAAGTTTTGGGCTCAATCGGAAATCAATAGGTGTACGAAATTGGACACTTCAAGTTCAAAGGCAGTTTGTTCCGAATTGGAGTGGTTGGGGTATTCCGTAGTTCTAGCGATTGGATTTCACTCCAAACTCACCAAATGACTCCTCCCACCATATTATGATGATGCCCAGGTTTTGGGCTCAATCGGAAATCAATAGGTGTACGAAATTGGACTCTTCAAGTTCAAAGGCAGTATATTCCGAATTGGAGTGGTTGGTGTAGTCCGTGGTTCAAGCAATTGGATTTCACTCAAAACTCGTGAAATGAATCCTCCCACCATATTATGATGATGCCAAAGTTTTGGACTCGATCAGAAATCAATAGGTGTACGAAATTGGACACTTCAAGTTCAAAGGCAGTTTGTTCCGAATTGGAGTGGTTGGTGTATTCCGTAGTTGTAGCGATTGGATTTCACCCAAAACTCACCACATGACTCCTCCCACCGTATTATGACGATGCCCAAGTTTCGGGCTCGAACGGAAATCAATAGGTGTACGGAATTGGACACTTCAAGTTCAAATGCAGTTTGTCCCAAATTGGAGTGGTTGGTGTATTCCGTAGTTCTAGCGATTGGATTTCACCCAAAACTCAACACATGACTCCTCCCACCGTTTTATGACGATGCCCATGTTTCGGGCTCGATCGGAAATCAATAGGTGTACGAAATTAGACACTTCAAGTTCAAAGGCAGTTTGTTCCGAATTGAAGTGGTAGGGGTATTCCGTAGTTCTAGCTATTGGATTTCACTCCAAACTCACCAAATGACTCGTCCCACCATATTACGTTGATGCCCAAGTTTTGGGCTCGATCGGAAATCAATAGGTATACGAACTTCGACACTTCAAGTTCAAAGGCAGTTTGTTCCAAATTGGAGTGGTTGGTGTATTCCGTATTTCTACCGATTGGATTTCACTTAAAACTCTCCACATGACTCCTCCCACCATATTATAATGATGCCAAAGTTTTGGGCTCGATCGGAAATCAATAGGTGTACGAAATTAGACACTTCAAGTTCAAAGGCAGTTTGTTCCGAATTGGAGTGGTTGGGGTATTCCGTAGTTCTAGCGATTGGATTTCACTCCAAACTTACCAAATGACTCGTCCCACCATATTACGATGATGCCCAAGTTTTGGGCTCGATCGGAAATCAATAGGTGTACGAACTTCGACACTTCAAGTTCAAAGGCAGTTTGTTCCAAATTGGAGTGGTTGGTGTATTCCGTAGTTCTACCGATTGGATTTCACTTAAAACTCTCCACATGACTCCTCCCACCATATTATGATGATGCCAAAGTTTTGGGCTCGATCGGAAATCAATAGGTGTACGAAATTGGACACTTCAAGTTCAAAGGCAGTTTGTTCCGAATTGGAGTGGTTGGTGTATTCCGTAGTTCTAGCAATTGGATTTCACTCAAAGCTCATGAAATGATTCCTCCCACCATATTATGATGATGGCCAGATTTTGGGCTCGATCGGAAATCAATAGGTGTACGAAATTAGACACTTCAAGTTCAAAGGCAGTTTGTTCCGAATTGGAGTGGTTGGGGTATTCCGTAGTTCTAGCGATTGGATTTCACTCCAAACTCACCAAATGACTCGTCCCACCATATTATGATGATGCCAAAGTTTTGGGCTCGATCGGAAATCAATAGGTGTACGAAATTGGACACTTCAAGTTCAAAGGCAGTTTGTTCCGAATTGGAGTGGTTGGTGTATTCCGTAGTTCTTGGAATTGGATTTCACTCAAAGCTCATGAAATGATTCCTCCCGTCATATTATGATGATGCCCAGATTTTGGGCTCGATCGGAAATCAATTGGTGTACGAAATTTTACACTTCAAGTTCAAAGGCAGTTTGTTCCAAATTGGAGTGGTTGGTGTATCCCGTAGTTCTAGCGATTGGATTTCACTCAAAACTCACCACACGACTCCTTCCACCATATTATGATGATGCCCAAGTTTTGGGTTCGATCGTAAGTCAATTGTTGTACGAAATTGGACACTTCAAGTTCAAAGGCAGTTCGTGCTTTATTGGAGTGTTTGGTGTATTCCGTAGTTCTAGCAATTGGATTTCACTCAAAACTCACCACATGACTCCTCCCACCACATTATGATGATGGCCAAGTTTTGGGCTCGATCGGAAATCAATAGGTGTACGAAATTTGACACTTCAAGTTCAAAGGCAGTTTGTTCCGAATTGGAGTGGTTGGTGTATTCCGTAGTTCTAGTGATTGAATTTCACTCAAAACTCATGAAATGACTCCTCGCACCATATTATGATGATGCCCAAGTTTTGGGCTCGATCGGAAATCAGTAGGTGTACGAAATTTGACACTTCAAGTTCAAAGGCAGTTTGTTCCGAATTGGAGTGGTTGGTGTATTCCGTAGTTCTAGCGATTGGATTTCACTCAAAACTCATGAAATGACTCCTCCCACCATATTATGATGATGCCCAAGTTTTGGGCTCGATCGGAAATCAATAGGTGTAGGAAATTGGACACTTCAAGTTCAAAGGCAGTTTGTTCTGAATTGGTGTGGTTGGTGTATTTCGTAGTTCTAGCAATTGGATTTCACTCAAAACTCACCACATGACTCCTCCCGCGATATTGTTATGATAACCAAGTTTTGGGCTCGATCGGAAATCAATAGGTTTACGAAATTGGACAATTCAAGTTCAAAGGCAGTTCGTGCTTTATTGGAGTGTTTGGAGTATTCCGTAGTTCTAGCAATTGGATTTCACTCAAAACTCATCAAATGACTCCTCCCACCGTATTTTTATTTTTATTTTATTTTATTTTGTTTGAGTCTTGCTTTTATTTTTATTCACTTTCCGAACACATTTGATGAGATTGTGATAAATGTTTGCATGACTTAAATCAAAATTAGATTTCAATTTCTTTTTTCTCCTTAATTTTTTTTAAATAAATAAATTGGCATTGTTCTATTATGATATGCTTGAAACCTCCTTTGCACTTGCCATTTGTTTCATAATTTTCCAATTAAAGCATTTGCATGATCTAAAGAATTGTATGAAGCATAAATTAGACTTATATAACCAACCATATAAAGTGAGCTTTTGAGCCTTGTACTTCAATTCATGAGTGGTATACATGTACTCTTATTTTCTTGTCATCAAAGTTGTTGTTTGATCTCATTATTCATTGATTTGGTTGAACACTTAAAAGTCATTCATTCTTATGCAATTTGATTTTATGACATTAAAGAAATGATATTAAGTGAAAAGACCTGACCCAAATTCACTTTGGAAACCGGGTCGAATCTTATTTAAACTGACACCTGGTGGCCATGGGTCGAAAATGACCAAAATGTCCTGAAAAACAAACGCACAAACCCTAAGGCCCTAACTCGTGGCTGCACCTGATAACTGTAGGCTGCCTACGTACCCTTGCTGAGGGATCAAGCCACACGTAGTTCTTTCCTCTGTTCCTGATCTGCAACTGGTTTGTTTACTGTAAAACTCGCTCTAGGGCTGACAATCCTGGAGTAACCAGGACTACCTTTTACGATCCGCCAAATACTATGCGATCCTGGAATTACCTAGATCAACATACCAGAACATGACTACGATCCAACGGTTCAAACCTGCTGAACCCGGAAATCACACACTAGGCGAGATCCGTTCGGGGTTCAAACGTTATCCGAATTAAGATCCGCGAAATCCTACGCGCTCATGGGGACTAGAAGATTATTGTAGGACTGACTGTGGTCCCCACCCTGCTACCCACGCGCCGCCGCACTGGCCGGCAGCAAGTGGTGCCTAAGCGATAACGCTTCGTCGGAAAAACTCCGAATCACGGCTCGAGGTTCCTACCCTAGGTGTAGCACCAAATTTGAAGCCACTTTTGTTCTTGGACTTACCCCAAAACTGGACAGAAGTGGCCGGAATCGCACCCTCAAAACCGGCTGAAACCTAACTTAACAATCGAAGTATTTACGCTTGGAATTTCTGAAATCCTACCCAACCAGCAGCTAGAGCATGAAAATCAGTCGAAAAACCATACCTAAAACGTCCGATTTGGTGGTCGGAGGAGGGAGAACGAGGCCTTTGAAATTCGGAGAAAAACCAGCCAATTCCGGGCTGTTTCCGGTGGCTGTGGCGTCGGCGGAGGCAGGAGGAAGGTCGGAGCGGCTGTGGGTGCGACGCCGGTCAGGTCTTGGCCGGTCCGATGTGGTTTGGTGGAGGCGAGTGGTGGCTGGGCTGGTTCGAATGAACAGTAACGGGTAGGGGGGTTTGCGCGAGGAAGAAGAGAAGAGAATGAGGAGAGAGAAGGGAAAATCAGTTTTAAAAATCTGATTTCTCAATTTTACCATTTTGCCCTTCTCAGTATTTTGATCGTAATTCCTTTATTACAAGTCTGATTCGAGTCCACTACGTGTCTACGGACTCGTTTCGTCGTGCTCTACGCAACGGTACAAGTAGTTTTCCCAAATTCTTCCCCGGTCAAAGAGTCAACTTAAAATCTAATAAAATATTCCGAGGATAATTTAGTCTTTTTCCTTATTAAAATATTAGTTAAATATTAATTAAGGATTGGGTTGTTACATTAAGGCCCTCTTTGGATCGTTTGTGCCTTTCAAGCTAACCTTATGCATGCTTAAGCATGATTTTCCATTGTTAACCATTTTGAGCTTACATGTAAATCTTTTTTTTCATTTACCAATTTTATTTCCTCGCCTTAGCCTGAAAAACAAATATTTACCTTTCTAAGGAACTCATAGCTTTAATTTGGATGTGTTTTTCATGCTAAGTTTGGGAAGAGGTGTTACATTTCGGAAAAAAAAAAAAAATATTTCACACAATTGGTGAAAGAAAAAAAAAAGTTGTGATTAAGTGGTGGTTGATTGAAATTTCATTTTTGGGCCTTCAAAATAAATTGGTGTTTGTTCAATTAAAGGAAAGGAGTGTGAATCATTGTAAATGAAGGTATAAGGAGTTTTGATCATGTAAAAATAAATTCTCATTGTGATGATTCGAAGTCTTGTAAACAATTATTTATGCTCTTACATTGCGAGTTCCTTGGACTTTGTATTATCCATACCTTTCATTTCTTACTCACCTTACACCCTTGGCCCAATTACAACCTATACTAAAGACCTAAATTGATCTTAAATGTCATGTGGTTGAATTGCATCCATTTTCTTACTTTTAAGTGTTTGGCATCCTTCTTGAGATCATATTAATGCAAGTTCTTCATCTTTCTATTTCGAGTTAAGTCCTTATGGTTTAACTCTAATCTCATGTTTATAACTGAGTGTTGCATTATAGCCCTCTTCCGAGTGATTCATTTGTGAGAGGACAACTTTGGTGAGATTTGAAGTTGAACTTGTGCTTTGTATGATTTTTGAAATTATGTGAAAACTAAGATTGGGGAATTTGTTGCATTTGGCTATCACACTACCACACTTTGAGCAAGTTGTGTTTTGAACTTTGCCGCCTTGTAAATAATGTCTAAAATTGAGCTTTAACTGTTAAAAACTTTTGAGTCATGTGCATGAGTCATTTCTCTTCAGAAAATGTTCGGAAAGATTGTTTTGAGTTCTTTTTATTTTTGTAATTGTTTTTGTTTTTGTTTTTGTTTTATTTTTTGTTTTCGTTAATGTATTTACGTTTGTTTTTGTTTTTTTTTGGTTTTGCTTAAGGACAAACAAATCTTTTAAGTTTTCTAACCATTTTGTTTTGTAGAGTTAGAAAAACGTTTGTGGTTATCGTATCTGTTAAACCCTCAGGAGACACAACTCCTCCTACTAGGGATGCCTAGAGGTTTAAAGGCTTGTTGCATACGCTAAATGCAATCGAGTTACCTACGAAAGTGGTTTAATTAACTTCTTGTTTGTTTTTATCTTTGTTTTCCTTTTGTTTTGCTCGAGGACTAGCAAAATCTAGGTTTGGGGGTATTTGATCGGTGCATAAATTACATATCATTTTGTACCCTTTTAGCTTATGATTTGATTATGTTTTTGAGTTAAACTTGTGCTTTTAATTTGTTTTGTGTTTGTTTCAGTGTTTTAAATTTGAGACTCAATAAATGCATTTTGGAGACAAATTAGCTCAAAACAGTGTCTGCAGATCAGTCAACTTCACGGATTGGACTGTACTTACTCAAGAAGAACCAGATGATGAGCCATATATCATTGGAAAGATACGGAAGTCTAGTTTCTGTAGAATTTTACGGTTCATGATTCCGAGTCTTCTAGAGAAAGTTATACATGTTTTGGCAACTTAAGGTCAAATTCGGCAGCATCTGCATTACTGGGCCAAAAATCACATTTGAAGGCCTTTCCGATTTTTCCTTGAGCTGGGCTGCATATGCTTGGAAAGATAAGACACAGAGCTTGAAGATCCATATTTTTGCAGATTTTTCAGATTGGATGAACAAGCCCAAAACGAGCCCACAAGCTGGCTGCAATACATTGTCATGCATGACATATGCATGATGAAGTGTTGTTGATTGTGGGAAAGTTTGGTGAAGCATATTCAATACCTATTTTGAGTGGAATTTTGCAGCAGCCAAAAGATGACGAAGTGGGAGCTGAACACTAAGCCTAAAGACAAGAGGAATTGTTTTCAAATGCAATTGTGTGTTAGGTTAAGTTGGTGAATTAAGTGTTGTGTGTTAGGTGAAGTTAGTGTGTTTAGAAAATTCAATTGTATAATTCAGATTTTCACTTCTCCTAGGCCTATAAATAGGGAAGTTCTCTAAGCTTGTAATAACACCCCAAGGGGGGGAGCTCTCAAGCACTTCTCTAGAGCTCCCTTCCCTTATCTCCCTCAAATTCTTTTAGTTTCCCTTTGTAGTTCTCAATTGTTGTAATATGATCTTTTTACTAAATCTTCAAACACTTCCCAAACATTTCTCTATTCTCTTCAAAAGTCTCCATGTTCTTGAAACACTTCTTAAACACATTCTCTTCCAAACATTCTCCAATTCCTCAAACACATGTCTCTTCTCTTCCAAATTCCTCAAGCTTCCCAAACACCTTCCTTTCTCTTCCAAATTCCCTATGTTCTCAAACACTCTCTTCCAAAATCCTCAAGCTTCCCAAACACTTTCCAAACACTTCTCCCATTCCTTCATCAAATTCTCCAAATTTCCCAAACACATTTCTCTTCCCTTCCAAACATCTTCCAAATTCTCAAAGTTCTCAAACACTTTCTCTTCCAAAATCCTCAAGCTTTCCAAACACTTCTCTACTCTCTTCCAAATTCCCAATGTTCTCAAACACTTTCTCTTCCAAATCCTCAAAGTTCTCAAACACATTCTCTTCCCTCCAAAAATTCTCAATGTTCTCAAGTGTTGTACAAAACCTTTTTGTTTCTTTTGTTTTCATTTATGTTTTGTAGGAAAACTGAGTTGGATCATTCAATCACCAATCCCTGTGGAATCGACCTCGCACTTACATACGCTAAACTACCAATGGTTCGTGCACTTGCGAGTATCACAAGTTGAGGATGCAGCTGAATCCATTTTGGTGCAGCTGAATCAACGCAACAGTGATTGAATGATCCAATTCATTTTCCTTACACAAAATAGAAATGAAAAAGAAAATAAATAAAACAAGAACAAAAAAAGAAATAACTCAAGCAAATAAGTTCCCAAGTTCAATTAGATTAACGGATTGATTCTAGCTAAAGTATGATTAAGCCATGGTGTTTGGTCATAACCTTGTGTTCCTAATTCCCTAATTTGATCATTTGTTGTCTAACCTAAAATTAAGCATTATGAACCCATTAAGCATAGAAGAACAATTTAAACAACCAAGCATGTATCTAATCCCTGTTGTCGAATGTCCATACATACTTTTCCTATTCATAGTTCAATTCGAATTAAAGCATGGTGTATACTCTTAATTCAAACCAAGATAGCTAACATGCAAGCCTAAATGGTGATCAATCATTCAAACTAGCCTATTAACTTATAAGCATAATGAATAAGAATAAAAACCATAATTGAAACTTGGAAACTAATTAAACTTGAATACTTAAGAAAGAATGTACATGACAAATAAAATTAAACTAAAACTTGAAGGAAAATTTAGCAAAATCATATTGCTACAACAATTGACAACTTGAAAGGAAACTAAGAGAATTTGAGGGAGAGAAGGGAAGGGAGCTCTAGAGAAGTGTTTGAGAGCTCCCCCCCTTGGGGTGTGTTTTGAAGCTTGAAGGCTTCTCTATTTATAGGGCTAAGAGGGAGGAACAATATGATGAAATCCCACACCATCCTTCAACTTTTACTGCTGCACAAGCTTTCATCACATGGGTTCAAAGGTGATCAGTTTTGCTGCCAACCCATGTGGTTGCCTTTTGGTTGCTGAAAAAACGAGTTTTCTGAACCAGGCTTGGTGTAGGAAGGCCAGAGGTTTCAAACATTACCCAATGGGGCTCAAATTTGAATATGTTATACTAGACACCCATTGGAACAACTTCTATGAAGAAAGTATTCCCATCGGAGGAGTAGAAGTGTGCGTTTTGGGCCTTGAAAGTTGGCTGCCGAACAGAGACTGGAATTGACTTCATTTCATTTCTTTTCTTTCTTTTTGCTTCACATGCATGCACATGCCTCAAAAGCTGATCTCCAGCTCCAAAGTGATCTGCCAATTCAATTCCCATGTTCAAAGGCTGAAGCAAAAATGCCTCTCATCATTCCTCATTCTTCTCTCTCTCCTTTCTCTAGCTTCACATGCATGCACATGCTTTCTCTATAATAGCTCCAGCATGTACCAACTTGCTCCTTCAGAAATTCATAGCTGGAATGCCTCCCAACTTCACTCATTATGTTGGGTACAAAGTCAATTGCAGCTGGGGTGAGGCACATGGCTAAAAGCTGGCAGCAGCAAATCCTGCTGAGCAAGGTTGAGTGTTGGACGGGCTAAGCACTCCACATATGTCCAATTGGGCTGAAATTTGGATATGTTGTACTAGACACCCATTGGAAAAGTTTCATGAAGATCATCACCTCATTCGAGCCCCATAACATGCTCATCCAAGGCCAAGAAGTTGACCTACGAAACTGGGCTGGCAAGGAGTTGTAGCCAAAATGAGTTTGTCTTTAAGCTCTTCTTCCACTCACCCAAATAAGGCCTTAACATGCATGGATTGCATCATTTCCTATCCAAAGTCATCATTGTTACCTAAACCTCAATGAACTGAAACATAAACACAAAAAGGATTAAAAGCACAATTTTAACTCAAAAACATAGCCAAATCATAAGCTAGAAGGGTACAAAATAATATATAAATATGCACCGATCACCATATTATGATGATGCCCAAGTTTTGGGCTCGATCGGAAATCATTAGGTGTACGAAATTGGACACATCAAGTTCAAAGGCAGTTTGTTTCGAATTGGAGTGGTTGGTGTATTCCATAGTTCTAGCGATTGGATTTCACTCAAAACACACCACATGACTCCTCCCACCATATTATGATGATGCCCATGTTTTGGGCTCGATCAGAAATCAATAGGTGTACGAAATTGGACACTTCAAGTTCAAAGGCAGTTTGTGCTTTATTGGAGTGTTTGGTGTATTCCATAGTTTTAGCAATTGGATTTCACTCAAAACTCATCAAATGACTCCTCCCACCATATTATGATGATGCCCAAGTTTTGGGCTCGATCAGAAATCAATAGGTGTACGAAATTGGACACTTCAAGTTCAAAGGCAGTTTGTTCCAAATTGGAGTGATTGGTGTATTCCGTAGTTCTAGCGATTGGATTTCACTCAAAACTCGCCACATGACTCCTCCCACCATATTATGATGATGCCCAAGTTTTGGGCTCGATCGGAAATCAATAGGTGTACGAAATTGGACAATTCAAGTTCACGGGCAGTTCGTGCTTTATTGGAGTGTTTGGTGTATTCCGTAGTTCCAGCAATTGGATTTCACTCAAAACTCATCAAAATGACTCCTCCCACCATATTATGATGATGCCCAAGTTTTGGGCTCGATCGTAAATCATTAGGTGTACGAAATTGGACACTTCAAGTTCAAAGGCAGTTCGTGCTCTATTGAAGGGTTTGGAGTATTCCGTAGTTCTAGCAATTGGATTTCACTCAAAACTCATCAAATGACTCCTCCCACCATATTATGATGATGCCCAAGTTTTGGGCTCCATCGGAAATCAATAGGTGTACGAAATTGGACACTTCAAGTTCCAAGGCAGTTTGTTCCGAATTGGAGTGGTAGGTGTATTCCGTAGTTCTAGCGATTGGATTTCACTCAAAACTCATCAAACGACTCCTCCCACCATATTATGAGGATGCCCCAAATTTTGGGCTCGATCGGAAATCATTAGGTGTACGAAATTGGACACTTCAAGTTCAAAGGCAGTTTGTTCCAAATTGGAGTGGTTGGTGTAATCCGTAGTTCTAGCGATTGCTTTTCACTCAAAACTCACCACATCCTCCCACCATATTATGATGATGCCAAAGTTTTGGGCTCGATCGGAAATCAATAGGTGCACGAAATTGGACAATTCAAGTTCAAAGGCAGTTCGTGCTTTATTGGAGTGTTTGGTGTATTCCGTAGTTCTAGCAATTGGATTTCACTCAAAACTCATCAAATGACTCCTCCCACCATATTATTGTGACGATCGGAAATCAATAGGTGTACGAAATTGGACACTTCATGTTCAAAGGCAGTTTGTTCCGAATAGGAGTGGTTGGTGTATTCCGTAGTTCTAGCGATTGGATTTCACTCCAAACTCACCACATGACTCCTCCCACGATATTATGATGATGACCAAGTTTTGGGGTCGATCGGAAATCAATAGGTGTACGAAATTGGACACTTCAAGTTCAAAGGCAGTTTGTTCCGAATTGGAGTGGTTGGTGTATTCCGTAGTTCTAGCGATTGGATTTTACTCAAAACTCACCACATGACTCCTCCCACCATATTATGATGATGCCAAAGTTTTGGGCTCGACCGGAAATCAATAGGTGTACGAAATTGGACACTTCAAGTTCAAAGGCAGTTCGTGCTTTATTGGAGTGTTTGGTGTATTCCATAGTTCCAGCAATTGGATTTCACTCAAAACTCATCAAATGACTCCTCCCACAATATTATTATGATGCCCAAGTTTTGGGCTCGATCAGAAATCAATAGGTGTTCGAAATTGGACACTTCAAGTTCAAAGGCAGTTTGTTCCGAATTGGAGTGGTTGTTGTATTCCGTAGTTCTAGCGATTGGATTTCACTCAAAACTCACCACATGACTCCTCCCACCATATTATGATGATGCCAAAGTTTTGGGCTCCATCGGAAAACAATAGGTGCACGAAATTGGACAATTCAAGTTCAAAGGCAGTTTGTTCCGAATTGGAGTGGTTGGTGTATTCCGTAGTTCTAGCGATTGGATTTCACTCAAAACTCACCACATGACTCCTCCCACCGTATTATGATGATGCCCGAGTTTTGGGCTCGATCGGAAATCAATAGGTGTACGAAATTGGACACTTCAAGTTCAAAGGCTGTTTGTTCCGAATTGGAGTGGTTGGTGTATTCCGTAGTTCTAGCGATTGGATTTCACTCAAAACTCATCAAATGACTCCTCCCACCATATTATGATGATGCCCAAGTTTTGGGCTCGATCGGAAATCAATAGGGGTACGAAATTGGACACCTCAAGTTCAAAGGCAGTTTGTTCCGAATTGGAGTATTTGGTGTATTCCGTGGTTCTAGCGATTGGATTTTACTGAAAACTCACCACATGACTCCTCCCACCATATTATGATGATGCCAAAGTTTTGGGCTCCATCGGAAAACAATAGGTGCACAAAATTGGACAATTCAAGTTCAAAGGCAGTTTGTTCCGAATTGGAGTGGTTGGTGTATTCCGTAGTTCTAGCGATTGGATTTCACTCAAAACTCACCACATGACTCCTCCCACCGTATTATGATGATGCCCGAGTTTTGGGCTCGATCGGAAATCAATAGGTGTACGAAATTGGACAATTCAAGTTCAAAGGCAATTCGTGCTTTATTGGAGTGTTTGGTGTATTCCGTAGTTCTAGCAATTGGATTTCACTCAAAACTCATCAAATGACTCCTCCCACCATATTATGATGATGCCCAAGTTTTGGGCTCGATCGGAAATCAATAGGGGTACGAAATTGGACACCTCAAGTTCAAAGGCAGTTTGTTCCGAATTGGAGTATTTGGTGTATTCCGTGGTTCTAGCGATTGGATTTCACTGAAAACTCACCACATGACTCCTCCCAAAATAATATGATGATCCCCAAGTTTTGGGCTCGATCGGAAATCAATAGGTGCACGAAATTGGACACTTCAAGTTCAAAGGCAGTTTGTTCCGAATTGAAGAGGTTGGTGTATTCCGTAGTTCTAGCGATTGGATTTCACTCAAAGATCTTCAAATGGCTCCTCCCACCATATTATGATGATGCCCAAGTTTTGGGTTCGATCGGAAATCAATAAGTGTACGAAATTGGACACTTGAAGTTCACAGGCAGTTTGTTCCGAATTGGAGTGGTTTGTGTATTACGTAGTTCTAGCGAGTGGATTTCATTCAAAACTCACCACATGACTCCTCCCACCATATTATGATGATGCCCAAGTTTTGGGCTCGACCGGAAATCAATAGGTGTATGAAATTGGACCCTTCAAGTTCAAAGGCAGTTCGTGCTTTGTTGGAGTGTTTGGTGTATTCCATAGTTCTTGCGATCGGATTTCAGTCAAAACTCATCAAATGACTCGTCCCAAAATAATATGATGATGCCCAAGTTTTGGGCTCGATTGGAAATCAATAGGGGTACGAAATTGAACACTTCAAGTTCAAAGGCAGTTTGTTCCGAATTGGAGTGGTAGGTGTATTCCGTAGTTCTAGCGATTGGATTTCACTCAAAACTCATGAAATGACTTCTCCCACCATATTATGATGATGCCCAAGTTTTGGGCTCGATCGGAAATCAATAGGTGCACGAAATTGGACACTTCAAGTTCAAAGGCAGTTTGTTCCGAATTGAAGAGGTTTGTGTATTCCGTAGTTCTAGCGATTGGATTTCACTCAAAAATCTTCAAATGACTTCTCCCACCATATTATGATGATGCCCAAGTTTTGGGTTCGATCGGAAATCAATAAGTGTACGAAATTGGACAGTTCAAGTTCACAGGCAGTTTGTTCCGAATTGGAGTGGTTGGTGTATTCCGTAGTTCTAGCGAGTGGATTTCATTCAAAACTCACCACATGACTCCTCCCACCATATTATGATGATGCCCAAGTTTTGGGGTCGATCGGAAATCAATAGGTGTACGAAATTGGACCCATCAAGTTCAAAGGCAGTTCGTGCTTTGTTGGAGTGTTTGGTGTATTACATAGTTCTTGCGATTGGATTTCAGTCAAAACTCATCAAATGACTCCTCCCAAAATAATATGATGATGCCCAAGTTTTGGGCTCGATCGGAAATCAATAGGTGTACGAAATTGGACACTTCAAGTTCAATGGCAGTTTGTTCTGAACTGGAGTGGTAGGTGTATTCCGTAGTTCTAGCGATAGGATTTCACTCAAAACGCATGAAATGACTCCTCCCACCATATTATGATGATGCCCAAGTTTTGGGCTCGATCGGAAATCAATAGGTGTACGAAATTGGACACTTCAAGTTCACAGGCAGTTTGTTCCGAATTGGAGTGGTTGTTGTATTCCGTAGTTCTAGCGATTGGAGTTCACTGAAAACTCACCACATGACTCCTCCCACCATATTATGATGATGCCAAAGTTTTGGGCTCGATAGGAAATCAATAGGTGTAGGAAATTGGACGCTTCAAGTTCAAAGGCAGTTTGTTCCGAATTGGGGTGGTTGGTGTATTCCGTAGCTCTACGGATTGGATTTCGTTCAAAACTCAGCACATGACTCCTCCCACGATATTATGATGATGCCCAAGTTTTGGGCTCGATCGGAAATCAATAGGTATACGAAATTGGACAATTTAAGTTCAGAGGCAATTCGTGCTTTATTGGAGTGTTTGGTGTATTCCGTTGTTCTAGCAATTGGATTTCACTGAAAACTCATCAAATGACTCCTCCCACCATATTATGATGATGCCCAAGTCTTGGGCTTGATCGGAAATCAATAGGTGTACGAAATTGGACAATTCAAGTTCGAAGGCAGTTCGTGCTTTATTGGAGTGTTTGGTGTATTCCGTAGTTCTACCAATTGGATTTCACTCAGAACTCATCAAATGACTCCTCCCACCATATTATGATGATGCCCAAGTTTTGGGCTCGATCGGAAATGAATAGGTGTACGAAATTGGACACTTCAAGTTCAGAGGCAGTTTGTTCCGGATTGGAGTGGTAGGTGTATTCCGTAGTTCTAGCGATTGGATTTCACTCGAAACTCATCAAATGACTCCTCCCACCATATTATGGTGATGACCAAGTTTTGGGCTCTATCGGAAATCAATAGGTGTACGCCATTGGACACTTCAAGTTCGAAGGCAGTTTGTTCCGAATTGAAGTGGTTGGTGTATTCCATAGTTCTAGCGATTGGATTTCACTCAAAACTCACCACATGACTCCTCCCAACATTTTATGATGATGCCCAAGTTTAGAGCTCAAACGGAAATCAACAGGAGTTCGAAATTGGACACTTCAAGTTCAAAGGCAATTTGTTCCGAATTGGAGTGGTTGGTGTATTCCGTAGTTCTACCAATTGGATTTCACTCAGAACTCATCAAATGACTCCTCCCACCATATTACGATGATGCCCAAGTTTTGGGCTCGATCGGAAATCAATAGGTGTACGAAATTGGACGCTTCAAGTTTAAAGGAAGTTTGTTCCGAATTTTGGGCTCGATCATATTAATAGTTGTAGTGATTGGATTTGACTCAAAACTCTCCAAATGACTCCTCCCACCATATTATGATGATGCCCAAGTTTTGGGCTCGATTGGAAAGTTATAGGGGTAAGAAATTGGACAATTCAGGCTCAAAGGCAGTTCGTTCCTTATAGGAGTGGTTGGTGTATTCCGTAGTTCTAGCAATTGGATTTCACTCAAAACTCACCAATTAACTCCTCCCACCATATTATGATGATGCCCAACTTTTGGGCTCGATCGGACATGAATAGTGGTAAGAAATTGGCCAAATCAGGTTCAAAGGTAGTTCGTTCCTTATAGGAGTGGTTGGTGTATTCCGTAGTTCTAGCGATTGGATTCCACTCAAAACTCACCAATTAACTCCTCCCACCATATTATGATGATGCCCAACTTTTGGGCTCGATCGGACATGAATAGGGTTAAGAAATTGGACAATTCAGGTTCAAAGGTAGTTCGTTCCTTATAGGAGCGCTTGGTGTATTCCGTAGTTCTAGCGATTGGATTTGACTCAAAACTCAGCAAATGACTCCTCCCACCATATTATGATGATTCCCAAGTTTTGGGCTCGATCAGAAATCAATAGAGGTAAGAAATTGGACAATTCAGGTTCAAAGGCAGTTCGTTTCTTGTAGGAGTGGTTGGTGTATTCCGTGGTTCTAGCGATTGGATTTCACTCAAAACCCACCAAATGATTCCTCCCACCATATTATGGGGATGCCCAAGTTTTGGGCTCGATCGGAAATCAATAGGGGTAAGAAATTGGACAATTCAGGTTCAAAGGCAGTTCGTTCCTTATTGGAGTGGTTGGTGTATTCCGTAGTTCTAGCGATTGGATTTCACTCAAAACTCACCAAATGACTCCTCCCATCATATTATGATGATTCCCAAGTTTTGGCCTCGATCAGAAATCAATACGGGTAAGAAATTGGACAATTCAGGTTCAAAGGCAGTTCGTTCCTTATTGGAGTGGTTGGTGTATTCCGTAGTTCTAGCGATTGGATTTCACTCAAAACTTACCAAATGACTCCTCCCACCATATTATGATGATGCCCAAGTTGTGGGCTCAATCAGAAATCAATAGGGGTGCGAAATTGGACAATTTAGGTTCAAAGGCAGTTCGTTCCATATTGGATTGGTTGGTGTATTCCGTAGTTCTAGCGATTGGATTTGACTCAAAACTCAGCAAATGACTCCTCCCACCATATTATGCTGATTCCCAAGTTTTGGGCTCGCTCAGAAATCAATAGGGGTAAGAAATTGGACAATTCAGGTTCAAAGGCAGTTCGTTTCTTATAGGAGTGGTTGGTGTATTCCGTGGTTCTAGCGATTGGATTTCACTCAAAACCCACCAAATGACTCCTCCCACCATATTATGGGGATGCCCAAGTTTTGGGCTCGATCGGAAATCAATCGGTGTAAGAAATTGGACAATTCAGGTTCAAAGGCAGTTCGTTCCTTATAGGAGTGGTTGGGGTATTCCGTAGTTCTAGCTATTGGATTTCACTCAAAACTCACCAATGACTCTTCCCACCATATTACGATGATGCCCAAGTTTTGGGCTCGATCGGAAATCAATAGGGGTAACAAATTGGACAATTCAAGTTCAAAGGCAGTTCGTTCTTATAGGAGTGGTTGGTGTATTGCATAGTTCTAGCGATTGGATTTCACTCAAAACACACCAAATGACTTCTCCCACCATATTATGGGGACGCCTAAGTTTTGGGATCGCTCGGAAATCAATAGGGGTAAGAAATTGGACAATTCTGGTTCCAAGGCTGTTCGTTCCTTATAGGAGTGGTTGGTGTATTCCGTAGTTCTAGTGATTGGATTTCACTCAAAACTCACCAAATGACTCCTCCCACCATATTATGATGATGCCCAAGTTTTGGCCTCGATCGGAAATAAGTAGGGGTAGGAAATTGGACAATTCAGGTTCAAAGGCATTTCGTTCCTTATAGGAGTGGTTGGTGTATTCCGTAGTTCTAGCGATTGGATTTCACTCAAAACTCACCAAATGACCCCACCCACCATATTATCATATGGCCCAAGTTTTGGGCTCTATCGGAAATCATTGGGGGTAAGAAATTGGACAATTCAGGTTCAAAGGCATTTCGTTCCTTATAGGAGTGGTTGGTGTATTCCGTAGTTCTAGCGATTGGATTTCACTCAAAACTCACCAAATGACCCCACCCACCATATTATCCTATGGCCCAAGTTTTGGGCTCTATCGGAAATCATTGGGGGTAAGAAATTGGACAATTCAGGTTCAAAGGCAGTTCGTTCCTTATAGGAGTTGTTGGTGTATTCCGTAATTCTAGCGATTTGATTTGACTCAAAACTCACCCAATGGCTCCTCCCACCATATTAGGATGATGCCCAAGTTTTGGGCTTGATTGGAAATCAATAGGGGTAAGAAAATGGACAATTCAGGTTCAAAGGCAGTTCGTTCCTTGTAGGAGTGGTTGGTGTATTCCGTAGTTCTAACGATTGGATTTCACTCAAAACCCACCAAATGACTCCTCCCACCATATTATGATGATGCCCAAGTTTTGGGCTCGATCAGAAATCCATAGGTGTAAGGAATTGGACAATTCAAGTTCGAAGACAGTTCGTTCCGAATTGGACTGGTTGGTGTATTGCATAGTTCTAACGATTCGATTTCACTCAAAACTCACCAAATGACTCCTCCCACCATATTACGATGATGCCCAAGTTTTGGGCTCTATCAGAAATCAATAGGGGTAAGAACTTGGACAATATAGGTTCAAAGGCAGTTTGTTCCTTATAGGAGTGGCTGGTGTATTCCGTAGTTCTAGCGATTGGATTTCTCTCAAAACTCAGCAAATGACTCCTCCCACCATATTATGATGATGCCCAGGTTTTGGGCTCGATCGGAAATCCATAGGGGTAAGAAATTGGACAATTCAAGTTTGAAGGCCGTTCGTTCCGAATTGGAGTGGTTGTGGTATTGCATAGTTCTAGCAATTGGATTGCACTCAAAACTCACCAAATGACTCCTTCCCCCATAATATGATGATGCCCAAGTTTTGGGCTCGATCGGAAATCAATAGGGGTAAGGAAATGGACAATTCAGGTTGAAAGGCGGTTCGTTCCTTATAGGAGTGGTTGGTGTATTACGTAGTTCTGGCGATTGGATTTCACTCAAAACTTACCAAATGACTCCTCCCACCATATTATGATGTTGCCCAGGTTTTGGGCTCGATCGTAAATCCATAGGGGTAAGAAATTGGACAATTCAAGTTTGAAGGCAGTTCGTTCCGAATTTGAGTCGTTGGTGTATTGCGTAGTTCTAGCGATTGGATTTCACTCAAAACTCACCAAATGACTCCTCCCACCATATTATGATGATGCCCAAGTTTTCGGCTCGATCGGAAATCAATAGGGGTAAGAAATTGTACAATTCAGGTTCGAAGGTAGTTCGTTCCTTATAGGAGTGGTTGGTGTATTGCATAGTTCTAGCGACTGGATTGCACTCAAAACTCACCAAATGACTCCTCCCACCATATTATGATGATGCCCAAGTTTTGGGCTCGATCAGAAGTCAATAGGGGTAAGAAATTGGACAATTCAGGTTCGAAGGCAGTTCGTTCCTTATAGGTGTGGCTGGTGTATTCCATAGTTCTAGAGATTGGATTTCACTCAAAACTTACCAAATGACTCCTCCCACCATATTATGATGTTGCCCAAGTTTTGGGCTCGATTGGAAATCCATAGGGGTAAGAAATTGGACAATTCAAGTTTGAAGGCAGTTCGTTTCGAATTGGAGTCGTTGGTGTATTGCGTAGTTCTAGCGATTGGATTGCGCTCAAAACTCACCAAATGACTCCTCCCACCATATTATGATGTTGCCCAAGTTTTCGGCTCGATCGGAAATCAATAGGGGTAAGAAATTGTACAATTCAGGTTCGAAGGTAGTTCGTTTCTTATAGGAGTGGTTGGTGTATTCCGTAGTTCTGGCAATTGGATTTCACTCAAAACTCACCAAATGACTGCCCCCACCATATTATGATGATGCCCAAGTTTTCGGCTCGATCGGAAATCAATAGGGGTAAGAAATTGTACAATCCAGGTTCGAAGGTAGTTCGTTTCTTATAGGAGTGGTTGGTGTATTCCGTAGTTCTGGCAATTGGATTTCACTCAAAACTCACCAAATGACTCCCCCCACCATATTATGATGATGCCCAAGTTTTGGGCTCGATCGGAAATCAATAGGGGTAAGAAATTGTACAATTCAGGTTCGAAGGTAGTTTCTTTCTTATAAGAGTGGCTGGTGTATTCCGTACTTCTAGCGATTGGGTTTCACTCAAAACTCAGCAAATGACTCCTCCCACCATATTATGATGATGCCCAAGTTTTGGGCTCGATCGGAAATCCATAGGGGTAAGAAATTGGACAATTCAAGATTGAAGGCAGTTCGTTCCGAATTGTAGTGGTTGGTGTATTGCATAGTTCTTGCGATTGGATTGCACTCAAAACTCACCAAATGACTCCTCCCACCATATTATGATGATGCCCAAGTTTTGGGCTCGATCGAAAATTAATAGGGGTAACAAAATGGAATATTCAGGTTCAAAGGCAGTTCGTTCCTTATAGGAGTGGTTGGTGTATTCCGTAGTTCTGGCAGTTGGATTTCACTCATAACTCACCAAATGACTCCCCCCACCATATTATGATGATGCCCAAGTTTTGGGCTCCATCGGAAATCCTTAGGGGTAAGGAATTGGACAATTCAAGTTTGAAGGCAGTTCGTTCCGAATTGGAGTGGTTGGTGTATTGCATAGTTCTAGCGATTGGATGGCACTGAAAACTCACCAAATGAATCCTCGCAACATATTATGATGATGCCCAAGTTTTGGGCTCGATCGGAAATCCATAGGGGTAAGAAATTGGACAATTCAAGTTTGAAGGCAGTTCGTTCCGAATTGGAGTGGTTGGTGTAGTTCATAGTTCAAGTGATTGGATTGCACTCAAAACTCACCAAATGACTCCTCCCACCATATTATGATGATGCCGAAGTTTTGGGCTCAATCGGAAGTCAATAGGGGTAAGAATTCGGACAATTCAGGTTTGAAGGTAGTTCGTTTCTTATAGGAATGGTTGGCGTATTCCGTAGTTCTGGCAATTAGATTTCACTCAAAACTCATCAAATGACTCCTCCCACCATATTATGATGATGCCCAAGTTTTGGGCTCGATCGGAAATCCATAGGGGTAAGAAATTGGACAATTCAAGTTTGTAGGCAGTTCGTTCCAAATTGGAGTGGTTGGTGTATTGCATAGTTCTAGAGATTGGATTGCACTCAAGACTCACCAAATGACTCCTCCCAACATATTATGTGATGCCCAAGTTTTGGGCTCGATTGGAATTCAATAGGGGTAAGAAATTGGACAATTCAGGTTCAAAGGCAGTTCGTTCGTTATAGGAGTGGTTGGTGTATTCAGTAGTTCTAGCGATTGGATTTCACTCAAAACTCACCAAATCACTTCTCCCACCATATTATGGTGATGCCCAAGTTTTGGGCTCAATCGGAAATGAACAGGGGTAAGAAATTAGACAATGCAGGTTCAAAGGCAGTTCGTTCCTTATAGGAGTAGTTGGTTTATTCCGAAGTTCTAGCGATTGGATTTCACTACAAACTCACCAAATGCCTCCTCCCACCATATTATGATGATGCCCAAGGTTTGGGCTCGATCGAAAATCCATAGAGGTATGAAATTGGACAATTCAAGTTTGAAGGCAGTTCGTTCCGAATTGGAGTGGTTGGTGTATTGCATAGTTCAAGCGATTGGATTGCACTCAAAACTCACCAAATGACTCCTCCCACCATATTATGTGATGCCCAAGTTTTGGGCTCGATTGGAATTCAATAGGGGTAAGAAATTGGACAATTCAGGTTCAAAGGCAGTTCGTTCGTTATAGGAGTGGTTGGTGTATTCCGTAGTTCTAGCAATTGGATTTCACTCAAAACTCACCAAATGACTCCTCCCACCATATTATGATGATGCCCAAGTTTTGGGCTCGATCAGAAATGAATAGGGGTACGAAATTGGGCAATTCAAGTTCAAAGGCAGTTCGTGCTTTATTGGAGTGGTTGGTGTATTCCGTAGTTCTAGAGATCGGATTTCACTCAAAACTCACCAAATGACTCCTCCCACCATATTATGATGATGCTCAAGTTTTGGGCTCGATCGGAAATCCATAGGGGTAAGAAATTTGACAATTCAAGTTTGGAGGCAGTTCGTTCCGAATTGGAGTGGTTGGTGTATTGCATAGTTCAAGCAATTGGATTGCACTCAAAACTCACCAAATGACTCCTCCCACCATATTATGATGATGCCCAAGTTTTGGGCTCGATCGGAAATCAATAGGGGTAGCAAATTGGACAATTCAGGTTCAAAGGCAGTTCGTTCCTTATAGGAGTGGTTGGTGTATTCCGTAGTTCTAGCAATTGGATTTCACTCAAAACTCACCAAATGACTCCTCCAACAATATTATGACGATGCCCAAGTTTTGGGCTCGATCGGAAATCAATAGGGGTAAGAAATTGGACAATTCAGGTTCATACGCAGTTCGTTCCTAATAGGAGTGGTTGGTGTGTTCCGTAGTTCTAGCGATTTGATTTCACTCAAAACCCACCAAATGACTCCTCCCACCATATTATGGGGATGCCCAAGTTTTGGTCTCGATCGGAAATCAATAGGGGTAAGAAATTGGACAATTCAGGTTCAAAGGCAGTTCGTTCGTTATAGGAGTGGTTGGTGTATTCCGTAGTTCTAGCGATGGGATTTCACTCAAAACTCACCAAATGACTCCTCCCACCATATTATGATGATGCCCAAGTTTTTGGCTCGATCGGAAATGAATAGGTGTACGAAATTGGGCAATTCAAGTTCAAAGGCAGTTCGTGCTTTATTGGAGTGTTTGGTGTATTCCGTAGTTCTAGCGATTGGATTTCACTCAAAACTCATCAAATGACTCGTCCCACCATATTATGATGATGCCCAAGTTTTGGGCTCGATCGGAAATCAATAGGAGTACGAAATTGGACAATTCAAGTTCGAAGGCAGTTCGTGCTTTATTGGAGTGTTTGCTGTATTCCGTAGTTCTAGCAATTGGACAATTCAAGTTCAAATGCAGTTTGTTCCGAATTGGAGTGGTTGGTGTATTACGTAGTTCAAGCGATTGGATTTCTCCCAAAACTCTCCACATGACTCCTCCCACCATATTATGATGATGCCCAAGTTTTGGGCTCGATCGGAAATCAATGTACGAAATTGGACACTTCGAGTTCAAAGGCAGTTTGTTCCGAATTGGGGTGGTTGGGGTATTCCGCAGTTCTAGCGATTGGATTTCACTCAAAACTCACCACATGACTCCTCCCACCATACTATGACGATGCCCAAGTTTTGGGCTCGATCGGAAATCAGTAGGTGTACGAAATTGGATACTTCAAGTTCAAAGGCAGTTTGTTACGAATTGGAGTGGTTGGTGTATTCCGTAGTTCTAGCGATTGGATTTCACTCAAAACTCTCCACATGACTCCTTCCACCATATTATGATGATGCCAAAGTTTTGGGCTCGATCGGAAATCAATAGGTGTACGAAATTGGACAATTCAAGTTCAAAGGAAGTTCGTGCTTTATTGGAGTGTTTGGTATATTCCGTAGTTCTAGCGATTGGATTTCACTCAAAACTCATCAAATGACTCGTCCCACCATATTATGATGATGCCCAAGTTTTGGGCTCGATCGGAAATCAATAGGAGTACGAAATTGGACAATTCAAGTTCAAAGGCAGTTCGTGCTTTATTGGAGTGTTTGGCGTATTCCGTAGTTCTAGGGATTGGATTTCACTCAAAACTCACCAAATGACTCCTCCCAACATATTATGAAGATTCCCAAGTTTTGGGCTCGATCAGAAATCAACAGGTGTACGAAATTGGACAATTCAAGTTCAAAGGCAGTTTGTTCCGAATTGGAGTGGTTGGTGTATTACGTAGTTCAAGCGATTCTATTTCACCCAAAAACTCTCCACATGACTCCTCCCACCGTATTACGATGATGCCCAAGTTTTGGGCTCGATCGGAAATCAATAGGTGTACGAAATTGGACAATTGAGTTCATAGGCAGTTCGTGCCCTATTAGAGTGGTTGGTGTATTCCGTAGTTCAAGCGATTGGATTTTACACAAAACTCACCAAATGACTCCTCCCACCATATTATGATGATGCCCAAGTTTTGGGCTCGATCAGAAATCAACAGGTGTACGAAATTGGACAATTCAAGTTCAAAGGCAGTTTGTTCCGAATTGGAGTGGTTGGTGTATTACGTAGTTCAAGCGATTGGATTTCACCCAAAACTCTCCACATGACTCCTCCCACCATATTATGATGTTGCCCAAGTTTTGGGCTCGATCGGAAATCAATGTACGAAATTGGACACTTCGAGTTCAAAGGTAGTTTGTTCCGAATTGGGGTGGTTGGGGTATTCCGTTGTTCTAGCGATTGGATTTCACTCAAAACTCACCACATGACTCCTCCCACCATACTATGACGATGCCCAAGTTTTGGGCTCGATCGGAAATCAATAGGTGTACGAAATTGGACACTTCAAGTTCAAAGGCAGTTTGTTCCGAATTGGAGTGGTTGGTGTATGACGTAGTTCAAGCGATTGGATTTCACCCAAAACACTCCACATGACTCCTCCCACCATATTATGATGATGCCCAAGTTTTGGGCTCGATCGGAAATCAATAGGTGTACGAAATTGGACACTTCAAGTTGAAAGGCAGTTTGTTCCGAATTGGAGTGGCTGGTGTATTCCGTAGTTTTAGCGATTGGATTTCACCGAAAACCCTCCACATGACTCCTCCCAACATATTATGATGATGCCCAAGTTTTGGGCTCGATCGGAAATCAATAGGTGTACGAAATTGGACAATTCAAGTTCAAAGGCAGTTCGTACCTTATTGGAGTGGTTGGTGTATTCCGTAGTTCTAGCAATTCGATTTCACTCAAAACTCACCAAATGACTCCTCCCACCATATTATGATGATGCCCAAGTTTTGGGCTCGATCGGAAATCAATAGGTGTATGAAATTGGACACTTCAAGTTCAAGGGCAGTTTGTTCCGAATTGGAGCGGTTGGTGTATTACGTAGTTCTAGCGATTGGATTTCACCCAAAACTCTCCACATGACTCCTCCCACCATATTATGATGATACCCAAGTTTTGGGCTTGATCGGAAATCAATAGGTGTACGAAATTGGACAATTCAAGTTCAAAGGCAGTTCGTACCTTATTGGAGTGGTTGGTGTATTCCGTAGTTCTAGCAATTCGATTTCACTCAAAACTCACCAAATGACTCCTCCCACCATATTATGATGATGCCCAAGTTTTGGGCTCGATCAGAAATCAACAGGTGCACGAAATTGGACAATTCAAGTTCAAAGGCAGTTCGTGCTTTATTGGAGTGTTTGGTGTATTCCATAGTTCTAGCAATTGGATTTCACTCAAAACTCATGAAATGACTCCTCCCACCATATTATGACGATGACCAAGTTTTGGGCATCGTCGGAAATCAATAGGTGTACGAAAATGGACACTTCAAGTTCAAATGCAGTTTGTTCCGAACTGGAGTGGTTGGTGTATTCCGTAGTTCTAGCGATTGGATTTCACTCAAAACTCATGAAATGACTCCTCCCACAATATTATGATGATGCCCAAGTTTTGGGTTCGATCGGAAATCAATAGGTATACGAAATTGGACACTTCAAGTTCAAAGGCAGTTTGTTCCGAATTGGAGTGGTAGGTGTATTCCGTAGTTCTAGCGATTGGATTTCACTCAAAACTCATGAAATGACTCCTCCCACCATATTATGATGATGCCCAAGTTTTGGGCTCCATCGGAAATCAATTGGTGTACGGAATTGTACACTTCAAGTTCAAAGGCAGTTCGTTCCGAATTGGAGTGGTTGGTGTATTCCGTAGTTCTTGCGGTTGGATTTCACTCAAAACTCAACACATGACTCCTCCCAAAATATTATGATGATGCCCAAGTTTTGGGCTCGATCGGAAATCTATAGGTATACGAAATTGGACACTTCAAGTTCAAAGGCAGTTCATGCTTTATTGGAGTGTTTGGTGTATTCCGTAGTTCTAGTAATTGGATTTCACTCAAAACTCATCAAATGACTCCTTCCACCATATTATGATGATGCCCAGGTTTTGGGCCGGATCGGTAATGAATAGGTGTACGAAATTGGACAATTCAAGTTCAAAGGCAGTTCGTGCTTTATTGGAGTGTTTGGTGTATTCCGTAGTTCTAGCAATTGGATTTCACTCAAAAGTCTTCAAATGACTCCTCCCACCATATTATGATGATGTCCAAGTTTTGGGCTCGATCAGAAATCAATAGGTGTACGAAATTGGACACTTCAAGTTCAATGACAGTTTATTCCGAATTGGAGTGGTAGGTGTATTCTGTAGTTCTAGCGATTGCATTTCACTCAAAAGTCATGAAATGACTCCTCCCACCATATTATGATGATGCCCAAGTTTTGGGCTCCATCGGAAATCAACAGGTGTACGAAATTGGACACTTCAAGTTCAAAGGCAGATCGTGCTTTATTGGAGTGTTTGGTGTATTCCGTAGTTCTAGCAATTGGATTTCACTCAAAACTCATGAAATGACTCCTCCCACGATATTATGATGATGACCAAGTTTTGGGCTCGATTGGAAATCAATAGATGTACGAAATTGGACACTTCAAGTTCAAAGGCAGTTTGTTCCGAATTGGAGTGGTTGGTGTATTCCGTAGTTCTAGCGATTGGATTTCACCCAAAACTCTCCACATGACTCCTCCCACCATATTATGATGATGCCAAAGTTTTGGGCTCGGTCGGAAATCAATAGGTGTACGAAATTGGACAATTCAAGTTCAAAGGCAGTTCGTGCTTTATTGGAGTGTTTGGTGTATTCCGTAGTTCTAGCGATTGGATTTCGTTCAAAACTCACCACATGACTCGTCCCACCATATTACGATGTTGCCCAAGTTTTGGGCTCGATCGGAACTCAATAGGTATACGAAATTGGACACATCAAGTTCAAAGGCACTTTGTTCCGAATTGGAGTGGTTTGTGTATTCTGTAGTTCTAGCGATTGGATTTCACTCAAAACTCACCACATGACTCCTCCCAAAATATTATGATGATGCCCAAGTTTTGGGCTCAATCGGAAATCTATAGGTGTACGAGATTGGACACATCAAGTTCTAAGGCAGTTTGTTCTGAATTGGAGTGGTTGGTTTATTCCGTAGTTCTAGCGATTGGATTTCACTCAAAACTCACCACATGACTACTCCCACCATATAATGATGATGCCCAAGTTTTGGGCTCGATCGGAAATCAATAGGTGTACGAAATTGGACAATTCAAGTTCAGAGGCAGTTCGTGCTTTATTGGAGTGTTTGGGGTATTCCGTAGTTCTAGCTATTGGATTTCACTCAAAACTCATCAAATGACTCCTCCCACCATATTATGATGATGCCCAAGTTTTGGGCTCGATCGGAAATCAATAGGTGTACGAAATTGGACACTTCATGTGCAAAGGCAGTTTGTTCCGAATTGGAGTGGTTGGTTTATTCCATAGTTCTAGCGATTGGATTTCACTCCAAACTCCCCACATGACTCCTCCCACGATATTATGATGATGCCCAAGTTTTGGGCTTGATCGGAAATCAATAGGTGTACAAAATTGGACACTTCAACTTCAAAGGCAGTTTGTTCCGAATTGGAGAGGTTGGAGTATTCCGTAGTTCTAGCGATTGGATTTCACTCAAAACTCATGAAATGACTCCTCCCACAGTATTATGACGATGCACAAGTTTTGGGCTCGATCGGAAATCAATAGGTGTACGAAATTGGACACTTCAAGTTCAAAGGCAGTTTGTTCCGAGTTGGAGTGGTTGGTGTATTCCGTAGTTCTAGCATTTGGATTTCACTCAAAACTCTTGAAATGACTCCTTCCACCATATTATGATGATGCCCAACTTTTTGGCTCGATCAGAAATCAATAGGTGTACGAAATTGGACACTTCAAGTTCAAAGGTGGTTCGTGCTTTATTGGAGTGTTTGGTGTATTCCGTTGTTCTGGCAATTGGATTTCACTCAAAAGTCATCAAATGACTCCTCCCACCATATTATGATGATGCCCAAGTTTTGGGCGCGATCGGAAATCATTAGGTGTACGAAATTGGACACTTCAAGTTCAAAGGCAGTTTGTGCGTTACTGGAGTGTTTGGTGTATTCCGTAGTTCTAGCAATTGGATTTCACTCAAAACTCATCAAGTGACTCCTCCCACCATATTATGACGATGCCCAAGTTTTTGGCTCGATCGGAAATCAATAGGTGTACGAAATTGGACACTTTGATCGGTTCATAATTGTATATCATTTCGTACCCTTCTAGCTTATGAATTGGTTATGTTTTTGAGTTAAACTTGTGCTAGTAATCATTTTTGTGTTTATCTTTCAGCTTTAGGTAACAATTATGGCTTTGGATAGGAAATGATGCAATCCATGCATGTTAGGGCCTGATTTGGGTGGATGGAAGAAGAGCTTAAAGACAAACCAATTTTGGCTACAGTCCCCTGCCAGCCCAGTTTCGTAGGTCAACTTCTTGGCCTTGGATCAGCATGCTATGGGGCTCGAATGAGGTGAAGATCTTCATGAAACTTGTTCCAATGGGTGTTGACTACAACATATCCAAATTTCAGCCCAATTGGACATTTGTGGAGTCCTTAGCCCGTCCAACATTGCACCCTGCTCAGGAGGATTTGTAGCTGCCAGCATTTTGCCATGTGACTCCTTTTAGCCATGTGCCTCACCCCAGCTGCAACTGACTTTGTACCCAACATAATGAGTGAAGTTGGGAGGCTTTCCAGCTATGATTTCTGAAGGAGCAAGTTGGCACATGATGGAGCTATTAAAGAGAAAGCATGTGCATGCATGCAAAGAAGAGAAAGGAGAGAGATGAAGAATAAGGAATGATGAGAGGCATTTTTGCTCAGCCTTTGAACATGGGAGTTGAATTGGCAGATCACTTTGGAGCTGGAAATCAGCTTTTGAGCTACTAAAGAGAAGCATGTGCATGCATGTGAAGCAAAAGAAAGAAATGAAATGAAATGAAGTCAATTCCAGTCCCTGTTTCGGCAGCCCACTTGCAGAGGCCAAAACGCATACTTCTACTGCTCCGATGGGAATACTTTCTTCATAGAAGTTGTTCCAATGGGTGTCTAGTATAACATATCCAAATTCCAGCCCCATTGGATAAATGTGGAAACCTCTTGCCTTCCTACACCAAGACTGGTTCAGAAAACTCGTTTTTCAGCAACCAAAAAGCAACCACATGGGTTGACAGCAAAAGGCAACCACATGCAAAAGGCAGCCACATCTGACCACCTCTGCATGCATGTGATGAAAGCTTGTGCAGCAGCAAAAGATGAAGGATGGTGTGGGAATCCATCATGATGTTCCTCCCTCTTAGCCCTATAAATAGAGAAGCCTTCAAGCTTCATAAATCACACCCCAAGGGGGGGAGCTCTCAAACACTTCTCTAGAGCTCCCTTCCCTTCTCTCCCTCAAATTCTCTTAGTTTCCTTTCAAGTTTTCAATTGTTGTAATAAAATGAGTTTACTGAATTTTTCTTCAAGTTTTCAAGTTCTTCTTTAATTTTATTTGTAATGTACATTCTTTCTTAAGTATTCAAGTTTAATTAGTTTCCAAGTTTCAGTTATGGTTTTTGTTCTTATTCATTATGCTTATAAGTTAATATGCTAGTTTGAATGATTGATCACCATTTAGGCTTGCATGTTAGCTATCTTGGTTTGAATTAAGAGTAGACACCATGCTTTAATTCGAATTGAACTATGAATAGGAAGAGTATGTATGGACATTCGACAACAGGGATTAGATACATGCTTGGTTGTTTAAATTGTTCTTCTATGCTTAATGGGTTCCTAATGCTTAGTTTTAGGTTAGACAACAAATGATCAAATTAGGGAATTAGGAACACAAGGTTAGAACCAGACACCATGGCCTAATCATACTTTAGCTAGAATCAATCCGTTAATCTAATTGAACTTGGGAACTTATTTGCTTGAGTTATTTCCTTTTTCTTGTTTTATTTATTTTCTTTTCCATTTCTGTTTTGTGTAGGGAAAATAAATTGGATCATTCAATCACCAATCCTCGTGGGATCGACCTCGCACTTACATATGCTATACTACCAAACGGCTCGTGCACTTGCGAGTATCACAAGTTGAGGATGCAACTGAATCCATTTTGGTGCAGTGAATCCGACACAACAAGTTTTTGCCAAAATGGATTCAGTTGCATCCTCAACTTGTGATACTCGCAAGTGCACGAGCCGTTTGGTAGTATAGCATATGTAAGTGCGAGGTCGATCCCACGAGGATTGGTGATTGAATGATCCAATTTATTTTCCCTACACAAAACAGAAATGGAAAAGAAAATAAATAAAACAAGAAAAAGGAAATAACTCAAGCAAATAAGTTCCCAAGTTCAATTAGATTAACGGATTGATTCTAGCTAAAGTATGATTAGGCCATGGTGTCTGGTTCTAACCTTGTGTTCCTAATTCCCTAATTTGATCATTTGTTGTCTAACCTAAAACTAAGCATTAGGAACCCATTAAGCATAGAAGAACAATTTAAACAACCAAGCATGTATCTAATCCCTGTTGTCGAATGTCCATACATACTCTTCCTATTCATAGTTCAATTCGAATTAAAGCATGGTGTCTACTCTTAATTCAAACCAAGATAGCTAACATGCAAGCCTAAATGGTGATCAATCATTCAAACTAGCATATTAACTTATAAGCATAATGAATAAGAACAAAAACCATAACTGAAACTTGGAAACTAATTAAACTTGAATACTTAAGAAAGAATGTACATTACAAATAAAATTAAAGAAGAACTTGAAAACTTGAAGAAAAATTCAGTAAACTCATTTTATTACAACAATTGAAAACTTGAAAGGAAACTAAGAGAATTTGAGGGAGAGAAGGGAAGGGAGCTCTAGAGAAGTGTTTGAGAGCTCCCCCCCTTGGGGTGTGATTTATGAAGCTTGAAGGCTTCTCTATTTATAGGGCTAAGAGGGAGGAACATCATGATGGATTCCCACACCATCCTTCATCTTTTGCTGCTGCACAAGCTTTCATCACATGCATGCAGAGGTGGTCAGATGTGGCTGCCTTTTGCATGTGGTTGCCTTTTGCTGTCAACCCATGTGGTTGCTTTTTGGTTGCTGAAAAACGAGTTTTCTGAACCAGTCTTGGTGTAGGAAGGCAAGAGGTTTCCACATTTATCCAATGGGGCTGGAATTTGGATATGTTATACTAGACACCCATTGGAACAACTTCTATGAAGAAAGTATTCCCATCGGAGCAGTAGAAGTATGCGTTTTGGCCTCTGCAAGTGGGCTGCCGAAACAGGGACTGGAATTGACTTCATTTCATTTCATTTCTTTCTTTTGCTTCACATGCATGCACATGCTTCTCTTTAGTAGCTCAAAAGCTGATTTCCAGCTCCAAAGTGATCTGCCAATTCAACTCCCATGTTCAAAGGCTGAGCAAAAATGCCTCTCATCATTCCTTATTCTTCATCTCTCTCCTTTCTCTTCTTTGCATGCATGCACATGCTTTCTCTTTAATAGCTCCATCATGTGCCAACTTGCTCCTTCAGAAATCATAGCTGGAAAGCCTCCCAACTTCACTCATTATGTTGGGTACAAAGTCAGTTGCAGCTGGGGTGAGGCACATGGCTAAAAGGAGTCACATGGCAAAATGCTGGCAGCTACAAATCCTCCTGAGCAGGGTGCAATGTTGGACGGGCTAAGGACTCCACAAATGTCCAATTGGGCTGAAATTTGGATATGTTGTAGTCAACACCCATTGGAACAAGTTTCATGAAGATCTTCACCTCATTCGAGCCCCATAGCATGCTGATCCAAGGCCAAGAAGTTGACCTACGAAACTGGGCTGGCAGGGGACTGTAGCCAAAATTGGTTTGTCTTTAAGCTCTTCTTCCATCCACCCAAATCAGGCCCTAACATGCATGGATTGCATCATTTCCTATCCAAAGCCATAATTGTTACCTAAAGCTGAAAGATAAACACAAAAATGATTACTAGCACAAGTTTAACTCAAAAACATAACCAATTCATAAGCTAGAAGGGTACGAAATGATATACAATTATGAACCGATCAAATACCCCCAAACCTAGATTTTGCTAGTCCTCGAGCAAAACAACACAAAAAAAAGTAAAAAACAAAACAAGAAGTTAACTAGACCACTTTCGTAGGTAACTCGATTGCATTGAGCGTATGCAACAAGCCTTTAAACCTCTAGGCATCCCTAGTAGGAGGAGTTGTGTCTCCTGAGGGTTTAACAGATACGATACCCACAAACGTTTTACGGACTCTGTAAAACAAAGTAATTAGAAAACTTAAAAAAATTGTTAGTCCATAAGCAAAACAAAAACAAAACTAAAGAACAAAAATGTTAACCTTCCAACTGGACAAAAATGTTAAACTTCATAGACATGGCTCAACAAGGAACAAAACAAGCACTAAGGAAGTTCTAAACATTATTCAAGTGCTACCACAATCTCACAAAAATCATGCTCAAGGTGTGTGTGTGAAGTAGCCATGAAGATACAACTAATGCTTCCCAAACAACGATATGAATTCCTGCAAGAATGAACACAAGTTTGCCAAGCTAAACCAAAATCAATAGGACTTCACTCATGGATGTAATGTAATGGTTAGAAAAGGAATGGATATTGAAACACAAAGTCTAAGGAACAAAGTAGAGCATGTCATATAAACAAGATCATAGACGTTTGAGATGTAAGGCACAGAAATTAAAGAGCTCACAACACCAGATTTTGCAATTGAATCACTTCACAATTTGATTTTGACATTTACACACTTTGTATAATACTTGGCCCAATTTTGCGGCTCTTTACCCTAGATCACCTTGATTTCTCCTTATATCACCCTAGGGTCGTGACTACATTGGCCACACTTCTTTTCTCATTTCCTTTCGAATTTCTTTGAATAGCTCATTTATTGCCTTGAATACATTACAATCTGAAATACAATCATGCTCTACAAGTTCCATAGATGGTAGGATGTTTAATGGATGATAAGGTGATAGAAAGAAATGGTTAAGTGTTTGGGCACAAAAGGGTTTACAATGGAATATGTATTGTATGGGTTGATGGAGGAAAAAGAAAGAGGCTTAACAAAGATGGCCTAAATCATATTTTAGTTATAACTTAACATTCTAGTGAATCACACAAGCAAAAATGCATACAATTGGGTAAGACATGCAAGAGTTGTATAATCATGACTTATGTGCATAGAAAGCTCAAGAATAATTATGTGAGACTTAGCTAGCAAAAGAATAAGATTCAGACCTAACACAATGCTTATCAAATTCCTAAGAGCCATATTAGAAGTTATAGACTCATGATTTATCATTGGTGTGGGAAGGAAAACTGAAAATGACTCAAAGAAACAGAAACAGAAAAGAAAAACGAGAGGTTTCAAATTGCTGTTTTGCCCTATTCGACATATGTTCTGTTTTGACATGTAACTTTCAAACCACTTGGTCAAATTTAACGTTCTTTACGTCGTTGGATTCAGCATGAAAAAATGAAGAACACAGCGCGGACCAAACTTTCAAAACAGTAGCAGAAAATAAAATGTTTTAGCAATGAAGAAGCCTACGTTTTCTAAACACAAAAACTAATAAAAAAAAAAAAAAAAAAACTTCCTGCACCCCCAAACTTAATTGAAGCATTGTCCTCAATGTTTGAATCCATGTAAAGCATGCAATGCACATGAAAGCAAGGGTAAAGGAATGAAATGAAATAAATAAAAGAAAGAGAGTTTAAAACTTCCCCTTGAAGACAATGAGAGGGTAATGCACATAGTATGGCAGCACATGTTCTTCTTTGAGTATTTGGGTCAGCTGCTCATCATGTTTCTCCCACATCAAGGAAAAGAAAACCCTAACAAAAACAGAAAATGAAGACACAATTAAAAATGAGTAGCAGTTATTATACAAATGAAAGAGATATGATTGGAATGCTCCCTTTGAAGTGATTAGCTGGAGCGTGGTTGGCCATAGCAGCTGGAGGACGACTTCTCCGCTACTCCATACTCCACGTTTCTATGGATTGGGTTGTCTCCTCTCACTCCCTCTTTCTTATTGAGCTACTTCAGAAATGCTTAAAGAAAGACAAGGAAACTTGAAACAGATTTTTAGATTTAAAGGATGAGGAAACCATAAATTAAAAAGGAAATAAAAACTAAAATGAAAAGGAAAATCAACACACATCCAATTCCATGCTTCAAAGCAACAAGCACCAATGGGTTGTGTAAGCTGGGACTTAAACCCAGTTCTCTTGCTTGTTGGGCAATTGTCCTTTTCTGTTGGACTACAAACACAACTTGTCCATTAACGCCATTAACTTTAAAACAAGAAATTGTCTAGAAAAACATGAAAAATGAGAAATAAAAATAAAACAAGTAGGGAAAAGAAATAGAACCAAACTATGTTGCCAATCCCCGGCAACGGCGCCAAAAACTTGTTGTGTCGGATTCACTGCACCAAAATGGATTCAGTTGCATCCTCAACTTGTGATACTCGCAAGTGCACGAGCCGTTTGGTAGTATAGCATATGTAAGTGCGAGGTCGATCCCACGAGGATTGGTGATTGAATGATCCAATTTATTTTCCCTACACAAAACAGAAATGGAAAAGAAAATAAATAAAACAAGAAAAAGGAAATAACTCAAGCAAATAAGTTCCCAAGTTCAATTAGATTAACGGATTGATTCTAGCTAAAGTATGATTAGGCCATGGTGTCTGGTTCTAACCTTGTGTTCCTAATTCCCTAATTTGATCATTTGTTGTCTAACCTAAAACTAAGCATTAGGAACCCATTAAGCATAGAAGAACAATTTAAACAACCAAGCATGTATCTAATCCCTGTTGTCGAATGTCCATACATACTCTTCCTATTCATAGTTCAATTCGAATTAAAGCATGGTGTCTACTCTTAATTCAAACCAAGATAGCTAACATGCAAGCCTAAATGGTGATCAATCATTCAAACTAGCATATTAACTTATAAGCATAATGAATAAGAACAAAAACCATAACTGAAACTTGGAAACTAATTAAACTTGAATACTTAAGAAAGAATGTACATTACAAATAAAATTAAAGAAGAACTTGAAAACTTGAAGAAAAATTCAGTAAACTCATTTTATTACAACAATTGAAAACTTGAAAGGAAACTAAGAGAATTTGAGGGAGAGAAGGGAAGGGAGCTCTAGAGAAGTGTTTGAGAGCTCCCCCCCTTGGGGTGTGATTTATGAAGCTTGAAGGCTTCTCTATTTATAGGGCTAAGAGGGAGGAACATCATGATGGATTCCCACACCATCCTTCATCTTTTGCTGCTGCACAAGCTTTCATCACATGCATGCAGAGGTGGTCAGATGTGGCTGCCTTTTGCATGTGGTTGCCTTTTGCTGTCAACCCATGTGGTTGCTTTTTGGTTGCTGAAAAACGAGTTTTCTGAACCAGTCTTGGTGTAGGAAGGCAAGAGGTTTCCACATTTATCCAATGGGGCTGGAATTTGGATATGTTATACTAGACACCCATTGGAACAACTTCTATGAAGAAAGTATTCCCATCGGAGCAGTAGAAGTATGCGTTTTGGCCTCTGCAAGTGGGCTGCCGAAACAGGGACTGGAATTGACTTCATTTCATTTCATTTCTTTCTTTTGCTTCACATGCATGCACATGCTTCTCTTTAGTAGCTCAAAAGCTGATTTCCAGCTCCAAAGTGATCTGCCAATTCAACTCCCATGTTCAAAGGCTGAGCAAAAATGCCTCTCATCATTCCTTATTCTTCATCTCTCTCCTTTCTCTTCTTTGCATGCATGCACATGCTTTCTCTTTAATAGCTCCATCATGTGCCAACTTGCTCCTTCAGAAATCATAGCTGGAAAGCCTCCCAACTTCACTCATTATGTTGGGTACAAAGTCAGTTGCAGCTGGGGTGAGGCACATGGCTAAAAGGAGTCACATGGCAAAATGCTGGCAGCTACAAATCCTCCTGAGCAGGGTGCAATGTTGGACGGGCTAAGGACTCCACAAATGTCCAATTGGGCTGAAATTTGGATATGTTGTAGTCAACACCCATTGGAACAAGTTTCATGAAGATCTTCACCTCATTCGAGCCCCATAGCATGCTGATCCAAGGCCAAGAAGTTGACCTACGAAACTGGGCTGGCAGGGGACTGTAGCCAAAATTGGTTTGTCTTTAAGCTCTTCTTCCATCCACCCAAATCAGGCCCTAACATGCATGGATTGCATCATTTCCTATCCAAAGCCATAATTGTTACCTAAAGCTGAAAGATAAACACAAAAATGATTACTAGCACAAGTTTAACTCAAAAACATAACCAATTCATAAGCTAGAAGGGTACGAAATGATATACAATTATGAACCGATCACACTTCAAGTTCAAAGGCAATTTGTTCCGAATTGGAGTGGTTGGTGTATTCCGTAGTTCTAGCGATCGGATTTCACTCAAAACTCACCACACGACAACTCCCACCATATTATGATGATGCCCAAGTTTGGGGCTCGATCGGAAATCAATAGGTGTAAGAAATTGGACACATCAAGTTCAAAGGCAGTTTGTTCCGAATTGGAGTGGTTGGTGTATTCCGTAGTTCTAGCGATTGGATTTCGCTCAAAACTTATCAAATGACTCCTCCCACCATATTATGACGATGTCCAAGTTTTGGGCTCGATCGGAAATCAATAGGTGTACGAAATTGGACACTTCAAGTTCAAAGGCAGTTTGTTCCGAATTGGAGTGGTTGGTGTATTCCGTAGTTCTAGCGATTGGATTTCACTCAAAACTCACCACATGACTCCTCCCACCATATTATGAAGATGCCCAAGTTTTGGGCTCAATCGGAAATCAATAGGTGTACGAAATTGGACACATCAAGTTCAAAGGCAGTTTGTTTCGAATTGGAGTGGTTGGTGTATTCCATAGTTCTAGCGATTGGATTTCACTCAAAACACACCACATGACTCCTCCCACCATATTATGATGATGCCCATGTTTTGGGCTCGATCGGAAATCAATAGGTGTACGAAATTGGACAATTCAAGTTCAAAGGAAGTTTGTTCCGAATTGGTGTGGTTGGGGTATTCCGTAGTTCTAGCGATTGGATTTCACTCAAAACTCACCACATGACTCCTCCCACCATATTATGAAGATGCCCAAGGTTTTGGCTCGATCGGAAATCAATAGGTGTACGAAATTGGACACTTCAAGTTCAAAGGCAGTTTGTTCCGAATTGGAGTGGTTGGTGTATTCCGTAGTTCTAGCGATTGGATTTCACTCAAAACTCACCACATGACTCCTCCCACCATATTATGAAGATGCCCAAGTTTTTGGCTCGATCGGAAATCAATAGGTGTACGAAATTAGACACTTCAAGTTCAAAGGCAGTTCGTGCTTTATTGGAGTGTTTGGTGTATTCCATAGTTCTAGCAATTGGATTTCACTCAAAACTCATGAAATGACTCCTCCCACCATATTATAACGATGCCAAAGTTTTGGGCTCGATCGGAAATCAATAGGTGTACGAAATTGGACACTTCAAGTTCAAAGGCAGTTTGTTCCGAATTGGGGTGGTTGGTGTATTCCGTAGTTCTAGCGATTGGATTTCACTCAAAACTCACCACATGACTACTCCCACGATTATGATGGTGCCCAAGTTTTGGGCTCGATCGGAAATCAGTAGGTGTACGAAATTGGACACTTCAAGTTCAAAGGCAGTTTGTTCCGAATTGGAGGGGTTGGTGTATTCCGTAGTTCTAGCGATTGGATTTCACTCAAAACTCATGAAATGACTCCTCCCACCATATTATGCTGATGCCCAAGTTTTGGGCTCGATCGGAAATCAACAGGTGTACGAAATTGGACACTTCAAGTTCGAAGGCAGTTTCTTCCGAATTGGGGTGGTTGGTGTATTCCGTAGTTCTAGCGATTGGATTTCACTCAAAACTCACCACATGACTCCTCCCACCATATTATGACGATGCCAAAGATTTGGACACGATCGGAAATCAATTGGTGTACGAAATTGGACACTTCAAGTTCAAAGGCAGTTTGTTCCGAATTGGAGTTGTTGGTGTATTCCGTAGTTCCAGCGATTGGATTTCGTTCAAAACTCACCACATGACTCCTCCCACCATATAATGAAGAGGCCAAAGTTTTGGGCTCGATCGGAAATCAATAGGTGTACGAAATTGGACAATTCAAGTTCAAAGGCAGTTCGTGCTTTATTGGAGTGTTTGGGGTATTCCGTAGTTCTAGCAATTGGATTTCACTCAAAACTCATCAAATGACTCCTCCCACCATATTATGATGATGCCCAAGTTTGGGGGTCGATCGGAAATCAATAGGTGTATGAAATTGGACACTTCAAGTTCAAAGGCAGTTTGTTCCGAATTGGAGTGGTTGGTGTATTCCGTAGTTCTAGCTATTGGATTTCACTCAAAATTCACCACATGACTCCTCCCACCATAGTACGATGATGCCCAAGTTTTCGGCTCGATCAGAATTCGATAGGTGCACGAAATTGGAGTGCTTGGTGTATTCCGTAGTCCTAGCAATTGGATTTCACTCAAAACTCACCACATGACACCTCCCAAAATATTATGATGATGCCCAAGTTTTGGGCTCGATCGTAAATCAATAGGTGTACGAAATTGGACACTTCAAGTTCGAAGGCAGTTTGTTCCGAATTGGAGTGGTTGGTGTATTCCGTTGTTCTAGCGACTGGATTTCACTCAAAACTCACCACATGACTCCTCCCACCATATTATGATGATGCCCAAGTTTTGGGCTCGATCGGAAATCAATAGGTGTACGAAATTAGACACTTCAAGTTCGAAGGCAGTTTGTTCCGAATTGGAGTGGTCAGTGTATTCCGTAGTTCTAGCAATTGGATTTCACTCAAAACTCATCAAATGACTCCTCCCACCATATTATGATGATGCCCAAGTTTTGGGCTCGATCGTAAATCAATAGGGGTACGAAATTGGACACTTCAAGTTCGAAGGCAATTTGTTCCGAATTGGATTGGTAGGTGTATTCCGTAGTTCTAGGGATTGGATTTCATTCAAAACTCATGAAATGACTCCTCCCACCGTATTATGACGATGCCCAAGTTTTGGGCTCGATCGGAAATCAATAGGTGTACGAAATTGGACACTTCAAGTTCAAAGGCAGTTTGTTCCGAATTGGAGTTGTTGGTGTATTCCGTAGTTCTAGCGATTGAATTTCACTCAAAACTCATGATATGACTCCTCCCACCATATTATGACGATGACCAAGTTTTGGGCATCGTCGGAAATCAATAGGTGTACCAAATTGGACACTTCAAGTCCAAAGGCAGTTTTTTCCGAATTGGAGTGGTTGGTGTATTCCGTAGTTCTAGCGATTGGATTTTGCTCAAAACTCACCGCATGACTTCTCCCACCATATTATGATGATGTCCAAGTTTTGGGCTCGATCGGAAATCAATAGGTGTACGGAATTGGACACTTCAAGTTCAAAGGCAGTTTGTTCCGAATTGGAGTGGTTGATGTATTCCGTAGTTCTAGCAATTGGATTTCTCTCAAAACTCATCAAATGACTCCTCCCACTATATTATGATGATGCCCAAGTTTTGGGTTCGATTTGAAATCAATAGGAGTACGAAATTGGACACTTCAAGTTCGAAGGCAGTTTGTTCCGAATTGGAGTGGTTGGTGTATTCCGTTGTTCTAGCGACTGGATTTCACTCAAAACTCACCACATGACTCCTCCCACCATATTATGATGATGCCCAAGTTTTGGGCTCGATCGGAAATCAATAGGTGTACGAAATTAGACACTTCAAGTTCGAAGGCAGTTTGTTCCGAATTGGAGTGGTCGGTGTATTCCGTAGTTCTAGCAATTGGATTTCACTCAAAACTCATCAAATGACTCCTCCCACCATATTATGATGATGCCCAAGTTTTGGGCTCGATCGTAAATCAATAGGTGTACGAAATTGGACACTTCAAGTTCGAAGGCAATTTGTTCCGAATTGGATTGGTAGGTGTATTCCGTAGTGCTAGCGATTGGATTTCATTCAAAACTCATGAAATGACTCCTCCCACCGTATTATGACGATGCCCAAGTTTCGGGCTCGATCGGAAATCAATAGGTGTACGAAATTGGACACTTCAAGTTCAAAGGCAGTTTGTTCCGAATTGGAGTGGTTGGTGTATTCCGTAGTTCTAGCGATTGGATTTCTCTCAAAACTCATGAAATGACTCCTCCCACCATATTATGAGGATGACCAAGTTTTGGACTCCGTCGGAAATCAATAGGTGTATGAAATTGGACACTTCAAGTCCAAAGGCAGTTTTTTCAGAATTGGAGTGGTTGGTGTATTCCGTAGTTCTAGCTATTGGATTTTGCTCAAAACTCACCACATGGCTCCTCCCACCATATTATGATGATGTCCAAGTTTTGGGCTCGATCGTAAATCAATAGGTGTACGAAATTGCACACTTCAAGCTCCACATGACTCCTCCCACCATATTATGATGATGCTAAAGTTTTGGGCTCGATCGGAAATCAATAGAGGTACGAAATTGGACAGTTCAAGTTCAAATGCAGTTCGTGCTTTATTGGAGTGTTTGGTGTATTCTGTAGTTCTAGCAATTGGATTTCACTCAAAACTCAACAAATGACTCCTCCCACTATATTATGATGATGCCCAAGTTTTGGGCTCGATCGGAAATCAATAGGTGTACGAAATTGGACACTTCAAGTTCAAAGGCAGTTTGTTCCGAATTGGAGTGGTTGGTGTATTCCGTAGTTCTAGCGATTGGATTTCTCTCAAAACTCATGAAATGACTCCTCCCACCATATTATGAGGATGACCAAGTTTTGGACTCCGTCGGAAATCAATAGGTGTATGAAATTGGACACTTCAAGTCCAAAGGCAGTTTTTTCAGAATTGGAGTGGTTGGTGTATTCCGTAGTTCTAGCTATTGGATTTTGCTCAAAACTCACCACATGGCTCCTCCCACCATATTATGATGATGTCCAAGTTTTGGGCTCGATCGTAAATCAATAGGTGTACGAAATTGCACACTTCAAGCTCCACATGACTCCTCCCACCATATTATGATGATGCTAAAGTTTTGGGCTCGATCGGAAATCAATAGAGGTACGAAATTGGACAGTTCAAGTTCAAATGCAGTTCGTGCTTTATTGGAGTGTTTGGTGTATTCTGTAGTTCTAGCAATTGGATTTCACTCAAAACTCAACAAATGACTCCTCCCACTATATTATGATGATGCCCAAGTTTTGGGCTCGATCGGAAATCAATAGGTGTACGAAATTGGACACTTCAAGTTCATAGGCAGTTTGTTCCGAATTGGAGTGGTAGGTGTATTCCGTAGTTCTAGCGGTTGGATTTCATTCAAAACCCACGAAATGACTCCTCCCACCATATTATGATGATGCCCAAGTTTTGGGCTCGATCGGAAATCAATAGGTGTACGAAATTGGACACTTCAAGTTCAAAGGCAGTTTGTTCCGAATTGGAGTGATTGGTGTATTCCGTAGTTCTAGCGATTGGATTTCACTCAAAACTCACCACATGACTCCTCCCACGATATTATGATGATGCCCAAGTTTTGGGCTCGATCAGAAATCAATAGGTGTACGAAATTGGACACTTCAAGTTCAAAGGCGGTTCGTTCTTTATTGGAGTGTTTGGTGTATTCCGTAGTTCTAGCAATTGGATTTCACTCAAAACTCATCAAATGACTCCTCCCACTATATTATGATGATGCCCAAGTTTTGGGCTCGATCGGAAATCAATAGGTGTACGAAATTAGACACTTCAAGTTCGAAGGCAGTTTGTTCCGAATTGGAGTGGTTGGTGTATTCCTAGTTCTAGCGATTGGATTTCACTCAAAACTCATGAAATGACTCCTCCCACCATATTATGATGATGCCCAAGTTTTGGGACCGATCGGAAATCAATAGGTGTACGAAACTGGACACTTCAAGTTCAGAGGAAGTTTGTTCCGAATTGGAGTGGTTGGTGTATTCCGTAGTTCGAGCGATTGGATTTCACTCAAAACTCACCACATGACTCCTCCCACGATATTATGATGATGCCCAAGTTTTGGGCTCGATCAGAAATCAATAGGTGTACGAAACTGGACACTTCAAGTTCAAAGGCGGTTCGTGCTTTATTGGAGTGTTTGGTGTATTCCGTAGTTCTAGCAGTTGGATTTCACTCAAAACTCTTCAAATGACTCCTCCCACCATATTATGATGACGCCCAAGTTTTGGGCGCGATCGGAAATCATTAGGTGTACGAAATTGGACACTTCAAGTTTAAAGGCAGTTCGTGCTTTATTGGAGTGTTTGTTGTACTCCGTAGTTCTAGCAATTGGATTTCACTGAAAACTCATCAAATGACTCCTCCCACCATATTATGATGATACCCAACTTTTGGGCTAAATCGGAAATCATGAGGTGTACGAAATTGGACGCTTCAAGTTCAAAGGCAGTTCGAGCATTATTGGAGTGTTTGGTGTATTCCACAGTTCTAGCAATTGGATTTCACTCAAAACTCATCAAATGACTCCTCCCACCATATTATGATGATACCCAACTTTTGAGCTAAATCGGAAATCATGAGGTGTACGAAATTGGACGCTTCAAGTTCAAAGGCAGTTCGAGCATTATTGGAGTGTTTGGTGTATTCCATAGTTCTAGCAATTGGATATCTCACAAAACTCATCAAATGACTCCTCCCACCATATTATGATTATGCCCAAGTTTTGGGCTCGATCAGAAATCAATAGGTGTACGAAATTGGACACTTCAAGTTCAAAGGCAGTTCGTGCTTTATTGGAGTGTTTGGTGTATTCCGTAGTTCTAGCGGTTGGATTTCACTCAAAACTCATCAAATGACTCCTCCCACCGTATTATGCTGATGCCCAAATTTTGGGCTCGATCGGAAATCAATGGGTGTACGAAAGTGGACACTTCAAGTTCAGAGGCAGTTTGTTCCGAATTGGAGTGGTTGGTGTATTCCATAGTTCGAGCGATTGGATTTCACTCAAAACTCACCACATGACTCCTCCCACGATATTATGATGATGCCCAAGTTTTGGGCTCGATCAGAAATCAATAGGTGTACGAAATTGGACAATTCAAGTTCAAAGGCATTTCGTGCTTTATTGGAGTGGTTGGTGTGTTCCGTAGTTCTAGCGATTGGATTTCACTCAAAACTCACCAAATGACTCCTCCCACCATATTATGATGACGCCAAAGTTTTGGGCTCGATCGGAAATCAATAGGTGTACGAAATTGGACAATTCAAGTTCAAAGGCAGTTCGTGCCTTATTGGAGTGGTTGGGGATATCCGTAGTTCTAGCGCTTGGATTTCACTCAAATCACACCACATGATTCCTCCAACCATACTATGATAATGCCCAAGTTCTAGGCTCGATCGGAAAGCAATAGGTGTACGAAATTGGACACTTCAAGTTCAAAGGCATTTTGTTCCGAATTGGAGTGGTTGGTGTATTACGTAGTTCTAAAGATTGGATTTCACCCAAAACTCTCCACATGACTCCTCCCACCATGTTATGACGATGCCCAAGTTTTGGTCCCGATTGGAAATCAATAGGTGTACGAAATTTTACAATTCATGTTCAAAGGCAGTTCGTGCTTTATTGGAGTGTTGGGTGTATTCCGTAGTTCTAGCGGTTGGATTTCACTCAAAACTCATCAAATGACTCCTCCCACCATATTATGATGATGCCCAAATTTTGGGCTCGATCGGAAATCAATAGGTGTACGAAATTGGACACTTCAAGTTCAAAGGCAGTTTGTTCCGAATTGGAGTGTTTGGTGTATTCCGTAGTTCTAGCGGTTGGATTTCGCTCAAAACTCACCACATGACTCCTCCCACCATATTATGATGATGCCCAAGTTTTGGGCTCGATCGGAAGTCAATAGGTGTACGAAATTGGACAATTCAACCTCAAAGGCAGTTCGTGCTTTATTGGAGTGTTTGGTGTATTCTGCACTTCTAGCTGTTGGATTTCACTCAAAACTCATCAAATGACTCCTCCCACCATATTATGATGATGCCCAAGTTTTGGGCTCGATCGGAAATCAATAGGTGTACGAAATTGGACAATTCAAGTTCAAAGGTAGTTCATGCTTTATTGGAGTGTTTGGTGTATTTCGTAGTTCTAGAGGTTGGATTTCACTCAAAACTCTCCAAATGACTCCTCCCACAATATTATGATGATGCCCAAATTTTGGGCCTGATCGGAAATCAATAGGTGTACGAAATTGGACAATTCAAGCTCAAAGGCAATTCGTGCTTTATTGGAGTGTTTGGTGTATTCCGTAGTTCTAGCAGTTGGATTTCACTCAAAACTCATCAAATGACTCCTACCACCATATTATGATGATGCCCAAGTTTTGGGCTCGATCGGAAATTAGTAGGTGTACGAAATTGGACAATTCAAGTTCAAAGGCAGTTCGTGCTTTGTTGGGGTATTTGGTGTATTCCGCTGTTCTCGTGGTTGGATTTCACTCAAAACTCATCAAATGACACTTCCACCATATTATGATGATGCCCAAGTTTTGGGCTCGATCGGAAATCAGTAGGTGTACGAAATTGGACACTTCAAGTTCAAAGGCAGTTTGTTCCGAATTGGAGTGGTTGGTGTATTCCGTAGGTCTAGCGATGGGATTTCACTCAAAACTCACCACATGACTCCTTCCACCATATTATGATGATGCCCAAGTTTTGGGCTCGATCGAAAGTCAATAGGTGTGCAAAATTGGACACTTCAAGTTCAAAGGCAGTTTGTTCCGAATTGGAGTGGTTGGTGTATTCCGTTGTTCTAGCAATTGGATTTCACTCAAAACTCACCACATGACAACTCCCTCCATATTATGATGATTACCAAGTTTTGGGCTCGATCGGAAATCAATAGGTGTACGAAATTGGACAATTCAAGCTCAAAGGCAGTTCGTGCTTTATTGGAGTGTTTGGTGTATTCCATAGTTCTAGCGATTGGGTTTCACACAAAACTCATCAAATGACCCGTGCCACCATATTATGACGATGCCCAAGTTTTGGGCTTGGTCGGAAATCAATAGGTGTACAAAATTGGACAATTCAAGTTCAAAGGCAGTTCGTGCCTTATTGGAGTGCATGGTACATTTCGTACTTCTAGCTATTGGATTTCACTCAAAACTCACCGCATGAATCCTCCCACCATATTATGATGATGCCCAAATTTTGGCCTCGATCGGAAATCAGTGGGTGTACGAAATTGGACAATTCAAGTTCATATGCAGTTCGTGCCTTATTGGAGTGGTTGGGGATATCCGTAGTTCTAGCGATTGGCTTTCACTCAAAACACACCACATGATTCCTCCAACCATACTATGATGATGCCCAAGTTCTATGCTCGATCGGAAATCAATAGGTGTACCAAATTGGACACTTCAAGTTCAAAGGCAGTTTGTTCCGAATTGGAGTGGTTGGTGTATTCTGTAGTTCTAGCGATTGGATTTCACTCAAAACTCACCAAATGACTCCTCCCACCATATTATGATGATGCCCAAGTTTTGGGCGGGATCGGAAATCTATAGGTGTAAGAAAGTGGACACTTCAAGTTCAAGGGCAGTTTGTTCCGAATTGGAGGGGTTGGTGTATCCCGCAGTTCTAGCGATTGGATTTCCCTCAAACTTACCACATGACTCCTCCCACCATACTATGATGATGACCAAGTTTTGGGCTTGATCGGAAGTCAATAGGTGTACGAAATTGGACAATTCAAGTTCAAAGGCAGTTCGTGCCTTATTGGAGTGGTTGGTACATTTCTTAGTTCTAGCGATTGGATTTCACTCAAAATTCAGCAAAGGACTCCTCCCAACGTATTATGATGATTCCCAAGTTTTCGGCTCAATCGGAAATCAATAGGTGTACGAAATTGGACACCTCAAGTTCAAAGGCAGTTTGTTCCAAATTGGAGGGGTTGGTGTATTCCGCAGTTCTAGTGATTGGATTTCACGCAAAACTCACCACATGACTCCTCCCACCAAACTATGTTGATGACCAAGTTTTGGGCTTGATCGGAAATCAACAGGTGTTCGAAATTGGACAATTCAAGTTCAAAGGCAGTTCGTGCCTTATTGGAGTGGTTGGTACATTTTGTATTTCTAGCGATTGGATTTCACTCAAAACTCACCAAATGACTCCTCCCAACATATTAAGATGATTCCCAAGTTTTGGGCTAGATCGGAAATCAATAGGTGTATGAAATTGGACACTTCAAGTTCAAGGGCAGTTTGTTTCGAATTGGAGTGGTTGGTGTATTCCGTAGTTCTAGCGATTGGATTTCACTCAAAACTCATCAAATGACTCCTCCCACCATATTATGATGATGCCCAAGTTTTGGGCTCGATCGGAAATCAATAGGTGTACGAAATTGGACACTTCAAGTTCAAAGGCCGTTTGTTCCGAATTGGAGTGGTTGCTGTATTCCGTAGTTCTAGCGATTGGAGTTCACTGAAAACTCACCACATGACTCCTCCCACCATATTATGATGATGCCAAAGTTTTGGGCTCGATAGGAAATCAGTAGGTGTAGGAAATTGGACACTTCAAGTTCAAAGGCAGTTTGTTCCGAATTGGGGTGGTTGGTGTATTCCGTAGTTCTAGCAAATGGATTTCACTCAAAACTCACCACATGACTCCTCCCCCGATATTATGATGATGCCCCGGTTTTGGGCTCGATCGGAAATCAATAGGTATACGAAATTGGACACTTCAAGTGAAAAGGCGGTTCGTTCCGAATTGGAGTGGTTGGTGTATTCCGTAGTTCTAGCGATTGGATTTCACTCAAAACTCATGAAATGACTCCTCCCACCATATTATGATGATGCCCAACTTTTGGGCTCGATCGGAAATCAATAGGCGTACGAAATTGGACACTTCAAGTTCAAAGGCAGTTGTTCCGAATTGGGGTGGTTGGTGTATTCCGTAGTTCTAGCGATTGGCGTTCACTGAAAACTCACCACATGACTCCTCCCACCATATTATGATGATGCGAAAGTTTTGGGCTCGATCGGAAATCAATAGGTGTACGAAATTGGACACTTCAAGTTCAAAGGCAGTTTGTTCCGAATTGGAGTGGTTGCTGTATTCCGTAGTTCTAGCGATTGGAGTTCACTGAAAACTCACCACATGACTCCTCCCACCATATTATGATGATGCCAAAGTTTTGGGCTCGATAGGAAATCAATAGGTGTAGGAAATTGGACACTTCAAGTTCAAAGGCATTTTGTTCCGAATTGGAGTGGTTGGTGTATTACGTAGTTCTAAAGATTGGATTTCACCCAAAACTCTCCACATGACCCCTCCCACCATATTATGACGATGCCCAAGTTTTGGTCCCGATCGGAAATCAATAGGTGTACGAAATTTTACAATTCATGTTCAAAGGCAGTTCGTGCTTTATTGGAGTGTTGGGTGTATTCCGTAGTTCTAGCGGTTGGATTTCACTCAAAACTCATCAAATGACTCCTCCCACCATATTATGATGATGCCCAAATTTTGGGCTCGATCGGAAATCAATAGGTGTACCAAATTGGACACTTCAAGTGAAAAGGCAGTTCGTTCCGAATTGGAGTGGTTGGTGTGTTCCGTAGTTCTAGCGATTGGATTTCGCTCAAAACTCACCACATGACTCCTCCCACCATATTATGATGATGCCAATGTTTTGGGCTCGATCGGAAATCAATAGGTGTACGAAATTTGACACTTAAAGTTCAAAGGCAGTTTGTGCTTTATTGAAGTGTTTGGTGTATTCCGTAGTTCTAGCGATTGGATTTGACTCAAAACTCAGCAAATGACTCCTCCCACCATATTATGATGATTCCTAAGTTTTGGGCTCGATCAGAAATCGATAGGGGTAAGAAATTGGACAATTCAGGTTCAAAGGCAGTTCGTTTCTTATAGGAGTGGTTGGTGTATTCCGTGGTTCTAGCGATTGGATTTCACTCAAAACCCACCAAATGACTCCTCCCACCATATTATGGGGATGCCCAAGTTTTGGGCTCGATCGGAAATCAATCGGTGTAAGAAATTGGACAATTCAGGTTCAAAGGTAGTTCGTTCCTTATAGGAGTGGTTGGGGTATTCCGTAGTTCTAGCTATTGGATTTCACTCAAAACTCACCAAATGACTCTTCCCACCATATTACGATGATGCCCAAGTTTTGGGCTCGATCGGAAATCAATAGGGGTAACAAATCGGACAATTCAAGTTCAAAGGCAGTTCGTTCTTATAGGAGTGGTTGGTGTATTGAATAGTTCTAGCGAATGGATTTCACTCAAAACTCACCAAATGACTTCTCCCACCATATTATGGGGACACCCAAGTTTTGGGATCGATCGGAAATCAGTAGGGGTAAGAAATTGGACAATTCTGGTTCCAAGGCTGTTCGTTTCTTATAGGAGTGGTTGGTGTATTCCGTAGTTCTAGCGATTGGATTTCACTCAAAACTCACCAAATCACTCCTCCCACCATATTATGATGATGACCAAGTTTTGGCCTCGATCGGAAATAAGTAGGGGTAAGAAATTGGACAATTCAGGTTCAAAGGCATTTCGTTCCTTATAGGAGTGGTTGGTGTATTCCGTAGTTCTAGCGATTGGATTTCACTCAAAACTCCCCACATGACTCCTCCCACGATATTATGCTGATGCCCAAGTTTTGGGCTTGATCGGAAATCAATAGGTGTACGAAATTGGACACTTCAACTTCAAAGGCAGTTTGTTCCCAATTGGAGAGGTTGGAGTATTCCGTAGTTCTAGCGATTGTATTTCACTCAAAACTCATGAAATGACTCCTCCCTCCGTATTATGACGATGCCCAAGTTTTGGGCTCGATCGGAAGTCAATAGGTGTACGAAATTGGACACTTCAAGTTCAAAGGCAGTTTGTTCCGAGTTGGAGTGGTTGGTGTATTCCGTTGTTCTAGCAATTGGATTTCACTCAAAACTCTTGAAATGACTCCTTCCACCATATTATGATGATGCCCAACTTTTGGGCTCGATCAGAAATCAATAGGTGTACGAAATTGGACACTTCAAGTTCAAAGGCAATTTGTTCCGAATTGGAGTTGTTGGTGTATTCCGTAGTTCTAGCGATTGGATTTCACTCAAAACTCACCACATGACTCCTCCCACCATATTATGATGATGCCCAAGTTTTGGGCTCAATTGGAAATCTATAGGTGTACGAAATTGGACACTTCAAGTTCAAAGGCAGTTTGTTCCGAATTGGAGTGGTTGGTGTATTCCGTAGTTCTAGCGATTGGATTTCACTCAAAACTCATGAAATGACTCCTCCCACCATATTATGATGATGCCCAAGTTTTGGGCTCGATCGAAAATCAATTGGTGTACGAAATTGGACTCTTCAAGTTCAAAGGCAGTTTGTTCCGAATTGGGGTGGTTGGTGTATTCCGTAGTTCTAGCGATTGGATTTCACTCAAAACACACCACATGACTCCTCCCACGATATTATGATGATGCCCAAGTTTTGGGCTCGATCGGCAATCAATAGGTGTACGAAATTGGACACGTCAAGTTCAAAGGCAGTTGTTGCGTCGATTCACCTGCACCAAAATGGATTCAGCTGCATCCTCAACTTGTGCACGAGCCGTTCGGTAGTATATCATATGTAAGTGCGAGGTCGATCCCACGAGGATTGGTGATTGAATGATCCAATTCATTTTCCTACACAAAACAGAAATGAAAAAGAAAATAAATAAAACAAGAAAAAGGAAATAACTCAAGCAAATAACTTCCCAAGTTCAATTAGATTAACGGATTGATTCTAGCTAAAGTATGATTAAGCCATGGTGTTTGGTCATAACCTTGTGTTCCTAATTCCCTAATTTGATCATTTGTTGTCTAACCTAAAATTAAGCATTGGGAACCCATTAAGCATAGAAGAACAATTTAAACAACCAAGCATATATCTAATCCCTGTTGTCGAATGTCCATACATACTCTTCCTATTCATAGTTCAATTCGAATTAAAGCATGGTGTCTACTCTTAATTCAAACCAAGATAGCTAACATGCAAGCCTAAATGGTGATCAATCATTCACACTAGCATACTAACTTATAAGCATAATGAATAAGAATAAAAACCATAATTGAAACTTGGAAACTAATTAAACTTGAATACTTAAGAAAGAATGTACATTACAAATAAAATTAAAGTAGAACTAAGAAAACTTGAAGGAAAATTTAGTAAAATCATTTGTTACAACAATTGACAACTTGAAAGGAAACTAAGAGAATTTGAGGGAGAGAAGGGAAGGGAGCTCTAGAGAAGTGTTTGAGAGCTCCCCCCCTTGGGGTGTGATTTGAAGCTTGAAGGCTTCTCTATTTATAGGGCTAAGAGGGAGGAACAATATGATGAAATCCCACACCATCCTTCAACTTTTGCTGCTGCACAAGCTTTCATCACATGGGTTCAAAGGTGATCAGTTTTGCTGCCAACCCATGTGGTTGCCTTTTGGTTGCTGAAAAAACGAGTTTTCTGAACCAGGCTTGGTGTAGGAAGGCCAGAGGTTTCAAAACTTATCCAATGGGGCTCAAATTTGGATATGTTAAACTAGACACCCATTGGAACAACTTCTATGAAGAACGTATTCCCATCGGAGCAGTAGAAGTGTGCGTTTTGGGCCTTGAAAGTTGGCTGCCGAACAGAGACTGGAATTGACTTCATTTCATTTCTTTTCTTTCTTTTTGCTTCACATGCATGCACATGCCTCAAAAGCTGATCTCCAGCTCCAAAGTGATCTGCCAATTCAATTCCCATGTTCAAAGGCTGAAGCAAAAATGCCTCTCATCATTCCTCATTCTTCTCTCTCTCCTTTCTCTAGCTTCACATGCATGCACATGCTTTCTCTATAATAGCTCCAGCATGTACCAACTTGCTCCTTCAGAAATTCATAGCTGGAATGCCTCCCAACTTCACTCATTATGTTGGGTACAAAGTCAGTTACAGCTGGGGTGAGGCACATGGCTAAAAGGAGGCACATGGCTAAAAGCTGGCAGCAGCAAATCCTGCTGAGCAAGGTTGAGTGTTGGACGGGCTAAGCACTCCACATATGTCCAATTGGGCTGAAATTTGGATATGTTGTACAAGACACCCATTGGAACAAGTTTCATGAAGATCATCACCTCATTCGAGCCCCATAACATGCTCATCCAAGGCCAAGAAGTTGACCTACGAAACTGGGCTGGCAAGGAGTTGTAGCCAAAATGAGTTTGTCTTTAAGCTCTCCTTCCATTCACCCAAATAAGGCCTTAACATGCATGGATTGCATCATTTCCTATCCAAAGTCATCATTGTTACCCAAACCTCAATGAACTGAAACATAAACACAAAAAGGATTAAAAGCACAATTTTAACTCAAAAACATAGCCAAATCATAAGCTAGAAGGGTACAAAATAATATATAAATATGCACCGATCACCATATTATGATGATGCCCAAGTTTTGGGCTCGATCGGAAATCATTAGGTGTACGAAATTGGACACTTCAAGTTCAAAGGCAGTTCGTGCTTTATTGGAGTGTTTGGTGTATTCCATAGTTCTAGCAATTGGATTTCACTCAAAACTCATCAAATGACTCCTCCCACCATATTATCATGATGCCCAAGTTTTGGGCTCGATCAGAAATCAATAGGTGTACGAAATTGGACACTTCAAGTTCAAAGGCAGTTTGTTCCAAATTGGAGTGGTTGGTGTATTCCGTAGTTTTAGCGATTGGATTTCACTCAAAACTCACCACATGACTCCTCCCACCATATTATGATGATGCCCAAGTTTTGGGCTCGATCGAAAATCAATAGGTGTATGAAATTGGACACTTCAAGTTCAAAGGCAGTTTGTTCCGAATTGGACTGGTTGGTGTATTCCGTAGTTCTAGCGATTGGATTTCACTCAAAACTCACCACGTGACTCCTCCCACAGTATTATGATGATGCCCAAGTTTTGGGCTCGATCGGAAATCCATATGGGTACGAAATTGGGAACTTCAAGTTCAAAGGCAGTTTGTTCCGAATTAGAGTGGTTGGTGTATTTCGTAGTTCTAGCGATTGGATTTCACTCAAAACTCACCACATGACTCCTCCCACCATATTATGATGATGCCCAAGTTTTGGGCTCGATCGAAAATCAATAGGTGTATGAAATTGGACACTTCAAGTTCAAAGGCAGCTTGTTCCGAATTGGACTGGTTGGTGTATTCCGTAGTTCTAGCGATTGGATTTCACTCAAAACTCACCACATGACTCCTCCCACCGTATTATGATGATGCCAAAGTTTTGAGCTCGATCGGAAATCAATAAGGGTACGAAATTGGGCACTTCAACTTCAAAGGCAGTTTGTTCCGAATTCGAGCGGTTGGTGTATTCCGTAGTTCTAGCGATTGGATTTCACTCCAAACTCACCACATGACTCGTCCCGCGATATTATGATGATGCCCAAGTTTTGGGCTCGATCGGAAATCAATAGGTTTACGAAATTGGACAATTCAAGTTCAAAGCCAGTTCGTGCTTTATTGGAGTGTTTGGAGTTTTCCGCAGTTCTAGCAATTAGATTTCACTCAAAACTCATCAAATGACTCCTCCCACCATATTATGATGACGCCCAAGTTTTGGGCTCAATCGGAAATCATTAGGTGTACGAAATTGGACACTTCAAGTTCAAAGGCAGTTCGTGCTTTATTGGAGTGTTTGGTGTATTCCCTAGTTCTAGCAATTGGATTTCACTCAAAACTCATCAAATGACTCCTCCCACCATATTATGATGATGCCCAAGTTTTGGGCTCGATCGGAAATTAATAGGTGTACGAAATTGGACACTTCAAGTTCAAAGGCAGTTTGTTCCGAATTGGAGTGGTTGGTGTATTCCGTAGTTCTAGCGATTGGATTTCACTCAAAACTCACCACATGACTCCTCCCACCATATTATGATGATGCCAATGTTTTGGGCTCCATCGGAAATCAATAGGTGCACGAAATTGGACAATTCAAGTTCAAAGGCAGTTTGTTCCGAATTGGAGTGGTTGGTGTATTCCGTAGTTCTAGCGATTGGATATCACTCAAAACTCACCACATGACTCCTCCCACCATATTATGATGATGCCCAAGTTTTGGGCACGATCGGAAATCAATTGGTGTACGAAATTAGACACTTCAAGTTCAAAGGCAGTTTGTTCTGATTTGGAGTGGTTGGTGTATTCCGTAGTTCTAGCGATTGGATTTCACTCAAAACTCACCACATGACTCCTCCCACCATATTATGATGATGCCCAAGTTTTGGGCTCGATCGGAAATCAATAGGTGTACGAAATTGGACAATTCAAGTACAAAGGCAATTTGTTCCGAATTGGAGTGGTTGGTGTATTCCGTAGTACTAGCGATTGGATGATAAGTTCATAATTTCACACATTTGCATGCCTTCGTTAGTTAGTAATTTTGTTTAGTTTCTCTTTATTTCGAGTCACTTATCTATGTTTGTGTGTTGTGTAGGTTATGGAAGTAAGAGATCACATTTGCTACAATCCATGCACATTAAGGGCTGATTGGCATGAGAGGAATACACTTGAGGCATTTGAAGCAAAATGGTGCAAAAATGTGCAAAAACTGGAAACTGAGTTAGAAGTTCATTTCGGACTTATCTTCTTCATCCGAGCTTGGATTGGGCCAATGTTTGTGTGGTTGGATCAGTGACATTCTGAACTTCAAAATGGATATCTTCAAGCCATCTTTTCATTCAGCCAAACCCAATTCGTGAGCCCATGAAAATACACATCATGCTGACATGAGGATGAGCTGATGGATGCTTGGTCATGCTGACATAATGATGAGCTAGGGCTGCTGGTGGGATTTATTGGTGAAGTGCAGCAACCAATTCTGATTATCTAAATACAAGTGTTGTATGCATTAGCCATATTGAATTCAGATTTATCTCTACCCTCTCCCTATAAATACCACTTCCATTCCACATTCAAGACATTGAGATTGACATTCAGATTCAGACACACATTCACTTCATCCATTACTCCCATACACACATTCAGATTCACCACAAAGAGAGAAGAGAGCTAGCTGCAAAGGAGGGAAAGCTGGGAGCTGTCCTGGAAACTACCTTGCTGCCACCAGCTAGTTCTTCTATTCTCTTTACTCTATCTATGTATTTCTTATTTTCTGTATTCATAGTTATGTTTAACTAATCCATTTAGTTAGGGCTTAGGATGAAGCCCTAGTCATGAATATTCAATGTTATGGATGATTTCATAGTTAATTGATTTCCTTGCTTTCATTGCCAAGTTGTTAATCTCCAGCTTATTATGTGCTTGATGTATGTTTTCTTGGAGTAGCTAACTAGGATTTTATGCATCTAGCACAGGTTGGGAAGGGGTTTAGATTCACCAATTCTACTCTCCTTTCACAAGCAACACATGAATGGCCTAAGAATCATTCAAGGGGTTAATAACCATAGGTTGACTAGGACAGATACCATGTTCTAGGACTTGTGTGATTATCATATTCTCAAGGAACTTAATGACTCTTGCATGCTTTATTCTAAGTAGATACCATGCTTAGGTTGCATATAAGGGATCACGTGTTGTGTAGATACCATGCACAATCACATGCCTTAGGAGAATCATGCATCCTGCACCTAGATACCATAGGCTTGTATGCGATAATCTATTGTCAATGAAGCTTGAGGCAATTTCTATGCATTCATAACTTGGATAGGAAGACTAGAGGTGGATTCCAAGGCTCTAACACTTCTCAATCATTGTTTCACAACTTGTTGATTACTGCCATTGTTTACTTTCCAGCACTTCCATTTCATTCCTTGTTTTCATTTCAACAACAAAACCCCCCATTTCGAGTGCGTGTGTGGTGCTAGGATTATGTCCTAGACCTTGCCATTTGTTAGTTTGTTTGTTTCCCTGTTTTCTGTTTTTCCAGCATTCTAAGTAATTTAACTTGCAACCAAGTTACCATTCTCCGTGGGATCGACCTCGTATTTACATAAGCTATACTATAAATGGTTCGTGCACTTGAGAGAATTGAAGTTGCTATTTTTAATAACCCATTTTAGTTGTTAGGAGTAGGCTCAACATTGGATTTCACTCAAAACTCACCACATGAATCCTCCCACCATATTATGACGATGCCCAAGTTTTGGGCTCGATCGGAAATCAATCGGTGTACGAAATTGGACACTTCCAGTTCAAAGGCAGGTTTTTCCGAATTGGAGTGGTTGGTGTATTCCGTAGTTCTAGGGATTGGATTTCACTCAAAACTCATGAAATGACTCCTCCCACCATATTATGATGATGCCGAAGTTTTGGGCTCGATCGGAAATCAATCGGTGTACGAAATTGGACACTTCAAGTTCAAAGGCTGTTTGTTCCGAATTGGAGTGGTTGGTGTATTCCGTAGTTCTAGCGATTGGATTTCACTAAAAACTCCCCACATGACTACTCCCACCATATTATGATGATGCCAAAGTTTTGGGCTCGATCGGATATCAATAGGTGTACGAAATTGGACAATTCAAGTTCAAACGCAGTTCGTGCTTCATTGGAGTGTTTGGTGTATTCCGTAGCTCTAGCAATTGGATTTCACTCAAAACTCATGAAATGACTCCTCCCACCATATTATGAGGATGCCTAAGTTTTGGGCCCGATCGGAAATCAATAGGTGCACGAAATTGGACATTTCAAGTTCAAAGGAAGTTTGTTCGGAATTGTAGTGGTAGGTGTATTCCGTACTTCTAGCGATTGAATTTCACTCAAAACTCATGAAATGACTCCTCCCACCATATTATGATGATGCCCAAGTTTTGGGCTCGATCGGAAATCAATAGGTGTACGAAATTGGACACTTCAAGTTCAAAGGCTGTTTGTTCCGAATTGGAGTGGTTGGTGTATTCCGTAGTTCTAGGGATTGGATTTCACTAAAAACTCCCCACATGACTACTCCCACCATATTATGATGATGCCAAAGTTTTGGGCTCGATCGGATATCAATAGGTGTACGAAATTGGACAATTCAAGTTCAAACGCAGTTCGTGCTTTATTGGAGTGTTTGGTGTATTCCGTAGCTCTAGCAATTGGATTTCACTCAAAACTCATGAAATGACTCCTCCCACCATATTATGAGGACGCCCAAGTTTTGGGCTCGATCGGAAATCAATAGGTGTACAAAATTGGACAATTCAAGTTCAAAGGCAGTTTGTTCCGAATTGGAGTGGTTTGTGTATTCCGTAGTTCTAGCGATTCGATTTCACTCAAAACTCACCACATGACTCCTCCCAAAATAATATGATCATGCAAAAGTTTTGGGCTCGATCGGAAATGAATCGGTGTACGAAATTGGTCAATTCAAGTTCAAAAGCAGTTCGTGCTTTATTGGAGTGGTTGGTGTATTCCGTAGTTCTAGCGAATGGATTTCACTCAAAACTCATGAAATGACTCCTCCCACCATATTATGTTGATGCCTAGGTTTTGGGCTCGATCGGTAATGAATAGGTGTACGAAATTGGACACTTCAAGTTCGAAGGCAGTCTGTTCCGAATTGGAGTGGTTTGTTTATTCCGTAGTTCTAGCAATTCAATTTCACTCAAAACTCACCACAAGACTCCTCCCAATATATTATGATGATGCACAAGTTTTGGGCTCGATAGGAAATGAATAGGTGTACGAAATTGGACAATTCAAGTTCAAAGGCAGTTCGTTCTTTATTGGAGTGGTTGGTGTATTCCGTAGTTCTAGCGATTGGATTTCACTCAAAACTCATGAAATGACTCCTCCCACCATATTATGACGATGCCCAAGTTTTGGGCTCGATCGGAAATTAATAGGTGTACGAAATTGGACACTTCAAGTTCAAAGGCAGTTTGTTCCGAATTGGAGTGGTTGGTGTATTCCGTAGTTCTAGCGAATGGATTTCACTCAAAACTCACCAAATGACTCCTCCCAACATATTATGATGATGCCCAAGTTTTGGGCTCAATCGGAAATCAATAGGTGTACAAAATTGGACACTTCAACTTCAAAGGTAGTTTGTTCCGAATTGGAGTGGTTAGTGTATTCCGCAGTTCTAGCGATTGGATTTCCCTCAAAACTCACCACATGACTCCGCCCACCATACGATGATGATGACCAAGTTTTGGGCTCGGTCGGAAATCAATAGGTGTACGAAATTGGACAATTCAAATTCAAAGGCTGTTCGTGCCTTATTGGAGTGGTTGATGTATTCCGTAGTTCTAGTGACTGGATTTCACTCAAAACTCACCAAATGACTTCTGCCACCATATTATGATGATGCCCAAGTTTTGGGCTTGATCGGAAATCAAAAGGTGTACGATATTGGACACTTCAAGTTCAAAGGTAGTTTGTTCCGAATTGGAGGGGTTGGTGTATCCCGCAGTTCTAGCAATTGGATTTCACTCAAAACTTACCACATGACTCCTCCCAACATACTATGACGATGACCAAGTTTTGGGCTTGATCGGAAGTCAATAGGTGTACGAAATTGGACAATTCAAATTCAAAGGCTGTTCGTGCCTTATTGGAGTGGCTGGTACATTTCGTAGTTCTAGCGATTGGATTTCACTCAAAACTCACCAAACGACTCCTCCCACCATATTATGACGATGCCCAAGTTTTGGGCTCGATCGGAAATCAATAGGTGTACGAAATTGGACATTTCAAGTTCAAAGGCAGTTTGTTCCGAATTGGAGTGGTTGGTGTATTCCGTAGTTCTAGGGATTGGATTTCACTCAAAACTCACCACATGACTCCTCCCAACATATTATGATGATGCCCATGTTTTGGGATCGATCGGAAATCAATAGGTGTACGAAATTGGACACTTCAAGTTCAAAGGCTGTTCGTGCCTTATTGGTGTGGTTGGTGTGCTCCGTAGTTCTTGCGATTGGATTTCACTCAAAAAACACCACATGACTCCTCCCACCATATTATGATGATGCCCAAGTTTTGGGCTCGATCGAAAATCAATAGATGTACGAACCTGAACACTTCAGGTTCAGAGGCAGTTTGTTCTGAATTCGAGTGGCTGGTGTATTCCGTAGTTCTAGCAATTGGATTTCACTCAAAAAACACCACATGACTCCTCCCACCATATTATGATGATGCCCAAGTTTTGGGCTCGATCGAAAATCAATAGATGTACGAACCTGAACACTTCAGGTTCAGAGGCAGTTTGTTCTGAATTCGAGTGGTTGGTGTATTCCGTAGTTCTAGCAATTGGATTTCACTCAAAAAACACCACATGACTCCTCCCACCATATTATGATGATGCCCAAGTTTTGGGCTCGATCGGAAATCAATAGGTGTACGGAATTGGACAATTCAAGCTCAAAGGCAGTTCGTGCTTTATTGGAGTGTTTGGAGTATTCCGTAGTTCTAGGAGTTGTATTTCACTCAAAACTCTCCAAATGACTCCTCCCACCATATTATGATGATGCCCAAATTTTGGGCTCGATCGGAAATCAATAGGTGTACGAAATTGGACAATTCAAGTTCAAAGGCAGTTCGTGCCTTATTGGAGTGGTTGGTACATTTCACAATTTAGCGATGGGATTTCACTCAAAACTCACCAAATGACTCCTCCCACCATATTATGATGATGCCCAAGTTTTGGGCTCGATCGGAAATCAATGGGTGTACGAAATTGGACAATTCAACATCAAAGGCAGTTCGTGATTTATTGGAGTGTTTGGGGTATTCCGTATTTCTAGCGATTGGATTTCACTCAAAACTCACGAAATGACTCCTCCCACCATATTATGATGATGCCCAAGTTTTGGGCTCGATCGGAAATCAATAGGTGTACGAAATTGGACAATTCAAGTTCAGAGGCTGTTCGTGCCCTATTGGAGTGTTTGGTGTATTCCGTAGTTCTAGAGATTGGATTTCCCTCAAAACTCACCAAATGACTCCTCCCACCATATTCTGATGATGCCCAAGTTTTGGGCTCGATCGGAAATCAATAGGTGTACGAAATTCGACACTTCAAGTTCACAGGCACTTTGTTTCGAATTGGAGTGGTTGGTGTATTCGTTAATTCTAACGATTGGATTTCACTTAAAACTCACCAAATGACTCCTCCCACCATATTCTGAGGATGGCCAAGTTTTTTGCTCGATCGGAAATCAATAGGTGTACGAAATTGGACCCTTTAAGTTCAAAGGCAGTTTGTTCCGAATTGGAGTGGTTGGTGTATTCCGTAGTTCTAGCAATTGGATTTCACCCAAAACTCACCACATGACTCCTCCCACCATATTTTGATGATACCCAAGTTTTCGGCTCGATCGGAAATCAATAGGTGTACGAAATTGGACACTTCAAGTTCAAAGGCAGTTTGTTTCGAATTGGAGTGGTTGGTGTATTCGGTAGTTCAAGCGATTGGACTTCACTCAAAACGCACCACATGACTCCTCCCACCATATTATGATGATGCCAAAGTTTTGGCCTCGATCGCTAATCAATAGGTGTATGAAATTGGACACTTCAAGTTCAAAGGCATTTTGTTCCGAATTGGTGTGGTTGGTGAATTCCGTAGTTCTAGCGATTGGATTTCACTCAAAACTCACCACATGACTCCTCGAACCATATTATGACGATGCCCAATTTTTATTGTTGATCGGAAATCAATAGGTATTCGAAATTGGACACTTCAAGTTCAAAGGCAGTTTGTCCCGAATTGGAGTGGTTGGTGTATTCCGTAGTTCTAGCGATTGGATTTCACCCAAAACTCACCACATGACTCGTCCCACCATATTGGTATGACGCCCAAGTTTTGAGCTCGATTTGAAATCAATAGGTGTACAAAATTGGACACTTCAAGTTCAAAGGCAGTTTGTTCCGAATTGGGGTGGTTGGTGTATTTAGTAGTTCTAGCGATTGGATTTCACTCAAAACTCATCAAATGACTCCTCCCACCATATTATGATGATGCCCAAGTTTTGGGCTCGATCGGAAATCAATAGGTGTACGAAATTGGACACTTCATGTTTGAAGGCTGCTTGTTCCGAATTGGAGTGGTTGGTGTATTCCGTAGTTCTAGCGATTGGATTTCACTCAAAACTCACCAGATGACTCCTCCCGCCATATTATGGTGATGCCCAAATTTTGGGCGCGATCGGAAATCAATTGGTGTACGAAATTGGACACTTCAAGTTCAAAGGCAATTCGTGATTTATTGGAGAGTTTGGTGTATTCCGTAGTTCTAGCAATTGGATTTCACTCAAAACTCATGAAATGAGTCCTCCCACCACATTATGATGATGCCCAAGGTTTGGGCCCGATCGGAAATCAGTAGGTGTACGAAATTGGACAATTCAAGTACAAAGGCGGATGTTTTCCGAATTGGAGTGGTTGGTGTATTCCGTAGTTCTAGCGATTGGATTTCACTCAAAACTCATCAAATGACTCCTCCCACCATATTATGATGATGCCCAAGTTTTGGGCTCGATAGGAAATCAATAGGTGTACGACATTGGACAATTCATGTTTGAAGGCAGTTTGTTCCGAATTGGAGTGGTTTGTGTATTCCGTAGTTCTAGCGATTGAATTTCACTCAAAACTCACCACATGACTCCTCCCAAAATATTATGATGATGCCCAAGTTTTGGGCTCGATCGGAAATGAAAAGGTGTACGAAATTGGACACTTCAAGTTCAAAGGCAGTTTGTTCCGAATTGGAGTGGTAGGTGTATTCCGTAGTTCTACCAATTGGATTTCACTCAAAACTCATCGAATGACTCCTCCCACCATATTATGATGATGCCCAAGTTTTGGGTTCGATCGGAAATCAATAGGTGTACGAAATTGGACACTTCAAGTTCAAAGGCAGTTTGTTCCGAATTGGGGTGGTTGGTGTATTACGTAGTTCTAGAGATTGGATTTCACTCAAAACTCATCAAATGACTCAAAGGCAGTTTGTTCCGAATTGGGGTGGTTGGTGTATTTAGTAGTTCTAGCGATTGGATTTCACTCAAAACTCATCAAATGACTCCTCCCAAAATATTATGATGATGCCCAAGTTTTGGGCTCGATCGGAAATCAATAGGTGTACGAAATTGGACACTTCATGTTTGAAGGCTGCTTGTTCCGAATTGTAGTGGTTGGTGTATTCCGTAGTTCTAGCGATTGGATTTCACTCAAAACTCATCAAATGACTCCTCCCACCAAATTATGATGATACCCAAGTTTTGGGCTCGATCGGAAATCATTAGGTGTACGAAATTGGACACTTCAAGTTCAAAGGCAGTTCGTGCTTTATTGGAGTGTTTGGTGTATTCCGTAGTTCTAGCAATTGGATTTCACTCAAAACTCATCGAATGACTCCTCCCACCATATTATGATGATGCCCAAGTTTTGGGTTCGATCGGAAATCAATAGGTGTACGAAATTGGACACTTCAAGTTCAAAGGCAGTTTGTTCCGAATTGGGGTGGTTGGTGTATTACGTAGTTCTAGCGATTGGATTTCACTCAAAACTCATCAAATGACTCCTCCCACCATATTATGATGATGCCCAAGTTTTGGGCTCGATAGGAAATCAATAAGTGTACGACATTGGACAATTCATGTTTGAAGGCAGTTTGTTCCGAATTGGAGTGGTTTGTGTATTCCGTAGTTCTAGCGATTGAATTTCACTCAAAACTCACCACATGACTCCTCCCACCATATTATGGTGATGCCCAAGTTTTGGGCGCGATCGGAAATCAATTGGTGTACGAAATGGGACACTTCAAGTTCAAAGCCAATTCGTGCTTTATTGGAGTGTTTGGTGTAATCCGTAGTTCTAGCAATTGGATTTCACTAAAAACTCATGAAATGAGTCCTCCCACCATATTATGATGATGCCCAAGGTTTGGGCTCGATCGGAATTCACTAGGTGTACGAAATTGGACAATTCAAGTACAAAGGCAATTGTTTTCCGAATTGGAGTGGTTGGTGTATTCCGTAGTTCTAGCGATCGGATTTCACTCAAAACTCACCACATGACTCCTGCCAAAATATTATGATGATGCCCAAGTTTTGGGATCGATCGGAAATCAATAGGTGTACGAAATTGGACACTTGAAGTTCAAAGGCAGTTTGTTCCGAATTGGAGTGGTTGGTGTATTCCGTAGATCTAGCGATTGGATTTCCCTCAAAACTCACCACATGACTCCTCCCACGATATTATGATGATGACCAAGGTTTGGGCTCGATCGGAAATCATTAGGTGTACGAAATTGGACACTTCAAATTCAACGGCAGTTCGTGCTTTATTGGAGTGTTTGGTGTATTCCGTAGTTCTAGCGATTGGATGTCACTCAAAACCCATCAACTGACTCCTATCACCATATTATGATGATGCCCAAGTTTTGGGCTCGATCGGAAATCAATAGGTGTACGAAATTGGACACTTCAAGTTCCAAGGCAGTTTGTTCCGAATTGGAGTGGTTGGTGTATTCCATGGTTCTAGCGATTGTGTTTCACTCAAAACTCACCACATGACTCCTTCCAAAATAATTTGATGATGCCCAGGTTTTGGGCTCGATCGGAAATCAATAGGTGTACGAAGTTGGACACTTCAAGTTCAAAGGCAGTTTGTTCCTAATTGGGGTGGTTGGTGTATTCCGTAGTTCTAGCGATTGGATTTCACTCAAAACTCACCACATGACTCCTCCCACGATATTACGATGATGCCCAAGTTTTGGGATCGATCGGAAATCAATAGGTGTACGAAATTGGACACTTCAAGTTCAAAGGCAGTTTGTTCCGAATTGAATTCGTTGGTGTATTTCGTAGTTCTATTGATTCGAATTCACTCAAAACTCACCACATGACTCCTCCCAACATATTATGATGATGCCCAATTTTTGAGCTTAAACGGAAATCAATAGGAGTTCAAGATTGGACACTTCAAGTTCAAAGGCAATTTGTTCCGAATTGGAGTGGTTGGTGTATTACGTAGTTCTAGCGATTGGATTTCACTCAAAACTCATCAAATGACTCCTCCCACCATATTATGATGATGCCCAAGTTTTGGGCTCGATCGGAAATCAATAGGTGTACGGAATTGGACACTTCATGTTTGAAGGCAGTTTGTTCCGAATTGGAGTGGTAGGTGTATTCCGTAGTTCTAGCGATTGGATTTCATTCAAAACTCATCAAATGACTCCCCCCACCTTATTATGATGATGCCCAAGTTTTGGGCCCGATCGGAAATCAATAGGTGTACGAAATTGGACACTTCAAGTTCAAAGGCAAGTTTATCCGAATTGAAGTGGTAGGTGTATTCCGTAGTTCTAGCGATTGGATTTCACTCAAAACTCATGAAATGACTCATCCCACCATATTATGATGATGCCCAAGTTTTGGGGTTGATCGGAAATCAATAGGTGTACGAAATTGGACACTTCAAGTTCAAAGGTAGTTTGTTCCGAATTGGAGTGGTAGGTGTATTCCGTTGTTCTAGCGATATGATTTCACTCAAAACTCATGAAATGAGTCCCCCCACCATATTATGATGATGCCCAAGTTTTGGGCTCGATCGGAAATCAATAGGTGTACAAAATTGGACAATTCAAGTACAAAGGCAGATGTTTTCCGAATTGGAGTGGTTGGTGTATTCCGTAGTTCTAGCGATTGGATATCACTCAAAACTCACCACATGACTCCTCCCACCATATTATGATGATGCCCAAGTTTTGGGCTCGATCGGATATCAATAGGTGTACGAAATTGGACACTTCAAGTTCAAAGGCAGTTTGTTCCGAATTGTAGTGGTTGGTTTATTCCGTATTTCTAGCGATTGGATTTTGCTCAAAACTCTCCACATGACACCTCCCACCATATTATGATGATGCCAAAGTTTTGGGCTCGATCGGAAATCAATAGGTGTACGAAATTGGACAATTCAAGTTCAAAGGCAGTTCGTGCTTTATTGGAGTGTTTGGTGTATTCCGTAGTTCTAGCGATTGGATTTCACTCAAAACTCTTCAAATGACTCCTCCCACCATATTATGTGGATGCTCAAGTTTTGGGCTCGATCGGAAATCAATTGGTGTACGAAATTGGACACTTCAAGTTGAAAGGAAGTTTGTTCCGAATTGGAGTGGTTGGTGTATTCCGTAGTTCTAGCGATTGTATTTCATTCAAAACTCATTAAATTACTTCACCCACCGTATTATGATGATGCCCAAGTTTTGGGCTCGGTCGGAATTCAATTGGTGTACGAAATTGGACACTTCAAGTTGATGGGCAGTTTGTTCCGAATTGGAGTGGTAGGTGTATTCCGTAGTTCTAGCGATTGGATTTCATTCAAAACTCATCAAATGACTCCTCCCACGATATTATGATGATGCCCAAGTTTTAGGCTCGATCGGAAATCAATAGGTGTACGAAATTGGACAATTCAAGTTCGAAGGCAGTTCGTGCTTTATTGGAGTGTTTGGTGTATTCCGTAGTTCTAGCAATTGGATTTCACTCAAAACTCATGAAGTGACTCCTCCCAAAATATTATGATGATGCCCAAGTTTTGGGCTCAATCGGAAATCAATAGGTGTACGAAATTGGACACTTCAAGTTCAAAGGGAGTTTGTTCGCAATTGGAGTGGTAGGTGTATTCCGTAGTTCTAGCGATTGGATATCACTCAAAACTCATGAAATGACTCTCCCACCATATTATGATGATGCCCAAGTTTTGGGCTCGATCGGAAATCAATTGGTGTACGAAACTGGACACTTCAAGTTCAAAGGGAGTTTGTTCGCAATTGGAGTGGTAGGTGTATTCCGTAGTTCTAGCGATTGGATATCTCTCAAAACTCATGAAATGACTCTCCCACCATATTATGATGATGCCCAAGTTTTGGGCTCGATCGGAAATCAAAAGGTGTACGAAACTGGACACTTCAAGTTCAAAGGCAGTTTTTTCCGAATTGGAGTGGTAGGTGTATTCCGTAGTTCTAGCGATTGGATTTGACTCAAAACTCATGAAATGACTCCCCCCACTATATTATGATGATGCCCAAGTTTTGGGCTCGATCGGAAATCAATTGGGGTACGAAATTTGACACTTCAAGTTCAAAGGCAGTTTGTTCCGAATCGGAGTGGTTTGTGTATTCCGTAGTTCTAGCGATTCGATTTCACTCAAAACTCACCACATGACTCCTCCCAAAATATTATGATGATGCCCAAGTTTTGGGCTCGATCGGAAATCAATCGGTGTACGAAATTGGACACTTCAAGTTCAAAGGCAGCTTGTTCCGAATTTGAGTGGTAGGTGTATTCCGTCGTTCTAGCCATTGGATTTCACTCAAAACTCACCACATGACTCCACCCGCCTTATTATGATGATGCCCAAGTTTTGGGCTCGATCGGAAATCAATAGGTGTACGAAATTGGACAATTCAAGTTCTAAGGCAGTTCGTGCTTTATTGGAGTGTTTGTTGTATTCCGTAGTTCTAGCATTTGGATTTCTCTCAGAACTCACGAAATGACTCCTCCCACCATATTATGATGATGCCCAAGTTTTGGGCTCGATCGGAAATCAATTGGAGTACAAAATTGGACACTTCAAGTTCAAAGGCAGTTTGTTCCGAATTGGAGTGGTAGGTGTGTTCCGTAGTTCTAGCGATTGGATTTCACTCAAAACTCATCAAATGACTCCTCCCACCATATTATGATGATGCCCAAGTTTTGGGCTCGATCGGAAATCAATAGGTGTACGAAATTGGACACTTCAAGTTCAAAGGCAGTTGTTTCCGAATTGGAGTGGTAGGTGTATTCCGTAGTTCTAGCGATTGGATATCACTCAAAACTCATGAAATGACTCTCCCACCATATTATGATGATGCCCAAGTTTTGGGCCCGATCGGAAATCAATAGGTGTACGAAATTGGACACTTCAAGTTCAAAGGCAGTTGTTTCCGAATTGGAGTGGTAGGTGTATTCCGTAGTTCTAGCGATTGGATATCACTCAAAACTCATGAAATGACTCTCCCACCATATTATGATGATGCCCAAGTTTTGGGCCCGATCGGAAATCAATAGGTGTACGAAATTGGACACTTCAAGTTCAAAGGCAGTTTGTTCCGAATCGGAGTGGTTTGTGTATTCCGTAGTTCTAGCAATTCGATTTCACTCAAAACTCACCACATGACTCCTCCCAAAATATTATGATGATGCCCAAGTTTTGGGCTCGATCGGAAATCAATCGGTGTACGAAATTGGACACTTCAAGTTCAAAGGCAGCTTGTTCAGAATTTCAGTGGTAGGTGTATTCCGTCGTTATAGCGATTGGATTTCTCTCAAAACTCACCACATGACTCCTCCCGCCTTATTATGATGATGTCCAAGTTTTGGGCTCGATCGGAAATCAATAGGTGTACGAAATTGGACACTTCAAGTTCAAAGGCAGTTCATGCTTTATTGGAGTGGTAGGTGTATTCCGTAGTTCTAGCGATTGGATTTCACTCAAAACTCATCAAATGACTCCTCCCACCGTATTATGTTGATGCCCAAGTTTTGGGCTCGATCGGAAATCAATTGGTGTACGAAATTGGACACTTCAAGTTCAAAGGCAGTTTGTTCCGAATTGGAGTGGTAGGTGTATTCCGTAGTTCTAGCGATTGGATTTCACTCAAAACTCATTAAATGACTCCTCCCACCTTATTATGATGATGCCCAAGTTTTGGGCTCGATCGGAACTCAATTGCTGTACGAAATTGGACACTTCAAGTTCAAAGGCAGTTTGTTCCGAATTGGAGTGGTTGGTGTATTCCGTAGTTCTAGCGATTCGATTTAGCTCAAAACTCATCAAATGACTCCTCCCACCTTATTATGATGATGCCCAAGTTTTAGGCTCGATCGGAAATCAATAGGTGTACGAAATTGGACAATTCAAGTTCGAAGGCAGTTCGTGCTTTATTGGAGTGTTTGGTGTATTCCGTAGTTCTAGCAATTGGATTTCACTCAAAACTCATGAAGTGACTCCTCCCAAAATATTATGATGATGCCAAAGTTTTGGGCTCGATCGGAAATCAATAGGTGTACGAAACTGGACAATTCAAGTTCTAAGGCAGTTCGTGCTTTATTGGAGTGTTTGGTGTATTCAGTAGTTCTAGCGTTTGGATTTCACTCAAAACTCACGAAATGACTCCTCCCACCATATTATGATGATGCCCAAGTTTTGGGCTCGAACGGAAATCAATTGGAGTACGAAATTGGACACTTCAAGTTCAAAGGCAGTTTGTTCCGAATTGGAGTGGTTAGTGTGTTCCGTAGTTCTAGCGATTGGATTTCACTCAAAACTCATGAAATGACTCCTCCCACCATATTATGATGATGCCCAAGTTTTGGGCTCGATCGGAAATCAATAGGTGTACGAAATTGGACACTTCAAGTTCAAAGGCAGTTGGTTCCGAATTGGAGTGGTAGGTGTATTCCGTAGTTCTGGCGATTGGATTTCACTCAAAACTCATCAAATGACTCCTCCCACCAAATTATGATGATGCCCAAGTTTTGGGTTCGATCGGAAATCAATAGTTGTACGAAATTGGACACTTCAAGTTCAAAGGCAGTTTGTTCCGAATTGGAGTGGTAGGTGTATTCCGCAGTTCTAGCGATTGGATTTCACTCAAAACTCATCAAATGACTCCTCCCACCACATTATGATGATGCCCAAGTTTTGGGGTCAATCGGAAATCAATAGGTGTACGAAATTGGACACTTCAAGTTCAAAGGCAGTTTGTTCAGAATTGGAGTGGTAGGTGTATTCCGTAGTTCTAGTGATTGGATTTCACTCAAAACTCATGAAATGACTCCTCCCACCATATTATGATGATGCCAAAGTTTTGGGCTCGATCGGAAATCAATAGGTGTACGAAATTGGACACTTGAAGTTCAAAGGCAGTTTGTTCGGAATTGGAGTGGTTGGTGTATTCCGTAGTTCTAGTGATTGGATTTCACTCAAAACTCATGAAATGACTTCTCCCACCATATTATGATGATGCCCAAGTTTTGGGCTCGATCGGAAATCAATTGGTGTACGAAATTGGACACTTCAAGTTCAAAGGCAGTTTGTTCCGAATTGGAGTGGTTGGTGTATTCCGTAGTTCTAGCGATTGGTTTTAGCTCAAAACTCACCACATGACTCCTCCCAAAATATTATGATGATGCCCAAGTTTTGGGCTCGATCGGAAATCAATAGGTGTACGAAATTGGACACTTCAAGTTCAAAGGCAGTTTGTTCCGAATTGGAGTGGTTGGTGTATTCCGTAGTTCTAGCGATTGGTTTTAGCTCAAAACTCACCACATGACTCCTCCCAAAATATTATGATGATGCCCAAGTTTTGGGGTCGATCGGAAATCAATAGGTGTACGAAATTGGACACTTCAAGTTCAAAGGCAGTTTGTTCCGAATTGGAGTGGTTGGTGTATTCCGTAGTTCTAGCGATTGGTTTTAGCTCAAAACTCACCACATGACTCCTCCCAAAATATTATGATGATGCCCAAGTTTTGGGCTCGATCGGAAATCAATAGGTGTACGAAATTGGACACTTGAAGTTCAAAGGCAGTTTGTTCCGAATTGGAGTGGTAAGTGTATTCCGTAGTTCTAGCTAGTGGATTTCAATCAAAACTCTCCAGATGACTCCTCCCACCTTATTATAAAGATGCCCAAGTTTTGGGCTTGATCGGAAATCAATAGGTGTACGAAATTGGACACTTCAAGTTCAAAGGCAGTTTGTTCCGAATTGGAGTGGTTGGTGTATTCCGTAGTTCTAGCGATTGGATTTCACTCAAAACTCATGAAATGTGTCCGCCCACCATATTATGATGATGCCCAAGTGTTGGGCTCGATCGAAAATCAATAGGTGTACGAAATTGGACACTTCAAGTTCAAAGGCAGTTTGTTCCGAATTGGAGTGGTTGGTGTACTCCGTAGTTCTAGCGATTGGTTTTAGCTCAAAACTCACCACATGACTCCTCCCAAAATATTATGATGATGCCCAAGTTTTGGGCTCGATCGGAAATCAATAGGTGTACGAAATTGGACACTTGAAGTTCAAAGGCAGTTTGTTCCGAATTGGAGTGGTAAGTGTATTCCGTAGTTCTAGCTGGTGGATTTCAATCAAAACTCTCCAGATGACTCCTCCCACCTTATTATAAAGATGCCCAAGTTTTGGGCTCGATCGGAAATCAATAGGTGTACGAAATTGGACACTTCAAGTTCAAAGGCAGTTTGTTCCGAATTGGAGTGGTTGGTGTATTCCGTAGTTCTAGCGATTGGATTTCACTCAAAACTCATGAAATGTGTCCACCCACCATATTATGATGATGCCCAAGTGTTGGGCTCGATCGAAAATCAATAGGTGTACGAAATTGGACACTTCAAGTTCAAAGGCAGTTTGTTCCGAATTGGAGTGGTTGGTGTACTCCGTAGTTCTAGCGATTGGATCTCACTCAAAACTCACCACATGACTCCTCCCACGATATTATGATGATGCCCAAGTTTTGGGCTCGATCGGAAATCAATCGGTGTACGAAATTGGATGCTCGAAGTTCAAAGGCAGTTTGTTACGAATTGTAGTGGTTGGTGTATTCCGTAGTTCTAGCGATTGGACTTCGCTCAAAACACACCACATGACTCCTCCCACCATATTATGATGATGCCAAAGTTTTGGGCTCGATCGGAAATCAATAGGTGTACGAAATTGGTCAATTCAAGTTCAAAGGCAGTTGTGCTTGATTGGAGTGTTTGGTGTATTCCGTAGTTCTAGCAATTGGATTTCACTCAAAACTCAATTGGAGTAGTTGGTGTATTCCGTAGTTCTAGCGATTGGATTTCACCCAAAACTCACCACATGACTCCTCCCACCATATTATGATGATGCCCAAGTTTTGGGCTCGATCGGAAATCAATAGGTGTACGAAATTGGACATTTCAAGTTCAAAGGCAGTTTGTTCCGAATTGGAGTGATTGGTGTATTCCGTAGTTCTAGCGATTGGATTTCACTCAAAACCCACCACATGACTCCTCCCACCATATTATGATGATGCCCAAGTGTTGGGCTGGATCGGAAATCAATAGGTGTACGAAATTGGACACTTCAAGTTCAAAGGCAGTTTGTTCCGAATTGGAGTGGTTGGTGTATTCCGTAGTTCTTGCAATTGGATTTCACTCAAAACTCACCACATGACTCCTCCCACCATGATATGATGACGCCCAAGTTTTGGGGCGATCGGAAATCAATTGGTGTACGAAATTGGACAATTGGAGTGGTCGGTGTATTTCGTAGTTCTAGCGATTGGATTTAAATCAAAACTCACCAAGTGACTCCTCCCATCATATTACGATGACGCCCAAGTTTTGGGCTCAATCGGAAATCAATAGGTGTACGAAATTGGTCAATTCAAGTTCAAAGGCAGTTCGTTTTTGATTGGAGTGTTTGGTGTATTCCGTAGTTCTAGCAATTGGATTTCACTCAAAACTCAATTGGAGTAGTTGGTGTATTCCGTAGTTCTAGCGATTGGATTTCACCCAAAACTCACCACATGACTCCTCCCACCATACTATGATGATGCCCAAGTTTTGGGCTCGATCGGAAATCTATAGGTGTACGAAATTGGACACTTCAAGTTCATAGGCAGTATGTTCTGAATTTTAGTGGTTGGTGTATTCCGTAGTTCTAGGGATTGGATTTCAACCAAAACTCACCACATGACTCCTCCCACCATACTATGATGATGCCCAAGTTTTGGGCTCGATCGGAATTAATAGGTGTACGAAATTGGACACTTCAAGTCCAAAGGCAGTTTGTTCCGAATTGGAGTGGTCGGTGTATTCCGTAGTTCTAGCGATTGGATTTCACTCAAAACTCTCCACTCCTCCCGCCATACTATGATGATGCCCAAGTTTTGGGCTCGATCGGAAATCAATAGGTGTACGAAATTGGACATTTCAAGTTCAAAGGCAGTTTGTTCCGAATTGGAGTGGTTGGTGTATTCCGTAGTTCTAGCGATTGGATTTCACTCAAAACTCACCACATGACTCCTCCCAACATATTACGATGATTCCCAAGTTTTGGGCTCGATCGGATATCAATAGGTGTACGAAATTGGACACTTCAAGTTCAATGGCAGTTTGTTCCGAATTGGAGTGGTTGGTGTATGACGTAGTTGTAGGAATTAGATTTCACCCAAAACTCACCACATGACTCCTCCCAGCATATTATGATGATGCCCAAGTTTTGGGCTCGATCGGAAATCAATAGGTGTACGAAATTGGACAATTCAAGTTCAAAGGCAGTTCGTGCTTTATTGGAGTGTTTGGTGTATTTCGTAGTTCTAGTCATTGGATTTCACTCAAAACTCATCAAATGACTCCTCCCACCATATTATGATGATGCCCAAATTTTAGGAACGATCCGAAATCAATAGGTGTACGAAATTGGACAATTCAAGTTCAAAGGCAGTTCGTGCCTTATTGGAGTGGTTGGTACATTTCGTAGTTCTAGCGATTGGATTTCGCTCAAAACTCACCAAATGAATCCTCCCACCATATTATGATGATGCCCAAGTTTTGGGCTCGATCGGAAATCTATAGGTGTACGAAATTGGACACTTCAAGTTCATAGGCAGTATGTTCTGAATTTTAGTGGTTGGTGTATTCCGTAGTTCTAGGGATTGGATTTCAACCAAAACTCACCACATGACTCCTCCCGCCATATTATGACGATGCCCAAGTTTTGGGCTCGATCGGAAATCAATAGGTGTACGAAATTGGACACTTCAAGTTCAAAGGCCGTTTGTTCCGAATTGGAGTGGTCGGTGTATTCCGTAGTTTTAGCGATTGGATTTCACTCAAAATTCCCCACATCACTCCTCCCACCATATTATGATGATGTCCAAGTTTTGGGCTCGATCGGAAATCAATAAGTGTACGAAATTTGACAGTTCAAGTTCAAAGGCAGTTCGTGCCTTATTGGAGTGGTCGGCGTATTCCGTAGTTCTAGCGATTGGATTTCACTCAGAACTAACCAAATGACTCCTCCCAACATATTATGATGATTCCCAAGTTTTGGGCTCGATCGGATATCAATAGGTGTATGAAATTGGACACTTCAAGTCCAATGGCAGTTTGTTCCGAATTGGAGTGGTTGGTGTATGACGTAGTTGTAGGGATTAGATTTCACCCAAAACTCACCACATGACTCCTCCCAGCATATTATGATGATGCCCAAGTTTTGGGCTCGATCGGAAATCAATAGGTGTACGAAATTGGACAATTCAAGTTCAAAGGCAGTTCGTGCCTTATTGGAGTGGTTGGTGTATTCTGTAGTTCTAGCGACTGGATTTCACTCAAATATCACCAAATGACTCCTCCCACCATACTAAGATGATGCCCAAGGTTTGGGCTCAATCGGAAATCAATAGGTGTACGAAATTGGACACTTCAAGTTCAAAGGCAGTTTGTTCCGAATTGGAGTGGTTGGTGTATTCCTTAGTTCGGGCGACTGGATTTCACTCAAAACTCACCAAATGACTACTCCCACCATATTATGATGATGCCCAAGGTTTGGGCTCGTTCGGAAATCAATAGGTGTACGAAATTGGACACTTCAAGTTCAAAGGCAGTTTGTTCCGAATTGTTGTGGTTGGTGTATTCCTTAGTTCGGGCGATTGGATTTCACTCAAAACTCACCAAATGAATCCTCCCAAAATATTATGATCATGCCCAAGTTTTGGGCTCGATCGGAAATCAATAGGTGTAAGAAATTGAACACTTGAAGTTCAAAGGCAGTTTGTTCCGAATTGGAGTGGTTAGTGTATTCCGTAGTTCTAGCAATTGGATTTCACTCAAAATTTACCACACGACTCCTCCCACCATGTTATGATGATGCCCAAGTTTTGGGCTCGATCGGAAAACAATAGGTGTACGAAATTGGACACTTCAAGTTCAAAGGCTGTTCGTGCCTTATTGGTGTGGTTGGTGTGCTCCGTAGTTCTTGCGATTGGATTTCACTCACAAATTCCCAAATGACTCGTCCCAACATATTATGATGATGCCCAAGGTTTGGGCTCAATCAGAAATCAATAGGTGTACGAAATTGGACAATTCAAGTTCAAAGGCAGTTCGTGCTTTATTGGAGTGTTTGGTGTATTCCGTAGTTCTAGCGATTGGATTTCAATCAAAACTAATCAAATGACTCCTCCCACCATATTATGCTGATGCCCAAATTTTGGGCAAGATCGGAAATCAATAGGTGTACGAAATTGGACACTTCAAGTTCAAAGGCAGTTTGTTCCGAATTGGAGTGGTTGGTGTATTCCGTAGTTCTAGCGATTGGATTTAACTCAAAATTCACCAAATGACTCCTCCCAACATATTATGATGATGCCCAAGGTTTGGGCTCAATCGGAAATCAATAGGGGTACGAAATTGGACAATTCAAGCTCAAAGGCAGTTCGTGCTTTATTGGAGTGTTTGGAGTATTCCGTAGTTCTAGGAGTTGGATTTCACTCAAAACTCACCAAATGGCCTAATCATACTTTAGCTAGAATCAATCCGTTAATCTAATTGAACTTGGGAACTTATTTGCTTGAGTTATTTCCTTTTTATTGTTTTATTTATTTTCTTTTTCATTTCTGTTTTGTGTAGGGAAAATGAATTGGATCATTCAATCACCAATCCTCGTGGGATCGACCTCGCACTTACATATGCTATACTACCAAACGGCTCGTGCACTTGCGAGTATCACAAGTTGAGGATGCAGCTGAATCTATTTTGGTGCAGTGAATCCGACACAACAAGTTTTTGGCGCCGTTGCCGGGGATTGGCAACATAGTTTGGTTCTATTTCTTTTCCCTACTTGTTTTATTTTTATTTTTCATTTTCATGTTTTTCTAGACAATTTCTTGTTTTAAAGTTAATGGCGTTAATGGACAAGTTGTGTTTGTAGTCCAACGGAATAGGACAATTGCCTAACAAGCAAGAGAACTGGGTTTAAGTCCCAGCTTACACAACCCATTGGTGCTTGTTGCTTTGAAGCATGGAATTGGATGTGTGTTGATTTTTCTTTTTATTTATAATGTTTAAAGTCTACTTAGTTCTCTATTGTTCATTCCTAATCCTTTTAATTCAATTTCAAGTTTGTGTGTTGGTTTTAGCAATTTATGATAGCTTAATAAAAATGGAGAGAGATGGCAACCTCAATCATATGAATAGGAAGCGTGGAGTAGTGGGAGAAGTCGCGACCTCCAAGTGCATCCATGCTCGACCTAATCGCTTCAAGGGGGAGCATTTCAATCCTTTCTCTTCTTTGAATTCTGTTTATTTCCGTCATTGTTTTTACCTTTTGGTCCGCGTTGGGTTCTTTGTTTTTCTGTACTGAATCCAACCATATAAAAAACGTGAAATTTGGACTTGCGGTTGGAAAGTTATAGCCTAAAAACTGAACACAGGTCGAAGCTGAAAAACAGAGAAACGATTCTGTCCAAATGGTGATAAAAGGGTGATAGAAAGTGCTGTTTGTGTTTTCTTTGGTTTCTTGGTTTGTTTCTTTTAGTACAACAATTTATGTTGTTTGTTTGAATTTGTTTAGTGTACTTAGTTCATTTTTCGTTTATGGTTTGTTGTTTCATTTTATCTTAATTTGTTTTTGTTTCTTTTTATTAAAAAATTTTTAAAAAAAGAAAAGATTTTTCATATGAGCTGACTTATGGTAACTCCAGTGAGCACTTCCGTCAATACAGTGTCTAGGAGTTCTATAGGCGACACCTTCGGTGTCTAAGAAGTTTGGGTTTTAAGCGGGACCATTGTGACCCCTCCAACCTTCCCGGATCCCCTGGCTGTGTTTTCTGAGGCCCTTAACTGGTCATCCGTGAGTTGCTTGTATATTCGTGTGTTTTTGAATTAAGTTTATTTTTATTTTCTTTGTTTTCTTTTCTGTTTAGTCTTTGTTTTTGTTATTGTTTTGTTAAGTTAGTTTATTTCTGAGTGTTAAAAACACATTTTTTTTATATTTCATTTCAAACGTTGCATTACCAAAAAAAAAAAAAAAAGTAAAAAAACAAAAATACATAAGTTTAATTAAAAATAAAAAAAAATCATCATTCATCATTCATCATCATCATCTTCTCCTTCACCTTCTTCATGTTCATCTTCATCAAGGCTTTCCTCTATTGTCTCGCACTTGTAGAATCTGCAGCAGTTCAACATGGTCATCATTTTTCCTCTGCAGTGCTTCCACATGCTGAGTGGCACAGTAGAGCCGTTTCTGTAAGTCCGCCACCATAGCCTTCAAGGAAGCCACTTCCTCGCTCAGAGTGGCACACTCCCGTGTCCTCGCCAGTAGTCGCATGCCCAGATTGGTAGACGAGACCGCCTGGAGCACAGTGAGATCGTGGGACTAATCCACCGCCATCTTGTCAGACCTACGTGCCACGTGCAAATGATCTGCCGGAGTGAGTTTACTGCCAATCAATGTTCCCATCAGCACTGATCTGTTCGGCATTGCCTCAGAAAGGTTCGGTATTGTCTCAGCAAAGTTTGAGGCCGTGCCGTGATGATATGTAGAGTTTGGGAAGACAGTGTTTGGACGAGCCCTTTTCTTGGCATTCGGAGGTGCAAGGGACAGCTCGAGGTTGAGATCATCAAGGTGAGTGCATGAGGATGCCATTTGTTTTGCTTATGAATTTTTTGATGTTTTTCTTTGAGTTTGCAGGAAGAAATGCTGGGTATCATCCGTTTGCAGAGGCGTGGTTTAAATAGACATATGCTGATGAGAGAGAGCCAACACCACTTCGGATTTCCCGGACATGCTCGACCTAATCGCTTCAAGGGGGAGCACCTTTACTTTCACTTTACTTTTCTTTTTCCGTGTTTTCTGGTGTTTTATTGTTTTTGCCCGTTACTTTCATTTTCTAGTGCTTTGTGTTTTTGCCTTTCCCTTTCGGCTGTCATCTTTGTTTTATTTTAGTTAGGGAAGTGTGCTTTCTTTTCTGTTTGTCGTCTTTATTTGATTTTAGTTAGGGAAGTGTGTTTGCTTTGTCTTTTTCTTTTTTTTTTTCTTCTGCAACTTACTCTTTTATTTTCGAAAGAAAATAACAAAAACAACAAAATAAAATAAAAACAACAATAAGCAGTAGAAGTCATTTCTTCACAGTGCTCGGTGTCTCGACCATTAGAGCTTTGAGTTTGGCCCTCTGGCTGTCCTCTTCCGGGGCTTCATGCACAGCCTCTTGGGGCTCACCACTTGAGCTCCCAAAGATCGCAATCTTAGCTTGAGCGTAATTACTCTCGCGATCTACTTGCTTGCGTTTACTCAGTCGGTCTAGGTCCTCCAGCTGCTTTCGCATGTCGCGAGAGTACAACTCTACCATCTTTGATAGGTTTCTATTCTCGTCCCGCAATACTTCTAGCTGGTGTCGATTCACCTCCACTATCCTTGACCTCTCCCTTTTCAAGCTTTTTATAGCAGTATGGCACTCTTCAACCATACTTCGCTCCGCCGCCAACTGACCTTTCAGCACCTCTACCTCATGGGACTTCGCAAGTAGGCGATGACCCAAACTTGCGACACATGTTGCACTCTGCACGCTCAGTGCCATGGCATCACTCGCGACCCGATTGTCATCCCTTGTCCCAAACACACGTATATCTTTAGGAGTCACTAAATTTCTGCCCACTCCAATGGCAACATCGTTGTCCAGGAGTATTGAGTCAGTTACTGTCACAGGCCCCCTTCCGGAGGCAAAGTAGGGCATCCATACTGGTGCCGCTGCTTGGCCCCGTGTCTGAGTCGGTGGAGCTAGGTTGAGATCCAACGAAAATGGGTAGTTAGAGGCCATTTGATTTCTCACTCGCTTTTCTTCTTTCTTTCTTTTCTCTTTTGTGTGTTTCTGAGTTTGTGTTTTTTTTACCCTTTCTTTTTACTTTTTATAGACTTAGTTTTGCTAAACCCTAGCCACTGCGGTTCTAAGTTCTGTGCAGCCCTTACGGCTTATCTCTATATGTCGCCGCACCCGTTTCCCAACTCCCCTTAATTGCATTTTCACCTTTCACCACCTTCAAAGTGAAAAAGTCGTCCCGCTTCACCCAAGAGGCCAATAAGTCTGGCTTGGGGGATGTGAAAGCGGCCTCTGCGCGCCGACACGTCCCTCACCCTTTTGCCTGTCACTTCCTAGGAACTGAGGCAGCAGGGACCACACTCTTTCTTTTCATAAATCCCGCCTTCGCACTCCCAATTCACATTTCATTATATTAAAAAAATAAAAATAAAAATAATAACAAACGTGTGGGCTTCGGATTTCATTATGGGTCGGGTTTTCACTGTTGGTTAGGTTTCAAAGTGGGTTAACTTTCTTTTGGGTTGAGCTTTCAATCGTTTGGGCTTTGGTTTGCGTAAGACTGTTTGTTTAGGGCTTTCTATTTCGAGTGTTTTACTGTTTCGTTTCTTTTTATTTGTTTGTTTGTTTTTTTTATTTTTTTTATTTTGTAATTATTTTCTTTTATTTTATTTTTGTATTTTAATTCTCGTGTTTTTTGTGTTTTATATTTTAGTACCTTTCATTTCTTGTTATGACATTGCTTGTGCCTAAATTTTTAAACATTGAGGACAATATTCATTTCTAGGTTTGGGGGTATTGGAGTTTAGCAAGTAAACTTGGTTTTTCTTTAAAAAAAAAAAAATTGTATTTAAATTTTTTTATAAAAAAATTTAATTTAATTTTAAAAAAAAAAAAATTTCTTGTTTTTTTTTCTTTTTTATTTATTTTGAGTCTTGTTTTGTTTTGAGTCACTTTCCGAACACTTATGATGAGATTGTGATAAATGTTTGCATGACTTAAATGAAAATTGAATTTATTTTTTTATTTATTTATTTTTTTTTTTTTCCTTGTAAATTTTTATTTCAAAAAATTAAATAAATAAATTTGGCATCGTTCTAGCATGATATGTTTGAAACCTTCTTTGCACTTGCCATTTGTTTCATAATTTTCCAATTAAAGGATTTGCATGACCCAAAGAATTGTATCAAGCATAAATTAGACTTATATAACCATATAATGTTAGTTTTTGAGCCTTGTGCTTCATTTCATGAGTGTTATACACATACTCTTATTTTCTTGTCATCAAAGTTGTTGTTTGATCTCATTATTCATTGATTTGGTTGAACACTTAAAAGTCATTCATTCTTATGCAATTTGATTTCATGACATTTAAGAAATGATATTAAGGCCTTCTTTGGACCGTTTGTGCCTTTCAAGCTAACCTTATGCATGCTTAAGCATGATTTTCCGTTGTTAACCATTTTGAGCCTACATGTAAACCTTTTCTTTCATTTTACCAATTGCAATTCCTAGCTTTAGCCCGAAAAACAAGAATTTACCTTTCTAAGGAACTCATGAGCTTTAATTCGGATGTGTTTTTCATGCTAAGTTTGGGAAGGGATTTTACATTTCGAAAAAAAAAAAAAAAAAAAAAAAAGGAACTTCACTCAATTGGTGAAAGAAAAGAAAAAAAAAATTGTGATTAAATGGTGGTTGATTGAATTTCATTTTTGGGCCTTCAAAAATAATTGTTTGGAAAGGAGTGTAAACCATTGTAAATGAAGGTATAAGGAGTTTTGATCATGTAAAAGAAAAATTCTCGTTGTGATGATTCGAAGTCTTGTAAACAATTGTTATATGCTCTTATATTTTGAGTTCCTTGGACTTTGTTTTATCCATACCTTTCATTTCTCACTCACCTTACACCCTTGGCCCCATTACAACCTATAATAAAGACCTAAATTGATCTTAAATGTCATATGGTTGAATTGCATGCATTTTCTTACTTTTAAGTGTTTGGCATCCTTCTTGAGATCATATTAATGCAAGTTCTTCATCTTCCTATTTTTGAGTTAAGTTCCTTATGATTTAACTCTAATCTCATGTTTATAACTGAGTGTTGCATTGTAGCCCTCTTATGAGTGATTCATTTGTGAGAGGACAACTTTGGTGAGATTTGAAGTTGCATTTGTGCTTGGTCTAATTTTTGAAATTGTGTGAAAACTAAGATTGGGGAATTTGTTGCATTTGGCTATCACACTACTACACTTTGAGCATGTTGTGTTTTGAACTTTGCCGCCTTGTAAATAATGTCTAAAACTGAGTTTTTATTGTTAAAACTTTTGAGTTATGTGCATGAGTCATTTCTTTTCAGAAAATGTTCGGAAAGATTGTTTTGAGTTTTATTTTTACTTTTTTTTTATTTTTTTATTTTTTTATTTTATTTTTGTTTTGTTTTTGTAATTATTTTTGTTTTGGTTTTTGTGTTTCTTTTATTTTGCTTAAAGACTAACAAATCTAATAAGTTTTCTAACCACTTTGTTTTGTAGAGTTAGTAAAACGTTTGTGGGTTTCGTTTCTGTTAAACCCTCAGGAGACACAACTCCTCCTACTAGGGATGCCTAGAGGTTTAAAGGCTTGTTGCATACGCTCAATGCAATCGAGTTACCTGCGGAAGTGGTTTAGTTAACTTCTTGTTTTGTTTTTAACTTTGTTTTGTGTTGTTTTGCTCGAGGACTAGCAAAATCTAGGTTTGGGGGTATTTGATCGGTTCATAATTGTATATCATTTTGTACCCTTCTAGCTTATGATTTGGTTATGTTATTGAGTTAAACTTGTGCTTTTAATTCATTTTCTGTTTTGATAAGTCCATAATTTCATACACTTGCATGCCTTCTTTACTTAGTGATTTTGCTTAGTTTCTCTTTATTTTTAGTCACTTACCTATGTTTGTGTGTTTTGTAGGTTAAGATAGCAAGAGATAACATTTGATGCAATCCATGCATGTTAAGGGCTGATTGGCATATGAGGAATATGAGCTTAAAGACAAACACATTTTGGCTACAACCCCTTTCCAGCCCAATTTCGTAGGTCAACTTCTTGGCCTTGGATCAGCATGCTATGGGGCTCGAATGAGGTGAAGATCTTGATGAAACTTGTTCCAATGGGTGTCTACTACAACATATCCAAATTTCAGCCCAATTGGACATTTGTGGAGTGCTCAGCCCGTCCAACACCCAACCTTTCTCAGCAAGATTTGTAGCTGCCAGCATTTTGCCATGTGACTCCTTTTAGCCATGTGCCTCACCCCAGCTGCAACTGACTTTGTACCCAACATAATGAGTGAAGTTGGGAGGCTTTCCAGCTATGAATTTCTGAAGGAGCAAGTTGGTACATGTTGGAGCTATTATAGAGAAAGCATGTGCATGTGAAGCAAAGAGAAAAGAGAGAGAGAAGAAGAGGAATGATGAGAGGCATTTTTGCTTCAGCCTTTGAACATGGGAAATGAATTGGCAGATCACTTTGGAGCTGGAGATCAGCTTTTGAGCTATTAAAGAGAAGCATGTGCATGCATGTAAAGCAAAAATAAAGAAAAGAAATGAAATGAAGTCAATTCCAGTCTCTGTTCGGCAGCCAACTTTCAAGGTCCAAAACGCACACTTCTACTGCTCCGATGAGAATACTTTCTTCATAGAAGTTGTTCCAATGGGTGTCTAGTATAACATATCCAAATTTCAGCCCCATTGGATACGTGTTGAGACCTATGGCCTTCCTACACCAAAACAGGTTCAGAAAACTCGTTTTTCAGCAACCAAAAAGCAACCACATGGGTTGGCAGCAAAAGGCAATCACATGGGTTGGCAGCAAAGGGCAGCCACATCTGATCACCTTTGAACCCATGTGAAGAATCTTGTGGTGCAGCAGCAAAAGATGAAGGATGGTGTGGGAATTCATCATGTTGTTCCTCCCTCTTAGGCCTATAAATAGAGAAGCCTTCAAGCTTCATAAATCACACCCCAAGGGGGGGAGCTCTCAAACACTTCTCTAGAGCTCCCTTCCCTTCTCTCCCTCAATTTCTCTTAGTTTCCTTTCAAGTTGTCAATTGTTGTAATAAAATGAGTTTACTGAATTTTTCTTCAAGTTTTCAAGTTCTTCTTTAATTTTATTTGTAATGTACATTCTTTCTTTAGTATTCAAGTTTAATTAGTTTCCAAGTTTCAGTTATGGTTTTTGTTCTTATTCATTATGCTTATAAGTTAATATGCTAGTTTGAATGATTGATCACCATTTAGGCTTGCATGTTAGCTATCTTGGTTTGAATTAAGAGTAGACACCATGCTTTAATTCGAATTGAACTATGAATAGGAAGAGTATGTATGGACATTCGACAACAGGGATTAGATACATACTTGGTTGTTTAAAATGTTCTTCTATGCTTAATGGGTTCCTAATGCTTAATTTTAGGTTAGACAACAAATGATCAAATTAGGGAATTAGGAACACAAGGTTAGAACCAGACACCATGGCCTAATCATACTTTAGCTAGAATCAATCCGTTAATCTAATTGAACTTGGGAACTTATTTGCTTGAGTTATTTCCTTTTTATTGTTTTACTTATTTTCTTTTTCATTTCTGTTTTGTGTAGGGAAAATGAATTGGATCATTCAATCACCAATCCTCGTGGGATCGACCTCGCACTTACATATGCTATACTACCAAACGGCTCGTGCACTTGCGAGTATCACAAGTTGAGGATGCAGCTGAATATATTTTGGTGCAGTGAATCCGACACAACAGTGGTTGGTACATTTCGTAGTTCTAGCGATTGGATTTCACTCAAAACTCATCAAATGACTCCTCCCACCATATTATGATGATGCCCAAGTTTTGGGCTCTATCGAAAATCAATGGGTGTACGAAATTGGACAATTCAAGCTCAAAGGCAGTTCTTGCTTTATTGGAGTCTTTGGTGTATTCCGTACTTCTAGCTGTTGGATTTCAGTCAAAACTCACCACATGACTCCTCCCAACATATTATGATGAGACTCAAGTTTTGGGCTCGATCGGAAATCAATAGGTGTACAAAATTGGACAATTCAAGTTCAAAGGCAGTTCGTGCTTTAGTGGAGTGTTTGGTGTATTCCGTAGTTCTACCGTTTGGATTTCGATCAAAACTCATCAAATGACTCCTCCCACCATATTATGCTGATGCCCAAATTTTGGGCTCGATCGGAAATCAATAGGTGTACAAAATTGGACAATTCAAGTTGAAAGGCAGTTTGTTCCGAATTGGAGTGGTTGGTGTATTCCGCAATTCTAGCGAATGGATTTCACTCAAAACTCACCACATGACTCCGCCCACCATACGATGATGATGACCAAATTTTGGGCTCGGTCGGAAATCAATAGGTGTACGAAATTGGACAATTCAAATTCAAAGGCAATTCGTGCCTTATTGGAGTGGTTGGTGTATTCCGTAGTTCTAGCGACTGGATTTCACTCAAAACTCACCAAATGATTTCTCCCACCATATTATGATGATGCCCAAGTTTTGGGCTTGATCGGAAATCAATAGGTGTACGAAATTGGACACTTCAAGTTCGGAGGCAGTTTGTTCCGAATTGGAGGGGTTGGTATATCCCGCAGTTCTAGCGATTTGATTTCACTCCAAACTTACCACATGACTCCTCCCACCATACTATGACGATGACCAAGTTTTGGGCTTGATCGGAAGTCAATAGGTGTACGAAATTGGACAATTTAAGTTCAAAGGCAGTTCGTGCCTTATTGGAGTGGTTGGTACATTTCGTAGTTCTAGCGATTGGATTTCACTCAAAACTCACCAAATGACTCCTCCCAACGTATTAAGATGATTCCCAAGTTTTGGGCTCGATCGGAAATCAATAGGTGTACGAAGTTGGACACCTTAAGTTCAAAGGCAGTTTGTTCCGAATTGGGGTGGTTAGTGTATTCCGTAGTTTTAGCGAATGGATTTCACTCAAAACTCACCACATCACTCCTCCCACCATATTGTGATGATGCCCAAGTTTTGGGCTCGATCGGAAATCAATAGGTGTACGAAATAGCGCAATTCAAGCTCGAAGGCAGTTCGAGCTTTATTGGAGTGTTTGGAGTATTTCGTAGTTCTAGGAGTTGGACTTCACTCAAAACTCACCAAATGACTCCTCCCAACGTATTAAGATGATTCCCAAGTTTTGGGCTCGATCGGAAATCAATGGGTGTACGAAAATGGACAATTCAAGTTCGAAGGCAGTTCGTGCCTTATTGGAGTGGTTGGTGTGTTCCGTAGTTGTAGCGATTGGATTTCACTCAAAACTCACCAAACGACCCCTCCCACCATATTGTGACGATGCCCAAGTTTTGGGCTCGATCGGAAATCAATATGTGTACAAAATTGGACATTTTAAGTTGAAAGGCAGTTTGTTCCGAATTGGAGTGGTTGGTGTATTCCGTAGTTCTAGCGATGGGATTTCACACAAAACTCACCACATGACTCCTCCCAACATATTATGATAATACCCAAGTTTTGGTCTCGATCGGAAATCAATAGGTGTATGAAATTGGACACTACAAGTTCAAGGGCAATTTGTTCCGAATTGGAGTGGTTGGTGTATTACGTAGTTCTAGCGATTGGATATCACCCAAAACTATCCACATGACTCCTCCCACCATATTATGATGATGCCCAAGTTTTGGGTTCGATCGGAAATCAATAGGTGTACGAAATTGGACACTTCAAGTTCAAACGCAGTTTGTTCCGAATTGGAGTGGTTGGTGTATTCCGTAGTTCTAGCGATTGGATTTCACTCAAAACTCATGAAATGACTCCTCCCACCATATTATGATGATGCCCAAGTTTTGGGCTCGATCGGAAATCAATAGGTGTATGAAATTGGACACTTCAAGTTCAAAGGCAGTTTGTTCGGAATTGGAGTGGTTGGTGTATTCCGTAGTTCTAGCGATTGGATTTCACTCAAAACTCATTAAATGACTCCTCACACCATATTATGATGATGCCCAAGTTTTGGGCTCGATCAGAAATCAATAGGTGTACGAAATTGGACAATTCAAGCTCAAAGGCAGTTCGTGCTTTGTTGGAGTGTTTGGAGTATTCCGTAGTTCTAGGAGTTGGATTTCACTCAAAACTCACCAAATGACTCCTCCCACCATGTTATGATGATGCCCAAATTTTGGGCTTAATCGAAAATCAATAGGTGTCCGAAATTGAACAATTCAAGTTCAAAGGCAGTTCGTGCTTTATTGGAGTGTTTGGTGTATTCCGTAGTTCTAGCGATTGGATTTCAATCGAAACTCATCAAATGACTCCTCCCACCATATTATGCTGATGCCCAAGTTTTGGGCTCGATCGGAAATCAATGGGTGTACGAAATTGGACAATTCAAGCTCAGAGGCAGTTCGTGCATTATTGGAGTCTTTGGTGTATTCCGTAATTCTAGCTGTTGGATTTCAGTCAAAACTCACCACATGACTCCTCCCAACATATTATGATGATACCCAAGTTCTGGGCTCGATGGGAAATGAATAGGTGTATGAAATTGGACACTTCAAGTTCAAAGGGCAGTTTGTTCCGAATTGAAGTGGTTGGTGTATTACGTAGTTCTAGCAATTGGATTTCACCCAAAACTCTCCACATGACTCCTCCCACCATATTATGATGAAGCCCAAGTTTTGGGCTCGATCGGAAATCAATAGGTGTACGAAATTGGACACTTCAAGTTCAAAGGCAGTTTGTTCCGAATTGGAGTGGTTGGTGTATTCCGTAGTTCTAGGGATTGGATTTCACTCAACACTCACCACATGACTCCTCCCACCACACTATGATTATGCCCAAATTTTGGGCTCGATCGGAAATCAATAGGTGCACGAAATTGGACAATTCAAGTTCAAAGGCAGTTCTTGCCTTATTGGAGTGGTTGGTACATTTCATAGTTTAGCGATGGGATTTCACTCAAAACTCACCAAATGACTCCTCCCCACATATTATGATGATTCCCAAGTTTTGGGCTCGATCGGAAATCAATAGATGTACGAAATTGGACACTTCAAGTTCAAACGCAGTTTGTTCCGAATTGGAGTGGTTGGTGTATTCCGTAGTTCTAGCGATTGGATTTCACTCAAAACTCACCACATGACTCCTCCCACCTTATTATGATGATGCCCGAGTTTTGGGCTCGATCGGAAATCAATAGGTGTACGAAATTGGACACTTCATGTTCAAAGGCAGTTTGTTCCGAATTGGAGTGGTTGGTGTATTCCGTAGTTCTAGCGATTGGATTTCACTCAAAACTCACCACATGACTCTTCCCACCATACTATGATGATGCCCAAGTTTTGGGCTCGATCGGAAATCAATAGGTGTACGAAATTGGACAATTCAAGTTCAAAGGCAGTTCGTTCTTTACTGGAGTGTTTGCTGTATTCCGTAGTTCTAGCAATTGGATTTCACTCAAAACTCACCAAATGACTCCTCCCACCATGTTATGATGACGCCCAAATTTTGGGCTCGATCGGAAATCAATAGGTGTACGAAATTGGACAATTCAAGTTCAAAGGCAGTTCATGCCTTATTGGAGTGGTTGGTACATTTCAAAGTTTAGCAATGGGATTTCACTCAAAACTCATCAAATGACTCCTCCCACCATATTCTGATGATGCCCAAGTTTTGGGCTCGATCGGAAATCAATAGGTGCACAAAATTGGACGAAGTTCAAAGGCAGTTCGTGCTTTATTGGAGTGTTTGGTGTATTCCGTAGTTCTAGCGATTGGATTTCACTCCAAACTCACAGCATGACTCCTCCCACCTTATTATGATGATGCCCAAGTTTTGGGCTCGATCAGAAATCAATAGGTGTACGAAATTGGACACTTAAAGTTCAAAGGCAGTTTGTTCCGAATCGGAGTGGTTAGTGTATTCCGTAGTTCTAGCGATTGGATTTCACTCAGAACTCACCACATGACTCCTCCCACCATATTATGATGATGCCCAAGTTTTGGGCTCGATCGGAAATCAATAGGTGTACGAAATTGGACCCTTCAAGTTCAAAGGCAGTTTGTTCCGAATTGGAGTGGTTGGTGTATTCCGTAGTTCTAGCGATTGGATTTCACTCAAAACTCATCACATCACTCCTCCCACCGTACTATGATGATTCCTAAGTTTTGGGCTCGATCGGAAATCAATAGGTGTACGAAATTGGACAATTCAAGTTCAAAGGCAGTTCGTACCTTATTGGAGTGGTTGGTGTATTCCGTAGTTCTAGAGATTGCATTTCACTCAAAACTCACCACATGACTCCTCCCACCATATTGTGATGATGCCCAAGTTTTGGGATCGATCGGAAATCAATAGGTGCACGAAATTGGACAATTCAAGATCAAAGGCAGTTCGTGCCTTATTGGAGTGGTTGGTACATTTCGTAGTTCTAGCGATTGGATTTCACTCAAAACTCACCAAATGACTCCTCCCAACATATTATGATGATTCCCAAGTCTTGGGCTCGATCGGAAATCAATAGATGTACGAAATTGGACACTTCCAGTTCGAAGGAAGTTTGTTCCGAATTGGAGTGGTTAGTACATTTCGTAGTTCTAGCGATTGGATTTTGGTCAGAACTCACCAAATGACTCCTCCCAACATATTATGATGATTCCAAAGTTTTGGGCTCGATCGGAAATCAATAGGTGTACGAAATTGGACACTTCATGTTCGAAAGCAGTTTGTTCCGAATTGGAGTGGTTAGTGTATTCCGTAGTTCTAGCGATTGGATTTCACTCAAAACTCATCACATGACTCCTCCCACTGTACTATGATGATGCCCAAGTTTTGGGCTCGATCGGAAATCAATAGGTGTACGAAATTGGACAATTCAAGTTCAAAGGCAGTTCGTACCTTATTGGAGTGGTTGGTGTATTCCGCAGTTCTAGAGATTGGATTTCACTCAAAACTCACCACATGACTCCTCCCACCATATTATGATGATGCCCATGTTTTGGGCTTGATCGGAAATCAAAAGGTGTACGAAATTAGGCACTTCAAGTTCAAAGGCAGTTTGTTCCGAATTGGAGTGGTTGGTGTATTCCGTAGTTCTAGCGATTGGATTTGACTCAAAACTCATCACATGACTCCTCCCACCATATTATGATGATGCCCATGTTTTGGGCTTGATCGGAAATCAATAGGTGTACGAAATTAGGCACTTCAAGTTCAAAGGCAGTTTGTTCGAAATTGGAGTGGTTGGTGTATTCCGTAGTTCTAGCAATTCGATTTCACTCAAAACTCATCACATGACTCCTCCCACCGTACAATGATGATGCCCAAGTTTTCGGCTCGATCGGAAATCAATAGGTGTACGAAATTGGACAATTCAAGTTCAAAGGCATTTTGTACCTTATTGGAGTGGTTGGTGTATTCCGTAGTTCTAGCGATTGGATTTCACCCAAAACTCACCACATTACTCCTCCCACCATATTATGATGATACCCAAGTTTTCGGCTCGATCGGAAATCAATAGGTGTACGAAATTGGACACTTCAAGTTCAAAGGCAGTTTGTTCCGAATTGGAGTGGTGATCGGTTCATAATTGTATATCATTTTGTACCCTTCTAGCTTATGATTTGGTTATGTTATTGAGTTAAACTTGTGCTTTTAATTCATTTTCTGTTTTGATAAGTCCATAATTTCATACACTTGCATGCCTTCTTTAGTTAGTGATTTTGCTTAGTTTCTCTTTATTTTGAGTCACTTACCTATGTTTGTGTGTTTTGTAGGTTAAGATAGCAAGAGATAACATTTGATGCAATCCATACATGTTAAGGGCTGATTGGCATATGAGGAATATGAGCTTAAAGACAAACACATTTTGGCTACAACCCCTTTCTAGCCCAATTTCGTAGGTCAACTTCTTGGCCTTGGATCAACATGCTATGGGGCTCGAATGAGGTGAAGATCTTCATGAAACTTGTTCCAATGGGTGTCTACTACAACATATCCAAATTTCAGCCCAATTGGACATTTGTGGAGTGCTCAGCCCGTCCAACAACCAACCTTGCTCAGCAAGATTTGTAGCTGCCAGCATTTTGCCATGTGACTCCTTTTAGCCATGTGCCTCACCCCAGCTGCAACTGACTTTGTACCCAACATAATGAGTGAAGTTGGGAGGCTTTCCAGCTATGAATTTCTGAAGGAGCAAGTTGGTACATGTTGGAGCTATTATAGAGAAAGCATGTGCATGTGAAGCAAAGAGAAAAGAGAGAGAGAAGAAGAGGAATGATGCGAGGCATTTTTGCTCAGCCTTTGAACATGGGAATTGAATTGGCAGATCACTTTGGAGCTGGAGATCAGCTTTTGAGCTATTAAAGAGAAGCATGTGCATGCATGTAAAGCAAAAAGAAAGAAAAGAAATGAAATGAAGTCAATTCCAGTCTCTGTTCGGCAGCCAACTTTCAAGGTCCAAAACACACACTTCTACTGCTCCGATGAGAATACTTTCTTCATAGAAGTTGTTCCAATGGGTGTCTAGTATAACATATCCAAATTTGAGCCCCATTGGATAAGTTTTGAAACCTCTGGCCTTCCTACACCAAGACTGGTTCAGAAAATTCGTTTTTCAGCAACCAAAAAGCAACCACATGGGTTGGCAGCAAAAGGCAATCACATGGGTTGGCAGCAAAGGGGAGCCACATCTGATCACCTTTGAACCCATGTGAAGAATCTTGAGGTGCAGCAGCAAAAGATGAAGGATGGTGTGGGAATTCATCATGTTGTTCCTCCCTCTTAGGCCTATAAATAGAGAAGCCTTCAAGCTTCATAAATCACACCCCAAGGGGGGGAGCTCTCAAACACTTCTCTAGAGCTCCCTTCCCTTCTCTCCCTCAATTTCTCTTAGTTTCCTTTCAAGTTGTCAATTGTTGTAATAAAATGAGTTTACTGAATTTTTCTTCAAGTTTTCAAGTTCTTCTTTTAATTTTATTTGTAATGTACATTCTTTCTTTAGTATTCAAGTTTAATTAGTTTCCAAGTTTCAGTTATGGTTTTTGTTCTTATTCATTATGCTTATAAGTTAATATGCTAGTTTGAATGATTGATCACCATTTAGGCTTGCATGTTAGCTATCTTGGTTTGAATTAAGAGTAGACACCATGCTTTAATTCGAATTGAACTATGAATAGGAAGAGTATGTATGGACATTCGACAACAGGGATTAGATACATACTTGGTTGTTTAAAATGTTCTTCTATGCTTAATGGGTTCCTAATGCTTAATTTTAGGTTAGACAACAAATGATCAAATTAGGGAATTAGGAACACAAGGTTAGAACCAGACACCATGGCCTAATCATACTTTAGCTAGAATCAATCCATTAATCTAAATTGAACTTGGGAACTTATTTGCTTGAGTTATTTCTCTTTTTTCTTGTTTTATTTTATTTTTTTTTCCATTTCTGTTTTGTGTAGGGAAAATGAATTGGATCATTCAATCACCAATCCTCGTGGGATCGACCTCGCACTTACATATGCTATACTACCAAACGGCTCGTGCACTTGCGAGTATCACAAGTTGAGGATGCAACTGAATCCATTTTGGTGCAGTGAATCCGACACAACAAGTTTTTGGCGCCGTTGCCGGGGATTGGCAACATAGTTTGGTTCCATTTCTTTTCCCTACTTGTTTTATTTTTATTTTTCATTTTCATGTTTTTCTAGACAATTTCTTGTTTTAAAGTTAATGGCGTTAATGGACAAGTTGTGTTTGTAGTCCAACGGAATAGGACAATTGCCTAACAAGCAAGAGAACTGGGTTTAAGTCCCAGCTTACACAACCCATTGGTGCTTGTTGCTTTGAAGCATGGAATTGGATGTGTGTTGATTTTTCTTTTTATTTATAATGTTTAAAGTCTACTTAGTTCTCTATTGTTCATTCCTAATCCTTTTAATTCAATTTCAAGTTTGTGTGTTGGTTTTAGCAATTTATGATAGCTTAATAAAAATGGAGAGAGATGGCAACCTCAATCATATGAATAGGAAGCGTGGAGTAGTGGGAGAAGTCGCGACCTCCAAGTGCATCCATGCTCGACCTAATCGCTTCAAGGGGGAGCATTTCAATCCTTTCTCTTCTTTGAATTCTGTTTATTTCCGTCATTATTTTTACCTTTTGGTCCGCGCTGGGTTCTTTGTTTTTCTGTACTGAATCCAACCATATAAAAAACGTGAAATTTGGACTTGCGGTTGGAAAGTTATAGCCTAAAAACTGAACACAGGTCGAAGCTGAAAAACAGAGAAACGATTCTGTCCAAAGGGTGATAATTAGGTGATAGAAAGTGCTGTTTGTGTTTTTCTTTTGTTTCTTGGTTTGTTTCTTTTAGTACAACAAATTATTTCGTTTGTTTGAGTTTGTTTAGAGTACTTAGTCCATTTTCGTTTATGGTTTGTTGTTTCATTTTATCTTAATTTGTTTTTGTAAAAAAGAAATTATTTTTCATATGAGCTAACTTTTGGTAACCCCAGTGAGCACCTTCGTCAATACAGTGTCTAGGAGTTCTATAGGCGACACCTTCGGTGTCAAAGAAGTTTGGGTTTTAAGCGGGACCATTGTGACCCCTCCAACCTTCCCGGATCCCCTGGCTGTGTTTTCTGAGGCCCTTAACTGGTTATCCGTGAGTTGCTTGTATATTCATGTGTTTTTAAATTAAGTTTTTTTTTATTTTCTTTGTTTTCTTTTCTGTTTAGTCTTTGTTTTTGTTTTGTTTTTGTTTTTGTTTTGTTAAGTTAGTTTTTGTATTTATTTTGTTTAGTCGTTGTTTTTATTTTATTTTTGTTTTGTTTTTGTTTTTGTGGTATGGTTAGTTGGTTTATTTCTGAGTGTTAAAACACACTTTTATTTCAAACGCTGCATTAAAAAAAAAAAAAAAAAAAAACCAAAAAAAAACCAAAAAAAAAAAAAAAAAAAAAAAACATTCAAGTAAAATAAATATATAAAAAAAAAAAAAAAAAAACAACTTCTTCTTTTTTTTCTTCATCTTCTTCTTCTTCTTCTTCATCTTCTTCATCTTCTTCATCATCATGGCTTGCCTCTATTGTCTCGCACTTGTAGAATCTGCAGCAGCTCTACATGATCATCATTTTTTCTTTGCAGTGCTTCCACATGCTGAGTGGCACAGTAGAGTCGCTTCTGCAAGTCCGCCACCATAGCCTTCAAGGAAGCCACTTCCTCGCTCAGAGTGGCACACTCCCGTGTCCTCGCCAGTAGTCGCATGCCCAGATTGGTAGACGAGACCGCCTGGAGCACAGTGAGATCGTGGGACTCATCCACCGCCATCTTGTCAGACCTACGTGCCACGTGCAGATGATCTGCCGGAGTGAGTTTACTGCCAATCAATGTTCCCATCAGCACTGATCTGTTCGGCATTGCCTCAGAAAGGTTCGGTATTGCCTCAGCAAAGTTTGAGGCCGTGCCGTGATGATATGTAGAGTTTGGGAAGACAGTGTTTGGACGAGCCCTTTTCTTGGCATTCGGAGGTGCAAGGGATAGTTCAAGGTTGAGATCATCAAGGTGAGTGCATGAGGATGCCATTTTTTTGTTTCTGGATTTTTTGATGTTTTTCCTTGAGTTTGCAGGAAGAAATGCTGGGTATCATCTGCTTGCAAAGGCGTGGTTTAAATAGGCATATGCTGATGAGAGAGCGCCAACACCATTTCGGATTTCCCGGGCATGCTCGACCTAATCGCTTCAAGGGGGAGCACCTTTACTTTCACTTTACTTTTCTTTTTTTCCGTGTTTTCTGGTGTTTTATTGTTTTGCCCGTTACTTTCATTTTCTAGAGCTTTGTGTTGTTGCCTTTCCCTTTCGGCTATCATCTTTATTTATTTAAGTTAGGGAACTGTGCTTTCTTTTCCGTTTGACGTCTTCGTTTGATTTAAGTTTGGGAAGTGTGCTTTCTTTTCCGTTTTCTTTTCCCTTCTGCAAACTTACTCTTTTATTTCCCAAAACAAAATAACAAAAACAAAAACAACCAAAAAAAATAAAATAACTTAAAAACAACAATAATGCAGTAGAAATCATTTCTTCACAGTGCTCGGTGTCTCGACCATTGGAGCTTTGAGTTTGGCCCTCTGGCTGTCCTTGATCAGTTCATAATTGTATATCATTTTGTACCTCTCTAGCTTATGATTTGGTTATGTTATTGAGTTAAACTTGTGCTTTTAATCCCTTTTCTGTTTGTCATTCAGTTCATTGGGCCTTAGGTAGCAATGATGGCTTTGGATAAGAAGAGTTGCAAAGGGGTGCAAAAACGAGCAGACTGAGTTAGCAATTCATTTCGGACTTATCTTTCTCATCTGAGCTTGGATTGGGCCAAATCACTTGTGGTTGGAAAGAAGAGATTCTGAACTGCAGGATGGACTACTCAAACATATCAATTGATGAAGCCAGGCCCAATCCGTGGTCCCATCAAGTTGCACCATGCTCAGGATTGCAGCTGCCAGCTGATGAGCTTGTCACCTCCTTTAAGCCATGTGCCTCACCCCAGCTGTAACTGACTTTGGCAGCCAAAAGAAGATCACATGGTTTGGCAGCACTGCCACAACTGATCAGCTTTGAACCCATGTGATGCAGCAGCAAAGGATGAAGGATGGTGTGGGAATATCATCATGATGTTCCTCCCTCTTAGCCCTATAAATAGAGAGGTCTTCAAGCTTCAAAGAAACACACATCCACCCCATACACTCTAGGTACACAGCCAGATACTCTAAACTGCCCCAAAACACCAAAACAGCTCCAGAAAACCTCCCTTCTATTTCCTACGAATTTCCTCTCTCTCAACCATCACCACTCACTCAAACTCATCCCAAATCACCTCCATATCCTTCATACATCCTTCCAGACGTGGAGAAGCTCTTGAAGAAGCATTGGACACCATAAGAATTTCAGAAAAGGGTTTTTCTACTCTTATGACATTCATTATGTTTTCCCAATTCTGTTTTAGTTTCTTTTCCATTATGAGTAGCTAAATCCATAACTAGGGTTTCGATGTAACCTAACATGAATATTCTGGGTTTATAAGTTTGAAGTTTGGAGTTTCAAGTTTGATTCATGATTCATGTTTTTATTCATTTTGCCTACTTGCCTATATGCTGATCGGAATGCTTAGCTACCATTTTGATTTGTATATCTTGGTTTGAATTAAGAGTAGACACCATGCTTTAATTCGAATTGAACTATGAATAGGAAGAGTATGTATGGACATTCGACAACAGGGATTAGATACATGCTTGGTTGTTTAAATTGTTCTTCTATGCTTAATGGGTTCCTAATGCTTAATTTTAGGTTAGACAACAAATGATCAAATTAGGGAATTAGGAACACAAGGTTAGGACCAGACACCATGGCCTAATCATACTTTAGCTAGAATCAATCTTTGAATCTGAATTAGACTTGTTACTTGACTCCTTATAACCCAGAATTGAATTGTTATGGTGAATCGAATGCCCTAGTCTCCAAATCCGTTTTCCAGCCCTTCAAAATCACTCTTTGTTACACTTGTTTATTTGCTTTCATTTGCAATTTCAGTTTGCTCACTTCTTTTCACAATCACAATCACTCTCACTCTAAATTCTGTTTTAGACTAGACTTCCTAACTTCTTGAATTTGGTAATCTAAGTACATAACTAATTTGAACTTCTCAGTCTTCGTGGGTACGACCTCGTACTTGTCTTGCTATACTACTAATTGCCCCGTACAATTGCGAGTTAACATAATATTAACAACAAATTTTGGCGCCGTTGCCGGGGACTGAACGAAAGTTCTTCCCTGGTTATGTGCCCAAGGTTACCCTATTCTTTTTAGTGTTTCTAATTAACTCAAGTTATTTTCTGTTTCAGGTAGTTTATGTCTAGAAATCCATTCCTTGAACAAGTGAGGTCTTCGTTCCAACGTTCCAAATCCTTGAACGCAGGACCATCGTTGCAACCCAACCGGGTGATCTCTGGAATTCAGAATCGTCTAGAAAGGGAGTTGTCAACTGCAAAAGACCAAGCTCTGGCCACATTTTCAAGTCTTGCTCTCCACACTGAACTTCCTGGTTCTTCACCTTCAAATTCGGAAGCAAGTTCAGACCAAGAAGAAGAAGAAGAAGAAGAGATGGCTGCCAATGAGTTCATGGGAGAACTTGATATCCCAACAATTCCAGCATCTCCTTCAAGCATTTTGCTGCCCACTGTAGCTCGAAATTATGAGCTTAAATCTTCTCATCTTAATATGTTGCCTTCCTTTTATGGTTTACCTAATGAAGATCCATTAACTCATATAAAGGATATTTTTAATGTTGTGAGTTCTTTTCCCTTGACAGGTGTGACAGAAGATCAACTTCGAATGAGAGTGTTTCCATACACTTTGAAGGATAAGGCAAAATATTGGTTGAATTCTTTGAAGCCTGGTTCACTCACTTCATGGGCTGCCATTCAAAAGAAGTTCCTGGAAAAATACTTCTCCACGCAAAAGACCGACATGCTCAGGGACAAGATCTTATTATTTGCACAGCAAGATGATGAATCGTTTTGTGAAGCATGGGAGAGATTCAATGGGCTGCTCAACCAATGTCCTCATCATGGGATTCCATTGAAGCTTCAAATGCGTATGTTTTATAAAGGACTAACCTCTTCTAGTCATAATATAGTCACCAATTTTGCAGGTGGTTCTTTTAAAACCAAGACTCCCGAAGAAACGTATGAACTCTTTGAAGAGATAGCAATGGAGACCCAACATACGGATACAAGAGGTAAACGTGTTGTTAGTGGTTCTAATGATTCTTCTAGTGTGCAGATTTTAAAACTGGAACAAAAGCTAGATGCTCTTCTTGCATTAAACTCAAGAAGCCCTCCGAAGGAAGTGTGTAGTATTTGCGAAACTCATGACCATGCTACCATAGCTTGTCCACTTGGGGCTGGATATCCAGAATTTGTGCAAGAGCAAGCTAAGGTGGTAAATTCCTACAACCAAGGTCCAAGAAATGATCCATACTCTCAAAGTTATAATCCAGGTTGGAGGAATCATCCAAACTTTTCATGGAGGAATACTCAGAATCAAGCCAATCCCCCTTCATTCGAAAAGCCACAACAAACATCATCATTGGAGGATATAGTTAAGCAGATGGCAATCAACCAATCCAATTTCCAGCAAACTACACAAGCTGCCATTACCAAATTGGAAGTCCAATTAGGCCAAATAGCTGCTGAAATAACTCAAAGAGAGCTTGGGAAATGGCCAAGCCAAACTGAGATCAATCCAAAGAACCATGAAGTCAAGGCCATTCATGTGCTCAGATCAGGTAAGATCATTAATAATAAAGTTGATTCTAATCTTTCAAATGATGTTGTGATTGTAGAAGATGAAGAGGAAGAGACCATGGCTACGGAAGAAGAACAGCCCAAAACTTCTCAATCTGCTCCTAATGCCAAATCAGATTCTCAGGAACCCAATCCATTCCAATTGCATAAAAGGGATGACAAATTCGTGCCATCACATCTTCAAGAAGATAGATACGTGCCACCCGCTCCATATGTTCCACCTATTCCATTTCCAGGCCGTCTTCAGAAAACAAAGCAAGATAAGGCTTTTAAAGAGATTTATGATATTTTGAGTAAAGTTAATATCAATTTGCCTTTGCTTGATCTTATTGAACAGATTCCTGCATATGGAAAGTTCATCAAGAACTTGAAGACTCACAAGCTCAATTTTGCTCCAAATGAAGAAGTAAAGCTCGACATGAATGTAAGTGCTGTGTTGCAAAGGAAGCTTCCACCAAAATCAAAAGATCCTGGCAGCTTTGACATTCCCATTAACATTGGAGACAAGAAGGTTGGAAGAGCCATGTTAGACTTGGGAGCAGGCATCAATGTAATGCCATATTCAGTTTATCAAGAGCTTGGCTTAGAAGGGATGAAGAAGACTTCAATTCGTCTTGAACTAGCTGATCATTCTATCAAATATCCAAAAGGTATTGTAGAAGATATTCTAGTTCAAGTTAATACACTAATTCTCCCTGTTGATTTTGTAGTGATGGATATGGAGGACAACCCAAATGGAGATCGTGTTGATCCCATTCTCTTAGGACGACCATTCATGGCCACTACAAATACAATTATACATATGAAAGATGGCACCATCTCCATGACTGTGTTGGGTGAAACTGCTGAATTTAAAGTGTTTGATCCTCCATCTCAACCTTCTATCTCTCTTGATACTTGTTTTACAATTGATGTTGTGAATGATGAAGTTTCTTCCAAGAGTTTGCAGAAACAGTCCAATGATGCTACAGAAGTTGTCATTTCACAAGAAGAGGAAGATCATGTTGAACCAGAATTCCAAGAAGTGGTAGCTGCCCTAGAAGTGTTCCAGCCATTTCCACCATTTTCTGAGCCACCACTTGAGCCTCTTGAACCATGCTCTATGAAATTGGAACCGTCCAAGGTCAGCCCAATGTTCAAAGTTACAGACATGAAGAAAAAGAAAAGAAAAAGACAAAGGAAGCAAAGGAAGAGGAGAAGGAGCTGGGTGAACCATCTTGCATACAAGGAGTCCATTGATCCAAAACCTCCCAATTCATCAACTTAGCTGATTGCAAAATGTCTTGCCAAGACAGTAACTAGGCGCTTCTTGGGAGGCAACCCATGTGTTCAAGAAGACGGTGCTTGGTAGGGGTCAACCTAATCGCATCAAGGGGGAGTTTCTCTAAACCTTCTTCTTAACTTTTCCCTTTATCATTTGCATGTTCTCAATCATCTTTTCTATGCTTTAACATTGAGGACAATGTTCAATTCAGGTCTGGGGGGAGGTTTTCAATTTTAATTCATTTGTGGTTTAAATTTTTGTTCTTTTGTCACTATTTTTTTTTTTTTTTTTTTTTAGAATGTCATACAATCAATGCTATGGAGCTGCCATTGAGGTTTTCATATCATAATTTTTGCACTTCACAAAGCTTTTGCTCTTAGAATTCTGGTGGCTAAAGTACCATGCTCAAATTCTTGAAGGAGAAAAGTGGAGACTACCCTAGTGAGCTACATTGAGCCTAATTGCTTTCCTGAGAGGGTTTAAAGTGTTTCTACTTCTCATCTCTACTCATTTTCTTCATTTCACTCTAAATGATCTCATTGTTCCATTTTGATTGAATACTAAGGATGATTCTCTTTTGCAGATATCATGTGCTTGCTCTCATTCATGAATGAACTCATTGAAGTGATGCTAGGCTATGTGTGCATAACCATTCTGTGTGCTTCCTTTTCACCCTACCCATTTGTGTGTTCCATCAGCCCTTTTGAAGCCAAACACTTCAAGCCCTTTTTCTTCTATCATTTCCCTACCTTTGTATCTCAATCTGAGATGTTTAACCTATTGTAGCCATACCCTATAACTTAGAAATATACCAAGGTTTGCCAAGATAAAGTTTGAAGCAAGGAAGTTGCTGCCATGTACCTAAATGAAAAATCGTGTGAATCTGTGCAATGAAGCTAAAGAAGATGCAGATCAAATCAGCAAAAATGAAAGATGAAAGTGTTTCGATTTGATCTAAGTATGAAATATAAGGTCTATACCTTGTGATAACATGAAGTTTGCAGCCCTGCCAATCTAAATCAATGATACCTTGCAGATCAAAGAAGAATGCAACCTTGGTATGTTCTTAAGTTACTTGTTTTTCCTTCCAATTCTTCCATTTCCCCTAACCTTAGCCTTTCATTACAACCTTGTAAAAGACCTAGCTGATCTTTGAGGATGTATTCATGGTTGCTGTAAGTATGTGTGTATCTCTATTCTTAGTATTTGATTCCTTTCTTGAGATCTAACCAAAACTCGTGCTTCTATTTCTTACACTCACTTATGCTTTCTTGAGAGAATTAAACCATAGGTTCTGAGTGATTGAGTGTTATCTGTGAGAAATAGAGTCGAAGCATGTTCTCCATTCAAGGTTTGAGTGTGCTTGCTTTGAAGCCGTGTGCCTTTGAGCTATAGCTTCCACTTTACGCACTGATTGATCACCTATCTTGGCAACTCTATGGTATTGGAGGTATGACAAAAGTTTTCTTTCATTTTCATTAAGTTGATTTCAAAGTTTTACTAAATCACTTTGTTTTGTAGAGTCAGTAAAGCGTTTGTGGGTATCGTTTCTGTTAAACCCTCAGGAGACACAACTCCTCCTACTAGGGATGCCTAGAGGTTTAAAGGCTTGTTGCATACGCTCAATGCAATCGAGTTACCTGCGGAAGTGGTTTAGTTAACTTCTTGTTTTGTTTTTAACTTTGTTTTCTGTTGTTTTGCTCGAGGACTAGCAAAATCTAGGTCTGGGGGTATTTGATCAGTTCATAATTGTATATCATTTTGTACCTCTCTAGCTTATGATTTGGTTATGTTATTGAGTTAAACTTGTGCTTTTAATCCCTTTTCTGTTTGTCATTCAGTTCATTGGGCCTTAGGTAGCAATGATGGCTTTGGATAAGAAGAGTTGCAAAGGGGTGCAAAAACGAGCAGACTGAGTTAGCAATTCATTTCGGACTTATCTTTCTCATCTGAGCTTGGATTGGGCCAAATCACTTGTGGTTGGAAAGAAGAGATTCTGAACTGCAGGATGGACTACTCAAACATATCAATTGATGAAGCCAGGCCCAATCCGTGGTCCCATCAAGTTGCACCATGCTCAGGATTGCAGCTGCCAGCTGATGAGCTTGTCACCTCCTTTAAGCCATGTGCCTCACCCCAGCTGTAACTGACTTTGGCAGCCAAAAGAAGATCACATGGTTTGGCAGCACTGCCACAACTGATCAGCTTTGAACCCATGTGATGCAGCAGCAAAGGATGAAGGATGGTGTGGGAATATCATCATGATGTTCCTCCCTCTTAGCCCTATAAATAGAGAGGTCTTCAAGCTTCAAAGAAACACACATCCACCCCATACACTCTAGGTACACAGCCAGATACTCTAAACTGCCCCAAAACACCAAAACAGCTCCAGAAAACCTCCCTTCTATTTCCTACGAATTTCCTCTCTCTCAACCATCACCACTCACTCAAACTCATCCCAAATCACCTCCATATCCTTCATACATCCTTCCAGACGTGGAGAAGCTCTTGAAGAAGCATTGGACACCATAAGAATTTCAGAAAAGGGTTTTTCTACTCTTATGACATTCATTATGTTTTCCCAATTCTGTTTTAGTTTCTTTTCCATTATGAGTAGCTAAATCCATAACTAGGGTTTCGATGTAACCTAACATGAATATTCTGGGTTTATAAGTTTGAAGTTTGGAGTTTCAAGTTTGATTCATGATTCATGTTTTTATTCATTTTGCCTACTTGCCTATATGCTGATCGGAATGCTTAGCTACCATTTTGATTTGTATATCTTGGTTTGAATTAAGAGTAGACACCATGCTTTAATTCGAATTGAACTATGAATAGGAAGAGTATGTATGGACATTCGACAACAGGGATTAGATACATGCTTGGTTGTTTAAATTGTTCTTCTATGCTTAATGGGTTCCTAATGCTTAATTTTAGGTTAGACAACAAATGATCAAATTAGGGAATTAGGAACACAAGGTTAGGACCAGACACCATGGCCTAATCATACTTTAGCTAGAATCAATCTTTGAATCTGAATTAGACTTGTTACTTGACTCCTTATAACCCAGAATTGAATTGTTATGGTGAATCGAATGCCCTAGTCTCCAAATCCGTTTTCCAGCCCTTCAAAATCACTCTTTGTTACACTTGTTTATTTGCTTTCATTTGCAATTTCAGTTTGCTCACTTCTTTTCACAATCACAATCACTCTCACTCTAAATTCTGTTTTAGACTAGACTTCCTAACTTCTTGAATTTGGTAATCTAAGTACATAACTAATTTGAACTTCTCAGTCTTCGTGGGTACGACCTCGTACTTGTCTTGCTATACTACTAATTGCCCCGTACAATTGCGAGTTAACATAATATTAACAACAAATTTTGGCGCCGTTGCCGGGGACTGAACGAAAGTTCTTCCCTGGTTATGTGCCCAAGGTTACCCTATTCTTTTTAGTGTTTCTAATTAACTCAAGTTATTTTCTGTTTCAGGTAGTTTATGTCTAGAAATCCATTCCTTGAACAAGTGAGGTCTTCGTTCCAACGTTCCAAATCCTTGAACGCAGGACCATCGTTGCAACCCAACCGGGTGATCTCTGGAATTCAGAATCGTCTAGAAAGGGAGTTGTCAACTGCAAAAGACCAAGCTCTGGCCACATTTTCAAGTCTTGCTCTCCACACTGAACTTCCTGGTTCTTCACCTTCAAATTCGGAAGCAAGTTCAGACCAAGAAGAAGAAGAAGAAGAAGAGATGGCTGCCAATGAGTTCATGGGAGAACTTGATATCCCAACAATTCCAGCATCTCCTTCAAGCATTTTGCTGCCCACTGTAGCTCGAAATTATGAGCTTAAATCTTCTCATCTTAATATGTTGCCTTCCTTTTATGGTTTACCTAATGAAGATCCATTAACTCATATAAAGGATATTTTTAATGTTGTGAGTTCTTTTCCCTTGACAGGTGTGACAGAAGATCAACTTCGAATGAGAGTGTTTCCATACACTTTGAAGGATAAGGCAAAATATTGGTTGAATTCTTTGAAGCCTGGTTCACTCACTTCATGGGCTGCCATTCAAAAGAAGTTCCTGGAAAAATACTTCTCCACGCAAAAGACCGACATGCTCAGGGACAAGATCTTATTATTTGCACAGCAAGATGATGAATCGTTTTGTGAAGCATGGGAGAGATTCAATGGGCTGCTCAACCAATGTCCTCATCATGGGATTCCATTGAAGCTTCAAATGCGTATGTTTTATAAAGGACTAACCTCTTCTAGTCATAATATAGTCACCAATTTTGCAGGTGGTTCTTTTAAAACCAAGACTCCCGAAGAAACGTATGAACTCTTTGAAGAGATAGCAATGGAGACCCAACATACGGATACAAGAGGTAAACGTGTTGTTAGTGGTTCTAATGATTCTTCTAGTGTGCAGATTTTAAAACTGGAACAAAAGCTAGATGCTCTTCTTGCATTAAACTCAAGAAGCCCTCCCAGTGAGCACCTTCGTCAATACAGTGTCTAGGAGTTCTATAGGCGACACCTTCGGTGTCAAAGAAGTTTGGGTTTTAAGCGGGACCATTGTGACCCCTCCAACCTTCCCGGATCCCCTGGCTGTGTTTTCTGAGGCCCTTAACTGGTTATCCGTGAGTTGCTTGTATATTCATGTGTTTTTAAATTAAGTTTTTTTTTATTTTCTTTGTTTTCTTTTCTGTTTAGTCTTTGTTTTTGTTTTGTTTTTGTTTTTGTTTTGTTAAGTTAGTTTTTGTATTTATTTTGTTTAGTCGTTGTTTTTATTTTATTTTTGTTTTGTTTTTGTTTTTGTGGTATGGTTAGTTGGTTTATTTCTGAGTGTTAAAACACACTTTTATTTCAAACGCTGCATTAAAAAAAAAAAAAAAAAAAAAACCAAAAAAAAACCAAAAAAAAAAAAAAAAAAAAAAAAACATTCAAGTAAAATAAATATATAAAAAAAAAAAAAAAAAAACAACTTCTTCTTTTTTTTCTTCATCTTCTTCTTCTTCTTCTTCATCTTCTTCATCTTCTTCATCATCATGGCTTGCCTCTATTGTCTCGCACTTGTAGAATCTGCAGCAGCTCTACATGATCATCATTTTTTCTTTGCAGTGCTTCCACATGCTGAGTGGCACAGTAGAGTCGCTTCTGCAAGTCCGCCACCATAGCCTTCAAGGAAGCCACTTCCTCGCTCAGAGTGGCACACTCCCGTGTCCTCGCCAGTAGTCGCATGCCCAGATTGGTAGACGAGACCGCCTGGAGCACAGTGAGATCGTGGGACTCATCCACCGCCATCTTGTCAGACCTACGTGCCACGTGCAGATGATCTGCCGGAGTGAGTTTACTGCCAATCAATGTTCCCATCAGCACTGATCTGTTCGGCATTGCCTCAGAAAGGTTCGGTATTGCCTCAGCAAAGTTTGAGGCCGTGCCGTGATGATATGTAGAGTTTGGGAAGACAGTGTTTGGACGAGCCCTTTTCTTGGCATTCGGAGGTGCAAGGGATAGTTCAAGGTTGAGATCATCAAGGTGAGTGCATGAGGATGCCATTTTTTTGTTTCTGGATTTTTTGATGTTTTTCCTTGAGTTTGCAGGAAGAAATGCTGGGTATCATCTGCTTGCAAAGGCGTGGTTTAAATAGGCATATGCTGATGAGAGAGCGCCAACACCATTTCGGATTTCCCGGGCATGCTCGACCTAATCGCTTCAAGGGGGAGCACCTTTACTTTCACTTTACTTTTCTTTTTTTCCGTGTTTTCTGGTGTTTTATTGTTTTGCCCGTTACTTTCATTTTCTAGAGCTTTGTGTTGTTGCCTTTCCCTTTCGGCTATCATCTTTATTTATTTAAGTTAGGGAACTGTGCTTTCTTTTCCGTTTGACGTCTTCGTTTGATTTAAGTTTGGGAAGTGTGCTTTCTTTTCCGTTTTCTTTTCCCTTCTGCAAACTTACTCTTTTATTTCCCAAAACAAAATAACAAAAACAAAAACAACCAAAAAAAATAAAATAACTTAAAAACAACAATAATGCAGTAGAAATCATTTCTTCACAGTGCTCGGTGTCTCGACCATTGGAGCTTTGAGTTTGGCCCTCTGGCTGTCCTCTTCCTGGGCTTCATGCACAGCCTCTTGGGGCTCACCACTTGAGCTCCCAAAGATCGCAATCTTAGCTTGAGCGTAATTACTCTCGCGATCTACTTGCTTGCGTTTACCCGGTCGGTCTAGGTCCTCTAGCTGCTTTCGCATGTCGCGAGAATACAACTCTACCATTTTTGATAGGTTTTTATTCTCGTCCCGCAGTACCTCTAGCTGGTGTCGATTCACCTCCACTATCCTTGCCCTCTCCCTTTTCAAGCTTTTTATAGCAGTCTGGCACTCTTCCACCATACTTCGCTCCGCCGCCAACTGACCTTTCAGCACCTCTACCTCATGGGACTTCGCAAGTAGGCGATGACCCAAACTTGCGACACATGCTGCACTCTGCACGCTCAGTGCCATGGCATCACTCGCAACCCGATTATCATCCCTTGTGCCAAACACACGTATATCTTTAGGAGTCACTAGATTTCTGCCCACTCCAATGGCAACATCGTTGTCCAGGAGTATTGAGTCAGCTACTGTCACAGGCCCCCTTGCGGAGGCAAAGTAGGGCATCCATACTGGTGCCGCTGCTTGACCCCATGTCTGAGTCGGTGGAGCTAGGTTGAGATCCAACGAAAATGGGTACGAAGAGGCCATTTGATTTCTCACTCGCTTTTCTTCTTTCTTTCTTTTCTCTTTTGTGTGTTTCTGAGTTTGTGTTTTTTTTTACCCTTTCTTTTTACTTTTTATAGACTTAGTTTTGCTAAACCCTAGCCACTGCGGTTCTAAGTTCTGTGCAGCCCTTACGGCTTATCTCTATATGTCACCGCACCCGTTTCCCAACTCCCCTTAATTGCATTTTCACCTTTCACCACCTTCAAAGTGAAAAAGTCGTCCCGCTTCACCCAAGAGGCCAATAAGTCTGGCTTGGGGATGTGAAAGCGGCCTCTGCGCGCCGACACGTCCCTCACTCCTTTTGCCTGTCACTTCCTAGGAACCGAGGCAGCAGGGACCACACTCTTTCTTTTCATAAATCCCGCCTTTGCACTCCCAATTCACGTTTCATTAAATTAAAAAATAAAAATAAAAATAATAACAAACGTGTGGGCTTCGGATTTCTTTACGGGTCGGGTTTTCACCGTTGTTAGGTTTCAAAGTGTGTTAACTTCTTTTGGGTTGGGTTTTCAATCGTTTGGGTTTTGGTTTGCATAAGACTGTTTGTTTAGGGCTTTCTGTTTCGAGTGTTTTACTATTTTTTTTTTTTTTTTTTAATTTGTTTGTTGTTTTGTAATTTTTATTTTGTAATTATTTTATTTTTGTATTTTAATTCTTGTGTGTTTTGTGATTTTATATTTACTTTAGTACCTTTCATTTCTTGTCATGACATTGCTTGTTCCTAATCTTTAAACATTGAGGACAATGTTCGTTTCTAGGTTTGGGGGTATTGGAGTTTACCAAGTAAATTTAGTTTTTCTTATAAAAAAAAAAAAAATTAATTAATTTCTTGTTTATTTTTCTTTTTCTATATTTTGAGTCTTGTTTTGTTTTGAGTCACTTTCCGAACACTTATGATGAGATTGTGATAAATGTTTGCATGACTTAAATGAAAATTGAATTTTGTCTTTTATTTATTTATTTTTCCTTGTAAATTTTTATTGTAAAAAAATAATAATAATAATAATAATTTGGCATCGTTCTAGCATGATATGTTCGAAACTTTTTTTTGCACTTGCCATTTGTTTCTTAATTTTCCAATTAAAGGATTTGCATGACCCAAAGAATTGTATCAAGCATAAATTAGACTTATATAACCATTTAATGTGAGCTTTTGAGCCTTGTGCTTCATTTCATGAGTGTTATACACATACTCTTATTTTCTTGTCATCAAAGTTGTTGTTTGATCTCATTATTCTTTGATTTGGTTGAACACTTAAAAGTTATTCATTCTTATGCAATTTGATTTCATGACATTTAAGAAATGATATTAAGGCCCTCTTTGGATCGTTTGTGCCTTTCAAGCTAACCTTATGCATGCTTAAGCATGATTTTCCATTGTTAACCATTTTGAGCCTACATGTAAACCTTTTCTTTCATTTACCATTTTTATTTCCTCGCCTTAGCCCGAAAAACAAATATTTACCTTTCTAAGGAACTCATGAGCTCTAATTCGGATGTGTTTTTCATGCTAAGTTTGGGAAGGGATATTACTTAAAGAAAAAAAAAAAAAAGAACTTCACTCAATTGGTGAAAGAAAAGAAAAAAAAAAAAATTGTGATTAAATGGTGGTTGATTGAATTTCATTTTTGGGCTTTCAAAAATAATTGTTTGGAAAGGAGTGTAAACCATTGTAAATGAAAGTATAAGGAGTTTTGATCATGTAAAAGAAAAATTCTCGTTGTGATGATTCGAAGTCTTGTAAACAATTGTTATATGCTCTTATATTTTGAGTTCCTTGGACTTTGTTTTATCCATACCTTTCATTTCTCACTCACCTTACACCCTTGGCCCCATTACAACCTATAATAAAGACCTAAATTGATCTTAAATGTCATATGGTTGAATTGCATGCATTTTCTTACTTTTAAGTGTTTGGCATCCTTCTTGAGATCATATTAATGCAAGTTCTTCATCTTCCTATTTTTGAGTTAAGTTCCTTATGATTTAACTCTAATCTCATGTTTATAACTGAGTGTTGCATTGTAGCCCTCTTCTGAGTGATTCATTTGTGAGAGGACAACTTTGGTGAGATTTGAAGTTGCATTTGTGCTTGGTCTAATTTTTGAAATTGTGTGAAAACTAAGATTGGGGAATTTGTTGCATTTGGCTATCACACTACTACACTTTGAGCATGTTGTGTTTTGAACTTTGCCGCCTTGTAAATAATGTCTAAAATTGAGTTTTTATTGTTAAAACTTTTGAGTCATGTGCATGAGTCATTTCTCTTCAGAAAATGTTCGGAATGATTGTTTTGAGTTTCTATTTATTTATTTTTATTTTTGTTTTGTTTTTGTAATTATTTTTGTTTTGGTTTTTGTGTTTCTTTTATTTTGCTTAAAGACTAACAAATCTAATAAGTTTTCTAACCACTTTGTTTTGTAGAGTTAGTAAAACGTTTGTGGGTATCGTTTCTGTTAAACCCTTAGGAGACACAACTCCTCCTACTAGGGATGCCTAGAGGTTTAAAGGCTTGTTGCATACGCTCAATGCAATCGAGTTACCTGCGGAAGTGGTTTAGTTAACTTCTTGTTTTGTTTTTAACTTTGTTTTGTGTTGTTTTGCTCGAGGACTAGCAAAATCTAGGTTTGGGGGTATTTGATCGGTTCATAATTGTATATCATTTTGTACCCTTCTAGCTTATGATTTGGTTATGTTATTGAGTTAAACTTGTGCTTTTAATTCATTTTCTGTTTTGATAAGTCCATAATTTCATACACTTGCATGCCTTCTTTACTTAGTGATTTTGCTTAGTTTCTCTTTATTTTGAGTCACTTACCTATGTTTGTGTGTTTTGTAGGTTAAGATAGCAAGAGATAACATTTGATGCAATCCATACATGTTAAGGGCTGATTGGCATATGAGGAATATGAGCTTAAAGACAAACACATTTTGGCTACAACCCCTTTCCAGCCCAATTTCGTAGGTCAACTTCTTGGCCTTGGATCAACATGCTATGGGGCTCGAATGAGGTGAAGATCTTCATGAAACTTGTTCCAATGGGTGTCTACTACAACATATCCAAATTTCAGCCCAATTGGACATTTGTGGAGTGCTCAGCCCGTCCAACAACCAACCTTGCTCAGCAAGATTTGTAGCTGCCAGCATTTTGCCATGTGACTCCTTTTAGCCATGTGCCTCACCCCAGCTGCAACTGACTTTGTACCCAACATAATGAGTGAAGTTGGGAGGCTTTCCAGCTATGAATTTCTGAAGGAGCAAGTTGGTACATGTTGGAGCTATTATAGAGAAAGCATGTGCATGTGAAGCAAAGAGAAAAGAGAGAGAGAAGAAGAGGAATGATGCGAGGCATTTTTGCTCAGCCTTTGAACATGGGAATTGAATTGGCAGATCACTTTGGAGCTGGAGATCAGCTTTTGAGCTATTAAAGAGAAGCATGTGCATGCATGTAAAGCAAAAAGAAAGAAAAGAAATGAAATGAAGTCAATTCCAGTCTCTGTTCGGCAGCCAACTTTCAAGGTCCAAAACACACACTTCTACTGCTCCGATGAGAATACTTTCTTCATAGAAGTTGTTCCAATGGGTGTCTAGTATAACATATCCAAATTTGAGCCCCATTGGATAAGTTTTGAAACCTCTGGCCTTCCTACACCAAGACTGGTTCAGAAAATTCGTTTTTCAGCAACCAAAAAGCAACCACATGGGTTGGCAGCAAAAGGCAATCACATGGGTTGGCAGCAAAGGGGAGCCACATCTGATCACCTTTGAACCCATGTGAAGAATCTTGAGGTGCAGCAGCAAAAGATGAAGGATGGTGTGGGAATTCATCATGTTGTTCCTCCCTCTTAGGCCTATAAATAGAGAAGCCTTCAAGCTTCATAAATCACACCCCAAGGGGGGGAGCTCTCAAACACTTCTCTAGAGCTCCCTTCCCTTCTCTCCCTCAATTTCTCTTAGTTTCCTTTCAAGTTGTCAATTGTTGTAATAAAATGAGTTTACTGAATTTTTCTTCAAGTTTTCAAGTTCTTCTTTTAATTTTATTTGTAATGTACATTCTTTCTTTAGTATTCAAGTTTAATTAGTTTCCAAGTTTCAGTTATGGTTTTTGTTCTTATTCATTATGCTTATAAGTTAATATGCTAGTTTGAATGATTGATCACCATTTAGGCTTGCATGTTAGCTATCTTGGTTTGAATTAAGAGTAGACACCATGCTTTAATTCGAATTGAACTATGAATAGGAAGAGTATGTATGGACATTCGACAACAGGGATTAGATACATACTTGGTTGTTTAAAATGTTCTTCTATGCTTAATGGGTTCCTAATGCTTAATTTTAGGTTAGACAACAAATGATCAAATTAGGGAATTAGGAACACAAGGTTAGAACCAGACACCATGGCCTAATCATACTTTAGCTAGAATCAATCCATTAATCTAAATTGAACTTGGGAACTTATTTGCTTGAGTTATTTCTCTTTTTTCTTGTTTTATTTTATTTTTTTTCCATTTCTGTTTTGTGTAGGGAAAATGAATTGGATCATTCAATCACCAATCCTCGTGGGATCGACCTCGCACTTACATATGCTATACTACCAAACGGCTCGTGCACTTGCGAGTATCACAAGTTGAGGATGCAACTGAATCCATTTTGGTGCAGTGAATCCGACACAACAAGTGGTTGGTGTATTCCGTAGTTCTAGCGATTGGATTTCTCTCAAAACTCACCAAATGCCTCCTCCCACCAAATTATGATGATGCCCAAGTTTTGGGAACGATCGGAAATCAATAGGTGTACGAAATTGGACAATTCAAGTTCGAAGGCAGTTCGGCCTTATTGGAGTGGTTGGTACATTTCGTAGTTCTAGCGATTGGATTTTACTCAAAACTCACCAAATGACTCCTCCCACCATATTATGATGATGCTCAAGTTTTGGGCTCGATCGAAAATCAATAGGTGTACGAAATTGGACAATTCAAGTTCAAAGGCAGTTCGTGCCGTATTGGAGTGGTTGGTACATTTCGTAGTTCTAGCGATTGGATTTCACTCAAAACTCACCAAATGACTCCTCCCCACATATTATGGTGATTCGCAAGTTTTGTACTCGATCGGAAATCATTAGGTGTACGAAATTGGACACTTCAAGTTGAAAGGAAGTTTGTTCCGAGTTGGAGTGGTTGGTGTATTCCGTAGTTCTAGCGATTGGATTTCACTCAAAACTCACCACATGACTCCTCCCACCATATTATGGCGATGCCCAAGTTTTGGGCTCGATCGGAAATCAATAGGTGTACGAAATTGGACACTTCAGGTTTGAAGGCAGTTTGTTCCGAATTGGAGTGGTTGGTGTATTCCGTAGTTCTAGCGATTGGATTTCACCTAAAATCTCCACGTGACTCCTCCCACCATATTATGATGATGCCCAAGATTTGGGCTCGATCGGAAATCAATAGGTGTACGAAATTGGGCACTTCTAGTTCAAAGGCAGTTTGTTCCGAATTGGAGTGGTTGGTGGATTCCATAGTTCTAGCGATTGGATTTCACTCAAAACTCACCACATGACTCTTCCCACCATACTATGATGATGCCCAAGTTTTGGGCTCGATCGGAAATCAATAGGTGTACGAAATTGGACAATTCAAGCTCAAAGGCAGTTCGTGCTTTATTGGAGTGTTTGGTGTATTCCGTAGTTCTAGCAATTGGATTTCACTCAAAAGTCATCAAATGACTCCTCCCACCATATTATGATGATTCCCAAGTTTTGGGCTCGATTGGAAATCAATAGGTGTACGAAATTGGACAATTCAAGTTCGAAGGCAGTTCGTGCGTTATTGTTGTGGTTGGTACGTTTCGTAGTTCTAGCGATTGGATTTCACTCAGAACTCACCGAATGACTCCACCCAACATATTATGATGATTCCCAAGTTTTCGGCTCGATCGGAAATCGATAGGTGTACGAAATTGAACACTTGAAGTTCAAAGGCAGTTTGTTCCGAATTGGAGTGGTTGCGGTATCCCGTAGTTCTAGCGATTGGATTTCACTCAAAACTCATCAAATGACTCCTCCCACCATATTATGATGATGCCCAAGTTTTTGGCTCGATCAGAAATCAATCGGTGTACGAAATTGGACAATTCAAGTTCGAAGGCAATTCGTGCTTTATTCGAGTGTTTGGTACATTTCGTAGTTCTAGGGATTGGATTTCACTCAAAACTCACTAAATGACTTCTCCCACCATATTATGATGATGCCCAGGTTTTGGGCTCGATCGGAAATCAATAGGTGCACGAAATTGGACAATTCAAGTTAAAAGGCAGTTTATTCCGAATTGGAGTGGTTGGGGTATTCCGAACTTCTAGCGATTGGATTTCACTCAAAACTCATCAAATGACTCCTCCCACCATATTATGATCATGCCCAAGTTTTGGGCTCGATCGGAAATCAATCGGTGTACGAAATTGGACAATTCAAGTTCAAAGGCAGTTCGTGCTTTATTGGAGTGTTTGGCGTATTCCTTAGAATAAAGCATACAAGTGTCATTAAGTTCCCTGAGAATATGATAATCACTCAAGTCCTAGAACATGGTATCTGTCCTAGTCAACTTATGGTTATTAACCCCTTGAATGATTCTTAGGCCATTCATGTGTTGCTTGTGAAAGGAGAGTAGAATTGGTGAATCTAAACCCCTTCCCCACATGTGCTAAATGCATAAAATCCTAGTTAGCTACTCCAAGAAAACATACATCAAGCACATAATAAACTGGAGATTAACAACTTGGCAATGAAAGCAAAGAAATCAATTAACTATGAAATCATCCATAACATTGAATATTCATGACTAGGGCTTCATCATAAGCCCTAACTAATGGATTAGTTACACATAACTAAGAATACAGAAAATAAGAAATACATAGATAGAATAAAGAGAATAGAAGAACTAGTTGGTGGCAGCAACTCCCAGGACAGCTCCAAGCTCTCCCTCCTTTGCAGCTAGCTCTCTTCTCTCTTTGTGGTGAATCTGAATGTGTGTGTGAGAGTAATGGATGGAGTGAATGTGTGTGTCTCTCTTTCTGGTGAATGAGCTGCAACTCTCTATTTATAGACTTCAAATTCTTCCTCCCATTGGCTGGTGTAGGCAGCCCACCATAAATCCTGGAAACTGCTCCCTCATTTGTGCAAACATGTTTCCCCATAATTAAGCATGCCATGTTTTGCTCCTTGAGATTTCCAATGCTGAAATGCCTCCCTAATTTGCTCAACATGTTAGGTCTAAAGTCAGGTACAGTTCAGTTGAGGCACAAGGCTCAAAGGGGGTGTGGAACACAAGGCTCATTAGCTGGCAGCTGCATATTAAAATCCTCCTGAGTATGCTTCAGTGTTTGACGGGCTAAGGACTCCAGTTATGTTCAATTGGGCTGAATTTTGGATATGTTATACTAGACACCAATCTGAACAACTTCTATGAAGGACGTCTCCTCATCTGAGTTGTGTAAGTTGCTGAAATGAGGCCGGCAAGAAGACCCACGATATTGGACTGACAAGGAGTGTGACCCAAATTGGGTCTGTCTTTAAGCTTATATTCCTCTTGTGCTAATAAGCCCTTAACATGCATGGATTGTATCAAATGTGATCTCTTGCTGCCTTAACCTACAAAACACACAAACATAGGTAAGTGACTCGAAATAAAGAGAAACTAAACAAAATCACTAAGTAGAGAAGGCATGCAAATGTATGAAATTATGAACTTATCAACTTCAAGTTCAAAGGCAGTTTGTTCCGAATTGGAGTGGTTGGTGTATTCCGTAGTTCTAGTGATTGGATTTCACTCAAAACTGACCACATGACTCCTCCCACCATGCTATTATGATGCCCAAGTTTTGGGGTCGATTTGAAATCAATAAGTGTACGAAATTGGACAATTGGAGTTTAAAGGCAGTTCGTGCCTTATTGGAGGGGTTGGTGGATTTCATAGTTCTAGCGATTGGATTTCACTCAAAACTCACCAAATGACTCCTCCCACCATATTATGATGATGCCCAGGTTTTGGGCTCGATTGGAAATCAATACGTGCACGAAATTGGACACTTCAAGTTCAAAGGCAGTTTGTTCCGAATTGGAGTGGTTGGTGTAGTCCATAGTTCTACGGATTGGATTTCACTCAAAACTCACCACATGACTCCTCCCACCATATTATGATGTAGCCGAAGTTTTGGGTTCGATCGGAAATCAATAGGTGTATGAAATTGGACAATTCAAGTTCAAAGGCAATTTGTGCCGAATTGGAGTGGTTGGTGTATTCCATAGTTCTAGTGATTGGATTTCACTCAAAACTCACCACATGACTCCTCCCACCATATTATGATGATGCCCAAGTTTTGGGCTCGATCGGAAATCAGTAGGTGTACGAAATTGGACAATTCAAGTTCGAAGGAAGTTCGTGCTTTATTGGAGTGTTTGGTGTATTCCGTAGTTCTAGCGATTGGATTTCACTCGAAACTCTCCATATGACTCCTCGTACCATATTATGATTATGCCCAAGTTTTGGGCTCGATCGAAAATCAATAGGTATACGAAATTGGACAATTCAAGTTCAAAGGAAGTTCGTGCCTTATTGGAGTGGTTGGTACATTTCGTAGTTCTAGGGATTGGATTTCACTCAAAACTCCCCAAAATGACTCCTCCCAACATATTATGATGATTCCCAAGTTTTGGGCTCGATCAGAAATCATAGGTGTACGAAATTGGACACTTCAAGTTCAAAGGCAGTTTGTTCGGAATTGGAGTGGTTGGTGTATTCCATAGTTCTAGCGATTGGATTTCACTCAAAACTCACCAAATGACTCCTCCCGCTATATTATGACAATGCCCAAGTTTTGGGCTCGATCGAAAATCAATTGGTGTACGAAATTGGACACTTCAAGTTCGAAGGCAGTTTGTTCCGAATTGGAGTGGTTGGTGTATTCCGCAGTTCTAGTGATTGGATTTCACTCAAAACTCACCACACGACTCCTCCCAACATATTATGATGATTCCCAAGTTTTGGGCTCGATAGGAAATCATAGGTGTACGAAATTCGACACTTCAAGTTCAATGGCAGTTTGTTCGGAATTGGAGTGGTTGGTGTATTCCATAGTTCTAGCAATTGGATTTCACTCAAAACTCACCAAATGACTCCTCCCACCATATTATGATGACGCCCATGTTTTGGGCTCGATCGAAAATCAATAGGTGTACGAAATTGGACACTTCAAGTTCGAAGGCAGTTTGTTCCGAATTCGAGTGGTTGGTGTATTCCGTTGTTCTAGTGATTGGATTTCCCTCAAAACTCACCACATGACTCCTCCCAACATATTATGATGATGCCCAAGTTTTGGGCTCGATCGGAAATCAGTAGGTGTACGAAATTGGACAATTCAAGTTCAAAGGCAGTTCGTGCTTTATTGGAGTGTTTGGTGTATTCCGTAGTTCTAGCGATTGGATTTCACCCGAAACTCACCACATGACTCCTCCCACCATATTATGATGATGCCCAAGTTTTGGGCTCGATCGGAAATCAATAGGTGTACGAAATTGGACACTTCAAGTTGAAAGGCACATCGTGCCTTATTGGAGTGGCTGGTGTATTTCGTAGTTCTAGCGATTGGATTTCTCCCAAAACTCTTCACAAGACTCCTCCCACCATATTATGATGATGCCCAACTTTTGGGCTCGATCGGAAATCAATAGGTGTACGAAATTGGACACTTCAAGTTCAAAGGCAGTTTGTTCCGAATTGGAGTGGTTGGTGTATTCCGTAGTTCTAGCGATTGGATTTCACCCAAAACTCACCACATGACTCCTTCCACCATGTTATGATGATGCCCAAGTTTTGGGCTCGATCGGAAATCAATAGGTGTACGAAATTGGACAATTCAAGTTCAAAGGCAGTTTGTTCTGAATTGAAGTGGTTGGTGTATTCCGTAGTTCTAGCGATTGGATTTCACTCAAAACTCATCAAATGACTCCTCCCACCATATTATGATGATGCCCAAGTTTTGGGCTCGATCGGAAATCAATAGATGTACGAAATTGGACACTTCAAGTTCAAAGGCAGTTTGTTCTGAATTGGAGTTGTTGGAGTATTCCGTAGTTCTAGCGTTTGTATTTCACTCAAAACTCATCAAATGACTCCTCCCACCGTATTATGATGATGCCCAAGTTTTGGGCTCGATCGGAAATCAGTAGGTGTACGAAATTGGACAATTCAAGTTCAAAGGCAGTTTGTTCTGAATTGGAGTTGTTGGAGTATTCCGTAGTTCTAGCGTTTGTATTTCACTCAAAACTCATCAAATGACTCCTCCCACCGTATTATGATGATGCCCAAGTTTTGGGCTCGATCGGAAATCAGTAGGTGTACGAAATTGGACACTTCAAATTCAAAGGCAGTTCGTGCTTTATTGGAGTGGTTGGTGTATTCCGTAGTTGTAGCGATTGGCTTTCACTCAAAACTCACCACATGACTTCTCCCACCATATTATGATGATGCCCAAGTTTTGGGCTCGATCGAAAATCAATAGGTGTACGAAATTGGACACTTCAAGTTCAAAGGCAGTTTGTTAAAAATTGGAGTGGTTGGTGTATTTTGTGGTTCTATCTGTTGGATTTCACCCAAAACTCTCCACATGACTCCTCCCACTATATGATGATGATGGCCAAGTTTTGGGCTTGATCGGAAATCAATAGGTGTACGAAATTGGACAATTCAAGTTCGAAGGGAGTTTGTTCTGAATTGGAGTGGTGGGTGTATTCCGTAGTTCTAGCGGTTGGATTTCACTCAAAACTCATCAAATGACTCCTCCAACGATATTATGATGACGCCCAAGTATTGGACTCGATCGGAAATCAATAGGTGTACGAAATTGGACAATTCAAGTTCAAAGGCAGTTCGTGCCATATTGGAGTGGTTGTAACATTTCGTAGTTCTAGCGATTGGATTTCACTCAGAACTCACCAAATGACTCGACGCAACATATTATGATGATTCCCAAGTTTTGGGCTCGATCGTAAATGAATAGGTGTACGAAATTGGACACTTCAAGTTCGAAGGCAGTTTGTTCCGAATTGGAGTGGTTGGTGTATTCCGTAGTTCTAGCGATTGGATTTCACTGAAAACTCACCACATGACTCCTCCCACCATATTATGACGTTGCCCAAGTTTTGGGCTCGATCGGAAATCAATAGGTGTACGAAATTGGATATTTCAAGTTCAAAGGCAGTTTGTTCTGAATTGGATTGGTTGGTGTATTCCGTAGTTCTAGCAATTGCATTTCACTCAAAACTCGCCACATGATTCCTCTCACCATATTAGGATGATGCCAAAGTTTTGGGCCCGATCGGAAATCAATAGGTGTACGAAATTGGACACTTCAAGTTGAAAGGCAGTTTGTTCTGAATTGGAGTGGTTGGTGTATTCCGTAGTTCTAGCTATTGGATTTCACTCAAAACTCATCAAATGACTCCTCCCACCATATTATGATGATGCCCAAGTTTTGGGCTTGATCGGAAATGAATAGGTGTTCGAAATTGGACAATTCAAGTTCAAAGGCAGTTTGTTCCGAATTGGAGTGGTTGGTGTATTCCGTAGTTCTAGCGATTGGATTTCACCCAAAACTCACCACATGACTCCTTCCACCATGTTATGATGATGCCCAAGTTTTGGGCTCGATCGGAAATCAATAGGTGTACGAAATTGGACAATTCAAGTTCAAAGGCAGTTTGTTCTGAATTGAAGTGGTTGGTGTATTCCGTAGTTCTAGCGATTGGATTTCACTCAAAACTCATCAAATGACTCCTCCCACCATATTATGATGATGCCCAAGTTTTGGGCTTGATCGGAAATGAATAGGTGTACGAAATTGGACAATTCAAGTTCAAAGGCAGTTTGTTCTGAATTGGAGTGGTTGGTGTATTCCGTAGTTCTAGCGATTGGATTTCTCTCAAAACCCATCAAATGACTCCTCCCACCATTTTATGATGATGCCCAAGTTTTGGGCTCGATCGGAAATCAATAGGTGTTGGAAATTGGACACTTCAAGTTCAAACGCAGTTTGTTCTGAATTGGAGTTGTTGGAGTATTCCGTAGTTCTAGCGTTTGGATTTCACACAAAACTCACCAAATGACTCGTCGCAACATATTATGATGATTCCCAAGTTTTGGGCTCGATCAGAAATGAATAGGTGTACGAAATTGGACACTCCAAGTTCGAAGGCAGTTTGTTCCGAATTGGAGTGGTTGGTGTATTCCGTAGTTCTAGCGATTGGATTTCACTGAAAACTCACCACATGACTCCTCCCACCATATTATGACGTTGCCCAATTTTGGGCTCGATCGGAAATCAATAGGTGTACGAAATTGGACAATTCAAATTCAAAGGCAGTTCGTGCTTTATTGGAGTGTTTGGTATATTAAGTAGTTCTAGCGATTGGATTTCACTCAAAACTCGCCACATGATTCCTCTCACTATATTAGGATGATGCCAAAGTTTTGGGCTCGATCGGAGATCAATAGGTGTACGAAATTGGACACTTCAAGTTGAAAGGCAGTTTGTTCTGAATTGGAGTGGTTGGTGTATTTCGTAGTTCTAGCGATTGGATTTCACTCAAAACTCATCAAATGACTCCTCCCACCATATTATGATGATGCCCAAGTTTTGGGCTCGATCGGAAATCAGTAGGCGTACGAAATTGCACAATTCAAGTTCAATGGCAGTTCGTGCCATATTGGAGTGGTTGGTACATTTCGTAGTTCTAGCGATTAGATTTCAATCAAAACTCACCAAATGACTCGTCCAAACATATTATGATGATTCCCAAGTTTTGGGCTCGATCGGAAATGAATAGGTGTACGAAATTGAACACTTCAAGTTCGAAGGAAGTTTGTTCCGAATTGGAGTGGTTGTTGTATTCCGTAGTTCTAGTGATTGGATTTCACTCAAAACTCACCAAATGACTCCTCCCACCATATTATGATGATGCCCAAGTTTTGGGCTCGATCGGAAATCAATAGGTGTACGAAATTGGACACTTCAAGTTCAAAGGCAGTTTGTTCCGAATTGGAGTGGTTGGTGTATTCCGTAGTTCTAGTTATTGGATTTCACTCAAAACTCACCACATGACTCCTCCCACCGTATTATGATGATGCCCAAGTTTTGGGCTCGATCGGAAATCAATAGGTGTACGAAATTGGATATTTCAAGTTCAAAGGCAGTTTGTTCTGAATTGGATTGGCTGGTGTATTCCGTAGTTCTAGCAATTGCATTTCACTCAAAACTCACCACATGACCCCTCCCACCATATTATGATGATGCCCAATTTTGGGCTCGATCGGAAATCAATAGTTGTACGAAATTGGACAATTCAAGTTCATAGGCAGTTCGAGCCTTACTGGAGTGGTTGATACATTTCGTAGTTCTAGAGATTGGAAATCAATATTTGTACGAAATTGGACAATTCAAGTTCAAAGGCAGTTTGTTCCGAATTGGAGTGGTTGGTGTATTCCGTAGTTCTAGTTATTGGATTTCACTCAAAACTCACCACATGACTCCTCCCACCGTATTATGATGATGCCCAAGTTTTGGGCTTGATCGGAAATGAATAGGTGTACGAAATTGGACAATTCAAGTTCAAAGGCGGTTTGTTCTGAATTGGAGTGGTTGGTGTATTCCGTAGTTCTAGCGATTGGATTTCACTCAAAACTCATCAAACGACTCCTCCCACCATATTATGATGATGCCCAAGTTTTGGGCTCGATCGGAAATCAATAGGCGTACGAAATTGGACAATTCAAGTTCAAAGGCAGTTCGTGCCATATTGGAGTGGTTGGTACATCTCGTAGTTCTAGCGATTGGATTTGAATCAAAACTCACCAAATGACTCGTCCAAACATATTATGATGATTCCCAAGTTTTGGGCTCGATCGGAAATGAATAGGTGTACGAAATTGGACACTTCAAGTTCGAAGGCAGTTTGTTCCGAATTGGAGTGGTTGGTGTATTCCGTAGTTCTAGTGATTGGATTTCACTCAAAACTCAAGAAAAGACTCCTCCCAACATATTATGATGATTCCCAAGTTTTGGGCTCGATCGGAAATCAATAGATGCAAGAAATTGGACACTTCAAGTTCAAAGGCAGTTTGTTCCGAATTGGAGATGTTGGTGTATTCAGTAGGTGTACGAAATTGAATACTTCAAGTTCAAAGGCAGTTTGTTCCGAATTGGAGTGGTTGGTGCATTCCATAGTTCTGGCGATTGTATTTCACTCAAAATTTTCCACATGACTACTCCCACCATATTATGATGATGCCCAAGTTTTGGGCTCGTTCGGAAATCAATAGGTGTACGAAATTGGACACTTCAAGTTCAAAGGCAGTTCATGCCTTATTGGAGTGGTTGGTACATTTCGTAGTTGTAGCGATTGGATTTCACTGAAAACTCATCAAATGACTCCTCCCACCATATTATCATGATTCCCAAATTTTGGGTTGGACCGGAAATCAATAGGTGTACGAAATAGGACATTTCAAGTTCGAAGGCAGTTTGTTCCGAATTGGATTGGTTGGTGTTTTCCGTAGTTCTAGCGATTGCATTTCACTAAAAACTCACCACATGGCTCCTCCCACCATATTATGATGTTGCCCAAATTTTGGGCTCGATCGGAAATCAGTAGGTGTACGAATTTGGACAATTCAAGTTCAAAGGCAGTTCGTGCCTTATTGGAGTGGTTGGTACATTTCGTAGTTCTAGCAATTGGATTTCCCTCAAAACTCACCAAATGACAACTCTCACCATATTATGGTGAGGCCCAGGTTTTGGGCTCTATCGGAAATCAATAGGTGTACGAAATTGGACAGTTCAAGTTCGAAGGCAGTTTGTTCCGAATTGGAGTGGTTGGTGTATTCCGTAGTTCTAGTGATTGGATTTCACTCAAAACTCACCACATGACTCCTCCCACCATATTACGATGTTGCGAAAGTTTTGGGCTCGATCGGAAATCAGTAGGTGTATGAAATTGGACAATACAAGTTCAAAGGCAGCTCGTGCTTTGTTGGAGTGTTTGGTGTATTCCGTAGTTCTAGCGATTGGATTTCACTCGAAACTCACCACATGACTCCTCCCACCATATTATGATGATGTCCAAGTTTTGGGCTCGATCGGAAATCAATAGGTGTACGAAATTGGACAATTCAAGTTCAAAGGCAGTTTGTTACGAATTGGATTGGTTGGTGTATTCCGTAGTTCTAGCGATTGCATTTCACTCAAAACTCACCACATGACTCCTCCCACCATATTATGATGACGCCCAATTTTGGGCTCGATCGGAAATCAATAGGTGTACGAAATTGGACAATTCAAGTTCAAAGGCAGTTCGTGCCTTATTGGAGAGGTTCGTACATTTCGTAGTTGTAGCGATTGGATTTCACTCAAAACTCATCGAATGACTCCTCCCACCATATTATGATGATGCCCAAATTTTGGGCTCGATCGGAAATCAATAGTTGTACGAAATTGGACACTTCAAGTTCAAAGGCAGTTTGTTCCGAATTGGAGTGGTTGGTATATTCCGTAGTTCTAGTGATTGGATTTCACTCAAAACTCACCACATGACTCCTCCCACCATATTATGATGATGCCAAAGTTTTGGGCTCGATCGGAAATCAATAGGTGTACGAAATTGGACACTTCAAGTTCAAAGGCAGTTTGTTCCGAATTGGATTGGTTGGTGTATTCCGCAGTTCTAACGATTGGCTTTCACTCAAAACTCACCACATGACTCCTCCCACCACATTATGATGATGCCCAAGTTTTGGGCTCGATCGGAAATCAATAGGTGTACGAAATTGGACAATTCAAGTTCAAAGGCAGTTTGTTCCTAATTGGAGTGGTTGGCGTATTCTGTAAATCTAGCGATTGGATTTCACTCAAAACTCACCACATGACTCCTCCCACCATATTATGATGATGCCAAAGTTTTGGGCTCGATCGGAAATCAATAGGTGTACGAAATTGGACACCTCAAGTTCAAAGGCAGTTTGTTCCGAATTGGATTGGTTGGTGTATTACGTAGTTCTAACGATTGGCTTTCACTCAAAACTCACCACATGACTCATCCCACCACATTATGATGATGCCCAAGTTTTGGGCTCGATCGGAAATCAATAGGTGTACGAAATTGAACACTTCAAGTTCAAAGGCAGTTCATGCCTTATTGGAGTGGTTGGTACATTTCGTAGTTGTAGCGATTGGATTTCACTGAAAACTCATCAAATGACTCCTCCCACCATATTATCATGATTCCCAAATTTTGGGTTGGATCGGAAATCAATAGGTGTACGAAATAGGACATTTCAAGTTCGAAGGCAGTTTGTTCCGAATTGGATTGGTTGGTGTTTTCCGTAGTTCTAGCGATTGCATTTCACTAAAAACTCACCACATGGCTCCTCCCACCATATTATGATGTTGCCCAAATTTTGGGCTCGATCGGAAATCAATAGGTGTACGAAATTGGACAATTCAAGTTCAAAGGCAGTTTGTGCCTTATTGGAGTGGTTGGTACATTTCGTAGTTCTAGCAATTGGATTTCACTCAAAACTCACCAAATGACAACTCTCACCATATTATGGTGAGGCCCAGGTTTTGGGCTCTATCGGAAATCAATAGGTGTACGAAATTGGACAGTTCAAGTTCGAAGGCAGTTTGTTCCGAATTGGAGTGGTTGGTGTATTCCGTAGTTCTAGCGATTGGATTTCACTCGAAACTCACCACATGACTCCTCCCACCATATTATGACGATGTCCAAGTTTTGGGCTCGATCGGAAATCAATATGTGTACGAAATTGGACAATTCATGTTCAAAGGCAGTTTGTTACGAATTGGATTGGTTGGTGTATTCCGTAGTTCTAGCGATTGCATTTCACTCAAAACTCACCACATGACTCCTCCCACCATATTATGATGACGCCCAATTTTGTGCTCGATCGGAAATCAATAGGTGTACGAAATTGGACAATTCAAGTTCAAAGGCAGTTCGTGCCTTATTGGAGAGGTTCGTACATTTCGTAGTTGTAGCGATTGGATTTCACTCAAAACTCATCAAATGACTCCTCCCACGATATTATGATGATGCCCAAATTTTGGGCTCGATCGGAAATCAATAGTTGTACGAAATTGGACACTTCAAGTTCAAAGGCAGTTTGTTCCGAATTGGAGTGGTTGGTGTATTCCATTGTTCTAGTGATTGGATTTCACTCAAAACTCACCACATGACTCCTCCCACCATATTATGATGATGCCAAAGTTTTGGGCTCGATCGGAAATCAATAGGTGTACGAAATTGGACACTTCAAGTTCAAAGGCAGTTTGTTCCGAATTGGATTGGTTGGTGTATTCCGTAGTTCTAACGATTGGCTTTCACTCAAAACTCACCACATGACTCCTCCCACCACATTATGATGATGCCCAAGTTTTGGGCTCGATCGGAAATCAATAGGTGTACGAAATTGGACACTTCAAGTTCAAAGGCAGTTTGTTCCGAATTGGATTGGTTGGTGTATTCCGTAGTTCTAACGATTGGATTTCACTCAAAACTCACCACATGACTCCTCCCACCATATTATGCTGATGCCAAAGTTTTGGGCTCGATCGGAAATCAATAGGTGTACGAAATTGGACAATTCAAGTTCAAAGGCAGTTTGTTCCTAACTGTAGTGTTTGGTCTATTCCGTAGTTCTAGCGATTGGATTTCACTCAAAACTTATCAAACGACTCCTCCCACCATATTATGATGACGCCCAAGTTTTGGGCTCGATCGGTAATCAATAGGTGTACGAAATTGGACACTTCAAGTTCAAAGGCAGTTTGTTCCGAATTGGATTGGTTGGTGTATTCCGTAGTTCTAACAATTGGCTTTCACTCAAAACTCACCACATGACTCCTCCCACCATATTAGGATGATGCCCAAGTTTTGGGCTCGATCGGAAATCAATAGGTGTACGAAATTGGATACTTCAAGTTCAAAGGCAGTTTGTTCCGAATTGGAGTGGTTGGTGCATTCCGTAGTTCTGGCAATTGTATTTCACTCAAAATTCTCCACAAGACCACTCCCACCATATTATGATGATGCCCAAGTTTTGGGCTCGTTCGGAAATCAATAGGTGTACGAAATTGGACACTTAAAGTTCAAAGGCAGTTTGTTCCAAATTGGAGTGATTGGTGTATTCCGTAGTTCTAGCAATTGGATTTCACTCAAAACTCACAACATGACTCCTCCCACCGTAATATGATGATGCCCAAGTTTTGGGCTCGATCGGAAATCAGTACGTGTACGAAATTGGATACTTCAAGTTCAAAGGCAGGTCGTTCCGAATTGGATTGGTTGGTGTATTCCGTAGTTCTAGCGATTGCATTTCTCTTAAAACTCAGCACGTGACTCCTCCCACCATATTATGATGATGCCCAATTTTGGACTCGTTCGGAAATCAATAGGTGTACGAAATTGGACAATTCAAGTTCATAGGCAGTTCGAGCCTTACTGGAGTGGTTGGTACATTTCGTAGTTCTAGCAATTGGATTTCACTGAAAACTCGTCAAATGACTCCTCCCACCATATTATGATGATGCCCAAATTTTGGGCTCCATCGGAAATCAATAGTTGTACGAAATTGGACACTTCAAGTTCAAAGGCAGTTTGTTCCGAATTGGAGTGGTTGGTGTATTCCGTAGTTCTAGTGATTGGATTTCACTCAAAACTCACCACATGACTCCTCCCACCATACTATGATGATGCCAAAGTTTTGGGCTCGATCGGAAATCAATAGGTGTACGAAATTGGACACTTCAAGTTCAAAGGCAGTTTGTTCCGAATTGGAGTGGTTGGTACATTTCGTAGTTCTAGCGATTGAATTTCACTCAAAACTCACCAAAAGACTCCTCCCAACATATTATGATGATTCCCAAGTTTTGGGCTCGATCGGAAATCAATAGGTGCAAGAAATTGGACACTTCAAGTTCAAAGGCAGTTTGTTCCGAATTGGAGATGTTGGTGTATTCAGTAGTTCTGGCGATTGGATTTCACTCAAAACTCACCACATGACTCCTCCCATCATATTATGATGATGCCCAAGTTTTGGGCTCGATCGGAAATCAATAGGTGTATGAAATTGGACAATTCAGGTTCAAAGACAGTTCGTGCCTTATTGGAGTTGTTCGTACATTTCGTAGTTCTAGTAATTGGATTTCACTCAAAACTCACCAAATGACTCCTCCCAACATATTATGATGATTCCCAAGTTTTGGGCTCGATCGGAAATCAATAGGTGTACGAAATTGGACAATTCAAGTTCAAAGGCAGTTCGTGCTTTATTGGAGTGTTTGGTGTATTCCGTAGTTCTAGCGACTGGATTTCACTCAAAACTCACCACATGACTCCTCCTACCATATTATGATGATGCCCAAGTTTTGGGCTCGATCGAAAATCAATAGGTGTACGAAATTGGATAATTCAAGTTCAAAGGCAGTTCGTGCTTTATTGTAGTGTTTGGTGTATTCCGTAGTTCTAGCGATTGGATTTCACTCAAAACTTTCCGCATGACTCCTCCCACCATATTATGATGACGCCCAAGTTTTCGGCTCGATCGGAAATCAATAGGTTTACGAAATTGGACAATTCAAGTTCAAAGGCAGTTCGTGCTTTATTGGAGTGTTTGCTGTATTCCGTAGTTCTAGCAATTGGATTTCACTCAAAACTCATCAAATGACTTCTCCCACCATATTATGCTGATGCCCAAGTTTTGGGCACGATCGGAAATCAATAGGTGTACCAAATTGGACACTTCAAGTTCAAAGGCAGTTTGCTCTGAATTGGAGTGGTTGGTGTATTCCGCAGTTCTAGCGATTGGATTTCACTCAAAACTCAAGAAAAGACTCCTCCCAACATATTATGATGATTCCCAAGTTTTGGGCTCGATCGGAAATCAATAGGTGCAAGAAATTGGACACTTCAAGTTCAAAGGCAGTTTGTTACGAATTGGAGATGTTGGTGTATTCAGTAGGTGTACGAAATTGAATACTTCAAGTTCAAAGGCAGTTTGTTCCGAATTGGAGTGGTTGGTGCATTTCATAGTTCTGGCGATTGTATTTCACTCAAAATTCTCCACATGACTACTCCCACCATATTATGATGATGCCCAAGTTTTGGGCTCGATCGGAAATCAATAGGTGTACGAAATTGGACACTTCAAGTTCAAAGGCAGTTTGTTCCGAATTGGAGTGATTGGTGTATTCCGTAGTTCTCGCAGTTGGATTTCACTCAAAACTCACCACATGACTCCTCCCACCATATTGTGATGATGCCCAGGTTTTGGGCTCGATCAGAACTCAATAGGTGTACGAAATTGGACACTTCAAGTTCGAAGCGAGTTTGTTCCGAATTGGAGTGGTTGGTGTATTCCGTTGTTCTAGTGATTGGATTTCACTCAAAACACACCACATGACTCCTCCCACCATATTATGACGAAGCCAAAGTTTTGGGCTCGATCGGAAATCAGTAGGTGTACGAAATTGGATAGTTCAAATTCAAAGGAAGTTCGTGCTTTATTGGAGTGTTTGGTGTACTCTGTAGTTCTAGCGATTGGATTTCACTCGAAACTCACCACATGACTCCTCCCACCATATTATGATGATGCCCAAGTTTTGGGCACGATCGGAAATCAATAGGTGTACCAAATTGGACACTTCAAGTTCAAAGGCAGTTTGTTCCGAATTGGAGTGGTTGGTGTATTCCGTAGTTCTAGCGATTGGATTTCACCCGAAACCCTCCACATGACTCCTCCCACCATATTATGATGATGCCCAAGTTTTGGGCCCGATTGGAAATCAATAGGTGTACGAAATTGGACAATTCAAGTTCAAAGGCAGTTCGTGCCTTATTGGAGTGGTTGGTACATTTCGTTGTTCTAGCAATTGGATTTCACTCAAAACTCACCAAAAGACTCCTCCCAACACATTATGATGATTCCAAGTTTTGGGCTCGATCGCAAATCAATTGGTGTACGAAATTGGACACTTAAAGTTCAAAGGCAATTTGTTACGAACTGGAGTGGTTGGTGTATTCCGTAGTTCTAGCGATTGGATTTCACTCGAAACTCTCCGCATGACTACTCCCACCATATTATGATGATGCCAAAGTTTTGGGCTCAATCGGAAATCAGTAGGTGTACGAAATTGGACAATTCAAGTTCAAAGGCAGTTCGTGTTTTATTGGAGTGTTTGGTGTATTCCGCAGTTCTAGCGATTGGATTTCACTCAAAACTCATCAAATGACTCCTCCCACCATATTATGATGATGCCCAAGTTTTGGGCTCGATCGGAAATCAATAGGTGTACGAAATTGGATAATTCAAGTTCAAAGGCAGTTCGTGCTTTATTGGAGTGTTTGGTGTATTCCGTAGTTCTAGCGATTGGATTTCACCCAAAACTCTTCACATGACTCCTTCCACCATATTGTGATGATGCCCAAGTTTTGGGCTCGATCGGAAATCAATAGGTGTACGAAATTGGACAATTCAAGTTCAAAGGCAGTTTGTTCTGAATTGGAGTGGTTGGTGTATTCCGTAGTTCTAGCGATTGGATTTCACTCAAAACTCATCAAATGACTCCTCCCACCATATTATGATGATGCCCAAGTTTTGGGCTCGATCGGAAATCAATAGGTGTATGAAATTGGACACTTCAAGTTCAAAGGCTGTTTGTTCTGAATTGGAGTTGTTGGAGTATTCCGTAGTTCTAGCGTTTGGATTTCACTCAAAACTCATCAAATGACTCCTCCCACCGTATTATGGTGATGCCCAAGTTTTGGGCTCGATCGGAAATCAATAGGTGTACGAAATTGGACACTTCAAGTTCAAAGGCAGTTTGTTCCGAATTGGAGTGGCTGGTGTATTTCGTAGTTCTATCTACTGGATTTCACCCAAAACTCTCCACATGACTCCTCCCACTATATCATGATGATGGCCATGTTTTGGGCTCGATCGGAAATCAATAGGTGTACGAAATTGGACAATTCAAGTTCGAAGGGAGTTTGTTCTGAATTGGAGTGGTTGGTGTATTCCGTAGTTCTAGAGATTGGATTTCACTCAAAACTCATCAAATGACTCCTCCCACCGTATTATGATGATGCCCAAGTATTGCATGTCGAGCAAACCTTTGCTTGAACAAGTTGTATCAGCGGTCAAGAAACACTCTCAATCCAGAACCATTAGGATCCAACCTATCCGTGGTACACCACAACCATCGTTGGCTGAATTTGAACAAAGGCTTCATAAAGCAAGGGAAGCAGCCATTGAATCTATTCTCAATCCTTTAGAAGCTGAAACCTCCTATTCAACAAGCTCAGAAGAGTACTCTCTGTTCAACATCTTTAACTCAGATCAAGAAGAAGAAGAAGAAGAAAAGATGGCAGCCAATGACCAACTTGCTTTGGAGGATCTTGCTCAACCAATCATACCAAATTCACCTTCATTCATCTTGCTGTCCACAGAAGCTAGAAACTGTGAGCTTAAATCTTCTCACTTTCAAATGCTTCCTTCTTTTTATGGTTTACCTAATGAAGATCCTTTGGCTCACATTAAAGAATTTTATACTGTTGTTTGTACTTTGCCTTTGAAGGATGTATTTGAAGCAAATCTGAGGATGAGGGTTTTCCCTTACACTTTGAAAGATAAAGCAAAGACTTGGTTGATGTCGTTAGCCCCTGGATCACTAACCACTTGGGATGCTGTTGCTAAGAAGTTCTTGGAGAAGTTTTTCTCTGCCCAAAAGACAGCCACCTTGAGGTCCAAGATTTTCAACTTCTCACAACATGATGGCGAGCCATTCAACGAATGCTGGGAGCGTTTCAAAGGAACTCTAATGCAATGTCCACATCATGGGTTACCTCTATACTTACAAATGCAAATTTTTTATGATGGACTAACCGAAACTTGTCAATCTACTGTCAATAATGCTGCAGGTGGAGCTTTAAAGAAAAAGAATGCTCAAGAGTCATATGACATATTTGAGATGTTGGGATCCAATGCTCAACACAAAGATACAAGAGGTAATGCTGGTATTTATGAGATTAGTCCTAACAATGAGCTTGCTTCGCAGGTGGCTAATTTACAAAGGAAGCTTGATGCTGTGCTCAATATGGTACCTAAAGCTCCTCAAGTTGAAGTATGTGCTATTTGCAATGCTCAAGGACACTCAACTCACATGTGTTCAGCTAGTAATGCTTATCCTGAGTTTGTCCAAGAACAAGCCCACATGATGAATTCTTACAACCAAAGGCCAAGAAATGATCCATTCTCGAACACTTACAATCCTGGTTGGAGGAATCACCCAAATTTCTCTTGGAGCAACAATCAAAATCAAAATCAAAATCAAGCGAGTTCATCATTCCAGCCTAAACCAAGTTCATTGGAGGACACAGTCAAGATGTTGGCCCAAAATACTTTGCAATTCCAGCAAACTACTAATGGTGCTCTTCAACAACATTCTGCTGCCCTTACCAAGATGGAGATTCAATTGGGACAAATTGCGGATGCTTTGAACCAAAGAGAACCTGGAAAATTCCCTAGCCAACCAAATGTGAATCCCAAGCATCATGAGCAAGCCAAAGCAATCTCAGTTTTCAGAAGTGCTAAGGTTATTGATAATAAAGTTGGCAAAGAAGTTACTAATCATGATGTCGTGAATGCAGGTGATGAACGCAAGGAAGAGACCACACCAAAAGAAGCAATTCCCCTTGGCACGTCAACAATTTCACCTATATTGCACAAGGCCGAGAACCCTTATGTGCCACCAATTCCTTTCCCTGGACGTCTTGCTAAAAGCAAACAGGATAAGTCTTTTACTGAAATCTATGATATACTTAGTAAAGTCAATGTTAACTTGCCTTTACTTGATGTGATCAGGAACATGCCAACTTATGCTAAATTCTTTAAGGAGTTGAACTCACACAAGAGAAGGTATAGTCCTCATGAGAAGGTGTTGGTGTCTGAAAATGTGAGTGCTGTCCTTCAAAGAAAACTTCCTCCTAAGCTCAAGGATCCAGGCAGTTTTACCATCAACATAACCATTGGAGATAAACGAGCTGAGAAAGCCATGCTGGATTTAGGTGCAAGTATCAATCTAATGCCTTATTCAGTGTACTTGCAACTAGGTTTGGGAAAGTTAAAATCCACCACACTCAGCTTACAACTTGCTGATCGCTCAGTGAAGTATCCTAGAGGTATAGTTGAAGATATTTTGGTTCAAGTTGATAAGCTAATATTGCCTGCTGATTTTGTAGTGTTAGACATGGAAGATGCACCCATTCATGATCGTGAGTTGCCTATCTTGCTTGGAAGACCATTCATGGCCACAGCAAACACTCTTATTGATGTGAAAAATGGCATTCTGAAAATGACAGTCCTTGGCCAAACCATAGAATTCAAAGTGTTTGAATCCTTAACTCATCCTTCTAATTCACTTGATTGTTTTTCAATTGATAGTTTGGATTCCCTGGTTTTGTCTAAGTTTGTGCAGGCACAATCTGATGACGCTTTAGAAATTGTTTTGACACAACCTTTAGGTGACCTTGATGATGAATCTGAGTTCATTGAAGTGGTGGCTGCCCTTGAGGTTTTGAAACCATTCGGTTCTTCCATTTCACCCATTATTGAACCTCTTACACCTGCAACCACTAAACTAGTTCCCTCCATTGTCAAGCCACCTAAACTTGAGCTAAAACCTCTTCCACAACACCTTAAATATGTTTATCTTGGTGAGACAGAAACCCTTCCCATCATTATAGCCTCTGACCTTTCACCATTAGAGGAGGATAAGTTGATTACAGTTTTGAGAGAGCACAAGAATGCCATCGGATGGACCATTGCAGATATCAAGGGAATAAGCCCTACAATGTGCATGCATCGAATTTTGATGGAGGATGCCAAGCCAACTCGTGAGCCCCAAAGGAGACTCAACCCACATATGAAGGATGTTGTAAGAACTGAAATACTCAAATTACTTGATGTAGGAATCATTTATCCTATCTCAGATAGCAAATGGGTGAGTCCTATCCAAGTTGTCCCAAAAAAGTCAGGCATCACAGTGGTCAAGAATGAGGACAATGAGCTGGTGCCAACAAGACCCATCACGGGATGGAGAGTTTGCATTGACTATCGGAAACTAAACACTGCCACTAGAAAGGATCACTTTCCTTTGCCTTTTATTGATCAAATGCTTGAAAGGCTAGCTGGTCACTCACATTATTGTTTCCTTGATGGTTTTTCAGGTTACAATCAAATTGCAATAGCCCCGGAGGATCAAGAGAAGACAACATTCACCTGCCCCTTTGGAACCTTTGCGTATAGACGAATGCCATTTGGGTTATGCAATGCCCCAGCTACCTTCCAACGATGCATGATGGCTATCTTTTCAGACATGATAGAGAGGTTCATTGAGGTATTTATGGATGACTTTTCAGTTTTTGGATCCTCTTTCGATGATTGTCTTAACCATTTGTCATTTGTGCTTAAAAGATGCCAGGAAACTAATCTAATTCTGAATTGGGAGAAGTGTCACTTCATGGTGAAGCAAGGTATTGTGTTAGGCCATGCTATTTCCAGCAAAGGTATTGAGGTAGACAAAGCAAAGATTGATTTGATTTCTAATTTGCCAACCCCTACTTCAGTGAAAGGTGTGAGGAGTTTTCTAGGACATGCAGGTTTTTATCGTCTTTTTATTAAAGATTTCTCCAAAATCACTCGTCCTCTATGCAATCTTTTGGCTAAAGATTCTGTTTTCAACTTTGATAAAGATTGTTTGGATGCATTTAACACTCTGAAACTTGAACTAACATCGACTCCAATTATCAAGGCACCAGATTGGTCATGACCTTTTGAATTAATGTGTGATGCTTCTGATTATGCTCTTGGTGCAGTGCTAGGTCAAAGAGTGAATAAGCTCCCTCATGTCATCTATTATGCAAGCCGAACATTAAATGATGCTCAGCTCAATTACTCAACAACTGAGAAGGAGTTGCTTGCTGTAATTTTTGCTTTAGAGAAGTTTCGTTCATATCTTGTTGGTTCTAAAGTGATTGTATATTCTGACCATGCAGCACTTAGGTACTTGTTAACCAAGAAGGATGCTAAGCCACGCTTGCTTCGATGGATATTGCTGTTGCAAGAATTTGATTTAGAAATCCGAGATAAGAAAGGGTGTGAGAATGTTGTTGCTGATCATCTCTCTCGTCTCATTGATGGTAATCACAAGTTTGAGGATGTCCTGCCCCTCAATGAATCTTTTCCAGATGAACAACTATTTGCCATTGATGATCAAGAACCATGGTATGCTGATCTTGTCAATTATCTTGCTAGTGGTGTTTTGAGAGATGATCTAACTTTTCAGGAAAGAAAGAAGTTCCTTGCCACAGCCAAACATTACTTCTGGGATGATCCATATCTGTTCAAACATGGCCCCGACCAAATCATAAGGAGATGTATCCCAGAGAATGAGCAGCAAAGCATACTCAAGTTTAGTCATGAATTTGCATGTGGAGGTCATTTTGGTGCCAAGAAAACAGCAGCTAAGGTTCTTCAATCTGGTTTCTTTTGGCCCTCTCTTTTTAAAGATGCATTTTATTTCTGTTCTAAATGTGATAGGTGTCAAAGAATGGGAAACATAAGCCGGAGGAATATGATGCCAGTGAACAACATTTTGGTGGTGGAGCTGCTTGACATATGGGGTATAGATTTCATGGGACCTTTTCCTTCCTCTTTGGGTTATACTTACATTCTTGTTGCTGTAGATTATGTATCCAAATGGGTGGAGGCATTGGCTACAAGGACTAATGATCATAGAGTTGTTCTGAAATTCCTGAGAGATGTGATTTTCACTAGGTTTGGAACTCCTAGGGCTGTCATTAGTGATGGTGGCAGCCACTTCTGTAACAAACCATTTGAGGCCTTAATGAAAAAGTATAATATCACACATAGAGTGTCAACTCCATATCATCCTCAAACTTCCGGACAAGTCGAGATCAGCAATAGAGAGATCAAGAATATTTTGGAGAAAACTGTCAATCCTACTTGAAAAGATTGGGCACTACGACTCAATGATGCACTTTGGGCGTATAGGACAGCTTATAAGACTCCTATCGGGATGAGCCCTTATAGACTTGTGTTTGGGAAGGCTTGTCATCTACCAATGGAGCTTGAGCACCGAGCATATTGGGCAATTAAAAAGTTCAATTTTGATCTCAAAGAAGCTGGGAATGTCAGAAAATTGCAGCTCAATGAATTGGAGGAGCTAAGGAACGAAGCTTATGAGAATGCAAAAATTTACAAAGAGAGGACCAAACGCTATCATGACAAGGCCATCCTCAGGAAAGAATTCAAGCCAGGTATGAAAGTTTTGTTATATGACTCACGTTTGCGTCTCTTTCCAGGTAAATTGAAATCTAGATGGCTGGGGCCATTCAAGGTGCTTCAAGTTTTCCCTCATGGAGCTGTTGAGATTGAGAACCTAAGGGACATGACAACTTTCAAGGTGAATGGGCAGCGATTGAAACAATACTTGGATGATGCAGTGGAAACACAAGTTGTGGACTCCCTTGAGTTCACCACACCCTAACTATTTGCAATACCAGGTTATATTGTTTTTATTTTAGTTAGAGTTGTTTCCTTTCGTGCATTTTATGTCTAGTATGTTTTTGCATTTTGTTTCCTTTCTTTTAAACATTGGGGACAATGTTTCATTCAGGTTTGGGGTGTGGGATGAAACTTGTTGAATTTTTGAGTCTGTTGTTGAATTTCTGAGTCTTAGTGAAAGATTTCTTTTTGCTTACTAATGAAGATGTATATGCAATGTCATTGTCACTAATTCTTTGCTAGTGTGTTGCCATGGAAGTGTTTGCATCAGAATTTCTGCCTATGCACTGTCATGCAATTGGAATTTCGGTCCAGAAGGTGCCATACTCAGATATCTTTGGAAGAATAGTGGAGACTACCCTAGTGAGCTAATTTGAGCCTATTCCATTCCTTGAGAGGGTTTTATTTGTTTCTACTCTTACAACTTCCCAGATTCCTTTTGTGATGATCTCATTTATATTCATCGAATACTAAGAACTATTTGATCTTTTGCAGATGCTATGTTGCTTGCTGACATTTGTGGAAAGGATGTACCCATTGATATGATGTAGGCTATGTGTGTTTAAGTCACTAATAGGCTTTGATATCCCTCCCTGTTGTGTGCTTCATTTACCCAATTTTGCATCCAAACACTTAAGTTTTTCTTTCATCACCCACATTACTCCTACCCTTGTATCTTAATCTAAGATACCATCCCTTGTTTAGCCATACCCTATAACTGGAGAACATGTCAAGATCTCAACAAAATGAAGAAGCAAGGATGGGCGTTATACCAAACAAATGGAGAGAATCAGTGTGCTAGTGCAATTCAAGGAGAAAAGCAAAAGAGAGCCAAATTCGTTTCTAAAAAAAAAAAAACAAAACAAAACAAAACAAAACATGTTCTTGATCAAAGTTCAAATTCAGTTCAAAGAAGCACAAGTCATTGCCTTGAAGATTCACAAGTGTAGCCATTTACCTTGCAGCAAGAAGAAGCACTCTTGGCATGTTCTTGAGTTCTTAGTTTTCATTTCCCCTCTTTTCATAACCCTTACCCTCAGCCTGACATTACAAGCTTGATTAAAGACCTAACTGATCTTTGGGGAAGTCCGGTTCATGGGTGCTGGTATGCAATGTATTCTTTCTATGTTCTTAGCATTTCATTTCCATTCATGAGATCTTATTTCCAGAAATCGTGCTTTTGTTTTGTGATTATTTCATATGTGAAATCTTGTTTCCCTTTACATAAGGTCGCTCACATATGATTGTTGAGAAACTAAACCCTAGGTTCTTTGTGAAGATTTGAGCGATACCCGTGAGACCTAGAGTTGGGGCGATTTCTATCTAAGTATTTGAGTACGGTGACTTCAATGCTGGAATTCTTTTTGCAGTGACAATACACTATACACCCTGGTGTGAAGATCTGAAGTGGCATACCATTAGTTTTGAAAGTGTGATTGTGCATTCATTGGTTTTCCTTAGTTTGTTTAAAAGTGATTCTTTAGCTATTAGTTGTCTTGCAGAATTTGTTGATGTTTGTGGGAGTCATCACTGTAAACCCTCAGGAGACACAACTCCTCCTACTAGGGACACCTAGAGGTTTAAAGGCTTGTTGCATATGCTCAATGCAATTGTGTCATCTACGAAAATGGTGTAATAAGTTTCATTTTGTGTGTTGTTTTGTGGTGTTTAAGTTCTAGTTTTGCTTGAGGACCAGCAAAATATAGGTTTGGGGTATTGATCAATGCATAATTCTGTATCATTTTGTAACATTCTACCCTATTGTTTGGTTATGTTTTTAGGTAAAACTTGTGCTTTTAATCCATTTTGTGTTTGTTATTCAGTTCATTGAAGCTCTAGCTACCAATTGAGGCATTTGAAGCAAAATGGTGCAAAAACGTGCAAAAACTGGAGACTGAGTTAGAAATTCATTTCGGACTTATCTTCTTCATTTGAGCTTGGATTTGGCCAATTCTTGTGTGGTTGGATTAGAGACATTTTGAACTTCGAAATGGACATCTTAAATTCATCATTTGATTCAGCCAAGCCCAATTCGTTAGCCCAAGAAGTTGTTCATCATGCTGACAGGAAGATGAGCTCATTGCATGCTTAGTCATGCTGACATGATGATGAGCTATGGCTGCTGGTGGGATTTATTGGTGAAGTGCAGCAACCAATTCTGATTTTCTAATACAAGTGTTGTATGCATTAGCCATATTCAATTCAGATTTCTCATTTCCCTCTCCCTATAAATACCACTTCCATTCCAAACACTTTCATGAATCATATCCTGGGATTCACAATCCCTCTATTCCAATTCCTAGCAGACCACTCATCCCAGCACAATCCCCTCTCAAACATTCATCAACCACAGCCTCCTACACATTTCCTAAACACAATCCATACAATCCACACCATCTACACCCCTCTTCATCTCTTGCTGCAGCATACATGGTGGAAGCAGTGAGAAGCTCTACAACAACATAATTCGTTCTTCACGGGTTTTTCTTACTCTCTCCATGTTTATTATGATTCAAATGCATTTTCCATTAATGGAGTGTAACTAATTACCATAGCTAGGGTTTCAATGTAACCTGACAAGACAATTTCATGTTTTCAAGTTAATGTTAACCTTTGTTGATTACTTCTAATTTTCTGGTCTCATTCACTTGTTCTTAGTTGAATCTTTATGCATGTCTAAATAACTGGCCACTATGAACACATGCATGTTGGTTATCTAGTTCAAGTTTACATAAACACCATATGACTCTTGAACCGATTAGTGAATGAGTGGGTAATGCATTTAGGACAAACACCATGTTTAAATGTTTACTTGGTTCCTTTGTGTTCTTCTTAAGCTTAATGGATTCAGATTCATAGCTTAGACTAAACACCATAGCTAAGTTGTGTTTCCTGAGTACTTGATTAAAACCAAACACCATATGGATAATCATACATAAGAACGAACTCCAGAAACTGTAATCAATTTAGGTGATTGTTAACTTGTTGCTTGAAATTGGATTGTCATGGTGAAGTTGAAACCCTAGTGCTTGTCTCCTTTGTCTCAAAATTTTCTAAACATCTACTTGCTGGTCACTTGCTATTTTACATTTCCTTTTAGTAGTTTTCAGTCACTTGCTATTTGCTTTCCCTTTTTGTAGTTGTTACTCCAAACAAACTCAACACAATCTCATTTAAATTCTGTTTAGTCTTAGGATTATTTGTGAGTCTAAGTAGTAGTAATAAGTGTCTTTCATCCAAGTCTCTGTGGAACGACCTCGTGCTTGCATTCCTATACTATAATTGGTTCGTGCACTTGCGAGAAGTAGATAGAGTAAAATCTGTCCAACAAGAAAATGGCGCCGCTGCCGGGGACTTGATTAAGAGTCTTGTTACTATTGCTTACTTTCTTTAGTTTTTCTTTGTTTTCAGGTATTGCATGTCGAGCAAACCTTTGCTTGAACAAGTTGTATCAGCGGTCAAGAAACACTCTCAATCCAGAACCATTAGGATCCAACCTATCCGTGGTACACCACAACCATCGTTGGCCGAATTTGAACAAAGGCTTCATAAAGCAAGGGAAGCAGCCATTGAATCTATTCTCAATCCCTTAGAAGCTGAAACCTCCAATTCAACAAGCTCAGAAGAGTACTCTCTGTTCAACATCTTTAACGCAGATCAAGAAGAAGAAGAAGAAGAAAAGATGGCAGCCAATGACCAACTTGCTTTGGAGGATCTTGCTCAACCAATCATACCAAATTCACCTTCATGCATCTTGCTGTCCACAGAAGCTAGAAACTATGAGCTTAAATCTTCTCACTTTCAAATGCTTCCTTCTTTTTATGGTTTACCTAATGAAGATCCTCTGGCTCACATTAAAGGCAGTTTGTTCCGAATTGGAGTGGTTGGTGTATTCCGTCGTTCTAGCAATTGGATTTCACCCAAAACTCTTCACATGACTCCTCCCACCATATTATGATGATGCCCAAGTTTTGGGCTTGATCGGAATTCAATAGGTGTACGAAATTGGAAAATTCAAGTTCAAAGGCAGTTTGTTCAGAATTGGAGTGGTTGGTGTATTCCGTAGTTCTAGCGATTGGCTTTCACTCTAAACTCACCACATGACTCCTCCCACCATATTATGATGATGCCCAAGTTTTGGGCTCGATCGGAAATCAATATTTGTACGAAATTGGACAATTCAAGTTCATAGGCAGTTTGTTCCGAATTGGAGTGGTTGGTGTATTCCGTAGTTCTAACGATTGGATTTCACCCAAAACTCTCCACATGACTCCTCGCTCCATATTATGATGACGCCCAAGTTTTGGGCTCGATCGGAAATCAATAGGTGTACGAAATTGGACACTTCAAGTTCGAAGGCCGTTTGTTCCGAATTGGAGTGGTTGGTACATTTCGTAGTTCTAGCGATTGGATTTCACTCAAAACTCACCACATGACTCCTCCCACCGTATTATGATGATGCCCAAGTTTTGGGCTCGATCGGGAATCAATAGGTGTAAGAAATTGGACACTTCAAGTTCAAAGGCAGTTTGTTCCAAATTGTAGTGGTTGGTGTATTCCATAGTTCTGGCGATTGTATTTCACTCAAAATTCTCCACATGACTCCTCCCACCATATAATGATGATGCCCAAGTTTTGGGCTCGATCGGAAATCAATAGGTGTACGAAATTGGACAATTCAAGTTCAAAGGCAATTCGTGCCTTATTGGAGTGGTTGGAACATTTCGTAGTTCTAGCAATTGGATTTCACTCAAAACTCACCAAATGACTCCTCTCAACATATTACGATGATTCCCAAGTTTTGGGCTCGATCGGAAATCAGTAGGTGTACAAAATTGGACACTTCAAGTTCCAAGGCAGTTTGTTCCGAATTGGAGTGATTGGTGTATTCCGTAGTTCTAGCAATTGGATTTCACTCAAAACTCACCACATGACTCCTTCCACCGTATTATGATGATGCCCAAGTTTGGGGCTCGATCGGAAATCAATAGGTGTACGAAATTGGACAATTCAAGTTCAAAGGCAATTCGTGCCTTATTGGAGTGGTTGGTGCATTTCATAAATCTAGCGATTGGATTTCACTCAAGACTCACCAAATGATTCCTCTCAATATATTATGATGATTCCCAAGTTTTGGGCTCGTTCGGAAATCAATAGGTGTACGAAATTGGACACCACAAGTTCAAAGGCAGTTTGTTCCGAATTGGAGTGGTTGGTGTATTCTGTAGTTCTAGCGATAGGATTTCACTCAAAACTCACCACATGACTCCTGCCACCATATTATGATGATGGCCAAGTTTTGGGCCGATCGGAAATCAATAGGTGTACGAAATTGGACAATTCAAGTTCAAAGGCAGTTCGTGCCTTATTGGAGTTGTTGGTACATTTCGTAGGTCTAGCGATTGGATTTCAGTCAAAACTCACCAAATGACTCCCCCCAACATATTATGATGATTCCCAAGTTTTGGATTTCACTCAAAACTCACCACATGACTCCTCCCAACATATTATAATGATGCCCAAGTTTTGGGCTCGATCGGAAATCAATACGTGTACGAAATTGGACAATTCAAGTTCAAAGGCAGTTCGTGCCTTATTGGAGTGGTTGGTACATTTCATAGTTCTAGCGATTGGATTTCACTCAAGACTCACCAAATGACTCCTCCCAACATATTATGATGATTCCCAAGTTTTGGGCTCGATCGGAAATCAATAGGTGTACGAAATTGGACACTTCAAGTTCAAAGGCAGTTTGCTCCGAATTGGAGTGGTTGGTGTATTCTATAGTTCTAGCGATTGGATTTCACTCAAAACTCAACACATGACTCCTTCCGCCATACTATGGTGATGCCCAAGGTTTGGGCTCGATCGGAAATCAATTGGTGTACGAAATTGGACAATTGAAGTTCAAAGGCAGTTCGTGCCCTATTGGAGTTGTTGGTACATTTCATAGTTCTAGCGATTGGATTTCACTCAAAACTCACCAAATGACTCCTCCCAACATATTATGATGATTCCCAAGTTTTGGGCTCGATCGGAAATCAATAGGTGTACGAAATTGGACACTTCAAGTTCAAAGGCAGTTTGTTGCTAATTGGAGTGGTTGGTGTATTTTGTAGTTCTAGCGATTGGATTTCACCCAAAACTCACCAAATGACTCCTCCCAACATATTATGATGATTCCCAGGGTTTGGGCTCGATCGGAAATCAATAGGTGTACGAAATTGGACACTTCAAGTTCAAGTTCAAAGTCAGTTTGTTCCAAATTGGAGTGGTTGGTGTATTCCGTAGTTCTAGCGATTGGATTTCACTCAAAACTCACGACATGACTCCTCCCATTATATTATGATGATGCCCAAGTTTTGGGGTCGATCGGAAATGAATAGGTGTACGAAATTGGACACTTCAAGTTCAAAGGCAGTTTGTTCTGAATTGGAGTGGTTGGTGTATTCCGTAGTTCTAGCGATTGGATTTCACTCAAAACTCACCACATGAATCCTCCCACCAAGTTTTGGGCTCGATCGAAGGAAGTTTGTGCTTTACTGTAGTGTTTGTTGTATTCCGTAGTTCTAGCGATTGGATTTCACTCAAAACTTATCAAATGACTCCTCCGACCATATTATGATGACGCCCAAGTTTTGGGCTCGATCGGAAATCCATAGGTGTACGAAATTGGACACTTCAAGTTCGAAGGCAGTTTGTTCCGAATTGGATTGGTTGGTGTATTCCGTAGTTCTAACGATTGGCTTTCACTCAGAACTCACCACATGACTCCTCCCACCATATTATGATGATGCCCAAGTTTTGGGCTCGATCGGAAATCAATAGGTGTACGAAATTGGATACTTCAAGTTCAAAGGCAGTTTGTTCTGAATTGGAGTGGTTGGTGTATTCCATAGTTCTGGCGATTGTATTTCACTCAAAATTCTCCACATGACTCCTCCCACCATATTATGATGATGCCCAAGTTTTGGGCTCGTTCGGAAATCAATAGGTGTACGAAATTGGACACTTCAAGTTCAGAGGCAGTTTGTTCCGAATTGGAGTGATTGGTGTATTCCGTAGTTCTACCAATTGGATTTCACTGAAAACTCACCAAATGACTCCTCCCACCATATTATGATGATGCCCAAGTTTTGGGCTCGATCGGAAATCAATTGGTGTACGAAATTGGACACTTCATGTTCAAAGGCAGTTTATTCTGAATTGGAGTGGTTGGTGTATTCCGTAGTTCTAGCGATTGGATTTCACCGAAAACTCTCCACATGACTCCTCCCACTATATTATGATGATGGCCAAGTTTTGGGCTCGATCGGAAATGAATAGGTGTAGGAATTTGGACACTTCATGTTCAAAGGCAGTTTGTTCTGAATTGGATTGGTTGGTGTATTCCGTAGTTCTAGCGATTGGATTTCACTCAAAACTCATCAAATTACTTCTCCCACCACATTATGATGATGCCCAAGTTTTGGGCTCGATCGGAAATCAATAGGTGTACGAAATTGGACATTTCAAGTTCAAAGGGAGTTTGTTTCGAATTGGAGTGGTTGGTGTATTCTGTACTTCTAGGGATTGGATTTCACTCAAAACTCACCACATGACTCCTCCCACCATGCTATGATGATGCCCAAGTTTAGGGCTAGATCGTAAGTCAATAGGGGTACGAAATTGGACAATTCAACATCAAAGGCCGTTCGTGCCTTATTGGAGTGTTTGGTGTATTCCGTAGTTCTAGCGATTGGATTTCACTCAAAACTCACCAAATGACTCCTCCCACCATATTATGATGATGCCCAAGTTTTGGGCTCGATCGAAAATCAATAGGTGTACGAAATTGGACAATTCAAGTCCAAAGGCAGTTTGTTCTGAATTGGAGTGGTTGGTGTATTCCGTAGTTCTAGCGATTAGATTTCACTCAAAACTCACCAAATGACTCCTCCCACCATGTTATGATCATGCCCAAGTTTTGGGCTCGATCGGAAATCAGTAGGTGTACGAAATTGGACACTTCAATTTCAAAGGCAGTTCGTGCTTTATTGGAGTGTTTGGCGTATTTCGTAGTTCTAGAGATTGGATTTCACTCAAAACTCACCACACGACTCCTCCCACCATATTATGATGATGCCCAAGTTTTGGGCTCGATGGGAAATCCATAGGTGTACGAAATTGGACACTTCAAGTTCAAAGGCAGTTTGTTCCGAATTGGAGTGGTTGGTGGATTCCGTAGTTCTAGCGATTGGATTTCACTCAAAACTCATCAAATTACTTCTCCCACCACATTATGATGATGCCCAAGTTTTGGGCTCGATCGGAAATCAATAGGTGTACGAAATTGGACATTTCAAGTTCAAAGGGAGTTTGTTTCGAATTGGAGTGGTTGGTGTATTCTGTACTTCTAGGGATTGGATTTCACTCAAAACTCACCACATGACTCCTCCCACCATGCTATGATGATGCCCAAGTTTTGGGCTCGATCGGAAATCAATAGGTGTACGAAATTGGACACTTCAAGTTCAAAGGCAGTTTGTTCCGAATTGGAGTGGTTAGTGGATTCCGTTGTTCTAGCGATTGGATTTGACCCAAAACTCTCCACATGACTCCTCCCACCATATTATGATGATGCCCAAGTTTTGGGCTCAATCGGAAATCAATAGGTGTACGAAATTGCACACTTCAAGTTCGAAGGCAGTTTGTTCCAAATTGGAGTGGTTGGTGTATTCCGTAGTTCTAGCGATTGGATTTCACTCAGAACTCACCACATGACTCCTCCCACCATGCTATGACGATGCCCAAGTTTTGGGCTCGATCGGAAATCAATAGGTGAACGAAATTCGACAATTCAAGTTCAAAGGCAGTTCGTGCTGTATTGGAGTGGTTGGTACATTTCGTAGTTCTAGCGATTGAATTTCACTCAAAACTCACCACATGACTCCCCCCACCATATTATGATGATGCCCAAGTTTTGGGCTCAATCGGAAATCAATAGGTGTACGAAATTGCACACTTCAAGTTCGAAGGCAGTTTGTTCCAAATTGGAGTGGTTGGTGTATTCCGTAGTTCTAGCGATTGGATTTCACTCAGAACTCACCACATGACTCCTCCCACCATGCTATGACGATGCCCAAGTTTTGGGCTCGATCGGAAATCAATAGGTGAACGAAATTCGACAATTCAAGTTCAAAGGCAGTTCGTGCCGTATTGGAGTGGTTGGTACATTTCGTAGTTCTAGCGATTGGATTTCACTCAAAACTCACCACTGCACTCCTTCCACTGATTTCTGATCGAGCCCAAAACTTGGGTATCATCATAATATGGTGGGGGGAGTCATGTGGTGAGTTTTGAGTGAAATTCAATCGCTAGAACTACGAAATGTACCAACCACTCCAATACAGCACGAACTGCCTTTGAACTTGAATTGTCGAATTTCGTTCACCTATTGATTTCCGATCGAGCCCAAAACTTGGGCATCGTCATAGCATGGTGGGAGTAGTCATGTGGTGAGTTTTGCGTGAAATCCAATCGCTAGAACTACAGAATACACCAACCACTCCAATTCGGAACAAACTGTCTTTGAACTTGAAATGTCCAATTTCGTACACCTATTGATTTCCGATCGAGCCCAAAACTTGGGCATCATCTTAATATGGTGGGAGGAGTCTTGTGGAGAGTTTTGGGTGAAATCCAATCGCTAGAACTACGGAATACACCAACCACTCCAATTCAGAACAAACTGCCTTTGAACTTGAAGTGCCCAATTTCGTACACCTATTGGTTTCCGATCAAGCCCAAAACTTGGGCATCATCATAATATGGTGGGGGGAGTCATGTGGTGAGTTTTGAGTGAAATTCAATTGCTAGAACTACGAAATGTACCAACCACTCCAATACGGCACGAACTGCCTTTGAACTTGAATTGTCGAATTTCGTTCACCTATTGATTTTCGATCGAGCCCAAAACTTGGGCATCGTCATAGCATGGTGGGAGGAGTCATGTGGTGAGTTTTGAGTGAAATCCAATCGCTAGAACTACAGAATACATCAACCACTCCAATTCGGAACAAACTGCCTTTGAACTTGAAATGTCCAATTTCGTACACCTATTGATTTCCGATCGAGCCCAAAACTTGGGCATCATCTTAATATGGTGGGAGGAGTCATGTGGAGAGTTTTGGGTGAAATCCGAACCCTAGAACTACGGAATACACCAACCACTCCAATTCGGAACAAACTGCCTTTGAACTTGAAGTGTCCAATTTCGTACACCTATTGATTTCCGATCGAGCCCAAAACTTTGGCATCATCATAATATGGTGGGAGGAGTCATTTGGGGAGTTTGGGGTAAAATCCAATCGCTAGAACTACGGAATACACCAACCACTCCAATTCGGAACAAACTGCCTTTGAACTTTAAGTGTCCAATTTCGAACACCTATTGATTTCCGATCGAGCCGAAAACTTGGGCATCAACAGAATATGGTGGGAGGAGTCATTTGGTGAGTTTTGAGTGAAATCCAATCGCTAGAACTACGGAATACACCAAACACTCCAATAAAGCACGAACTGCCTTTGATGTTGAATTGTCCAATTTCGTACACCTATTGACTTCCGATCGAGCCCAAAACTTGGGCATCAACAGAATATGGTGGGAGGAGTCATGTGGTGAGTTTTGAGCGAAATCCAAACGCTTGAACTATGGAACATACCAACCACTCCAATTCGGAACAAACTGCCTTTGAACTTGAAGTGTCCAATTTCGTACACCAATTGATCTCCGATTGAGCCCAAAACTTGGGCATCATCAGAATATGGTGGGAGGAGTCATTTGGTGAGTTTTGAGTGAAATCCAGTCGCTTGAACTACTGAATACACCAACCACTCCAATTCGGAAGAAACTGCCTTTCAACTTGAAGTGTCAAATTTCGTACACCTATTGATTTCCGATCGAGCCCAAAACTTGGGCATCATCATAATATGGTGGAAGGAGTCATGTGGTGAGTTCTGAGTGAAAGCCAATCGTTAGAACTACGGAATACACCAACCACTCCAATTCGGAACAAACTGGCTTTGAACTTGAAGTGTCCAATTTCGTACACCTATTGGTTTCCGATCAAGCCCAAAACTTGGGCATCATCATAATATGGTGGGGGCAGTCATGTGGTGAGTTTTGAGTGAAATTCAATCGCTAGAACTACGAAATGTACCAACCACTCCAATACGGCACGAACTGCCTTTGAACTTGAATTGTCGAATTTCGTTCACCTATTGATTTCCGATCGAGCCCAAAACTTGGGCATCGTCATAGCATGGTGGGAGTAGTCATGTGGTGAGTTTTGAGTGAAATCCAATCGCTAGAACTACAGAATACACCAACCACTCCAATTCGGAACAAACTGCCTTTGAACTTGAAATGTCCAATTTCGTACACCTATTGATTTCCGATCGAGCCCAAAACTTGGGCATCATCTTAATATGGTGGGAGGAGTCATGTGGAGAGTTTTGGGTGAAATCCAATCGCTAGAACTACGGAATCCACCAACCACTCCAATTCGGAACAAACTGCCTTTGAACTTGAAGTGTCCAATTTCGTACACCTATGGATTTCCCATCGAGCCCAAAACTTGGGCATCATCATAATATGGTGGGAGGAGTCGTGTGGTGAGTTTTGAGTGAAATCCAATCTCTAGAACTACGAAATACGCCAAACACTCCAATAAAGCACGAACTGCCTTTGAAATTGAAGTGTCCAATTTCGTACACCTACTGATTTCCGATCGAGCCCAAAACTTGGGCATGATCATAACATGGTGGGAGGAGTCATTTGGTGAGTTTTGAGTGAAATCTAATCGCTAGAACTACGGAATACACCAACCACTCCAATTCAGAACAAACTGCCTTTGGACTTGAATTGTCCAATTTCGTACACCTATTGATTTTCGATCGAGCCCAAAACTTGGGCATCATCATAATATGGTGGGAGGAGTCATTTGGTGAGTTTTGAGTGAAATCCAATCGCTAGAACTACGGAATACACCAAACACTCCAATAAGGCACGAACGGCCTTTGATGTTGAATTGTCCAATTTCGTACCCCTATTGACTTACGATCTAGCCCTAAACTTGGGCATCATCATATTATGGTGGGAGGAGTCATGTGGTGCGTTTTGAGTGAAGTCCAATCGCTAGAACTACGGAATACGCCAACCACTCCAATTCGGAACAAACTGCCATAGAAGTTGAAGTGTCCAATATCGTACACCTATTGATTTCCGATCGAGCCCAAAACTTGGGCATAATCATAATATGGTGGAAGGAGTCATTTGGTGAGTTTTGGGTGAAATCCATTCACTAGAACTACGGAATACACAAACCACCCCAATTCGGAACAAACTCCCTTTGAACTTGAAGTGTCCAATTTCGTACACCTATTGATTTCCGATCGAGCCCAAAACTTGGCCATCATCAAAATATGGTGGGAGGAGTCATTTCGTGACTTTTGAGTGAAATCCAAACGCTAGAAATACGGAATACTCCAAACACTCCAGTAAAGCACGAACTGCCTTTGATGTTGAATTGTCCAATTTCGTACACCTATTCACTTCCGATCGAGCCCAAAACTTGGGCATCATCATAATATGGTGGGAGGAGCCCTGTGGTGAGTTTAGAGTGAAGTCCAATCGCTAGAACTACGGAATACACCAACCACTCCAATTCGGAACAAACTGCCTTTGAAGTTGAAGTGTCGAATTTCGTACGCCTATTGATTTCCGATCGAGCCCAATACTTGGGAGTCAACATAATATGGGGGGAGGAGTCATGTGGTGAGTTTTGAGTGAAATCCAATCGCTAGAACTACGGAATACACCAAAAACTCCAATAAAGCACGAACTGCCTATGAGCTTGAATTGTCCAATTTCGTACACCTATTGATTTCCGATCAAGCCCAAAACTTGGGCTTCCTCGCAATATGGTGGGAGGGGTCATGTGGTGAGTTTTGAGTGAAATCCAATTGCTAGAACTACGGATTACACCCACCACTCCAATTCAGGACAAACTATCTTTGAACTTGAAGTGTCCAATTTCGTACATCTATTGATTTCCGATCGAGCCCAAAACTTGGGCATTATCATAATATGGTGGGAGGAGACATCTGGGGAGTTTTTGGTGAAATTCAATTGCTAGAACTACGGAATACCCCAACCACTCAAATTCGGAACAAACTGCATTTGAACTTGAAGTGTCCAATTTCGTACACCTATTGATTTCCGATCGAGCCCAAAACTTGGGCATCACCAAAATATGGTGGGAGGAGTCATGTGGTGTGTTTTGAGTGAAATCCAATCGCTAGAACTACGGATTACACCCACCACTCCAATTCGGAACAAACTGCCTTTGAACTTGAAGTGTCCAATTTCGCACACCTATTGATTTCCGATAGAGCCCAAAACTTGGGAATCAACATAATATGATGGGAGGAATCATTTGGGGGGTTCTGAGTGAAATCCAATCGCTAGAACTACGAAATGTACCAACCACTCCAATAAGGCACGAACTGCCTTTGAACATGAATTGTCGAATTTCGTACACCTATTGATTTCCGATCGAGCCCAAAACTTGGGCATCATCATAGCATGGTGGGAGGAGTCATGTGGTGAGTTTTGAGTGAAATCCAATCGCTAGAACTACGGAATACACCAACCACTCCAATTCGCAACAAACTGCTTTTGAACTTTAAATGTCCAATTTCGTACACCTGTTGATTTACGATCAAGCCCAAAACTTGGGCATCATCATAATATGGTGGGAGGAGTCATTTGGTGAGTTTTGAGTGAAATCCACTCGCTAGAACTACGAAATGTACCAACCACTCCAATAAAGCAGGAACTGCCTTTGAACTTGAATTGTCCAATTTCGTACACCAACCACTACAATTCGGAACAAACTGCCTTTGAACTTGAAATGTCCAATTTCGTACACCTATTGATTTCCGATCTAGCCAAAACTTGGGCATCATCTTAATATGGTGGGAGGTGTCATGTGGTGAGTTTTGGGTGAAATCCAATCGCTAGAACTACGGAATACACCAACCACTCCCATTCGGAACAAACTACCCTTGAACTTGAAGTGTCCCATTTCGTACACCTATTGATTTCCGATTGAGCCCAAAACTTGGGTGTCACGATAATATGTTGGGAGGTGTCATTTGATGACTTTTGAGTGAAATCCAATCGCTAGAACTACGAAATACACCAACGACTTCAATAAGGCACGAACTGCCTTTGAACTCCTATTATCCAATTTCGTACACCTATTGATTTTCGATCGACCCCAAAACTTGGGCATCATCATAGTATGGTGGGAGAAGTCATGTGGTGAGTTTTAAGTGAAATCCAATTGCTAGAACTACGAAATGTACCAACCACTCCAATAAGGCCCGAACTGCCTTTGAACTTGAATTGTCCAATTTCGTACACCTATTGATTTCCGATCGAGCCCAAAACTTGGGCATCATCGTAATATGGTGGGAGGAGTCATATGGTGGGTTTTGAGTGAAATCCAATCGCTAGAACTATGGAATATACCAACCACTCCAATTCGGAACAACCTGCCTTTGAACTTGAAGTGTCCAATTTCGTACACCTATTGATTTCTGATCGAGCACAAAACTTGGGTATCAGCATAATATGGTGGGAGGAGTCATTTAGTGAGTTTTGAGTGAAATCCAATCGCTAGAACTACGGAATACACCAACCACTCCAATTTGGGACAAACTGCCTTTGAACTTGAAGTGTCCAATTTCGTACACCTATTGATTTCCGATAGAGCCCAAAACTTGGGCATCATCCTAATATGGTGGGAGGAGTCATGTGGTGAGTTTTGAGTGAAATCCAATCCTTAGAACTACGGAATACGCCAACCACTCCAATTCGGAACAAATTGCCTTTGAACTTGAAGTGTCCAATTTCGTACTCCCATTGATTTCCGATTGTGCTCAAAACTTGGGCGTCATCATAATATGTTGGGAGGAGTCATTTGGTGAGTTTTGAGTGAAATCCAATCGCTAGAACTACATAATACACCAACCACTCCAATTCGGAACAAACTGCCTTTGAACTTGAAGTGTCCAATTTCGTACACCTATTGATTTCCGATCGAGCCCAAAACTTGGGCATCATCATAATATGGTGGGAGGAGTCATGTGGTGAGTTTTCAGTGAAATCCAATAGCTAGAACTACAGAATACACCAACCACTCCAATTCGGAACAAACTGCCTTTGAACTTGATGTGTCCAATTTCGTACACCAACTGATTTCCGATCGAGCCCAAAACTTGGGAATCATCATAATATGTTGGGAGGACTCCTTTGGTGAGTCTTGAGTGATATCCAATCGCCAGAACTAAGAAATGTACCAACCACTCCAATAAGGCTCGAACTGCCTTTGAACTTGAATTATCCAATTTCATACACCTTTTGAATTCCGATCGAGCCCAAAACTTGGGCATCATCATAATATGTTGGGAGGGGTCATTTGGTGAGTTTTGAGTGATATCCAATCACTAGAACTACAGAATACACCAACCACTCCAATTCGGAACAAACTGCCTTTGAACTTGAAGTGTCCAATTTCGTACACCTATTCATTTCTGAACGAGCCCAAAACTTGGGCATCATCATAATATGGTGGGAGGAGTCATGTGGTGAGTTTTCAGTGAAATCCATTCGCTAGAACTACAGAATACACCAACCACTCCAATTCGAAACAAACTGCCTTTGAACTTGAAGTGTCCAATTTCGTACACCTATTGATTTCCGATCGAGCCCAAAACTAGGGAATCATCATAATATGTTGGGAGACGTCATTTGGTGAGTTTGGAGAGAAATCCAATTGCTAGAACTACGAAATGTACCCACTGTTGTGTCGAATTCACTTCATCAAAATAGATTCAGCTGCATCCTCAACTTGTGATACTCGCAAGTGCACGAGCCGTTTGGTAGTATAGCATATGTAAGTGCGAGGTCGATCCCACGAGGATTGGTTATTGAATGATCCAATTTGTTTCCCCTACACAAAACAGAAATGAAAAAAGAAAATAAATAAAACAATAAAAAGGAAATAACTCAAGCAAATAAGTTCCCAAGTTCAATTTAGATTAATGGATTGATTCTAGCTAAAGTATGATTAGGCCATGGTGTCTGGTTCTAACCTTGTGTTCCTAATTCCCTAATTTGATCATTTGTTGTCTAACCTAAAATTAAGCATGAGGAACCCAATTAAGCATAGAAGAACATTTTAAACAACCAAGTATGTATCTAATCCCTGTTGTCGAATGTCCATACATACTCTTCCTATTCATAGTTCAATTCGAATTAAAGCATGGTGTCTACTCTTAATTCAAACCAAGATAGCTAACATGCAAGCCTAAATGGTGATCAATCATTCAAACTAGCATATTAACTTATAAGCATAATGAATAAGAACAAAAACCATAACTGAAACTTGGAAACTAATTAAACTTGAATACTAAAGAAAGAATGTACATTACAAATAAAATTAAAGAAGAACTTGAAAACTTGAAGAAAAATTCAGTACACTCATTTTATTACAACAATTGACAACTTGAAAGGAAACTAAGAGAAATTGAGGGAGAGAAGGGAAGGGAGCTCTAGAGAAGTGTTTGAGAGCTTCCCCCCTTGGGGTGTGATTTATGAAGCTTGAAGGCTTCTCTATTTATAGGCCTAAGAGGGAGGAACAACATGATGAATTCCCACACCATCCTTCATCTTTTGCTGCTGCACCTCAAGATTCTTCACATGGGTTCAAAGGTGATCAGATGTGGCTGCCCTTTGCTGCCAACCCATGTGATTGCCTTTTGCTGCCAACCCATGTGGTTGCTTTTTGGTTGCTGAAAAACGAGTTTTCTGAACCAGTCTTGGTGTAGGAAGGCCAGAGGTTTCAAAACTTATCCAATGGGGCTCAAATTTGGATATGTTATACTAGACACCCATTGGAACAACTTCTATGAAGAAAGTATTCCCATCGGAGCAGTAGAAGTGTGTGTTTTGGACCTCGAAAGTTGGCTGCCGAACAAAGACTGGAATTGACTTCATTTCTTTTCTTTGCTTTCTTTTTGCTTTACATGCATGCACATGCTTCTCTTTAGTAGCTCAAAAGCTGATCTCCAGCTCCAAAGTGATCTGCCAATTCAATTCCCATGTTCAAAGGCTGAAGCAAAAATTCCTCTCATCATTCCTCATTCTTCTCTCTCTCCTTTCTCCTTGCTTTACATGCATGCACATGCTTTCTTTATAGTAGCTCCAGCATGTACCAACTTGCTCCTTCAGAAATTCAAAGCTGGAAAGCCTCCCAACTTCACTCATTATGTTGGGTACAAAGTCAGTTGCAGCTGGGGTGAGGCACATGGCCAAAAGGAGGCACATGACTAAAAGCTGGTAGATGCAAACCCTCCTGAGCAGGGTTCAGTGTTGGACGGGCTAAGGACTCCAGATATGTTCAATTGGGCTGAAATTTGGATATGTTATAGCACACACCCAATGGAGCAACTCTCATGAAGATCTTCACCTCATCCAAGCCCCAGAGCATGCTGATCCAAGGCCAAGAAGTTGACCTACGAAACTGGGCTGGCAGGGGACTGTAGCCAAAATTAGTTTGTCTTTAAGCTCTTATTCCATCCACCCAAATCATGCCCTAACATACATGGATTGCATCATTTCCTATCCGAAGCCATCATTATTAACTAAAACTCAATGAACTGAAAGATAAACACAAAAAGGATTAAAAGCACAATTTTAACTCAAAAACATAACCAAATCATAAGCTAGAAGGGTACAAAATGATATACAATTATGAACCGATCACCCACCACTCCAACAAGGCACGAACTCCCTTTGAACTTGAATTGTCCAATTTCGTACACCTGTTGATTTCCGATCAAGCCCAAAACTTGGGCATCATCATAGTATGGTGGGAGGAGCCATGTGGTGAGTTTTCAGTGAAATCCAATCGCAAGAACTACAGAATACACCAACCACACCAATTCGGAACAAACTGCCTTTGAACTTGAAGTGTCCAATTTCGTACACCTATTGATTTCCGATCGAGCCCAAAACTTGGGCATCATCATAACATGGTGGGAGGAGTCATGTGGAGAGTTTGGAGTGAAATCGAATTGCTAGAACTACGGAATACACCAAGCACTCCAATTCGGAACAAACTGCCTTTGAACTTGAAGTGTCAAATTTCGTACACCTATTGATTTCCGATTGAGCCCAAAACTTGGGCATCATCACAATATGGTGGGAGGAGTCATTTGGTGAGTTTTGAGTGAAATCCAATCGGAAGAACTACAAAATGTACCAACCACTCCAACAAGGCACGAACTGCCTTTGAACTTGAATTGTCCAATTTCGTACACCTATTGATTTCCGATTGAGCCAAAACTTGGGCATCATCATAACATGGTGGGAGGAGTCATGTGGTGAGTTCTGAGTGAAATCCAATTGCTAGAACTACGGAATACACCAACCACTCCAATTCGGAACAAACTGCCTTCGAACTGGAAGTGTCCAATTTCGTACACCTATTGATTTCCGATCGAGCCCAAAACTTGGGCATCATCGTAATATGGTGGGAGGAGTCATATGGTGAGTTTTGAGTGAAATCCAATCGCTAGAAATACATAATACACCAACCACTCCAATTCGGAACAAACTGCCTTCGAACTTGAAGTGTCCAATTTTGTACACCTATTGATTTCCGATGGAGCCCAAAACTTGCGCATCATCATAATATGGTGGGAAGAGTCATGTGGTGAGTTTTGAGCGAAATCCAATCGCAAGAACTACGGAATAAACCAACCACTCCAATTCGGAACAAAATGCCTTTGAACTTGAAGTGTCCAATTTCGTACTCTTATTGATTTCCGATTGAGCTCAAAACTTGGGCGTCATCATAATATGTTGGGAGGAGTCATTTGGTGAGTTTTGAGTGAAATACAATCGCTAGAACTACGAAATACACCAACCACTCTAATAAGGCACGAACTGCCTTTGAACTCCAATTGTCCAATTTCGTACACCTATTGATTTCCGATCGACCCCAAAACTTGGGCGTCATCATATCATGGTGGGAGGAGTCATGTGGTGACTTTTGAGTGAAATCCAATCGCAAGAACTACGGAATACACCAACCACTCCAATTCGGAACAAAATGCCTTTGAACTTGAAGTGTCCAATTTCGTACACCTATTGATTTCCGATTGAGCCCAAAACTTGGGCGTCATCATAATATGCTGGGAGGAGTCACTTGGTGAGTTTTGAATGAAATACAATCGCTAGAACTACGAAATACACCAACCACTCTAATAAGGCACGAACTGCCTTTGAACTCCAATTGTCCAATTTCGTACACCTATTGATTTCCGATCGACCCCAAAACTTGGGCGTCATCATATCATGGTGGGAGGAGTCATGTGGTGACTTTTGAGTGAAATCCAATCGCAAGAACTACGGAATACACCAACCACTCCAATTCGGAACAAAATGCCTTTGAACTTGAAGTGTCCAATTTCGTACACCTATTGATTTCCGATCCAGCCCAACACTTGGGCATCATCATAATATGGTGGGAGGAGTCATGTGGTGAGTTTTGAGCTAAATCCAATCGCTAGAACTACGGAATGCACCAACCACTCCAATTCGGAACAAACTGCCTTTGAACTTGAAGTATCCAATTTCGTACACCTATTGATTTCCAATCGAGCCCAAAACTTGGGCATCATCGTAGTATGGTGGGAGGAGTCATGTGGTGAGTTTTGGGTGAAATCCAATCGCTAGAACTACGGAATACACCAACCACTCCAATCAAGCACGAACTGCCTTTGAACTTGAATTGACCAATTTCGTTCACCTATTGATTTCCGATCGAGCCCAAAACTTTGGCATCATCATAATATGGTGGGAGGAGTCATGTGGTGTATTTTGAGCGAAGTCCAATCGCTAGAATTACGGAATAAACCAACCACTACAATTTGTAACAAACTGCCTTTGAACTTCAATTATCCGATTTCGTACACCGATTGATTTCCGATTGAGCCCAGAACTTGGGCATCATCATAATATCGTGGGAGGAGTCATGTGGTGAGTTTTGAGTGAGATCCAATTGCTAGAACTACGGAATACACCAACCACTCCAATTCGGAACAAACTGCCTTTGAACTTGGAGTGCCAATTTCGTACACCTATTGATTTCTTATCGGGCCCAAAACTTGGGCATCATCATAATATGGTGGGAGGAGTCATTTCATGAGTTTTGAATCCAATCGCTAGAACTACGGAATACACCAACCACTCCAATTCGGAACAAACTACCTTTGAACTTGAAGTGTCCAATTTCGTACACCTATTGATTTCCGATCGAGCGCAAAACTTGGGCATCATCATAATATGGTGGGAGGAGTCATTTCATGAGTTTTGAGTGAAATCCAATTGCTAGAACTACAGAATACACCTACCACTCCAATTCGGAACAAATTCCCTTTGAACTTGAAGTGTCAAATTTCGTACACCTATTGATTTCCGATCGAGCCCAAAACTTGGGTATCATCGTAATATTTTGGGAGGAGTCATGTGGTGAGTTTTGAGTGAAATCGAATCGCTAGAACTACGGAATACACCAACCACTCCAATTCGGAACAAACTGCCTTTGAACTTGAAGTGTCCAATTTCGTACACCAATTGATTTTCGATCGAGCCCAAAACTTGGGCATCATCATAATATGGTGGGAGGAGTCATGTGGTGAGTTTTGAGTGAAGTCCAATCGCTAGAACTACGGAATACACCTACCACTCCAATTCGGAACAAACTGCCTTTGAACTTGAAGTGTCCAATTTCGTACACCAATTGATTTCCGATCGAGCCCAAAACTTGGTCATCATCATAATACGGTGGGAGGAGTCAGTTGATGAGTTTTGAGTGAAATCCAATTGCTATAACTACGGAATACACCAAACACTCCAATAAAGCACAAACTGCCTTCGAAATTGAATTGTCCAATTTCGTACACCTATTGAATTCCGATCGTGCCCAAAACTTAGGCATCATCATAATATGGTGGGAGGAGTCATTTGATGAACTTTGAGTGAAATCCAATCGCTAGAACTACGGAATACACCTACCACTCCAATTCGGAACAAACTTCCTTCGAACTTGAAGTGTCCAATTTCGTACACCAATTGATTTCCGGTCCTGCCCAAAACTTGGGCATCTTCATAATACGGTGGGAGGAGTCATTTGATGAGTTTTGAGGGAAATACAATCGCTAGAACTACGGAATACACCTACCACTCAAATTCGGAACAAACTGCCTTTGAACTTGAAGTGTCCAATTTCGTACACCAATTGATTTCCGATCGAGCCCAAAACTTGGGAATCATCATAATATGGTGGGAGGAGTCATTTGATGAGTTTTGAGTGAAATCCAATTGCTAGAACTACGGAATACACCAAACACTCCAATAAAGCACAAACTGCTTTTGAACTTGAATTGTTCAATTTCGTACACCTATTGATTTCCGATCGAGCCTAAAACTTGGGCATCATCATAATATGGTGGGAGGAGTCATTTGATGAGTTTTGAGTGAAATCCAATCGCTAGAACTACGGAATACACCTACCACTTAAATTCGGAACAAACTGCCTTTGAACATGAAGTGTCCAATTTCGTACACCAATTGATTTCCGATCGAGCCCAAAACTTGGGCATCATCATAATATGGTGGCAGAAGTCATTTCATGAGTTTTGAGTAAAATCCAATCGCTAGAACTACGGAATACACCTACCACTCCAATTCGGAACAAACTGACTTTGAACTTGAAGTGTCCAATTTCGTACACCGATTGATTTCCGATCGAGCCCAAAACTTGGGCATCATCATAATATTTTGGGAGGATGAATGTGGTGAGTTTTGAGTGAAATCGAATCGCTAGAACTACGGAATACACCAACCACTCCAATTTGGAACAAATTGCCTTTGAACTTGAAGTGTCCAATTTCGTACACCAATTAAATTCCGATCGAGCCCAAAACTTAGGCATCATCATAATATGGTGGGAGGTGTCATTTCATGAGTTTTCAGTGAAATCCAATCGCTAGAACTACGGAATACACCAACCACTCCAATTCGGAACAAACTGCCTTTGAACTTGAAGTGTCCAATTTCGTACACCTACTGATTTCCGATCGAGCCCAAAACTTGGGCATCATCATAATATTTTGGGAGGATGCATGTGGTGAGTTTTGAGTGGAATCGATTCGCTACAACTACGGAATACACCTACGACTCCAATTCGGAACAAACTGCCTTTGAACTTGAACTGTCCAATTTCGTACACCAATTGATTTCCGATCGAGCCCAAAACTTGGGCATCATCATAATATGGTGGGAGGAGTCATTTGATGTGTTTTGACTGAAATCCAATCGCTACAACTACGGAATACACCTACCACTCCAATTCGGAACAAACTGCCTTTGAACTTGAAGTGTCCAATTTCGTACACCAATTGATTTCCGATCGAGCCCACAACTCGGGCATCATCATAATATGGTGGGAGGAGTCATTTCATGAGTTTTGAGTGAAATCCAATCGCTAGAACTACGGAATACACCAACCACTCAAATTCGGAACAAACTGCCTTTGAACTTCAAGTGTCCAATTTCGTACACCTATTGATTTCCGATCGAGCCCAAAACTTTGGCATCATCATAATATGGTGGGAGGAGTCATTTGATGAGTTTTGAGTGAAATCCAATCTCTAGAACTATGGAATACACCAACCACTCCAATTCGGAACAAATTGCCTTTGAACTTGAAGTGTCCAATTTCGAACTCCTATTGATTTCCGTTTAAGCTCAAAACTTGGGCATCATCATAATATGTTGGGAGGAGTCATGTGGTGAGTTTTGAGTGAAATCCAATCGCTAGAACCATGGAATACACCAACCACTCCAATTCGGAACAAACTGCCTTTGAACTTGAAGTGTCCAATTTCGTACACCTATTGATTTCCGATCGAGCCGAAAACTTGGGCATCATCATAATATGGTGGGAGGAGTCATTTGATGAGTTTTGAGTGAAATCCAATCGCTAGAACTACGGAATACACCAACCACCCCAATTAGGAACAAACTGCCTTTGAACTTGAAGTGTCCAACTTCGTACACCTATTGATTTCCGATCGAGCCCAAAACTTAGGCATCATCAAATTATTTTGGAAGGAGTCATGTGGTGAGTTTTTAGTGAAATCCAATCGCTAGAACCACGGAATACACCAACCACTCCAATTCGGAACAAACTGCCTTTGAACTTGAAGTGTCCAATTTCGTACACCTATTGATTCCGATCGTGCCTGAAACTTGGGCATCATCATAATATGGTGGGAGGAGTCATTTGATGAGTTTTGAGTGACATCCAATTGCTAGAACTACGGAATACACCAAACAATCCCATAAAGCACGAACTGCCTTTGGACTTGAAGTGTCCAATTTCGTACACCTAATGATTTCCGATCGAGCCCAAAACTTGGTCATCATCATAATATCGTGGGAGGAGTCATGTGGTGAGTTTTGAATAAAATTCAATCGCTGCAACTACGGAATACACCTACCACTCCAATTCGGAACAAACTGCCTTTGAACTTGAAGTGTCCAATTTCTTACACCTATTGATTTCCGATCGAGCCCAAAACTTGGGCATCATCATAATATGGTGGGAGGAGTCGTTTCATGAGTTTTGAGTGAAATCCGATCGCTAGAACTACGGAATACACCTACCACTCCAATTCGGAACAAATTGCCTTCGAACCTGAAGTGTCCAATTTCTTACACCTATTGATTTCCGATCGACCCCAAAACTTGGGCATCATCATAATATTGTGGGAGGAGTCATGTGGTGAGTTGTGAGTGAAATCCAATCGCTAGAACTACAGAATACACCAACCACCCCAATTCGGAACAAACTGCATTTGAACTTGAAGTGTCCAATTTCGTACACCTATTGATTTCCGATCGAGCCCAAAACTTGGTCATCATCATAATATCGTGGGAGGAGTCATGTGGTGAGTTTTGAATAAATTCCAATCGCTAGAACTACGGAATACACCAACCACTCCAATTCGGAACAAACTGCCTTTGAACTTGAAGTGTCAAATTTCGTACACCTATTGATTTCCGATCGAGCCCAAAACTTGGCCATCATCATAATATGGTGGGAGGAGTCATGTGATGAGTTTTGACTGAAATCCAATCGCTGCAACTACGGAATACACCTACCACTCCAATTCGGAACAAACTGCCTTTGAACTTGAAGTGTCCAATTTCTTACACCTATTGATTTCCGATCGAGCCCAAAACTTGGGCATCATCATAATATGGTGGGAGGAGTCGTTTCATGAGTTTTGAGTGAAATCCGATCGCTAGAGCTACGGAATACACCTACCACTCCAATTCGGAACAAATTGCCTTCGAACTTGAAGTGTCCAATTTCGTACACCTATTGATTTCCGATCGACCCCAAAACTTGGGCATCATCATAATATTGTGGGAGGAGTCATGTGGTGAGTTTTGAGCGAAATCCAATCGTTAGAACTACGGAATACACCTACGACTTGTTGGGCCTATTCTTAACAACTAAAATGAGTTATTAAAAATAGCAACTTTAATTCTCGCAAGTGCACGAACCGTTTATAGTATAGCTTATGTAAATACGAGGTCGATCCCACGGAGAATGGTAACGTGGTTACAAGTTAAACTACTTAGAATGCTGGATAAACATAAAACAAACTAACTAACTAACTAACAAATGGCAAGGTCTAGGACAGAATCCTAGCACCACACACGCACTCGAAATGGGGGGTTTTGTTGTTGAAATGGAAACAAGAGAATGAAATGGAAGTGCTGGAAAGTAACAATGGCAGCAATCAACAAGTTGTGAAACAATGATTGAGAAGTGTTAGAGCCTTGGAATCCACCACTAGTTTTCCTATCCAAGTTATGAATGCATAGAAGTGACTCAAGCATCATCAACAATAGATTATCGCATACAAGCCTATGGTATCTAGGTGCAGGATGCATGATTCTCCTAAGGCATGTAATTGTGCATGGTATCTACACAACACGTGATCTCTAATATGCAACCTAAGCATGGTATCTACTTAGAATAAAGCATACAAGAGTCATTAAGTTCCCTGAGAATATGATAATCACACAAGTCCTAGAACATGGTATCTGTCCTAGTCAACCTATGGTCATTAACCCCTTGAATGATTCTTAGGCCATTCATGTGTTGCTTGTGAAAGGAGAGTAGAATTGGTGAATCTAAACCCCTTCCCAACCTGTGCTAGATGCATAAAATCCTAGTTAGCTACTCTAAGAAAGCATACATCAAGCACATAATAAACTGGAGATTAACAACTTGATAATGAAAGCAAGGAAATCAATTAACTATGAAATCATCCATAACATTGAATATTCATGACTAGGGCTTCATCCTAAGCCCCAGTTAAATGGATTAGTTAAACATAACTATGAATACAGAAAATAAGAAATACATAGATAGAATAAAGAGAATAGAAGAACTAGTTGGTGGCAGCAAGGTAGTTCCCAGGACAGCACCAAGCTCTCCCTCCTTTGCAGCTAGCTCTCTTCTCACTTTGTGGTGAATCTGAATGTGTGTATGAGAATAATGGATGAAGTGAATGTATGTGTCTAACTCTCCTCTCTCCCCCTTGTGAATGAGCTGCAACTCTCTATTTATAGACTTCCAAAATTCGTCCTCCCCATGGCTGGTGTAGACAGCCCACCAGAAATCCTGGAAACTGTTCCTTGATTTGTGCAAACATGTTTCCCCATAATTAAGCATGCCTTGTTTTGCTCCTTGAGACTTCCAATGTAGAAATGACTCCCTAATTTGCTCAACATGTTTGGTCTAAAGTCAGGTACAACTGAGGTGAGGCACTTGGCTCAAGGGAGGTGTGGAACACAAGGCTCATTAGCTGGCAGCTGCATATTAAAATCCTCCTGAGCATGGTTCAGTGTTTGACGGGCTAAGGACTCCAGATATGTTCAATTGGGCTGAATTTTGGATATGTTATACTAGACACCAATCTGAACAACTTCTATGAAGGACGTCTCCTCATCTGAGTTGTGTAAGTTGCTGAAATGAGGCCTGCAAGATGACCCACGATATTGGACTGACAAGGAGTGTGACCCAAATTGGGTCTGTCTTTAAGCTTATATTCCTCTTGTGCTAATAAGCCCTTAACATGCATGGATTGTATCAAATGTGATCTCTTGCTGCCTTAACCTACAAAACACACAAACATAGGTAAGTGACTCGAAATAAAGAGAAACTAAATAAAATCACTAAGTAGAGAAGGCATGCAAATGTATGAAATTATGAACTTATCAAATACCCCCAAACTTAGATTTTGCTAGTCCTCGAGCAAAACAAAATAAAACTACAACTTTGGAAACAGGAAAGAAGCAGCTAGCCTTCCAAACAATATCCTCAAAGAATCACCATAGTATATGGTTCCAAAGAAACACAACAATCACAATCTAAGTTCCACACATGATTCAAGAGTGTGCAAAGCTTACAATGACATCCTTAAGTGTAGTGTGTGAATGCCAAATCAGAACAACACCTGCAACTCAAATAAGTACATGCGCACACACTTAGAGCACAATCAAGAATTTCGAACCCCATAAGCTCGTTATCAAATCAGCTCTCCAAACACTCCTATAAAGCACAAACTGCCTTTGAACTTGAATTGTCAAATTTCGTACACCTATTGATTTCCGATCGAACCCAAAACTTGGATGTCATCATAATATCGTGGGAGGAGTCATGTGGTGAGTTTTGAGTGAAATCCAATCGCTAGAACTACGGAATACACCAACCACTCCAATTCGGAACAAACTGCCTTTGAACTTGAAGTGTCCAATTTCGTACACCTATTGATTTCCGATCGAGCCCAAAACTTGGGCATCATCATAATACGGTGGGAGGAGTCATGTGGTGAGTTTTGAGTGAAATATAATCGCTAGAACTACGGAATACACCAACCACTCCAATTCGGAACAAACTGCCTTTGAACTTGAAGTGTCCAATTTCGTACACCTGTTGATTTTCGATCGAGCCCAAAACTTGGGCATCATCATAATATGGTGGGAGGAGTCATGTGGTGAGTTTTGAGTGAAATCCAAACGCTAGAACTACGGAATACAACAACCACTCCAATTCGGAACAAACTGCCTTTGAACATGAAGTGTCCAATTTCGTACACCTATCGATTTCTGATCGGGCCCAAAACTTGGGCATCATCATAATATGGTGGGAGGAGTCATGTGGTGAGTTTTGAGTGAAATCCAATCGCTAGAACTACGTAATACACCAACCACCCCAATTCGGAACAAACTGCCTTTGAAATTGAAGTGTCCAATTTTGTAAACCTACTGATTTCTGATCGAGCCCAAAACTTGGCATCATCATAATATGGTGGGAGGAGTCATTTCATGTGTTTTGAGTGAAATCCAATCGCTAGAACTACGGAATACACCAACCACTCCAATTCGGAACAAACTGCCTTTGAACTTGAAGTGTCCAATTTCGTACACCTATTGATTTCCGATCGAGCCAAAAACTTGGGCATCATCATAATATGGTGGGAGGAGTCATGTGGTGAGTTTTTAGTGAAATCCACTCGCTAGAACTACGGAATACACCTACCACTCCAATTCGAAACAAACTGCCTTTGAACTTGAAGTGTCCAATTTCGCACACCTATTGATTTCCGATCGAGCCCAAAACTTGGGCATCATCATAATATGGTGGGAGGAGTCATTTGATCTGTTTTGAGTTAAATCCAATCGCTAGAACTACGGAATACACCAATATCTCCAATTGGGAACAAACTGCCTTTGAACTTGAAGTGCCTAATTTCGTACACCTATTGATTTCCGATCGAGCCCAAAACTTCGGCATCATCATAATATCGTGGGAGGAGTCATTTCATGAGTTTTGAGTGAAATCCAATCGCTAGAACTACGGAATACACCTACCACTCCAATTCGGAACAAACTTCCTTTGAACTTGAAGTGTCCAATTTTGTACACCTATTGATTTCCGATCGAGCCGAAAACTTGGGCATCATCATATTATTTTGGGAGGAGTCACGTGGTGAGTTTCGAGTGAAATCCAATCGCTAGAACTACGGAATACACCGACCACTCCAATTCGGAACAAACTTCCTTTGAACCTGAAGTGTCCAATTTCGTACACCTATTGATTTCCGATGGAGCCCAAAACTTGGGCATCATCATAATATGGTGGGAGGAGTCATGTGGTGAGTTTTGAGTGAAATCCAATTGCTAGAACTACGGAATACACCAACCACCCCAATTCGGAACAAACTGCCTTTGAACTTCAAGTGTCCAATTTCGTACACCTATTGATTTCCGATCGAGCCCAAAACTTGGGCATCATCATAATACGGTGGGAGGAGTCATGTGGTGAGTTTTGAGTGAAATCCAATCGCTAGAACTACGGAATACACCAACCACTCCAATTCGGAACAAACTGCCTTTGAACATGAAGTGTCCAATTTCGTACACCTATTGATTTCCGATCGAGCCCAAAACTTGGGCATCATCATAATACGGTGGGAGGAGTCTTGTGGTGAGTTTTGAGTGAAATCCAATCGCTAGAACTACGGAATACACCAACCACTCCAATTCGGAACAAACTGCCTTTGAATTTGAAGTGTCCAATTTCATACACCTATTGATTTCCGATCGAGCCCAAAACTTGGGCATCAACATAATGATATGTTCTTAATTTCACACATTTGCATGCCTTCTTTACTTAGTGATTTTGTTTAGTTTCTCTTTATTTTGAGTCACTTACCTTTGTTTGTGTGTTTTGTAGGTTAAGGCAGCAAGAGATCACATTTGACACAATCCATGCATATTAAGGGCTGATTGGCACAAGAGGAATATAAGCTTAAAGACAGACCCAAGTTGGGCCACACTCCTTGTCAGTCCAATATCGTGGGTCATCTTGCAAGCCTCATTTCAGCCACTTACACAACTCGGATGAGGAGACGTCCTTCATTGAAGTTGTTCATATTGGTGTCTAGTATAACATATCCAAAATTCAGCCCAATTGGACATAACTGGAGTCCTTAGCCCGTCAAACACTGAACCATACTCAGGAGGATTTTAATATGCAGCTGCCAGCTAATGAGCCTTGTGTTCCACACCCCCTTTGAGCCTTGTGCCTCAACTGAACTGTTCCTGACTTTAGACCTAACATGTTGAGCAAATTAGGGAGGCATTTCAGCATTGGAAATCTCAAGGAGCAAAACATGGAATCCTTAATTATGGGGAAACATGTTTGCACAAATCAAGGAACAGTTTCCAGGATTTCTGGTGGGCTGTCTACACCAGCCAAGGGGAGGACGAATTTTGGAAGTCTATAAATAGAGAGTTGCAGCTCATTCACAATGGGGAGCGGGGAGAGTTTGACACATACATTCACTTCATCCATTATTCTCATACACACATTCAGATTCACCACAAAGTGAGAAGAGAGCTAGCTGCAAAGGAGGGAGAGCTTGGCGCTGTCCTGGGAACTACCTTGCTGCCACCAACTAGTTCTTCTATTCTCTTTATTCTATCTATGTATTTCTTATTTTCTGTATTCATAGTTATGTTTAACTAATCCATTTAGTTAGGGCTTAGGATGAAGCCCTAGTCATGAATATTCAATGTTATGGATGATTTCATAGTTAATTGATTTCCTTGCTTTCATTATCAAGTTGTTAATCTCCAGTTTATTATGTGCTTGATGTAAGCATTCTTAGAGTAGCTAACTAGGATTTTAGGCATCTAGCACAGGTTGGGAAGGGGTTTAGATTCACCAATTCTACTCTCCTTTCACAAGCAACACATGAATGGCCTAAGAATCATTCAAGGGGTTAATGACCATAGGTTGACTAGGACAGATACCATGTTCTAGGACTTGTGTGATTATCATATTCTCAGGGAACTTAATGACTCTTGTATGCTTTATTCTAAGTAGATACCATGCTTAGGTTGCATATTAGAGATCACGTGTTGTGTAGATACCATGCACAATTACATGCCTTAGGAGAATCATGCATCCTGCACCTAGATACCATAGGCTTGTATGCGATAATCTATTGTTGATGAAGCTTGAGTCACTTTCTATGCATTCATAACTTGGATAGGAAAACTAGTGGTGGATTCCAAGGCTCTAACACTCCTCAATCATTGTTTCACAACTTGTTGATTACTGCTATTGTTTACTTTCCAGCACTTCCATTTCATTCTCTTGTTTTCACTTCAACAACAAAACCCCCCATTTCGAGTGCGTGTGTGGTGCTAGGATTCTGTCCTAGACCTTGCCATTGTTAGTTAGTTTGTTTCTTTGTTTTCTGTTTTCCTAGCATTCTAAGTAGTTTAACTTGCAACCACGTTACCATTCTCCGTGGGATCGCCCTCGTATTTACATAAGCTATACTATAAACGGTTCGTGCACTTGCGAGAATTAAGGTGATGTTTTTAATAACTCATTTTAGTTGTTAAGAATAGGCCCAACACATAATACGGTGGGAGGAGTCATGTGGTGAGTTTTGAGTGAAATCCATTCGCTAGAACTACCGAATACACCAACCACTTCAATTCGGAACAAACCGCCTTTGAACTTGAAGTGTCCAATTTCATGCACCTATTGATTTTCGATCGAGTCCAAAACTTGGGCATCATCATAATATGGTGGGAGGAGTCATGTGGTGAGTTTTGAGTGAAATCCAACCGCTAGAACTACGGAATACACCAACCACTCCAATTCGGAACAAACTGCCTTTGAACTTGAAGTGTCCAATTTCGTACACCTATTGATTTCCGATCGAGCCCAAAACTTGTTCATTATCATAATATGGTGGGAAGAGTCATTTGATGAGTTTTGAAAGAAATCCAATCGCTAGAACTACAGAATACACCAAACACTCCAATAAACCACGAACTGCCTTTGAACTTGAAGTGTCCAATTTCGTACACCTAATGATTTCTGATCGAGCCCAAAACTTGGTCATCATCATAATATCGTGGGAGGAGTCAAGTGGTGAGTTTGGAGTAAAATCCAATCGCTAGAACTGCGGAATACAACAACCACTCCAATTCGGAACAAACTGCCTTTGAACTTGAAGTGTCCAATTTCGTACACCTATTGATTTCCGATGGAGCCCAAAACTCGGGCATCATCATAATATGGTGGGAGGAGTCATTTCATGAGTTTTGAGTGAAATCCAATCGCTAGAACTACGTATTACACCAACCACCCCAATTCGGAACAAACTGCCTTTGAAATTGAAGTGTCCAATTTCGTAAACCTACTGATTTCTGATCGAGCCCAAAACTTGGCATCATCATTATATGGTGGGAGGAGTCATTTCATGTGTTTTGAGTGAAATCCAATCGCTAGAACTACGGAATACACCAACCACTCCAATTCGGAACAAACTGCCTTTGAACTTGAAGTGTCCAATTTTGTACACCTATTGATTTCCGATCGAGCCGAAAACTTGGGCATCATCATATTATTTTGGGAGGAGTCACGTGGTGAGTTTCGAGTGAAATCCAATCGCTAGAACTACGGAATACACCAACCACTCCAATTCGGAACAAACTTCATTTGAACCTGAAGTGTCCAATTTCGTACACCTACTGATTTCCGATGGAGCCCAAAACTTGGGCATCATCATAATATGGTGGGAGGAGTCATGTGGTGAGTTTTGAGTGAAATCCAATTGCTAGAACTACGGAAAACACCAACCACTACAATTCGGAACAAACCGCCTTTGAACTTGAAGTGTCCAATTTCGTACAACTATTGATTTCCGATCGAGCCCAAAACTTGGGCATCATCATAATATGGTGGGAGGAGTCATGGGGTGAGTTTTGAGTGAAATCCAATTGCTAGAACTACGGAATACTCCAAACACTCCAATAAAGCAAGAACTGCCTTTGAACTTGAAGTGTCCAATTTCGTACACCTAATGATTTCCGATCGAGCCCAAAACTTGGGCATCATCATAATATGGTGGGAGGAGTCATTTGATGAGTTTTGAGTGAAATCCAATTGCTAGAACTATAGAATACACCAAACACTCCAATAAAACACGAACTGCCTTTGAACTTGAATTGTCCAATTTTGTACTCCTATTGATTTCCGATCGAGCCCAAAACTTTGGCATCATCAAAATATGGTGGGAGGAGTCATGTGGTGAGTTTTGAGTGAAATCCAATCGCTAGAACTACGGAATACACCAACCACTCCAATTCGGAACAAACTGCCTTTGAACTTGAAGTGTCCAATTTCATACACCTATTGATTTTCGATCAAGTCCAAAAGTTGGGCATCATCATAATATGGTGGGAGGAGTCATGTGGTGAGTTTTGAGTGAAATCCAATCGCTAGAACTACGGAATACACCAACCACTCCAATTCGGAACAAACTGCCTTTGAACTTGAAGTGTCCAATTTCGTACACCTATTTATTTCTGATCGAGCCCAAAACTTGGGCATCATCATAATATGGTGGGAGGATTAATTTGATGAGTTTTCAGTGAAATCCAATTGCTAGAACTACGGAATACTCCAAACACTCCAGTTAAGCACGAACTTCCTTTGAACTTGAAGTGTCCAATTTCGTACACCTAATGATTTCCGACCGAGCCCAAAACTTGGGCATCATCATAATATGGTGGGAGGAGTCATTTGATGAGTTTTGAGTGAAACACAATTGCTAGAACTACGGAATACACCAAACACTCCAATAAAGCACGACCTGCCTTTGAACTTGAATTGTCCAATTTCGTACACCTATTGATTTCCAATTGAGCCCAAAACTGTGTTATCATCATAATATGGTGGGAGGAGTCATGTGGTGAGTTTTGAGTGAAATCCAATCGCTAGAACTACGGAATACACCAACCACTCCAATTCGGAAAAAATTGCCTTTGAACTTGAAGTATCCAATTTTGTACACCCATTGATTTCCGATAGAGCCCAAAACTCGGGCGTAATCATAATATGGTGGGAGGAGTCATTTCATGAGTTTTTTGTGAAATCCAATCTCTAGAACTACGGAATACACCGACCACTACAATTCGAAAAAAACTGCCTTTGAACTTGAAGTGTCCAATTTCGTACAACTTTTGATTTCCGATCGAGCCCAAAACTTGGGCATCATCATAATGTGGTGGGAGGAGTCATGTGGTGAGTTTTGAGTGAAATCCAATTGCTAGAACTACGGAATACACCAACCACTCCAATTGGGAACAAACTGCCTTTGAACTTGAAGTGTCCAATTTCGTACACCTATTGATTTCCGATCTAGCCCAAAACTTGGGCATCATCATAATATGGTCGGAGGAGTCATTTGATGAGTTTTGAGTGAAATCCAATCGCTAGAACTACGGAATACACCAACCACTCCAATTCGGAACAAACTGCCTTTGAACTTGAAGTGTCCAATTTCGTACACCTATTGATTTCTGATCGAGCCCAAAACTTGGGCGTCATCATAATATGTGGGAGGAGTCATGTGGTGAGTTTTGAGTGAAATCCAATGATAAGTTCATAATTTCACACATTTGCATGCCTTCGTTACTTAGTAATGTTGTTTAGTTTCTCTTTATTTCGAGTCACTTACCTATGTTTGTGTGTTCTGTAGGTTAAGGGAGCAAGATATCACATTTGATACAATCCATGCATATTAAGGGCTGATTGGCATGAGAGGAATACCACTTGAGGCATTTGAAGCAAAATGGTGCAAAAACGTGCAAAACTGGAGCCTGAGTTTGAAGTTCATTTCGGACTTATCTTCTTCATCCGAGCTTGGATTGGGCCAATACTTGTGTGGTTGGATCAGAGACATTCGGAACTTCAAAATGGATATCTTAAAGTCATCATTTGATTCAGCCAAGCCCAATTCGGGAGCCCATGAAAATACACATCATGCTGACATGAGGATGAGCTATTGGTTTCTGGATGGAAGCTTGGTCATGCTGACATGATGATGAGCTAGGGCTGCTGGTGGGATTTATTGGTGAAGTGCAGCAACCAATTCTGATTATCTAAATACAAGTGTTGTATGCATTAGCCATATTGAATTCAGAATTATCTCTCCCATCTCCCTATAAATACCACTTCCATATCCTGATATTCACAATCAATCCCCAGAGGCAGAGACAGACACATTCACTTCATCCATTACTCCCATACACACATTCAGATTCACCACAAAGAGAGAAGAGAGCTAGCTGCAAAGGAGGGAGAGCTGGGAGCTGTCCTGGAAACTACCTTGCTGCCACCAGCTAGTTCTTCTATTCTCTTTATTCTATCTATGTATTTCTTATTTTCTGTATTCATAATCATGTTTAACTAATCCATTTAGTTAGGGCTTAGGATGAAGCCCTAGTCATGAATATTCAATGTTATGGATGATTTCATAGTTAATTGATTTCCTTGCTTTCATTATCAAGTTGTTAACCTCCAGTTTATTATGTGCTTGATGTATGTTTTCTTGGAGTAGCTAACTAGGATTTTATGCATCTAGCACAGGTTGGGAAGGGGATTAAATTCACCAATTCTACTCTCCTTTCACAAGCAACACATGAATGGCCTAAGAATCATTCAAGGGGTTAATAACCATAGGTTGACTAGGACAGATACCATGTTCTAGGACTTGTGTGATTATCATATTCTCAAGGAACTTAATGACTCTTGTATGCTTTATTCTAAGTAGATACCATGCTTAGGTTGCATATTAGAGATCACGTGTTGTGTAGATACCATGCACAATTACATGCCTTAGGAGAATCATGCATCCCGCACCTAGATACCATAGGCTTGTATGCGATAATCTATTGTTAATGAAGCTTGAGTCAATTTCTATGCATTCATAACTTGGATAGGAAGACTAGAGGTGGATTCCAAGCCTCTAACATTTCTCAATCATTGTTTCACAACTTGTTCATTGCTGCCATTGTTTACTTTCCAGCACTTCCATTTCATTATCTTGTTTCCATTTCAACAACAAAACCCCCCATTTCGAGTGCGTGTGTGGTGCTAGGATTCTGTTCTAGACCTTTCCATGTGTTACTTTGTTTGTTTGTTTGTTTTCTGTTTTTCCAGCATTCTAAGTAGTTTAACTTGCAACCAAGTTACCATTCTCCGTGGGATCGACCTCGTTTAAATGGTTCGTGCACTTGCGAGAACTGAAGTTGCTATTTTTAATAACTCATTTTAGTTGTTAGGAATAGGCTCAACATCCAATAAAGCACGAACTGCCTTTGAACTTGAAGTCTCCAATTTCGTACACCTAATGATTTCCGACCGAGCCCAAAACTTGGGCATCATCATAATATGGTGGGAGGAGTCATTTGATGAGTTTTGAGTGAAATCCAATCGCTAGAACTACGGAATACACCAAACACTCCAATAAAGCACGACCTGCCTCTGAACTTGAATTGTCCAATTTCATACACCTATTGATTTCCGATCGAGCCCAAAACTTTGTTATCATCATAATATGGTGGGAGGAGTCATGTGGTGAGTTTTGAGTGAAATCCAATCGCTAGAACTACGGAATACACCAACCACTCCAATTCGGAACAAACTGCCATTGAACTTGAAGTGTCCAATTTCGTACACCTATTGATTTCCGATAGAGCCCAAAACTTGGGCATCATCATAATACGGTGGGAGGAGTCATGTGGTGAGTTTTGAGTGAAATCCATTCGCTAGAACTACGGAATACACCAACCACTTCAATTCGGAACAAACTGCCTTTGAACTTGAAGTGTCCAATATCACACACCTATTGCTTTTCGATCGAGTCCAAAACTTAGGCATCATCATAATATGGTGGGAGGAGTCATGTGGTGTGTTTTGAGTAAAATCCAATCGCTAGAACTACGGAATACACCAACCACTCCAATTCGGAAAAAACTGCCTTTGAACTTGAAGTGTCCAATTTCGTACACCTATTGATTTCCGATCGAGCCCAAAACTTGGGCATCATCATAATATAGTGGGAGGAGTAATTTGATGAGTTTTGAGTGAAATCCAATTGCTAGAACTACGGAATACACCAAACACTCCAATAAAGCACGAAATGCCTTTGAACTTGAAGTGTCCAATTTCGTACACCTAATGATTTCCAACCGAGCCCAAAACTTGGGCATCATCATAATATGGTGGGAGGAGTCGTTTGATGAGTTTTGAGTGAAATCCAATCACTAGAACTACGGAATACACCAAACACTCCAATAAAGTATGACCTGCCTTTGAACTTGAATTGTCCAATTTCGTACACCTATTGATTTCCGATCGAGCCCAAACCTTTAGCATCATCATAATATGGTGGGAAGAGTCACGTGGTGAGTTTTGAGTGAAATCCAATCGCCAAAACTACGGAATACACCAACCACTCCAATTCGTAGCAAACTGCCTGTGAACTTGAAGTGTCCAATTTCGTACACCAATTGATTTCCGATCGAGCCCAAAACTTGGGAATCGTCATAATATGGTGGGAGGAGTCATGTGGTGAGTTTTGAGTGAAATCCAATCGCAGGAAACTACGGAATACACCAACCACTCCAATTCGGAACAAACTGCCTTTGAACTTGAAGTGTCCAATTTCTTACACCTATTGATTTCCGATAGAGCCCAAAACTCGGGCATCATCATAATGTGGTGGGAGGAGTCATTTCATGAGTTTTCAGTAAAATCCAATCTCTAGAACTGCGGAATACACCAACCACTACAATTCAGAACAAACTGCCTTTGAACTCGAAGTGTCCAATTTCGTACAACTATTGATTTCCGATCGAGCTCAAAACTTGGGCATCATCATAATATGGTGGGAGGAGTCATGTGGTGAGTTTTGAGTGAAATCCAATCGCTAGAACTACGGAATACACCAACCACTCCAATTCGGAACAAACTGCCTTTGAACTTGAAATGTCCAATTTCGTACAACAATTGATTTCCGATCGAGCCCAAAACTTGGGCATCATCATAATATGGTGGGAGGAGTCATGTGGTGAGTTTTGAGTGAAATCCAATTGCTAGAACTACGGAATACACCAACCACTCCAATTCGGAACGAACAGCCTTTGAACTTGAAGTGTCCAATTTCGTACACCTATTGATTTCCGATCGAGCCCAAAACTTGGGCGTCATAATAATATGGTGGGAGGAGTGATTTGATGAGTTTTGAGTGAAATCCAATTGCTAGAACTACGGAATACACCAAACACTCCAATAAAGCACGAACTGCCTTTGAACTTGAAGTGTCCAATTTCGTACACCTATTGATTTTCGATCTAACCCAAAACTTGGGCATCATCATAATATGGTGGGGGGAGTCATGTGGTGAGTTTTGAGTGAAATCCAATCGCTAGAACTATGGAATACCCCAACCACTCCAATTCGGAACAAACTGCCTTCGAACTCGAAGTGTCCAATTTCGTACACTAATTGATTTCCGATCGAGCCCAAAACTTGGGCATCATCATAATATGGTGGGAGGAGTCATTTGATTAGTTTTGAGTGAAATCCAATCGCTAGAACTACGGAATACACCAACCACTCCAATTCGTAACAAACTTCCTTTGAACTTGAAGTGTCCAATTTCGTACACCTATTGATTTCCGATCGTGCCCAAAACTTGGGCATCATCATAATATGGTGGGGGGAGTCATTTGATGAGTTTTGAGTGAAATCCAATCGCTAGAACTACGGAATACACCTACCACTCCAATTCGGAACAAACTGCCTTTGAAGTGTCCAATGTCGTACACCTATTGATTTCCAATCGAGCCCAAAACTTGGGCATCATCATAATATGGTGGGAGGAGTCATTTGATGAGTTTTCAGTGAAATCCAATCGCTAGAACTACGGAATACACCAACCACTCCAATTCGGAACAAATTGCCTTTGAACTTGAAGTGTCCAATTTCGAACTCCTATTGATTTCCGTTTGAGCTCAAAACTTGGACATCACCATAATATGTTGGGAGTAGTCATGTGGTGAGTTTTGAGTGAAATCCAATTGCTAGAACTATGGAATACACCAACCACTCCAATTCGGAACAAACTGCCTTCGAACTTGAAGTGTCCAATTTCGTACACCTATTGATTTCCGATCGAGCCCAAAACTTGGGCATCATCATAATATGGTGGGAGGAGTCATTTCATGAGTTTTGAGTGAAATCCAATCGCTAGAACTACGGAATACACCTACCACTCCAATTCGGAACAATCTGCCTTTGAACTTGAAGTGTCCAATTTCGTACACCTATTGATTTCCGATCGAGCCCAAAACTTTGGCATCATCATAATATGGTGGGAGTAGTCATTCGGTGAGTTTTGAGTGAAATCCAATCGCTAGAACTACGGAATATACCAACCACTCCAATTCGGAACAAACTGTCTTTGAACTTGAAGTGTCCAATTTCCTACACTTATTGATTTCCGATCGAGCCCAAAACTTGGGCATCATCATAATATGGTGGGAGGAGTCATGTGGTGAGTTGTGAGTGAAATCCAATTGCTAGAACTACGGAATACACCAACCACTCCAATTCGGAACAAACTGCCTTTGAACTTGAAGTGTCCAATTTCCTACAACTATTGATTTCTGATCGAGCCCAAAACTTGGGCATCATCATAATATGGTGGGAGGAGTCATTTGATGAGTTTTGAGTGAAATCCAATTGCTAGAACTATGGAATACACCAAACACTCCAATAAAGCACGAACTGCCTTTGAACTTGAAGTGTCCAATTTCGTACACCTAATGATTTCCGATCGAGCCCAAAACTTGGGCATCATCATAATATGGTGATCGGTGCATATTTATATATTATTTTGTACCCTTCTAGCTTATGATTTGGCTATGTTTTTGAGTTAAAATTGTGCTTTTAATCCTTTTTGTGTTTATGTTTCAGTTCATTGAGGTTTAGGTAACAATGATGACTTTGGATAGGAAATGATGCAATCCATGCATGTTAAGGCCTTATTTGGGTGAATGGAAGAAGAGCTTAAGGACAAACTCATTTTGGCTACAACTCCTTGCCAGCCCAGTTTCGTAGGTCAACTTCTTGGCCTTGGATGAGCATGTTATGGGGCTCGAATGAGGTGATGATCTTCATGAAACTTGTTCCAATGGGTGTCTAGTACAGCATATCCAAATTTCAGCCCAATTGGACATATGTGGAGTGCTTAGCCCGTCCAACACTCAACCTTGCTCAGCAGGATTTGCTGCTGCCAGCTTTTAGCCATGTGCCTCCTTTTAGCCATGTGCCTCACCCAAGCTGCAATTGACTTTGTACCCAACATAATGAGTGAAGTTGGGAGGCATTCCAGCTATGAATTTCTGAAGGAGCAAGTTGGTACATGCTGGAGCTATTATAGAGAAAGCATGTGCATGCATGTGAAGCTAGAGAAAGGAGAGAGAGAAGAATGAGGAATGATGAGAGGCATTTTTGCTTCAGCCTTTGAACATGGGAATTGAATTGGCAGATCACTTTGGAGCTGGAGATCAGCTTTTGAGGCATGTGCATGCATGTGAAGCAAAAAGAAAGAAAAGAAATGAAATGAAGTCAATTCCAGTCTCTGTTCGGCAGCCAACTTTCAAGGCCCAAAACGCACACTTCTACTGCTCCGATGGGAATACTTTCTTCATAGAAGTTGTTCCAATGGGTGTCTAGTATAACATATTCAAATTTGAGCCCCATTGGATAATGTTTGAAACCTCTGGCCTTCCTACACCAAGCCTGGTTCAGAAAACTCGTTTTTTCAGCAACCAAAAGGCAACCACATGGGTTGGCAGCAAAACTGATCACCTTTGAACCCATGTGATGAAAGCTTGTGCAGCAGTAAAAGTTGAAGGATGGTGTGGGATTTCATCATATTGTTCCTCCCTCTTAGCCCTATAAATAGAGAAGCCTTCAAGCTTCAAAACACACCCCAAGGGGGGGAGCTCTCAAACACTTCTCTAGAGCTCCCTTCCCTTCTCTCCCTCAAATTCTCTTAGTTTCCTTTCAAGTTGTCAATTGTTGTAGCAATATGATTTTGCTAAATTTTCCTTCAAGTTTTAGTTTAATTTTATTTGTCATGTACATTCTTTCTTAAGTATTCAAGTTTAATTAGTTTCCAAGTTTCAATTATGGTTTTTGTTCTTATTCATTATGCTTATAAGTTAATAGGCTAGTTTGAATGATTGATCACCATTTAGGCTTGCATGTTAGCTATCTTGGTTTGAATTAAGAGTATACACCATGCTTTAATTCGAATTGAACTATGAATAGGAAAAGTATGTATGGACATTCGACAACAGGGATTAGATACATGCTTGGTTGTTTAAATTGTTCTTCTATGCTTAATGGGTTCATAATGCTTAATTTTAGGTTAGACAACAAATGATCAAATTAGGGAATTAGGAACACAAGGTTATGACCAAACACCATGGCTTAATCATACTTTAGCTAGAATCAATCCGTTAATCTAAATGAACTTGGGAACTTATTTGCTTGAGTTATTTCTTTTTTTGTTCTTGTTTTATTTATTTTCTTTTTCATTTCTATTTTGTGTAAGGAAAATGAATTGGATCATTCAATCACTGTTGCGTTGATTCAGCTGCACCAAAATGGATTCAGCTGCATCCTCAACTTGTGATACTCGCAAGTGCACGAACCATTGGTAGTTTAGCGTATGTAAATGCGAGGTCGATTCCACAGGGATTGGTGATTGAATGATCCAACTCAGTTTTCCTACAAAACATAAATGAAAACAAAAGAAACAAAAAGGTTTTGTACAACACTTGAGAACATTGAAAATTTTTGGAGGGAAGAGAATGTGTTTGAGAACTTTGAGGATTTGGAAGAGAAAGTGTTTGAGAACATTGGGAATTTGGAAGAGAGTAGAGAAGTGTTTGGAAAGCTTGAGGATTTTGGAAGAGAAAGTGTTTGAGAACTTTGAGAATTTGGAAGATGTTTGGAAGGGAAGAGAAATGTGTTTGGGAAATTTGGAGAATTTGGTGAAGGAATGGGAGAAGTGTTTGGAAAGTGTTTGGGAAGCTTGAGGATTTTGGAAGAGAGTGTTTGAGAACATAGGGAATTTGGAAGAGAAAGGAAGGTGTTTGGGAAGCTTGAGGAATTTGGAAGAGAAGAGACATGTGTTTGAGGAATTGGAGAATGTTTGGAAGAGAATGTGTTTAAGAAGTGTTTCAAGAACATGGAGACTTTTGAAGAGAATAGAGAAATGTTTGGGAAGTGTTTGAAGATTTAGTAAAAAGATCATATTACAACAATTGAGAACTGCAAAGGGAAACTAAAAGAATTTGAGGGAGATAAGGGAAGGGAGCTCTAGAGAAGTGCTTGAGAGCTCCCCCCCTTGGGGTGTTATTACAAGCTTAGAGAACTTCCCTATTTATAGGCCTAGGAGAAGTGAAAATCTGAATTATACAATTGAATTTTCTAAACACACTAACTTCACCTAACACACAACACTTAATTCATCAACTTAACCTAACACACAATTGCATTTGAAAACAATTCCTCTTGTCTTTAGGCTTAGTGTTCAGCTCCCACTTCATCATCTTTTGGCTGCTGCAAAATTCCACTCAAAATAGGTATTGAATATGCTTCACCAAACTTTCCCACAATCAACAACACTTCATCATGCATATGTCATGCATGACAATGTATTGCAGCCAGCTTGTGGGCTCGTTTTGGGCTTGTTCATCCAATCTGAAAAATCTGCAAAAATATGGATCTTCAAGCTCTGTGTCTTATCTTTCCAAGCATATGCAGCCCAGCTCAAGGAAAAATCGGAAAGGCCTTCAAATGTGATTTTTGGCCCAGTAATGCAGATGCTGCCGAATTTGACCTTAAGTTGCCAAAACATGTATAACTTTCTCTAGAAGACTCGGAATCATGAACCGTAAAATTCTACAGAAACTAGACTTCCGTATCTTTCCAATGATATATGGCTCATCATCTGGTTCTTCTTGAGTAAGTACAGTCCAATCCGTGAAGTTGACTGATCTGCAGACACTGTTTTGAGCTAATTTGTCTCCAAAATGCATTTATTGAGTCTCAAATTTAAAACACTGAAACAAACACAAAACAAATTAAAAGCACAAGTTTAACTCAAAAACATAACCAAATCATAAGCTAAAAGGGTACAAAATGATATGTAATTTATGCACCGATCAAATACCCCCAAACCTAGATTTTGCTAGTCCTCGAGCAAAACAAAAGGAAAACAAAGATAAAAACAAACAAGAAGTTAATTAAACCACTTTCGTAGGTAACTCGATTGCATTTAGCGTATGCAACAAGCCTTTAAACCTTTACGCATCCCTAGTAAGAGGAGTTGTGTCTCCTGAGGGTTTAACAGATACGATACCCACAAACGTTTTTCTAACTCTACAAAACAAAATGGTTAGAAAACTTAAAAGATTTGTTAGTCCTTAACAAAACCAAAAAAAAACAAAAACAAACGTAAATACATTAACGAAAACAAAAAATAAAACAAAAACAATTACAAAAATAAAAAGAACTCAAAACAATCTTTCCGAACATTTTCTGAAGAGAAATGACTCATGCACATGACTCAAAAGTTTTTAACAGTTAAAGCTCAATTTTAGACATTATTTACAAGGCGGCAAAGTTCAAAACACAACATGCTCAAAGTGTGGTAGTGTGATAGCCAAATGCAACAAATTCCCCAATCTTAGTTTTCACATAATTTCAAAAATCATACAAAGCACAAGTTCAACTTCAAATCTCACCAAAGTTGTCCTCTCACAAATGAATCACTCGGAAGAGGGCTATAATGCAACACTCAGTTATAAACATGAGATTAGAGTTAAACCATAAGGACTTAACTTGAAATAGAAAGATGAAGAACTTGCATTAATATGATCTCAAGAAGGATGCCAAACACTTAAAAGTAAGAAAATGGATGCAATTCAACCACATGACATTTAAGATCAATTTAGGTCTTTAGTATAGGTTGTAATTGGGCCAAGGGTGTAAGGTGAGTAAGAAATGAAAGGTATGGATAATACAAAGTCCAAGGAACTCGCAATGTAAGAGCATAAAATAATTGTTTACAAGACTTCGAATCATCACAATGAGAATTTATTTTTACATGATCAAAACTCCTTATACCTTCATTTACAATGATTCACACTCCTTTCCTTTAATTGAACAAACACCAATTTATTTTGAAGGCCCAAAAATGAAACCCAAAAATGAAATTTCAATCAACCACCACTTAATCACAACTTTTTTTTTTCTTTCACCAATTGTGTGAAATTTTTTTTTTTTTTTTTTTCGAAATGTAACACCTCTTCCCAAACTTAGCATGAAAAACACATCCAAATTAAAGCTATGAGTTCCTTAGAAAGGTAAATATTTGTTTTTCAGGCTAAGGCGAGGAAATAAAATTGGTAAATGAAAAAAAAGGTTTACATGTAAGCTCAAAATGGTTAACAATGGAAAATCATGCTTAAGCATGCATAAGGTTAGCTTGAAAGGCACAAACGATCCAAAGAGGGCCTTAATATCATTTCTTTAATGTCATAAAATCAAATTGCATAAGAATGAATGACTTTTAAGTGTTCAACCAAATCAATGAATAATGAGATCAAACAACAACTTTGATGACAAGAAAATAAGAGTACATGTATACCACTCATGAATTGAAGTACAAGGCTCAAAAGCTCACTTTATATGGTTGGTTATATAAGTCTAATTTATGCTTCATACAATTCTTTAGATCATGCAAATCCTTTAATTGGAAATTATGAAACAAATGGCAATTGCAAAGGAGGTTTCAAGCATATCATAATAGAACAATGCCAATTTATTTATTTAAAAAAAATTAAGGAGAAAAAAGAAATTGAAATCTAATTTTGATTTAAGTCATGCAAACATTTATCACAATCTCATTAAATGTGTTCGGAAAGTGAATAAAAATAAAAATAAAAATAAAAACAAGACTCAAACAAAATAAAATAAAAATAAAAATAAGCAAATAAAAAAAAAAATTAAGGAAAACCAAACTTACATGCTAAACTCTAATACCCCCAAACCTAGAAATGAACATTGTCCTCAATGTGTAAAAATTAGCCACAAACAATGTCATAACAACAAATGAAGGTATTAAAGCAAATAAAAATTACAAAACACACAAAAATAAAATAAAATAATTACAAAATAAAAAATACAAAACAAACAAACAAATTTTTTTTTAAAAAACGAAATAGTAAAACACTCAAAACAGTAAGCCCTAACAGATAGTCTTACACAAATTGAAACCCAAACAATTGAAAGCCCAAAGCCCACAATTTCAAAACACAAACCACTGTAATTTAACCCACTTTGAAACCCAAACTAAGGTGAAACCAGACCCACAATAAATTATGAAGCCCACATGTTTAAATTATTTATTTATTTATTTTTGTTTTTTTTGGAAGCGCGAAGGCGGGATTTCTGAAAAGAGAGAATGTGGTCCTTGATGTCTCGACAAGCGAGACACGTGTCGACACGCAGAGGCGCCGCAGATTTCACAAGCGAAAATTACGGGCTCATGGGAAGGCGCGAAGACTTTGCTGAACGCGTCCGTTTAGACAAAGCAAGTTGTGACAAATGAGTTGGAAACGGTTGGGTTGTGGGACTCGAGGAACGCTTGGGGATTCAGAAAATGCTTAGACGCTGCAATGGTTAGGGTTTGTCAAAGACTACATCTATAAGAAGGAAAAAGAAGGGGGAAAAAACAAAAAACACAAACTCAGAAACATAAAAGAGAAAAGACGAAAGAAAGAGAGAAAAAAAAAGTGAGAAATCAAATGGCCTCTTCCTACCCCTTTTCGTTGGATCTCAACCTAGCTCCACCGACTCAAACATGGGGCCAAGCAGCAGCACCAGTATGGATGCCCTACTTTGCCTCCGCACGGGGGCCTGTGACTGTCAATGACTCAATACTCCTGGACAACGTTGTTGCCATTGGAGTTGGCAGAAATTTGGTGACTCCTAAAGATATACGTGTGTTCGAGACAAGGGATGACAACCGGGTCATGAGTGATGCCCTGGCACTGAGCGTGCAGAGTACAGCATGTGTCGCAAGTTTGGGTCATCGCCTACTTGCGAAGTCCCATGAGGTAGAGGTGCTGAAAGGTCAGTTAGTGGCGGAGCGAAGTATGGTTGAAGACTGTCAGAGTGCTATAAAAAGCTTGAAAAGGGAGAGGTTAAGGATAGTGGAGGTGAATCGACACCAGCTAGAAGTATTGCGGGACGAGAATAAAAACCTATCAAAGATGGTAGAGTTGTACTCTCGTGACATGAGAAAGCAACTGGAGGACCTAGACCGACCGGGTAAACGCAAGCAAGCGGATCGCGAGAGTAGTTACGCTCAAGCTAAGATTGCGATCTTTGGGAGCTCAAGTGATGAGCCCCAAGAGGCTGTGCGTGAAGCCCCGGAAGCTATGAGTTCCTTAGAAAGGTAAATATTTCTTTTTCAGGCTAAGGCGAGGAAATAAATTTGGTAAATGAAAAAAAAGGTTTACATGTAGGCTCAAAATGGTTAACAATGGAAAATCATGCTTAAGCATGCATAAGGTTAGCTTGAAAGGCACAAACGATCCAAAGAGGGCCTTAATATCATTTCTTTAATGTCATGAAATCAAATTGCATAAGAATGAATGACTTTTAAGTGTTCAACCAAATCAATGAATAATGAGATCAAACAACAACTTTGATGACAAGAAAATAAGAGTACATGTATACCACTCATGAATTGAAGTACAAGGATCAAAAGCTCACTTTATATGGTTGGTTATATAAGTCTAATTTATGCTTCATACAATTCTTTAGATCATGCAAATCCTTTAATTGGAAAATTATGAAACAAATGGCAAGTGCAAAGGAGGTTTCAAGCATATCATAATAGAACAATGCCAATTTATTTATTTAAAAAAAATTAAGGAGAAAAAAGAAATTGAAATCTAATTTTGATTTAAGTCATGCAAACATTTATCACAATCTCAACAAATGTGTTCGGAAAGTGAATAAAAATAAAAGCAAGACTCAAACAAAATAAAATAAAATAAAAATAAAAATATGGTGGGAGGAGTCATTTGATAAGTTTTGAGTGAAATCCAATTGCTAGAACTACGGAATACTCCAAACACTCCAATAAAGCACGAACTGCCTTTGAACTTGAATTGTCCAATTTCGTACACCTATTGATTTCTGATCGAGCCCAAAACTTGGTTATCATCATAATATCGCGGGAGGAGTCATGTGGTGAGTTTCGAGTGAAATCCAATCGCTAGAACTACGAAATACACCAACCACACCAACTAGGAACAAACTGCCTTTGAACTTGAAGTGTCCAATTTCGTACACCTATTGATTTCCGATCGAGCCCAAAACTTGGGCATCATCATAATATGGTGGGAGGAGTCATTTCATGAGTTTTGAGTGAAATCCAATCGCTAGAACTACGGAATACACCAACCACAATAATTCGGAACAAACTGCCTTTGAACTTGAAGTGTCAAATTTCGTACACCTATTGATTTCCGATCGAGCCTAAAACTTGGGCATCATCATAATATGGTGGGAGGAGTCATTTCATGAGTTTTCAGTGAAATCCAATCGCTAGAACTACGGAATACACCAACCACTCCAATTCGGAACAAACTGCCTTTGAACTTGAAGTGTCAAATTTCGTACACCTATTGATTTCCGATCGAGCCCAAAACTTGGCCATCATCATAATGTGGTGGGAGGAGTCATGTGGTGAGTTTTGAGTGAAATCCAATCGCTAGAACTACGGAATACACCAAACACTCCAATAAAGCACGAACTGCCTTTGAACTTGACGTGTCCAATTTCGTACAACAATTGATTTCCGATCGAGCCCAAAACTTGGGCATCATCATAATATGGTGGGAGGAGTCATGTGGGGAGTTTTGAGTAAAATCCAATCGCTAGAACTACGGAATACACCAACCACTCCAATTCGGAACAAACTGCCTTTCAACTTGAAGTGTCCAATTTCGTACACCAATTGATTTCCGATCGAGCCCAAAATCTGGGCATCATCATAATATGGTGGGAGGAATCATTTCATGAGTTTTGAGTGAAATCCAATTGCTAGAACTACGGACTACACCAACCACTCCAATTCGGAACAAACTGCCTTTGAACTTGAAGTGTCCAATTTCGTACACCTATTGATATCCGATCGAGCCCAAAACTTGGGCATCATCATGATACCGTGGGAGGAGTCAAGTGGTGAGTTTTGAGTGAAATCCAATCGCTAGAACTACGGAATACACCAACCACCCAAATTCGGAACAAAGTGCCTTTGAACTTGAAGTGTCCAATTTCGTACACCTATTAATTTCCGATCGAGCCCAAAACTTGGGCATCATCATAATACGGTGGGAGGAGTCATTTCATGAGTTTTGAGTGAAATCCAATCGCTAGAACTACGGAATACACCAACCACAATAATTCGGAACAAACTGCCTTTGAACTTGAAGTGTCAAATTTCGTACACCTATTAATTTCCGGTCGAGCCCAAAATCTGGGCATCATCATAATATGGTGGGAGGAATCATTTCATGAGTTTTGAGTGAAATCCAATTGCTAGAACTACGGAATACACCAACCACTCCAATTCGGAACAAACTGCCTTTGAACTTGAAGTGTCCAATTTCGTACACCTATTGATATCCGATCGAGCCCAAAACTTGGGCATCATCATGATACCGTGGGAGGAGTCAAGTGGTGAGTTTTGAGTGAAATCCAATCGCTAGAACTACGGAATACACCAACCACCCAAATTCGGAACAAAGTGCCTTTGAACTTGAAGTGTCCAATTTCGTACACCTATTGATTTCCGATCGAGCCCAAAACTTGGGCATCATCATAATATGGTGGGAGGAGTCATTTGATGAGTTTTGAGTGAAATCCAATTGCTAGAAGTACGGAATACACCAAACACTCCAATAAAGCACGAACAGCCTTTGAACTTGAATTGTCCAATTTCGTATACCTATTGATTTCCGATCGTGTCCAAAACTTTGGCATCATCATAATATGGTGGGAGGAGTCATGTGGTGAGTTTTGAACGAAATCCAATCGCTAGAACTTCGGAATACACCAACCACTCCAATTCGAAACAAACTGCCTTTCAACTTTAAGTGTCCAATTTCGAACACCTATTGATTTCCGATCGAGCCCAAAACTTGGACATCATCAAAATATGGTGGGAGGAGTCATGTGGTGAGTTTTGAGTGAAATCCAATCGCTAGAACTACGGAATACACCAACCACTCCTATTCGGAACAAACTGCCTTTGAACTTGAAGTGTCCAATTTCGTACACCTATTGATTTCCGATCGAGCCCAAAACTTGGGCATCATCATAATACGGTGGGAGGAGTCATGTGGTGAGTTTTGAGTGAAATCCAATCGATAAATACGGAATACACCAACCACCCCAATTCGGAAGAAACTGCCTTTGAACTTGAAGTGGACTTCGTACACCTACTGATTTCCGATCGAGCCCAAAACTTGGGCATCATCTTAATATGGTGGGAGGAGTCATTTGATGAGTTTTGTGTGAAATCCAATCTCTAGAACTACGGAATACACCAAACACTCCAATAAAGCGTCAACTGCCTTTGAAATTGAATTGTCCAATTTCGTACACCTATTGATTTCCGATCGAGCCCAAAACTTGGGCATCATCATAATATGGTGGGAGGAGTCATTTGATGAGTTTTGAGCGAAATCCAATCGCTACAACTACGGAATACACCAAACAATACAATAAAGCACGAACTGCCTTGGAACTTGAATTGTCCAATTTCGTACACCTATGGATTTTCTATCGGGCCCAGATCTTGGGCGGAGTCATGTGGTGAGTTTTGAGTGAAGTCCAATCGCTAGAACTACGGAATACACCAACCACTCCAATTCGGAACAAACTGCCTTTGAACTTGAACTGTCCAATTTCGTATACCTATTGATTTCCGATCGAGCCCAACACCTGGGCATTATCATAATATGGTGGGAGGAGTCATGTGGTGAGTTTTCAGGGAAATCCAATCGCTAGAACTACGGAATACACCAACCACTCCAATTCGGAACAAACTGCCTTTGAACTTGAAGTGTCCAATTTCGTACACCTATTGATTTCCGATTGAGCCCAAAACTTGGGCATCATCATGGTGGGAGGAGTCATTTGGTGAGTTTGGAGTGAAATCCAATCTCTAGAACTACGAAATGTACCAACCACGATAACAAGGCACGAACTGCCTTTGAACTTGAATTGTCCAATTTCGTACACCTATTGATTTCCGATTGAGCCAAAAACTTGGGCATCATCATAATATGGTGTTAGGAGTCATTTTATGAGTTTTGAGTGAAATCCAATCGCAAGAACTACGGAATACACCAAACACTCCAATAAAGCACGAACTGCCTTTGAACTTGAATTGTCTAATTTCGTATACCTATTGATTTCCGATCGAACCCAACACCTGGGCATCATCATAGTATGGTGGGAAGAGTCATGTGGTGAGTTTTGAGCGAAATCCAATTGCTAGAACTACGGAATACACCAACCACTCCAATTCTTAACAAACTGCGTTTGAACTTGAAGTGTCCAATTTCGTACGCCTATGGATTTCCAATCGAGCCCAAAACATGGGCATCATCATAATATGGTGGGAGTAGTCATTTGGTGGGTTTTGAGCGAAATCCAAAAGCTAGAACTACGAAATGTGCCAACCACTCCAATAAGGCACGAACTGCCTATGAACTTGAATTGTCCAATTTCGTGCACCTATTGATTTCCGATGGAGCCGAAAACTTGGGCATTATCATAATATGGTGGGAGGAGTCATGTGGTGAGTTTTGAGTGAAATCCAATAGCTAGAACTACGGAATACACCAACCACTCCAATTCGGAACAAACTGCCTTTGAACTTGAAATGTCCAATTTTCGATCGAGCCCAAAACTTGGGCATCATCACAATATGGTGGGAGGAGTTATTTGGTGAGTTTTGAGTGAAATCCAATCGCTAGAACTACGAAATGTACCAACCACTACAATAAGGCACGAATTGCCTTTGAACTTGAAATGTCCAATTTCGTACTCCTATTGATTTCCGATCGAGCCCAAAAGTTGGGCATCATCATAATATGGTGGGAGGAGTCATGTGGGGAGTTTTGAGTGAAATCCAACCGCTAGAACTACGGAATACACAAACCACTCCAATTCGAAACAAACTGAATTTGAACTTGAAGTGTGCAATTTCGTACACCTCTTGATTTCCGATCGAGCCCAAATCTTGGGCATCATCATAATATGGTGGGAGGAGTCATGTGGGGAGTTTTGAGCGAAATTCAATCACTAGAACGACGGAATACAACAACCACTCCAATTCGAAACAAACTGAATTTGAACTTGAATTGTCCAATTTCGTACACCTATTGATTTCCGATCGAGCCCAAAACTTGGGCATCATCATAGTATGGTGGGAGGAGTCATGTGGTGACTTTTGAGTGAAATCCAATCGCTAGAACTACGGAACACACCAACCACTCCAATAAGGCACTAACTGCCTTTGAACTTGAATTGTCCAATTTTGTACACCTATTGATTTCCGATCGAGCCCAAAACATGGGCATCATCATATTATGGTGGGAGGAGTCATGTGGTGTGTTTTGAGTGAAATCCAATCGCTAGAACTACGAAATACACCAACCACTCCAATAAGGCACGAACTGCCTTTCAACTTGAATTGTCCAATTTCGTACACCTATCGATTTCCGATCGAGCCCAAAATATGGGCATCAACATAATACGGTGGGAGGAGTCATGTGGTGAATTTTGAGTGAAATCCCATCGCTAGAACTACGGGATACACCAACCACTCCGGTTCGGAACAAACTGCCTTTGAACTTGCAATGTCCAATTTCGTACACCTATTGATTTCCGATCGAGCCCAAAACTTGGGCATCATCGTATTATGGTGGGAGGAGTCATGTGGTGAGTTTTTAGTGAAATCCAATCGCTAGAACTACAGAATACACCAACCACTCCAATTCGGAACAAACTGCCTTTGAACTTGAAGTGTCCAATTTCGTACACCCATTGATTTCCGATCGGGCCCAAAACTTGGGCATCATCATAATATGGTGGGAGGAGTCATTTGTTGAGTTTTGAGCTCTAGCGATTGAACTTCACTCAAAACTCACCACAGGACTTCCCGACCATATTATGATGATGCCCAAGTTTTGGGCTCGATCGGGGTACGAAATTGGACAATTCAAGTTCAAAGGCTGTTCGTGCCCTATTGGAGTGTTTGGTGTATTCTGTAGCTCTAGTGATTGGATTTCACTAAAAACTCATCAAATGACTCCTCCCACCATATTATGATGATGCCCAAGTTTTGGGCTCGATCGGAAATCAATAGGTGTACGATATTGGACACTTCAAGTTCAAAGGCAGTTTGTTTCGAATCGGGGTGGTTGGTGTATTCCGTTGTTCTAGCGATTGGATTTCACTCACAACTCACCACATGACTCCTCCCACCATATTATGACGATGCCCAATTTTTGTTGTCGATCGGAAATCAATAGGTGTACGAAATTGGACACTTCAAGTTCAAAGGCAGTTTGTCCAGAATTGGAGTGGTTGGTGTATTCAGTAGTTCTAGCGATTGGATTTCACCCAAAACTCACCACATGACTCGTCCCACCATATTGTGATGATGCCCAAGTTTTGGGCTCGATCGGAAATCAATAGATGTAAAAAATTGGACACTTCAAGTTCAAAGGCAGTTTGTTCCGAATTGGGTTGGTTGGTGTATTCCGTAGTTCTAGCGATTGGATTACACTCAAAACTCACCACATGACTCGTCCCCCCATATTATGATGATGCCCAAGTTTTGGGCTCGATCGGAAATCCATAGGTGTACGAAATTGGACACTTCAAGTTCAAAGGCAGTTTGTTCCGAATTGGAGTGGTTGGTGTATTCAGTAGTTCAAGCAGTTGGATTTCACTCAAAACTCCCCAAATGACTCCTCCCACCATATTCTGATGATGCCCAAGTTTTGGGCTCAATCGGAAATCAATAGGTGTACGAAATTGGACACTTCAACATCAAAGGCAGTTCGTGCTTTATTGGAGTGTTTGGTGTATTCCGTAGTTCTAGCGATTGGATTTCACTCAAAACTCACCAAATGACTCCTCCCACCATATTCTGTTGATACCCAAGTTTTCGGCTCGATCGGAAATCAATAGGTGTTCGAAATTGGACACTTAAAGTTCAAAGGCAGTTTGTTCCGAATTGGAGTGGTTGGTGTATTCCGTAGTTCTAGCGATTGGATTACACTCAAAACTCACCACATGACTTGTCCCCCCATATTATGATGATGCCCAAGTTTTGGGCTCGATCGGAAATCCATAGGTGTACGAAATTGGACACTTCAAGTTCAAAGGCAGTTTGTTCCGAATTGGGGTGGTTGGTGTATTCAGTAGTTCTAGCGATTGGATTTCACCCAAAACTCACCACATGACTCGTCCCACCATATTGTGATGATGCCCAAGTTTTGGGCTCGATCATCAATAGGTGTACGAAATTAGACACTTCAAGTTCGAACGCAGTTTGTTCCGAATTGGAGTGGTTGGTGTATTCCGTAGTTCTAGCGATTGGATTACACTCAAAACTCACCACATAACTCCTCCCCCCAAATTATGATGATGCCCAAGTTTTGGGCTCGATCGGAAATCCATAGGTGTACGAAATTGGACACTTCAAGTTGAAAGGCAGTTTGTTCCGAATTGGAGTGGTTGGTGTATTCCATAGTTCTAGCGATTGGATTTCACTCAAAACTCGCCACATGACTCCTCCCACCATACGATGATGATGCCCAAGTTTTGGGCTCGATCGGAAATCAATAGGTGTACGAAATTTGACACTTCACGTTGAAAGGCAGTTTCTTCCGAATTGGAGTGGTTGGTGTATTCAGTAGTTCAAGCGCTTGGATTTCACTCAAAACTCACCAAATGACTCCTCCCACCATATTCTGATGATGCCCAAGTTTTGGGCTCAATCGGAAATCAATAGGTGTACGAAATTGGACACTTCAACATCAAAGGCAGTTCGTGCTTTATTGGAGTGTTTGGTGTATTCCGTAGTTCTAGCGATTGGATTTCACTCAAAACTCACCAAATGACTCCTCCGACCATATTCTGTTGATGCCCAAGTTTTCGGCTCGATCGGAAATCAATAGGTGTACGAAATTGGACACTTCAAGTTCGAAGTCGAAGGCAGTTTGTTCCGAATTGGAGTGGTTGGTGTATTCCTTAGTTCTAGCGATTGGATTTCACCCAAAACTCATCACATGACTCCTCCCACCATATTCTGATGATGCCCAAGTTTTGGGCTCGATCGGAAATCAATAGGTGTACGAAATTGGACACTTCATGTTCGAAGGCAGTTTGTTCCGAATTGGAGTGGTTGGTGTATTCCTTAGTTCTAGCGATTGAATTTCACCCGAAACTCATCACATGACTCCTCCCAGCACATTATGATGATGCCCAAGTTTTGGCCTCGATCGGAAATCAAGAGGTGTACGAAATTGGTCACTTCAAGTTCAAAGGCAGTTTGTTCCGAATCGGGGTGGTTGGTGTATTCCATAGTTCTAGCGATTGGATTTCAGTCAAAACTCACCACATGACTCCTCCCACCATATTATGACGATGCCGAATCGGGGTGGTTGGTGTATTCCATAGTTTTAGCGATTGGATTTCACCCAAAACTCACCAAATGACTCCTCCCACCATATTCTGATGATGCCCAGGTTTTCGGCTCGATCGGAAATCAATACGTGTACGAAATTGGACACTTCAAGTTCGAACGCAGTTTGTTCCGAATTGGAGTGGTTGGTGTATTCCGTAGTTCTAGCGATTGGATTACACTCAAAACTCACCACATGACTCCTCCCCCCATATTATGATGATTCCCAAGTTTTGGGAACGATGGGAAATCCATAGGTGTACGAAATTGGACACTTCAAGTTCAAAGGCAGTTTGTTCCGAATTGGAGTGGTTGGTGTATTCCGTAGTTCTAGCGATTGGACTTCACTCAAAACGCACCACATGACTCCTCCCACCATATTATGATGATGCCCAAGTTTTCGCCTCGATCGCTAATCAATAGGTGTACGAAATTGGACACTTCAAGTTCAAAGGCAATTTGTTCCGAATTGGAGTGGTTGGTGAATTCCGTAGTTCTAGCGATTGGATTTCACTCAAAACTCACCACATGACTCCTCCCACCATATTATGTTGATGCCCAAGTTTTGGGCTCGATCAGAAATCAATAGGTGTACGAAATTGGACACTTCAAGTTCAAAGGCAGTTTGTTCCGAATCGGGGTGGTTGGTGTATTCCGTAGTTCTAGCAATTGGATTTCACTCAAAACTCACCAGATGACTCCTCCCACCATATTATGACGATGACCAATTTTTGTTGTTGATCGGAAATCAATAGGTGTACGAAATTGGACACTTAAATTTCGAAGGCAGTTTGTCCCGAATTGGAGTGGTTGGTGTATTCAGCAGTTCTACGCATTGGATTTCACCCAAAACTCACCACATGACTCGTCCCACCATATTGGTTTGATGCCCAAGTTTTGGGCTCGATCTGAAATCAATAGGTGTACGAAATTAGACACTTCAAGTTCGAATGCAGTTTGTTCCGAATTGGAGTGGTTGGTGTATTCCGTAGTTCTAGAGATTGGATTACACTCAAAACTCACCACGTGACTCCTCCCCCCATATTATGATGATGCCCAAGTTTTGGGGTCGATCGGAGATCCATAGGTGTACGAAATTTGACACTTCAAGTTGGAAGGCAGTTTGTTCCGAATTGGAGTGGTTGGGGTATTCCGTAGTTCTAGCGATTGGATTTCACTCAAAACTCACCACATGACTCCTCCCACCATACTGTGATGATGCCCAAGTTTTGGGCTCGATCGGAAATCAATAGGAGTACGAAATTGGACACTTCAAGTTCGAACGCAGTTTGTTCCGAATTGGAGTGGTTGGTGTATTCCGTAGTTCTATCGATTGGACTTCACTCAAAACGCCCCACATGACTCCTCCCACCATATTATGATGATGCCCAAGTTTTGGCCTCGATCGCTAATTAATAGGTGTACGAAATTGGACAATTCAAGTTCAAAGGCAGTTTGTTCCGAATTGGAGTGGTTGGTGAATTCCGTAGTTCTAGCGATTGGATTTCGCTCCAAACTCACCACATGACTCCTCCCACCATATTATGATGATGCCAAAGTTTTGGGCTCGATCGGAAATTAATAGGTATACGAAATTGGACAATTTAAGTTCAGAGGCAGTTCGTGCTTTATTGGAGTGTTTGGTGTATTCCGTTGTTCTAGCAATTGGATTTCACTCAAAACTAATCATATGACTCCTCCCACCATATTATGATGATGCCCAAGTTTTGGGCTCGATCGGAAATCATTAGGTGTACGAAATTGGACATTTCAAGTTCAAAGGCAGTTCTTGCTTTATTGGAGTGTTTGGAGTATTCCGTAGTTCTAGCAATTGGATTTCACTCAAAACTCATCAAATGTAGTCCGTAGCTTCAGGATCAAAGACAGTTTGTTCCGAATTGGAGTGGTTGGTGTATTCCGTAGTTCTAGCGATTGGATTTCGCTCAAAACTCCCCACATGACTCCTCCCACCATATTATGATGATGCCAAAGTTTTGGGCTCGATCGGAAATCAGTAGGTGTACGAAATTGGACAATTCAAGTTCGAAGGGAGTTCGTGCTTCATTGGAGTGTTTGGTGTATTCCGTGGCTCTAGCAATTGGATTTCACTCAAAACTCATCAAATGACTCCTCCCACCATAGTATGAAGATCCCCAAGTTTTGGGCTCGAACGGAAATCAGTAGGTGTACGAAATTGGACACTTCAAGTTCAAAGGCAGTTTGTTCCGAATTGGAGTGGTTGGTGTATTCCGTAGTTCTAGCGATTCGATTTCACTCAAAACACATCACATGACTCCTCCCAAAATATTATGATGATGCCCAAGTTTTGGCCTCAATCGGAAATCAATAGGTGTACGAAATTGGACACTTCAAGTTCAAAGGCAGTTTGTTCCGAATTGGAGTTGTAGGTGTATTCCGTAGTTCTAGCGTTTGGATTTCACTCAAAACTCATGAATGACTCCCCCCACCACATTTTGATGATGCCCAAGTTTTGGGCTCGATCGGAAATCAATAGGTGTACGAAATTGGACACTTCATGTTCAAAGGCAGTTTGTTGCGAATTGGAGTGGTTGGTGTATTCCGTAGTTCTAGTGATTGGATTTCACTCAAAACACATGAAATGACTCCTCCCACCATATTATGATGATGCCAAGTTTTGGGCTTGATCGGAAATCAATAGGTGTACGAAATTGGACACTTCAAGTTCAAAGGCAGTTTGTTCCGAATTGGAGTGGTAGGTGTATTCCGTAGGTCTAGCTATTGGATTTCACTCAGAACTCATGAATGACTACTCCCACCATATTTTGATGATGCCCAAGTTTTGGGATCGATCGGAAATCAATAGGTGTACGAAATTGGACACTTCAAGTTCAAAGGCACTTTGTTCCGAATTGGAATGGTATGTGTATTCCGTAGTTCTCGCTATTGGATTTCACTCAAAACTCATGAAATGACTCCTCCCACCATATTATGATGATGTCCAGGTTTTGGGCTCGATCGGAAATCAATTGGTCTACGAAATTGGACACTTCAAGTTCAAAGGCAGTTTGTTCCGAATTGAAGTGTTAGGTGTATTCCGTAGTTTTAGCGATTTGATTTCACTCAAAACACATGAAATGACTCCTGCCACCATATTATGATGATGCCCATGTTTTGGGCTCGATCGGAAATCAATAGGTGTACGAAATTGGACACTTCAGGTTCAAAGGCAGTTTGTTCCGAATTGGTGTGGTTTGTGTATTCCGTAGTTCTAGCGATTGGATTTCGCTCAAAACTCTCCACATGACTCCTCCCACCATATTATGATGATGCCAAAGTTTTGGGCTCGATCGGAAATCAGTAGGTGTACGAAATTGGTCAATTCAAGTTCGAAGGGAGTTCGTGCTTCATTGGAGTGTTTGGTGTATTCCGTAGCTCTAGCAATTGGATTTCACTCAAAATTCATCAAATGACTCCTCCCACCATATTATGATGATGCCCAAGTTTTGGGCTCGATCGGAAATCAATAGGTGTACGAAATTGGACACTTCAAGTTCAAAGGCAGTTTGTTCCGAATTGGAGTGGTTGGTGTATTCCGTAGTTCTAGCGATTCGATTTTACTCAAAACACATCACATGACTCCTCCCGAAATATTATGATGATGCCCAAGTTTTGGGCTCGATCGGAAATCAATAGGTGTACGAAATTGGACACTTCAAGTTCAAAGGCAGTTTGTTCCGAATTGGAGTGGTAAGTGTATTCCGTAGTTCTAGCGATTGGATTTCACTCAAAACTCATGAAATGACTCCTCCCACCATATTATGATGATGCCCAAGTTTTGGGCTCGATCGGAAATCAATAGGCGTACGAAATTGGACACTTCAAGTTCAAAGGCCGTTTGTTCCGAATTGGAGTGGTTGGTGTATTCCGTAGTTCTAGCGATTCGATTTCACTCAAAACTGCACCAAAATGGATTCAGCTGCATCCTCAACTTGTGATACTCGCAAGTGCACGAGCCGTTCAGTAGTATAGCATATGTAAGTGCGAGGTCGATTCCACAGGGATTGGTGATTGAATGATCCGATTCAATTTTCCTACACAAAACAAAAATGAAAACAAAAGAAACAAAACAAGAAGAAAGAATGTACATTACAAGAAAAATAAATTACAACTAAGAAAACATTAAGGAAACTAAGAGAACTTTGAGGAAGAAAGGAAGTGTTTGAGAACTTTGAGGATTTGGAAGATGTTTGAGAGATTTGGAGAATTTTGGAAGAGTAAGGAAAATCGTGTTTGGGAACTTCGTGGAATTGGAAGAGAGTGTTTGGGAACATGGGGAATTTGGAAGAGAAAGTGTTTGAGGACTTTGAGAATTTTGGAAGAGAAGAGAGATGTGTTTGAGAACTTTGAGAATTTGATGAAGGAATGGGAGAAGTGTTTGGAGAGTTTAGAAGAAGAGAAGGTGTTTGGGAAGTGTTTGAAGACTTTTGGAAGAAAATGTGTTTGAGAGCTTTGAGGATTTTGGAAGAGAAGAGACATGTGTTTGAGGAATTGGAGAATGTTTGGAAGAGAATGTGTTTAAGAAGTGTTTCAAGAACATGGAGACTTTTGAAGAGAATAGAGAAATGTTTGGGAAGTGTTTGAAGATTTAGTAAAAAGATCATATTACAACAATTGAGAACTACAAAGGGAAACTAAAAGAATTTGAGGGAGATAAGGGAAGGGAGCTCTAGAGAAGTGCTTGAGAGCTCCCCCCCTTGGGGTGTGTTTACAAGCTTAGAGAACTTCCCTATTTATAGGCCTAGGGGAAGTGAAAATCTGAATTATACAATAGAGTTCACTAACCACACTCACTTCACCAACTTACAACACTTAATTCACCTAACACACTATTGCATTTGAAAACAATTCCTCTTGTCTTTAGGCTTAGTGTTGCAGCTCCCACTTCATCATCTTTTGGCTGCTGCAAAATTCCACTCAACAATAGGTATTGAATATGCTTCACCAAACTTTCCCACAATCAACAACACTTCATCATGCATATGTCATGCATGACAATGCATTGCAGCCAGCTTGTGGGCTCGTTTTGGGCTTGTTCATCCAATCTGAAAAATCTGCAAAAATATGGATCTTCAAGCTCTGTGTCTTATCTTTCCAAGCATATGCAGCCCAGCTCAAGGAAAAATCGGAAAGGCCTTCAAATGTGATTTTTGGCCCAGTAATGCAGATGCTGCCGAATTTGACCTTAAGTTCCCAAAACATGTATAACTTTCTCTAGAAGACTCGGAATCATGAACCGTAAAATTCTACAGAAACTAGACTTCCGTATCTTTCCAATGATATATGGCTCATCATCTGGTTCTTCTTGAGTAAGTACAGTCCAATCCGTGAAGTTGACTGATCTGCAGACACTGTTTTGAGCTAATTTTGTCTCCAAAATGCATTTATTGAGTCTCAAACTTAAAACACTGAAACAAACACAAAACAAATTAAAAGCACAAGTTTAACTCAAAAACATAACCAAATCATAAGCTAAAAGGGTACAAAATGATATGTAATTTATGCATCGATCAAATACCCCCAAACGTAGATTTTGCTAGTCCTCGAGCAAAACAAAAGGAAAACAAAGATAAAAACAAACAAGAAGTTAATTAAACCACTTTCGTAGGTAACTCGATTGCATTTAGCGTATGCAACAAGCCTTTAAACCTCTAGGCATCCCTAATAGGAGGAGTTGTGTCTCCTGAGGGTTTAACAGATACGATACCCACAAACGTTTTTCTAACTCTACAAAACAAAATGGTTAGAAAACTTAAAAGATTTGTTAGTCCTTAAGCAAAACCAAAAAAACAAAAACAAACGTAATTACATTAATTAACAAAAACAAAACAAAAAAAACTCAAAACAATCTTTCCGAACATTTTCTGAAGAGAAACGACTTATGCACATGACTTAAATGTTTTTAACAATAAAAACTTAATTTTAGACATTATTTACAAAGCGGCAAAGTTCAAAACATAATATGCTCAAAGTGTAGTAGTGTGATAGCCAAATGCAACAAATTCCCCAATCTTAGTTTTCACATAATTTCAAAAATCATACAAAGCACAAGTTCAACTTCAAATCTCACCAAAGTTGTCCTCTCACAAATGAATCACTCGGAAGAGGGCTATAATGCAACACTCAGTTATAAACATGAGATTAGAGTTAAACCATAAGGACTTAACTCGAAATAGAAAGATGAAGAACTTGCATTAATATGATCTCAAGAAGGATGCCAAACACTTAAAAGTAAGAAAATGGATGCAATTCAACCACATGACATTTAAGATCAATTTTGGTCTTTAGTATAGGTTGTAATTGGGCCAAGGGTGTAAGGTGAGTAAGAAATGAAAGGTATGGATAATACAAAGTCCAAGGAACTCGCAATGTAAGAGCATAAAATAATTGTTTACAAGACTTCGAATCATCATGATTAGATTTTTTTTCTTTTACATGATCAAAACTCCTTATACCTTCATTTACATTGATTCATACTTCTTTCCTTTAATTGAACAAACACCAATTTATTTTGAAGGCCCAAAAATGAATTTTCAATCAACCACCACTCAATTTTTCTCTTTTCTTTCACCAATTGTGTGATTGAATTTTTTTTTTCTTCGAAATGTAACACCTGATCAGTTCATAATTGTATATCATTTTGTACCCCTCTAGCTTATGATTTGGTTATGTTGTTGAGTTAAACTTGTGCTTTTAATCCCTTTTCTGTTTGTCATTCAGTTCTTTGGGCCTTAGGTAGCAATGGTGGCTTTGGATAAAAAAAGTTGCACAATGTTGCAAAAACGAGCAGACTGAGTTAGCTATTTGTTTCGGCCTTAACTTCCTCCTCCCAACTTGGATTGGCCCAAATGATTTGTGGTTAGAAAGAGGAGTTTCTGAACTGCAAGATGGACTGCTCATACATATCCATTGATGAAGCCAAGCCCAATCCGTGGTCCCATCAAGTTGCACCTTTCTCAGGATTGCAGCTGCCAGCTGATGAGCTTGTCACCTCCTTTAAGCCATGTGCCTCACCCCAGCTGTAACTGACTTTGGCAGCAAAAGAAGACCACATGGGATGGCAGCCAAAAGAAGATCACATGGGATGGCAGCCAAAAGAAGATCACATGGGTTGGCAGCAAAACTGATCACCTTTGAACCCATGTGAAGAAAGCTTGTGCATCAGCAAAAGATGAAGGATGGTGTGGGAATATCATCATGATGTTCCTCCCTCTTAGCCCTATAAATAGAGAGGTCTTCAAGCTTCAAAGAAAACACACATCCACCCCATACACTCTAGGTACACAGCCAGATACTCTAAACTGCCCCAAAACACCAAAACAGCTCCAGAAAACCTCCCTTCTATTTCCTACGAATTTCCTCTCTCTCAACCATCACCACTCACTCAAACTCATCCCAAATCACCTCCATATTCTTCATACATCCTTCCAGACGTGGAGAAGCTCTTGAAGAAGCATTGGACACCACAAGAACTTCAGAAAAGGGTTTTTCTACTCTTATGACATTCATTATGTTTTCCCAATTCTGTTTCAGTTTCTTTTCCATTATGAGTAGCTAAATCCATAACTAGGGTTTCGATGTAACCTAACATGAATATTCTGGGTTTATAAATTTGAAGTTTGGAGTTTCAAGTTTGATTCATGATTCATGTTTTTATTCATTTTGCCTACTTGCTTATATGCTGATCGGAATGCTTAGCTACCATTTTGATTTGTATATCTTGGTTTGAATTAAGAGTAGACACCATGCTTTAATTCGAATTGAACTATGAATAGGAAGAGTATGTATGGACATTCGACAACAGGGATTAGATACATGCTTGGTTGTTTAAATTGTTCTTCTATGCTTAATGGGTTCCTAATGCTTAATTTTAGGTTAGACAACAAATGATCAAATTAGGGAATTAGGAACACAAGGTTAGGACCAGACACCATGGCCTAATCATACTTTAGCTAGAATCAATCTTTGAATCTGAATTAGACTTGTTACTTGACTCCTTATAACCCAGAATTGAATTGTTATGGTGAATCGAATGCCCTAGTCTCCAAATCCGTTTTCCAGCCCTTCAAAATCACTCTTTGTTACACTTGTTTATTTGCTTTCATTTGCAATTTCAGTTTGCTCACTTCTTTTCACAATCACAATCACTATCACTTTAAATTCTGTTTTAGACTAGACTTCCTAACTTCTTGAATTTGGTAATCTAAGTACATAACTAATTTGAACTTCTCAGTCTTCGTGGGTACGACCTCGTACTTGTCTTGCTATACTACTAATTGCCCCGTACAATTGCGAGTTAACATAATATTAACAACAACACCAATTCCCAAACTTAGTATGAAAAACACATCCCAATTAAAGCTCATGAGTTCCTTAGAAAGGTAAATATTTGTTTTTCAGGCTAAGGCGAGGAAATAAAATTGGTAAATGAAAGAAAAGGTTTACATATAGGTTCAAAATGGTTAACAATGGAAAATCATGCTTAAGCATGCATAAGGTTAGCTTGAAAGGCACAAACGATCCAAAGAATGCCTTAATATCATTTCTTTAAATGTCATGAAGTCAAATTGCACAAGAATGAATGACTTTTAAGTGTTCAACCAAATCAATGAATGATGAGATCAAACAACAACTTTGATGACAAGAAAATAAGAGTATGTATATAACACTCATGAATTGAAGTACAAGGCTCAAAAGCTCACTTTATATGGTTGGTTATATAAGTCTAATTTATGCTTCATACAATTCTTTAGATCATGCAAATCCTTTAATTGGAAAATTATGAAACAAATGGCAAGTGTACAGAATGTTTTAAACATATCATGCTAGAACAATGCCAAATTTTTATTTGTAAATATTTTTATAAAGAAAAGAAACACTAAAATAAAATGAAATCCAATTTTTATTTAAGTCATGCTAACATTTATCACTATCTCATCATTTGTGTTCGGAAAGTGACTAAAAAATAAATAAATAAATAAAACATGACTTAAAATTGGTGAGATTGCGATCTTTGGGAGCTCAAGTGGTGAGCCCCAAGAGGCTGTGCGTGAAGCCCCGGAAGAGGACAGCCAGAGGGCCAAACTAAAAGCTCCTATGGTCGAGACACCGAGCGCCAAGAAGAAATGATTTCTGCTTTTATTTATTTAATTTTAAAGTGTATGTGTTTTTTTTTTTTAAATTGGGAAATAAAAACATTATTCTATCAAAGAGACGATTGACCCTAATTTTAAAGAACGACAACCAAACAAAAACACAAAGACCCAAACATGAATTTTTTTATTTTAGTTAAGTAAACACACAAATAACTGCTTCTTCTTTTAAGAGAAAACGTAAGGATGACCAGTTAAGGGCCTCAGAAAACACAGCCAGGGGTTCCGGGAAGGTTGGAGGGGTCACAACTGTCCCGCTTAAAACCCTAACTTCTTAGACACCGAAGGTGTCGCCTTAAAGAACTCCTAGACACTGTATAGACTGCGGTTGCTCACTGGAGTTACCAAAAGTTTAGTTCCTTCAAAGAATATCCTATGAGTTTTAAATTGTAAAACCTAATTAAATAAAAACAAAATAAATAAATGAATAAAAACTGAAATAAACACGCAATTCAAACAAGAATTTAAAAGAAGAGATGGGATTCTTGCACCAGGTGTCCAAGACGCATCTTTAATTTTGTCTCTTCTTCCAATTACATTCTTGAGAAACCTGAAAAACAAGAAGAAAACAATTGAAAAAAAAAAAATACATAAAATAACAACTGAAAAAGCAAAAACACAAACATCAGAAAACAGGGAGGCAAAAGTAAGTGAAAGTGTCGACATGCTCCCTTTTAAAAAAAACGCGCTCGCAATTTGCGCCGGAAATGAAGGGATCCCAGAGAAAAGAGCACAGGATAGCACCCTCGAGATCCGAAGTGCTTTCGGCTCCCTCGTCTGCATAAGTCTATTTAAACATATCTCGGTGAAGCAGAAGAGCACCCCACATTTCTTCCTGCAAATTTAGAGAAAAACATCAAAAAATCCAAAAACAAAACAATGGCATCTTCATGCACTCACCTTGATGATATTAACCTTGAATTGTCCCTTGCGCCACCGAATGCGCAGATAAGGGCTCGTCCAAACCCTGTCTTCCCAAACTCCACATATCATCACGGTACGGCCTCAAACTTTGCTGAGATAATACCAAACTTTTCTGAGGCATTGCCGAACAGAGCAGCGCTGCTGGGAGGCATGATTGGCAGCAAGCTCACACCGACAGATCATCTGCATGTGGCACAGAGGTCCGACAAGGCAGCGGTGGAGGAGTCCAACAATTTAATTGTGCTTCACGCGGTCTCGGCTACCAATTTGGGCATGCGATTACTGGCGAGAACACGGGAGTGTGCCGCGCTGAGCGAGGAAGGAGTGTGCCGCGCTGAGCGAGGAAGTAGCTTCCTTGAAGGCTATGGTGGCGGACTTGCAGAAGCGGCTCTACTGTGCCAATCAGCACGTGGAAGCACTGCAGAGAAAAAATGAGGACCATGTGGAGCTGCTGCAGATTCTGCAAGTAAGAGAAAGTAGAGGCATGCCATGAAGATGAAGATGAAGATTAAGAAGTTGTTTTTATTTTTAATTTACTTGAATGTTTTTTTTTTTTTTTTTAATAGTTTTTTTTGGTTTTTTTTTATTTTACTTTTTAACTTTTTTCTTTGTTTGTAGTGTTTGAAGTGAAATAAAAATGTGTTTTTAACACTCAGAAATAAACTAACTAACCACACCACGTAAATAAATACATAAACTAACTTAACAAAACAAAAAAAACAACAAAAAACAACAAAAAAAAGAACCAAATTAGTTCCAAATTGAATTTTTAAATTTTTGTTATTATTATTTACAACTAACTGACCACACAAAGAAAAAAAAACAAAGAAGTTCCAAATTGCAATTTACAAGGACAAATAAATAAAAACTCAAATTTGAAAAAAAAAAAATTTAAAATTTTTGTTTTGTTTTGTTTTTTTTTTAAAACACACAAATATACAAGCAACTCATGGACGACCAAAAGTCGGTTTATATGAAAAATCTTTTTTAATTTTTTATTTTTTAGTTTTTTTTTTAATTTTTTATAAAAAAAAGAAACAGAAATTTAAAATAATAACAAGTAAAGAGAAAGGATCGAAATGCTCCCCCTTGAAGCGATTAGGTCGAGCGTGATGCATTTGGAGGTCGCGACTTGTCCCACTACTCCACACTCCCCATTCTTATGATTGAGGTTGCCATCTCTCTCCATTTTTATTAAGCTGTCATAAATTGCTTAAAACAAACATAGAAAACTTGAAACAGAATTAAAGGCTTAGGAAATAAAAACTAAAATGGAAAGGAAAATCAACACACATCCAATTTCATGCTTCAAAGTAATAAGCAACAAAGTAAATCAAACTAGCTTATGAAGTTCGTTCTTTCTCAAATATGATTATCCATATGGTGTGTGGTTTTAATCAAGTATTCAGAAAAAGCATTTAGCTATGGTGTTTAGTCTAAACACAAATTCCGAACCCATTAAGAACAAGAAGAACAATAAAGAACCAAGTAGAATTTAAACATGGTGTTTGTCTTCAATATCTACCCATTCATTCACTAATCAGTCCAAGAGTTATATGGTGTTTATGTAAACTTGAACAAGATAATTAATTAAGAGCAAGTGAATGAAACCATAAACTAGCAATAATCAACATGCTACTTGAACCTTTTTTTTTTTTGTGTTGTGCAAGCTGGGACTTAAACCCAGTTCTCTTGCTTGTCAGGCAATTGTCCTTGTCCGTTGGACTACAAACACAACTTGTCAATTAACGTCATTAACTTTAAAACATGAAACTGTCCAGTTATGAAAAAGATAAAAATAAATAAAAAGTAGGAAAACCAAATAGAATCAAACAATGTTACCGATCCCCGGCAACGGCGCCAAAAACTTGTTGCGTAGATTCAGCTGCACCAAATTGGATTCAGCTGCATCCTCAACTTGTGATACTCACAAGTGCACGAGCCGTTCAGTAGTATAGCATATGTAAGTGCGAGGTCGATTCCACAGGGATTGGTGATTGAATGATCCGATTCAATTTTCCTACACAAAACAAAAATGAAAACAAAAGAAACAAAACAAGAAGAAAGAATGTACATTACAAGAAAAATAAATTACAACTAAGAAAACATTAAGGAAACTAAGAGAACTTTGAGGAAGAAAGGAAGTGTTTGAGAACTTTGAGGATTTGGAAGATGTTTGAGAGATTTGGAGAATTTTGGAAGAGTAAGGAAAATCGTGTTTGGGAACTTCGTGGAATTGGAAGAGAGTGTTTGGGAACATGGGGAATTTGGAAGAGAAAGTGTTTGAGGACTTTGAGAATTTTGGAAGAGAAGAGAGATGTGTTTGAGAACTTTGAGAATTTGATGAAGGAATGGGAGAAGTGTTTGGAGAGTTTAGAAGAAGAGAAGGTGTTTGGGAAGTGTTTGAAGACTTTTGGAAGAAAATGTGTTTGAGAGCTTTGAGGATTTTGGAAGAGAAGAGACATGTGTTTGAGGAATTGGAGAATGTTTGGAAGAGAATGTGTTTAAGAAGTGTTTCAAGAACATGGAGACTTTTGAAGAGAATAGAGAAATGTTTGGGAAGTGTTTGAAGATTTAGTAAAAAGATCATATTACAACAATTGAGAACTACAAAGGGAAACTAAAAGAATTTGAGGGAGATAAGGGAAGGGAGCTCTAGAGAAGTGCTTGAGAGCTCCCCCCCTTGGGGTGTGTTTACAAGCTTAGAGAACTTCCCTATTTATAGGCCTAGGGGAAGTGAAAATCTGAATTATACAATAGAGTTCACTAACCACACTCACTTCACCAACTTACAACACTTAATTCACCTAACACACTATTGCATTTGAAAACAATTCCTCTTGTCTTTAGGCTTAGTGTTGCAGCTCCCACTTCATCATCTTTTGGCTGCTGCAAAATTCCACTCAACAATAGGTATTGAATATGCTTCACCAAACTTTCCCACAATCAACAACACTTCATCATGCATATGTCATGCATGACAATGCATTGCAGCCAGCTTGTGGGCTCGTTTTGGGCTTGTTCATCCAATCTGAAAAAGCTGCAAAAATATGGATCTTCAAGCTCTGTGTCTTATCTTTCCAAGCATATGCAGCCCAGCTCAAGGAAAAATCGGAAAGGCCTTCAAATGTGATTTTTGGCCCAGTAATGCAGATGCTGCCGAATTTGACCTTAAGTTGCCAAATCATGTATAACTTTCTCTAGAAGACTCGGAATCATGAACCGTAAAATTCTACAGAAACTAGACTTCCGTATCTTTCCAATGATATATGGCTCATCATCTGGTTCTTCTTGAGTAAGTACAGTCGAATCCGTGAAGTTGACTGATCTGCAGACACTGTTTTGAGATAATTTGTCTCCAAAACGCATTTATTGAGTCTCAAACTTAAAACACTGAAACAAACACAAAAAAAATTAACAGCACAAGTTTAACTCAAAAACATAACCAAATCACAAGCTAAAAGGGTACAAAAGGATATGTAATTTATGCACCGATCACGTAGTTCTAGCAATTGGATTTCACTCAAAACTCATCAAATGACTCCTCCCACCATATTATGATGATGCCCAAGTTTTGGGCTCGATCGGAAATCAATAGGTGTACGAAATTGGACACTTCAAGTTCAAAGGCAGTTTGTTCCGAATTGGAGTGGTTGGTGTATTTCGTAGTTCTAACGATTGGATTTCGCTCACAACTCACCACATGACTCCTCCCACCATATTATGATGATGCCAAAGTTTTGGGCTCGATCGGAAATGAATAGGTGTACGAAATTGGACAATTCAAGTTCAAAGGCAGTTCGTGCTTTATTGGAGTGGTTGGTGTATTCCGTAGTTCTAGCGATTGGATTTCTCTCAAAACTCAAGAAATGACTCCTCCCACCATCTTATGATGATGCCCAAGTTTTGGGCTCGATCGGAAATCAATAGGTGTACGAAATTGGACACTTCAAGTTCAAAGGCCGTTTGTTCCGAATTGGAGTGGTTGGTGTATTCCGTAGTTCTAGCAATTCGATTTCACACAAAACTCAACACATGACTCCTCCCAAAATATTATGATGATGCCCAAGTTTTGGGCTCGATCGGAAATCAATTGGTGTACGAAATTGGACACTTCAAGTTCAAAGGCAGTTTGTTCCGAATTGGAGTGGTAGGTGTATTCCGTTGTTCTAGCGATTGGATTTCATTTCCAACTCATGAAATGACTCCTCCCACCACATTACGATGATGCCCAAGTTTTGGGCTCGATCGGAAATCAATAGGTGTACGAAATTGGACACTTCAAGTTCAAAGGCAGTTTGTTCCGAATTGGAGTGGTTGGTGTATTCCGTAGTTCTAGCAATTGGATTTCACTCAAAACTCATCAAATGACTCCTCCCACCATATTATGATGATGCCCAAGTTTTGGGCTCGATCGGAAATCAATAGGTGTACGAAATTGGACACTTCAAGTTCAAAGGCAGTTTGTTCCGAATTGGAGTGGTTGGTGTATTTCGTAGTTCTAACGATTGGATTTCGCTCAGAACTCACCACATGACTCCTCCCACCATATTATGATGATGCCAAAGTTTTGGGCTCGATCGGAAATGAATAGGTGTACGAAATTGGACAATTCAAGTTCAATGGCAGTTCGTGCTTTATTGGAGTGGTTGGTGTATTCCGTAGTTCTAGCGATTGGATTTCTCTCAAAACTCAAGAAATGACTCCTCCCACCATCTTATGATGATGCCCAAGTTTTGGGCTCGATCGGAAATCAATAGGTGTACGAAATTGGACACTTCAAGTTCAAAGGCCGTTTGTTCCGAATTGGAGTGGTTGGTGTATTCCATAGTTCTAGCGATTCGATTTCACACAAAACTCAACACATGACTCCACCCAAAATATTATGATGATGCCCAAGTTTTGGGCTCGATCGGAAATCAATTGGTGTACGAAATTGGACACTTCAAGTTCAAAGGCAGTTTGTTCCGAATTGGAGTGGTTGGTGTATTCCGTAGTTCTAGCGATTGGATTTCACTCAAAACGCACCACATGACTCCTCCCACCTTATTATGATGATAACCAAGTTTTGGGCTCGATCGGAAATCAATAGGTGTCTGAAATTGGACAATTCAAGTTCAAGGGCAGTTCGTGCTTTATTGGAGTGTTTGGAGTATTCCGTAGTTCTAGCAATTCAATTTCACTCAAAAGTCAACAAATGACTCCTCCCACCATATTATGATGATGCCCAAGTTTTGGGCTCGATCGGAAATCCTTAGTTGTACGAAATTGGACACTTCAAGTTCAAAAGAAGTTTGTTCCGAATTGGAGTGGTTGGTGTATTCCGTAGTTCTAGCGATTGGATTTCACTCAGAACTGACCACATGACTCCTCCCATCGTATTATGATGATGCCCATGTTTTGGGCTCGATCCGAAATCAATATGTGTACGAAATTGGACACTTCATGTTCAAAGGAAGTTTGTTCCGAATTAGAGTGGTTGGTGTATTCCGTAGTTCTAGCGATTGGATTTCACTCAAAACTCACCCCTTGACTCCTCCCACCATATTATGATGATGCCAAAGTTTTGGGCTCGATCAGAAATTAATAGGTGTAAGAAATTGGACACTTCAAGTTCAAAGGCAGTTTGTTCCGAATTGGAGTGGTTGGTGTATTCCATAGTTCTAGCGATTGGATTTCACTCAAAACTCACCACATGACTCCTCCCACCATATTATGATGATGCCCAAGTTTTGGGTTCGATCGGAACTCATTAGGTGTACGAAATTGGACACTTCAAGTTCAAAGGCAGTTCGTGCTTTATTAGAGTGTTTGTTGTATTCCATAGTTCTAGCAATTGGATTTCACTCAAAACTCATCAAATGACTCCTCCCACCATATTATGATGATGCCCAAGTTTTGGGCTCGATCGGAAATCAGTAGGTGTACGAAATTGGACACTTCAAGTTCAAAGGCAGTTTGTTCCGAATTGGAGTGGTTGGTGTATTCCGTAGTTCTAGCGATTGGATTTCACTCAAAACTCATCACATGACTCCTCCCACCGTATTATGAAGATGCCCAAGTTTTGGGCTCGATCGAAAATCAATAGGTGTATGAAATTGGACACTTCAAGTTCAAAGGCAGTTTGTTCCGAATTGGAGTGGTTGGTGTATTCCGTAGTTCTAGCGATTGGATTTCACTCAGAACTCACCACATGACTCCACCCACCGTATTATGATGATGCCCAAGTTTTGGGCTCGATCAGAAATCAATATGTGTACGAAATTGGACACTTCAAGTTCAAAGGCAGTTTGTTACGAATTGGAGTGGTTGGTGTATTCCGTAGTTCTAGCGATTGGATTTCACTCAGAACTCACCACATGACTCCACCCACCGTATTATGATGATGCCCAAGTTTTGGGTTCGATCGGAACTCATTAGGTGTACGAAATTGGACACTTCAAGTTCAAAGGCAGTTCGTGCTTTATTAGAGTGTTTGTTGTATTCCATAGTTCTAGCAATTGGATTTCACTCAAAACTCATCAAATGACTCCTCCCACCATATTATGATGATGCCCAAGTTTTGGGCTCGATCGGAAATCAATAGGTGTACGAAATTGGACACTTCAAGTTCAAAGGCAGTTTGTTCCGAATTGGAGTGGTTGGTGTATTCCGTAGTTCTAGCGATTGGATTTCACTCAAAACTCATCACATGACTCCTCCCACCGTATTATGAAGATGCCCAAGTTTTGGGCTCGATCGGAAATCAATAGGTGTACGAAATTGGACACTTCAAGTTCAAAGGCAGTTTGTTCCGAATTGGAGTGGTTGGTGTATTCCGTAGTTCTAGCGATTGGATTTCACTCAGAACTCACCACATGACTCCACCCACCGTATTATGATGATGCCCAAGTTTTGGGCTCGATCAGAAATCAATATGTGTACGAAATTGGACACTTCAAGTTCAAAGGCAGTTTGTTCCGAATTGGAGTAGTTGGTGTATTCCATAGTTCTAGCAATTGGATTTCACTCAAAACTCATCAAATGACTCCTCCCACCATTTTATTATGATGCCCAAGTTTTGGGCTCGATCGGAAATCAATAGGTGTACGAAATTGGACACTTCAAGTTCAAAGGCAGTTTGTTCCGAATTGGAGTGGTTGGTGTATTCCGTAGTTCTAGCGATTGGATTTCACTCAAAACTCATCAAATGACTCCTCCCACCATATTATGGTGATGCCCAAGTTTTCGTATAGATCGGAAATCAGTAGGTGTACGAAATTGGACACTTCAAGTTCAAAGGGAGTTTGTTCTGAATTGGAGTGGTTGGTGTATTCCGTAGTTCTAGCGATTGGATTTCACTCAAAACTCATCACATGACTCCTCCCACCGTATTATGATGATGCCCAAGTTTTGGGCTCGATCGGAAATCAATAGGTGTACGAAATTGGACACTTCAAGTTCAAAGGCAGTTTGTTCCGAATTGGAGTGGTTGGTGTATTCCGTAGTTCTAGCGATTGGATTTCACTCAAAACTCATCACATGACTCCTCCCACCGTATTATGAAGATGCCCAAGTTTTGGGCTCGATCGAAAATCAATAGGTGTATGAAATTGGACACTTCAAGTTCAAAGGCAGTTTGTTCCGAATTGGAGTGGTTGGTGTATTCCGTAGTTCTAGCGATTGGATTTCACTCAGAACTCACCACATGACTCCACCCACCGTATTATGATGATGCCCAAGTTTTGGGCTCGATCAGAAATCAATATGTGTACGAAATTGGACACTTCAAGTTCAAAGGCAGTTTGTTACGAATTGGAGTGGTTGGTGTATTCCGTAGTTCTAGCGATTGGATTTCACTCAGAACTCACCACATGACTCCACCCACCGTATTATGATGATGCCCAAGTTTTGGGTTCGATCGGAACTCATTAGGTGTACGAAATTGGACACTTCAAGTTCAAAGGCAGTTCGTGCTTTATTAGAGTGTTTGTTGTATTCCATAGTTCTAGCAATTGGATTTCACTCAAAACTCATCAAATGACTCCTCCCACCATATTATGATGATGCCCAAGTTTTGGGCTCGATCGGAAATCAATAGGTGTACGAAATTGGACACTTCAAGTTCAAAGGCAGTTTGTTCCGAATTGGAGTGGTTGGTGTATTCCGTAGTTCTAGCGATTGGATTTCACTCAAAACTCATCACATGACTCCTCCCACCGTATTATGAAGATGCCCAAGTTTTGGGCTCGATCGGAAATCAATAGGTGTACGAAATTGGACACTTCAAGTTCAAAGGCAGTTTGTTCCGAATTGGAGTGGTTGGTGTATTCCATAGTTCTAGCGATTGGATTTCACTCAGAACTCACCACATGACTCCACCCACCGTATTATGATGATGCCCAAGTTTTGGGCTCGATCAGAAATCAATATGTGTACGAAATTGGACACTTCAAGTTCAAAGGCAGTTTGTTCCGAATTGGAGTAGTTGGTGTATTCCATAGTTCTAGCAATTGGATTTCACTCAAAACTCATCAAATGACTCCTCCCACCATTTTATTATGATGCCCAAGTTTTGGGCTCGATCGGAAATCAATAGGTGTACGAAATTGGACACTTCAAGTTCAAAGGCAGTTTGTTCCGAATTGGAGTGGTTGGTGTATTCCGTAGTTCTAGCGATTGGATTTCACTCAAAACTCATCAAATGACTCCTCCCACCATATTATGGTGATGCCCAAGTTTTCGTATAGATCGGAAATCAGTAGGTGTACGAAATTGGACACTTCAAGTTCAAAGGGAGTTTGTTCTGAATTGGAGTGGTTGGTGTATTCCGTAGTTCTAGCGAATGGATTTCACTCAAAACTCACCACATGACTCCTCCCACCGTATTATGATGATGCCCAAGTTTTGGGCTCGATCGGAAATCAATAGGTGTACGAAATTGGACACTTCAAGTTCAAAGGCAGTTTGTTCCGAATTGGAGTGGTTGGTGTATTCCGTAGTTCTAGCGATTGGATTTCACTCAAAACTCACCACATTTCTCCTCCCACCATATTATGATGATAAAAAAGTTTTGGGCTCGATCGGAAATCAATAGGTGTATGAAATTGGATAATTCAAGTTCAGAGGCAGGTCGTGCTTTATTGGAGTGTTTGGTGTATTCCGTAGTTCTAGCGATTGGATTTCACTCAAAACTCATCAAATGACTCCTCCCACCATATTATGATGATGCCCAAGTTTTGGGCTCGATCGGAAATCATTAGGTGTACGAAATTGGACACTTCAAGTTCAAAGGCAGTTCGTGCTTTATTGGCGTGTTTTGACTATTCCGTAGTTCTAGCAATTGGATGTTGAGCCTATTCCTAACAACTAAAATGTGTTATTAAAAATAGCAACTTCAATTCTCGCAAGTGCACGAACCATTTATAACATAGCTTATGGAAATACGAGGTCGATCCCACGGAGAATGGTAACTTGGTTGCAAGTTAAACTACTTAGAATGCTGGAAAAACAGAAAACAAACAAACAAACAAAGTAACAAATGGAAAGGTCTAGAACAGAATCCTAGCACCACACACGCACTCCTAAGGCATGTAATTGTGTATGGTATCTACACAACACGTGATCTCTAATATGCAACCTAAGCATGGTATCTACTTAGAATAAAGCATACAAGAGTCATTAAGTTCCTTGAGAATATGATAATCACACAAGTCCTAGAACATGGTATCTGTCCTAGTCAACCTATGGTTATTAACCCCTTGATTGATTCTTAGGCCATTCATGTGTTGCTTGTGAAAGGAGAGTAGAATTGGTGAATTTAAACCCCTTCCCAACCTGTGCTAGATGCATAAAATCCTAGTTAGCTACTCCAAGAAAACATACATCAAGCACATAATAAACTGGAGGTTAACAACTTGATAATGAAAGCAAGGAAATCAATTAACTATGAAATCATCCATAACATTGAATATTCATGACTAGGGCTTCATCCTAAGCCCTAACTAAATGGATTAGTTAAACATGATTATGAATACAGAAAATAAGAAATACATAGATAGAATAAAGAGAATAGAAGAACTAGCTGGTGGCAGCAAGGTAGTTTCCAGGACAGCTCCCAGCTCTCCCTCCTTTGCAGATAGCTCTCTTCTCTCTTTGTGGTGAATCTGAATGTGTGTATGGGAGTAATGGATGAAGTGAATGTGTCTGTCTCTGCCTCTGGGGATTGATTGTGAATCTCAGGATATGGAAGTGGTATTTATAGGGAGATGGGAGAGATAATTCTGAATTCAATATGGCTAATGCATACAACACTTGTATTTAGATAATCAAAATTGGTTGCTGCACTTCACCAATAAATCCCACCAGCAGCCCTAGCTCATCATCATGTCAGCATGACCAAGCTTCCATCCAGAAACCAATAGCTCATCCTCATGTCAGCATGATGTGTATTTTCATGGGCTCCCGAATTGGGCTTGGCTGAATCAAATGATGACTTTAAGATATCCATTTTGAAGTTCCGAATGTCTCTGATCCAACCACACAAGTATTGGCCCAATCCAAGCTTGGATGAAGAAGATAAGTCCGAAATGAACTTCTAACTCAGGCTCCAGTTTTGCACTTTTTTGCACCATTTTGCTTCAAATGCCTCAAGTGGTATTCCTCTCATGCCAATCAGCCCTTAATATGCATGGACAGTATCAAATGTGATATCTTGCTCCCTTAACCTACAGAACATACAAACATAGGTAAGTGACTCGAAATAAAGAGAAACTAAACAAAATTACTAAGTAACGAAGGCATGCAAATGTGTGAAATTATGAACTTATCATTGGATTTCACTCAAAACTCATCAAATTACTCCTCCCACCATATTATGATGATGCCCAAGTTTTGAGCTCGATCGGAAATCAATAGGTGTACGAAATTGGACACTTCAAGTTCAAAGGCAGTTTGTTCCGAATTGGAGTGGTTGGTGTATTCCGTAGTTCTAGCGATTGGATTTCCCTCAAAACTCATCAAATGACTCCTCCGACCATATTATGATGATGCCCAAGTTTTGGGCTAGATCGGAAATCAATAGGAGTACGAAATTGGACACTTCAAGTTCAAACGCAGTTTGTTCCCAATTGGAGTGGTTGGTGTATTCCATAGTTCCAGCGATTAGATTTCACTCAAAACTCACCACATGACTCCTCCCACCATATTATGATGATGCCCAAGTTTGGGCTTGATCGAAAATCAAAAGGTGTATCAAATTGGACACTTCAAGTTCAAAGGCAGTTTGTTCCGAATTGGAGTGTTTGGTGTATTGCGTAGTTCTTGCGATTCGATTTCACTCAAAACTCACCACATGACTCCTCCCACCGTATTATGATGATGCCCAAGTTTTGGGCTCGATCGGAATTCAATAGGTGTACGAAATTGGACACTTCAAGTTCAAAGGCAGTTTGTTCTGAATTGGAGTGGTTCGTGTATTCCGTAGTTCTAGCGATTGCATTTCTCTCAAAACTCACCACATGACTCCTCCCACCATATTATGATGATGCCCAAGTTTTGGGCCCGATCGGAAATCAAAAGTTGTACGAAATTGGACACTTCAAGTTCACAGGCAGTTTGTTCCGAATTGTAGTGGTTGGTGTATTCCGTAGTTCTAGCGATTGGATTTCACTCAAAACTCATGAAATGACTCCTCCCACCATATTATGATGATGCCCGAGTTTTGGGCTCCATCGGAAATCAATAGGTGTACGAAATTGGACACTTCAATTTCACAGGCAGTTTTTTCCGAATTGGAGTGGTTGGTGTATTCCGTAGTTCTAGCAATTGGATTTCACTCAAAACTAATGAAATGACTCCTCCTACCAAATTATGATGATGCCCAAGTTTTGGGCTCGATCGGAAATCAATTGGTGTACGAAATTGGACACTTCAAGTACAAAGGCAGTTTGTTCCAAATTGGAGTGGTTGGTGTATTCCGTAGTTCTAGCGATTGGATTTCACTCAAAACTCACCACATGACTCCTCCCAAAATAATATGTTGATGCCCAAGTTTTGGGCTCGATCGGAAATCAATAGGTGTACGAAATTGGACACTTCAAGTTCAAAGGCAGTTTGTTCCGAATTGGAGTGGTTGGTGTATTCCGTAGTTCTAGCGATTGGATTTTACTCAAAACTGATGAAATGACTCCTCCCACCATATTATGATGATGCCCAAGTTTTGGGCTCGATCGGAAATCAATTGGTGTACGAAATTGGACACTTCAAGTACAAAGACAGTTTGTTCCGAATTGGAGTGGTAGGTGTATTCCGTAGTTCCAGCGATTAAATTTCACTCAAAACTCAATACATGACTCCTCCCACCATATTATGATGATGCCCAAGTTTGGGCTTGATCGAAAATCAAAAGGTGTATCAAATTGGACACTTCAAGTTCAAAGGCAGTTTGTTCTGAATTGGAGTGTTTGGTGTATTGCGTAGTTCTTGCGATTCGATTTCACTCAAAACTCACCACATGACTCCTCCCACCGTATTATGATGATGCCCAAGTTTTGGGCTCGATCGGAAGTAAATAGGTGTACGAAATTGGACACTTCAAGTTCAAAGGCAGTTTGTTCTGAATTGGAGTGGTTCGTGTATTCCGTAGTTCTAGCGATTGCATTTCTCTCAAAACTCACCACATGACTCCTCCCACCATATTATGATGATGCCCAAGTTTTGGGCCCGATCGGAAATCAAAAGTTGTACGAAATTGGACACTTCAAGTTCACAGGCAGTTTGTTCCGAATTGTAGTGGTTGGTGTATTCCGTAGTTCTAGCGATTGGATTTCACTCAAAACTCATGAAATGACTCCTCCCACCATATTATGATGATGCCCGAGTTTTGGACTCCATCGGAAATCAATAGGTGTACGAAATTGGACACTTCAATTTCACAGGCAGTTTTTTCCGAATTGGAGTGGTTGGTGTATTCCGCAGTTCTAGCAATTGGATTTCACTCAAAACTAATGAAATGACTCCTCCTACCAAATTATGATGATGCCCAAGTTTTGGGCTCGATCGGAAATCAATTGGTGTACGAAATTGGACACTTCAAGTACAAAGGCAGTTTGTTCCGAATTGGAGTGGTTGGTGTATTCCGTAGTTCTAGCGATTGGATTTCACTCAAAACTCACCACATGACTCCTCCCAAAATAATATGTTGATGCCCAAGTTTTGGGCTCGATCGGAAATCAATAGGTGTACGAAATTGGACACTTCAAGTTCAAAGGCAGTTTGTTCCGAATTGGAGTGGTTGGTGTATTCCGTAGTTCTAGCGATTGGATTTTACTCAAAACTGATGAAATGACTCCTCCCACCATATTATGATGATGACCAAGTTTTGGGCTCGATCGGAAATCAATTGGTGTACGAAATTGGACACTTCAAGTACAAAGGCAGTTTGTTCCGAATTGGAGTGGTAGGTGTATTCCGTAGTTCTAGCGATTGGATTTCAATCAAAACTCACCACATGACTCCTCCCACGATATTATGATGATAACCAAGTTTTGGGCTCGATCGGAAATCAATAGGTGTACGAAATTGGACACTTCAAGTTCAGAGGCAGTTCATTCCGAATTGGAGTGGTTGGTGTATTCCGTAGTTCTAGCGATTGGATTTCACTCAAAACTCCCCACATGACTCCTCCCACCATATTATGATGATGCCCAAGTTTTGGGGTCGATCGGAAATCAATAGGTGTACGAAATTGGACACTTCAAGTTTGGAGGCAGTTTGTTCCGAATTGGAGTGGTAGGTGTATTCCATAGTTCTAGTGATTGGGTTTCTTTCAAAACTCATGAAATTACTCCTCCCACCACATTATTATGATGCCCAAGTTTTGGGCTCGATCGGAAATCAATAGGTGTACGAAATTGGACACTTCAAGTTCAAAGGCAGTTTGTTCCGAATTGGAGAGGTTGGTGTATTCCGTAGTTCTAGCGATTGGATTTCACTCAAAACCCACCACATGACTCCTCCCACCATATTATGATGATGCCCAAGTTTTGGGCTCGATCCGAAATCAATAGGTGTACGAAATTGGACACTTCAAGTTCAAAGGCAGTTCGTGCTTCATTGGAGTGTTTGGTGTATTCCGTAGTTCTAGCAATTGGATTTCACTCAAAACTCATCAAATGACTCCTCCCACCAAATTATTATGACGATCGGAAGTGAATAGGTGTACGAAATTGTACACTTCATGTTCAAAGGCCGTTTGTTCCGAATTGGAGTGGTTGGTGTATTCCGTAGTTCTAGCGATTGGATTTCACTCAAAACTCACCACATGACTCCTCCCACCATATTATGATGATGCCCAAGTTTTGGGCTCGATCGGAAATCAATAGGTGTACGAAATTGGACACTTCAAGTTCAAAGGCAGTTTGTTCTGAATTGAATTGGTTGGAGTATTCCGTAGTTCTAGCGAATGGATTTCACTCAAAACTCACCACATGACTCCACCCAAAATATTATGATGATGACCAAGTTTTGGGCTGGATCGGAAATCAATAGGTGTACGAAATTGGACACTACAAGTTCAAAGGCTGTTTGTTCCGAATTGGAGTGGTTGGTGTATTCCGTAGTTCTAGCGATTGGATTTCACTCAAAACTCATCACATGACTCCTCCCACCGTATTATGAAGATGCCCAAGTTTTGGGCTGGATCGGAAATCAATAGGTGTACGAAATTGGACACTACAAGTTCAAAGGCTGTTTGTTCCGAATTGGAGTGGTTGGTGTATTCCGTAGTTCTAGCGATTGGATTTCACTCAAAACTCACCACATGACTGCTCCCACCGTATTATGATGATGCCCAAGTTTTGGGCTCGATCGGAAATCAATAGGTGTACGAAATTGGACACTTCAAGTTCACAGGCAGTTTGTTCCGAATTGGAGTGGTAGGTGTAATCCATAGTTCTAGCGATTGGATTTCATTCAAAACTCACCACATGACTCCTCCCACGATATTATGATGATGACCAAGTTTTCGGCTCGATCGGGAATCAAAAGGTGTACGAAATTGGACACTTCAAGTTCAAAGGCAGTTTGTTCCGAATTGGAGTGGTTGGTGTATTCCGTAGTTCTTGCGTTTGGATTTCACTCAAAACTCACCACATGACTCCTCCCACCATATTATGATGATGCCCAAGTTTTGGGCTCGATCGGAAATCAATTGGTGTACAAAATTGGACACTTCAAGTTCAAAGGCAGTTTGTTCCGAATTGGAGTGGTAGGTGTATTCCGTAGTTCTAGCGATTGGACTTCACTCAAAACTCACCACATGACTCCTCCCATGATATTATGATGATGCCAAAGTTTTGGGCTCGATCGGAAATCAATAGGTGTACGAAATTGGACACTTCAAGTTCAAAGGCAGTTTGTTCCGAATTGGAGTGGTTGGTGTATTCCGTAGTTCTTGCGATTGGATTTAGCTCAAAACTCACCACGTGACTCCTCCCACCATATTATGATGATGCCAAAGTTTTGGGCTCGATCGGAAATCAGTAGGTGTACGAAATTGGACACTTCAAGTTCAAAGGCAGTTTTTTCCGAATTGGAGTGGTAGGTGTATTCCGTAGCTCTAGCGATTGGATTTCTCTCAAAACTCATGAAATGACTCCTCCCACCATATTATGACGATTCCCAAGTTTTGGGCTCGATCGGAAATCAGTAGGTGTACGAAATTGGACACTTCAAGTTCAAAGGCGGTTTGTTCCGAATTGGAGTGGCAGGTGTATTCCGTAGTTCTAGCGATTGGATTTCACTCAAAACTCATCAAATTACTTCTCCCACCACATTATGATGATGCCCAAGTTTTGGGCTCTATCGGAATTCAATAGGTGTACGAAATTGGACACTTCAAGTACAAAGGCAGTTTGTTCGGAATTGGAGTGGTTGGTGTATTCCATAGTTCTAGCGATTCGATTTCACTCAAAACTCATCACATGACTCCTCCCAAAATATTATGATGATGCCCAGGTTTTGGGCTCGAACGGAAATCAATAGGTGTTCGAAATTTGACACTTCAAGTTCAAAGGCTGTTTGTTCCGAATTAGAGTGGTTGGTGTATTTCATAGTTCTAGCGATTGGATTTCGCTCAGAACTCACCACATGACTCCTCCCACCATATTATGATGATGCCAAAGTTTTGGGCTCGATCGGAAATGAATAGGTGTACGAAATTGGACAATTCAAGTTCAAAGGCAGTTCGTGCTTTATTGGAGTGTTTGGTGTATTCCATAGTTCTAGCAATTGGATTTCACTCAAAACTCATCAAATGACCCCTCCCACCATATTATGATGATGCTCAAGTTTTGGACTCGATCGGGAATCAATAGGTGTACAAAATTGGACACTTCAAGTTCAAAGGCAGTTTGTTCCGAATTGGAGTGGTTGGTGTATTCCGTAGTTCAAGAGATTTGATTTCACTCAAAACTCACCACATGACTCCTCCCAAAATATTATGATGATGTGCAAGTTTTGTGCTCGATCGGAAATCAATAGGTGTACGAAATTGGACACTTCTAGTTCAAAGGCAGTTTGTTCCGAATTGGAGTGGTAGGTGTATTCCGTAGTTCTAGAGATTGGATTTCACTCAAAACTCATGAAATGACTCCTCCCACCATGTTATGATGATGCCCGAGTTTTGGGTTCGATCGGAAATCAATAGGTATACGAAATTGGACACTTCAAGTTCAATGGCAGTATGTTCCGAATTGGAGTGGTAGGTGTATTCCGTAGTTCTAAAAATTGGATTTCACTCAAAACTCATGAAATGACTCCTCCCTCCATATTATGATGATGCCCAAGTTTTGGGCTCGATCGGGAATCAATAGGTGTACGAAACTGGACACTTCAAGTTCAAAGGCAGTTTGTTCTGAATTGGAGTGGTTGGTGTATTCCGTTGTTCTAGCGATTGGATTCAGCTCAAAACTCACCACATGACTCCTCCCACCATATTATGATGATGCCAAAGTTTTCGGCTCTATCGGAAATCAATAGGTGTACGAAATTGGACAATTCAAGTTCAAAGGCAGTTCATGCTTTATTGGAGTGTTTGGTGTATTCCGTAGTTCTAGCAATTGGATTTCACTGAAAACTCATCAAATGACTCCTCCCACCATATTATGTTGATGCCCAAGTTTTGGGCTCGATGGGAAACAATTGGTGTACAAAATTGGACACTTCAAGTTTAAAGGCAGTTTGTTCCGAATTGGAGTGGTAGGTGTATTCCGTAGTTCTAGCGATTGGACTTCACTCAAAACTCACCACATGAGTCCTCCCACCATATTATGATGATGCCCAAGTTTTGGGCTCGATCGGAAATCAATTGGTGTACGAAATTGGACACTTCAAGTTCAAAGGCAGTTTGTTCCGAATTGGAGTGATTGGTGTATTCCGTAGTTCTAGCGATTGGATTTCGCTCAGAACTCACCACATGACTCCTCCCACCATATTATGATGATGCCAAAGTTTTGGGCTCGATCGGAAATGAATAGGTGCACGAAATTGGACAATTCAAGTTCATGCTTTATTGGAGTCTTTGGTGTATTCCGTAGTTCTTGTAATTGGATTTCACTGAAAACTCATCAAATGACTCCTCCCACCACATTATGATGATGCCCAAGTTTTGGGCTCGATCGGAAATCAATTGGTGTACGAAATTGGACACTTCAAGTTCAAAGGCAGTTTGTTCCGAATTGGTGTGGTAATTGTATTCCGTAGTTCTAGCGATTGGATTCAGCTCAAAACTCACCACATGACTCCTCCCACCATATTATGATGATGCCAAAGTTTTGGGCTCTATCGGAAATCAATAGGTGTACGAAATTGGACAATTCAAGTTCACAGGCAGTTCATGCTTTGTTGGAGTGTTTGGTGTATTCCGTAGTTCTAGTAATTGGATGTCACTGAAAACTCATCAACTGACTCCTCCCACCACATTATGATGATGCCCAAGTTTTGGGCTCGATTGGAAATCGATTGGTGTACGAAATTGGACACTTCAAGTTCAAAGGCAGTTTGTTACGAATTGGTGTGGTAGGGGTATTCCGTAGTTCTAGCGATTGGATTCAGCTCAAAACTCACCACATGACTCCTCCCACCATATTATGATGATGCCAAAGTTTTGGGCTCTATCGGAAATCAATAGGTGTACGAAATTGGACAATTCAAGTTCAAAGGCAGTTCATGCTTTATTGGAGTGTTTGGTGTATTCCGTAGTTCCAGCAATTGGTTTTCACTGAAAACTCATCAAATGACTCCTCCCACCATATTATGATGATGCCGAAGTTTTGGGCTCGATCGGAAATCAATTCGTGTACGAAATTGGACACTTCAAGTTCAAAGGCAGTTTGTTCCGAATTGGTGTGGTAGGTGTATTCCGCAGTTCTAGCGATTGGACTTCACTCAAAACTCACCACATGACTCCTCCCACCATATTATGACGATGCCCATGTTGTGGGCTCAATCGGAAATCAATTGGTGTACGAAATTGGACACTTCAAGTTCAAAGGCAGTTTGTTCCGAATTGGAGTGGTAGGAGTATTCCATAGTTCTAGCGATTGGATTTCACTCAAAACTCATCAAATGACTCCTCCCACCATATTATGATGATGCCCAAGTTTTGGGCTCGATCGGAAATCAATTCGTGTACGAAATTGGACACTTCAAGTTCAAAGGCAGTTTGTTCCGAATTGGAGTGGTAGGTGTATTCCGTAGTTCTAGCGATTGGATTTCCCTCAAAACTCATCAAATGACTCCTCCCACCATATCATGATGTTGCCCAAGTTTTGGGCTTGATCGGAAATCAATAGGTGTACGAAATTGGACAATTCAAGTTCGCAGGCAGTTCGTGCTTTATTGGTGTGTTTGGTGTATTCCGTAGTTCTAGCAATTGGATTTCACTTAAAACTCATCAAATGACTCCTCCCACCATATTATGATGATGCCCAAGTTTTGGGCTCGATCGGAAGTCAATTGGTGTACGAAATTGGACACTTCAAGTTCAAAGGCAGTTTGTTCCGAATTGGAGTGGTAGGTGTATTCCGTAGTTTTAGCAATTGAATTTCCCTCAAAACACATCAAATGACTCCTCCCACCATATTATGTTGATGCCCAAGTTTTGGGCTCGATCGGAAATCAATTCGTGTACGAAATTGGACACTTCAAGTTCAAAGGCAGTTTGTTCCGAATTGGAGGGGTAGGTGTATTCCGTAGTTCTAGCGATTGGATTTCACTCAAAACTTATCAAATGACTCCTCCCACCATATTATGACGACGCCCAAGTTTTGGGCTCGATCGGAAATCAATAGGTGTACGAAATTGGACACTTCATGTTCAAAGGCAGTTTGTTCCGAATTGGAGTGGTTGGTGTATTCCGTAGTTCTAGCGATTGGATTTAGCTCAAAACTCACCACATTACTCCTCCCACCATATTATGACGATGCCAAAGTTTTGGGCTCGATCGGAAATCAATAGGTGTACGAAATTGGACAATTCAAGTTCAATGGCAGTTCGTGCTTTGTTGGAGTGTTTGGTGTATTCCGTAGTTCTAGCAATTGGATTTCAATCAAAACTCATCAAATGACTCCTCCCACCATAATATGATGATGCCCAAGTTTTGGGCTCGATCGGAAATCAATTGGTGTACGAAATTGTACACTTCAAGTTCAAAAGCAGTTTGTTCCGAATTGGAGTGGTATTGTATTCCGTAGTTCTAGCGGTTGGATTTCACTCAAAACTCATCAAATGACTCCTCCCACCATAATATGATGATGCCCAAGTTTTGGGCTCGATCGGAAATCAATAGGTGTACGAAATTGGACACTTCAAGTTCAAAGGCAGTTCGTGCTTTATTGGAGTGTTTGGTGTATTCCGTTGTTCTAGCAATTGGATTTCACTCAAAACTCTTCAAATGACTCCTCCCACCATATTATGATGATGCCCAAGTTTTGGGCTCGATCGGAAATCAATTGGTGTACAAAATTGGACACTTCAAGTTCAAAGGCAGTTTGTTCCGAATTGGAATGGTAGGTGTATTCCGTAGTTCTAGCGATTGGACTTCACTCAAAACTCACCACATGACTCCTCCCACGATATTATGATGATGCCAAAGTTTTGGGCTCGATCGGAAATCAATAGGTGTACGAAATTGGACACTTCAAGTTCAAAGGCAGTTTGTTCCGAATTGGAGTGGTTGGTGTATTCCGTAGTTCTAGCGATTGGATTTCACTCAAAACACATGAAATGACTCCTCCCACCATATTATGATGATGCCCATGTTTTGGGCTCCATCGGAAATCAATAGGTGTACGAAATTGGACACTTCAAGTTCAAAGGCAGTTTGTTCCGAATTGGAGTGGTTGGTGTATTCCGTAGTTCTAGCGATTGGATTTCACTCGAAACTGAAGAAATGACTCCTCCCACCATATTATGATGATGCCCATGTTTTGGGCTCGATCGGAAATCAATAGGTGTACGAAATTGGACACATCAAGTTCAAAGGCAGTTTGTTCTGAGTTGCGGTGGTTGGTGTATTCCGTAGTTCTAGCGATTGGATCTCCCTCAAAACTCAACACATGACTCCTCCCACGATATTATGATGATGCCCAAGTTTTGGGCTCGATGGGAAATCAATCGGTGTACGAAATTGGATGCTTGAAGTTCAAAGGCAGTTTGTTACAAATTGTAGTGGTTGGTGTATTACGTAGTTCTAGCGATTGGATTTCACTCAAAACTCACCACATGACTCCTCCCACCATATTATGATGATGCCCAAGTGTTGGGCTGGATCGGAAATCAATAGGTGTACGAAATTGGACACTTCAAGTTCAAAGGCATTTTGTTCCGAATTGGAGTGGTTGGAGTATTCCGTAGTTCTTGCGATTGGATTTCACTCAAAACTCACCACATGACTCCTCCCACCATGATATGATGACGCCCAAGTTTTGGGGTCGATCGGAAATCAATAAGTGTACGAAATTGGACAATTGGAGTTCAAAGGCAGTTCGTGCCTTATTAGAGTGGTTGGTGTATTTCATAGTTCTAGCGATTGGATTTCACTCAAAACTCACCAAATGACTCCTCCCAGCATATTATGATGACGCCCAAGTTTTGGGCTCAATTTGAAATCAATAGGTGTACGAAATTGGACACTTCAAGTTCAAAGGAAGTTTGTTCCGAATTGGAGTGGTTGGTGTATTACGTAGTTCTAGCGATTGGATTTCACTCAAAACTCACCAAGTGACTCCTCCCAGCATATTATGATGATGCCAAAGTTTTGGGCTCGAACGGAAATCAATAGGTGTACGAAATTGGTCAATTTATGTTCATAGGCAGTTTGTGCTTGATTGGAGTGTTTGGTGTATTCCGTAGTTCTAGCAATTGGATTTCACTCAAAACTCAATTGGAGTAGTTGGTGTATTCCGTAGTTCTAGCGATTGGATTTCACCCAAAACTCACCACATGACTCCTCCCACCATACTATGACGATGCCCAAGTTTTGGGCTCGATCGGAAATCAATAGGTGTACGAAATTGGACACTTCAAGTTCAAAGGCAGTTTGTTCCGAATTGGAGTGGTTGGTGTATTTCGTAGTTCTAGCGATTGGATTTCACTCAAAACTCACCACATGACTCCTCCCACCATATTATGATGATGCCCAAGTGTTGGGCTGGATCGGAAATCAATAGGTGTACGAAATTGGACACTTCAAGTTCAAAGGCATTTTGTTCCGAATTGGAGTGGTTGGAGTATTCCGTAGTTCTTGCGATTGGATTTCACTCAAAACTCACCACATGACTCCTCCCACCATGATATGATGACGCCCAAGTTTTGGGGTCGATCGGAAATCAATAAGTGTACGAAATTGGACAATTGGAGTTCAAAGGCAGTTCGTGCCTTATTAGAGTGGTTGGTGTATTTCATAGTTCTAGCGATTGGATTTCACTCAAAACTCACCAAATGACTCCTCCCAGCATATTATGATGACGCCCAAGTTTTGGGCTCAATTTGAAATCAATAGGTGTACGAAATTGGACACTTCAAGTTCAAAGGAAGTTTGTTCCGAATTGGAGTGGTTGGTGTATTCCGTAGTTCTAGCGATTGGATTTCACCCAAAACTCACCACATTACTCCTCCCACCATATTAAGATGATGCCCAAGTTTTGGGCTCGATCGAAAATCAATAGGTCTACGAAATTGGACATTTCAAGTTCGAAGGTAGTTTGTTCCGAATTGGAGTGGTTGGTGTATTCTGTAGTTCTAGCAATTGGATTTCACTCAACACTCACCACGTGACTCCTCCCACCATGCTATGATGATGCCCAAGTTTTGGGCTCGATTGGAATTCAATAGGTGTACGAAATTCGACAATTGAAGTTCAAAGGCAGTTCGTGCCTTATTGGAGTGGTTGGTACATTTCATAGTTCTAGCGATTGGATTTCACTCAGAACTCACCAAATGATTCCTCCCAACATTTTATGATGATTCCCAAGTTTTGGGCTCGATCGGAAATCAATAGGTGTATGAAATTGGACACTTCAAGTTCAAAGGCAGTTTGTTCCGAATTGTAGTGGTTGGTGTATTCCGTAGTTCTAGCGATTAGATTGCTCTCAAAACGCACCACATGACTCTTCCCACCGTACTGTGATGATGCCCAAGTTTTGGGCTCGATCGGAAATCAGTAGGTGTATGAAATTGGACAATTCAAGTTCAAAGGCAGTTCGTGCCTTAATGGGGTGGTCGGTACATTTCGTAGTTCTAGCGATTGGATTTCACTCAAAACTCACCAAATGACTCCTCCTACCATATTATGATGATGCCCAAGTTCTGGGCTCGATCGGAATCAATAGGTGTACGAAATTGGACACTTCAGGTTCCGAGGCATTTTGTTCCGAATTTTAGTGGTTGGTGTATTCCGAAGTTCAAGCGATTGGATTTCACTCAGAACTCACCACATGACTCCTCCCACCATATTATGATGATGCCGAAGTTTTGGGCTCGATCGGAAATCAATAGGCGTACGAAATTGGACACTTCAAGTCCAAAGGCAGTTTGTTCCGAATTGGAGTGGTTGGTGTATTCTGTAGTTCTAGCGATTGGATTTCACTCGAAACTCCCCACATGACACCTCCCAACATGCTATGATGATGCCCAAGTTTTGGGCTCGATCGGAAATCAATAGGTGTACGAAATTCGACAATTCAAGTTCAAAGGTAGTTCGTGCCTTATTGGAGTGGTTGGTACATTCCGTAGTTCTAGCGATTGGATTTCACTCAGAACTCACCAAACGATTCCTCCCAACATTTTATGATGATGCCCAAGTTTTGGGCTCGATCAGAAATCAATAGGTGTTCGAAATTGGACACTTCAACTTCATAGGCAGTTTGTTCCGAATTGGAGTGGTTGGTGTATTCCGTAGTTCTAGCGATTGGACTTCACTCAAAACTCACCACAGGACTCCTCCCACCGTACTATGATGATGCCCAAGTTTGGGGCTTGATCGGAAATCAGTAGGTGAACGAAATTGGACAATTCAAGTTCAAAGGCAGTTCGCGCTTTATTGGAGTGTTTGGTGTATTTCGTAGTTCTAGCGATTGGATTTCAGTCAAAACTCATCAAACGACTCCTCCCACCATATTATGATGATGCCCGAGTTTTGGGAACGATCGGAAACCAATAGGTGTACGAAATTGGACAATTCAAGTTCAAAGGCAGTTTATTCCGAATTTGAGTGGTTGGTGTATTCCGTAGTTCTAGCGATTGGATTTCACTCAAAACTCAGCACAGGACTCCTCCCACCGTACTATGATGATGCCCAAGTTTTGGGCTCGGTCAGATATCAATAGGTGTACGAAGTTGGACAACTCAAGTTCAAAGGCAGTTCGTGCTTTATTGGAGTGTTTGGTGTATTTCGTAGTTCTAGCCATTGGATTTCACTCAAAACTCATCAAATGACTCCTCCCAACATATTATGATGATGCCCAAGTTTTGGGCTCGATCGGAAATCAATAGGTGTACGAAATTGGACACTTCAAGTTCATAGGCAGTATGTTCTGAATTTTAGTGGTTGGTGTATTCCGTAGTTCTAGGGATTGGATTTCACCCAAAACTCAGCACAGGACTCCTCCCACCGTACTGTGATGATGCCCGTGTTTTGGGCTCGATCGGAAATCAATAGGTGTACGAAATTGGACACTTCAAGTTCAAAGGCAGTTTGTTCCGAATTGGAGTGGTAGGTGTATTCCGTAGTTCTAGGATTGGATTTCACTCAAAACTCATGAAATGCCTCCTCCTACCATACTATGATGATGCCCAAGTTTTGGGCTCGATCGGAAATCAATAGGTGTACGAAATTGGACACTTTAAGTTCAAAGGCATTTTGTTCCGAATTGGAGTGGTTGGTGTATTCCGTAGTTCTAGCGATTGGATTTCACTCAAAACACATGAAATGACTCCTCCCACCATATTATGATGATGCCCAAGTTTTGGGCTCGATCGGAAATCAATAGGTGTACGAAATTGGACATTTCAAGTTCAAAGGCAGTTTGTTCCGAATTGTAGTGGTTGGTGTACGAAATTGGACAATTCAAGTTCAAAGGCAGTTCCTGCCTTATTGCAGTGGTTGGTACATTTCGTAGTTCTAGCGATTGGATTTTACTCAAAACTCACCAAATCACTCCTCCCACCATATTATGATGATGCGCAAGTTTTGGGCTCGATCAGAAATCAATAGGCGTACGAAATTGGACATTTAAAGTTCAAAAGCAGTTTGTTCCGAATTGGAGTGGTTGGTGTATTCCGTAGTTCTAGCGATTGGATTTCACTCAAAACTCACCACATGACTCCTCCCACCATATTATGATGATGCCCAAGTTTTGGGCTCGATCAGAAATCAATAGGTGTACGAAATTGGACACTTCATGTTCAGAGGCAATATGTTCCGAATTTTAGTTTGTTTCGAATTTTAGTGGTAGGAGTTTTCCATAGTTCTAGCGATTGGATTTCACCCAAAACTCACCACATGACTCCTCCCACCATATTATGATGATGCCCAACTTTTGGGCTCGATCGGAAATCAATAGGTGCACGAAATTGGACACTTCAAGCTCAAAGGCAGTTTGTTCCGAGATGGAGTGGTCGGTGTGTTCCGCAGTTCTAGCGATTGGATTTTACTCAAAACTCACCACATGACTCCTCCCACCATATTTTCGTGATGCCCAAGTTTTGCGCTCGATCGGAAATCAATAGGTGTACGGAATTGGACACTTCAAGTTCAAAGGCAGTTTGTTCCGAATTGGAGTGGTCAGTGTATTCCATAGTTCTAGCTTTTGGATTTCACCCAAAACTCTCCACATGACTCCTCCCACCATATTATGATGATGCCCAAGTTTTGGGCTCAATCGGAAATCAATAGGAGTACGAAATTGGAGTTCGAAGGCAGTTCGTGCCTTATTGGAGTGTTTTGTGTATCCCGTAGTTCTAGCGATTGGATTTCACTCAAAACTCATTAAATGACTCCTCCCATCATGTTATGATGATGCCCAAGTTTTGGGCTCGAACGGAAATCAATAGGTGTATGAAAATGGACAATTCAAGTTCGAAGGCAGTTCGTGCCTTATTGGAGTGGTTGGTGTGTTCCGTAGTTGTAGAGATTGGATTTCACTCAAAACTCACCAAACGACTCCTCCCAAGTTTTGGGCTCGATCAGAAATCAATAGGTGTACAAAATTGGAGTGGTTGGTATATTCCGTAGTTCTAGCGATGGGATTTCACTCAAAACTCACCACATGACTCCTCCCAACATATTATGATGATACCCAAGTTTTGGGCTCGATCGGAACTCAATAGGTGTATGAAATTGGACACTTCAAGTTCAAGGGTAGTTTGTTCCGAATTGGAGTGGTTGGTGTATTACGTAGTTCTAGCGATTGGATTTCACCCAAAACTATCCACATGACTCCTCCCACCATATTATGATGATGCCCAAGTTTTGGGCTCGATCGAAAATCAATAGGTGTACGAAATTGGACACTTCAAGTTCAAAGGCAGTTTGTTCCAAATTGGAGTGGTTGGTGTATTTTGTGGTTCTATCTGTTGGATATCACCCAAAACTCTCCACATGACTCCTCCCACTATATGATGATGATGCCCAAGTTTTGGGCTCGATCGGAAATCAATAGGTGTACGAAATTGGACACTTCAAGTTCAAACGCAGTTTGTTCCGAATTGGAGTGGTTGGTGTATTCCGTTGTTCTAGCGATTGGATTTCACTCAAAAAACACCACATGACTCCTCCCACCATATTATGATGACGCCCAGGTTCTGGGCTCGATCGGAAATCAATAGGTGTACGAAATTGGACACTTCAAGTTCAAAGGCAGTTTGTTCCGAATTGGAGTGGTTGGTGTAATCCGTAGTTCTAGCAATTGGATTTCACTCAAAAAACGCCACATGACTCCTCCCACCATATTATGATGATGCCCAAGTTTTGGACTCGATCGGAAATCAATAGGTGTACGAAATTGGACAATTCTAGCTCAAAGGCAGTTCGTTCTTTACTGGAGTGTTTGGAGTATTCCGTAGTTTTAGGAGTTGGATTTCACTCAAAACTCACCAAATGACTCCTCCCACCATGTTATGATGATGTCCAAATTTTGGGATTCATCGGAAATCAATAGGTGTACGAAATTGGACAATTCAAGTTCAAAGGCAGTTCTGCGTTATTGGAGTGGTTGGTACATTTCATAGTTTAGCGATGGGATTTCACTGAAAACTCACCAAATGACTCCTCCCACCATATTATGATGATACCCAAGTTTTGGGCTCGATCGGATATCAATAGGTGTATGAAATTGGACACTTCATGTTCAAGGGCAGTTTGTTCCGAATTGGAGTGGTTGGTGTATTACGTAGTTCTAGCGATTGGATTTCACTCAAAACTCACCATATGACTCCTCCCACCACATTATGATGATGCCCAAGTTTTGGGCTCGATCGGAAATCAATAGGTGTACGAAATTGGACACTTCATGTTCGAAAGTAGTTTGTTCCGAATTGGAGTGGTTAGTGTATTCCGTAGTTCTAGCGATTGGATTTCACCCAAAACTCTCCACATGACTCCTCCCACCATATTATGAAAATGCCCAAGTTTTGGGCTCGATCGGAAATCAATAGGTGTACGAAATTGGACACTTCAAGTTCAAAGGCAGTTTGTTCCGAATTGGAGTGGTTGGTGTATACCATAGTTCTAGCGATTGGAATTCGCCCAAAACTCTCCACATGACTCCTCCCACCATATTATGATGATGCCCATGTTTTGGGCTTGATCGGAAATCAATTGGTGTACAAAATTAGGCACTTCAAGTTCAAAGGCAGTTTGTTACGAATTGGAGTGGTTGGTGTATTCCGTAGTTGTAGCGATTGGATTTCACTCAAAACTCATCACATGACTCCTCCCACCGTACTATGATGATGCCCAAGTTCTGGGCTCGATAGGAAATCAATAGGTGTACGAAATTGGACAATTCAAGTTCCAAGACAGTTGGTACCTTCTTGGAGTGGTTGGTGTATTCCGTAGTTCTAGCAGTTGGATTTCACTCGAAACTCACCCCATGACTCCTCCCACCACATTATGGTGATGCCCAAGTTTTGGGATCGATTGGAAATCAATAGGTGTACGAAATTGGACAATTCAAGTTCAAAGGCAGTTCGTGCTTTATTTGAGTGTTTGGTGTATTTCGAAGTTCTAGCGATTCGAATTCACTCAAAACTCATCAAATGACTCCTCCCACCATATTATGACGATGCCCAAGTTTTGGGAATGATCGGAAATCAATAGTTGTACGAAATTGGACAATTCAAGTTCATAGGAAGTTCGTGCCTTATTGGAGTGGTTGGTACATTTCGTAGTTCTAGCGATTGGATTTCCCTGAAAACTCACCAACGGACTCCTTTCAACATATTACGATGACTCAAAATTTTTGTGCTCGATTGGAAATCCATAGGTGTACGAAATTGGACACTTCATGTTCAACGGCAGTTTGTTCCGAATTGGAGTGGTTAGTGTATTCCGTAGTTCTAGCGATTGGATTTCACCTAAAATCTCCACATGACTCCTCCCACCATATTATCATGATGCCCAAGTTTTAGGCTCGATCGGAAATCAATAGGTGTACGAAATTGGACACTTCAAGTTCAAAGGCAGTTTGTTCCGAATTGGAGTGGTTGGTGTATTCCGTAGTTCTAGCGATTGGATTTCACTCAAAACTCCCCACATGACTCCTCCCACCATATTATGATGATGCCCGCGTTTGGGGCTCAATCGGAAATCAATAGGTGTACGACATTGGACGATTCAAGTTCAAAGGCGTTCGTGCCTTATTGAAGTGTTTGGTGTATTCCGTAGTTCTAGCGATTGGATTTCACTCAAAACTCATCAAATGACTCCTCCCACCATATTATGATGACGCCCAAGTTTGGGGCTCGATCGGAAATCAATAGGTGTACGAAATTGGACGATTCAAGTTCAAAGGCAGTTCGTGCTTTATTGGAGTGTTTTGTGTATTCCGTAGTTCTAGCGATTGGATTTCACTCAAAACTCATCAAATGACTCCTCCCACCTTATTATGATGACGCCCAAGTTTGGGGCTCGATCGGAAATCAATAGGTGTACGAAATTGGACAATTCAAGTTCAAAGGCAGTTCGTGCTTTATTGGAGTGTTTGGTGTATTCCGTAGTTCTAGCGATTGGATTTCACTCAAAACTCATCAAATGACTCCTCCCACCATATTATGATGACGCCCAAGTTTGGGGCTCGATCGGAAACCAATAGGTGTACGAAATTGGACAATTCAAGTTCAAAGGCAGTTCGTGCTTTATTGGAGTGTTTGGTGTATTCCGTAGTTCTAGCGATTGGATTTCACTCAAAACTCATCAAATGACTCCTCCCACCATATTATGATGATGCCCAAGTTTTGGGCTCGATCGGATATCAATATTTGTACGAAATTGGATATTTCCAGTTCAAAGGCAGTTCGTTCAGAATTGGACTGGTTGGTGTATTCCATAGTTCTAGCGATTGGATTTCACTCAAAACTCACCACATGACTCCTCCCACCGTATTATGATGATGCCCAAGTTTTGGGCTCGAACGGATATGAATAGGTGTACGAAATTGGACACTTCAAGTTCAAAGGAAGTTTGTTCCGAATTGGAGTGGTTGGTGTATTCCATAGTTCTAGCGATTGGATTTCACTCAAAACTCACGACATGACTCCTCCCACTATATTATGATGATGCCCAAGTTTTGGGCTCGATCGGATATCAATAGGTGTACGAAATTGGACATTTCCAGTTGAAAGGCAGTTCGTTCCGAATTGGACTGGTTGGTGTATTCCGAAGTTCTAGCGATTGGATTTCATTCAAAACTCTCCAAATGACTCCTCCCATCATATTATGATGATGCCCAAGTTTTGGTTTCCATCGGAAATCAATAGGTGTACGAAATTGGACACTTCAAGTTCGAAGGCAGTTTCTTCCGAATTGGAGTGGTTGGTGTATTCCGTAGTTCTAGCGATTGGATTTCACTCAAAACTCACCACATGACTCCTCCCACCATATTATCATGATGCCCAAGTTTTGGGCTCGATCGGAAATCAATAAGGCAGTTCGTGCTTTATTAGACTGTTTGGTGTATTACGTAGTTCTAGCGATTGGATTTCACTCAAAACTCACCACATGACTCCTCCAACCATAATATGATGATGCCCAAGTTTTGGGCTCCATCGGAAATCAATAGTTGTACGAAATTGGACACTCCAAGTTGAACGGCAGTTTGTTCCGAATTGGAGTGGTTGGTGAATTCCGTACTTCAAGCGATTGGATTTCACTCAAAACTCACCACATGACTCCACCCCCCATATTATCGTGATGCCCAAGTATTGGGCTCGATCGGAAATCCATAGGTGTACGAAATTGGACACTTCAAGTTCAAAGGCTGTTCGTGCCCTATTGGAGTGTTTGGTGTATTCCGTAGTTCTAGAGATTGGATTTCACTCAAAACTCACCAAATGACTCCTCCCACCATATTCTGATGATGCCCAAGTTTTGGGCTCGATCGGAAATCAGTAGGTGTACGAAATTGGACACTTCATGTACAAAGGCAGTTTGTTCCGAATTGGGGTGGTTGGTGTATTCCGTAGTTCTAGCGATTGGATTTCACCCGAAAATCACCAAATGACTCCTCCCACCATATTATGATGATGCCCAAGTTTTGGGCTCGATCGGAAATCAATAGGTGTACGAAATAGGACACTTCAAGTTCAAAGGAAGTTTGTTCAGAATTGGAGTGGTTGGTGTATTCCGTAGTCCTAGCAATTGGATTTCACTCAAAACTCACCACACGACTCCTCCCACCATGTTATGATGATGCCCAAGTTTTGGGATCGATGGGAAATCAAAAGGTGTACGAAATTGAACACTTCAAGTTCAAAGGGAGTTTGTTCCAAATTGGAGTGGTTGGTGTATTCCGTAGTTTTAGCAATTGCATTTCACCCAAAACTCCCCAGATGACTCCTCCCACCATATTTTGATGATGCCCAAGTTTTGGGCTCGATCGGAAATGAATAGGTGTACGAAATTGTACACTTCAAGTTCAAAGGCAGTTTGTTCAGAATTGGAGTGGTTGGTGTACTCCGTAGTTCTAGCGATTGGATTTCACTCAAAACTCACCACATGACTCCTCCCACCATACTATGATGATGCCCATGTTTTGGGCTCGATCGGAAATCAATAGGTGTATGAAATTGGACACTTCAAGTTGAAAGGCAGTTTGTTCCGAATTGGAGTGGTTGGTGTATTCCGTAGTTCTAGCGATTGGACTTCACTCTAAACTCACCACAGGACTCCTCCCACCATATTATGATGATGCCCAAGTTTTGGGCTCGATCGAAAATCAATAGGTGTACGAAATTGGACAATTCAAGTTCAAAGGCTGTTCGTGCCCTATTGGAGTGGTTTGTGTATTCCGTAGTTCTAGCGAATGGACTTCACTCTAAACTCCCCAGATGACTCCTCCCACCATATTTTGATGATGCCCAAGTTTTGGGCTCGATCGGAAATCAATAGGTGTACGAAATTGGACACTTCAAGTTCAAAGGCAGTTTGTTCCGAATTGGGGTGGTTGGTGTATTCCGTAGTTCTAGCGATTGGATTTTGACCCAAAACTCACCAAATGACTCCTCCCAGCATATTATGATGATGCCCAAGTTTTGGGCTCGATCGGAAATCAATAGGTGTACGAAATTGGACAGTTCAACTTCAAAGGCAGTTTGTTCCGAATTGGAGTGGTTGGTGTATTCCGTAGTTCTTGCGATTGGATTTCTCTCAAAACTCACCAAATGAATCCTCCCACCATATTATGATGATGCCCAAGTTTTGGGCTCGATCGGAAGTAAATAGGTGTACGAAATTGGACAATTCAACATCAAAGGCAGTTCGTGCTTTATTGGAGTGTTTGGTGTATTCCGTATTTCTAGCGATTGGATTTCACTCAAAACTCACCAAATGACTCCTCCCACCATATTATGATGATGCCCAAGTTTTGGGCTCGTTCGGAAATCAATAGGTGTACGAAATTGGACAATTTAAGTTCAGAGGCTGTTCGTTCCCTATTGGAGTGTTTGGTGTATTCTGTAGTTCTAGAGACTGGATTTCACTCAAAAGACGCCAAATGACTCCTCCCACCATATTCTGATGATGCCCAAGTTTTGGCCTCGATCGGAAATCAATAGGTGTACGAAATTGGACAATTCAAGTTCAAAGCCAGTGCGTGCTTTATTGGAGTGTTTGGTGTATTCCGTAGTTCTAGCGATTGGATTTCACTCAAAACTCACCACATGACTCCTCCCACCATATTATGATGATGCCCAAGTTTTGGGCTCGATCGGAAATCAATAGGTGTACGAAATTGGACACTTCAAGTTCAAAGGCAGTTTGTTCCGAATCGGGGTGGTTGGTGTATTCCGTAGTTCTAGTGATTGGATTTCACTCAAAACTCACCACATGACTCCTCCCACCATATTATGATGATGCCCAAGTTTTGGGCTCGATCAGAAATCAATAGGTGTACGAAATTGGAAACTTCAAGTTCAAAGGCAGTTTGTCCCGAATTGGAGTGGTTGGTGTATTCAGTAGTTCTAGCAATTGGATTTCACTCAAAACACATCAAATGACTCCTCCCACCATATTCTGATGATGCCGAAGTTTTGGGCTTGATCGGAAATCAATAGGTGTACGAAATTGGACACTTCAAGTTCAAAAGCAGTTTGTTCCGAATTGGAGTGGTTGGTGTATTCCGTAGTTCTTGCGATTGGATTTCACCCAAAACTCACCCAATGACTCCTCCCACCATATTATGACGTTGCCCAAGTTTTGGGCTCGATCGGAAATCAATAGGTGTACGAAATTGGACACTTCAACTTCTAAGGCAGTTTGTTCCAAATTGAAGTGGTTGGTGTATTCCGTAGTTCTAGCGATTGGACTTCACTCAAAACGCACCACATGACTCCTCCCACCATATTATGATGATGCCCAAGTTTTGGGCTCGATCGGAAGTCAATAGGTGTACGAAATTGTACAATTCAACATCAAAGGCAGTTCGTGCTTTATTGGAGTGTTTGGTGTATTCCGTAGTTCTAGCGATTAGATTTCACTCAAAACTCACCAAATGACTCCTCCCACCATATTATGATGATGCCCAAGTTTTGGGCTCGATCGGAAATCAATAGGTGTACGAAATTGGACAATTCAAGTTCAAAGGCAGGTCGTGCCTGATCGGTTCATAATTGTATATCATTTTGTACCCTTCTAGCTTATGATTTGGTTATGTTATTGAGTTAAACTTGTGCTTTTTTTAATTCATTTTCTGTTTTGATAAGTCCATAATTTCATACACTTGCATGCCTTCTTTACTTAGTGATTTTGCTTAGTTTCTCTTTATTTTGAGTCACTTACCTATGTTTGTGTGTTTTGTAGGTTAAGATAGCAAGAGATAACATTTGATGCAATCCATGCATGTTAAGGGCTGATTGGCATATGAGGAATATGAGCTTAAAGACAAACACATTTTGGCTACAACCCCTTTCCAGCCCAATTTCGTAGGTCAACTTCTTGGCCTTGGATCAGCATGCTATGGGGCTCGAATGAGGTGAAGATCTTCATGAAACCTGTTCCAATGGGTGTCTACTACAACATATCCACATTTCAGCCCAATTGGACATTTGTGGAGTGCTCAGCCCGTCCAACACCCAACCTTGCTCAGCAAGATTTGTAGCTGCCAGCATTTTGCCATGTGACTCCTTTCAGCCATGTGCCTCACCCCAGCTGCAACTGACTTTGTACCCAACATAATGAGTGAAGTTGGGAGGCTTTCCAGCTATGAATTTCTGAAGGAGCAAGTTGGTACATGTTGGAGCTATTATAGAGAAAGCATGTGCATGTGAAGCAAAGAGAAAAGAGAGAGAGAAGAAGAGGAATGATGAGAGGCATTTTTGCTTCAGCCTTTGAACATGGGAAATGAATTGGCAGATCACTTTGGAGCTGGAGATCAGCTTTTGAGCTATTAAAGAGAAGCATGTGCATGCATGTAAAGCAAAAATAAAGAAAAGAAATGAAATGAAGTCAATTCCAGTCTCTGTTCGGCAGCCAACTTTCGAGGTCCAAAACGCACACTTCTACTGCTCCGATGAGAATACTTTCTTCATAGAAGTTGTTCCAATGGGTGTCTAGTATAACATATCCAAATTTCAGCCCCATTGGATGCGTGTTGAGACCTATGGCCTTCCTACACCAAAACAGGTTCAGAAAACTCGTTTTTCCAGCAACCAAAAGGCAACCACATGGGTTGGCAGCAAAAGGCACCACATGGGTTGGCAGCAAATCTGATCACCTTTGAACCCATGTGAAGAAAGCTTGTGCAGCAGCAAAAGATGAAGGATGGTGTGGGAATTCATCATGTTGTTCCTCCCTCTTAGCCCTATAAATAGAGAAGCCTTCAAGCTTCAAATCACACCCCAAGGGGGGGAGCTCTCAAACACTTCTCTAGAGCTCCCTTCCCTTCTCTCCCTCAATTTCTCTTAGTTTCCTTTCAAGTTGTCAATTGTTGTAATAAAATGAGTTTACTGAATTTTTCTTCAAGTTTTCAAGTTCTTCTTTAATTTTATTCGTAATGTACATTCTTTCTTTAGTATTCAAGTTTAATTAGTTTCCAAGTTTCAGTTATGGTTTTTGTTCTTATTCATTATGCTTATAAGTTAATATGCTAGTTTGAATGATTGATCACCATTTAGGCTTGCATGTTAGCTATCTTGGTTTGAATTAAGAGTAGACACCATGCTTTAATTCGAATTGAACTATGAATAGGAAGAGTATGTATGGACATTCGACAACAGGGATTAGATACATACTTGGTTGTTTAAAATGTTCTTCTATGCTTAATGGGTTTCTAATGCTTAATTTTAGGTTAGACAACAAATGATCAAATTAGGGAATTAGGAACACAAGGTTAGAACCAGACACCATGGCCTAATCATGCTTTACCTAGAATCAATCCATTAATCTAAATTGAACTTGTGAACTTATTTGCTTGAGTTATCTCCTTTTTCTTGTTTTATTTATTTTCTTTTTCATTTCTGTTTTGTGTAGGGGAAATAAATTGGATCATTCAATCACCAATCCTCGTGGGATCGACCTCGCACTTACATATGCTATACTACCGAACGGCTCGTGCACTTGCGAGTATCACAAGTTGAGGATGCAGCCGAATCTATTTTTGATGCAGTGAATCCGACACAACAGTGCCATATTGGAGTGTTTGGTGTATTCCGTAGTTCTAGAGATTGGATTTCACTCAAAACTCACCAAATGACTCCTCCCACCATATTCTAATGATGCCCAAGTTTTGGGCTCGATCGGAAATCAATAGGTGTACGAAATTGGACACTTCAAGTTCAAAGGCAGTTTGTTCCGAATTGGAGTGGTTGGTGTATTCCATAGTTCTAGCGATTGGATTTCACTCAAAACTCACCACATGACTCCTCCCACCATATTGTGACGATGCCCAAGTTTTGGGCTCGATCGGAAATCAATAGGTGTACGAAATTGGACACTTCAAGTTCAAAGCAGTTTGTCCCGAATTGGAGTGGTTGGTGTATTCAGTAGTTCTTGCGATTGGATTTCACCCAAAACTCACCACATGACTCCTCCCAGCACATTATGATGATGCCCAAGTTTTGGGCTCGATCGGAAATCAATAGGTGTACGAAATTGGACAATTCAAGTTCAAAGGCAGTTCGTGCCTTATTGGAGTAGTTGTTACATTTCGTAGTTCTAGCGATTGGATTTTACTCAAAACTAACCAAATGACTCCTCCCACCATATTATGTTGATGCCCAAGCTTTGGGCTCGATCGGAAATCAATAGGTGTACGAAATTGGACACTTCAAGTTCAAAGGCAGTTTGTTCCGAATTGGAGTGGTTGGTGTATTCCGTAGTTCTAGCGATTGGATTTCACTCAAAACTCACCGCATGACTCCTCCCACCTTATTATGATGATGCCCAAGTTTTGGGCTCGGTCGGAAATCAATAGGTGTACGAAATTGGACACTTCAAGTTCAAATCAGTAGGTGTACGAAAGTGGACACTTCAAGTTCAAAGGCAGTTTGTTCTGAATTGAAGTGGTTGGTTTATTCCTTAGTTCTAGCGATTGGATTTCACTCAAAACTCTCCACATGACTCCTCCCACGATATTATGATGATGCCCAAGTTTTGGGCTCGATAGGAAATCAATAGATGTACGAAATTGGACACTTCAAGTTCAAAGGCAGTTCGTGCCTTACTGGAGTGGTTGGTGTATTCCGTAGTTCTAGCGATTGGATTTCACTCAAAACTCACCAAATGACTCCTCCCACCATATTATGATGATGCCCAAGTTTTGGGCTCGATCGGAAATCAATAGGTGTACGAAATTGGACACTTCAAGTTCAAAGGCAGTTCGTTACGAATTGCAGTGGTTGGTGTATTCCGTAGTTCTAGAGATCGGATTTCACTCAAAACTCTCCACATGACTCCTCCCACCATATTATGATGATGCCCAAGTTTTGGGCTCCATCGGAAATCAATGGGTGTACGAAATTGGACACTTCAAGTTCAAAGGCAGTTTGTTACGAATTGGTGTGGTTGGTGTATTCCGTAGTTCTAGCGATTGGATTTCACTCAAAACTCACCACATGACTCCTCCCACCATATTACGATGATGCCAAAGTTTTGGGCTCGATCGGAAATCAACTGGTGTACGAAATTGGACACTTCAAGTTCAAAGGCAGTTTGTTCCGAATTGGATTGGTTGGTGTATTCCGTAGTTCTAGGGATTTGATTTCACCCAAAACTCTCCACATGACCCCTCCCACCATATTCTGATGATGCCCAAGTTTTGGGCTCGATCGGAAATCAATAGGTGTAGGAAATTGGACAATTCAAGTTCAAAGGCATTTCGCGCTTTATTGGATTGTTTGGTGTATTCCGCAGTTCTAGCGATTCGATTTCACTCAAAACTCTCCACATGACTCCTCCCACCACATTATGATGATGCCCAAGTTTTGTGCTCGATCGGAAATCAATAGGTGTACGAAATTGGACACTTCAAGTTCGAAGGCAATTTGTTCCGAGTTGGAGTGGTTGGTGTATTCCGTAGTTCTAGCAATTGGATTTCACTCAAAACTCACCACATGACTCCTCCCACCATATTATGATGATGCCAAAGTTTTGTGCTCGATCGGAAATCAATAGCTGTACGAAATTGGACAATTCAAGCTCAAAGGCAGTTCGTGCTTTATTGGAGTGTTTGGTGTATTCCGTAGTTCTAGCGGTTGGATTTCACTCAAAACTCATCAAATGACCCCTCCCACCATATTATGATGATGCCCAAGTTTTGGACTCGATCGGAAATCAATAGGTGTACGAAATTGGACAATTGAAGTTCAAAGGCAGTTCGTGCCTTATTGGAGTGGATGGTACATTTCATAGTTTAGTGATGGGATTTCACTCAAAACTCACCAAATGACTCCTCCCACCATATTGTGATGATGCCCAAGTTTTGGGCTCGATCGGAAATCAATGGGTGTACGAAATTGGACACTTCAAGTTCAAAGGCAGTTTGTTACGAATTGGTGTGGTTGGTGTATTCCGTAGTTCTAGTGATTGGATTTCACTCAAAACTCACCACATGACTCCTCCCACCATACTGTGACGATGCCCAAGTTTTGGGCTCGATCGGAAATCAATAGGTGTACGAAATTGGACAATTCAAGTTCAAAGGCAGTTCGTGCCTTATTGGACTGGTTGGTACATTACGTAGTTCTAGCGTTTGTATTTCACTCAAAACTCACCACATGACTCCTCCCACAATATTATGATGATGCCCAAGTTTTGGGCTCGATCGGAAATCAATAGGTGTACGAAATTGGACAATTCAAGTTCAAAGGCAGTTCTTGCTTTTTTGGAGTGTTTGGTGTATTCCGTAGTTCTAGCGGTTGGATTTCACTCAAAACTCACCAAATGAGTCCTCCCACCATACTATGATGATGCCCAAGTTTTGGGCTCGATCGGAAATCAATAGGTGTACGAAATTGGACAATTCAAGTTCAAAGGCAGTTCGTGCTTTATTGGAGTGTTTGGTGTATTCCGTAGTTCTAGCGGTTGGATTTCACTCAAAACTCACCAAACGACTCCTCAAACTATATTATGATGATGCCCAAGTGTTGGGATCGATCGGAAATCAATGGGTGTATGAAATGGGACACTTCAAGTTCAAGGGCAGTTTGTTCCGAATTGGAGTGGCTGGTGTATTTCGTACTTCTAGCAATTGGATTTCACCCAAAACTCTCCACATGACTCCTCCCACCATATTATGATGCCCAAGTTTTGTGCTCGATCGGAAATCAATAGGTGTACGAAATTGGACAACTCAAGTTCAAAGGCAGTTCGTGCTTTATGGGAGTGTTTGATGTATTCCGTAGTTCTAGCGGTTGGATTTCACTCAAAACTCACCAAATGACTCCTCCCACCTTATTTTGATGATGCCCAAACTTTGGGCTCGATCGGAAATCAATAGGTGTACGAAATTGGACACTTCAAGTTCAAAGGCATTTTGTTCCGAATTGGAGTGGTTGGTGTATTCCCAAGTTCTAGTAGTTGGATTTCTGTCAAAACTCCCCACATGACTCCTCCCACCATATTATGATGATGCCCAAGTTTTGGGCTCGATCGGAAATCAATAGGTGTATGAAATTGGACAATTCAATCTCGAAGGCAGTTCGTGCTTTATTGGAGTGTTTGGTGTATTCCGCAGTTCTAGCGGTTGGATTTCACTCAAAACTCCCCAAATGACTCCTCCCACCACACTATAATGATGCCCAAGTTTTGGGCTCGATCGGAAATCAATAGTTGTACGAAATTGGACAATTCCAGTTCAAAGGCAGTTCGTGCTTTATTGGAGTGTTTGGGGTATTCCGTACTTCTAGCGGTTGGATTTCACTCAAAACTCATCAAATGACTCCTCCCACCATATTATGATGATGCCCAAGTTTTGGGCTCGATTGTAAATCAATCGGTGTACGAAATTGGACAATTCAAGTCCAAAGACAGTTCGTGCTTTATTGGAGTGTTTGGTGTATTCAGTAGTTCTAGCTGTTGGATTTCACTCAAAACTCACCAAATGAATCCTCCCACCATATTATGATGATGCCCAAGTTTTGGGCTCGATCGGAAATCAACAGGTGTACGAAATTGGACAATTCAAGTTCAAAGGCAGTTCGTGCTTTATTGGAGTGTTTGGTGTATACCAAAGTTCTAGCAGTTGGATTTCACTCAAAACTCACCAAATGACTCCTCCCACCATATTGTGATGATGCCCAAGTTTTGGGCTCGATCGAAAATCAGTGGGTGTACGAAATTGGACACTTCAAGTTCAAAGGCAGTTTGTTCCGAATTGGAGTGGCTGGTGTATTCCGTAGTTCTAGCGATTGGATTTCACTCAAAACTCACCACATGACTCCTCCCACCATACTATGACGATGCCCAAGTTTTGGGCTCGATCGGAAATCAATAGGTGTATGAAATTGGACACTTCATGTTCAAGGGCAGTGTGTTCCGAATTGGAGTGGTTGGTGTATTACGTAGTTCTAGCAATTGGATTTCACCCAAAGCTCTCCACATGACTCCGCCCACCATATTATGATGATGCCCAAGTTTTGGGCTCGATTGTAAATCAATCGGTGTACGAAATTGGACAATTCAAGTCCGAAGACAGTCCGTGCTTTATTGGAGTGTTTGGTGTATTCAGTAGTTCTAGCTGTTGGATTTCACTCAGAACTCACCAAATGACTCCTCCCAACATATTATGATGATGCCCAAGTTTTGGGCTCGATCGGAAATCAATAGGTCTACGAAATTGGACAATTCAAGTTCAAAGGCAGTTCGTGCTTTGTTGGAGTGTTTGGTGTATTCCGTAGTTCTAGCGGTTGGATTTTACTCAAAACACACCAAATGACTCCTCCCACATCAAAGGCAGTTCGTTACGAATTGCAGTGGTTGGTGTATTCCGTAGTTCTAGCGATCGGATTTCACTCAAAACTCTCCACATGACTCCTCCCACCATATTATGATGATGCCCAAGTTTTGGGCTCCATCGGAAATCAGTGGGTGTACGAAATTGGACACTTCAAGTTCAAAGGCAGTTTGTTCCGAATTGGAGCGGTTGGTGTATTCCGTAGTTCTAGCAATTGGATTTCACTCAAAACTCATCCCATGACTCCTCCCACCATATTATGATGATGCCCAAGTTTGGGGCTCGATCGGAAATCAATAGGTGTACGAAATTGGACAATTCATGTTCAAAGTCAGTTCGTGCTTTATTGGAGTGTTTGGTGTATTCCGTAGTTCTAGCGATTGGATTTCACTCAAAACTCATCAAATGACTCCTCCCACCATATTACGATGATGCCCGAGTTTTGGGAACGATCGGAAACCAATATGAGTACGAAATTGGACACTTCAAGTTCAATGGCAGTTTGTTCCGAATTGGAGTGGTTGGTGTATTCTGTAGTACTAGCAATTAGATTTCACTCAAAACTCACCACAAGACTCCTACCACCATACTATGATAATGCCCAAGTTTTGGGCTCGATCGGAAATCAATAGGTGTACGAAATTGGACAATTCAAGTTCAAAGGCAGTTCTTGCTTTATTGGAGTGTTTGGTGTATTTCGTAGTTCTAGCGATTGGATTTCACTAAAAACACATCAAATGACTCCTCCCACCATATTATGATGATGCCCAAGTTTTGGGAACGATCGGAAATCAATAGGTGTACGAAATTGGACAATTCAAGTTCAAAGGCAGTTCGTGCCTTATTGGAGTGGTTGGTACATTTCGTAGTTCTAGCGATTGGATTTCACTCAAAACTCGCCAAATGACTCCTCCCACCATATTATGATGATGCCCAAGTTTTGGGCTCGATCGGAAATCAATAGGTGTACGAAATTGGACATTTAAAGTTCAAAGGCAGTTTGTTCCAAATTGGAGTGGTTGGTGTATTCCGTAGTTCTAGCGATTGGATTTCACTCAAAACTCACCACATGACTCCTCCCACCATATTATCATGATGCCCAAGTTTTGGGCTCGATCGGAAATCAATAGGTGTACGAAATTGGACAATTCAAGTTCAAAGGCAGTTCGTGCTTTATTGGAGTGTTTGGTGTATTACGTAGTTCTAGCAATTGGATTTCACTCAAAACTCAATTGGAGTAGTTGGTGTATTCCGTAGTTCTAGCAATTGGATTTCACCCAAAACTCACCACATGACTCCTCCCACCATATTATGATGATGCCCAAGTTTTGGGCTCGATCGGAAATCAATAGGTGTACGAAATTGGACACTTCAAGTTCAAAGGCAGTTTGTTCCGAATTGGAGTGGTTGGTGTATTCCGTAGTTCTTGCAATTGGATTTCACTCAAAACTCACCACATGACTCCTCCCACCATATTATGATGATGCCCAAGTGTTGGGCTGGATCGAAAATCAATAGGTGTACGAAATTGGACACTTCAAGTTCAAAGGCAGTTTGTTCCGAATTGGAGTGGTTGGTGTATTCCGTAGTTCTTGCAATTGGATTTCACTCAAAACTCACCACATGACTCCTCCCACCATGATATGATGACGCCCAAGTTTTGGGGCGATCGGAAATCAATTGGTGTACGAAATTGGACAATTGGAGTGGTCGGTGTATTTCGTAGTTCTAGCGATTGGATTTAAATCAAAACTCACCAAGTGACTCCTCCCATCATATTACGATGACGCCCAAGTTTTGGGCTCAATCGGAAATCAATAGGTGTACGAAATTGGTCAATTCAAGTTCAAAGGCAGTTCGTTCTTGATTGCAGTGTTTGGTGTATTCCGTAGTTCTAGCAATTGGATTTCACTCAAAACTCAATTGGAGTAGTTGGTGTATTCCGTAGTTCTAGCGATTGGATTTCACCCAAAACTCACCACATGACTCCTCCCACCATACTATGATGATGCCGAAGTATTGGGCTCGATCGGAAATCAATAGGTGTACGAAATTGGACCCTTCAAGTTCAAAGGCAGTTTGTTCTGAATTGGAGTGGTTGGAGAATTCCGTAGTTCTAGCGATTGGATTTTGCTCAAAACTCACCACATGACTCCTCCCACCATATTATCATGATGCCTAAGTTTTGGGCTCGATCGGAAATCAATTGGTGTACGAAATTCGACAATTCAAGTTCGAAGGCAGTTCGTGCCTTGTTGGAGTTGTTGGTACATTTCGTAGTTCTAGCGATTGGATTTCACTCAAAACTCACCACATGACTCCTCCCACGATATTATGATGATGACCAAGTTTTGGGCTCGATTGGAAATCAATAGATGTACGAAATTGGACACTTCAAGTCCAAAGGCAGTTTTTTCCGAATTGGAGTGGTTGGTGTATTCCGTAGTTCTAGCGATTGGATTTCACTCAAAACTCACCACATGACTCCTCCCATGATATTGTGATGATGTCCAAGTTTTGAGCTCGATCGTAAATCAATAGGTGTACGAAATTGCACACTTCAAGCTCCACATGACTCCTCCCACCATATTATGATGATGCTAAAGTTTTGGGCTCGATCGGAAATCAATAGAGGTACGAAATTGGACAGTTCAAGTTCAAATGCAGTTCGTGCTTTATTGGAGTGTTTGGTGTATTCTGTAGTTCTAGCAATTGGATTTCACTCAAAACTCAACAAATGACTCCTCCCACTATATTATGATGATGCCCAAGTTTTGGGCTCGATCGGAAATCAATAGGTGTACGAAATTGGACACTTCAAGTTCATAGGCAGTTTGTTCCGAATTGGAGTGGTAGGTGTATTCCGTATTTCTAGCGGTTGGATTTCATTCAAAACTCACGAAATGACTCCTCCCACCATATTATGATGATGCCCAAGTTTTGGGCTCGATCGGAAATCAATAGGTGTACGAAATTGGACACTTCAAGTTCAAAGGCAGTTTGTTCCGAATTGGAGTGGTTGGTGTATTCCGTACTTCTAGCGATTGGATTTCACTCAAAACTCACCACATGACTCCTCCCACGATATTATGATGATGCCCAAGGTTTGGGCTCGATCGGAAATCAGTAGGTGTACGAAATTGGACAATTCAAGTACAAAGGCGGTTGTTTTCCGAATTGGAGTGGTTGGTGTATTCCGTAGTTCTAGCGATTGGATTTCACTCAAAACTCATCAAATGACTCCTCCCACCATATTATGATGATACCCAAGTTTTGGGCTCGATCGGAAATCATTAGGTGTACGAAATTGGACACTTCAAGTTCAAAGGCAGTTCGTGCTTTATTGGAGTGTTTGGTGTATTCCGTAGTTCTAGCAATTGGATTTCACTCAAAACTCATCGAATGACTCCTCCCACCATATTATGATGATGCCCAAGTTTTGGGTTCGATCAGAAATCAATAGGTGTACGAAATTGGACACTTCAAGTTCAAAGGCAGTTTGTTCCGAATTGGGGTGGTTGGTGTATTACGTAGTTCTAGCGATTGGATTTCACTAAAAACTCATCAAATGACTCCTCCCACCATATTATGATGATGCCCAAGTTTTGGGCTCGATAGGAAATCAATAGGTGTACGACATTGGACAATTCATGTTTGAAGGCAGTTTGTTCCGAATTGGAGTGGTTTGTGTATTCCGTAGTTCTAGCGATTGAATTTCACTCAAAACTCACCACATGACTCCTCCCACCATATTATGGTGATGCCCAGGTTTTGGGCGCGATCGGAAATCCATTGGTGTACGAAATGGGACACTTCGAGTTCAAAGCCAATTCGTGCTTTATTGGAGTGTTTGGTGTATTCCGTAGTTCTAGCAATTGGATTTCACTAAAATCTCATGAAATGAGTCCTCCCACCATATTATGATGATGCCCAAGGTTTGGGCTCAATCGGAATTCAGTAGGTGTACGAAATTGGACAATTCAAGTACAAAGGCAGTTGTTTTCCGAATTGGAGTGGTTGGTGTATTCCGTAGTTCTAGCGATCGGATTTCACTCAAAACTCACCACATGACTCCTGCCAAAATATTATGATGATGCCAAAGTTTTGGGCTCGATCGGAAATCAATAGGTGTACGAAATTGGACACTTGAAGTTCAAAGGCAGTTTGTTCTGAATTGGAGTGGTTGGTGTATTCCGTAGATCTAGCGATTGGATTTCCCTCAAAACTCACCACATGACTCCTCCCACGATATTATGATGATGACCAAGTTTTGGGCTCGATCGGAAATCAATAGGTGTACGAAATTAGACACTTCAAGTTCAAAGGCAAGTTTATCCGAATTGGAGTGGTAGGTGTATTCCGTAGTTCTAGCGATTGGATTTCACTCAAAACTCATGAAATGACTCATCCCACCATATTATGATGATGCCCAAGTTTTGGGCTTGATCGGAAATCAATAGGTGTACGAAATTGGACACTTCAAGTTCAAAGGTAGTTTGTTCCGAATTGGAGTGGTAGGTGTATTCCGTAGTTCTAGCGATATGAGTTCACTCAAAACTCTTGAAATGAGTCCCCCCACCATATTATGATGATGCCCAAGTTTTGGGCTCGATCGGAAATCAATAGGTGTACAAAATTGGACAATTCAAGTACAAAGGCAGATGTTTTCCGAATTGGAGTGGTTGGTGTATTCCGTAGTTCTAGCGATTGGATATCACTCAAAACTCACCACATGACTCCTCCCACCATATTATGATGATGCCCAAGTTTTGGGCTCGATCGGATATCAATAGGTGTACGAAATTGGACACTTCAAGTTCAAAGGCAGTTTGCTCCGAATTGTATTGGTTGGTTTATTCCGTATTTCTAGCGGTTGGATTTCGCTCAAAACTCTCCACATGACACCACCCACCATATTATGATGATGCCAAAGTTTTGGGCTCGATCGGAAATCAATAGGTGTACGAAATTGGACAATTCAAGTTCAAAGGCAGTTCGTGCTTTATTGGAGTGTTTGGTGTATTCCGTAGTTCTAGCGATTGTATTTCATTCAAAACTCATTAAATTACTTCACCCACCATATTATGATGATGCCCAAGTTTTGGGCTCGATCGGAATTCAATTGGTGTACGAAATTGGACACTTCAAGTTGAAAGGCAGTTTGTTCCGAATTGGAGTGGTAGGTGTATTCCGTAGTTCTAGCGATTGGATTTCATTCAAAACTCATCAAATGACTCCTCCCACCATATTATGATGATGCCCAAGTTTTAGGCTCGATCGGAAATCAATAGGTGTACGAAATTGGACAATTCAAGTTCGAAGGCAGTTCGTGCTTTATTGGAGTGTTTGGTGTATTCCGTAGTTCTAGCAATTGGATTTCACTCAAAACTCATGAAGTGACTCCTCCCAAAATATTATGATGATGCCCAAGTTTTGGGCTCGATCGGAAATCAATAGGTGTACGAAATTGGACACTTCAAGTTCAAAGGGAGTTTGTTCGCAATTGGAGTGGTAGGTGTATTCCGTAGTTCTAGCGATTGGATATCACTCAAAACTCAAGAAATGACTCTCCCACCATATTATGATGATGCCCAAGTTTTGGGCTCGATCGGAAATCAATTGGTGTACGAAATTGGACACTTCAAGTTCAAAGGGAGTTTGTTCGCAATTGGAGTGGTAGGTGTATTCCGTAGTTCTAGCGATTGGATATCACTCAAAACTCATGAAATGACTCTCCCACCATATTATGATGATGCCCAAGTTTTGGGCTCGATCGGAAATCAAAAGGTGTACGAAACTGGACACTTCAAGTTCAAAGGCAGTTTTTTCCGAATTGGAGTGGTAGGTGTATTCCGTAGTTCTAGCGATTGGATTTGACTCAAAACTAATGAAGTGACTCCCCCCACTATATTATGATGATGCCCAAGTTTTGGGCTCGATCGGAAATCAATTGGGGTACGAAATTTGACACTTCAAGTTCAAAGGCAGTTTGTTCCGAATCGGAGTGGTTTGTGTATTCCGTAGTTCTAGCGATTCGATTTCACTCAAAACTCACCACATGACTCCTCCCAAAATATTATGATGATGCCCAAGTTTTGGGCTCGATCGGAAATCAATCGGTGTACGAAATTGGACACTTCAAGTTCAAAGGCAGCTTGTTCCGAATTTGAGTGGTAGGTGTATTCCGTCGTTCTAGCGATTGGATTTCACTCAAAACTCACCACATGACTCCTCCCGCCTTATTATGATGATGCCCAAGTTTTGGGCTCGATCGGAAATCAATAGGTGTACGAAATTGGACAATTCAAGTTCTAAGGCAGTTCGTGCTTTATTGGAGTGTTTGGTGTATTCCGTAGTTCTAGCATTTGGATTTCACTCAAAACTCACGAAATGACTCCTCCCACCATATTATGATGATGCCCAAGTTTTGGGCTCGATCGGAAATCAATTGGAGTACAAAATTGGACACTTCAAGTTCAAAGGCAGTTTGTTCCGAATTGGAGTGGTTGGTGTGTTCCGTAGTTCTAGCGATTGGATTTCACTCAAAACTCATCAAATGACTCCTCCCACCATATTATGATGATGCCCAAGTTTTGGGCTCGATCGGAAATCAATAGGTGTACGAAATTGGACACTTCAAGTTCAAAGGCAGTTGTTTCCGAATTGGAGTGGTAGGTGTATTCCGTAGTTCTAGCGATTGGATATCACTCAAAACTCATGAAATGACTCTCCCACCATATTATGATGATGCCCAAGTTTTGGGCTCGATCGGAAATCAATTGGTGTACGAAATTGGACACTTCAAGTTCAAAGGGAGTTTGTTCGCAATTGGAGTGGTAGGTGTATTCCGTAGTTCTAGCGATTGGATATCACTCAAAACTCATGAAATGACTCTCCCACCATATTATGATGATGCCCAAGTTTTGGGCTCGATCGGAAATCAAAAGGTGTACGAAACTGGACACTTCAAGTTCAAAGGCAGTTTTTTCCGAATTGGAGTGGTAGGTGTATTCCTTAGTTCTAGCGATTGGATTTGACTCAAAACTAATGAAGTGACTCCCCCCACTATATTATGATGATGCCCAAGTTTTGGGCTCGATCGGAAATCAATTGGGGTACGAAATTTGACACTTCAAGTTCAAAGGCAGTTTGTTCCGAATCGGAGTGGTTTGTGTATTCCGTAGTTCTAGCGATTAGATTTCACTCAAAACTCACCACATGACTCCTCCCAAAATATTATGATGATGCCCAAGTTTTGGGCTCGATCGGAAATCAATCGGTGTACGAAATTGGACACTTCAAGTTCAAAGGCAGCTTGTTCCGAATTTGAGTGGTAGGTGTATTCCGTCGTTCTAGCGATTGGATTTCACTCAAAACTCACCACATGACTCCTCCCGCCTTATTATGATGATGCCCAAGTTTTGGGCTCGATCGGAAATCAATAGGTGTACGAAATTGGACAATTCAAGTTCTAAGGCAGTTCGTGCTTTATTGGAGTGTTTGGTGTATTCCGTAGTTCTAGCATTTGGATTTCACTCAAAACTCACGAAATGACTCCTCCCACCATATTATGATGATGCCCAAGTTTTGGGCTCGATCGGAAATCAATTGGAGTACAAAATTGGACACTTCAAGTTCAAAGGCAGTTTGTTCCGAATTGGAGTGGTTGGTGTGTTCCGTAGTTCTAGCGATTGGATTTCACTCAAAACTCATCAAATGACTCCTCCCACCATATTATGATGATGCCCAAGTTTTGGGCTCGATCGGAAATCAATAGGTGTACGAAATTGGACACTTCAAGTTCAAAGGCAGTTGTTTCCGAATTGGAGTGGTAGGTGTATTCCGTAGTTCTAGCGATTGGATATCACTCAAAACTCATGAAATGACTCTCCCACCATATTATGATGATGCCCAAGTTTTGGGCTCGATCGGAAATCAATAGGTGTACGAAATTGGACACTTCAAGTTCAGAGGCAGTTTTTTCCGAATTGGAGTGGTAGGTGTATTCCGTAGTTCTAGCGATTGGATTTGACTCAAAACTCATGAAATGACTCCCCCCACTATATTATGATGATGCCCAAGTTTTGGGCTCGATCGGAAATCAATTGGGGTACGAAATTTGACACTTCAAGTTCGAAGGCAATTTGTTCCGAATCGGAGTGGTTTGTGTATTCCGTAGTTCTAGCGATTCGATTTCACTCAAAACTCACCACATGACTCCTCCCAAAATATTATGATGATGCCCAAGTTTTGGGCTCGATCGGAAATCAATCGGTGTACGAAATTGGACACTTCAAGTTCAAAGGCAGCTTGTTCAGAATTTCAGTGGTAGGTGTATTCCGTCGTTCTAGCGATTGGATTTCACTCAAAACTCACCACATGACTCCTCCCGCCTTATTATGATGATGTCCAAGTTTTGGGCTCGATCGGAAATCAATAGGTGTACGAAATTGGACACTTCAAGTTCAAAGGCAGGTCGTGCTTTATTGGAGTGGTAGGTGTATTCCGTAGTTCTAGCGATTGGATTTCACTCAAAACTCATCAAATGACTCCTCCCACCGTATTATGTTGATGCCCAAGTTTTGGGCTCGATCGGAAATCAATTGGTGTACGAAATTGGACTGCTTGAGAAGTGTTTGGAAAGCTTGAGGATTTTGGAAGAGAAAGTGTTTGAGAACTTTGAGAATTTGGAAGATGTTTGGAAGGGAAGAGAAATGTGTTTGGGAAATTTGGAGAATTTGGTGAAGGAATGGGAGAAGTGTTTGGAAAGTGTTTGGGAAGCTTGAGGATTTTGGAAGAGAGTGTTTGAGAACATAGGGAATTTGGAAGAGAAAGGAAGGTGTTTGGGAAGCTTGAGGAATTTGGAAGAGAAGAGACATGTGTTTGAGGAATTGGAGAATGTTTGGAAGAGAATGTGTTTAAGAAGTGTTTCAAGAACATGGAGACTTTTGAAGAGAATAGAGAAATGTTTGGGAAGTGTTTGAAGATTTAGTAAAAAGATCATATTACAACAATTGAGAACTGCAAAGGGAAACTAAAAGAATTTGAGGGAGATAAGGGAAGGGAGCTCTAGAGAAGTGCTTGAGAGCTCCCCCCCTTGGGGTGTTATTACAAGCTTAGAGAACTTCCCTATCTATAGGCCTAGGAGAAGTGAAAATCTGAATTATACAATTGAATTTTCTAAACACACTAACTTCACCTAACACACAACACTTAATTCACCAACTTAACCTAACACACAATTGCATTTGAAAACAATTCCTCTTGTCTTTAGGCTTAGTGTTCAGCTCCCACTTCATCATCTTTTGGCTGCTGCAAAATTCCACTCAAAATAGGTATTGAATATGCTTCACCAAACTTTCCCACAATCAACAACACTTCATCATGCATATGTCATGCATGACAATGTATTGCAGCCAGCTTGTGGGCTCGTTTTGGGCTTGTTCATCCAATCTGAAAAATCTGCAAAAATATGGATCTTCAAGCTCTGTGTCTTATCTTTCCAAGCATATGCAGCCCAGCTCAAGGAAAAATCGGAAAGGCCTTCAAATGTGATTTTTGGCCCAGTAATGCAGATGCTGCCGAATTTGACCTTAAGTTGCCAAAACATGTATAACTTTCTCTAGAAGACTCGGAATCATGAACCGTAAAATTCTACAGAAACTAGACTTCCGTATCTTTCCAATGATATATGGCTCATCATCTGGTTCTTCTTGAGTAAGTACAGTCCAATCCGTGAAGTTGACTGATCTGCAGACACTGTTTTGAGCTAATTTGTCTCCAAAATGCATTTATTGAGTCTCAAATTTAAAACACTGAAACAAACACAAAACAAATTAAAAGCACAAGTTTAACTCAAAAACATAACCAAATCATAAGCTAAAAGGGTACAAAATGATATGTAATTTATGCACCGATCAAATACCCCCAAACCTAGATTTTGCTAGTCCTCGAGCAAAACAAAAGGAAAACAAAGATAAAAACAAACAAGAAGTTAATTAAACCACTTTCGTAGGTAACTCGATTGCATTTAGCGTATGCAATAAGCCTTTAAACCTCTACGCATCCCTAGTAAGAGGAGTTGTGTCTCCTGAGGGTTTAACAGATACGATACCCACAAACGTTTTTCTAACTCTACAAAACAAAATGGTTAGAAAACTTAAAAGATTTGTTAGTCCTTAACAAAACCAAAAAAAAACAAAAACAAACGTAAATACATTAACGAAAACAAAAAATAAAACAAAAACAAAAACAAAAACAATTACAAAAATAAAAAGAACTCAAAACAATCTTTCCGAACATTTTCTGAAGAGAAACGACTCATGCACATGACTCAAAAGTTTTTAACAGTTAAAGCTCAATTTTAGACATTATTTACAAGGCGGCAAAGTTCAAAACACAACATGCTCAAAGTGTGGTAGTGTGATAGCCAAATGCAACAAATTCCCCAATCTTAGTTTTCACATAATTTCAAAAATCATACAAAGCACAAGTTCAACTTCAAATCTCACCAAAGTTGTCCTCTCACAAATGAATCACTCGGAAGAGGGCTATAATGCAACACTCAGTTATAAACATGAGATTAGAGTTAAACCATAAGGACTTAACTTGAAATAGAAAGATGAAGAACTTGCATTAATATGATCTCAAGAAGGATGCCAAACACTTAAAAGTAAGAAAATGGATGCAATTCAACCACATGACATTTAAGATCAATTTAGGTCTTTAGTATAGGTTGTAATTGGGCCAAGGGTGTAAGGTGAGTAAGAAATGAAAGGTATGGATAATACAAAGTCCAAGGAACTCGCAATGTAAGAGCATAAAATAATTGCTTACAAGACTTCGAATCATCACAATGAGAATTTATTTTTACATGATCAAAACTCCTTATACCTTCATTTACAATGATTCACACTCCTTTCCTTTAATTGAACAAACACCAATTTATTTTGAAGGCCCAAAAATGAAACCCAAAAATGAAATTTCAATCAACCACCACTTAATCACAACTTTTTTTTTTCTTTCACCAATTGTGTGAAATTTTTTTTTTTTTTTTTTTTTCGAAATGTAACACCTCTTCCCAAACTTAGCATGAAAAACACATCCAAATTAAAGCTATGAGTTCCTTAGAAAGGTAAATATTTGTTTTTCAGGCTAAGGCGAGGAAATAAAATTGGTAAATGAAAAAAAAGGTTTACATGTAAGCTCAAAATGGTTAACAATGGAAAATCATGCTTAAGCATGCATAAGGTTAGCTTGAAAGGCACAAACGATCCAAAGAGGGCCTTAATATCATTTCTTTAATGTCATAAAATCAAATTGCATAAGAATGAATGACTTTTAAGTGTTCAACCAAATCAATGAATAATGAGATCAAACAACAACTTTGATGACAAGAAAATAAGAGTACATGTATACCACTCATGAATTGAAGTACAAGGCTCAAAAGCTCACTTTATATGGTTGGTTATATAAGTCTAATTTATGCTTCATACAATTCTTTAGATCATGCAAATCCTTTAATTGGAAATTATGAAACAAATGGCAATTGCAAAGGAGGTTTCAAGCATATCATAATAGAACAATGCCAATTTATTTATTTAAAAAAAATTAAGGAGAAAAAAGAAATTGAAATCTAATTTTGATTTAAGTCATGCAAACATTTATCACAATCTCATTAAATGTGTTCGGAAAGTGAATAAAAATAAAAATAAAAATAAAAGCAAGACTCAAACAAAATAAAATAAAAATAAAAATAAGCAAATAAAAAAAAAAATTAAGGAAAACCAAACTTACATGCTAAACTCTAATACCCCCAAACCTAGAAATGAACATTGTCCTCAATGTGTAAAAATTAGCCACAAACAATGTCATAACAACAAATGAAGGTATTAAAGCAAATAAAAATTACAAAACACACAAAAATAAAATAAAATAATTACAAAATAAAAAATACAAAACAAACAAACAAATTTTTTTTTAAAAAACGAAACAGTAAAACACTCAAAACAGTAAGCCCTAACAGATAGTCTTACACAAATTGAAACCCAAACAATTGAAAGCCCAAAGCCCACAATTTCAAAACACAAACCACGGTGAATTTAACCCACTTTGAAACCCAAACTAAGGTGAAACCCGACCCACAATAAATTATGAAGCCCACATGTTTAAATTATTTATTTATTTATTTTTGTTTTTTTTGGAAGCGCGAAGGCGGGATTTCTGAAAAGAGAGAATGTGGTCCTTGATGTCTCGACAAGCGAGACACGTGTCGACACGCAGAGGCGCCGCAGATTTCACAAGCGAAAATTACGGGCTCATGGGAAGGCGCGAAGACTTTGCTGAACGCGTCCGTTCAGACAAAGCAAGTTGTGACAAATGAGTTGGAAACGGTTGGGTTGTGGGACTCGAGGAACGCTTGGGGATTCAGAAAATGCTTAGACGCTGCAATGGTTAGGGTTTGTCAAAGACTACATCTATAAGAAGGAAAAAGAAGGGGGAAAAAACAAAAAACACAAACTCAGAAACATAAAAGAGAAAAGACGAAAGAAAGAGAGAAAAAAAAAGTGAGAAATCAAATGGCCTCTTCCTACCCCTTTTCGTTGGATCTCAACCTAGCTCCACCGACTCAAACATGGGGCCAAGCAGCAGCACCAGTATGGATGCCCTACTTTGCCTCCGCACGGGGGCCTGTGACTGTCAATGACTCAATAATCCTGGACAACGTTGTTGCCATTGGAGTTGGCAGAAATTTGGTGACTCCTAAAGATATACGTGTGTTCGAGACAAGGGATGACAACCGGGTCATGAGTGATGCCCTGGCACTGAGCGTGCAGAGTACAGCATGTGTCGCAAGTTTGGGTCATCGCGTACTTGCGAAGTCCCATGAGGTAGAGGTGCTGAAAGGTCAGTTAGCGGCGGAGCGAAGTATGGTTGAAGACTGTCAGAGTGCTATAAAAAGCTTGAAAAGGGAGAGGTTAAGGATAGTGGAGGTGAATCGACACCAGCTAGAAGTATTGCGGGACGAGAATAAAAACCTATCAAAGATGGTAGAGTTGTACTCTCGTGACATGAGAAAGCAACTGGAGGACTACACCAACCATCATAATATGGTGGGAGGAATCATTTCATGAGTTTTGAGTGAAATCCAATTGCTAGAACTACGGACTACACCAACCACTCCAATTCGGAACAAACTGCCTTTGAACTTGAAGTGTCCAATTTCGTACACCTATTGATATCCGATCGAGCCCAAAACTTGGGCATCATCATGATACCGTGGGAGGAGTCAAGTGGTGAGTTTTGAGTGAAATCCAATCGCTAGAACTACGGAATACACCAACCACCCAAATTCGGAACAAAGTGCCTTTGAACTTGAAGTGTCCAATTTCGTACATCTATTAATTTCCGATCGAGCCCAAAACTTGGGCATCATCATAATACGGTGGGAGGAGTCATTTCATGAGTTTTGAGTGAAATCCAATCGCTAGAACTACGGAATACACCAACCACAATAATTCGGAACAAACTGCCTTTGAACTTGAAGTGTCAAATTTCGTACACCTATTAATTTCCGGTCGAGCCCAAAATCTGTTGTTAATATTATGTTAACTCGCAATTGTACGGGGCAATTAGTAGTATAGCAAGACAAGTACGAGGTCGTACCCACGAAGACTGAGAAGTTCAAATTAGTTATGTACTTAGATTACCAAATTCAAGAAGTTAGGAAGTCTAGTCTAAAACAGAATTTAAAGTGATAGTGATTGTGATTGTGAAAAGAAGTGAGCAAACTGAAATTGCAAATGAAAGCAAATAAACAAGTGTAACAAAGAGTGATTTTGAAGGGCTGGAAAACGGATTTGGAGACTAGGGCATTCGATTCACCATAACAATTCAATTCTGGGTTATAAGGAGTCAAGTAACAAGTCTAATTCAGATTCAAAGATTGATTCTAGCTAAAGTATGATTAGGCCATGGTGTCTGGTCCTAACCTTGTGTTCCTAATTCCCTAATTTGATCATTTGTTGTCTAACCTAAAATTAAGCATTAGGAACCCATTAAGCATAGAAGAACAATTTAAACAACCAAGCATGTATCTAATCCCTGTTGTCGAATGTCCATACATACTCTTCCTATTCATAGTTCAATTCGAATTAAAGCATGGTGTCTACTCTTAATTCAAACCAAGATATACAAATCAAAATGGTAGCTAAGCATTCCGATCAGCATATAAGCAAGTAGGCAAAATGAATAAAAACATGAATCATGAATCAAACTTGAAACTCCAAACTTCAAATTTATAAACCCAGAATATTCATGTTAGGTTACATCGAAACCCTAGTTATGGATTTAGCTACTCATAATGGAAAAGAAACTGAAACAGAATTGGGAAAACATAATGAATGTCATAAGAGTAGAAAAACCCTTTTCTGAAGTTCTTGTGGTGTCCAATGCTTCTTCAAGAGCTTCTCCACGTCTGGAAGGATGTATGAAGAATATGGAGGTGATTTGGGATGAGTTTGAGTGAGTGGTGATGGTTGAGAGAGAGGAAATTCGTAGGAAATAGAAGGGAGGTTTTCTGGAGCTGTTTTGGTGTTTTGGGGCAGTTTAGAGTATCTGGCTGTGTACCTAGAGTGTATGGGGTGGATGTGTGTTTTCTTTGAAGCTTGAAGACCTCTCTATTTATAGGGCTAAGAGGGAGGAACATCATGATGATATTCCCACACCATCCTTCATCTTTTGCTGATGCACAAGCTTTCTTCACATGGGTTCAAAGGTGATCAGTTTTGCTGCCAACCCATGTGATCTTCTTTTGGCTGCCATCCCATGTGGTCTTCTTTTGCTGCCAAAGTCAGTTACAGCTGGGGTGAGGCACATGGCTTAAAGGAGGTGACAAGCTCATCAGCTGGCAGCTGCAATCCTGAGAAAGGTGCAACTTGATGGGACCACGGATTGGGCTTGGCTTCATCAATGGATATGTATGAGCAGTCCATCTTGCAGTTCAGAAACTCCTCTTTCTAACCACAAATCATTTGGGCCAATCCAAGTTGGGAGGAGGAAGTTAAGGCCGAAACAAATAGCTAACTCAGTCTGCTCGTTTTTGCAACATTGTGCAACTTTTTTTATCCAAAGCCACCATTGCTACCTAAGGCCCAAAGAACTGAATGACAAACAGAAAAGGGATTAAAAGCACAAGTTTAACTCAACAACATAACCAAATCATAAGCTAGAGGGGTACAAAATGATATACAATTATGAACTGATCAAAATCTGGGCATCATCATAATATGGTGGGAGGAATCATTTCATGAGTTTTGAGTGAAATCCAATTGCTAGAACTACGGAATACACCAACCACTCCAATTCGGAACAAACTGCCTTTGAACTTGAAGTGTCCAATTTCGTACACCTATTGATATCCGATCGAGCCCAAAACTTGGGCATCATCATGATACCGTGGGAGGAGTCAAGTGTTGAGTTTTGAGTGAAATCCAATCGCTAGAACTACGGAATACACCAACCACCCAAATTCGGAACAAAGTGCCTTTGAACTTGAAGTGTCCAATTTCGTACACCTATTGATTTCCGATCGAGCCCAAAACTTGGGCATCATCATAATATGGTGGGAGGAGTCATTTGATGAGTTTTGAGTGAAATCCAATTGCTAGAAGTACGGAATACACCAAACACTCCAATAAAGCACGAACAGCCTTTGAACTTGAATTGTCCAATTTCGTATACCTATTGATTTCCGATCGTGTCCAAAACTTTGGCATCATCATAATATGGTGGGAGGAGTCATGTGGTGAGTTTTGAACGAAATCCAATCGCTAGAACTTCGGAATACACCAACCACTCCAATTCGAAACAAACTGCCTTTCAACTTTAAGTGTCCAATTTCGAACACCTATTGATTTCCGATCGAGCCCAAAACTTGGACATCATCAAAATATGGTGGGAGGAGTCATGTGGTGAGTTTTGAGTGAAATCCAATCGCTAGAACTACGGAATACACCAACCACTCCTATTCGGAACAAACTGCCTTTGAACTTGAAGTGTCCAATTTCGTACACCTATTGATTTCCGATCGAGCCCAAAACTTGGGCATCATCATAATACGGTGGGAGGAGTCATGTGGTGAGTTTTGAGTGAAATCCAATCGATAAATACGGAATACACCAACCACCCCAATTCGGAAGAAACTGCCTTTGGACTTGAAGTGTCCAATTTCGTACACCTACTGATTTCCGATCGAGCCCAAAACTTGGGCATCATCTTAATATGGTGGGAGGAGTCATTTGATGAGTTTTGTGTGAAATCCAATCTCTAGAACTACGGAATACACCAAACACTCCAATAAAGCGTCAACTGCCTTTGAAATTGAATTGTCCAATTTCGTACACCTATTGATTTCCGATCGAGCCCAAAACTTGGGCATCATCATAATATGGTGGGAGGAGTCATTTGATGAGTTTTGAGCGAAATCCAATCGCTACAACTACGGAATACACCAAACAATACAATAAAGCACGAACTGCCTTGGAACTTGAATTGTCCAATTTCGTACACCTATGGATTTTCTATCGGGTCCAGATCTTGGGCGGAGTCATGTGGTGAGTTTTGAGTGAAATCAAATCGCTAGAACTACGGAATACTCCAACCACTCCAATTCGGAACAAACTGCCTTTGAACTTGAAGTGTCCAATTTCGTACAACAATTGATTTCCGATCGAGCCCAAAACTTGGGTATCATCATAATACGGTGGGAGGAGTCGTTTGGTGAGTTTTGAGTGAAATCCAATCGCTAGAACTACGGAATACACCAAACACTCCAATAAAGCACGAACTGCCTTTGAACTTGAACTGTCCAATTTCGTATACCTATTGATTTCCGATCGAGCCCAACACCTGGGCATTATCATAATATGGTGGGAGGAGTCATGTGGTGAGTTTTCAGGGAAATCCAATCGCTAGAACTACGGAATACACCAACCACAATAATTCGGAACAAACTGCCTTTGAACTTGAAGTGTCCAATTTCGTACACCTATTGATTTCTGATTGAGCCCAAAACTTGGGCATCATCATGGTGGGAGGAGTCATTTGGTGAGTTTGGAGTGAAATCGAATCTCTAGAACTACGAAATGTACCAACCACGATAACAAGGCACGAACTGCCTTTGAACTTGAATTGTCTAATTTCGTATACCTATTGATTTCCAATCGAACCCAACACCTGGGCATCATCATAGTATGGTGGGAAGAGTCATGTGGTGTGTTTTGAGCGAAATCCAATTGCTAGAACTACGGAATACACCAACCACTCCAATTCTTAACAAACTGCGTTTGAACTTGAAGTGTCCAATTTCGTACGCCTATTGATTTCCAATCGAGCCCAAAACATGGGCATCATCATAATATGGTGGGAGTAGTCATTTGGTGGGTTTTGAGCGAAATCCAAAAGCTAGAACTACGAAATGTGCCAACCACTCCAATAAGGCACGAACTGCCTATGAACTTGAATTGTCCAATTTCGTGCACCTATTGATTTCCGATGGAGCCGAAAACTTGGGCATCATCATAATATGGTGGGAGGAGTCATGTGGTGAGTTTTGAGTGAAATCCAATCGCTAGAACTACGGAATACACCAACCACTCCAATTCGGAACAAACTGCCTTTGAACTTGAAATGTCCAATTACGTACACCTATTGATTTCCGATCGAGCCCAAAACTTGGGCATCATCACAATATGGTGGGAGGAGTTATTTGGTGAGTTTTGAGTGAAATCCAATCGCTAGAACTACGAAATGTACCAACCACTACAATAAGGCACGAATTGCCTTTGAACTTGAAATGTCCAATTTCGTACTCCTATTGATTTACGATCGAGCCCAAAAGTTGGTCATCATCATAATATGGTGGGAGGAGTCATGTGGGGAGTTTTGAGTGAAATCCAACCGCTAGAACTACGGAATACACAAACCACTCCAATTCGAAACAAACTGAATTTGAACTTGAAGTGTGCAATTTCGTACACCTCTTGATTTCCGATCGAGCCCAAATCTTGGGCATCATCATAATATGGTGGGAGGAGTCATGTGGGGAGTTTTGAGCGAAATTCAATCACTAGAACTACGGAATACAACAACCACTCCAATTCGAAACAAACTGAATTTGAACTTGAATTGTCCAATTTCGTACACCTATTGATTTCCGATCGAGCCCAAAACTTGGGCATCATCATAGTATGGTGGGAGGATTCATGTGGTGACTTTTGAGTGAAATCCAATCGCTAGAACTACGGAACACACCAACCACTCCAATAAGGCACGAACTGCCTTTGAACTTGAATTGTCCAATTTCGTACACCTATTGATTTCCGATCGAGCCCAAAACATGGGCATCATCATATTATGGTGGGAGGAGTCATGTGGTGTGTTTTCAGTGAAATCCAATCGCTAGAACTACGAAATACACCAACCACTCCAATAAGGCACGAACTGCCTTTCAAGTTGAATTGTCAAATTTCATACACCTATCGATTTCCGATCGAGCCCAAAATATGGGCATCAACATAATATGGTGGGAGGAGTCATGTGGTGAGTTTTGAGTGAAATCCCATCGCTAGAACTACGGGATACACCAACCACTCCGGTTCGGAACAAACTGCCTTTGAACTTGCAATGTCCAATTTCGTACACCTATTGATTTCCGATCGAGCCCAAAACTTGGGCATCATCATATTATGGTGGGAGGAGTCATGTGGTGAGTTTTGAGTGAAATCCAATCACTAGAACTACAGAATACACCAACCACTCCAATTCGGAACAAACTGCCTTTGAACTTGAAGTGTCCAATTTTGTACACCCATTGATTTCCGATCGGGCCCAAAACTTGGGCATCATCATAATATGGTGGGAGGAGTCATTTGGTGAGTTTTGAGTGAAATCCAATTGATAGAACTACGGAATACACCAACCACTCCAATAAGGCACGAACTGCCTTTGAACTTGAAGTGTCCAATTTCGTACACCTATTGATTTCCGATCGAGCCCAAAACTTGGGCATCGTCATAGTATGGTGGGAGTAGTCATGTGGTGAGTTTTGAGTGAAACCCAATCGCTAGAACTACGGAATACACCAGCCACACCAATTCGGAACAAACTGCCTTTGAACTTGAAGTGTCCAATTTCGTACACCTATTGATTTCCGATCGAGCCCAAAACTTGGGCATTATCATAATACGGAGGGAGGAGTCATCTGGGGAGTTTTGAGTGAAATCCAATTGGTAGAACTACGGAACACACCAACCACTCCAAATCGGAACAAACTGCCTTTGAACTTGAAGTGTCCAATTTCGTACACCTATTGAATTCCGATTGAGCCCAAAACTTGGGCATCAACATAATATGGTGGGAGGAGTCATTTGCTGAGTTTGGAGTGAAATCCAATCTCTAGAACTACGGAATACACTAACCACTCCAATTCGGAACAAACTGCCTTTGAACTTGAAGAGTCCAATTTCGTACACCTATTGATTTCCGATTGAGCCCAAAACCTGGGGATCATCATAATATGTTGGGAGGAGTCATGTGGAGAGTTTTTAATGAAATCCAATTGCTAGAACTACGGAATACCCCAACCACTCCAATTCGGAACAAACTGCCTTTGAACTTGAAGTGTCCAATTTCGTACACCTATTGATTTCCGATTGAGCCCAAAACTTGGGCATCATCATAATATGGTGGGAGGAGTCATTTGCTGAGTTTGGAGTGAAATCCAATCTCTTGGTCTACGGAATACACCAACCACTCCAATTCGGAACAAACTGCCTTTGAACTTGAAGTGTCCAATTTCGTACACCTATTGATTTCCGATTGAGCCCAAAACTTGGGCATCATCGTAATATGGTGGGAGGTGTCATATGATGAGTTTTGAGTGAAATCCAATTGCTAGAACTACGGAATACACCAAACACTACAATAAAGCACGAACTGCCTTTGAACTTGAACTGTCCAATTTCGTATACCTATTGATTTCCGATCGAGCCCAACACCTGGGCATCATCATAATATGGTGGGAGGAGTCATGTGGTGAGTTTTCAGTGAAATCCAACCGCTAGAACTACGGAATACACCAACCACCCCAATTCGGAACAAACTGCCTTTGAACTTGAACTGTCCAATTTCGTACACCTATTGATTTCCGATGGAGCCCAAAACTTGGGCATCATCATAATATGGTGTTAGGAGTCATTTGATGAGTTTTAAGTGAAATCCAATCGCTAGAACTACGGAATACACCAAACACTCCAATAAAGCACGAACTGCCTTTGAACTTGAATTGTCCAATCTCTAGAACTACGAACTGTGCCAACCACTCCAATAAGGCACGAACTGCCTTTGAACTTGAATTGTCCAATTTCGGGCACCTATTGATTTCCGATGGAGCCGAAAACCTGGGCATCATCATAATATGGTGGGAGGAGTCATTTGGTGAGTTTTCAGTGAAATCCAATCGCTAGAACTACGGAATACACCAAACACTCCAATAAAGCACGAACTGCCTTCGAACTTGAATTGTCCAATTTCGTACACCTATTGATTTCCGATCGAGCCCAAAACTTGGGCATCATCATAATATGGTCGGAGGAGTCATTTGATGAGTTTTGAGTGAAATCCAATCGCAAAAACTACGGAATACACCAACCACTCCAATTCTGAACAAACTGCCTTTGAACTTGAAGTGTCCAATTTCATAACCATATTGATTTCCGATCGAGCCAAAAACTTGGCATCATCATATTATGGTGGGAGGAGTCGTGTGGTGAGTTTTGAGCGAAATTCAATTGCTAGAACTACGGAATACACCAACCACTCCAATTCTGAACAAACTGCCTTTGAGCTTGAAGTGTCCAATTTCGTACACCTATTGATTTCCGATCGAGCCCAAAACTTGGGAATCATCATAATATGGTGGGAGGAGTCATGTGGTGAGTTTTTGGTGAAATCCAATGGCTAGAACTACGGAATACACCAACCAATCAAATTCGGAACAAACTGCCTTTGAACTTGAAGTGTCCAATTTCGTACACCTATTGATTTCCGATCGAACCCAAAACTTGGGCATCATCACAATATGGTGGGAGGAGTCATGTGGTGAGTTTTGATTGAAATCCAATCGCAAGAACAACGAAATGTACCAACCACTCCAATAAAGCACGAACTGCCTTCGAGCTTGAATTGTCCAATTTCGTACACCCATTGATTTCCGATCGAGCCCAAAACTTGGGCATCATCCTAATATGGTGGGAGGAGTCATTTGGTGAGTTTTGAGTGAAATCCCATCGCTAAACTATGAAATGTACCAACCACTCCAATATGGCACGAACTGCCTTTGAACTTGAATTGTCCAATTTCGTACACCTATTGATTTCCCGTCGAGCCCAAAATTTGGGCATCTTCATAATATGGTGGGAGGAGTCATTTGGTGAGTTTTGAGTGAAATCGAACTCCTAGAACTACGGAATACTCCAAACACTCTAATAAAGCACGAACTTCCATTGAGCTTGAATTGTCCAATTTCGTACACCTATTGATTTCCGATCGAGCCCAAAACTTGGGAATCATCATAATATGTTGGAAGTGTCCAATTTCGTACACCTATTGTATTCCGTATTTCTAGCAATTGGATTTCACCCAAAAAACACCACACGACTCCCCCCACCATATTATGATGATGCCCAAGTTTTGGGCTCGATCGGAAATCAATAGGTGTACGAAGTTGGACAATTCAAGCTCAATGGCAGTTCGTGCTTTATTGGAGTGTTTGGAGTATTCCGTAGTTCTAGGAGTTGGATTTCACTCAAAACTCACCAAATGACTCCTCCCACCATATTATGAAGATGCCCAAATTTTGGGCTCGATCGGAAATCAATAGGTGTACGAAATTGGACAATTCAAGTTCAAAGGCAGTTCGTGCCATATTGGAGTGGTTGGTACATTTCATAGTTTAGCGATGGGATTTCACTCAAAACTCACCAAATGACTCCTCCCACCATATTAGGATGATGCCCAAGTTTTGGGCTCGATCGGAAATCAATGGGTGTACGAAATTGGACAATTCAAGCTCGAAGGCAGTTCGTGCTTTATTGGAGTGGTTGGTACATTTCGTTGTTCTAGCGATTGGATTTCAATCAAAACTCACCACATGACTCCTCCCACCATATTGTGATGATGCCCAAGTTTTGGGTTCGATCGGAAATCAATAGGTGTACGAAATTGGACACTTCAAGTTCAAAGGCAGTTTGTTCCGAATTGGAGTGGTTGGTGTATTCCGTAGTTCTAGGAATTGGATTTCACTCAAAACTCACCAGATGACTCCTCCCACCATACTATGATGATGCCCAAGTTTTGTGCTCGATTGGAAATCAGTGGGTGTACGAAATTGGACAATTCAAGTTCAAAGGCAGTTCGTGCCTTATTGGAGTGGTTGGTACATTTCGTAGTTCTAGCGAGTGGATTTCACTCAAAACTCACCAAATGACTCCTCCCACCATATTATGATGATTCGCAAGTTTTATGCTCGATCGGAAATCAACGGGTGTACGAAATTGAACACTTCAAGCTCAAAGGCAGTTCGTGCTTTATTGGAGTCTTTGGTGTATTCCGTACTTCTAGCTGTTGGATTTCAGTCAAAACTCACCACATGACTCCTACCAACATATTATGATGATACCCAAGTTTTGGGCTCGATCGGAAATCAATAGGTGTATGAAATTGGACACTTCATGTTCAAGGGCAGTTTGTTCAGAATTGGAGTGGTTGGTGTATTACGTAGTTCTAGCGATTGGATTTCACTCAAAACACACCAAATGACTCCTCCCACCATATTATGATGATGCCCAAGTTTTGGGCTCGATCGGAAATCAATAGGTGTACGGAATTGGCCACTTCAAGTTCAAACGCAGTTTGTTACGAATTGGAGTGGTTTGTGTATTTCGTAGTTCTAGCGATTGGATTTCACTCAAAACTCAACACATGACTCCTCCCACAATATTATGGTGATGCCCAAGTTTTGGGTTTGATCGGCAATCAATAGGTGTACGAAATTGGACACTTCAAGTTCAAAGGCAGTTTGTTCCGAATTAGAGTGGTTGGTGTATTCCGTAGTTCTAGCAATTGGATTTCACTCAAAAAATACCACATGACTCCTCCCACCGTATTATGATGATGCCCAAGTTTTGGGCTCGATCGGAAATCAATAGGTGTACGAAATTGGACACTTCAAGCTCAAAGGCAGTTCGTGCATTATTGAAGTGTTTGGTGTATTCCGTAGTTCTAGCGGTTGGATGTCAGTCAAAACTCATCAAATGACTCCTCCCACCATATTATGAGGATGCCCAAGTTTTGGGCTCGATCGGAAATCAATTGGTGTACGAAATTGGACACTTCAAGTTCAAAGGCAGTTTGTTCCGAATTGGAGTGGTTGGTGTATTCCTTAGTTCTAACGATTGGATTTCACTCCAAACTCACCAAATGACTCCTCCCACCATATTATGTTGATGCCCAAGTTTTCGGCTCGATCGGAAATCAATAGGTGTACGACATTGGACAATTGAAGTTCAAAGGCAATTCGTGCCTTGTTGGAGTGTTTGGTGTATTCCGTAGTTCTAGCGATTGGATTTCACTCAAAACTCACCAAATGAATCCTCCCAACATATTAAGATGATGCCCAAGTTTTGGGCTCGATCGAAAATCAATAGGTGTACGGAATTGGCCACTTCAAGTTCAAACGCAGTTTGTTACGAATTGGAGTGGTTTGTGTATTTCGTAGTTCTAGCGATTGGATTTCACTCAAAACTCAACACATGACTCCTCCCACAATATTATGGTGATGCCCAAGTTTTGGGTTTGATCGGCAATCAATAGGTGTACGAAATTGGACACTTCAAGTTCAAAGGCATTTTGTTCCGAATTGGAGTGCTTGGAGAATTCCGTAGTTCTAGCGATTGGATTTCACTCAAAACTCACCACATGACTCCTCCCACCATATTATGATGATGCCCAAGTTTTGGGCTCGATGGGAAATCCATAGGTGTACGAAATTGAACACTACAAGTTCAAAGGAAGTTTGTTCCAAATTGGAGTGGTTGGTGTATTCCGTAGTTCTAGCATTTACATTTCACCCAAAACTCCCCAGATGACTCCTCCCACCATATTTTGATGATGCCCACGTTTTGGGCTCGATCGGAAATCAATAGGTGTACGAAATTGGACACTTCAAGTTCAAAGGCAGTTTGTTCAGAATTGGAGTGGTTGGTGTATTCCGTAGTTCTAACGATTGGATCTCACTCAAAACTCACCACATGACTCCTCCCCCCATATTATGATGACTCCCAAGTATTGGGCTAGATCGGAAATCCATAGGTGTACGAAATTCGACACTTCAACTTCAAAGGCAGTTTGTTCCGAATTGGAGTGGTTGGTGTATTCCGTAGTTCTAGCGATTGGACTTCACTCTAAACTCACCACAGGACTCCTCCCACCATATTATGTTGATGCCCAAGTTTTGGGCTCGATCGGAAATCAATAGGTGTACGAAATTGGACAATTCAAGTTCAAAGGCTGTTCGTGCCCTATTGGAGTGTTTGGTGTATTCCGTAGCTCTAGCGATTGGATTTCACTAAAAACTCATCAAATGACTCCTCCCACCATATTATGACGATGCCCAAGTTTTGGGCTCGATCGGAAATCAATAGGTGTACGATATTGGACACTTCAACTTCTAAGGCAGTTTGTCCCGAACTGGAGTGGTAGGTGTATTCCGTAGTTCTAGCGATTGAACTTCACTCAAAACTCACCACAGGACTTCCCGACCATATTATGATGATGCCCAAGTTTTGGGCTCGATCGGGGTACGAAATTGGACAATTCAAGTTCAAAGGCTGTTCGTGCCCTATTGGAGTGTTTGGTGTATTCCGTAGCTCTAGTGATTGGATTTCACTAAAAACTCATCAAATGACTCCTCCCACCATATTATGATGATGCCAAAGTTTTGGGCTCGATCGGAAATCAATAGGTGTACGATATTGGACACTTCAAGTTCGAAGGCAGTTTGTTTCGAATCGGGGTGGTTGGTGTATTCCGTTGTTCTAGCGATTGGATTTCACTCACAACTCACCACATGACTCCTCCCACCATATTATGACGATGCCCAATTTTTGTTGTCGATCGGAAATCAATAGGTGTACGAAATTGGACACTTCAAGTTCAAAGGCAGTTTGTCCAGAATTGGAGTGGTTGGTGTATTCAGTAGTTCTAGCGATTGGATTTCACCCAAAACTCACCACATGACTCGTCCCACCATATTGTGATGATGCCCAAGTTTTGGGCTCGATCGGAAATCAATAGATGTACAAAATTGGGCACTTCAAGTTCAAAGGCAGTTTGTTCCGAATTGGGTTGGTTGGTGTATTCCGTAGTTCTAGCGATTGGATTACACTCAAAACTCACCACATGACTCGTCCCCCCATATTATGATGATGCCCAAGTTTTGGGCTCGATCGGAAATCCATAGGTGTACGAAATTGGACACTTCAAGTTCAAAGGCAGTTTGTTCCGAATTGGAGTGGTTGGTGTATTCAGTAGTTCAAGCGCTTGGATTTCACTCAAAACTCCCCAAATGACTCCTCCCACCATATTCTGATGATGCCCAAGTTTTGGGCTCAATCGGAAATCAATAGGTGTACGAAATTGGACACTTCAACATCAAAGGCAGTTCGTGCTTTATTGGAGTGTTTGGTGTATTCCGTAGTTCTAGCGATTGGATTTCACTCAAAACTCACCAAATGACTCCTCGCACCATATTCTGTTGATACCCAAGTTTTCGGCTCGATCGGAAATCAATAGGTGTTCGAAATTGGAAACTTAAAGTTCAAAGGCAGTTTGTTCCGAATTGGAGTGGTTGGTGTATTCCGTAGTTCTAGCGATTGGATTACACTCAAAACTCACCACATGACTCGTCCCCCCATATTATGATGATGCCCAAGCTTTGGGCTCGATCGGAAATCCATAGGTGTACGAAATTGGACACTTCAAGTTCAAAGGCAGTTTGTTCCGAATTGGGGTGGTTGGTGTATTCAGTAGTTCTAGCGATTGGATTTCACCCAAAACTCACCACATGACTCGTCCCACCATATTGTGATGCTGCCCAAGTTTTGGGCTCGATCATCAATAGGTGTACGAAATTCGACACTTCAAGTTCGAACGCAGTTTGTTCCGAATTGGAGTGGTTGGTGTATTCCGTAGTTCTAGCGATTGGATTACACTCAAAACTCACCACATGACTCCTCCCACCATACTATGATGATGCCCAAGTTTTGGGCTCGATCGGAAATCCATAGGTGTACGAAATTGGACACTTCACGTTGAAAGGCAGTTTCTTCCGAATTGGAGTGGTTGGTGTATTCAGTAGTTCAAGCGCTTGGATTTCACTCAAAACTCACCAAATGACTCCTCCCACCATATTCTGATGATGCCCAAGTTTTGGGCTCAATCGGAAATCAATAGGTGTACGAAATTGGACACTTCAACATCAAAGGCAGTTCGTGCTTTATTGGAGTGTTTGGTGTATTCCGTAGTTCTAGCGATTGGATTTCACTAAAAACTCATCAAATGACTCCTCCCACCATATTATGATGATGCCCAAGTTTTGGGCTCGATCGGAAATCAATAGGTGTACGATATTGGACACTTCAAGTTCGAAGGCAGTTTGTTTCGAATCGGGGTGGTTGGTGTATTCCGTTGTTCTAGCGATTGGATTTCACTCACAACTCACCACATGACTCCTCCCACCATATTATGACGATGCCCAATTTTTGTTGTCGATCGGAAATCAATAGGTGTACGAAATTGGACACTTCAAGTTCAAAGGCAGTTTGTCCAGAATTGGAGTGGTTGGTGTATTCAGTAGTTCTAGCGATTGGATTTCACCCAAAACTCACCACATGACTCGTCCCACCATATTGTGATGATGCCCAAGTTTTGGGCTCGATCGGAAATCAATAGATGTACAAAATTGGACACTTCAAGTTCAAAGGCAGTTTGTTCCGAATTGGGTTGGTTGGTGTATTCCGTAGTTCTAGCGATTGGATTACACTCAAAACTCACCACATGACTCGTCCCCCCATATTATGATGATGCCCAAGTTTTGGGCTCGATCGGAAATCCATAGGTGTACGAAATTGGACACTTCAAGTTCAAAGGCAGTTTGTTCCGAATTGGAGTGGTTGGTGTATTCAGTAGTTCAAGCGCTTGGATTTCACTCAAAACTCCCCAAATGACTCCTCCCACCATATTCTGATGATGCCCAAGTTTTGGGCTCAATCGGAAATCAATAGGTGTACGAAATTGGACACTTCAACATCAAAGGCAGTTCGTGCTTTATTGGAGTGTTTGGTGTATTCCGTAGTTCTAGCGATTGGATTTCACTCAAAACTCACCAAATGACTCCTCGCACCATATTCTGTTGATACCCAAGTTTTCGGCTCGATCGGAAATCAATAGGTGTTCGAAATTGGAAACTTAAAGTTCAAAGGCAGTTTGTTCCGAATTGGAGTGGTTGGTGTATTCCGTAGTTCTAGCGATTGGATTACACTCAAAACTCACCACATGACTCGTCCCCCCATATTATGATGATGCCCAAGCTTTGGGCTCGATCGGAAATCCATAGGTGTACGAAATTGGACACTTCAAGTTCAAAGGCAGTTTGTTCCGAATTGGGGTGGTTGGTGTATTCAGTAGTTCTAGCGATTGGATTTCACCCAAAACTCACCACATGACTCGTCCCACCATATTGTGATGCTGCCCAAGTTTTGGGCTCGATCATCAATAGGTGTACGAAATTCGACACTTCAAGTTCGAACGCAGTTTGTTCCGAATTGGAGTGGTTGGTGTATTCCGTAGTTCTAGCGATTGGATTACACTCAAAACTCACCACATGACTCCTCCCACCATACTATGATGATGCCCAAGTTTTGGGCTCGATCGGAAATCCATAGGTGTACGAAATTGGACACTTCACGTTGAAAGGCAGTTTCTTCCGAATTGGAGTGGTTGGTGTATTCAGTAGTTCAAGCGCTTGGATTTCACTCAAAACTCACCAAATGACTCCTCCCACCATATTCTGATGATGCCCAAGTTTTGGGCTCAATCGGAAATCAATAGGTGTACGAAATTGGACACTTCAACATCAAAGGCAGTTCGTGCTTTATTGGAGTGTTTGGTGTATTCCGTAGTTCTAGCGATTGGATTTCACTAAAAACTCATCAAATGACTCCTCCCACCATATTATGATGATGCCCAAGTTTTGGGCTCGATCGGAAATCAATAGGTGTACGATATTGGACACTTCAAGTTCGAAGGCAGTTTGTTTCGAATCGGGGTGGTTGGTGTATTCCGTTGTTCTAGCGATTGGATTTCACTCACAACTCACCACATGACTCCTCCCACCATATTATGACGATGCCCAATTTTTGTTGTCGATCGGAAATCAATAGGTGTACGAAATTGGACACTTCAAGTTCAAAGGCAGTTTGTCCAGAATTGGAGTGGTTGGTGTATTCAGTAGTTCTAGCGATTGGATTTCACCCAAAACTCACCACATGACTCGTCCCACCATATTGTGATGATGCCCAAGTTTTGGGCTCGATCGGAAATCAATAGATGTACAAAATTGGACACTTCAAGTTCAAAGGCAGTTTGTTCCGAATTGGGTTGGTTGGTGTATTCCGTAGTTCTAGCGATTGGATTACACTCAAAACTCACCACATGACTCGTCCGCCCATATTATGATGATGCCCAAGTTTTGGGCTCGATCGGAAATCCATAGGTGTACGAAATTGGACACTTCACGTTGAAAGGCAGTTTCTTCCGAATTGGAGTGGTTGGTGTATTCAGTAGTTCAAGCGCTTGGATTTCACTCAAAACTCACCAAATGACTCCTCCCACCATATTCTGATGATGCCCAAGTTTTGGGCTCAATCGGAAATCAATAGGTGTACGAAATTGGACACTTCAACATCAAAGGCAGTTCGTGCTTTATTGGAGTGTTTGGTGTATTCCGTAGTTCTAGCGATTGGATTTCACTAAAAACTCATCAAATGACTCCTCCCACCATATTATGATGATGCCCAAGTTTTGGGCTCGATCGGAAATCAATAGGTGTACGATATTGGACACTTCAAGTTCGAAGGCAGTTTGTTTCGAATCGGGGTGGTTGGTGTATTCCGTTGTTCTAGCGATTGGATTTCACTCACAACTCACCACATGACTCCTCCCACCATATTATGACGATGCCCAATTTTTGTTGTCGATCGGAAATCAATAGGTGTACGAAATTGGACACTTCAAGTTCAAAGGCAGTTTGTCCAGAATTGGAGTGGTTGGTGTATTCAGTAGTTCTAGCGATTGGATTTCACCCAAAACTCACCACATGACTCGTCCCACCATATTGTGATGATGCCCAAGTTTTGGGCTCGATCGGAAATCAATAGATGTACAAAATTGGACACTTCAAGTTCAAAGGCAGTTTGTTCCGAATTGGGTTGGTTGGTGTATTCCGTAGTTCTAGCGATTGGATTACACTCAAAACTCACCACATGACTCGTCCGCCCATATTATGATGATGCCCAAGTTTTGGGCTCGATCGGAAATCCATAGGTGTACGAAATTGGACACTTCAAGTTCAAAGGCAGTTTGTTCCGAATTGGAGTGGTTGGTGTATTCAGTAGTTCAAGCGCTTGGATTTCACTCAAAACTCCCCAAATGACTCCTCCCACCATATTCTGGTGATGCCCAAGTTTTGGGCTCAATCGGAAATCAATAGGTGTACGAAATTGGACACTTCAACATCAAAGGCAGTTCGTGCTTTATTGGAGTGTTTGGTGTATTCCGTAGTTCTAGCGATTGGATTTCACTCAAAACTCACCGAATGACTCCTCGCACCATATTCTGTTGATACCCAAGTTTTCGGCTCGATCGGAAATCAATAGGTGTTCGAAATTGGAAACTTAAAGTTCAAAGGCAGTTTGTTCCGAATTGGAGTGGTTGGTGTATTCCGTAGTTCTAGCGATTGGATTACACTCAAAACTCACCACATGACTCGTCCCCCCATATTATGATGATGCCCAAGCTTTGGGCTCGATCGGAAATCCATAGGTGTACGAAATTGGACACTTCAAGTTCAAAGGCAGTTTGTTCCGAATTGGGGTGGTTGGTGTATTCAGTAGTTCTAGCGATTGGATTTCACCCAAAACTCACCACATGACTCGTCCCACCATATTGTGATGCTGCCCAAGTTTTGGGCTCGATCATCAATAGGTGTACGAAATTCGACACTTCAAGTTCGAACGCAGTTTGTTCCGAATTGGAGTGGTTGGTGTATTCCGTAGTTCTAGCGATTGGATTACACTCAAAACTCACCACATGACTCCTCCCACCATACTATGATGATGCCCAAGTTTTGGGCTCGATCGGAAATCCATAGGTGTACGAAATTGGACACTTCACGTTGAAAGGCAGTTTCTTCCGAATTGGAGTGGGTGGTGTATTCAGTAGTTCAAGCGCTTGGATTTCACTCAAAACTCACCAAATGACTCCTCCCACCATATTCTGATGATGCCCAAGTTTTGGGCTCAATCGGAAATCAATAGGTGTACGAAATTGGACACTTCAACATCAAAGGCAGTTCGTGCTTTATTGGAGTGTTTGGTGTATTCCGTAGTTCTAGCGATTGGATTTCACTCAAAACTCACCAAGTGACTCCTCCGACCATATTCTGTTGATGCCCAAGTTTTCGGCTCGACCGGAAATCAATAGGTGTTCGAAATTGGACACTTAAAGTTCAAAGGCAGTTTGTTCCGAATTGTAGTGGTTGGTGTATTCCGTAGTTCTAGCGATTGGATTTCACCCAAGACTCACCAAATGACTCCTCCCACCATATTCTAATTATGCCCAAGTTTTGGGCTCGATCGGAAATCGATAGGTGTACGAAATTGGACACTTCAACATGAAAGGCAGTTCGTGTTTTATTGGAGTGTTTGGTGTATTCCGTAGTTCTAGAGATTGGATTTCACTCAAAACTCACCAAATGACTCCTCCCACCATATTCTGTTGATGCCCAAGTTTTGGGCTCGATCGGAAATCAATAGGTGTACGAAATTGGACACTTCAACATGAAAGGCAGTTCGTGCTTTATTGGAGTGTTTGGTGTATTCCGTAGTTCTAGGGATTGGATTTCACTCAAAACTCACCAAATGACTGCTCACACCATATTATGATGATGCCCAAGTTTTGGGCTCGATCGGAGATCAATAGGTGTACGAAATTGGACACTTCAAGTTCAAAGGAAGTTTGTTTAGAATTGGTGTAGTTGGTGTATTCCGTAGTTCTAGCAATTGGATTTCACTCAAAACTCACCACATGACTCCCCCCACCATATTCTGATGATGCCCAAGTTTTGGGCTCGATCGGAAATCAATAGGTGTACGAAATTGGACACTTCAAGTTCGAAGTCGAAGGCAGTTTGTTCCGAATTGGAGTGGTTGTGTATTCCTTAGTTCTAGCGATTGGATTTCACCCAAAACTCATCACATGACTCCTCCCACCATATTCTGATGATGCCCAAGTTTTGGGCTCGATCGGAAATCAATAGGTGTACGAAATTGGACACTTCAAGTTCGAAGGCAGTTTGTTCCGAATTGGAGTGGTTGGTGTATTCCTTAGTTCTAGCGATTGAATTTCACCCGAAACTCATCACATGACTCCTCCCAGCACATTATGATGATGCCCAAGTTTTGGCCTCGATCGGAAATCAAGAGGTGTACGAAATTGGTTACTTCAAGTTCAAAGGCAGTTTGTTCCGAATCGGGGTGGTTGGTGTATTCCATAGTTCTAGTGGTTGGATTTCAGTCAAAACTCACCACATGACTCCTCCCACCATATTATGACGATGCCGAATCGGGGTGGTTGGTGTATTCCATAGTTTTAGCGATTGGATTTCACCCAAAACTCACCAAATGACTCCTCCCACCATATTCTGATGATGCCCAGGTTTTCGGCTCGATCGGAAATCAATACGTGTACGAAATTGGACACCTCAAGTTCGAACGCAGTTTGTTCCGAATTGGAGTGGTTGGTGTATTCCGTAGTTCTAGCGATTGGATTACACTCAAAACTCACCACATGACTCCTCCCCCCATATTAGGATGATTCCCAAGTTTTGGGAACGATGGGAAATCCATAGGTGTACGAAATTGGACACTTCAAGTTCAAAGGCAGTTTGTTCCGAATTGGAGTGGTTGGTGTATTCCGTAGTTCTAGCGATTGGACTTCACTCAAAACGCACCACATGACTCCTCCCACCATATTATGATGATGCCCAAGTTTTCGCCTCGATCGCTAGTCAATAGGTGTACGAAATTGGACACTTCAAGTTCAAAGGCAATTTGTTCCGAATTGGAGTGGTTGGTGAATTCCGTAGTTCTAGCGATTGGATTCCACTCAAAACTCACCACATGACTCCTCCCACCATATTATGTTGATGCCTAAGTTTTGGGCTCGATCAGAAATCAATAGGTGTACGAAATTGGACACTTCAAGTTCAAAGGCAGTTTGTTCCGAATCGGGGTGGTTGGTGTATTCCGTAGTTCTAGCAATTGGATTTCACTCAAAATTCACCAGATGACTCCTCCCACCATATTATGACGATGACCAATTTTTGTTGTTGATCGGAAATCAATAGGTGTACGAAATTGGACACTTAAATTTCGAAGGCAGTTTGTCCCGAATTGGAGTGGTTGGTGTATTCAGCAGTTCTACGCATTGGATTTCACCCAAAACTCACCACATGACTCGTCCCACCATATTGGTTTGATGCCCAAGTTTTGGGCTCGATCGGAAATCAATAGGTGTACGAAATTAGACACTTCAAGTTCGAATGCAGTTTGTTCCGAATTGGAGTGGTTGGTGTATTCCGTAGTTCTAGAGATTGGATTACACTCAAAACTCACCATGTGACTCCTCCCCCCATATTATGATGATGCCCAAGTTTTGGGGTCGATCGGAGATCCATAGGTGTACGAAATTTGACACTTCAAGTTGGAAGGCAGTTTGTTCCGAATTGGAGTGGTTGGGGTATTCCGTAGTTCTAGCGATTGGATTTCACTCAAAACTCACCACATGACTCCTCCCACCATACTGTGATGATGCCCAAGTTTTGGGCTCGATCGGAAATCAATAGGAGTACGAAATTGGACACTTCAAGTTCGAACGCAGTTTGTTCCGAATTGGAGTGGTTGGTGTATTCCGTAGTTCTATCGATTGGACTTCACTCAAAACGCCCCACATGACTCCTCCCACCATATTATGATGATGCCCAAGTTTTGGCCTCGAACGCTAATTAATAGGTGTACGAAATTGGACACTTCAAGTTCAAAGGCAGTTTGTTCCGAATTGGAGTGGTTGGTGAATTCCGTAGTTCTAGCGATTGGATTTCGCTCCAAACTCACCACATGACTCCTCCCACCATATTATGATGATGCCAAAGTTTTGGGCTCGATCGGAAATTAATAGGTATACGAAATTGGACAATTTAAGTTCAGAGGCAGTTCGTGCTTTATTGGAGTGTTTGGTGTATTCCGTTGTTCTAGCAATTGGATTTCACTCAAAACTAATCATATGACTCCTCCCACCATATTATGATGATGCCCAAGTTTTGGGCTCGATCGGAAATCATTAGGTGTACGAAATTGGACATTTCAAGTTCAAAGGCAGTTCTTGCTTTATTGGAGTGTTTGGAGTATTCCGTAGTTCTAGCAATTGGATTTCACTCAAAACTCATCAAATGTAGTCCGTAGCTTCAGGATCAAAGACAGTTTGTTCCGAATTGGAGTGGTTGGTGTATTCCGTAGTTCTAGCGATTGGATTTCGCTCAAAACTCCCCACATGACTCCTCCCACCATATTATGATGATGCCAAAGTTTTGGGCTCGATCGGAAATCAGTAGGTGTACGAAATTGGACAATTCAAGTTCGAAGGGAGTTCGTGCTTCATTGGAGTGTTTGGTGTATTCCGTGGCTCTAGCAATTGGATTTCACTCAAAACTCATCAAATGACTCCTCCCACCATAGTATGAAGATCCCCAAGTTTTGGGCTCGAACGGAAATCAATAGGTGTACGAAATTGGACACTTCAAGTTCAAAGGCAGTTTGTTCCGAATTGGAGTGGTTGGTGTATTCCGTAGTTCTAGCGATTCGATTTCACTCAAAACACATCACATGACTCCTCCCAAAATACTATGATGATGCCCAAGTTTTGGCCTCAATCGGAAATCAATAGGTGTACGAAATTGGACACTTCAAGTTCAAAGGCAGTTTGTTCCGAATTGGAGTTGTAGGTGTATTCCGTAGTTCTAGCGTTTGGATTTCACTCAAAACTCATGAATGACTCCCCCCACCATATTTTGATGATGCCCAAGTTTTGGGCTCGATCGGAAATCAATAGGTGTACGAAATTGGACACTTCATGTTCAAAGGCAGTTTGTTGCGAATTGGAGTGGTTGGTGTATTCCGTAGTTCTAGTGATTGGATTTCACTCAAAACCCATGAAATGACTCCTCCCACCATATTATGATGATGCCAAGTTTTGGGCTTGATCGGAAATCAATAGGTGTACGAAATTGGACACTTCAAGTTCAAAGGCAGTTTGTTCCGAATTGGAGTGGTAGGTGTATTCCGTAGGTCTAGCTATTGGATTTCACTCAAAACTCATGAATGACTACTCCCACCATATTTTGATGATGCCCAAGTTTTGGGCTCGATCGGAAATCAATAGGTGTACGAAATTGGACACTTCAAGTTCAAAGGCACTTTGTTCCGAATTGGAATGGTAGGTGTATTCCGTAGTTCTCGCTATTGGATTTCACTCAAAACTCATGAAATGACTCCTCCCACCATATTATGATGATGTCCAGGTTTTGGGCTCGATCGGAAATCAATTGGTGTACGAAATTGGACACTTCAAGTTCAAAGGCAGTTTGTTCCGAATTGAAGTGTTAGGTGTATTCCCTAGTTTTAGCGATTTGATTTCACTCAAAACACATGAAATGACTCCTCCCACCATATTATGATGATGCCCAAGTTTTGGGCTCGATCGGAAATCAATAGGTGTACGAAATTGGACACTTCAGGTTCAAGGGCAGTTTGTTCCGAATTGGTGTGGTTTGTGTATTCCGTAGTTCTAGCGATTGGATTTCGCTCAAAACTCCCCACATGACTCCTCCCACCATATTATGATGATGCCAAAGTTTTGGGCTCGATCGGAAATCAGTAGGTGTACGAAATTGGTCAATTCAAGTTCGAAGGGAGTTCGTGCTTCATTGGAGTGTTTGGTGTATTCCGTAGCTCTAGCAGTTGGATTTCACTCAAAATTCATCAAATGACTCCTCCCACCATATTATGATGATGCCCAAGTTTTGGGCTCAATCGGAAATCAATAGGTGTACGAAATTGTACACTTCAAGTTCAAAGGCAGTTTGTTCCGAATTGGAGTGGTTGGTGTATTCCGTAGTTCTAGCGATTCGATTTTACTCAAAACACATCACATGACTCCTCCCGAAATATTATGATGATGCCCAAGTTTTGGGCTCGATCGGAAATCAATAGGTGTACGAAATTGGACACTTCAAGTTCAAAGGCAGTTTGTTCCGAATTGGAGTGGTAAGTGTATTCCGTAGTTCTAGCGATTGGATTTCACTCAAAACTCATGAAATGACTCCTCCCACCATATTATGATGATGCCCAAGTTTTGGGCTCGATCGGAAATCAATAGGCGTACGAAATTGGACACTTCAAGTTCAAAGGCCGTTTGTTCCGAATTGGAGTGGTTGGTGTATTCCGTAGTTCTAGCGATTCGATTTCACTCAAAACTGCACCAAAATGGATTCAGCTGCATCCTCAACTTGTGATACTCCCAAGTGCACGAGCCGTTCAGTAGTATAGCATATGTAAGTGCTAGGTCGATTCCACAGGGATTGGTGATTGAATGATCCGATTCAATTTTCCTACACAAAACAAAAATGAAAACAAAAGAAACAAAACAAGAAGAAAGAATGTACATTACAAGAAAAATAAATTACAACTAAGAAAACATTAAGGAAACTAAGAGAACTTTGAGGAAGAAAGGAAGTGTTTGAGAACTTTGAGGATTTGGAAGATGTTTGAGAGATTTGGAGAATTTTGGAAGAGTAAGGAAAATGGTGTTTGGGAACTTCGTGGAATTGGAAGAGAGTGTTTGGGAACATGGGGAATTTGGAAGAGAAAGTGTTTGAGGACTTTGAGAATTTTGGAAGAGAAGAGAGATGTGTTTGAGAACTTTGAGAATTTGATGAAGGAATGGGAGAAGTGTTTGGAGAGTTTAGAAGAAGAGAAGGTGTTTGGGAAGTGTTTGAAGACTTTTGGAAGAAAATGTGTTTGAGAGCTTTGAGGATTTTGGAAGAGAAGAGACATGTGTTTGAGGAATTGGAGAATGTTTGGAAGAGAATGTGTTTAAGAAGTGTTTCAAGAACATGGAGACTTTTGAAGAGAATAGAGAAATGTTTGGGAAGTGTTTGAAGATTTAGTAAAAAGATCATATTACAACAATTGAGAACTACAAAGGGAAACTAAAAGAATTTGAGGGAGATAAGGGAAGGGAGCTCTAGAGAAGTGCTTGAGAGCTCCCCCCCTTGGGGTGTGTTTACAAGCTTAGAGAACTTCCCTATTTATAGGCCTAGGGGAAGTGAAAATCTGAATTATACAATAGAGTTTACTAACCACACTCACTTCACCAACTTACAACACTTAATTCACCTAACACACTATTGCATTTGAAAACAATTCCTCTTGTCTTTAGGCTTAGTGTTGCAGCTCCCACTTCATCATCTTTTGGCTGCTGCAAAATTCCACTCAACAATAGGTATTGAATATGCTTCACCAAACTTTCCCACAATCAACAACACTTCATCATGCATATGTCATGCATGACAATGCATTGCAGCCAGCTTGTGGGCTCGTTTTGGGCTTGTTCATCCAATCTGAAAAATCTGCAAAAATATGGATCTTCAAGCTCTGTGTCTTATCTTTCCAAGCATATGCAGCCCAGCTCAAGGAAAAATCGGAAAGGCCTTCAAATGTGATTTTTGGCCCAGTAATGCAGATGCTGCCGAATTTGACCTTAAGTTGCCAAAACATGTATAACTTTCTCTAGAAGACTCGGAATCATGAACCGTAAAATTCTACAGAAACTAGACTTCCGTATCTTTCCAATGATATATGGCTCATCATCTGGTTCTTCTTGAGTAAGTACAGTCCAACCCGTGAAGTTGACTGATCTGCAGACACTGTTTTGAGCTAATTTTGTCTCCAAAATGCATTTATTGAGTCTCAAACTTAAAACACTGAAACAAACACAAAACAAATTAAAAGCACAAGTTTAACTCAAAAACATAACCAAATCATAAGCTAAAAGGGTACAAAATGATATGTAATTTATGCATCGATCAAATACCCCCAAACGTAGATTTTGCTAGTCCTCGAGCAAAACAAAAGGAAAACAAAGATAAAAACAAACAAGAAGTTAATTAAACCACTTTCGTAGGTAACTCGATTGCATTTAGCGTATGCAACAAGCCTTTAAACCTCTAGGCATCCCTAATAGGAGGAGTTGTGTCTCCTGAGGGTTTAACAGATACGATACCCACAAACGTTTTTCTAACTCTACAAAACAAAATGGTTAGAAAACTTAAAAGATTTGTTAGTCCTTAAGCAAAACCAAAAAAACAAAAACAAACGTAATTACATTAATTAACAAAAACAAAACAAAAAAAACTCAAAACAATCTTTCCGAACATTTTCTGAAGAGAAACGACTTATGCACATGACTTAAATGTTTTTAACAATAAAAACTTAATTTTAGACATTATTTACAAAGCGGCAAAGTTCAAAACATAATATGCTCAAAGTGTAGTAGTGTGATAGCCAAATGCAACAAATTCCCCAATCTTAGTTTTCACATAATTTCAAAAATCATACAAAGCACAAGTTCAACTTCAAATCTCACCAAAGTTGTCCTCTCACAAATGAATCACTCGGAAGAGGGCTATAATGCAACACTCAGTTATAAACATGAGATTAGAGTTAAACCATAAGGACTTAACTCGAAATAGAAAGATGAAGAACTTGCATTAATATGATCTCAAGAAGGATGCCAAACACTTAAAAGTAAGAAAATGGATGCAATTCAACCACATGACATTTAAGATCAATTTTGGTCTTTAGTATAGGTTGTAATTGGGCCAAGGGTGTAAGGTGAGTAAGAAATGAAAGGTATGGATAATACAAAGTCCAAGGAACTCGCAATGTAAGAGCATAAAATAATTGTTTACAAGACTTCGAATCATCATGATTAGATTTTTTTTCTTTTACATGATCAAAACTCCTTATACCTTCATTTACATTGATTCATACTTCTTTCCTTTAATTGAACAAACACCAATTTATTTTGAAGGCCCAAAAATGAATTTTCAATCAACCACCACTCAATTTTTCTCTTTTCTTTCACCAATTGTGTGATTGAATTTTTTTTTTTCTTCGAAATGTAACACCAATTCCCAAACTTAGTATGAAAAACACATCCCAATTAAAGCTCATGAGTTCCTTAGAAAGGTAAATATTTGTTTTTCAGGCTAAGGCGAGGAAATAAAATTGGTAAATGAAAGAAAAGGTTTACATATAGGTTCAAAATGGTTAACAATGGAAAATCATGCTTAAGCATGCATAAGGTTAGCTTGAAAGGCACAAACGATCCAAAGAATGCCTTAATATCATTTCTTTAAATGTCATGAAGTCAAATTGCACAAGAATGAATGACTTTTAAGTGTTCAACCAAATCAATGAATGATGAGATCAAACAACAACTTTGATGACAAGAAAATAAGAGTATGTATATAACACTCATGAATTGAAGTACAAGGCTCAAAAGCTCACTTTATATGGTTGGTTATATAAGTCTAATTTATGCTTCATACAATTCTTTAGATCATGCAAATCCTTTAATTGGAAAATTATGAAACAAATGGCAAGTGTACAGAATGTTTTAAACATATCATGCTAGAACAATGCCAAATTTTTATTTGTAAATATTTTTATAAAGAAAAGAAACACTAAAATAAAATGAAATCCAATTTTTATTTAAGTCATGCTAACATTTATCACTATCTCATCATTTGTGTTCGGAAAGTGACTAAAAAATAAATAAATAAATAAAACATGACTTAAAATTGGTGAGATTGCGATCTTTGGGAGCTCAAGTGGTGAGCCCCAAGAGGCTGTGCGTGAAGCCCCGGAAGAGGACAGCCAGAGGGCCAAACTAAAAGCTCCTATGGTCGAGACACCGAGCGCCAAGAAGAAATGATTTCTGCTTTTATTTATTTAATTTTAAAGTGTATGTGTTTTTTTTTTTTAAATTGGGAAATAAAAACATTATGCTATCAAAGAGACGATTGACCCTAATTTTAAAGAACGACAACCAAACAAAAACACAAAGACCCAAACATGAATTTTTTTATTTTAGTTAAGTAAACACACAAATAACTGCTTCTTCTTTTAAGAGAAAACGTAAGGATGACCAGTTAAGGGCCTCAGAAAACACAGCCAGGGGTTCCGGGAAGGTTGGAGGGGTCACAACGGTCCCGCTTAAAACCCTAACTTCTTAGACACCGAAGGTGTCGCCTTAAAGAACTCCTAGACACTGTATAGACTGCGGTTGCTCACTGGAGTTACCAAAAGTTTAGTTCCTTCAAAGAATATCCTATGAGTTTTAAATTGTAAAACCTAATTAAATAAAAACAAAATAAATAAATGAATAAAAACTGAAATAAACACGCAATTCAAACAAGAATTTAAAAGAAGAGATGGGATTCTTGCACCAGGTGTCCAAGACGCATCTTTAATTTTGTCTCTTCTTCCAATTACATTCTTGAGAAACCTGAAAAACAAGAAGAAAACAATTGAAAAAAAAAAATACATAAAATAACAACTGAAAAAGCAAAAACACAAACATCAGAAAACAGGGAGGCAAAAGTAAGTGAAAGTGTCGACATGCTCCCTTTTAAAAAAAACGCGCTCGCAATTTGCGCCGGAAATGAAGGGATCCCAGAGAAAAGAGCACAGGATAGCACCCTCGAGATCCGAAGTGCTTTCGGCTCCCTCGTCTGCATAAGTCTATTTAAACATATCTCGGTGAAGCAGAAGAGCACCCCACATTTCTTCCTGCAAATTTAGAGAAAAACATCAAAAAATCCAAAAACAAAACAATGGCATCTTCATGCACTCACCTTGATGATATTAACCTTGAATTGTCCCTTGCGCCACCGAATGCGCAGATAAGGGCTCGTCCAAACCCTGTCTTCCCAAACTCCACATATCATCACGGTACGGCCTCAAACTTTGCTGAGATAATACCAAACTTTTCTGAGGCATTGCCGAACAGAGCAGCGCTGCTGGGAGGCATGATTGGCAGCAAGCTCACACCGACAGATCATCTGCATGTGGCACAGAGGTCCGACAAGGCAGCGGTGGAGGAGTCCAACAATTTAATTGTGCTCCACGCGGTCTCGGCTACCAATTTGGGCATGCGATTACTGGCGAGAACACGGGAGTGTGCCGCGCTGAGCGAGGAAGGAGTGTGCCGCGCTGAGCGAGGAAGTAGCTTCCTTGAAGGCTATGGTGGCGGACTTGCAGAAGCGGCTCTACTGTGCCAATCAGCACGTGGAAGCACTGCAGAGAAAAAATGAGGACCATGTGGAGCTGCTGCAGATTCTGCAAGTAAGAGAAAGTAGAGGCATGCCATGAAGATGAAGATGAAGATTAAGAAGTTGTTTTTATTTTTAATTTACTTGAATGTTTTTTTTTTTTTTTTTGTTTTTAATAGTTTTTTTTGTTTTTTTTTATTTTACTTTTTAACTTTTTTCTTTGTTTGTAGTGTTTGAAGTGAAATAAAAATGTGTTTTTAACACTCAGAAATAAACTAACTAACCACACCACGTAAATAAATACATAAACTAACTTAACAAAACAAAAAAAACAACAAAAAACAACAAAAAAAAGAACCAAATTAGTTCCAAATTGAATTTTTAAATTTTTGTTATTATTATTTACAACTAACTGACCACACAAAGAAAAAAAAACAAAGAAGTTCCAAATTGCAATTTACAAGGACAAATAAATAAAAACTCAAATTTGAAAAAAAAAAAATTTAAAATTTTTGTTTTGTTTTTTTTTTTTTTTAAAACACACAAATATACAAGCAACTCATGGACGACCAAAAGTCGGTTTATATGAAAAATCTTTTTTAATTTTTTCATTTTTTAGTTTTTTTTTTAATTTTTTATAAAAAAAAGAAACAGAAATTTAAAATAATAACAAGTAAAGAGAAAGGATCGAAATGCTCCCCCTTGAAGCGATTAGGTCGAGCGTGATGCATTTGGAGGTCGCGACTTGTCCCACTACTCCACACTCCCCATTCTTATGATTGAGGTTGCCATCTCTCTCCATTTTTATTAAGCTGTCATAAATTGCTTAAAACAAACATAGAAAACTTGAAACAGAATTAAAGGCTTAGGAAATAAAAACTAAAATGGAAAGGAAAATCAACACACATCCAATTTCATGCTTCAAAGTAATAAGCAACAAAGTAAATCAAACTAGCTTATGAAGTTCGTTCTTTCTCAAATATGATTATCCATATGGTGTGTGGTTTTAATCAAGTATTCAGAAAAAGCATTTAGCTATGGTGTTTAGTCTAAACACAAATTCCGAACCCATTAAGAACAAGAAGAACAATAAAGAACCAAGTAGAATTTAAACATGGTGTTTGTCTTCAATATCTACCCATTCATTCACTAATCAGTCCAAGAGTTATATGGTGTTTATGTAAACTTGAACAAGATAATTAATTAAGAGCAAGTGAATGAAACCATAAACTAGCAATAATCAACATGCTACTTGAACCTTTTTTTTTTTTGTGTTGTGCAAGCTGGGACTTAAACCCAGTTCTCTTGCTTGTCAGGCAATTGTCCTTGTCCGTTGCACTACAAACACAACTTGTCAATTAACGTCATTAACTTTAAAACATGAAACTGTCCAGTTATGAAAAAGATAAAAATAAATAAAAAGTAGGAAAACCAAATAGAATCAAACAATGTTACCGATCCCCGGCAACGGCGCCAAAAACTTGTTGCGTAGATTCAGCTGCACCAAATTGGATTCAGCTGCATCCTCAACTTGTGATACTCACAAGTGCACGAGCCGTTCAGTAGTATAGCATATGTAAGTGCGAGGTCGATTCCACAGGGATTGGTGATTGAATGATCCAATTCAATTTTCCTACACAAAACAAAAATGAAAACAAAAGAAACAAAACAAGAAGAAAGAATGTACATTACAAGAAAAATAAATTACAACTAAGAAAACATTAAGGAAACTAAGAGAACTTTGAGGAAGAAAGGAAGTGTTTGAGAACTTTGAGGATTTGGAAGATGTTTGAGAGATTTGGAGAATTTTGGAAGAGTAAGGAAAATGGTGTTTGGGAAATTTGTGGAATTGGAAGAGAGTGTTTGGGAACATGGGGAATTTGGAAGAGAAAGTGTTTGAGGACTTTGAGAATTTTGGAAGAGAAGAGAGATGTGTTTGAGAACTTTGAGAATTTGATGAAGGAATGGGAGAAGTGTTTGGAGAGTTTAGAAGAAGAGAAGGTGTTTGGGAAGTGTTTGAAGACTTTTGGAAGAAAATGTGTTTGAGAGCTTTGAGGATTTTGGAAGAGAAGAGACATGTGTTTGAGGAATTGGAGAATGTTTGGAAGAGAATGTGTTTAAGAAGTGTTTCAAGAACATGGAGACTTTTGAAGAGAATAGAGAAATGTTTGGGAAGTGTTTGAAGATTTAGTAAAAAGATCATATTACAACAATTGAGAACTACAAAGGGAAACTAAAAGAATTTGAGGGAGATAAGGGAAGAGAGCTCTAGAGAAGTGCTTGAGAGCTCCCCCCCTTGGGGTGTGTTTACAAGCTTAGAGAACTTCCCTATTTATAGGCCTAGGGGAAGTGAAAATCTGAATTATACAATAGAGTTCACTAACCACACTCACTTCACCAACTTACAACACTTAATTCACCTAACACACTATTGCATTTGAAAACAATTCCTCTTGTCTTTAGGCTTAGTGTTGCAGCTCCCACTTCATCATCTTTTGGCTGCTGCAAAATTCCACTCAACAATAGGTATTGAATATGCTTCACCAAACTTTCCCACAATCAACAACACTTCATCATGCATATGTCATGCATGACAATGCATTGCAGCCAGCTTGTGGGCTCGTTTTGGGCTTGTTCATCCAATCTGAAAAAGCTGCAAAAATATGGATCTTCAAGCTCTGTGTCTTATCTTTCCAAGCATATGCAGCCCAGCTCAAGGAAAAATCGGAAAGGCCTTCAAATGTGATTTTTGGCCCAGTAATGCAGATGCTGCCGAATTTGACCTTAAGTTGCCAAATCATGTATAACTTTCTCTAGAAGACTCGGAATCATGAACCGTAAAATTCTACAGAAACTAGACTTCCGTATCTTTCCAATGATATATGGCTCATCATCTGGTTCTTCTTGAGTAAGTACAGTCGAATCCGTGAAGTTGACTGATCTGCAGACACTGTTTTGAGATAATTTGTCTCCAAAACGCATTTATTGAGTCTCAAACTTAAAACACTGAAACAAACACAAAAAAAATTAACAGCACAAGTTTAACTCAAAAACATAACCAAATCACAAGCTAAAAGGGTACAAAAGGATATGTAATTTATGCACCGATCACGTAGTTCTAGCAATTGGATTTCACTCAAAACTCATCAAATGACTCCTCCCACCATATTATGATGATGCCCAAGTTTTGGGCTCGATCGGAAATCAATAGGTGTACGAAATTGGACACTTCAAGTTCAAAGGCAGTTTGTTCCGAATTGGAGTGGTTGGTGTATTTCGTAGTTCTAACGATTGGATTTCGCTCACAACTCACCACATGACTCCTCCCACCACATTATGATGATGCCAAAGTTTTGGGCTCGATCGGAAATGAATAGGTGTACGAAATTGGACAATTCAAGTTCAAAGGCAGTTCGTGCTTTATTGGAGTGGTTGGTGTATTCCGTAGTTCTAGCGATTGGATTTCTCTCAAAACTCAAGAAATGACTCCTCCCACCATCTTATGATGATGCCCAAGTTTTGGGCTCGATCGGAAATCAATAGGTGTACGAAATTGGACACTTCAAGTTCAAAGGCCGTTTGTTCCGAATTGGAGTGGTTGGTGTATTCCGTAGTTCTAGCGATTCGATTTCACACAAAACTCAACACATGACTCCTCCCAAAATATTATGATGATGCCCAAGTTTTGGGCTCGATCGGAAATCAATTGGTGTACGAAATTGGACACTTCAAGTTCAAAGGCAGTTTGTTCCGAATTGGAGTGGTAGGTGTATTCCGTTGTTCTAGCGATTGGATTTCATTTCCAACTCATGAAATGACTCCTCCCACCACATTACGATGATGCCCAAGTTTTGGGCTCGATCGGAAATCAATAGGTGTACGAAATTGGACACTTCAAGTTCAAAGGCAGTTTGTTCCGAATTGGAGTGGTTGGTGTATTCCGTAGTTCTAGCGATTGGATTTCACTCAAAACTGATGAAATGACACCTCCCACCATATTATGATGACGCCAATGTTTTGGGCTCGATCGGAAATCAATAGGTGTACGAGATTTCACTCAAAACTCATCAAATGACTCCTCCCACTATATTATGATGATGCCCAAGTTTTGGACTCGATCGGAAATCAATAGGTGTAGGAAATTGGACACTTCAAGTTCAAAGGCAGTTTGTTCCAAATTGGAGTGGTTGGTGTATTCCGTAGTTCTAGCGATTGGATTTAACTCAAAACTCACCACAAGACTCCTCCCACCATATTATGTTGATGCCAAAGTTTTGGGCTCGATCGGAAATCCATAGGGGTACGAAATTTGAAAATTCAAGTTCAAAGGCAGTTCGTGCTTTATTGGAGTGTTTGGTGTATTCCGTAGTTCTAGCAATTGGATTTCACTCAAAACTTATCAAATGACTCCTACCACCATGTTATGACGATACCCAAGTTTTGGGATCGATCGGAAATCAATAGGTGTACGAAATTGGACACTTCAACTTCAAGGGCAGTTTGTTCCGAATTGGAGTGGTAGGTGTATTCCGTAGTTCTAGCGATTGGATTTCACACAAAACTCATGAAATGACTCCTCCCACCATGTTACGATGATGCCCAAGTTTTGGGCTCGATCGGAAATCGATAGGTGTACGAAATTGAACACTTTAAGTTCAAAGGCAGTTTGTTCCGAATTGGAGTGGTTGGGGTATTCCGTAGTTCTAGCAATTGGATTTCACTCAAAACTCACCACATGACTCCTCCCAAAATATTATGACGATGCCCAAGTTTTGGGCTCGATCGCAAATCAATAGGTGTACGAAATTGGACACTTCAACTTCAAAGGCAGTTTGTTCCGAATTGGAGTGGTTGGTGTATTCCGTAGTTCTAGCAATTGGATTTAACTGAAAACTCATCACATGACTCCTCCCACCATATCATGATGATGCCAAAGTTTTGGGCTCGATCGGAAATCAATAGGGGTACGAAATTGGTAATTTCAAGTTCAAAGGCAGTTCGTGCTTTATTGGAGTGTTTGGTGTATTCCGTAGCTCTAGTGATTGGATTTCACTAAAAACTCATCAAATGACTCCTCCCACCATATTATGCTGATGCCCAAGTTTTGGGCTCGATCGGAAATCAATAGGTGTACGAAATTGGACACTTCAAGTTCAAAGGCAGTTTGTTCCGAATTGGAGTGGTTTGTGTATTCCGTAGTTCTAGCAATTGGATTTCACTCAGAACTCATGAAATGACTCCTCCCACCATATTATGCTGATGCCCAAGTTTTGGGCTCGATCGGAAATCAATAGGGGTACGAAATTGGACACTTCAAGTTCAAAGGCAGTTTGCTCCGAATTGGAGTGGTTTGTGTATTCCGTTGTTCTAGCAATTCGATTTCACTCAAAACTCACCACATGACTCCTCCCAAAATATTATGATGATGCCCAAGTTTTGGGCTCGATCGGAAATGAATAGGTGTACGAAATTGGACAATTCAAGTTCAAAGGCAGTTCGTGCTTTATTGGAGTGGTTGGTGTATTCCGTAGTTCTAGCGATTGGATTTCTCTCAAAACTCATGAAATGACTCGTCCCACCATATTATGATGATGCCCAAGTTTTGTGCTCGATCGGAAATCAATAGGTGTACGAAATTGGACACTTCAAGTTCAAAGGCCGTTTGTTACGAATTGGAGCGGTTGGTGTATTCCGTAGTTCTAGCGATTCGATTTTTCTCAAAACTCAACACATGACTCCTCCCAAAATATTATGATGATGCCCAAGTTTTGGGCTCGATCGGAAATCAATTGGTGTACGAAATTGGACACTTCAAGTTCAAAGGCAGTTTGTTCCGAATTGGTGTGGTAGGTGTATTCCGTAGTTCTAGCGATTGGATTTCATTTCCAACTCATGAAATGACTCCTCCCACCACATTATGATGATGCCCAAGTTTTGGGCTCGATCGGAAATCAATAGGTGTACGAAATTGGACACTTCAAGTTCAAAGGCAGTTTGTTCCGAATTGGAGTGGTAGGTGTATTCCGTAGTTCTAGCGATTGGATTTCACTCAAAACTCATGAAATGACTCCTCCCACCATATTATGATGACGCCAAAGTTTTGGGCTCGATCGGAAATCAATAGGTGTACGAGATTTCACTCAAAACTCATCAAATGACTCCTCCCACTATATTATGATGATGCCCAAGTTTTGGACTCGATCGGAAATCAATAGGGGTACGAAATTGGACACTTCAAGTTCGAAGGCAGTTTGTTCCGAATTGGAGTGGTTGGTGTATTCCGTAGTTCTAGCGATAGGATTTAACTCAAAACTCACCACATGACTCCTCCCACCATATTATAATGATGCCAAAGTTTTGGGCTCGATCGGAAATCAATAGGGGCACGAAATTTGAAAATTCAACTTCAAAGGCAATTCGTGCTTTATTGGAGTGTTTGGTGTATTCCGTTGTTCTAGCAATTGGATTTCACTCAAAACTAGTGAAATGACTCCTCCCACCATATTATGCTGATGCCCAAGTTTTGGGCTCGATCGGAAATCAATAGGGGTACGAAATTGGACACTTCAAGTTCAAAGGCAGTTTGTTCCGAATTGGAGTGGTTGGTGTATTCCGTAGTTCTAGCAATTGGATTTCACTCAAAACTCACCACATGACTCCTCCCAAAATATTATGATGATGCGCCAGTTTTGTGCTCGATCGGAAATCAATAGGTGTACGAAATTGGACACTTCAAGTTCAAAGGCAGTTTGTTCCGAATTGGAGTGGTTGGTGTATTCCGTAGTTCTAGCAATTGGATTTCACTCAAAACTCACCACATGACTCCTCCCAAAATATTATGATGATGCGCCAGTTTTGTGCTCGATCGGAAATCAATAGGTGTACGAAATTGGACACTTCAATTTCAAAGGCAGTTTGTTCCGAATTGGAGTGGTAGGTGTATTCCGTAGTTCTAGCGATTGGATTTCAATCAAAACTCATGAAATGACTCCTCCCACCATATTATGATGATGCCCAAGTTTTGGGCTCGATCGGAAATCAATAGGTGTACGAAATTGGACACTTCAAGTTCAAAGGCAGTTTGTTCCAAATTGGAGTGGTTGGTGTATTCCGTAGTTCTAGCAATTGGATTTCACTCAAAACTCACCACATGACTCCTCCCAAAATATTATGATGATGCCCAAGTTTTGGGCTCGATCGTAAATCAAAAGGTGTACGAAATTGGACACTTCAAGTTCAGAGGCAGTTCATTCCGAATTGGAGTGGTTGGTTTATTCCGTAGTTCTAGCGATTGGATTTCACTCAAAACTCCCCACATGACACCTCCCACCATATTATGATGATGCCCAAGTTTTGGGGTCGATCGGAAATCAATAGGTGTACGAAATTGGACACTTCAAGTTTGAAGGCAGTTTTTTCCGAATTGGAGTGGTTGGTGTATTCCGTAGTTCTAGCGATTGGATTTCCCTCAAAACTCACCAAATGACTCCTCCCACCATGTTATGATGGTGCCCAAGTTTTGGGCTCGATCGGAAATCAGTAGGTGTACGAAATTGGACACTTCAAGTTCAAAGGCAATTTGTTCCGAATTGGAGTGGTAGGTGTATTCCGTAGTTCCAGAGATTGGATTTCATTCAAAACTCATGAAATGACTCCACCCACCATATTATGATGATGCCCAAGTTTTGGGCTCGATCGGAAATCAATAGGTGTACGAAATTAGACACTTCAAGTTCAAAGGCAGTTTGTTCCAAATTGGAGTGGTTGGTGTATTCCGTAGTTCTAGCGATTGGATTTCACTCAAAACACATGAAATGACTCCTCCCACCATATTATGATGATGCCCAAGTTTTGGGCTCGATCGGAAATCAATAGGTGAACGAAATTAGACACTTCAAGTTCAAAGGCAGTTTGTTCCAAATTGGAGTGGTTGGGGTATTCCGTAGTTCTAGCGATTGGATTTCACTCGAAACGCACCACATGACTCCTCCCACCTTATTATGATGATAACCAAGTTTTGGGCTCGATCGGAAATCAATAGGTGTCTGAAATTGGACAATTCAAGTTCAAGGGCAGTTCGTGCTTTATTGGAGTGTTTGGAGTATTCCGTAGTTTTAGCAATTCAATTTCACACAAAAGTCAACAAATGACTCCTCCCACCATATTATGATGATGCCCAAGTTTTGGGCTCGATCGGAAATCCTTAGTTGTACGAAATTGGACACTTCAAGTTCAAAAGCAGTTTGTTCCGAATTGGAGTGGATGGTGTATTCCGTAGTTCTAGCGATTGGATTTCACTCAGAACTGACCACATGACTCCTCCCATAGTATTATGATGATGCCCATGTTTTGGGCTCGATCCGAAATCAATATGTGTACGAAATTGGACACTTCATGTTCAAAGGAAGTTTGTTCCGAATTAGAGTGGTTGGTGTACTCCGTAGTTCTAGCGACTGGATTTCACTCAAAACTCACCCCTTGACTCCTCCCACCATATTATGATGATGCCAAAGTTTTGGGCTCGATCAGAAATTAATAGGTGTAAGAAATTGGACACTTCAAGTTCAAAGGCAGTTTGTTCCGAATTGGAGTGGTTGGTGTATTCCATAGTTCTAGCGATTGGATTTCACTCAAAACTCACCACATGACTACTCCCACCATATTATGATGATGCCCAAGTTTTGGGTTCGATCGGAACTCATTAGGTGTACGAAATTGGACACTTCAAGTTCAAAGGCAGTTCGTGCTTTATTAGAGTGTTTGTTGTATTCCATAGTTCTAGCAATTGGATTTCACTCAAAACTCATCAAATGACTCCTCCCACCATATTATGATGATGCCCAAGGTTTTGGGCTCGATCGGAAATCAATAGGTGTAAGAAATTGGACACTTCAAGTTCAAAGCCAGTTTGTTCCGAATTGGAGTGGTTGGTGTATTCCATAGTTCTAGCGATTGGATTTCACTCAAAACTCACCACATGACTCCACCCACCATATTATGATGATGCCCAAGTTTTGGGTTCGATCGGAACTCATTAGGTGTACGAAATTGGACACTTCAAGTTCAAAGGCAGTTCGTGCTTTATTAGAGTGTTTGTTGTATTCCATAGTTCTAGCAATTGGATTTCACTCAAAACTCATGAAATGACTCCTCCCACCATATTATGATGATGCCCGAGTTTTGGGCTCCATCGGAAATCAATAGGTGTACGAAATTGGACACTTCAATTTCAAAGGCAGTTTTTTCCGAATTGGAGTGGTTGGTGTATTCCGTAGTTCTAGCGATTGGATTTAGCTCAAAACTCACCACGTGACTCCTCCCACCATATTACGATGATGCCAAAGTTTTGGGCTCGATCGGAAATCAGTAGGTGTACGAAATTGGACACTTCAAGTTCAAAGGCAGTTTTTTCCGAATTGGAGTGGTAGGTGTATTCCGTAGCTCTAGCGATTGGATTTCTCTCAAAACTCATGAAATGACTCCTACCACCGTATTATGACGATTCCCAAGTTTTGGGCTCGATCGGAAATCAGTAGGTGTACGAAATTGGACACTTCAAGTTCAAAGGCAGTTTGTTCCTAATTGGAGTGGTAGGTGTAATCCATAGTTCTAGCGATTGGATTTCATTCAAAACTCACCACATGACTCCTCCCACGATATTATGATGATGACCAAGTTTTCGGCTCGATCGGAAATCAAAAGGTGTACGAAATTGGACACTTCAAGTTCAAAGGCAGTTTGTTCCGAATTGGAGTGGGTGGTGTATTCCGTAGTTCTAGCGATTGGATTTCACTCAAAACTCACCACATGACTCCTCCCACCATATTATGATGATGCCCAAGTTTTGGGCTCGATCGGAAATCAATTGGTGTACAAAATTGGACACTTCAAGTTCAAAGGCAGTTTGTTCCGAATTGGAGTGGTAGGTGTATTCCGTAGTTCTAGCGATTGGACTTCACTCAAAACTCACCACATGACTCCTCCCACGATATTATGATGACGCCAAAGTTTTGGGCTCGATCGGAAATCAATAGGTGTACGAAATTGGACATTTCAAGTTCAAAGGCAGTTTGTTCCGAATTGGAGCGGTAGGTGTATTCCATAGTTCTAGCAGTTGGATTTCACTGAAAACTCATGAAATGACTCCTGCCACCATATTATGATGATGCCTAAGTTTTGGGCTCGATCGGAAATCAGTAGGTGTACGAAATTGGACACTTCAAGTTCAAAGGCAGTTTTTTCCGAATTGGAGTGGTAGGTGTATTCCATAGCTCTAGCGATTGGATTTCTCTCAAAACTCATGAAATGACTCCTCCCACCATATTATGACGATTCCCAAGTTTTGGGCTCGATCGGAAATCAGTAGGTGTACGAAATTGGACACTTCAAGTTCAAAGGCAGTTTGTTCCGAATTGGAGTGGTAGGTGTATTCCGTAGTTCTTGGAATTGGATTTCACTCAAAACTCAAGAAGTGACTCCTCCCAAAATATTATGATGATGCCCAAATGTTGGGCTCGATCGGATGTCAATAGGTGTACGAAATTGGACACTTCACGTTCAAAGGCATTTTGTTCCAAATTGGAGTGGCAGGTGTATTCCGTAGTTCTAGCGATTGGATTTCACTCAAAACTCATCAAATTACTTCTCCCACCATATTATGATGATGCCCAAGTTTTGGGCTCTATCGGAATTCAATAGGTGTACGAAATTGGACACTTCAAGTACAAAGGCAGTTTGTTCGGAATTGGAGTGGTTGGTGTATTCCATAGTTCTAGCAATTCGATTTCACTCAAAACTCATCACATGACTCCTCCCAAAATATTATGACGATGCCCAGGTTTTGGGCTCGAACGGAAATCAATAGGTGTTCGAAATTTGACACTTCAAGTTCAAAGGCAGTTTGTTCCGAATTGGAGTGGTTGGTGTATTTCGTAGTTCTAGCGATTGGATTTCGCTTAGAACTCACCACATGACTCCTCCCACCATATTATGATGATGCCAAAGTTTTGGGCTCGATCGGAAATGAATAGGTGTACGAAATTGGACAGTTCAAGTTCAAAGGCAGTTCGTGCTTTATTGGAGTGTTTGGTGTATTCCATAGTTCTAGCAATTGGATTTCACTCAAAACTCATCAAATGACCCCTCCCACCATATTATGATGATGCTCAAGTTTTGGACTCGATCGGGAATCAATAGGTGTACGAAATTGGACACTTCAAGTTCAAAGGCAGTTTGTTCCGAATTGGAGTGGTTTTTGTATTCCGTAGTGCAAGAGATTTGATTTCACTCAAAACTCACCACATGACTCCTCCCAAAATATTATGATGATGCGCAAGTTTTGTGCTCGATCGGAAATCAATAGGTGTACGAAATTGGACACTTCAAGTTCAAAGGCAGTTTGTTCCGAATTGGAGTGGTAGGTGTATTCCGTAGTTCTAGAGATTGGATTTCACTCAAAACTCATGAAATGACTCCTCCCACCATGTTATGATGATGCCCGAGTTTTGGGTTCGATCGGAAATCAATAGGTATACGAAATTGGACACTTCAAGTTCAATGGCAGTTTGTTCCGAATTGGAGTGGTAGGTGTATTCCGTAGTTCTAGAATTTGGATTTCACTCAAAACTCATGAAATGACTCCTCCCTCCATGTTATGATGATGCCCAAGTTTTGGGCTCGATCGGGAATCAATAGGTGTACGAAACTGGACACTTCAAGTTCAAAGGCAGTTTGTTCTGAATTGGAGTGGTTGGTGTATTCCGTAGTTCTAGCGATTGGATTCAGCTCAAAACTCACCACATGACTCCTCCCACCATATTAGGGTGATGCCAAAATTTTCGGCTATATCGGAAATCAATAGGTGTACGAAATTGGACAATTCAAGTTCAAAGGCAGTTCATGCTTTATTGGAGTGTTTGGTGTATTCCGTAGTTCTAGCAATTGGATTTCAATGAAAACTCATCAAATGACTCCTCCCACCATATTATGTTGATGCCCAAGTTTTGGGCTCGATGGGAAACAATTGGTGTACAAAATTGGACACTTCAAGTTTAAAGGCAGTTTGTTCCGAATTGGAGTGGTAGGTGTATTCCGTAGTTCTAGCGATTGGACTTCACTCAAAACTCACCACATGAGTCCTCCCACCATATTATGATGATGCCCAAGTTTTGGGCTCGATCGGAAATCAATTGGTGTACGAAATTGGACACTTCAAGTTCAAAGGCAGTTTGTTCCGAATTGGAGTGGTTGGTGTATTCCGTAGTTCTAGCGATTGGATTTCGCTCAGAACTCACCACATGACTCCTCCCACCATATTATGATGATGCCAAAGTTTTGGGCTCGATCGGAAATGAATAGGTGCACGAAATTGGACAATTCAAGTTCAAAGGCAGTTCGTGCTTTATTGGAGTGTTTGGTGTATTCCGTAGTTCTTGTAATTGGATTTCACTGAAAACTCATCAAATGACTCCTCCCACCACATTATGATGATGCCCAAGTTTTGGGCTCGATCGGAAATCAATTGGTGTACGAAATTGGACACTTCAAGTTCAAAGGCAGTTTGTTCCGAATTGGTGTGGTAGGTGTATTCCGTAGTTCTAGCGATTGGATTCAGCTCAAAACTCACCACATGACTCCTCCCACCATATTATGATGATGCCAAAGTTTTGGGCTCTATCGGAAATCAATAGGTGTACGAAATTGGACAATTCAAGTTCACAGGCAGTTCATGCTTTATTGGAGTGTTTGGTGTATTCCGTAGTTCTAGTAATTGGATTTCACTGAAAACTCATCAACTACTCCTCCCACCACATTATGATGATGCCCAAGTTTTGGGCTCGATCGGAAATCGATTGGTGTACGAAATTGGACACTTCAAGTTCAAAGGCAGTTTGTTACGAATTGGTGTGGTAGGGGTATTCCGTAGTTCTAGCGATTGGATTCAGCTCAAAACTCACCACATGACTCCTCCCACCATATTATGATGATGCCAAAGTTTTGGGCTCTATCGGAAATCAATAGGTGTACGAAATTGGACAATTCAAGTTCAAAGGAAGTTCATGCTTTATTGGAGTGTTTGGTGTATTCCGTAGTTCTAGCGATTGGATTTCACTGAAAACTCATCAAATGACTCCTCCCACCATATTATGATGATGCCGAAGTTTTGGGCTCGATCGGAAATCAATTCGTGTACGAAATTGGACACTTCAAGTTCAAAGGCAGTTTGTTCCGAATTGGTGTGGTAGGTGTATTCCGCAGTTCTATCGATTGGACTTCACTCAAAACTCACCACATGACTCCTCCCACCATATTATGACGATGCCCATGTTGTGGGCTCAATCGGAAATCAATTGGTGTACGAAATTGGACACTTCAAGTTCAAAGGCAGTTTCTTCCGAATTGGAGTGGTAGGAGTATTCCATAGTTCTAGCGATTGGATTTCACTCAAAACTCATCAAATGACTCCTCCCACCATATTATGATGATGCCCAAGTTTTGGGCTCCATCGGAAATCAATTCGTGTACGAAATTGGACACTTCAAGTTCAAAGGCAGTTTGTTCCGAATTGGAGTGGTAGGTGTATTCCGTAGTTCTAGTGATTGGATTTCCCTCAAAACTCATCAAATGACTCCTCCCACCATATTATGATGTTGCCCAAGTTTTGGGCTTGATCGGAAATCAATAGGTGTACGAAATTGGACAATTCAAGTTCGAAGGCAGTTCGTGCATTATTGGTGTGTTTGGTGTATTCCGTAGTTCTAGCAATTGGATTTCACTCAAAACTCATCAAATGACTCCTCCCACCATATTATGATGATGCCCAAGTTTTGGGCTCCATCGGAAATCAATTCGTGTACGAAATTGGACACTTCAAGTTCAAAGGCAGTTTGTTCCGAATTGGAGTGGTAGGTGTATTCCGTAGTTCTAGTGATTGGATTTCCCTCAAAACTCATCAAATGACTCCTCCCACCATATTATGATGTTGCCCAAGTTTTGGGCTTGATCGGAAATCAATAGGTGTACGAAATTGGACAATTCAAGTTCGAAGGCAGTTCGTGCATTATTGGTGTGTTTGGTGTATTCCGTAGTTCTAGCGATTGGATTTCACTCAAAACTCATCAAATGACTCCTCCCACCAAATTATGATGATGCCCAAGTTTTGGGCTCGATCGGAAATCAATTGGTGTACGAAATTGGACACTTCAAGTTCAAAGGCAGTTTGTTCCGAATTGGAGTGGTTGGTGTATTCCGTAGTTCTAGCGATTGGATTTAGCTCAAAACTCACCACATTACTCCTCCCACCATATTATGACGATGCCAAAGTTTTGGGCTCGATCGGAAATCAATTGGTGTACGAAATTGGACACTTCAAGTTCAAAGGCAGTTCGTGCTTTATTGGAGTGTTTGGTGTATTCCGTTGTTCTAGCAATTGGATTTCACTCAAAACTCTTCAAATGACTCCTCCCACCATAATATGATGATGCCCAAGTTTTGGGCTCGATCGGAAATTAATAGGTGTACGAAATTGGACACTTCAAGTTCAAAGGCAGTTCGTGCTTTATTGGAGTGTTTGGTGTATTCCGTTGTTCTAGCAATTGGATTTCACTCAAAACTCTTCAAATGACTCCTCCCACCATATTATGATGATGCGCAAGTTTTGGGCTCGATCAGAAATCAATAGGCGTACGAAATTGGACATTTAAATTTCAAAAGCAGTTTGTTCCGAATTGGAATGGTAGGTGTATTCCGTAGTTCTAGCGATTGGACTTCACTCAAAACTCACCACATGACTCCTCCCACGATATTATGATGATGCCAAAGTTTTGGGCTCGATCGGAAATCAATAGGTGTACGAAATTGGACACTTCAAGTTCAAAGGCAGTTTGTTCCGAATTGGAGTGGTTGGTGTATTCCGTAGTTCTAGGATTGGATTTCACTCAAAACTCATGAAATGCCTCCTCCCACCATACTATGATGATGCCCAAGTTTTGGGCTCGATCGGAAATCAATAGGTGTACGAAATTGGACACTTTAAGTTCAAAGGCATTTTGTTCCGAATTGGAGTGGTTGGTGTATTCCGTAGTTCTAGCGATTGGATTTCACTCAAAACACATGAAATGACTCCTCCCACCATATTATGATGATGCCCAAGTTTTGGGCTCGATCGGAAATCAGTAGTTGTACGAAATTGGACACTTCAAGTCCAAAGGTAGTTTTTTCCGAATTGGAGCGGTTGGTGTATTCCGTAGTTCTAGCGATTGGGTTTCACCCAAAACTCACCACTTGACTCCTCCCACCATATTAAGATGATGCCCAAGTTTTGGGCTCGATCGGAAATCAATAGGTGTACGAAATTGGACATTTCAAGTTCAAAGGCAGTTTGTTCCGAATTGTAGTGGTTGGTGTACGAAATTGGACAATTCAAGTTCAAAGGCAGTTCCTGCCTTATTGCAGTGGTTGGTACATTTCGTAGTTCTAGCGATTGGATTTTACTCAAAACTCACCAAATCACTCCTCCCACCATATTATGACGATGCGCAAGTTTTGGGCTCGATCAGAAATCAATAGGCGTACGAAATTGGACATTTAAAGTTCAAAAGCAGTTTGTTCCGAATTGGAGTGGTTGGTGTATTCCGTAGTTCTAGCGATTGGATTTCACTCAAAACTCACCACATGACTCCTCCCACCATATTATGATGATGCCCAAGTTTTGGGCTCGATCAGAAATCAATAGGTGTACGAAATTGGACACTTCATGTTCAAAGGCAATATGTTCCGAATTTTAGTTTGTTTCGAATTTTAGTGGTAGGAGTATTCCATAGTTCTAGCGATTGGATTTCACCCAAAACTCACCACATGACTCCTCCCACCATATTATGATGGTGCCCAAGTTTTGGGATCGATCGGAAATCAATAGGTGTACGAAATTGGACACTTCAAGTTCAAAGGCAGTTTGTTCCGAATTGGAGTGGTCGGTGTATTCCGTAGTTCTAGCGATTGGATTTCACTCAAAACTCACCACAAGACTCCTCCCACCATACTATGATGATGCCCAAGTTTTGGGGTCGATCGGAAATCAATAGGTGTACGAAGTTGGACAATTAAAGTTCAAAGGCAGTTCGTTCCTTATTGTAGTGGTTGGTACATTTCGTAGTTCTAGCGATTCGATTTCACTCAGAACTCAACAAATCCCAACATATTATGATGATTCCCAGGTTTTGGGCTTGATCGGATATCAATAGGTGTACGAAATTTTACACTTCAAGTTCAAAGGCAGTTTGTTCCGAATTGGAGTGGTTGGTGTATTCCGTAGTTCTAGCAATTGGATTTCACTCAAAACTCACCACATGACTCCTCCCACCTTATTTTGGTGATGCCCAAGTTTTGGGCCCGATCGGAAATCAATAGGTGTACGAAATTGGACACTTCAAGTTCAAAGGCAGTTTGTTCCGAATTTGAGTGGTTGGGGTATTCCGTAGTTCTAGCAATTGCATTTCACCCAAAACTCCCCAGATGTCTCCTCCCACCATATTATGATGATGCCCAAGTTTTGGGATCGATCGGAAATCAATAGGTGTACGAAATTGGACACTTCAAGTTCAAAGGCAGTTTGTTCAGAATTGGAGTGGTTGGTGTATTCCGTAGTTCTTGCGATTGGATATCATTGAAAATCCAACACATGACTCCTCCCACCATACTATGATGATGCCCAAGTTTTGGGCTCGATCTGGAATCAATAGGTGCCCGAAATTGGACAATTCAAGTTCAAAGGCAGTTCGTGCCTTACTGGAGTGGTTGTCCCATTTCGGAGTTCTAGCGGTTGGATTTCACTCAAAACACTGCAAATGACTACTCCCAACATATTACGATGATGCCCAAGTTTTGGGCTCGATTGGAAATCAATAGGTGTACGAAATTGGACACTTCAAGTTCAAAGACAGTTTGTTCCGAATTGGACTGGTTGGTGTATTCCGTAGTCCTAGCGATTGGATTTCCCTCAAAACTCACCACATGACTCCTCCCACCATATTATGAGGAAGCCCAAGTTTTGGGCTTGATCGGAAATCAATAGGTGTACGAAATTGGACAACTCAAGCTCAAAGGCAGTTCGTGCTTTATTGGAGTGTTTGGTGTATTCAGTAGTTCTAGCGATTGGATTTCACTCAAAGCTCACCAAATGACTCCTCCCACCATATTATCAAGATGCCCAGGTTTTGGGCTCGGTCGGAAATCAATAGGTGCACGAAATTGGAAAATTCAAGTTCAAATGCAGTTCGTGCCTTATTGGAATGGTTGGCACATTTCGTAGTTCTTGAGATTGGATTTCACTCAAAACCCACCAAATGACTACTCCCACCGTATTATGATGATGCCCAAGTTTTGGGCTCGATTGAAAATCTATAGGTGTACGAAATTGGACACTTCAAGTTCAAAGGCAGTTTGTTCCGAATTGGAGTGGTTGGTGTATTCCGTAGTTCTAGCGATTGGATTTCACTCAAAACTCACCACATGACTCCTCCCACCATATTATGATGAAGCCCAGGTGTTGGGCTCGATCGGAAATCAATAGGTATACGAAATTGGACAATTCATGTTCAATGGCAGTTCGTGCTTTACTGGAGTGTTTGGTGTATTCCGTAGTTCTAGCCATTGGATTTCACTCAAAACTCATCAAATGACTCCTCCCACCATATTATGTTGATGCCCAAGTTTTCGGCTCAATCGGAAGTCAATAGGTGTACGAAATTGGACACTTTAAGTTCAAAGGCAGTTTGTTCCGAATTGGAGTGATTGGTGTATTCCGTAGTTCTAGAGATTGGATTTCACTCCAAACTCAGCAAATGACTCCACCCACCATATTGTGATGATGCCCAAGTTTTGGGCTCAATCGGAAATCAATAGGTGTACGAAATTGGACACTTCAAGTTCAAAGGCAGTTTGTTCCGAATTGTAGTGGATATTGTATTCGGTAGTTGTAGCGGTTGGATTTCACTCAAAACTCACCTCATGACTCCTCCCACCATATTATGACGATGCCCAAGTTTCGGGCTTGGTCGGAAATCAATAGGTGTACGGAATTGGACACTTCAAGTTCAAAGGCAGTTTGTCCCAAATTGGAGTGGTTGGTGTATTCCGTAGTTCTAGCCATTGGATTTCACTCAAAACACAGCATATGACTCCTCGCACCATATTATGATGGTGCCCAAGTTTTGGGCTCGATCGGAAATCAATAGGTGTACGAAATTGGACACTTCAAGTTCAAAGGCAGTTTGTTCCGAATTGGAGTGGTTGGTGTATTCCATAGTTCTAGCGATTGGATTTCACCCAAAACTCACCACATGACTCCTCCAACCATACTATGATGATGCCCAAGTTGTGGGCTCGATCGAAACTCAATTGGTGTACAAAATTGGGCCATTCAAGTGCAAAGGCAGTTCGTCCCTTATTGGAGTGTTTGGTGTATTACGTAGTCCTAGCGATTGGATTTCACTCAAAACACACCACATGACTCCTCCCACCATATTACGTTGATGCCCAAGTAGTGGGCTCGATCGGAAATCAATAGGTGTACGAAATTGGACAATTGGAGTTCGAAGGCAGTTCGTGCCTTATTGGAGTGTTTTGTGTATCCCGTAGTTCTAGCGATTGGATTTCACTCAAAACTCATTAAATGACTCCTCCCATCATGTTATGATGATGCCCAAGTTTTGGGCTCGAACGGAAATCAATAGGTGTATGAAAATGGACAATTCAAGTTCGAAGGCAGTTCGTGCCTTATTGGAGTGGTTGGTGTGTTCCGTAGTTGTAGAGATTGGATTTCACTCAAAACTCACCAAACGACCCCTCCAACCATATTATGACGATGCCCAAGTTTTGGGCTCGATCAGAACTCAATAGGTGTACAAAATTGGAGTGGTTGGTATATTCCGTAGTTCTAGCGATGGGATTTCACTCAAGACTCACCACATGACTCCTCCCAACATATTATGATGATACCCAAGTTTTGGGCTCGATCGGAACTCAATAGGTGTATGAAATTGGACACTTCAAGTTCAAGGGTAGTTTGTTCCGAATTGGAGTGGTTGGTGTATGACGTAGTTCTAGCGATTGGATTTCACCCAAAACTATCCACATGACTCCTCCCACCATATTATGATGATGCCCAAGTTTTGGGCTCGATCGGAAATCAATAGGTGTACGAAATTGGACACTTCAAGTTCAAACGCAGTTTGTTCCGAATTGGAGTGGTTGGTGTATTCCGTTGTTCTAGCGATTGGATTTCACTCAAAAAACACCACATGACTCCTCCCACCATATTATGATGACGCCCAGGTTTTGGGCTCGATCGGAAATCAATAGGTGTACGAAATTGGACACTTCAAGTTCAAAGGCAGTTTGTTCCGAATTGGAGTGGTTGGTGTAATCCGTAGTTCTAGCAATTGGATTTCACTCAAAAAACGCCACATGACTCCTCCCACCATATTATGATGATGCCCAAGTTTTGGACTCGATCGGAAATCAATAGGTGTACGAAATTGGACAATTCTAGCTCAAAGGCAGTTCGTTCTTTACTGAAGTGTTTGGAGTATTCCGTAGTTTTAGGGGTTGGATTTCACTCAAAACTCACCAAATGACTCCTCCCACCATGTTATGATGATGTCCAAATTTTGGGATTCATCGGAAATCAATAGGTGTACGAAATTGGACAATTCAAGTTCAAAGGCAGTTCTGCATTATTGGAGTGGTTGGTACATTTCATAGTTTAGCGATGGGATTTCACTCAAAACTCACCAAATGACTCCTCCCACCATATTATGATGATACCCAAGTTTTGGGCTCGATCGGATATCAATAGGTGTATGAAATTGGACACTTCATGTTCAAGGGCAGTTTGTTCCGAATTGGAGTGGTTGGTGTATTACGTAGTTCTAGCGATTGGATTTCACTCAAAACTCACCATATGACTCCTCCCACCACATTATGATGATGCCCAAGTTTTGGGCTCGATCGGAAATCAATAGGTGTACGAAATTGGACACTTCATGTTCGAAAGTAGTTTGTTCCGAGTTGGAGTGGTTAGTGTATTCCGTAGTTCTAGCGATTGGATTTCACCCAAAACTCTCCACATGACTCCTCCGACCATATTATGATGATGCCCATGTTTTGGGCTTGATCGGAAATCAATTGGTGTACGAAATTAGGCACTTCAAGTTCAAAGGCAGTTTGTTACGAATTGGAGTGGTTGGTGTATTCCGTAGTTGTAGCGATTGGATTTCACTCAAAACTCATCACATGACTCCTCCCACCGTACTATGATGAGGCCCAAGTTTTGGGCTCGATCGGAAATCAATAGGTGTACGAAATTGGACAATTCAAGTTCCAAGACAGTTCGTACCTTCTTGGAGTGGTTGTTGTATTCCGTAGTTCTAGCAGTTGGATTTCACTCGAAACTCACCCCATGACTCCTCCCACCACATTATGGTGATGCCCAAGTTTTGGGATCGATTGGAAATCAATAGGTGTACGAAATTGGACAATTCAAGTTCAAAGGCAGTTCGTGCTTTATTTGAGTGTTTGGTGTATTTCGAAGTTCTAGCGATTCGAATTCACTCAAAACTCATCAAATGACTCCTCCCACCATATTATGATGATGCCCAAGTTTTGGGAATGATCGGAAATCAATAGTTGTACGAAATTGGACAATTCAAGTTCATAGGAAGTTCGTGCCTTATTGGAGTGGTTGGTTCATTTCGTAGTTCTAGCGATTGGATTTCCCTGAAAACTCACCAACGGACTCCTTTCAACATATTACGATGACTCCCAAGTTTTGTGCTCGATTGGAAATCCATAGGTGTACGAAATTGGACACTTCATGTTCGAAAGTAGTTTGTTCCGAATTGGAGTGGTTAGTGTATTCCGTAGTTCTAGCGATTGGATTTCACCTAAAATCTCCACATGACTCCTCCCACCATATTATCATGATGCCCAAGTTTTAGGCTCGATCGGAAATCAATAGGTGTACGAAATTGGACACTTCAAGTTCAAAGGCAGTTTGTTCCGAATTGGAGTGGTTGGTGTATTACGTAGTTCTAGCGATTGGATTTCACTCAAAACTCACCATATGACTCCTCCCACCACATTATGATGATGCCCAAGTTTTGGGCTCGATCGGAAATCAATAGGTGTACGAAATTGGACACTTCATGTTCGAAAGTAGTTTGTTCCGAATTGGAGTGGTTAGTGTATTCCGTAGTTCTAGCGATTGGATTTCACCTAAAATCTCCACATGACTCCTCCCACCATATTATCATGATGCCCAAGTTTTAGGCTCGATCGGAAATCAATAGGTGTACGAAATTGGACACTTCAAGTTCAAAGGCAGTTTGTTCCGAATTGGAGTGGTTGGTGTATTCCGTAGTTCTAGCGATTGGATTTCACTCAAAACTCCCCACATGACTCCTCCCACCATATGATGATGATGCCCGCGTTTGGGGCTCGATCGGAAATCAATAGGTGTACGAAATTGGATGATTCAAGTTCAAAGGCGTTCGTGCCTTATTGAAGTGTTTGGTGTATTCCGTAGTTCTAGCGATTGGATTTCACTCAAAACTCATCAAATGACTCCTCCCACCATATTATGATGACGCCCAAGTTTGGGGCTCGATCGGAAATCAATAGGTGTACGAAATTGGACGATTCAAGTTCAAAGGCAGTTCGTGCTTTATTGGAGTGTTTTGTGTATTCCGTAGTTCTACCGATTGGATTTCACTCAAAACTCATCAAATGACTCCTCCCACCGTATTATGATGACGCCCAAGTTTGGGGCTCGATCGGAAATCAATAGGTGTACGAAATTGGACAATTCAAGTTCAAAGGCAGTTCGTGCTTTATTGGAGTGTTTGGTGTATTCCGTAGTTCTAGCGATTGGATTTCACTCAAAACTCATCAAATGACTCCTCCCACCATATTATGATGACGCCCAAGTTTGGGGCTCGATCGGAAATCAATAGGTGTACGAAATTGGACGATTCAAGTTCAAAGGCAGTTCGTGCTATATTGGAGTGTTTTGTGTATTCCGTAGTTCTAGCGATTGGATTTCACTCAAAACTCATCAAATGACTCCTCCCACCATATTATGATGACGCCCAAGTTTGGGGCTCGATCGGAAATCAATAGGTGTACGAAATTGGACGATTCAAGTTCAAAGGCAGTTCGTGCTTTATTGGAGTGTTTTGTGTATTCCGTAGTTCTAGCGATTGGATTTCACTCAAAACTCATTAAATGACTCCTCCCACCATATTATGATGATGCCCAAGTTTTGGGCTCGATCGGATATCAATAGGTGTACGAAATTGGACATTTCCAGTTCAAAGGCAGTTCTTTCCGAATTGGACTGGTTGGTGTATTCCATAGTTCTAGTGATTGGATTTCACTAAAAACTCACCACATGACTCCTCCCACCGTATTATGATGATGCCCAAGTTTTGGGCTCGATCGGATATCAATAGGTGTACGAAATTGGACACTTCAAGTTCAAAGGAAGTTTGTTCCGAATTGGAGTGGTTGGTGTATTCCATAGTTCTAGCGATTGGATTTCACTCAAAACTCACCACATGACTCCTCCCACTATATTATGATGATGCCCAAGTTTTGGGCTCGATCGGATATCAATAGGTGTACGAAATTGGACATTTCCAGTTCAAAGGCAGTTCGTTCCGAATTGGACTGGTTGGTGTATTCCGAAGTTCTAGCGGTTGGATTTCATTCAAAACTCTCCAAATGACTCCTCCCATCATATTATGATGATGCCCAAGTTTTGGTTTCCATCGGAACTCAATAGGTGTACGAAATTGGACACTTCAAGTTCGAAGGCAGTTTCTTCCGAATTGGAGTGGTTGGTGTATTCCGTAGTTCTAGCGATTGGATTTCACTCAAAACTCACCACATGACTCCTCCCACCATATTATCATGATGCCCAAGTTTTGGGCTCGATCGGAAATCAATAAGGCAGTTCGTGCTTTATTAGAGTGTTCGGTGTATTACGTAGTTCTAGCGATTGGATTTCACTCAAAACTCACCACATGACTCCTCCAACCATAATATGATGATGCCCAAGTTTTGGGCTCCATCGGAAATCAATAGTTGTACGAAATTGGACACTCCAAGTTGAAAGGCAGTTTGTTCCGAATTGGAGTGGTTGGTGAATTCCGTACTTCAAGCGATTGGATTTCACTCAAAACTCACCACATGACTCCACCCCCCATATTATGGTGATGCCCAAGTATTGGGCTCGATCGGAAATCCATAGGTGTACGAAATTGGACACTTCAAGTTCAAAGGCTGTTCGTGCCCTATTGGAGTGTTTGGTGTATTCCGTAGTTCTAGAGATTGGATTTCACTCAAAACTCACCAAATGACTCCTCCCACCATATTCTGATGATGCCCAGTTTTGGGCTCGATCGGAAATCAGTAGGTGTACGAAATTGGACACTTCAAGTACAAAGGCAGTTTGTTCCGAATTGGGGTGGTTGGTGTATTCCGTAGTTCTAGCGATTGGATTTCACCCAAAAATCACCAAATGACTCCTCCCACCATATTATGATGATGCCCAAGTTTTGGGCTCGATCGGAAATCAATAGGTGTACGAAATAGGACACTTCAACTTCAAAGGAAGTTTGTTCAGAATTGGAGTGGTTGGTGTATTCCGTAGTTCTAGCAATTGGATTTCACTCAAAACTCACCACACGACTCCTCCCACCATGTTATGATGATGCCCAAGTTTTGGGCTCGATGGGAAATCAAAAGGTGTACGAAATTGAACACTTCAAGTTCAAAGGCAGTTTGTTCCAAATTGGAGTGGTTGGTGTATTCCGTAGTTTCAGCAATTGCATTTCACCCAAAACTCCCCAGATGACTCCTCCCACCATATTTTGATGATGCCCAAGTTTTGGGCTCGATCGGAAATGAATAGGTGTACGAAATTGGACACTTCAAGTTCAAAGGCAGTTTGTTCAGAATTGGAGTGGTTGGTGTATTCCGTAGTTCTAGCGATTGGATTTCACTCAAAACTCACCACATGACTCCTCCCACCATACTATGATGATGCCCATGTTTTGGGCTCGATCGGAAATCAATAGGTGTATGAAATTGGACACTTCAAGTTGAAAGGCAGTTTGTTCCGAATTGGAGTGGTTGGTGTATTCCGTAGTTCTAGCGATTGGACTTCACTCTAAACTCACCACAGGACTCCTCCCACCATATTATGATGATGCCCAAGTTTTGGGCTCGATCGGAAATCAATAGGTGTACGAAATTGGACAATTCAAGTTCAAAGGCTGTTCGTGCCCTATTGGAGTGGTTTGTGTATTCCGTAGTTCTAGCGATTGGACTTCACTCTAAACTCCCCAGATGACTCCTCCCACCATATTTTGATGATGCCCAAGTTTTGGGCTCGATCGGAAATCAATAGGTGTACGAAATTGGACACTTCAAGTTCAAAGGCAGTTTGTTCCGAATTGGGGTGGTTGGTGTATTCCGTAGTTCTAGCGATTGGATTTTGACCCAAAACTCACCAAATGACTCCTCCCAGCATATTATGATGATGCCCAAGTTTTGGGCTCGATCGGAAATCAATAGGTGTACGAAATTGGACATTTCCAGTTCAAAGGCAGTTCTTTCCGAATTGGACTGGTTGGTGTATTCTGAAGTTCTACCGATTGGATTTCATTCAAAACTCTCCAAATGACTCCTCCCACCATATTATGATGATGCCCAAGTTTTGGGTTCCATCGGAAATCAATAGGTGTACGAAATTGGACACTTCAAGTTCGAAGGCAGTTTCTTTCGAATTGGAGTGGTTGGTGTTTTCCGTAGTTCTAGCGACTGGATTTGACTCAAAACTCACCACTTGACTCCTCCCACCATATTATGATGATGCCCTAGTTTTGGGTTCGATCGGAAATCAATAGGTGTACGAAATTGGACAATTCAATTTCAAAGTCAGTTCGTGCTTTATTGGACTGTTTGGTGTATTCCGTAGTTCTAGCAATTGCATTTCACCCAAAACTCCCCAGATGACTCCTCCCACCATATTTTGATGATGCCCAAGTTTTGGGCTCGATCGGATATCAATAGGTGTACGAAATTGGACACTTCAAGTATACCATAGTTCTAGCGATTGGATTTCGCTCAAAACTCACCACATGACTCCTCCCACCATATTATGATGATGCCCAAGTTTTCGGCTCGATAAGAAATCAATAGGTGTACGAAATTGGACATTTCCAATTCAAAGGCAGTTCGTTCCGAATTGGACTGGTTGGTGTATTCCGAAGTTCTAGCGATTGGATTTCATTCAAAACTCTCCAAATGACTCCTCCCACCATATTATGATGATGCCCAAGTTTTTGGTTCCATCGGAAATCAATAGGTGTACGAAATTGGACACTTCAAGTTCGAAGGCAGTTTCTTCCGAATTGGAGTGGTTGATGTATTCCGTAGTTCTAGCGATTGGATTTCACTCAAAACTCACCACATGACTCCTCCCACCATATTATGATGATCCCCAAGTTTTGGGATCGATCAGAAATCAATAGGTGTACGAAATTGGACAGTCAAGTTCAAAGGCAGTTTGTTCCGAAATGGATTGGTTGGTGAATTCCGTAGTTCTAGCGATTGGATTTCACTCAAAACTCACCACATGACTCCTCCCCCCATATTATGATGATGCCCAAGTTTTGGGCTCGATCAGAAATCAATAGGTGTATGAAATTGCACACTTCAAGTTCAAAGGCAGTTTGTTCCGAATTGGAGTGGTTGGTGTGTTCCATAGTTCAAGCGTTTGGATTTCACTCAAAACTCACCGCATGACTCCTCCCACCATATTCTGTTGATGCCCAAGTTTTCGGCTCGATCGAAAATCAATAGGTGTACGAAATTGGACCCTTCAAGTTCAAAGGCAGTTTGTTTCGAATTGGAGTGGTTGGTGTATTCCTTAGTTCTAGCGATTGGATTTCACCCAAAACTCGTCACATGACTCCTCCCAGCACATTATGATGATGCCCAAGTTTTGGCCTCGATCTGAAATCAATAGCTGTACGAAATTGCACACTTCAAGTTCAAAGGCAGTTTGTTCCGAATTGGAGTGGTTGGTGTATTCCGTAGTTCAAACGATTGGATTTCACTCAAAACTCACCACATGACCCCACCCACCATATTATGATGATACCCAAGTTTTGGGCTCGATCGGAAATCAATAGGTGTACGAAATTGGACAGTTCAACTTCAAAGGCAGTTTGTTCCGAATTGGAGTGGTTGGTGTATTCCGTAGTTCTTGCGATTGGATTTCTCTCAAAACTCACCAAATGAATCCTCCCACCAGATTATGATGATGCCCAAGTTTTGGGCTCGATTGGAAGTAAATAGGTGTACGAAATTGGACAATTCAACATCAAAGGCAGTTCGTGCTTTATTGGAGTGTTTGGTGTATTCCGTATTTCTAGCGATTGGATTTCACTCAAAACTCACCAAATGACTCCTCCCACCATATTATGATGATGCCCAAGTTTTGGGCTCGTTCGGAAATCAATAGGTGTACGAAATTGGACAATTTAAGTTCAGAGGCTGTTCGTTCCCTATTGGAGTGTTTGGTGTATTCTGTAGTTCTAGAGACTGGATTTCACTCAAAACACACCAAATGACTCCTCCCACCTTATTCTGATGATGCCCAAGTTTTGGCCTCGATCGGAAATCAATAGGTGTACGAAATTGGACAATTCAAGTTCAAAGCCAGTGCGTGCTTTATTGGAGTGTTTGGTGTATTCCGTAGTTCTAGCGATTGGATTTCACTCAAAACTCACCACATGACTCCTCCCACCATATTATGATGATGCCCAAGTTTTGGGCTCGATCGGAAATCAATAGGTGTACGAAATTGGACACTTCAAGTTCAAAGGCAGTTTGTTCCGAATCGGGGTGGTTGGTGTATTCCGTAGTTCTAGTGATTGGATTTCACTCAAAACTCACCACATGACTCCTCCCACCATATTATGATGATCCCCAAGTTTTGGGCTCGATCAGAAATCAATAGGTGTACGAAATTGGAAACTTCAAGTTCAAAGGCAGTTTGTCCCGAATTGGAGTGGTTGGTGTATTCAGTAGTTCTAGCAATTGGATTTCACTCAAAACACATCAAATGACTCCTCCCACCATATTCTGATGATGCCGAAGTTTTGGGCTTGATCGGAAATCAATAGGTGTACGAAATTGGACACTTCAAGTTCAAAAGCAGTTTGTTCCGAATTGGAGTGGTTGGTGTATTCCGTAGTTCTTGCGATTGGATTTCACCCAAAACTCACCCAATGACTCCTCCCACCATATTATGACGTTGCCCAAGTTTTGGGCTCGATCGGAAATCAATAGGTGTACGAAATTGGACACTTCAACTTCTAAGGCAGTTTGTTCCAAATTGGAGTGGTTGGTGTATTCCGTAGTTCTAGCGATTGGACTTCACTCAAAACGCACCACATGACTCCTCCCACCATATTATGATGATGCCCAAGTTTTGGGCTCGATCGGAAGTCAGTAGGTGTACGAAATTGTACAATTCAACATCAAAGGCAGTTCGTGCTTTATTGGAGTGTTTGGTGTATTCCGTAGTTCTAGCGATTAGATTTCACTCAAAACTCACCAAATGACTCCTCCCACCATATTATGATGATGCCCAAGTTTTGGGCTCGATCGGAAATCAATAGGTGTACGAAATTGGACAATTCAAGTTCAAAGGCAGTTCGTGCCTGATCGGTTCATAATTGTATATCATTTTGTACCCTTCTAGCTTATGATTTGGTTATGTTATTGAGTTAAACTTGTGCTTTTTTTAATTCATTTTCTGTTTTGATAAGTCCATAATTTCATACACTTGCATGCCTTCTTTACTTAGTGATTTTGCTTAGTTTCTCTTTATTTTGAGTCACTTACCTATGTTTGTGTGTTTTGTAGGTTAAGATAGCAAGAGATAACATTTGATGCAATCCATGCATGTTAAGGGCTGATTGGCATATGAGGAATATGAGCTTAAAGACAAACACATTTTGGCTACAACCCCTTTCCAGCCCAATTTCGTAGGTCAACTTCTTGGCCTTGGATCAGCATGCTATGGGGCTCGAATGAGGTGAAGATCTTCATGAAACCTGTTCCAATGGGTGTCTACTACAACATATCCACATTTCAGCCCAATTGGACATTTGTGGAGTGCTCAGCCCGTCCAACACCCAACCTTGCTCAGCAAGATTTGTAGCTGCCAGCATTTTGCCATGTGACTCCTTTCAGCCATGTGCCTCACCCCAGCTGCAACTGACTTTGTACCCAACATAATGAGTGAAGTTGGGAGGCTTTCCAGCTATGAATTTCTGAAGGAGCAAGTTGGTACATGTTGGAGCTATTATAGAGAAAGCATGTGCATGTGAAGCAAAGAGAAAAGAGAGAGAGAAGAAGAGGAATGATGAGAGGCATTTTTGCTTCAGCCTTTGAACATGGGAAATGAATTGGCAGATCACTTTGGAGCTGGAGATCAGCTTTTGAGCTATTAAAGAGAAGCATGTGCATGCATGTAAAGCAAAAATAAAGAAAAGAAATGAAATGAAGTCAATTCCAGTCTCTGTTCGGCAGCCAACTTTCGAGGTCCAAAACGCACACTTCTACTGCTCCGATGAGAATACTTTCTTCATAGAAGTTGTTCCAATGGGTGTCTAGTATAACATATCCAAATTTCAGCCCCATTGGATGCGTGTTGAGACCTATGGCCTTCCTACACCAAAACAGGTTCAGAAAACTCGTTTTTCCAGCAACCAAAAGGCAACCACATGGGTTGGCAGCAAAAGGCACCACATGGGTTGGCAGCAAATCTGATCACCTTTGAACCCATGTGAAGAAAGCTTGTGCAGCAGCAAAAGATGAAGGATGGTGTGGGAATTCATCATGTTGTTCCTCCCTCTTAGCCCTATAAATAGAGAAGCCTTCAAGCTTCAAATCACACCCCAAGGGGGGGAGCTCTCAAACACTTCTCTAGAGCTCCCTTCCCTTCTCTCCCTCAATTTCTCTTAGTTTCCTTTCAAGTTGTCAATTGTTGTAATAAAATGAGTTTACTGAATTTTTCTTCAAGTTTTCAAGTTCTTCTTTAATTTTATTCGTAATGTACATTCTTTCTTTAGTATTCAAGTTTAATTAGTTTCCAAGTTTCAGTTATGGTTTTTGTTCTTATTCATTATGCTTATAAGTTAATATGCTAGTTTGAATGATTGATCACCATTTAGGCTTGCATGTTAGCTATCTTGGTTTGAATTAAGAGTAGACACCATGCTTTAATTCGAATTGAACTATGAATAGGAAGAGTATGTATGGACATTCGACAACAGGGATTAGATACATACTTGGTTGTTTAAAATGTTCTTCTATGCTTAATGGGTTTCTAATGCTTAATTTTAGGTTAGACAACAAATGATCAAATTAGGGAATTAGGAACACAAGGTTAGAACCAGACACCATGGCCTAATCATGCTTTAGCTAGAATCAATCCATTAATCTAAATTGAACTTGGGAACTTATTTGCTTGAGTTATCTCCTTTTTCTTGTTTTATTTATTTTCTTTTTCATTTCTGTTTTGTGTAGGGGAAATAAATTGGATCATTCAATCACCAATCCTCGTGGGATCGACCTCGCACTTACATATGCTATACTACCGAACGGCTCGTGCACTTGCGAGTATCACAAGTTGAGGATGCAGCCGAATCTATTTTTGATGCAGTGAATCCGACACAACAGTGCCATATTGGAGTGTTTGGTGTATTCCGTAGTTCTAGAGATTGGATTTCACTCAAAACTCACCAAATGACTCCTCCCACCATATTCTAATGATGCCCAAGTTTTGGGCTCGATCGGAAATCAATAGGTGTACGAAATTGGACACTTCAAGTTCAAAGGCAGTTTGTTCCGAATTGGAGTGGTTGGTGTATTCCATAGTTCTAGCGATTGGATTTCACTCAAAACTCACCACATGACTCCTCCCACCATATTGTGACGATGCCCAAGTTTTGGGCTCGATCGGAAATCAATAGGTGTACGAAATTGGACACTTCAAGTTCAAAGCAGTTTGTCCCGAATTGGAGTGGTTGGGGATATCCGTAGTTCTAGCGCTTGGATTTCACTCAAAACACACCACATGATTCCTCCAACCATACTATGATGATGCCCAAGTTCTTGGCTCGATCGGAAAGCAATAGGTGTACGAAATTGGACACTTCAAGTTCAAAGGCATTTTGTTCCGAATTGGAGTGGTTGGTGTATTACGTAGTTCTAAAGATTGGATTTCACCCAAAACTCTCCACATGACTCCTCCCACCATATTATGACGATGCCCAAGTTTTGGTCCCGATCGGAAATCAATAGGTGTACGAAATTTTTCAATTCATGTTCAAAGGCAGTTCGTGCTTTATTGGAGTGTTGGGTGTATTCCGTAGTTCTAGCGGTTGGATTTCACTCAAAACTCATCAAATGACTCCTCCCACCATATTATGATGATGCCCAAGTTTTGGGCTCGATCAGAAATCAATAGGTGTACGAAATTGGACACTTCAAGTTTAAAGCCAGTTTGTTCCGAATTGGAGTGGTTGGTGTATTCCGTAGTTCTACCGATTGGATTTCACTTAAAACTCTCCACATGACTCCTCCCACCATATTATGATGATGCCCAAGTTTTGGGCTCGATCGGAAATCAATAGGTGTACGAAATTGGACACTTCAAGTTCAAAGGCAGTTTGTTCCGAATTGGAGTGTTTGGTGTATTCCGTAGTTCTAGCGGTTGGATTTCGCTCAAAACTCACCACATGACTCCTCCCACCATATTATGATGATGCCCAAGTTTTGGGCTCGATCGGAAATCAATAGGTGTACGAAATTGGACAATTCAACCTCAAAGGCAGTTCGTGCTTTATTGGAGTGTTTGGTGTATTCTGTACTTCTAGCTGTTGGATTTCACTCAAAACTCATCAAATGACTCCTCCCACCATATTATGATGATGCCCAAGTTTTGGGCTCGATCGGAAATCAATAGGTGTACGAAATCGGACAATTCAAGTTCAAAGGTAGTTCATGCTTTATTGGAGTGTTTGGTGTATTTCGTAGTTCTAGAGGTTGGATTTCACTCAAAACTCTCCAAATGACTCCTCCCACAATATTATGATGATGCCCAAATTTTGGGCCTGATCGGAAATCAATAGGTGTACGAAATTGGACAATTCAAGCTCAAAGGCAATTCGTGCTTTATTGGAGTGTTTGGTGTATTCCGTAGTTCTAGCAGTTGGATTTCACTCAAAACTCATCAAATGACTCCTCCCACCATATTATGATGATGCCCAAGTTTTGGGCTCGATCGGAAATTAGTAGGTGTACGAAATTGGACAATTCAAGTTCAAAGGCAGTTCGTGCTTTGTTGGGGTATTTGGTGTATTCCGCTGTTCTCGCGGTTGGATTTCACTCAAAACTCATCAAATGACACTTCCACCATATTATGATGATGCCCAAGTTTTGGGCTCGATCGGAAATCAGTAGGTGTACGAAATTGGACACTTCAAGTTCAAAGGCAGTTTGTTCCGAATTGGAGTGGTTGGTGTATTCCGTAGGTCTAGCGATGGGATTTCACTCAAAACTCACCACATGACTCCTTCCACCATATTATGATGATGCCCAAGTTTTGGGCTCGATCGAAAGTCAATAGGTGTACAAAATTGGACACTTCAAGTTCAAAGGCAGTTTGTTCCGAATTGGAGTGGTTGGTGTATTCCGTTGTTCTAGCAATTGGATTTCACTCAAAACTCACCACATGACAACTCCCTCCATATTATGATGATTACCAAGTTTTGGGCTCGATCGGAAATCAATAGGTGTACGAAATTGGACAATTCAAGCTCAAAGGCAGTTCGTGCTTTATTGGAGTGTTTGGTGTATTCCGTAGTTCTAGCGATTGGATTTCACTCAAAACTCATCAAATGACTCCTGCCACCATATTATGACGATGCCCAAGTTTTGGGCTCGGTCGGAAATCAATAGGTGTACAAAATTGGACAATTCAAGTTCAAAGGCAGTTCGTGCCTTATTGGAGTGCATGGTACATTTCGTACTTCTAGCTATTGGATTTCACTCAAAACTCACCGCATGAATCCTCCCACCATATTATGATGATGCCCAAATTTTGGCCTCGATCGGAAATCAATAGGTGTACGAAATTGGACAATTCAAGCTCAAAGGCAGTTCGTGCTTTATTGGAGTGTTTGGTGTATTCCGTAGTTCTAGCGGTTGGATTTCACTCAAAACTCATCAAATGACTCCTCCCACCGTATTATGCTGATGCCCAAAGTTTTGGGCTCGATCGGAAATCAATAGGTGTACGAAATTGGACAATTCAAGTTCATAGGCAGTTCGTGCCTTATTGGAGTGGTTGGGGATATCCGTAGTTCTAGCGATTGGATTTCACTCAAAACACACCACATGATTCCTCCAACCATACTATGATGATGCCCAAGTTCTAGGGTCGATCGGAAATCAATAGGTGTACCAAATTGGACACTTCAAGTTCAAAGGCAGTTTGTTCCGAATTGGAGTGGTTGGTGTATTCTGTAGTTCTAGCGATTGGATTTCACTCAAAACTCACCAAATGACTCCTCCCACCATATTATGATGATGCCCAAGTTTTGGGCTGGATCGGAAATCTATAGGTGTACGAAATTGGACACTTCAAGTTCAAGGGCAGTTTGTTCCGAATTGGAAGGGTTGGTGTATCCCGCAGTTCTAGCGATTGGATTTCCCTCAAACTTACCACATGACTCCTCCCACCATACTATGATGATGACCAAGTTTTGGGCTTGATCGGAAGTCAATAGGTGTACGAAATTGGACAATTCAAGTTCAAAGGCAGTTCGCGCCTTATTCGAGTGGTTGGTACATTTCTTAGTTCTAGCGATTGGATTTCACTCAAAACTCAGCAAAGGACTCCTCCCAACGTATTATGATGATTCCCAAGTTTTCGGCTCAATCGGAAATCAATAGGTGTACGAAATTGGACACCTCAAGTTCAAAGGCAGTTTGTTCCGAATTGGAGTGGTTGGTGTATTCCATAGTTCTAGCAATTCGATTGCACTCAAAACTCACCAAATGACTCCTCCCACCATATTATGATGATGCCCAAGTTTTGGGCTCGATCGGAAATCAATAGGGGTAAGAAATTGGACAATTCAGGTTCAAAGGCAGTTCGTTCCTTATTGGAGTGGTTGGTGTATTCCGTAGTTCTAGCGATTGGATTTCACTCAAAACTCACCAAATGACTCCTCCCACCATATTATGATGATGCCCAAGTTGTGGGCTCTATCGGAAATCAATAGGGGTGCGAAATGCGACAATTTAGGTTCAAAGGCAGTTCGTTCCTTATTGGATTGGTTGGTGTATTCCGTAGTTCTAGCGATTGGATTTGACTCAAAACTCAGCAAATGACTCCTCCCACCATATTATGATGATTCCTAAGTTTTGGGCTCGATCAGAAATCAATAGGGGTAAGAAATTGGACAATTCAGGTTCAAAGGCAGTTCGTTTCTTATAGGAGTGGTTGGTGTATTCCGTGGTTCTAGCGATTGGATTTCACTCAAAACCCACCAAATGACTCCTCCCACCATATTATGGGGATGCCCAAGTTTTGGGCTCGATCGGAAATCAATCGGTGTAAGGAATTGGACAATTCAGGTTCAAAGGCAGTTCGTTCCTTATAGGAGTGGTTGGGGTATTCCGTAGTTCTAGCTATTGGATTTCACTCAAAACTCACCAAATGACTCTTCCCACCATATTACGATGATGCCCAAGTTTTGGGCTCGATCGGAAATCAATAGGGGTAACAAATCGGACAATTCAAGTTCAAAGGCAGTTCGTTCTTATAGGAGTGGTTGGTGTATTGCATAGTTCTAGCGATTGGATTTCACTCGAAACTCACCAAATGACTTCTCCCACCATATTGTGGGGACACCCAAGTTTTGGGATCGATCGGAAATCAGTAGGGGTAAGAAATTGGACAATTCTGGTTCCAAGGCTGTTCGTTTCTTATAGGAGTGGTTGGTGTATTCCGTAGTTCTAGCGATTGGATTTCACTCAAAACTCACCAAATCACTCCTCCCACCATATTGTGATGATGACCAAGTTTTGGCCTCGATCGGAAATAAGTAGGGGTAAGAAATTGGACAATTCAGGTTCAAAGGCATTTCGTACCTTATAGGAGTAGTTGGGGTATTCCGTAGTTCTAGCGATTGGATTTCACTCAAAACTCCCCACATGACTCCTCCCACGATATTATGATGATGCCCAAGTTTTGGGCTTGATCGGAAATCAATAGGTGTACGAAATTGGACACTTCAACTTCAAAGGCAGTTTGTTCCGAATTGGAGAGGTTGGAGTATTCTGTAGTTCTAGCGATTGTATTTCACTCAAAACTCATGAAATGACTCCTCCCACCGTATTATGACGATGCCCAAGTTTTGGGCTCGATCGGAAGTCAATAGGTGTACGAAATTGGACACTTCAAGTTCAAAGGCAGTTTGTTCCGAGTTGGAGTGGTTGGTGTATTCCGTAGTTCTAGCAATTGGATTTCACTCAAAACTCTTGAAATGACTCCTTCCACCATATTATGATGATGCCCAACTTTTGGGCTCGATCAGAAATCAATAGGTGTACGAAATTGGACACTTCAAGTTCAAAGGCAGTTTGTTCCGAATTGGAGTTGTTGGTGTATTCCGTAGTTCTAGCGATTGAATTTCACTCAAAACTCACCACATGACTCCTCCCACCATATTATGATGATGCCCAAGTTTTGGGCTCAATTGGAAATCTATAGGTGTACGAAATTGGACACTTCAAGTTCAAAGGCAGTTTGTTCCGAATTGGAGTGGTTGGTGTATTCCGTAGTTCTAGCGATTGGATTTCACTCAAAACTCATGAAATGACTCCTCCCACCATATTATGATGATGCCCAAGTTTTGGGCTCGATCGAAAATCAATAGGTGTATGAAATTGGACACTTCAAGTTCAAAGGCAGTTTGTTCCGAATTGGACTGGTTGGTGTATTCCGTAGTTCTAGCGATTGGATTTCACTCAAAACTCACCACATGACTCCTCCCACCGTATTATGATGATGTCCAAGTTTTGGGCTCGATCGGAAATCAATATGGGTACGAAATTGGACACTTCAAGTTCAAAAGCAGTTTGTTCCGAATTAGAGTGGTTGGTGTATTTCGTAGTTCTAGCGATTGGATTTCACTCAAAACTCACCACATGACTCCTCCCACCATATTATGATGATGCCCAAGTTTTGGGCTCGATCGAAAATCAATAGGTGTATGAAATTGGACACTTCAAGTTCAAAGGCAGCTTGTTCCGAATTGGACTGGTTGGTGTATTCCGTAGTTCTAGCGATTGGATTTCACTCAAAACTCACCACATGACTCCTCCCACCGTATTATGATGATGCCCAAGTTTTGAGCTCGATCGGAAATCAATAAGGGTATGAAATTGGGCACTTCAACTTCGAAGGCAGTTTGTTCCGAATTCGAGCAGTTGGTGTATTCCGTAGTTCTAGCGATTGGATTTCACTCTAAACTCACCACATGACTCCTCCCGCGATATTATGATGATGCCCAAGTTTTGGGCTCGATCGGAAATCAATAGGTTTACGAAATTGGACAATTCAAGTTCAAAGCCAGTTCGTGATTTATTGGAGTGTTTGGAGTTTTCTGCAGTTCTAGCAATTAGATTTCACTCAAAACTCATCAAATGACTCCTCCCACCATATTATGATGATGCCCAAGTTTTGGGCTCGATCGGAAATCATTAGGTGTACGAAATTGGACACTTCAAGTTCAAAGGCAGTTCGTGCTCTATTGGAGTGTTTGGTGTATTCCCTAGTTCTAGCAATTGGATTTCACTCAAAACTCATCAAATGACTCCTCCCACCATATTATGATGATGCTCAAGTTTTGGGCTCGATCGGAAATTAATAGGTGTACGAAATTGGACACTTCAAGTTCAAAGGCAGTTTGTTCCGAATTGGAGTGGTTGGTGTATTCCGTAGTTCTAGCGATTGGATTTCACTCAAAACTCACCACATGACTCCTCCCACCATATTATGATGATGCCAATGTTTTGGGCTCCATCGGAAATCAATAGGTGCACGAAATTGGACAATTCAAGTTCAAAGGCAGTTTGTTCCGAATTTGAGGGGTTGGTGTATTCCGTAGTTCTAGCGATTGGATATCACTCAAAACTCACCACATGACTCCTCCCACCGTATTATGATGATGCCCAAGTTTTGGGCTCGATCGGAAATCAATAGGTGTACGAAATTGGACCCTTCAAGTTCAAACGCAGTTTGTTCCGAATTGGAGTGGTTGGTGTATCCCGTAGTTCTAGCGATTGGATTTCACTCAAAACTCACCACATGACTCCTTCCACCATATTATGATGATGCCAATGTTTTGGGCTCGATCGGAAATCAATAGGTGTACGAAATTGGACAATTCAAGTTCAAAGGCAGTTCGTGCTTTATTGGAGGGTTTGGTGTATTCCGAAGTTCTAGCAATTGGATTTCACTCAAAACTCATCAACTGACTCCTCCCACCATATTATGATGATGCCCAAGTTTTGGGCTCGATCAGAAATCAATAGGTGTACGAAGTTGGACACTTCAAGTTGAAAGCCAATTTGTTCCGAATTGGAGTGGTTGGTGTATTCCGTAGTTCTAGCGATTGGATTTCACTCAAAACTCACCACCATATTATGATGATGCCAAAGTTTTGGGCTCGACCAGAAATCCATAGGTGCACGAAATTGGACAATTCATGTTCAAAGGCAGTTCGTGCTTTATTGGAGTGTTTAGTGTATTCCGTAGTTCTAGCAATTGGATTTCACTCAAAACTCATCAAATGACTCCTCCCACCATATTATTATGATACCCATGTTTTGGGCTCGATCGGAAATCAATGGGTGTACGAAATTGGACACTTCATGTTCAAAGGCAGTTTGTTCCAAATTGGAGTGGTTGGTGTATTCCGTAGTTCTAGCAATTGGATTTCACTCAAAACTCACCACATAACTCCTCCCACCATATTATGATGATGCCAAAGTTTTGGGCTCGATCGGAAATCAATAGGTGTACGAAATTGGACAATTCAAGTTCAAAGGCAGTTCGTGCTTTATTGGAGTGTTTAGTGTATTCCGTAGTTCTAGCAATTGGATTTCACTCAAAACTCATCAAATGACTCCTCCCACCATATTATTATGATACCCATGTTTTGGGCTCGATCGGAAATCAATAGGTGTACGAAATTGGACACTTCATGTTCAAAGGCAGTTTGTTCCAAATTGGAGTGGTTGGTGTATTCCGTAGTTCTAGCAATTGGATTTCACTCAAAACTCACCACATGACTCCTCCCACCATATTATGATGATGCCCAAGTTTTGGGCTCCATCGGAAATCAATAGGTGTACGAAATTGGACACTTCAAGTTCAAAGGCAGTTTGTTCCGAATTGGAGTGGTTGGTATATTCCGTATTTCTAGCGATTGGATTTCACTCAAAACTCACCACATGACTCCTCCCACCATATTATGATGATACCCAAGTTTTGGGCTCGATCAGAAATCAATAGGTGTACGAAATTGGACACTTCAAGTTTAAAGCCAGTTTGTTCCGAATTGGAGTGGTTGGTGTATTCCGTAGTTCTAGCGATTGGATTTCACTCAAAACTCATCAAATGACTCCTCCCACCATATTATTATGATGCCCAAGTTTTGGGCTCGATCGGAAATCAATAGGTGTACGAAATTGGACACTTCATGTTCAAAGGCAGTTTGTTCCGAATTGGAGTGGTTGGTGTATTCCGTAGTTTTAGCAATTGGATTTCACTCAAAACTCACCACATGACAACTCCCACCATATTATGATGATGCCCAAGTTTTGGGCTCGATCGGAAATGAATAGGTGTACGAAATTGGACAATTCAAGTTCAAAGGCAGTTCGTGCTTTATTGGAGTGTTTGGTGTATTCCGTAGTTCTAGCAATTGGATTTCACTCAAAACTCATCAAATGACTCCTCCCACCATATTATTATGATGCCCAAGTTTTGGGCTCGATCGGAAATCAATAGGTGTACGAAATTGGACACTTCATGTTCAAAGGCAGTTTGTTCCGAATTGGAGTGGTTGGTGTATTCCGTAGTTTTAGCAATTGGATTTCACTCAAAACTCACCACATGACAACTCCCACCATATTATGATGATGCCGAAGTTTTGGGCTCGATCGGAAATGAATAGGTGTACGAAATTGGACAATTCAAGTTCAAAGGCAGTTCGTGCTTTATTGGAGTGTTTGGTGTATTCCGTAGTTCTAGCAATTGGATTTCACTCAAAACTCATCAAATGACTCCTCCCACCATATTATGATGATGCCCAAGTTTTGGGCTCCATCAGAAATCAATAGGTGTACGAAATTGGACACTTCAAGTTTAAAGCCAGTTTGTTCCGAATTGGAGTGGTTGGTGTATTCCGTAGTTCTAGCGATTGGATTTCACTCAAAACTCACCACATCCTCCCACTATATTTTGATGATGCCAAAGTTTTGGGCTCGATCAGAAATCCATAGGTGCACGAAATTGGACACTTCATGTTCAAAGGCAGTTTGTTCCGAATTGGAGTGTTTGGTGTATTCCGTAGTTTTAGCAATTTGATTTCACTCAAAACTCATCAAATGACTCCTCCCACCATATTATGATGATGCCCAAGTTATGGGCTCGATCGAAAATCAATAGGTGTACCAAATTGGACAATTCAAGTTCAAAGGGAGTTCGTGCTTCATTGGAGTGTTTGGTGTATTCCGTAGTTCTAGGGGTTGGATTTCACTCAAAACTCACCACATGACTCGTCCCAAAATATTATGATGATGCCATGTTTTTGGCTCGATCGGAAATCAATAGGTGTACGAAATTGGATAATTCAAGTTCGAAGGGAGTTCGTGCTTCATTGGAGTGTTTGTTGTATTCCGTAGCTCTAGCAATTTGATTTCACTCAAAACTCATCAAATGACTCCTCCCACCATATTTTGATAATGCCCAAGTTTTGGGCTCGATCGAAAATCAATAGGTGTACGAAATTGGACACTTCAAGTTCGAAGGCAGTTTGTTCCGAATTGGAGTGGTGGGTGTATTCCGTAGTTCTAGCAATTGGATTTCACTCAAAACTCACCACATGACTCCTCCCACCATATTATGATGATGCCCAAGTTTTGGGCACGATCGGAAATCAATTGGTGTACGAAATTAGACACTTCAAGTTCAAAGGCAGTTTGTTCTGATTTGGAGTGGTTGGTGTATTCCGTAGTTCTAGCGATTGGATTTCACTCAAAACTCACCACATGACTCCTCCCCCCATATTATGATGATGCCAAAGTTTTGGGCTCGATCGGAAATCAATAGGTGTACGAAATTGGACAATTCAAGTACAAAGGCAATTTGTTCCGAATTGGAGTGGTTGGTGTATTCCGTAGTACTAGCGATTGGATGATAAGTTCATAATTTCACACGTTTGCATGCCTTCGTTACTTAGTAATTTTGTTTAGTTTCTCTTTATTTCGAGTCACTTATCTATGTTTGTGTGTTCTGTAGGTTATGGGAGTAAGAGATCACATTTGCTACAATCCATTCACATTAAGGGCTGATTGGCATGAGAGGAATACACTTGAGGCATTTGAAGCAAAATGGTGCAAAAATGTGCAAAAACTGGAAACTGAGTTAGAAGTTCATTTCGGACTTATCTTCTTCATCCGAGCTTGGATTGGGCCAATGTTTGTGTGGTTGGATCAGTGACATTCTGAACTTCAAAATGGATATCTTCAAGCCATCTTTTCATTCAGCCAAACCCAATTCGTGAGCCCATGAAAATACACATCATGCTGACATGAGGATGAGCTGATGGATGCTTGGTCATGCTGACATAATGATGAGCTAGGGCTGCTGGTGGGATTTATTGGTGAAGTGCAGCAACCAATTCTGATTATCTAAATACAAGTGTTGTATGCATTAGCCATATTGAATTCAGATTTATCTCTACCCTCTCCCTATAAATACCACTTCCATTCCACATTCAAGACATTGAGATTGACATTCAGATTCAGACACACATTCACTTCATCCATTACTCCCATACACACATTCAGATTCACCACAAAGAGAGAAGAGAGCTAGCTGCAAAGGAGGGAAAGCTGGGAGCTGTCCTGGAAACTACCTTGCTGCCACCAGCTAGTTCTTCTATTCTCTTTACTCTATCTATGTATTTCTTATTTTCTGTATTCATAGTTATGTTTAACTAATCCATTTAGTTAGGGCTTAGGATGAAGCCCTAGTCATGAATATTCAATGTTATGGATGATTTCATAGTTAATTGATTTCCTTGCTTTCATTGCCAAGTTGTTAATCTCCAGCTTATTATGTGCTTGATGTATGTTTTCTTGGAGTAGCTAACTAGGATTTTATGCATCTAGCACAGGTTGGGAAGGGGTTTAGATTCACCAATTCTACTCTCCTTTCACAAGCAACACATGAATGGCCTAAGAATCATTCAAGGGGTTAATAACCATAGGTTGACTAGGACAGATACCATGTTCTAGGACTTGTGTGATTATCATATTCTCAAGGAACTTAATGACTCTTGCATGCTTTATTCTAAGTAGATACCATGCTTAGGTTGCATATAAGGGATCACGTGTTGTGTAGATACCATGCACAATCACATGCCTTAGGAGAATCATGCATCCTGCACCTAGATACCATAGGCTTGTATGCGATAATCTATTGTCAATGAAGCTTGAGGCAATTTCTATGCATTCATAACTTGGATAGGAAGACTAGAGGTGGATTCCAAGGCTCTAACACTTCTCAATCATTGTTTCACAACTTGTTGATTACTGCCATTGTTTACTTTCCAGCACTTCCATTTCATTCCTTGTTTTCATTTCAACAACAAAACCCCCCATTTCGAGTGCGTGTGCGGTGCTAGGATTATGTCCTAGACCTTGCCATTTGTTAGTTTGTTTGTTTCCCTGTTTTCTGTTTTTCCAGCATTCTAAGTAATTTAACTTGCAACCAAGTTACCATTCTCCGTGGGATCGACCTCGTATTTACATAAGCTATACTATAAATGGTTCGTGCACTTGAGAGAATTGAAGTTGCTATTTTTAATAACCCATTTTAGTTGTTAGGAGTAGGCTCAACATTGGATTTCACTCAAAACTCACCACATGACTCCTCCCACCATATTATGACGATGCCCAAGTTTTGGGCTCGATCGGAAATCAATCGGTGTACGAAATTGGACACTTCCAGTTCAAAGGCAGGTTTTTCCGAATTGGAGTGGTTGGTGTATTCCGCAGTTCTAGCGATTGGACTTCACTCAAAACTCACCACATGACTCCTCCCACCATATTATGATGATGCCAAAGTTTTGGGCTCGATCGGAAATCAATAGGTGTACGAAATTGGACACTTCAAGTTCAAAGGCTGTTTGTTCCGAATTGGAGTGGTTGGTGTATTCCGTAGTTCTAGCGATTGGATTTCACTAAAAACTCCCCACATGACTACTCCCACCATATTATGATGATGCCAAAGTTTTGGGCTCGATCGGATATCAATAGGTGTACGAAATTGGACAATTCAAGTTCAAACGCAGTTCGTGCTTTATTGGAGTGTTTGGTGTATTCCGTAGCTCTAGCAATTGGATTTCACTCAAAACTCATGAAATGACTCCTCCCACCATATTATGAGGATGCCCAAGTTTTGGGCCCGATCGGAAATCAATAGGTGCACGAAATTGGACATTTCAAGTTCAAAGGAAGTTTGTTCGGAATTGTACTGATAGGTGTATTCCGTACTTCTAGCGATTGAATTTCACTCAAAACTCATGAAATGACTCCTCCCACCATATTATGATGATGCCGAAGTTTTGGGCTCGATCGGAAATCAATAGGTGTACGAAATTGGACACTTCAAGTTCAAAGGCTGTTTGTTCCGAATTGGACTGGTTGGTGTATTCCGTAGTTCTAGCGATTGGATTTCACTAAAAACTCCCCACATGACTACTCCCACCATATTATGATGATGCCAAAGTTTTGGGCTCGATCGGATATCAATAGGTGTACGAAATTGGACAATTCAAGTTCAAACGCAGTTCGTGCTTTATTGGAGTGTTTGGTGTATTCCGTAGCTCTAGCAATTGGATTTCACTCAAAACTCATGAAATGACTCCTCCCACCATATTATGAGGATGCCCAAGTTTTGGGCTCGATCGGAAATCAATAGGTGTACAAAATTGGACAATTCAAGTTCAAAGGCAGTTTGTTCCGAATTGGAGTGGTTTGTGTATTCCGTAGTTCTAGCGATTCGATTTCACTCAAAACTCACCACATGACTCCTCCCAAAATAATATGATCATGCAAAAGTTTTGGGCTCGATCGGAAATGAATAGGTGTACGAAATTGGTCAATTCAAGTTCAAAGGCAGTTCGTGCTTTATTGGAGTGGTTGGTTTATTCCGTAGTTCTAGCGAATGGATTTCACTCAAAACTCATGAAATGACTCCTCCCACCATATTATGTTGATGCCCAGGTTTTGGGCTCGATCGGTAATCAATAGGTGTACGAAATTGGACACTTCAAGTTCGAAGGCAGTCTGTTCCGAATTGGAGTGGTTTGTGTATTCCGTAGTTCTAGCAATTCAATTTCACTCAAAACTCACCACATGACTCCTCCCAATATATTATGATGATGCCCAAGTTTTGGGCTCGATAGGAAATGAATAGGTGTACGAAATTGGACAGTTCAAGTTCAAAGGCAGTTCGTTCTTTATTGGAGTGGTTGGTGTATTCCGTAGTTCTAGCGATTGGATTTCACTCAAAACTCCTGAAATGACTCCTCCCACCATATTATGATGACGCCCAAGTTTTGGGCTGGATCGGAAATCAACAGGTGTACGAAATTGAACACTTCAAGTTCAAAGGCAGTTTGTTCCGAGTTGGAGTGGTTGGTGTATTCCGTAGTTCTAGCGATTGGATTTCACTCAAAACACACCACATGACTGCTCCCACCATATTATGAGGATGCCAAAGTTTTGGGCTAGATCGGAAATCAATAGGTGTACGAAATTGGACACTTCAAGTTCAAAGGAAGTTTGTTCCGAATTGGAGTGGTAGGTGTGTTCCGTAGTTCTAGCGATTGGATTTCACTCAGAACTCATGAAATGACTCCTCCCACCATATTATGATGATGCCCAAGTTTTGGGCTCGATCGGAAATCAATAGGTGTACGAAATTGTACACTTCAAGTTCAAAGGCCGTTTGTTCCGAATTGGAGTGGTTGGTGTATTCCATAGTTATAGCGATTCGATTTCACTCAAAACTCACCACATAACTCCTCCCACCATATTATGATGATGCCCAAGTTTTGGGCTCGATCGGAAATCAATAGGTGTACGAAATTGGACACTTCAAGTTCAAAGGCAGTTTGTTCCGAATTGGAGTGGTAGGTGTGTTCCGTAGTTCTAGCGATTGGGTTTCACTCAGAACTCATGAAATGACTCCTCCCACCATATTATGATGATGCCCAAGTTTTGGGCTCGATCGGAAATCAATAGGTGTACGAAATTGGACACTTCAAGTTCAAAGGCAGTTTGTTCCGAATTGGAGTGGTAGGTGTATTCCGTAGTTCTAGCGATTGGATTTCACTCAAAACTCATGAAATGACTACTCCCACCATATTACGATGATGACCAAGTTTTGGGCTCGATCTGAAATCAATAGGCGTACGAAATTGGACACTTCAAGTTCAAAGGCAGTTTGTTCCGAATTGGAGTGGTTTGTGTATTCCATAGTTCTAGCAATTCAATTTCACTCAAAACTAACCACATGACTCCTCCCAAAATATTATGATGATGCCAAAGTTTTGGGCTCGATAGGAAATGAATAGGTGTACGAAATTGGACAATTCAAGTTCAAAGGCAGTTCGTGCTTTGTTGGAGTGGTTGGTGTATTCCGTAGTTCTAGCGATTGGATTTCACTCAAAACTCATGAAATGACTCCTCCCATCATATTATGTTGATGCCCAGGTTTTGGGCTCGATCGGTAATCAATAGGTGTACGAAATTGGACACTTCAAGTTCAAAGGCAGTTTGTTCCGAATTGGAGTGGTTTGTGTATTCCGTAGTTCTAGCGATTCAATTTTACTCAAAACTCACCACATGACTCCTCCCAATATATTATGATGATGCCCTAGTTTTGGGCTCGATAGGAAATGAATAGGTGTACGAAATTGGACAATTCAAGTTCAAAGGCAGTTCGTGCTTTATTGGAGTGGTTCGTGTATTCCGTAGTTCTAGCGATTGGATTTCACTCAAAACTCATGAAATAACTCCTCCCAACATATTATGATGATGCCCAAGTTTTGGGCTCGATCGGTAATCAATAGGTGTACAAAATTGGACACTTCAAGTTCAAAGGCAGTTTGTTCCGAATTGGAGTGGTAGGTGTTTTCCGTAGTTCTAGCGATTGGATTTCACTCAGAACTCATGAAATGACTCCTCCCACCATATTATGATGATGCCCAAGTTTTGGGCTCGATCGGAAATCAATAGGTGTACGAAATTGGACACTTCAAGTTCAAAGGCAGTTTGTGAAGAATTGGAGTGGTAGTTGTATTCCGTAGTTCTAGCGATTGGATTTCACTCAAAACTCATGAAATGACTACTCCCACCATATTATGATGATGACCAAGTTTTGGGCTCGATCTGAAATCAGTAGGGGTACGAAATTGGACACTTCAAGTTCAAAGGCAGTTTGTTCCGAATTGGAGTGGTTTGTGTATTCCATAGTTCTAGCAATTCAATTTCACTCAAAACTCACCACATGACTCCTCCCAAAATATTATGATGTTGCCCAAGTTTTGGGCTCGATCGGTAATCAATAGGTGTACAAAATTGGACACTTCAAGTTCAAAGGCAGTTTGTTCCGAATTATAGTGGTTGGTGCATTCCGTAGTTCTAGCGATTGGATTTCACTCAAAACTAATCAAATGACTCCTCCCACCATATTTTGATGATACCCAAGTTTTGGGCTCGATCGGAAATCAATAGTTGTACGAAATTGGACACTTCAAGTTCAAAGGCGGTTTGTTCCGAATTGTAGTGGTTGGTGCATTCCGTAGTTCTAGCGATTGGGTTTCACTCAAAACTCATGAAATGACTCCTCCCACCATATTATGGTGATGCCCAAGTTTTGGGCTCGATCGGAAATCAATAGGTGTACGAAATTGGACACTTCAAGTTCAAAGGCAGTTTGTTCCGAATTGGAGTGGTAGGTGTATTCCGTAGTTCTAGCGATTGGATTTCATTCCCGACTCATGAAATGACTCCTCCCACCATATTATGATGATGCCCAAGTTTTGGGCTCGATCGGAAATCAATAGGTGTACGAAATTGGACACTTCAAGTTCAAAGGCAGTTTGTTCCGAATTGGAGTGGTTGGTGTACTCCGTAGTTTTAGCGATTGGATTTCACTCAAAACTCACCACATGACTCCTCCCAAAATAATATGATGATGCCCAAGTTTTGGGCTCGAGCAGAAATCAATAGGTGTACGAAATGGGACACTTCAAATTCAAAGGCAGTTTGTTCCGAATTGGAGTGGTTGCTGTATTCTGTTCTTCTACCGATTGGATTTCACTCAAAACTCACCACATGACTCCTCCCACCATATTATGATGATGACCAAGTTTTGGGCTCGATCGAAAATCAATAGGTGTATGAAATTGGACACTTCAAGTTCAAAGGCGGTTTGTTCCGAATTGTAGTGGTTGGTGCATTCCGTAGTTCTAGCGATTGGGTTTCACTCAAAACTCATGAAATGACTCCTCCCACCATATTATGGTGATGCCCAAGTTTTGGGCTCGATCGGAAATCAATAGGTGTAAGAAATTGGACACTTCAAGTTCAAAGGCTGTTTGTTCCGAATTGGGGTGGTTGGTGTATTCCGTAGTTCCAGCGATTGGATTTCACTCAAAACTCACCACATGACTCCTCCCACCATATTATGATGATGCCCAAGTATTGAGCTCGATCGAAAATCAATAGGTGTACGAAATTGGACAATTCAAGTTCGAAGGCAGTTCGTGCTTTGTTGAAGTGTTTGGAGTATTCCGTAGTTCTAGCAATTGGATTTCACTCAAAACTCATCAAATGCCTCCTCCCACCGTATTATGATGATGCCCAAGTTTTTGGCTCGATCGGAAATCATTAGGTGCACGAAATTGGACACTTCAAGTTCAAAGGCAGTTCGTGCTTTATTGGAGTGTTTGGTGTATTACATAGTTCTAGCAATTGGATTTCACCCAAAACTCATCAAATGACTACTCCCACCATATTATGATGATGCCCAAGTTTTGTGCTCGATCGGAAATTAGTAGGTGTACGAAATTGGACACTTCAAGTTCGAAGGCAGTTTGTTCCGAATTGGGGTGTTTGGTGTATTACGTAGTTCTAGCGATTGGATTTCACTCAAAACTCACCACATGACTCCTCCCACGATATTGTGATGATGCCCAAGTTTTGGGCTCGATCAGAAATCAATAGGTTTACGAAATTGGACACTTCAAGTTCAAAGGCAGTTTGTTCCGAATTGGATTGATTGGTGTATTTCGTAGTTCTAGCGATTGGATTTCACTCAAAACTCACCACATGACTCCTCCCACCATATTATGATGATGCCCAAGTTTTGGGCTCGATCGAAAATCAATAGGTGTATGAAATTGGACACTTCAAGTTCAAAGGCTGTTTGTTCCGAATTGTGGTGGTTGGTGTATTCCGTAGTTCCAGCGATTGGATTTCACTCAAAACTTACCACATGACTCCTCCCACCATATTATGATGATGCCCAAGTTTTGGGCTCAATCGAAAATCAACAGGTGTACGAAATTGGACACTTCAAGTTCAAAGGCAGTTTGTTTCGTATTGGATTGGTTGGTGAATTCCGTAGTTCTAGCGATTGGATTTCACTCAAAACTCACCACATGACTCCTCCCACCATATTATGATGATGCCCAAGTGTTGGGCTCGATCGGAAATCAATAGGTGTACGAAATTGGACACTTCAAGTTCAAAGCCAGTTTGTTCCGTATTGGAGTGGTTGGTGTATTCCATAGTTCGAGCAATTGGATTTCACTCAAAACTCACCACATGACTCCTCCCACCATATTATGATGATGCCCAAGTTTTGGGCTCCAACGGAAATCAATAGGTGTACGAAATTGGACACTTCAGGTTCAAAGGAAGTTTGTTCCGAATTGGAGTGGTTGGTGTATTCCATAGTTCTATCGATTGGATTTCACACAAAACTCACCACATGACTCCTCCCACCATATTAAGATGATGCCAAAGGTTTGGGCTCGATCGGAAATCATTAGGTGTACGAAATTGGACACTTCAAGTTCAAAGGCAGTTCGTGCTTTATTGGAGTGTTTGGTGTATTCCCAAGTTCTAGCAATTGGATTTCACTCAAAACTCATCAAATTACTCCTCCCACCAAATTATGTTGATGCCCAAGTTTTGGGCTCGATCGGAAACCAATAGGTGTACGAAATGGGACACTTCAAGTTCAAATGCAGTTTGTTCCGAATTGGAGTAGTTGGTGTATTTCGTAGTTCTAGCGTTTGGATTTCACTCAAAACTCACGACATGACTCCTCCCTCCATATTATGATGATGCCCAAGTTTTGGGCTCAATCGGAAATCAATAGGTGTACGAAATTGGACAATTCAAGTTCAAAGGCAGTTAGTGCCTTATTGGAGTGGTTTGTACATTTCATAGTTCTGGCGATTGGATTTCACTCAAAACTCACCAAATGACTCCTCCCAACATATTATGATGATGCCCAAGTTTTGGGATCGATCGGAAATCAATAGGTGTACGAAATTGGACACTTCAAGTTCAAAGGCAGTTTGTTCCGAATTGGTGTGGTTGGTGTATTCCGTAGTTCTAGCGATTGGATTTCAATCAAAACTCCCCACATGACTACTCCCACGATATTATGATGATAACCTAGTTTTGGCCTCGATCGGAAATCAATAGGTGTACGAAATTGGACAATTCAAGTTCAAACGCAGTTCGTGCTTTATTGGAGTGTTTGGTGTATTCCGTAGTTCTAGCAATTGGATTTCACTCAAAACTCATCAAATGACTCCTTCCACCATATTATGATGATGCCCAAGTTTTGTGCTCGATCGGAAATTAATAGGTGTACGAAATTGGACACTTCATGTTCAAAGGCAGTTTGTTCCGTATTGGAGTGGTTGGTGTATTCCGTAGTTCTAGCATTTGGATTTCACTCAAAACTCACCACATGACTCCTCCCCCCATATTATGATGATGCCCAAGTTTTGGGCTCGATCGAAAATCAACAGGTGTACGAAATTGGACACTTCAAGTTCAAAGGAAGTTTGTTCCGAATTGGATTGATTGGTGTATTCCGTAGTTCTAGCGATTGGATTTCACTCAAAACTCACCACAAGACTCCTCCCACCGTGTTATGATGATGCCCAAGTTTTCGGCTCGATCAGAAATCAATAGGGGTACGAAATTGGACACTTCAAGTTCAAAGGCAGTTTGTTCCGAATTGGAGTGGTTGGTGTATTCCGTAGTTCTAGAGATTGGATTTCACTCAAAACTCACCACATGACTCCGCCCACCATATTATGATGGTTCCCAAGTTTTGGGGTCGATCGGAAATCAATAGGAGTACGAAATTGGACACTTCAAGTTCAAAGGCAGTTTGTTCCGAATTGGAGTGGTTGGTGTATTCCGTAGTTCTAGCGATTGGATTTCACTCAAAACTCCCCACATGACTCCTCCCACCATATTATGATGATGACCAAGTTTTGGGCTCCATCGGAAATCAACATGTGTACGAAATTGGACACTTCAAGTTCAAAGGCAGTTTGTTCCGAATTGGTGTGGTTGGTGTATTCCGTAGTTCTAGAGATTGGATTTCACTCAAAACTCACCACATGATTGCTCCCACCGTATTATGATGATGCCCAAGTTTTGGGCTCCATCGGAAATCAACATGTGTACAAAATTGGACACTTCAAGTTCAAAGGAAGTTTGTTTCGAATTGGAGTGGTTGGTGTATTCCGTAGTTCTAGCAATTGGATTTCACTCAAAACTCACCACATGACTCCTCCCACCTTATTATGATGATGACCAAGTTTTGGGCTCGATCAGAAATCAATAGGGGTACGAAATTGGGCACTTCAAGTTCAAAGGCAGTTTGTTACGAATTGGAGTGGTTGGTGTATTCCATAGTTCTAGCTATTGGATTTAACTCAAAACTCACCACATGACTCCTCCCACCATATTATGATGATGCCCAAGTTTTGGGCTTGATCGGAAATCAATAGGTGTACGAAATTGGACACTTCAAGTTCAAAGGCAGTTTGTTCCGAATTGGAGTGGTTGGTGTATTCCATAGTTCTAGCTGTTGGATTTAACTCAAAACTCACCACAAGACTCCTCCCACCATATTATGATGATGCCAAAGTTTTGGGCCCGATCGGAAATGAATAGGTGTACGAAACTGGACACTTCAAGTTCAAAGGCAGTTTCTTCCGAATTTGAGTGGTTGGTGTATTCCGTAGTTCTAGAGATTGGATTTCACTCAAAACTCATGAAATGACTCCTCCCACCATATTATGATGATGCCCAAGTTTTGGGCTCGATCGGAACTCAATAGGTGTACGAAATTGGACACTTCAAGTTCAAAGGCAGTTTGTTCCGAATTGGAGTGGTTGGTGTATTTCGTAGTTCTAGCGATTCGATTTCACTCAAAACTCACCACTTGACTCCTCCCAACATATTATGATGATTCCCAAGTGTTGCGCTTCAACGGAAATCAATAGGAGTTCGAAATTGGACATTTTAAGTTCGAAGGCAATTTGTTCCGAATTGGAGTGGTTGGTGTATTCCGTAGTTCTAGCGATTGGATTTCACTCAAAACTCATGAAGTGACTCCTCCCAAAATATTATGATGATGCCCGAGTTTTGGGCTCGATCGGAAATCAATAGGTGTACGAAATTGGACACTTCAAGTTCATAGGCAGTTTGCTCCGAATTGGAGTGGTTGGTGTATTCCGTAGTTCTAGCTACTCGATTTCACTCAAAACTCACCACATGACACCTCCCAAAATATTATGATGATGCCCAAGTTTTGGGCTCGATCGGAAATCAATAGGTGCACGAAATTGGACAATTCAAGTTCAAAGGCAGTTTGTTCCGAATTGGAGTGGTAGGTGTATTCCGTAGTTGTAGCGATTGGATTTCACTCAAAACTCATCAAATGACTCCTCCCACCATATTATGATGATGCCCAAGTTTTTGGCTCGATCGGAAATCAATTGGTGTACGAAATTGGACACTTGAAGTTCAAAGGCAGTTTGTTCCGAATTGGAGTCGTAGGTGTATTCCGTAGTTCTAGCGATTGGATTTCACTCAAAACTCATGAAATGACTCCTCCCACCATATTATGATGATGCCCAAGTTTTGGGCTCGATCGGAAATGAATAGGTGTTCGAAATTGGACAATTCAAGTTCAAAGGCAGTTCGTGCTTTATTGGAGTGTTTGGTGTATTCCGTAGTTCTAGCAATTGGTTTTCACTCAAAACTAATCAAATGACTCATCCCACCATATTATGATGATGCCCAAGTTTTGGGCTCGATCGGAAATCAATAGGTGTACGAAATTGGACAATTCAAGTACAAAGGCAGTTTGTTCCGAATTGGAGTGGTTGGTGTATTCCGTAGTTCTAGCGATTGGATTTCACTCAAAACTCACCACATGACTCCCCCCAAAATATTATGATGATGCCCAAGTTTTGGGCTCGATCGGAAATCAATAGGTGTACGAAATTGGACACTTCAAGTTCAAAAGCAGTTTGTTCCGAATTGGACTGGTTGGTGTATTCCGTAGTTCTAGCGATTTGATTTCACTCAAAACTCACCACATGACTCCTCCCACCATATTATGATGATGCCCAAGGTTTGGGCTCGATCGGAAATCAATAGGTGTACGAAATTGGACACTTCAAGTTCAAAGGCAGTTTGTTCCGAATTGGAGTGGTAGGTGTATTCCGTAGTTCTAGCGATTGGATTTCACTCAAAACTCATGAAATGACTCCTCCCACCATATTATGATGAAGCCCAAGTTTTGGGCTCGATCGGAAATCAATAGGTGTACGAAATTGGACACTTCAACTTAAAAGGCAGTTTGTTACGAATTGGAGTGGTTGGTGTATTCCGTAGTTCTAGCGATTCGATTTCACTCAAAACTCATGAAATAACTCCTCCCACTATATTATGATGACGCCCAAGTTTTGGGCTCGATCGGAAATCAATAGGTGTATGAAATTGGACACTTCAAGTTCGAAGGCAGTTTGTTCCGAATTGGAGTGGTAGTTGTATTCCGTTGTTCTAGCGATTGGATTTCAGTCAAAACCCATGAAATGACTTCTCCCACCATATTATGATGATGCCCAAGTTTTGGTTTCGAACGAAAATCAATTGGAGTACGAAATTGGACACTTCAAGGTCAAAGGCAGTGTGTTCCGAATTGGAGCGGTAGGTGTATTCCGTTGTTCTAGCGATTGGATTTCAGTCAAAACCCATGAAATGACTTCTCCCACCATAATATGATGATGCCCAAGTTTTGGGCTCGAACGGAAATCAATTGGAGTACGAAATTGGACACTTCAAGGTCAAAGGCAGTTTGTTCCGAATTGGAGCGGTAGGTGTATTCCGTAGTTCTAGCGATTGGATTTCACTCAAAACTCATCAAATGACTCCTCCCACAATATTGTGATGATGCCCAAGTTTTGGGCTCGATCGGAAATCAATTGGTGTACGAAATTGGACAATTCAAGTACAAAGGCAGTTTGTTCCGAATTGGAGTGGTTGGTGTATTCCGTAGTTCTAGCGATTGAATTTCACTCAAAACTCACCACATGACTCCTCCCAAAATATTATGATGATGCCCAAGTTTTGGGCTCGATCGGAAATGAATAGGTGTAGGAATTTGGACACTTCAAGTTCAAAGGCAGTTTGTTCCGAATTGGAGTGGTAGGTGTATTCCGTAGTTCTAGCGATTGGATTTCACTCAAAACTCATCAAATAACTCCTCCCACCATATTATGATGACGCCCAAGTTTTGGGCTCGATCGGAAATCAATTGGTGTACGAAATAGGACACTTCAAGTTCAAAGGCAGTTTGTTCCGAATTGGAGTCGTAGGTGTATTCCGTAGTTCTAGCGATTGGATTACACCCAAAACTCATGAAATAACTCCTCCCACCATATTATGATGATGCCCAAGTTTTCGGCTCGATCGGAAATCAATAGGTGTATGAAATTGGACACTTCAAGTTCAAAGGCAGTTTGTTCCGAATTGGAGTGGTAGGTGTAATCCGTAGTTCTTGCGATTGGATTTCACTCAAAACTCATGAAATGACTCCTCCCACCATATTAAGATGATGCCCAAGTTTTGGGGTCGATCGGAAATCAATAGGTGTACGAAATTGGATACTTCAAGTTCAAAGGCAGTTTGTTCCGAATTGGAGTGGTAGGTGTATTCCGTAGTTGTAGCGATTGGATTTCACTCAAAACTCTTCAAATGACTCCTCCCACCATATTATGATGATGCCCAAGTTTTGGGCTCGACCGGAAAATAATTGGTGTAAGAACTTGGACACCTCAAGTTCAAAGGCAGTTTGTTCCGAATTGGAGTGGTAGGTGTATTCCGTAGTTCTAGCGATTGGATTTCACTCAAAACTCATCAAATGACTCCTCCCACAATACTGTGATGATGCCCAAGTGTTGGGCTCGATCGGAAATCAATAGGTGTACGAAATTGGACAATTCAAGTTCAAAGGCGTCCGAATTGGAGTGGCAAGTGTATTCCGTAGTTCTAGCGATTGGATTTCACTCAAAACTCATCAAATGACTCCTCCCACCATATTATTTTGATGCCCACGCTTTGGGCTCGATCAGAAATCAATAGGTGTTCGAAATTGGACACTTCAAGTTCAAAGGCAGTTTGTTCCGAATTGGAGTGGTTGGTGTATTCCGTAGTTCTAGCGATTCAATTTCACTCAAAACTCACCACATGCATCCTCCCAAATTATTATGATGATCCCCAAGTTTTGGGCTGGATCGGAAATCAATAGGTGTACGAAATTGGACACTTCAAGTTCAAAGGCAGTTTGTTCCGAATTGGAGTGGTAGGTGTATTCCATAGCTCTGGCGATTGGATTTCGCTCAAAACTCATCGAATGACACCTCCCACCATATTATGATGATGGCCAAGTTTTGGGCTCGATCGGAAATCAATAGGTGTACGAAATTGGACAATTCAAGTTCAAAGGCAGTTCATGCTTTATTGGAGTGTTTGGTGTATTCCGTTGTTCTAGCGATTGGACTTCACTCAAAACTCCCCACATGACTCCTCCCACCATATTATGATGATGCCCAAGTTTTGGGCTCGACCGGAAAATAATTGGTGTAAGAACTTGGACACCTCAAGTTCAAAGGCAGTTTGTTCCGAATTGGAGTGGTAGGTGTATTCCGTAGTTCTAGCGATTGGATTTCACTCAAAACTCATCAAATGACTCCTCCCACAATATTGTGATGATGCCCAAGTTTTGGGATCGATCGGAAATCAATAGGTGTACGAAATTGGACAATTCAAGTTCAAAGGTAGTTCGTGCTTTATTGGAGTGTTTGGTGTATTCCGTAGTTCTAGCCATTGGATTTCACTCAAAACTCTTGAAATGACTCCGCCCACCATATTATGATGATGGCCAAGTTTTGGGCTCGATCGGAAATCAATTGGTGTACGAAATTCGACACTTCAAGTTCAAAGCCAGTTCATGCTTTATCGGAGTGTTTGGTGTATTCCGTAGTTCTAGCAATTGGATTTCACTGAAAACTCTTGAAATGACTCCTCCCACCATATTATGATGATGCCGAAGTTTTGGGCTCGATCTGAAATCAATTGGTGTACGAAATTGGTCAATTCAAGTTCAAAGGCAGTTCGTGCTTGATTGGAGTGTTTGGTGTATTCCGTAGTTCTAGCGATTCCATTTCACTCAAACCTCACCACATGACTCCTCCCAAAATATGACGATGATGTCCAAGTTTTGGGCTCGATTGGAAATCAATAGGTGTACGAAATTGGACACTTGAAGTTCAAAGGCAGTTTGTTCCGAATTGGAGTGGTTGGTGTATTTCGTAGTTCTAGCGATTCGATTTCACTCAAAACTCACCACTTGACTCCTCCCAACATATTATGATGATGCCCAAGTTTTCCGCTTCAACGGAAATTAATAGGAGTTCGAAATTGGACATTTTAAGTTCGAAGGCAATTTGTTCCGAATTGGAGTGGTTGGTGTATTCCGTAGTTCTAGCGATTGGATTTCACTCAAAACTCACCATATGACTCCTCCCACCATATTATGATGATGCCCAAGTTTTGGGCTCGATCGGAAATCAATAGGTGTACGAAATTGGACAATTCAAGTTCAAAGGCAGTTCGTTCCTTATTGGAGTGGTTAGTGTATTTCGTAGTTCTAGCGATAGGATTTCACTCAAAACTCATCAAATCACTCCTCCAAACATATTATGATGATGCCCAGGGTTTGGGCTCGATCGGAAATCAATAGGTTTACGAAATTGGACACTTCAAGTTCAAAGGCAGTTTGTTCCGAATTGGAGTGGTTGGTGTATTATGTAGTTCTAGCGATTGGATTTCACTCAAAACTCACCAAATGACTACTCCCAACGTATTATGATGACGCCCAAGTTTTGAGCTCAATCGGAAATCAATAGGTGTACGAACTTGGACACTTCAAGTTCAGAGGCAGTTTGTTCCGAATTGGAGTGGTTGGCGTATTCCGTAGTTCTAGCGATTGGATTTCACTCAAAACTCACCAGATGACTCCTCCCACCATATTATGATGATGCCCAAGTTTTGGGCTCTATCGGAAATCAATAGGTGTACGAAATTGGACACTTCAAGTTCGAAGGCAGTTTGTTCCGAATTGGAGTGGTTGGTGTATTATGTAGTTCTAGCGATTGGATTTCACTCAAAACTCACCATATGACTCCTCCCACCATATTACGATGATGCCCAAGTTTTGGGCTCGATCGGAAATCAATAGGTGTACGAAATTGGACAATTCAAGTTCAAAGGCAGTTCGTGCCTTATTGGAGTGGTTGGTGTATTTTGTAGCTCTAGCGATTGGATTTCACTCAAAACTCATCAAATCACTCCTCCAAACATATTATGATGATGCCCAAGTTTTGGGCTCGATCGGAAACCAATAGGTGTACGAAATTGCACACTTCAAGTTCAAAGGCAGTTTATTCCGAATTGGAGTGGTTGGTGTATTCCGTAGTTCTAGCGATTGGATTTCACTCAGAACTCACCACATGACTCCTCCCACCATGTTATGATGATGCCGAAGTTTTGGCTCAATCGGAAATCAATAGGTGTACGAAATTGGACAACTCAAGTTCAAAGGTAGTTCGTGCGTTATTGGAGTGGTTGGTACATTTCGTAGTTCTGGCGATTGGATTTCACTCAAAACAGACCAAATGACTCCTCCCACCATATTATGATGATGCCCAAGTTTTGGGCTCAATCGGAAATCAATAGGTGTACGAAATTGGACAATTCAAGTTCAAAGGCAGTTAGTGCCTTATTGGAGTGGTTTGTACATTTCATAGTTCTGGCGATTGGATTTCACTCAAAACTCACCAAATGACTCCTCCCAACATATTATGATGATGCCCAAGTTTTGGGATCGATCGGAAATCAATAGGTGTACGAAATTTGACACTTCAAGTTCAAAGGCAGTTTGTTCCGAATTGGAGTGCTTGGTGTATTCCGTAGTTCTAGCAATTCAATTTCACTCAAAACTCTCCACATGACTCCTCCCACCATGTTATGATGATGCCCAATTTTTGGGCTCGATCGGAAATCAATAGGTGTACGAAATTGGACACTTCAAGTTCAAAGGCAGTTTGTTCCGAATTGGAGTGGTTGGTGTATTCCGTAGTTCTAGCGATTGGATTTCACTGAAAACTCACCACATGACTCCTCCCACCATACTATGATGATGCCCAAGTTTTGGGCTCGATCGTTAATCAACAGGTGTACGAAATTGGACAATTCAAGTTCAAAGGGAGTTCGTGCCTTGTTGGAGTGGTGGGGATCGGTTCATAATTGTATATCATTTTGTACCCTTCAAGCTTATGATTAGGTTATGTTTTTGAGTTAAACTTGTGCTTTTAATCCTTTTTGTGTTTATCTTTCAGTTCATTGAGTTTTAGGTAATAATGATGGCTTCGGATAGGAAATGATGCAATCCATGCATGTTAGGGCCTGATTTGTGTGGATGGAAGAAGAGCTTAAAGACAAACTAATTTTGGCTACAGTCCCCTGCCAGCCCAGTTTCGTAGGTCAACTTCTTGGCCTTGGATCAGCATGCTCTGGGGCTTGGATGAGGTGAAGATCTTCATGAGAGTTGTTCCATTGGGTGTGTACTATAACATATCCAAATTTCAGCCCAATTGAACATATCTGGAGTCCTTAGCCCGTCCAACACTGAACCCTGCTCAGGAGGGTTTGCATCTACCAGCTTTTAGTCATGTGCCTCCTTTTAGCCATGTGCCTCACCCCAGCTGCAACTGACTTTGTACCCAACATAATGAGTGAAGTTGGGAGGCTTTCCAGCTTTGAATTTCTGAAGGAGCAAGTTGGTACATGCTGGAGCTACTATAAAGAAAGCATGTGCATGCATGTAAAGCAAGGAGAAAGGAGAGAGAGAAGAATGAGGAATGATGAGAGGAATTTTTGCTTCAGCCTTTGAACATGGGAATTGAATTGGCAGATCACTTTGGAGCTGGAGATCAGCTTTTGAGCTACTAAGAGAAGCATGTGCATGCATGTAAAGCAAAAAGAAAGCAAAGAAAAGAAATGAAGTCAATTCCAGTCTCTGTTCGGCAGCCAACTTTCGAGGTCCCAAACACACACTTCTACTGCTCCGATGGGAATACTTTCTTCATAGAAGTTGTTCCAATGGGTGTCTAGTATAACATATCCAAATTTGAGCCCCATTGGATAAGTTTTGAAACCTCTGGCCTTCCTACACCAAGACTGGTTCAGAAAACTCGTTTTTCAGCAACCAAAAAGCAACCACATGGGTTGGCAGCAAAAGGCAACCACATGGGTTGGCAGCAAAGGGCAGCCACATCTGATCACCTTTGAACCCATGTGAAGAATCTTGAGGTGCAGCAGCAAAAGATGAAGGATGGTGTGGGAATTCATCATGTTGTTCCTCCCTCTTAGGCCTATAAATAGAGAAGCCTTCAAGCTTCATAAATCACACCCCAAGGGGGGGAGCTCTCAAACACTTCTCTAGAGCTCCCTTCCCTTCTCTCCCTCAATTTCTCTTAGTTTCCTTTCAAGTTGTCAATTGTTGTAATAAAATGAGTTTACTGAATTTTTCTTCAAGTTTTCAAGTTCTTCTTTAATTTTATTTGTAATGTACATTCTTTCTTTAGTATTCAAGTTTAATTAGTTTCCAAGTTTCAGTTATGGTTTTTGTTCTTATTCATTATGCTTATAAGTTAATATGCTAGTTTGAATGATTGATCACCATTTGGGCTTGCATGTTAGCTATCTTGGTTTGGGCTCAATCGGAAACCAATAGGTGTTCGAAATTGGACAATTCAAGTTCAAACGCAGTTCGTGCCTTGTTGGAGTGGTTCGTACATTTCGTAGTTTTAGCGATTGGATTTCACTCAAGACTCCCCAAATGACTCCTCCCAACATATTATGATTATGCCCAAGTTTTGGGCTCGATCGGAAATCAATAGGTGTACGAAATTGGACACTTCAAGTTCAAAGGCAGTTTGTTCCGAATTGGAGTGGTTGGTGTATTCCGTAGTTCTAGCGGTTGGATTTCATTCAAAACTCCCCACATGAGTCCTCCCACCAAATTATGATGGTGCCCAAGTTTTGGGCTCTATCGGAAATCAATAGGTGTACGAAATTGGACAATTCAAGTTCAAAGGCAGTTCGTGCCTTATTGGAGTGGTTGGTACATTTCTTGTTTCTGGCGATTGGATATCACTCAAGACTCACCAAATGAGTCCTCCCAACATATTATGATGATTCCCAAGTTTTGGGCTCGATCGGAAATCAGTAGGTGTAAGAAATTGGACACATCAAGTTCAAAGGCAATTTGTTCCGAATTGGAGTGGTTGGTGTATTCTGTAGTGCTAGCTATTGGATTTCACTGGAAAATCACCACATGACTCCTCCCACCATATTATGATGATGCCCAAGTTTTGGGCTCGATCGGAAATCAATAGGTGTACGAAAGTGGACATTTAAAGTTCAAAAGCAGTTTTTTCCGAATTGGAGTGGTTGGTGTATTCCGTAGTTCTAGCGATTGGATTTCACTCAAAACTCACCACATGACTCCTCCCACCATATTACGATGATGCCCAAGTTTTGGGCTCGATCGGAAATCAATAGGTGTACGAAATTGGACACTTCAAGTTCAAAAGCAGTATGTTCCGAATTTTAGTGGTTGGTGTAGTCCGTAGTTCTAGGGATTGGATTTCACCCAAAACTCACCACATGACTCCTCACACCACATTATGATGATGCCCAACTTTTGGGCTCGATCGGAAATCAATAGGTGCACGAAATTGGACACTTCAAGTTCAAAGGGAGTTTTTTCCGAATTTGAGTGGTCAGTGTATTCCGTAGTTCTAGCGATTTGATTTTACTGAAAACTCACCACACGACTCCTCCCACCATATTTTGGTGATGCCCAAGTTTTGGGCACGATCGGAAATCAAAAGGTGTACGAAATTGGACACTTCAAGTTCAAAGGCAGTTTGTTCCGAATTAGAGTGGTTGTTGTATTCCGTAGTTCTAGCGATTGGATTTCACCCAAAACTCTCCACATGACTCCTCCCACCATATTATGATGATGCCCAAGTTTTGGGCTCAATCGGAAATCAATAGGTGTACGAAATTGCACACTTCAAGTTCAAAGGCAGTTTGTTCCAACTTGGAGTGGTTGGTGTATTCTTTAGTTCTAGCGATTGGATTTCACTCAAAACTCACCACATTACTCCTCCCACCATATTATGATGATGCCCAAGTATTGGGCTCGATCGGAAATCGATAGGTGTACGAAATTGGAGTGGTTGGTGTATTCCGTAGTTCTAGCGATTGGATTTCACCCAAAACTCTCCACCTGACTCCTCCCACCATATTATGATGATGCCCAAGTTTTGGGCTCAATCGGAAATCAATAGGTGTACGAAATTGCACACTTCAAGTTCAAAGGCAGTTTGTTCCAACTTGGAGTGGTTGGTGTATTCCGTTGTTCTAGCTATTGGATTTCACCCAAAACTCCCCACTTGACTCCTCCCACCATATTGGGATGATGCCCATGTTTTGGGCTCGATCGGAAGTCAATAGGTGTACGAAATTGGACATTTCAAGTTCAAAGGCATTTTGTTTCGAATTGGAGTGGTTGGTGTATTCTGTAGCTCTAGCGATTGGATTTCACTCAAAACTCACCACATGACTCCTCCCACCATGCTATGATGATGCCCAAGTTTTTGGCTCGATCGGAAATCAATAGGTGTACGACATTCGACAATTCATGTTCACAGGCAGTTCGTGCCTTATTGGAGTGGTTGGTACATTTCGTAGTTCTAGCGATTGGATTTCACTCAGAACTCCCCAAATGATTCCAGCCACCATAATATGATGATTCCCAAGTTTTGGGCTCAATCGGAAATCAATAGGTGTACGAAATTGGACACTTCAAGTTCAAAGGCAGTTTGTTACGAATTGGAATGGTTGGTGTATACCGTCGTTCTAGCGATTGGATTTCACTCAAAACACACCAAATGACTCCTACCACCATATTATGATGATGCCCAAGTTTTGGGCTCGATTGGAAATAAATAGATGTACGAAATTGGACACTTCAAGTTCAAAGACAGTTTGTCCCGAATTGGAGTGGTGGGTGTATTCCGTAGTTCTAGCTATTGGGTTTCACTCAAAACTCACCACATGACTCCTCCCACCATATTATGAGGAATCCCAAGTTTTGGGCTTGATCGGAAATCAATAGGTGGACGAAATTGGACAATTCAAGATCAAAGGCAGTTCGTGCTTTATTGGAGTGTTTGGTGTATTCCGTAGTTCTAGCGATTGAATTTCACTCAAAACTCATCAAATGACTCCTCCCACCATATTATGATGATGCCCAAGTTTTGGGCTCGATCGGAAATCAATAGGTGTACGAAATTGGACAATTCAAGTTCAAAGGCAGTTCGTGCTTTATTGGAGTGTTTGGTGTATTCCGTAGTTCTAGCGATTGGATTTCACTCAAAGCTCACCAAATGACTCCTCCCAACATATTATGATGATGCCCAGGTTTTGGGCTCGATCGGAAATCAATAGGTGTACGAAATTGGACACTTCAAGTTCAAAGGCAGTTTGTTCCGAATTTGAGTGGTTGGGGTATTCCGTAGTTCTAGCAATTGAATTTCACCCTAAACTCCCCAGATGTCTCCTCCCACCATATTATGATGATGCCCAAGTTTTGGGATCGATCGGAAATCAATAGGTGTACGAAATTGGACACTTCAAGTTCAAACGCAGTTTGTTACGAATTGGAGTGGTTGGTGTATGCCGTAGTTCTAGCGATTGGATTTCACTCAAAACACACCAAATGACTCCTACCACCACATTATGATGATGCCCAAGTTTTGGGCTCGATCGGAAATCAATAGATGTACAAAATTGGACACTTCAAGTTCAAAGACAATTTGTCCCGAATCGGAGTGGTGGGTGTATTCCGTAGTTCTAGCTATTGGGTTTCACTCAAAACTCACCACATGACTCCTCCCACCATATTATGAGGAATCCCAAGTTTTGGGCTTGATCCGAAATCAATAGGTGTAAGAAATTGGACAATTCAAGCTCAAAGGCAGTTCGTGCTTTATTGGAGTGTTTGGTGTATTCCGTAGTTCTAGCGATTGAATTTCACTCCAAACTCATCAAATGACTCCTCCCACCATATTATGATGATGCCCAAGTTTTGGGCTCGATCGGAAATCAATAGGTGTACGAAATTGGACAATTCAAGTTCAAAGGCAGTTCGTGCTTTATTGGAGTGTTTGGTGTATTCCGTAGTTCTAGCTATTGAATTTCACTCCAAACTCGTCAAATGACACCTCCCACCATATTATGATGATGCCCAAGTTTTGGGCTCGATCGGAAATCAATAGGTGTACGAAATTGGACAATTCAAGTTCAAAGGCAGTTCGTGCTTTATTGGAGTGTTTGGTGTATTCCGTAGTTCTAGCGATTGAATTTCACTCCAAACTCATCAAATGACTCCTCCCACCATATTATGATGATGCCCAGGTTTTGGGCTCGATCGGAAATCAATAGGTGCTCGAAATTGGACAATTCAAGTTCAAACGCAGTTCGTGCCATTTTTGAGTGGTTGGCACATTTCGTAGTTCTAGCGATTGGATTTCAGTCAAAACCCACCAAATGACTACTCCCACCATATTATGATGATGCCCAGGTTTTGGGCTCGATCGGAAATCAATAGGTGTACGAAATTGGACACTTCAAGTTCAAAGGCAGTTTGTTCCGAATTTGAGTGGTTGGGGTATTCCGTAGTTCTAGCAATTGAATTTCACCCTAAACTCCCCAGATGTCTCCTCCCACCATATTATGATGATGCCCAAGTTTTGGGATCGATCGGAAATCAATAGGTGTACGAAATTGGACACTTCAAGTTCAAACGCAGTTTGTTCCGAATTGGAGTGGTTGGTGTATTCCGTAGTTCTAGTGATTGGATTTCACTCAAAACTCTCCAAATGAGTCCTCCCACCATATTATGATGATGCCCAAGTTTTGGGCGAGATCGGAAATCTATAGGTGTACGAAATTTGACGCTTCAACTTCGAAGGCAGTTTGTTCCGAATTGGAGTGGTTGGTGTATTCCGTATTTCTAGCGATTGGATTTCACTCAAAACGCACCACATGACTCCTCCCACCATATTATGATGATGCCCAAGTTTTGGGCTCGATCGGAAATCAATAGGAGTACGAAATTGGACACTTCAAGTTCAAAGGCTGTTCGTGCCTTATTGGAGTGGTTGGTGTGTTCCGTATTTCTTGCGATTGGATTTCACTGAAAACTCACCAAATGACTCCTCCCAACATATTATGCTGATGCCCAAGCTTTGGGCTCGATCGGAATTCAGTTGGTGTACGAAATTGGACACTTCAAGTTCAAAGGCAGTTCGTGCCTTATTGGAGTGGTTGGTGTATTCCATAGTTCTAGCGATTGGATTGCACTCAAAACTCACCACATGACTCGTAACACCATATTATGACGATATCCAAGTTTTGGCCACGATCGGAAATCTATAAGTGTACGAAATTGGACAATTCAAGTTCAAAGGCAGTTCGTGCCTTATTGGAGTGGTTGGTACATTTCATAGTTTAGCGATGGGATTTCACTCAAAACTCACCAAATGACTCCTCCCACCATATTATGATGATGCCCAAGTTTTGGGCTCGATCGGAAATCAATGGGTGTACGAAATAGGACAATTCAAGCTCAAAGGCAGTTCGTGCTTTCTTGGAGTGGTTGGTGCATTTCGTAGTTCTAGCGATTGGATTTCACTCAAAACTCTCCACAAGACTTCTCCCACCATATTGTGATGATGCCCAAGTTTTGGGCTCGATCGGAAATCAATAGGTGTATGAAATTGGACACTTCAAGTTCAAAGGCAGTCTGTTCCGAATTGGAGTGGTTGGTGTATTCCGTAGTTCTTGGGATTGGATTTCACTCAAAACACACCACATGACTCCTCCCACCATACTATGATGATGCCCAAGTTTTGGGCTCGATCGGAAATCAATGGGTGTACGAAATTGGACACTTGAAGCTCAAAGGCAGTTCGTGCTTTATTGGAGTCTTTGGTATATTCCGTACTTCTAGCTGTTGGATTTCACTCAAAACCCACGACATGACTCCTCCCAACATATTATGATGATACCCAAGTTTTGGGCTCGATCGGAAATCAATAGGTGTGTGAAATTCGACACTTCAAGTTCAAGGGCAGTTTATTCCGAATTTTTGTGGTTGGTGTGTTACGTAGTTCTAGCGATTGGATTTCACTCAAAACTCAACACATGACTCCTCCCACAATATTATGATGATGCCCCAAGTTTTGGGTTGGATCGGAAATCAATAGGTGTACGAAATTGGACACTTCACGTTCAAAGGCAGTTTGTTCCAAATTGGAGTGGTTGGTGTATTCCGTAGTTCTAGCAATTGGATTTCACTCAAAAAATACCACATGACTCCTCCCACCATATTATGATGATGCCCAAGTTTTGGGCTCGATTGGAAATTAATAGGTGTACGAAATTGGACAATTCAAGGTCAAAGGCAGTTCGTGCTTTATTGGAGTGTTTGGTGTATTCCGTAGTTCTAGCGGTTGGATGTCAGTCAAAACTCATCAAATGACTCCTCCCACCATATTATGTGGATGACCAAGTTTTGGGCTCGATCGGAAATCAATAGGTGAACCAAATTCGACACTTCAAGTTCAAAGGCAGTTTGTTCCGAATTGGAGTGGTTAGTGTATACCTTAGTTCTAACGATTGGATTTCACTCAAAACTCACCAAATGACTCCTCCCACCATATTATGATGATGCCCAAGTTTTCGGTTCGATCGGAAATCAATAGGTGTACGAAATTGGACAATTCAAGTTCAGAGGCTGTTCGTGCCCTATTGGAGTGTTTGGTGTATTCCGTATTTCTAGAGATTGGATTTCCCTCAAAACTCACCAAATGACTCCTCCCACCATATTCTGATGATGCCCAAGTTTTGGGCTCGATCGGAAATCAATAGGTGTACGAAATTGGACCCTTTAAGTTCAAAGGCAGTTTGTTCCGAATTGGAGTGGTTGGTGTATTCCGTAGTTCTAGCAATTGGACTTCACGCTAAACTCACCACAGGACTCCTCCCAACATATTATGATGATGCCCAAGTTTTGGGCTCGATCGGAAGTCAATAGGTGTACGAAATTGGACACTTCAAGTTCAAAGGCAGTTTGTTCCGAATTGGAGTGGTTGGTGTATTCCGTAGTTGTACGAAATTGGACAATTCTACATCAAAGGCAGTTCGTGATTTATTGGAGTGTTTGGTGTATTCCGTATTTCTAGCGATTGGATTTCACTCAAAACTCACGAAATGACTCCTCCCACCATATTATGAAGATGCCCAAGTTTTGGGCTCGATCGGAAATCAATAGGTGTACGAAATTGGACAATTCAAGTTCAGAGGCTGTTCGTGCCCTATTGGAGTGTTTGGTGTATTCCGTATTTCTAGAGATTGGATTTCCCTCAAAACTCACCAAATGACTCCTCCCACCATATTCTGATGATGCCCAAGTTTTGGGCTCGATCGGAAATCAATAGGTGTACGAAATTCGACACTTCAAGTTCACAGGCACTTTGTTTCGAATTGGAGTGGTTGGTGTATTCGTTAATTCTAACGATTGGATTTCACTCAAAACTCACCAAATGACTCCTCCCACCATATTCTGATGATGGCCAAGTTTTGGGCTCGATCGGAAATCAATAGGTGTACGAAATTGGACCCTTTAAGTTCAAAGGCAGTTTGTTCCGAATTGGAGTGGTTGGTGTATTCCGTAGTTCTAGCAATTGGATTTCACCCAAAACTCACCACATGACTCCTCCCACCATATTTTGATGATACCCAAGTTTTCGGCTCGATCGGAAATCAATAGGTGTACGAAATTGGACACTTCAAGTTCAAAGGCAGTTTGTTTCGAATTGGAGTGGTTGGTGTATTCGGTAGTTCAAGCGATTGGACTTCACTCAAAACGCACCACATGACTCCTCCCACCATATTATGATGTTGCCCAAGTTTTGGCCTCGATCGCTAATCAATAGGTGTATGAAATTGGACACTTCAAGTTCAAAGGCATTTTGTTCCGAATTGGTGTGGTTGGTGAATTCCGTAGTTCTAGCGATTGGATTTCACTCAAAACTCACCACATGACTCCTCGAACCATATTATGACGATGCCCAATTTTTATTGTTGATCGGAAATCAATATGTGTTCGAAATTGGACACTTCAAGTTCAAAGGCAGTTTGTCCCGAATTGGAGTGGTTGGTGTATTCCGTAGTTCTAGCGATTGGATTTCACCCAAAACTCACCACATGACTCGTCCCACCATATTGGTATGAAGCCCAAGTTTTGAGCTCGATTTGAAATCAATAGGTGTACAAAATTGGACACTTCAAGTTCAAAGGCAGTTTGTTCCGAATTGGAGTGGTTGGTGTATTCCGTAGTTCTAGCGATTGGATTTCACTCAAAACTCATCAAATGACTCCTGCCACCATATTATGATGATACCCAAGTTTTGAGCTCGATCGGAAATCATTAGGTGTACGAAATTGGACACTTCAAGTTCAAAGGCAGTTCGTGCTTTATTGGAGTGTTTGTTGTATTCCGTAGTTCTAGCAATTGGATTTCACTCAAAACTCATCAAATGAATCCTCCCACCATATTATGATGATGCCCAAGTTTTGGGCTCGATCGGAAATCAATAGGTGTACGAAATTGGACATTTCAAGTTCAAAGGCAGTTTGTTCCGAATTGGGGTGGTTGGTGTATTTAGTAGTTCTAGCGATTGGTTTTCACTCAAAACTCATCAAATGACTCCTCCCACCATATTATGGTGATGCCCAAGTTTTGGGCTCGATCGGAAATCAATAGGTGTACGAAATTGGACACTTCATGTTTGAAGGCTGCTTGTTCCGAATTGGAGTGGTTGGTGTATTCCGTAGTTCTAGCGATTGGATTTCACTCAAAACTCACCAGATGACTCCTCCCACCATACTATGGTGATGCCCAAATTTTGGGCGCGATCGGAAATCAATTGGTGTACGAAATTGGACACTTCAAGTTCAAAGGCAATTCGTGATTTATTGGAGAGTTTGGTGTATTCCGTAGTTCTAGCAATTGGATTTCACTCAAAACTCATGAAATGAGTCCTCCCACCACATTATGATGATGCCCAAGGTTTGGGCTCGATCGGAAATCAGTAGGTGTACGAAATTGGACAATTCAAGTACAAAGGCGGTTGTTTTCCGAATTGGAGTGGTTGGTGTATTCCGTAGTTCTAGCGATTGGATTTCACTCAAAACTCACCACATGACTCCTCCCAAAATATTATGATGATGCCCAAGTTTTGGGCTCGATCGGAAATGAAAAGGTGTACGAAATTGGACACTTCAAGTTCAAAGGCAGTTTGTTCCGAATTGGAGTGGTAGGTGTATTCCGTAGTTCTAGCAATTTAATTTCACTCAAAACTCATCGAATGACTCCTCCCACCATATTATGATGATGCCCAAGTTTTGGGTTCGATCGGAAATCAATAGGTGTACGAAATTGGACACTTCAAGTTCAAAGGCAGTTTGTTCCGAATTGGGGTGGTTGGTGTATTACGTAGTTCTAGCGATTGGATTTCACTCAAAACTCATCAAATGACTCCTCCCACCATATTATGATGATGCCCAAGTTTTGGGCTCGATCGGAAATCAGTAGGTGTACGAAATTGGACAATTCAAGTACAAAGGCGGTTGTTTTCCGAATTGGAGTGGTTGGTGTATTCCGTAGTTCTAGCGATTGGATTTCACTCAAAACTCATCAAATGACTCCTCCCACCATATTATGATGATACCCAAGTTTTGGGCTCGATCGGAAATCATTAGGTGTACGAAATTGGACACTTCAAGTTCAAAGGCAGTTCGTGCTTTATTGGAGTGTTTGGTGTATTCCGTAGTTCTAGCAATTGGATTTCACTCAAAACTCATCGAATGACTCCTCCCACCATATTATGATGATGCCCAAGTTTTGGGTTCGATCAGAAATCAATAGGTGTACGAAATTGGACACTTCAAGTTCAAAGGCAGTTTGTTCCGAATTGGGGTGGTTGGTGTATTACGTAGTTCTAGCGATCGGATTTCACTCAAAACTCACCACATGACTCCTGCCAAAGTATTATGATGATGCCCAAGTTTTGGGCTCGATCGGAAATCAATAGGTGTACGAAATTGGACACTTGAAGTTCAAAGGCAGTTTGTTCCGAATTGGAGTGGTTGGTGTATTCCGTAGATCTAGCGATTGGATTTCCCTCAAAACTCACCACATGACTCCTCCCACGATATTATGATGATGACCAAGTTTTGGGCTCGATCAGAAATCATTAGGTGTACGAAATTGGACACTTCAAGTTCAACGGCAGTTCGTGTTTTATTGGAGTGTTTGGTGTATTCCGTAGTTCTAGCGATTGGATGTCACTCAAAACCCATCAAGTGACTCCTATCACCATATTATGATGATGCCCAAGTTTTGGGCTCGATCGGAAATCAATAGGTGTACGAAATTGGACACTTCAAGTTCCAAGGCAGTTTGTTCGGAATTGGAGTGGTTGGTGTATTCCATGGTTCTAGCGATTGTATTTCACTCAAAACTCACCACATGACTCCCACCACACTATGATTATGCCCAAATTTTGGGCTCGATCGGAAATCAATAGGTGCACGAAATTGGACAATTCAAGTTCAAACGCAGTTCGTGCCTTTTTGGAGTGGTTGGTACATTTCATAGTTTAGTGATGGGATTTCACTCAAAACTCACCAAATGACTCCTCCCCACATATTATGATGATTCCCAAGTTTTGGGCTCGATCGGAAATCAATAGATGTACGAAATTGGACACTTCAAGTTCAAACGCAGTTTGTTCCGAATTGGAGTGGTTGGTGTATTCCGTAGTTCTAGCGATTGGATTTCACTCAAAACTCACCACATGACTCCTCCCACCTTATTATGATGATGCCCGAGTTTTGGGCTCGATCGGAAATCAATAGGTGTACGAAATTGGACACTTCATGTTCAAAGGCAGTTTGTTCCGAATTGGAGTGGTTGGTGTATTCCGTAGTTCTAGCGATTGGATTTCACTCAAAACTCACCACATGACTCTTCCCACCATACTATGATGATGCCCAAGTTTTGGGCTCGATCGGAAATCAATAGGTGTACGAAATTGGACAATTCAAGTTCAAAGGCAGTTCGTTCTTTACTGGAGTGTTTGCTGTATTCCGTAGTTCTAGCAATTGGATTTCACTCAAAACTCACCAAATGACTCCTCCCACCATGTTATGATGACGCCCAAATTTTGGGCTCGATCGGAAATCAATAGGTGTACGAAATTGGACAATTCAAGTTCAAAGGCAGTTCATGCCTTATTGGAGTGGTTGGTACATTTCATAGTTTAGCAATGGGATTTCACTCAAAACTCATCAAATGACTCCTCCCACCATATTCTGATGATGCCCAAGTTTTGGGCCCGATCGGAAATCAATAGGTGCACAAAATTGGACGAAGTTCAAAGGCAGTTCGTGCTTTATTGGAGTGTTTGGTGTATTCCGTAGTTCTAGCGATTGGATTTCACTCCAAACTCACAGCATGACTCCTCCCACCTTATTATGATGATGCCCAAGTTTTGGGCTCGGTCAGAAATCAATAGGTGTACGAAATTGGACACTTCAAGTTCAAAGGCAGTTTGTTCCGAATCGGAGTGGTTAGTGTATTCCGTAGTTCTAGCGATTGGATTTCACTCAGAACTCACCACATGACTCCTCCCACCATATTATGATGATGCCCAAGTTTTGGGCTCGATCGGAAATCAATAGGTGTACGAAATTGGACCCTTCAAGTTCAAAGGCAGTTTGTTCCGAATTGGAGTGGTTAGTGTATTCCGTAGTTCTAGCGATTGAATTTCACCCAAAACTCTCCACATGACTCCTCCCACCATATTATGATGATGCCCATGTTTTGGGTTTGATCGGGAATCAATAGGTGTACGAAATTAGGCACTTCAAGTTCAAAGTCAGTTTGTTCGGAATTGGAGTGGTTGGTGTATTCCGTAGTTCTAGCGATTGGATTTCACTCAAAACTCATCACATCACTCCTCCCACCGTACTATGATGATGCCCAAGTTTTGGGCTCGATCGGAAATCAATAGGTGTACGAAATTGGACAATTCAAGTTCAATGGCAGTTCGTACATTATTGGAGTGGTTGGTGTATTCCGTAGTTCTAGCGATTGGATTTCACTCAAAACTCATCACATCACTCCTCCCACCATACTATGATGATGGCCAAGTATTGGGCTCGATCGGAAATCAATAGGTGTACGAAATTGGACCCTTCAAGTTCAAAGGCAGTTTGTTCCGAATTGGAGTGGTTGGAGAATTCCGTAGTTCTAGCGATTGGATTTCACTCAAAACTCACCACATGACTCCTCCCACCGTATTACGGAGATGCCCAAGTTTTGGGCTCGATCGGAAATCAATAGGTGTTCGAAATTGGACACTTCAAGTTGAAAGGCAGTTTGTTCCGAAGTCGAGTGGTTGGTGAATTCCGTAGTTGTAGTGATTGGATTTCGCTCAAAACTCACCACATGACTCCTCCCACCATACTATGATGATACCCAAGTTTTGGGCTCGATCGGAAATCAACAGGTGTACGAAATTGGACAATTCAAGTTCAAACGCAGTTCGTGCCTTGTTGGAGTGGTAGGTACCTTACATAGTTCTAGCGATTGGATTTCTCTCAAAACTGACCAAATGCCTCCTCCCACCGAATTATGATGATGCCCAAGTTTTGGGCTCGATCGGAAATCAATACGTGTACGAAATAGGACACTTCAAGTTCAAAGGCAATCTGTTCCGAATTTTAGTGGCTGGTGTATTCCGTAGTTCTAGCGATTGGATTTCACCCAAAACTCACCACATGACTCCTCCCACCATATTATGATGACGCCCAAGGTTTGGGTTCGATCGGAAATCAATAGGTGTACGAAATTGGACACTTCAAGTTCAAAGGCAGTTTGTTCCGAGTTGGAGTGGTTGGTGTATTCCGTAGTTCTAGCGATTGGATTTCACTCAAAACTCACCACAAGAGTCCTTCGACCACACTATGATGATGCCCAAGTTTTGGGCTCGATCGGAAATCAATAGGTGTACGAAATTGGACAATTCAAGTTCAATGGCAGTTTGTTCCGAATTGGAGTGGTTGGTGTATTCCGTAGTTATAGCGATTGCATTTCACTCAAAACTCACCACATGACTCCTCCCACCATATTGTGATGATGCCCAAGTTTTGGGATCGATCGGAAATCAATAGGTGCACGAAATTGGACAATTCAAGATCAAAGGCAGTTCGTGCCTTATTGGAGTGGTTGGTACATTTAATAGTTCTAGCGATTGGATTTCACTCAAAACTCACCAAATGACTCCTCCCAACATATTTTGATGATTCCCAAGTCTTGGGCTCGATCGGAAATCAATAGATGTACGAAATTGGACACTTCCAGTTCGAAGGAAGTTTGTTCCGAATTGGAGTGGTTAGTACATTTCGTAGTTCTAGCGATTGGATTTTGGTCAGAACTCACCAAATGACTCCTCCCAACATATTATGATGATTCCAAAGTTTTGGGCTCGATCGGAAATCAATAGGTGTACGAAATTGGACACTTCATGTTCGAAAGCAGTTTGTTCCGAATTGGAGTGGTTAGTGTATTCCGTAGTTCTAGCGATTGGATTTCACTCAAAACTCATCACATGACTCCTCCCACTGTACTATGATGATGCCCAAGTTTTGGGCTCGATCGGAAATCAATAGGTGTACGAAATTGGACAATTCAAGTTCAAAGGCAGTTCGTACCTTATTGGAGTGGTTGGTGTATTCCGCAGTTCTAGAGATTAGATTTCACTCAAAACTCACCACATGACTCCTCCCACCATATTATGATGATGCCCATGTTTTGGGCTTGATCGGAAATCAAAAGGCGTACAAAATTAGGCACTTCAAGTTCAAAGGCAGTTTGTTCCGAATTGGAGTGGTTGGTGTATTCCGTAGTTCTAGCGATTGGATTTCACTCAAAACTCATCACATGACTCCTCCCACCATATTATGATGATGCCCTTGTTTTGGGCTTGATCGGAAATCAATAGGTGTACGAAATTAGGCACTTCAAGTTCAAAGGCAGTTTGTTCGAAATTGGAGTGGTTGGTGTATTCCGTAGTTCTAGCAATTCGATTTCACTCAAAACTCATCACATGACTCCTCCCACCGTACAATGATGATGCCCAAGTTTTCGGCTCGATCGGAAATCAATAGGTGTACGAAATTGGAGAATTCAAGTTCAAAGGCAGTTCGTACCTTATTGGAGTGGTTGGTGTATTCCGTAGTTCTAGCGATTGGATTTCACCCAAAACTCACCACATTACTCCTCCCACCATATTATGATGATACCCAAGTTTTCGGCTCGATCGGAAATCAATAGGTGTATGAAATTGGACACTTCAAGTTCAAAGGCAGTTTGTTCCGAATTGGAGTGGTTGGTGTATTCCGTAGTTCTAGCGATTGGATTTCACTCAAAACACACCACATGACTCCTCCCACCAAATTATGATGATGCCCAAGTTTTGGGATCGATCGGAAATCAATAGGTGTACGAAATTGGACAATTCAAGTTCGAAGGCAGTTCGGCCTTATTGGAGTGGTTGGTACATTTCGAAGTTCTAGCGATTGGATTTTACTCAAAACTCACCAAATGACTCCTCCCACCATATTATGATGATGCTCAAGTTTTGGGCTCGATCGAAAATCAATAAGTGTACGAAATTGGACAATTCAAGTTCAAAGGCAGTTCGTGCCGTATTGGAGTGGTTGGTACATTTCGTAGTTCTAGCGATTGGATTTCACTCAAAACTCACCAAATAACTCCTCCCCACATATTATGATGATTGGCAAGTTTTGTACTCGATCGGAAATCATTACGTGTTTGAAATTGGACACTTCAAGTTGAAAGGAAGTTTGTTCCGAGTTGGAGTGGTTGGTGTATTCCGTAGTTCTAGCGATTGGATTTCACTCAAAACTCACCACATGACTCCTCCCACCATATTATGGCGATGCCCAAGTTTTGGGCTCGATCGGAAATCAATAGGTGTACGAAATTGGACACTTCAAGTTCAAAGGCAGTTTGTTCCGAATTGGAGTGGTTGGTGTATTCCGTAGTTCTAGCGATTGGATTTCACCTTAAATCTCCACATGACTCCTCCCACCATATTATGATGATGCCCAAGATTTGGGCTCGATCGGAAATCAATAGGTGTACGAAATTGGGCACTTCTAGTTCAAAGGCAGTTTGTTCCAATTGGAGTGGTTGGTGTATTCCATAGTTCTAGCGATTGGATTTCACTCAAAACTCACCACATGACTCTTCCCACCATACTATGATGATGCCCAAGTTTTGGGCTCGATCGGAAATCAATAGGTGTACGAAATTGGACAATTCAAGCTCAAAGGCAGTTCGTGCTTTATTGGAGTGTTTGGTGTATTCCGTAGTTCTAGCGATTGGATTTCACTCAAAAGTCATCAAATGACTCCTCCCACCATATTATGATGATTCCCAAGTTTTGGGCTCGATTGGAAATCAATAGGTGTACGAAATTGGACAATTCAAGTTCGAAGGCAGTTCGTGCGTTATTGTTGTGGTTGGTACATTTCGTAGTTCTAGCAATTGGATTTCACTCAGAACTCACCGAATGACTCCTCCCAACATATTATGATGATTCCCAAGTTTTCGGCTCGATCGGAAATCGATAGGTGTACGAAATTGAACACTTGAAGTTCAAAGGCAGTTTGTTCCGAATTGGAGTGGTTGGGGTATCCCGTAGTTCTAGCGATTGGATTTCACTCAAAACTCATCAAATGACTCCTCCCACCATATTATGATGATGCCCAAGTTTTTGGCTCGATCGGAAATCAATCGGTGTACGAAATTGGACAATTCAAGTTCGAAGGCAATTCGTGCTTTATTCGAGTGTTTGGTACATTTCGTAGTTCTAGGGATTGGATTTCACTCAAAACTCACTAAATGACTCCTCCCACCATATTATGATGATGCCCAGGTTTTGGGCTCGATCGGAAATCAATAGGTGCACGAAATTGGACAATTCAAGTTAAAAGGCAGTTTATTCCGAATTGGAGTGGTTGGGGTATTCCGAACTTCTAGCGATTGGATTTCACTCAAAACTCATCAAATGACTCCTCCCAACATATTATGATCATGCCCAAGTTTTGGGCTCGATCGGAAATCAATCGGTGTACGAAATTGGACAATTCAAGTTCAAAGGCAGTTCGTGCTTTATTGGAGTGTTTGGCGTATTCCTTAGAATAAAGCATACAAGAGTCATTAAGTTCCCTGAGAATATGATAATCACACAAGTCCTAGAACATGGTATCTGTCCTAGTCAACTTAGGGTTATTAACCCCTTGAATGATTCTTAGGCCATTCATGTGTTGCTTGTGAAAGGAGAGTAGAATTGGTGAATATAAACCCCTTCCCCACATGTGCTAAATGCATAAAATCCTAGTTAGCTACTCCAAGAAAACATACATCAAGCACATAATAAACTGGAGATTAACAACTTGGCAATGAAAGCAAAGAAATCAATTAACTATGAAATCATCCATAACATTGAATATTCATGACTAGGGCTTCATCATAAGCCCTAACTAATGGATTAGTTACACATAACTAAGAATACAGAAAATAAGAAATACATAGATAGAATAAAGAGAATAGAAGAACTAGTTGGTGGCAGCAACTCCCAGGACAGCTCCAAGCTCTCCCTCCTTTGCAGCTAGCTCTCTTCTCTCTTTGTGGTGAATCTGAATGTGTGTGTGAGAGTAATGGATGGAGTGAATGTGTGTGTCTCTCTTTCTGGTGAATGAGCTGCAACTCTCTATTTATAGACTTCAAATTCTTCCTCCCATTGGCTGGTGTAGGCAGCCCACCATAAATCCTGGAAACTGCTCCCTCATTTGTGCAAACATGTTTCCCCATAATTAAGCATGCCATGTTTTGCTCCTTGAGATTTCCAATGCTGAAATGCCTCCCTAATTTGCTCAACATGTTAGGTCTAAAGTCAGGTACAGTTCAGTTGAGGCACAAGGCTCAAAGGGGGTGTGGAACACAAGGCTCATTAGCTGGCAGCTGCATATTAAAATCCTCCTGAGTATGCTTCAGTGTTTGACGGGCTAAGGACTCCAGTTATGTTCAATTGGGCTGAATTTTGGATATGTTATACTAGACACCAATCGGAACAACTTCTATGAAGGACGTCTCCTCATCTGAGTTGTGTAAGTTGCTGAAATGAGGCCGGCAAGAAGAGCCACGATATTGGACTGACAAGGAGTGTGACCCAAATTGGGTCTGTCTTTAAGCTTATATTCCTCTTGTGCTAATAAGCCCTTAACATGCATGGATTGTATCAAATGTGAACTCTTGCCGCCTTAACCTACAAAACACACAAACATAGGTAAGTGACTCGAAATAAAGAGAAACTAAACAAAATCACTAAGTAGAGAAGGCATGCAAATGTATGAAATAATGAACTTATCAACTTCAAGTTCAAAGGCAGTTTGTTCCGAATTGGAGTGGTTGGTGTATTCCGTAGTTCTAGTGATTGGATTTCACTCAAAACTGACCACATGACTCCTCCCACCATGCTATTATGATGCCCAAGTTTTGGGGTCGATTTGAAATCAATAGGTGTACGAAATTGGACAATTGGAGTTCAAAGGCAGTTCGTGCCTTATTGGAGGGGTTGGTGGATTTCGTAGTTCTAGCGATTGGATTTCACTCAAAACTCACCAAATGACTCCTCCCACCATATTATGATGATGCCCAGGTTTTGGGCTCGATTGGAAATCAATACGTGCACGAAATTGGACACTTCAAGTTCAAAGGCAGTTTGTTCCGAATTGGAGTGGTTGGTGTAGTCCGTAGTTCTACGGATTGGATTTCACTCAAAACTCACCACATGACTCCTCCCACCATATTATTACGAAGCCGAAGTTTTGGGTTCGATCGGAAATCAATAGGTGTATGAAATTGGACAATTCAAGTTCAAAGGCAATTTGTGCCGAATTGGAGTGGTTGGTGTATTCCATAGTTCTAGTGATTGGATTTCACTCAAAACTCACCACATGACTCCTCCCACCATATTATGATGATGCCCAAGTTTTGGGCTCGATCGGAAATCAGTAGGTGTACGACATTGGACAATTCAAGTTCGAAGGAAGTTCGTGCTTTATTGGAGTGTTTGGTGTATTCCGTAGTTCTAGCGATTGGATTTCACTCGAAACTCTCCATATGACTCCTCGTACCATATTATGATTATGCCCAAGTTTTGGGCCTGATCGGAAATGAATTGGTGTACGAAATTGGACACTTCAAGTTTAAAGGCAGTTTGTTCCGAATTGGAGTGGTTGGTGTATTCCGTAGTTGTAGCGATTGGATTTCGTCCAAAACCCACCACATGACTCCTCCCACCATATTATGATGATGCCGAAGTTTTGGGCTCGATCGGAAATCAATAGGTGTACGAAATTGGACACTTCAAGTTCAAAGGCGGTTTGTTCTGAATTGGAGTGGTTGGTGTATTCCGTAGTTCTAGCGATTGGATTTCACCCAAAACTCACCACATGACTCCTCCCACCATATTATGATGATGCCCAAGTTTTGGGCTCGATCGAAAATCAATAGGTATACGAAATTGGACAATTCAAGTTCAAAGGAAGTTCGTGCCTTATTGGAGTGGTTGGTACATTTCGTAGTTCTAGGGATTGGATTTCACTCAAAACTCCCCAAAATGACTCCTCCCAACATATTATGATGATTCCCAAGTTTTGGGCTCGATCAGAAATCATAGGTGTACGAAATTGGACACTTCAAGTTCAAAGGCAGTTTGTTCGGAATTGGAGTGGTTGGTGTATTCCATAGTTCTAGCGATTGGATTTCACTTAAAACTCACCAAATGACTCCTCCCGCTATATTATGACGATCCCCAAGTTTTGGGCTCGATCGAAAATCAATTGGTGTACGAAATTGGACACTTCAAGTTCGAAGGCAGTTTGTTCCGAATTAGAGTGATTGGATTTCACTCAAAACTCACCAAAATGACTCCTCCCAACATATTATGATGATTCCCAAGTTTTGGGCTCGATAGGAAATCATAGGTGTACGAAATTCGACACTTCAAGTTCAATGGCAGTTTGTTCAGAATTGGAGTGGTTGGTGTACTCCACAGTTCTAGCGATTAGATTTCACTCAAAACTCACCAAATAACTCCTCCCACCATATTATGATGATGCCCAAGTTTTGGGCTCGATCGAAAATCAATAGGTGTACGAAATTGGACACTTCAAGTTCGAAGGCAGTTTGTTCCGAATTCGAGTGGTTGGTGTATTCCGTTGTTCTAGTGATTGGATTTCCCTCAAAACTCACCACATGACTCCTCCCAACATATTATGATGATGCCCAAGTTTTGGGCTCGATCGGAAATCAGTAGGTGTACGAAATTGGACAATTCAAGTTCAAAGGCAGTTCGTGCTTTATTGGAGTGTTTGGTGTATTCCGTAGTTCTAGCGATTGGATTTCACTATAAACTCACCACAAGACTCCTCCCACCATATTATGATGATGCCCAAGTTTTGGGCTCGATCGGAAATCAATAGGTGTACGAAATTGGACACTTCAAGTTGAAAGGCACTTCGTGCCTTATTGGAGTGGCTGGTGTATTTCGTAGTTCTAGCGATTGGATTTCTCCCAAAACTCTTCACAAGACTCCTCCCACCATATTATGATGATGCCCAACTTTTGGGCTCGATCGGAAATCAATAGGTGTACGAAATTGGACACTTCAAGTTCAAAGGCAGTTTGTTCCGAATTGGAGTGGTTGGTGTATTCCGCAGTTCTAGCGATTGGATTTCACCCAAAACTCTTCACATGACTCCTTCCACCATGTTATGATGATGCCCAAGTTTTGGGCTCGATCGGAAATCAATAGGTGTACGAAATTGGACAATTCAAGTTCAAAGGCAGTTTGTTCTGAATTGGAGTGGTTGGTGTATTCCGTAGTTCTAGCGATTGGATTTCACTCAAAACTCATCAAATGACTCCTCCCACCATATTATGATGATGCCCAAGTTTTGGGCTCGATCGGAAATCAGTAGGTGTACGAAATTGGACACTTCAAATTCAAAGGCAGTTCGTGCTTTATTGGAGTGGTTGGTGTATTCCGTAGTTGTAGCGATTGGCTTTCACTCAAAACTCACCACATGACTCCTCCCACCATATTATGATGATGCCCAAGTATTGGACTCGATCGGAAATCAATAGGTGTACGAAATTGGACAATTCAAGTTCAAAGGCAGTTCGTGCCATATTGGAGTGGTTGTAACTAGGGGTGGGCATTGGAACCGCAAAACCGCAAAACCGAGCCGAACCAAACCGGAAAAATCCAAAAAAAACCGAGTTGACCAAAAAAGTCAAGAACCGAAAAAAATCCAAACCGAACCGGTTCAAACCGGTTCCGGTTTTCCACTTCACAGAACCGGTCCAATCCGAACCGGTCCAGTATAATTAATTTTATATATTTTTTATATATAATTATATATATAGTGGCTTTATACCTAAAACCCTAGCCGCATGCGCATCCTCTCTCTCTTTCTTTCTCTTTCTGTTTCTCTCTCTCCCTTTTTCTTCTCTCTTTTTTCTTCTTCTTTTCTCTTCTCCCTGTGCCGTCGACACTCTCTCTCTTTCTTTATCTTTTTCTTTCTTCTCTTTCTCTTTTTTCTTGTTCTTCTTTTCTCTCTTCTTCCCTGTGCGGTGCCGACACTCTCTCTTTTCTTCTACCTCTTTTTTTTTTGTTTTTTTTCCCTATCCCTCTCTTCTTCTCCCTACGTAATTTCTGGTTCTGTTTTTGTTTTTTTTTTTAAAAAAAATCCCTTTTTCTTCTTTCTTCTTCCATATGTTTATCTCTCCTCTCCTCTGTGCTGCCGACGCTTTCTTCTCTTTATTTTTTTTTTCTTCTTCTTCTTCTCCATCACCTTCCTCTGTGATGCCGACTCTCTTTCCTCCCATTTCTTCTCTCATTTATTTTTTCTTACTCTCTTTTTCTGATTTCCTAGTACTGTGATTTTTTTTTCTTCGTTTTATGTTTCTCTATCTCCCTCTATATCTCTTTCTTTGCAGATCTGGGTTCTTGCATATCTTGGGTTAAGTTCTTGAATCTGATTTTTTTATTTTTTGAATATGGAATCTGATTTTTGAATATTTTGGGTTCAGATCTGTTTTGCTGGGTAGTTTATTTTAGTATCTTCTAAGGTAGCTGTATGCTTTAAACAATTATTACATTTTAGTATCTTTTAAGGTAGCTGTATGCTTATAAACATGTACTTTTAAATTTATATTAATTTGTTCTTTTGTGTTTTTTGTAGAAACAGATCATTCGAGTTTCTGAGATGCGGCAACAAAGAAAATGGAGCTGTAATTATAAATTTGGTTGTAATTTTAGTTTGCTTCATTATAAATTTGGTTGTAATTTTAAATTTAATGTTGGATTATTTAATTATTTAATTATTTTTGCTAAAGAATGATTGCTTGATTCAATATGTTAAATGGGCCAATTGTGATTTTTAAGCCCAAAAAGTTTAAAAATTCGATTGGGCTTGAAGCTGGAAATATCCACACAAAAAGCAAAAACAAAATTGGGCTTGAAGGCTAGAAATGTAGAACAAAAAAAAATAAAAAAATCAATTGGGCTTTGGAGTCGGCTCAAACCGGGAAAACCGGAAACCGAACCGGATCTAACTGGTCCGGTTTGGTTCGGGCTTGTTATTAAAATGTCTTAAAATCCAAACCGGACCGGACCGATGAACAGTACCGGTTCCGGTTCCATTTTTGCTTGAAAACCGGTCCAAACCGGACCGTGCCCAGGCCTAGTTGTAACATTTCGTAGTTCTAGCGATTGGATTTCACTCAAAACTCACCAAATGACTCGACGCAACATATTATGATGATTCCCAAGTTTTGGGCTCGATCGGAAATCAATAGGTGTACGAAATTGGACACTTCAAGTTCGAAGGCAGTTTGTTCCGAATTGGAGTGGTTGGTGTATTCCGTAGTTCTAGCGATTGGATTTCACTGAAAACTCACCACATGACTCCTCCCACCATATTATGACGTTGCCCAAGTTTTGGGCTCGATCGGAAATCAATAGGTGTACGAAATTGGATATTTCAAGTTCAAAGGCAGTTTGTTCTGAATTGGATTGGTTGGTGTATTCCGTAGTTCTAGCAATTGCATTTCACTCAAAACTCACCACATGACTCCTCCCACCATATTATGATGATGCCCAATTTTGGGCTCGATCGGAAATCAATAGGTGTACGAAATTGGACAATTCAAGTTCAAAGGCAGTTCGTGCTTTATTGGAGTGTTTGGTATATTAAGTAGTTCTAGCGATTGGATTTCACTCAAAACTCGCCACATGATTCCTCTCACTATATTAGGATGATGCCAAAGTTTTGGGCTCGATCGGAGATCAATAGGCGTACGAAATTGGACAATTCAAGTTCAAAGGCAGTTCGTGCCATATTGGAGTGGTTGGTACATTTCGTAGTTCTAGCGATTAGATTTCAATCAAAACGCACCAAATGACTCGTCCAAACATATTATGATGATTCCCAAGTTTTGGGCTCGATCGGAAATGAATAGGTGCACGAAATTGGACACTTCAAGTTCGAAGGAAGTTTGTTCCGAATTGGAGTGGTTGTTGTATTCCGTAGTTCTAGTGATTGGATTTCACTCAAAACTCACCAAATGACTCCTCCCACCATATTATGATGATGCCCAAGTTTTGGGCTCGATCGGAAATCAATAGGCGTACGAAATTGGACACTTCAAGTTCAAAGGCAGTTTGTTCCGAATTGGAGTGGTTGGTGTATTCCGTAGTTCTAGTTATTGGATTTCACTCAAAACTCACCACATGACTCCTCCCGCCGTATTATGATGATGCCCAAGTTTTGGGCTTGATCGGAAATGAATAGGTGTACGAAATTGGACAATTCAAGTTCAAAGGCAGTTTGTTCTGAATTGGAGTGGTTGGTGTATTCCGTAGTTCTAGCGATTGGATTTCACTCAAAACTCATCAAATGACTCCTCCCACCATATTATGATGATGCCCAAGTTTTGGGCTCGATCGGAAATCAATAGGCGTACGAAATTGGACAATTCAAGTTCAAAGGCAGTTCGTGCCATATTGGAGTGGTTGGTACATCTCGTAGTTCTAGCGATTGGATTTCAATCAAAACTTACCAAATGACTCGTCCAAACATATTATGATGATTCCCAAGTTTTGGGCTCGATCGGAAATGAATAGGTGTACGAAATTGGACACTTCAAGTTCGAAGGCAGTTTGTTCCGAATTGGAGTGGTTGGTGTATTCCGTAGTTCTAGTGATTGGATTTCACTCAAAACTCACCAAATGACTCCTCCCACCAAATTATGATGATGCCCAAGTTTTGGGCTCGATCGGAAATGAATAGGTGTACGAAATTGGACACTTCAAGTTCAAAGGCAGTTTGTTCCGAATTGGAGTTGTTGGTACATTTCGTAGTTCTAGCGGTTGGATTTCACTCAAAACTCAAGAAAAGACTTCTCCCAACATATTATGATGATTCCCAAGTTTTGGGCTCGATCGGAAATCAATAGATGCAAGAAATTGGACACTTCAAGTTCAAAGGCAGTTTGTTCCGAATTGGAGATGTTGGTGTATTCAGTAGGTGTACGAAATTGAATACTTCAAGTTCAAAGGCAGTTTGTTCCGAATTGGAGTGGTTGGTGCATTCCATAGTTCTGGCGATTGTATTTCACTCAAAATTCTCCACAAGACCACTCCCACCATATTATGATGATGCCCAAGTTTTAGGCTCGTTCGGAAATCAATAGGTGTACGAAATTGGACACTTCAAGTTCAAAGGCAGTTCATGCCTTATTGGAGTGGTTGGTACATTTCGTAGTTGTAGCGATTGGATTTCACTGAAAACTCATCAAATGACTCCTCCCACCATATTATCTTGATTCCCAAATTTTGGGTTGGATCGGAAATCAATAGATGTACGAAATAGGACATTTCAAGTTCGAAGGCAGTTTGTTCCGAATTGGATTGGTTGGTGTTTTCCGTAGTTCTAGCGATTGCATTTCACTAAAAACTCACCACATGGCTCCTCCCACCATATTATGATGTTGCCCAAATTTTGGGCTCGATCGGAAATCAATAGGTGTACGAAATTGGACAATTCAAGTTCAAAGGCAGTTCGTGCCTTATTGGAGTGGTTGGTACATTTCGTAGTTCTAGCAATTGGATTTCACTCAAAACTCACCAAATGACAACTCTCACCATATAATGGTGAGGCCCAGGTTTTGGGCTCTATCGGAAATCAATAGGTGTATGAAATTGGACAGTTCAAGTTCGAAGGCAGTTTGTTCCGAATTGGAGTGGTTGGTGTATTCCGTAGTTCTAGTGATTGGATTTTACTCAAAACTCACCACATGACTCCTCCCACCATATTACGATGTTGCGAAAGTTTTGGGCTCGATCGGAAATCAGTAGGTGTATGAAATTGGACAATACAAGTTCAAAGGCAGCTCGTGCTTTGTTGGAGTGTTTGGTGTATTCCGTAGTTCTAGCGATTGGATTTCACTCGAAACTCACCACATGACTCCTCCCACCATATTATGATGATGTCCAAGTTTTGGGCTCGATCGGAAATAAATAGGTGTACAAAATTGGATACTTCAAGTTCAAAGGCAGTTTGTTACGAATTGGATTGGTTGGTGTATTCCGTAGTTCTAGCGATTGCATTTCACTCAAAACTCACCACATGACTCCTCCCACCATATTATGATGACGCCCAATTTTGGGCTCGATCGGAAATCAATAGGTGTACGAAATTGGACAATTCAAGTTCAAAGGCAGTTCGTACCTTATTGGAGAGGTTCGTACATTTCGTAGTTGTAGCGACTGGATTTCACTCAAAACTCATCAAATGACTTCTCCCACCATATTATGATGATGCCCAAATTTTGGGCTCGATCGGAAATCAATAGTTGTACGAAATTGGACACTTCAAGTTCAAAGGCAGTTTGTTCCGAATTGGAGTGGTTGGTGTATTCCATAGTTCTAGTGATTGGATTTCACTCAAAACTCACCACACGACTCCTCCCACCATAATATGATGATGCCAAAGTTTTGGGCTCGATCGGAAATCAATAGGTGTACGAAATTGGACACTTCAAGTTCAAAGGCAGTTTGTTCCGAATTGGATTGGTTGGTGTATTCCGTAGTTCTAACGATTGGCTTTCACTCAAAACTCACCACATGACTCCTCCCACCACATTATGATGATGCCCAAGTTTTGGGCTCGATCGGAAATCAATAGGTGTACGAAATTGGACAATTCAAGTTCAAAGGCAGTTTGTTACTAATTGGAGTGGTTGGTGTATTCTGTAAATCTAGCGATTGGATTTCACTCAAAACTCACCACATGACTCCTCCCACCATATTATGATGATGCCAAAGTGTTGGGTTCGATCGGAAATCAATAGGTGTACGAAATTGGACACTTCAAGTTCAAAGGCAGTTTGTTCCGAATTGGATTGGTTGGTGTATTACGTAGTTCTAACGATTGGCTTTCACTCAAAACTCACCACATGACTCATCCCACCACATTATGATGATGCCCAAGTTTTGGGCTCGACCGGAAATCAATAGGTGTACGAAATTGGACACTTCAAGTTGAAAGACAGTTTGTTCCTAATTGGAGTGGTTGGTGTATTCTGTAAATCTAGCGATTGGATTTCACTCAAAACTCACCACATGACTCCTCCCACCATATTATGATGATGCCCAAGTTTTGGGCTCGATCGGAAATCAATAGGTATACGAAATTGCACAATTCAAGTTCGAAGGCAGTTCGTGCTTTACTGTAGTGTTTGGTCTATTCCGTAGTTCTAGCGATTGGATTTCACTCAAAACTTATCAAATGACTCCTCCCACCATATTATGATGACGCCCAAGTTTTGGGCTCGATCGGTAATCAATAGGTGTACGAAATTGGACACTTCAAGTTCAAAGGCAGTTTGTTCCGAATTGGATTGGATGGTGTATTCCGTAGTTCTAACGATTGGCTTTCACTCAAAACTCACCACATGACTCCTCCCACCATATTATGATGATGCCCAAGTTTTGGGCTCGATCGGAAATCAATAGGTATACGAAATTGCACAATTCAAGTTCAAAGGCAGTTCGTGCTTTACTGTAGTGTTTGGTCTATTCCGTAGTTCTAGCGATTGGATTTCACTCAAAACTTATCAAATGACTCCTCCCACCCTATTATGATGACGCCCAAGTTTTGGGCTCGTTCGGTAATCAATAGGTGTACGAAATTGGACACTTCAAGTTCAAAGGCAGTTTGTTCCGAATTGGATTGGTTGGTGTATTCCGTAGTTCTAACGATTGGCTTTCACTCAAAACTCACCACATGACTCCTCCCACCATATTAGGATGATGCCCAAGTTTTGGGCTCGATCGGAAATCTATAGGTGTACGAAATTGGATACTTCAAGTTCAAAGGCAGTTTGTTCCGAATTGGAGTGGTTGGTGCATTCCATAGTTCTGGCGATTGTATTTCACTCAAAATTCTCCACAAGACCACTCCCACCATATTATGATGATGCCCAAGTTTTGGGCTTGTTCGGAAATCAATAGGTGTACGAAATTGGACACTTAAAGTTCAAAGGCAGTTTGTTCCGAATTGGAGTGATTGGTGTATTCCGTCGTTCTAGCAATTGGATTTCACTGAAAACTCACCACATGACTCCTCCCACCATATTATGATGATGCCCAAGTTTTGGGCTCGATCGGAAATCAATAGGTGTACGAAATTGGACAATTCAAGTTCAAAGGAAGTTCGTGCCATATTGGAGTGGTTGGTACATTTCGTAGTTCTAGCGATTGGATTTCAATCAACACTCACCAAATGACTCGTCCAAACATATTATGATGACTCCCAAGTTTTGGGCTCGATCGGAAATGAATAGGTGTACGAAATTGGACACTTCAAGTTCGAAGGCAGTTTGTTCCGAATTGGAGTGGTTGGTGTATTCCGTACTTCTAGTGATTGGATTTCACTCAAAACCCACCAAATGACTCCTCCCACCACATTATGATGATGCCCAAGTTTTGGGCTCGATCGGAAATCAATAGGTGTTCGAAATTGGATGCTTCAATTTCAAAGGCAGTTTGTTCCGATTTGGGGTGGTTGGTGTATTCCGCAGTTCTAGTTATTGGATTTCACTCAAAACTCACCACATGACTCCTCCCACCATATTATGATGATGCCCAAGTTTTGGGCTCAATCGGAAATCAGTAGGTGTACGAAATTGGACAATTCAAGTTCAAAGGCAGTTCGTGCTTTATTGGAGTGTTTGGTGTATTCCATAGTTGTAGGGAATGGATTTCACCCAAAACTCATCAAATGACTCCTCCCACCACATTATGATGTTGCCCAAGTTCTGGGCTTGATCGGAAATCAATAGGCGTACGAAATTGGACACTTCAAGTTCAAAGGCAGTTTGTTCCAAATTGGAGTGGTTGGTGTATTCCGTAGTTCTAGTTATTGGATTTCACTCAAAACTCACAACATGACTCCTCCCACCATAATATGATGATGCCCAAGTTTTGGGCTCGATCGGAAATCAGTACGTGTACGAAATTGGATACTTCAAGTTCAAAGGCAGGTCATTCCGAATTGGATTGGTTGGTGTATTCCGTAGTTCTAGCGATTGCATTTCTCTTAAAACTCAGCACGTGATTCCTCCCACCATATTATGATGATGCCCAATTTTGGATTCGTTCGGAAATCAATAGGTGTACGAAATTGGACAATTCAAGTTCATAGGCAGTTCGAGCCTTACTGGAGTGGTTGGTACATTTCGTAGTTCTAGCAATTGGATTTCACTGAAAACTCGTCAAATGACTCCTCCCACCATATTATGATGATGCCCAAATTTTGGGCTCGATCGGAAATCAATAGTTGTACGAAATTGGACACTTCAAGTTCAAAGGCAGTTTGTTCCGAATTGGAGTGGTTGGTGTATTCCGTAGTTCTAGTGATTGGATTTCACTCAAAACTTACCACATGACTCCTCCCACCATACCATGATGATGCCAAAGTTTTGGCCTCGATCGGAAATCAATAGGTGTACGAAATTGGACACTTCAAGTTCAAAGGCAGTTTGTTCCGAATTGGAGTGGTTGGTACATTTCGTAGTTCTAGCGATTGAATTTCACTCAAAACTCACCAAAAGACTCCTCCCAACATATTATGATGATTCCCAAGTTTTGGGCTCGATCGGAAATCAATAGGTGCAAGAAATTGGACACTTCAAGTTCAAAGACAGTTCGTGCCTTATTGGAGTGGTTCGTACATTTCGTAGTTCTAGTAATTGGATTTCACTCAAAACTCACCAAATGACTCCTCCCAACATATTATGATGATTCCCAAGTTTTGGGCTCGATCGGAAATCAATAGGTGTACGAAATTGGACTATTCAAGTTCAAAGGCAGTTCGTGCTTTATTGGAGTGTTTGGTGTATTCCGTAGTTCTAGCGACTGGATTTCACTCAAAACTCACCACATGACTCCTCCTACCATATTATGATGATGCCCAAGTTTTGGGCTCGATCGAAAATCAATAGGTGTACGAAATTGGATAATTCAAGTTCAAAGGCAGTTCGTGCTTTATTGTAGTGTTTGGTGTATTCCGTAGTTCTAGCGATTGGATTTCACTCAAAACTTTCCGCATGACTCCTCCCACCATATTATGATGACGCCCAAGTTTTCGGCTCGATCGGAAATCAATAGGTTTACGAAATTGGACAATTCAAGTTCAAAGGCAGTTCGTGCTTTATTGGAGTGTTTGCTGTATTCCGTAGTTCTAGCAATTGGATTTCACTCAAAACTCATCAAATGACTTCTCCCACCATATTATGCTGATGCCCAAGTTTTGGGCACGATCGGAAATCAATAGGTGTACCAAATTGGACACTTCAAGTTCAAAGGCAGTTTGCTCTGAATTGGAGTGGTTGGTGTATTCCGCAGTTCTAGCGATTGGATTTCACTCAAAACTCAAGAAAAGACTCCTCCCAACATATTATGATGATTCCCAAGTTTTGGGCTCGATCGGAAATCAATAGGTGCAAGAAATTGGACACTTCAAGTTCAAAGGCAGTTTGTTCCGAATTGGAGATGTTGGTGTATTCAGTAGGTGTACGAAATTGAATACTTCAAGTTCAAAGGCAGTTTGTTCCGAATTGGAGTGGTTGGTGCATTTCATAGTTCTGGCGATTGTATTTCACTCAAAATTCTCCACATGACTACTCCCACCATATTATGATGATGCCCAAGTTTTGGGCTCGATCGGAAATCAATAGGTGTACGAAATTGGACACTTCAAGTTCATAGGCAGTTTGTTCCGAATTGGAGTGATTGGTGTATTCCGTAGTTCTCGCAGTTGGATTTCACTCAAAACTCACCACATGACTCCTCCCACCATATTGTGATGATGCCCAGGTTTTGGGCTCGATCAGAAATCAATAGGTGTACGAAATTGGACACTTCAAGTTCGAAGCGAGTTTGTTCCGAATTGGAGTGGTTGGTGTATTCCGTTGTTCTAGTGATTGGATTTCACTCAAAACACACCACATGACTCCTCCCACCATATTATGACGAAGCCAAAGTTTTGGGCTCGATCGGAAATCAGTAGGTGTACGAAATTGGATAGTTCAAATTCAAAGGAAGTTCGTGCTTTATTGGAGTGTTTGGTGTACTCTGTAGTTCTAGCGATTGGATTTCACTCGAAACTCACCACATGACTCCTCCCACCATATTATGATGATGCCCAAGTTTTGGGCACGATCGGAAATCAATAGGTGTACCAAATTGGACACTTCAAGTTCGAAGGCAGTTTGTTCCGAATTGGAGTGGTTGGTGTATTCCGTAGTTCTAGCGATTGGATTTCACCCGAAACCCTCCACATGACTCCTCCCACCATATTATGATGATGCCCAAGTGTTGGGCCCGATTGGAAATCAGTAGGTGTACGAAATTGGACAATTCAAGTTCAAAGGCAGTTCGTGCCTTATTGGAGTGGTTGGTACATTTCGTTGTTCTAGCAATTGGATTTCACTCAAAACTCACCAAAAGACTCCTCCCAACACATTATGATGATTCCAAGTTTTGGGCTCGATCGCAAATCAATTGGTGTACGAAATTGGACACTTAAAGTTCAAAGGCAATTTGTTACGAACTGGAGTGGTTGGTGTATTCCGTAGTTCTAGCGATTGGATTTCACTCGAAACTCTCCGCATGACTCCTCCCACCATATTATGATGATGCCAAAGTTTTGGGCTCAATCGGAAATCAGTAGGTGTACGAAGTTGGACAATTCAAGTTCAAAGGCAGTTCGTGTTTTATTGGAGTGTTTGGTGTATTCCGCAGTTCTAGCGATTGGATTTCACTCAAAACTCATCAAATGACTCCTCCCACCATATTATGACGATGCCCAAGTTTTGGGCTCGATCGGAAATCAATAGGTGTACGAAATTGGATAATTCAAGTTCAAAGGCAGTTCGTGCTTTATTGGAGTGTTTGGTGTATTCCGTAGTTCTAGCGATTGGATTTCACCCAAAACTCTTCACATGACTCCTTCCACCATATTGTGATGATGCCCAAGTTTTGGGCTCGATCGGAAATCAATAGGTGTACGAAATTGGACAATTCAAGTTCAAAGGCAGTTTGTTCTGAATTGGAGTGGTTGGTGTATTCCGTAGTTCTAGCGATTGGATTTCACTCAAAACTCATCAAATGACTCCTCCCACCATATTATGATGATGCCCAAGTTTTGGGCTCGATCGGAAATCAATAGGTGTATGAAATTGGACACTTCAAGTTCAAAGGCTGTTTGTTCTGAATTGGAGTTGTTGGAGTATTCCGTAGTTCTAGCGTTTGGATTTCACTCAAAACTCATCAAATGACTCCTCCCACCGTATTATGGTGATGCCCAAGTTTTGGGCTCGATCGGAAATCAATAGGTGTACGAAATTGGACACTTCAAGTTCAAAGGCAGTTTGTTCCGAATTGGAGTGGCTGGTGTATTTCGTAGTTCTATCTATTGGATTTCACCCAAAACTCTCCACATGACTCCTCCCACTATATCATGATGATGGCCATGTTTTGGGCTCGATCGGAAATCAATAGGTGTACGAAATTGGACAATTCAAGTTCGAAGGGAGTTTGTTCTGAATTGGAGTGGTTGGTGTATTCCGTAGTTCTAGAGATTGGATTTCACTCAAAACTCATCAAATGACTCCTCCCACCGTATTATGATGATGCCCAAGTATTGCATGTCGAGCAAACCTTTGCTTGAACAAGTTGTATCAGCGGTCAAGAAACACTCTCAATCCAGAACCATTAGGATCCAACCTATCCGTGGTACACCACAACCATCGTTGGCTGAATTTGAACAAAGGCTTCATAAAGCAAGGGAAGCAGCCATTGAATCTATTCTCAATCCTTTAGAAGCTGAAACCTCCAATTCAACAAGCTCAGAAGAGTACTCTCTGTTCAACATCTTTAACTCAGATCAAGAAGAAGAAGAAGAAGAAAAGATGGCAGCCAATGACCAACTTGCTTTGGAGGATCTTGCTCAACCAATCATACCAAATTCACCTTCATGCATCTTGCTGTCCACAGAAGCTAGAAACTGTGAGCTTAAATCTTCTCACTTTCAAATGCTTCCTTCTTTTTATGGTTTACCTAATGAAGATCCTTTGGCTCACATTAAAGAATTTTATACTGTTGTTTGTACTTTGCCTTTGAAGGATGTATTTGAAGCAAATCTGAGGATGAGGGTTTTCCCTTACACTTTGAAAGATAAAGCAAAGACTTGGTTGATGTCGTTAGCCCCTGGATCACTAACCACTTGGGATGCTGTTGCTAAGAAGTTCTTGGAGAAGTTTTTCTCTGCCCAAAAGACAGCCACCTTGAGGTCCAAGATTTTCAACTTCTCACAACATCATGGCGAGCCATTCAACGAATGCTGGGAGCGTTTCAAAGGAACTCTAATGCAATGTCCACATCATGGGTTACCTCTATACTTACAAATGCAAATTTTTTATGATGGACTAACCGAAACTTGTCAATCTACTGTCAATAATGCTGCAGGTGGAGCTTTAAAGAAAAAGAATGCTCAAGAGTCATATGACATATTTGAGATGTTGGGATCCAATGCTCAACACAAAGATACAAGAGGTAATGCTGGTATTTATGAGATTAGTCCTAACAATGAGCTTGCTTCGCAGGTGGCTAATTTACAAAGGAAGCTTGATGCTGTGCTCAATATGGTACCTAAAGCTCCTCAAGTTGAAGTATGTGCTATTTGCAATGCTCAAGGACACTCAACTCACATGTGTTCAGCTAGTAATGCTTATCCTGAGTTTGTCCAAGAACAAGCCCACATGATGAATTCTTACAACCAAAGGCCAAGAAATGATCCATTCTCGAACACTTACAATCCTGGTTGGAGGAATCACCCAAATTTCTCTTGGAGCAACAATCAAAATCAAAATCAAAATCAAGCGAGTTCATCATTCCAGCCTAAACCAAGTTCATTGGAGGACACAGTCAAGATGTTGGCCCAAAATACTTTGCAATTCCAGCAAACTACTAATGGTGCTCTTCAACAACATTCTGCTGCCCTTACCAAGATGGAGATTCAATTGGGACAAATTGCGGATGCTTTGAACCAAAGAGAACCTGGAAAATTCCCTAGCCAACCAAATGTGAATCCCAAGCATCATGAGCAAGCCAAAGCAATCTCAGTTCTCAGAAGTGCTAAGGTTATTGATAATAAAGTTGGCAAAGAAGTTACTAATCATGATGTCGTGAATGCAGGTGATGAACGCAAGGAAGAGACCACACCAAAAGAAGCAATTCCCCTTGGCACGTCAACAATTTCACCTATATTGCACAAGGCCGAGAACCCTTATGTGCCACCAATTCCTTTCCCTGGACGTCTTGCTAAAAGCAAACAGGATAAGTCTTTTACTGAAATCTATGATATACTTAGTAAAGTCAATGTTAACTTGCCTTTACTTGATGTGATCAGGAACATGCCAACTTATGCTAAATTCTTTAAGGAGTTGAACTCACACAAGAGAAGGTATAGTCCTCATGAGAAGGTGTTGGTGTCTGAAAATGTGAGTGCTGTCCTTCAAAGAAAACTTCCTCCTAAGCTCAAGGATCCAGGCAGTTTTACCATCAACATAACCATTGGAGATAAACGAGCTGAGAAAGCCATGCTGGATTTAGGTGCAAGTATCAATCTAATGCCTTATTCAGTGTACTTGCAACTAGGTTTGGGAAAGTTAAAATCCACCACACTCAGCTTACAACTTGCTGATCGCTCAGTGAAGTATCCTAGAGGTATAGTTGAAGATATTTTGGTTCAAGTTGATAAGCTAATATTGCCTGCTGATTTTGTAGTGTTAGACATGGAAGATGCACCCATTCATGATCGTGAGTTGCCTATCTTGCTTGGAAGACCATTCATGGCCACAGCAAACACTCTTATTGATGTGAAAAATGGCATTCTGAAAATGACAGTCCTTGGCCAAACCATAGAATTCAAAGTGTTTGAATCCTTAACTCATCCTTCTAATTCACTTGATTGTTTTTCAATTGATAGTTTGGATTCCCTGGTTTTGTCTAAGTTTGTGCAGGCACAATCTGATGACGCTTTAGAAATTGTTTTGACACAACCTTTAGGTGACCTTGATGATGAATCTGAGTTCATTGAAGTGGTGGCTGCCCTTGAGGTTTTGAAACCATTCGGTTCTTCCATTTCACCCATTATTGAACCTCTTACACCTGCAACCACTAAACTAGTTCCCTCCATTGTCAAGCCACCTAAACTTGAGCTAAAACCTCTTCCACAACACCTTAAATATGTTTATCTTGGTGAGACAGAAACCCTTCCCATCATTATAGCCTCTGACCTTTCACCATTAGAGGAGGATAAGTTGATTACAGTTTTGAGAGAGCACAAGAATGCCATCGGATGGACCATTGCAGATATCAAGGGAATAAGCCCTACAATGTGCATGCATCGAATTTTGATGGAGGATGCCAAGCCAACTCGTGAGCCCCAAAGGAGACTCAACCCACATATGAAGGATGTTGTAAGAACTGAAATACTCAAATTACTTGATGTAGGAATCATTTATCCTATCTCAGATAGCAAATGGGTGAGTCCTATCCAAGTTGTCCCAAAAAAGTCAGGCATCACAGTGGTCAAGAATGAGGACAATGAGCTGGTGCCAACAAGACCCATCACGGGATGGAGAGTTTGCATTGACTATCGGAAACTAAACACTGCCACTAGAAAGGATCACTTTCCTTTGCCTTTTATTGATCAAATGCTTGAAAGGCTAGCTGGTCACTCACATTATTGTTTCCTTGATGGTTTTTCAGGTTACAATCAAATTGCAATAGCCCCGGAGGATCAAGAGAAGACAACATTCACCTGCCCCTTTGGAACCTTTGCGTATAGACGAATGCCATTTGGGTTATGCAATGCCCCAGCTACCTTCCAACGATGCATGATGGCTATCTTTTCAGACATGATAGAGAGGTTCATTGAGGTATTTATGGATGACTTTTCAGTTTTTGGATCCTCTTTCGATGATTGTCTTAACCATTTGTCATTTGTGCTTAAAAGATGCCAGGAAACTAATCTAATTCTGAATTGGGAGAAGTGTCACTTCATGGTGAAGCAAGGTATTGTGTTAGGCCATGCTATTTCCAGCAAAGGTATTGAGGTAGACAAAGCAAAGATTGATTTGATTTCTAATTTGCCAACCCCTACTTCAGTGAAAGGTGTGAGGAGTTTTCTAGGACATGCAGGTTTTTATCGTCTTTTTATTAAAGATTTCTCCAAAATCACTCGTCCTCTATGCAATCTTTTGGCTAAAGATTCTGTTTTCAACTTTGATAAAGATTGTTTGGATGCATTTAACACTCTGAAACTTGAACTAACATCGACTCCAATTATCAAGGCACCAGATTGGTCATGACCTTTTGAATTAATGTGTGATGCTTCTGATTATGCTCTTGGTGCAGTGCTAGGTCAAAGAGTGAATAAGCTCCCTCATGTCATCTATTATGCAAGCCGAACATTAAATGATGCTCAGCTCAATTACTCAACAACTGAGAAGGAGTTGCTTGCTGTAATTTTTGCTTTAGAGAAGTTTCGTTCATATCTTGTTGGTTCTAAAGTGATTGTATATTCTGACCATGCAGCACTTAGGTACTTGTTAACCAAGAAGGATGCTAAGCCACGCTTGCTTCGATGGATATTGCTGTTGCAAGAATTTGATTTAGAAATCCGAGATAAGAAAGGGTGTGAGAATGTTGTTGCTGATCATCTCTCTCGTCTCATTGATGGTAATCACAAGTTTGAGGATGTCCTGCCCCTCAATGAATCTTTTCCAGATGAACAACTATTTGCCATTGATGATCAAGAACCATGGTATGCTGATCTTGTCAATTATCTTGCTAGTGGTGTTTTGAGAGATGATCTAACTTTTCAGGAAAGAAAGAAGTTCCTTGCCACAGCCAAACATTACTTCTGGGATGATCCATATCTGTTCAAACATGGCCCCGACCAAATCATAAGGAGATGTATCCCAGAGAATGAGCAGCAAAGCATACTCAAGTTTAGTCATGAATTTGCATGTGGAGGTCATTTTGGTGCCAAGAAAACAGCAGCTAAGGTTCTTCAATCTGGTTTCTTTTGGCCCTCTCTTTTTAAAGATGCATTTTATTTCTGTTCTAAATGTGATAGGTGTCAAAGAATGGGAAACATAAGCCGGAGGAATATGATGCCAGTGAACAACATTTTGGTGGTGGAGCTGCTTGACATATGGGGTATAGATTTCATGGGACCTTTTCCTTCCTCTTTGGGTTATACTTACATTCTTGTTGCTGTAGATTATGTATCCAAATGGGTGGAGGCATTGGCTACAAGGACTAATGATCATAGAGTTGTTCTGAAATTCCTGAGAGATGTGATTTTCACTAGGTTTGGAACTCCTAGGGCTGTCATTAGTGATGGTGGCAGCCACTTCTGTAACAAACCATTTGAGGCCTTAATGAAAAAGTATAATATCACACATAGAGTGTCAACTCCATATCATCCTCAAACTTCCGGACAAGTCGAGATCAGCAATAGAGAGATCAAGAATATTTTGGAGAAAACTGTCAATCCTACTTGAAAAGATTGGGCACTACGACTCAATGATGCACTTTGGGCATATAGGACAGCTTATAAGACTCCTATCGGGATGAGCCCTTATAAACTTGTGTTTGGGAAGGCTTGTCATCTACCAATGGAGCTTGAGCACCGAGCATATTGGGCAATTAAAAAGTTCAATTTTGATCTCAAAGAAGCTGGGAATGTCAGAAAATTGCAGCTCAATGAATTGGAGGAGCTAAGGAACGAAGCTTATGAGAATGCAAAAATTTACAAAGAGAGGACCAAACGCTATCATGACAAGGCCATCCTCAGGAAAGAATTCAAGCCAGGTATGAAAGTTTTGTTATATGACTCACGTTTGCGTCTCTTTCCAGGTAAATTGAAATCTAGATGGCTGGGGCCATTCAAGGTGCTTCAAGTTTTCCCTCATGGAGCTGTTGAGATTGAGAACCTAAGGGACATGACAACTTTCAAGGTGAATGGGCAGCGATTGAAACAATACTTGGATGATGCAGTGGAAACACAAGTTGTGGACTCCCTTGAGTTCACCACACCCTAACTATTTGCAATACCAGGTTATGTTGTTTTTATTTTAGTTAGAGTTGTTTCCTTTCGTGCATTTTATGTCTAGTATGTTTTTGCATTTTGTTTCCTTTCTTTTAAACATTGGGGACAATGTTTCATTCAGGTTTGGGGTGTGGGATGAAACTTGTTGAATTTTTGAGTCTGTTGTTGAATTTCTGAGTCTTAGTGAAAGATTTCTTTTTGCTTACTAATGAAGATGTATATGCAATGTCATTGTCACTAATTCTTTGCTAGTGTGTTGCCATGGAAGTGTTTGCATCAGAATTTCTGCCTATGCACTGTCATGCAATTGGAATTTCGGTCCAGAAGGTGCCATACTCAGATATCTTTGGAAGAATAGTGGAGACTACCCTAGTGAGCTAATTTGAGCCTATTCCATTCCTTGAGAGGGTTTTATTTGTTTCTACTCTTACAACTTCCCAGATTCCTTTTGTGATGATCTCATTTATATTCATCGAATACTAAGAACTATTTGATCTTTTGCAGATGCTATGTTGCTTGCTGACATTTGTGGAAAGGATGTACCCATTGATATGATGTAGGCTATGTGTGTTTAAGTCACTAATAGGCTTTGATATCCCTCCCTGTTGTGTGCTTCATTTACCCAATTTTGCATCCAAACACTTAAGTTTTTCTTTCATCACCCACATTACTCCTACCCTTGTATCTTAATCTAAGATACCATCCCTTGTTTAGCCATACCCTATAACTGGAGAACATGTCAAGATCTCAACAAAATGAAGAAGCAAGGATGGGCGTTATACCAAACAAATGGAGAGAATCAGTGTGCTAGTGCAATTCAAGGAGAAAAGCAAAAGAGAGCCAAATTCGTTTCTAAAAAAAAAAAAACAAAACAAAACAAAACAAAACATGTTCTTGATCAAAGTTCAAATTCAGTTCAAAGAAGCACAAGTCATTGCCTTGAAGATTCACAAGTGTAGCCATTTACCTTGCAGCAAGAAGAAGCACTCTTGGCATGTTCTTGAGTTCTTAGTTTTCATTTCCCCTCTTTTCATAACCCTTACCCTCAGCCTGACATTACAAGCTTGATTAAAGACCTAACTGATCTTTGGGGAAGTCCGGTTCATGGGTGCTGGTATGCAATGTATTCTTTCTATGTTCTTAGCATTTCATTTCCATTCATGAGATCTTATTTCCAGAAATCGTGCTTTTGTTTTGTGATTATTTCATATGTGAAATCTTGTTTCCCTTTACATAAGGTCGCTCACATATGATTGTTGAGAAACTAAACCCTAGGTTCTTTGTGAAGATTTGAGCGATACCCGTGAGACCTAGAGTTGGGGCGATTTCTATCTAAGTATTTGAGTATGGTGACTTCAATGCTGGAATTCTTTTTGCAGTGACAATACACTATACACCCTGGTGTGAAGATCTGAAGTGGCATACCATTAGTTTTGAAAGTGTGATTGTGCATTCATTGGTTTTCCTTAGTTTGTTTAAAAGTGATTCTTTAGCTATTAGTTGTCTTGCAGAATTTGTTGATGTTTGTGGGAGTCATCACTGTAAACCCTCAGGAGACACAACTCCTCCTACTAGGGACACCTAGAGGTTTAAAGGCTTGTTGCATATGCTCAATGCAATTGTGTCATCTACGAAAATGGTGTAATAAGTTTCGTTTTGTGTGTTGTTTTGTGGTGTTTAAGTTCTAGTTTTGCTTGAGGACCAGCAAAATATAGGTTTGGGGTATTGATCAATGCATAATTCTGTATCATTTTGTAACATTCTACCCTATTGTTTGGTTATGTTTTTAGGTAAAACTTGTGCTTTTAATCCATTTTGTGTTTGTTATTCAGTTCATTGAAGCTCTAGCTACCAATTGAGGCATTTGAAGCAAAATGGTGCAAAAACGTGCAAAAACTGGAGACTGAGTTAGAAATTCATTTCGGACTTATCTTCTTCATTTGAGCTTGGATTTGGCCAATTCTTGTGTGGTTGGATTAGAGACATTTTGAACTTCGAAATGGACATCTTAAATTCATCATTTGATTCAGCCAAGCCCAATTCGTTAGCCCAAGAAGTTGTTCATCATGCTGACAGGAAGATGAGCTCATTGCATGCTTAGTCATGCTGACATGATGATGAGCTATGGCTGCTGGTGGGATTTATTGGTGAAGTGCAGCAACCAATTCTGATTTTCTAATACAAGTGTTGTATGCATTAGCCATATTCAATTCAGATTTCTCATTTCCCTCTCCCTATAAATACCACTTCCATTCCAAACACTTTCATGAATCATATCCTGGGATTCACAATCCCTCTATTCCAATTCCTAGCAGACCACTCATCCCAGCACAATCCCCTCTCAAACATTCATCAACCACAGCCTCCTACACATTTCCTAAACACAATCCATACAATCCACACCATCTACACCCCTCTTCATCTCTTGCTGCAGCATACATGGTGGAAGCAGTGAGAAGCTCTACAACAACATAATTCGTTCTTCACGGGTTTTTCTTACTCTCTCCATGTTTATTATGATTCAAATGCATTTTCCATTAATGGAGTGTAACTAATTACCATAGCTAGGGTTTCAATGTAACCTGACAAGACAATTTCATGTTTTCAAGTTAATGTTAACCTTTGTTGATTACTTCTAATTTTCTGGTCTCATTCACTTGTTCTTAGTTGAATCTTTATGCATGTCTAAATAACTGGCCACTATGAACACATGCATGTTGGTTATCTAGTTCAAGTTTACATAAACACCATATGACTCTTGAACCGATTAGTGAATGAGTGGGTAATGCATTTAGGACAAACACCATGTTTAAATGTTTACTTGGTTCCTTTGTGTTCTTCTTAAGCTTAATGGATTCAGATTCATAGCTTAGACTAAACACCATAGCTAAGTTGTGTTTCCTGAGTACTTGATTAAAACCAAACACCATATGGATAATCATACATAAGAACGAACTCCAGAAACTGTAATCAATTTAGGTGATAGTTAACTTGTTGCTTGAAATTGGATTGTCATGGTGAAGTTGAAACCCTAGTGCTTGTCTCCTTTGTCTCAAAATTTTCTAAACATCTACTTGCTGGTCACTTGCTATTTTACATTTCCTTTTAGTAGTTTTCAGTCACTTGCTCTTTGCTTTCCCTTTTTGTAGTTGTTACTCCAAACAAACTCAACACAATCTCATTTAAATTCTGTTTAGTCTTAGGATTATTTGTGAGTCTAAGTAGTAGTAATAAGTGTCTTTCATCCAAGTCTCTGTGGAACGACCTCGTGCTTGCATTCCTATACTATAATTGGTTCGTGAACTTGCGAGAAGTAGATAGAGTAAAATCTGTCCAACAAGAAAATGGCGCCGCTGCCGGGGACTTGATTAAGAGTCTTGTTACTATTGCTTACTTTCTTTAGTTTTTCTTTGTTTTCAGGTATTGCATGTCGAGCAAACCTTTGCTTGAACAAGTTGTATCAGCGGTCAAGAAACACTCTCAATCCAGAACCATTAGGATCCAACCTATCCGTGGTACACCACAACCATTGTTGGCCGAATTTGAACAAAGGCTTCATAAAGCAAGGGAAGCAGCCATTGAATCTATTCTCAATCCCTTAGAAGCTGAAACCTCCAATTCAACAAGCTCAGAAGAGTACTCTCTGTTCAACATCTTTAACTCAGATCAAGAAGAAGAAGAAGAAGAAAAGATGGCAGCCAATGACCAACTTGCTTTGGAGGATCTTGCTCAACCAATCATACCAAATTCACCTTCATGCATCTTGCTGTCCACAGAAACTAGAAACTATGAGCCTAAATCTTCTCACTTTCAAATGCTTCCTTCTTTTTATGGTTTACCTAATGAAGATCCTCTGGCTCACATTAAAGGCAGTTTGTTCCGAATTGGAGTGGTTGGTGTATTCCGTCGTTCTAGCAATTGGATTTCACCCAAAACTCTTCACATGACTCCTCCCACCATATTATGATGATGCCCAAGTTTTGGGCTTGATCGGAATTCAATAGGTGTACGAAATTGGAAAATTCAAGTTCAAAGGCAGTTTGTTCAGAATTGGAGTGGTTGGTGTATTCCGTAGTTCTAGCGATTGGCTTTCACTCTAAACTCACCACATGACTCCTCCCACCATATTATGATGATGCCCAAGTTTTGGGCTCGATCGGAAATCAATATTTGTACGAAATTGGACAATTCAAGTTCATAGGCAGTTTGTTCCGAATTGGAGTGGTTGGTGTATTCCGTAGTTCTAACGATTGGATTTCACCCAAAACTCTCCACATGACTCCTCGCTCCATATTATGATGACGCCCAAGTTTTGGGCTCGATCGGAAATCAATAGGTGTACGAAATTGGACACTTCAAGTTCGAAGGCCGTTTGTTCCGAATTGGAGTGGTTGGTACATTTCGTAGTTCTAGCGATTGGATTTCACTCAAAACTCACCACATGACTCCTCCCACTGTATTATGATGATGCCCAAGTTTTGGGCTCGATCGGGAATCAATAGGTGTAAGAAATTGGACACTTCAAGTTCAAAGGCAGTTTGTTCCGAATTGTAGTGGTTGGTGTATTCCATAGTTCTGGCGATTGTATTTCACTCAAAATTCTCCACATGACTCCTCCCACCATATAATGATGATGCCCAAGTTTTGGGCTCGATCGGAAATCAATAGGTGTACGAAATTGGACAATTCAAGTTCAACCGCAGTTCGTGCCGTATTGGAGTGGTTGGAACATTTCGTAGTTCTAGCAATTGGATTTCACTCAAAACTCACCAAATGACTCCTCTCAACATATTACGATGATTCCCAAGTTTTGGGCTCGATCGGAAATCAATAGGTGTACAAAATTGGACACTTCAAGTTCCAAGGCAGTTTGTTCCGAATTGGAGTGATTGGTGTATTCCGTAGTTCTAGCAATTGGATTTCACTCAAAACTCACCACATGACTCCTTCCACCGTATTATGATGATGCCCAAGTTTGGGGCTCGATCGGAAATCAATAGGTGTACGAAATTGGACAATTCAAGTTCGAAGGCAATTCGTGCCTTATTGGAGTGGTTGGTGAATTTCATAAATCTAGCGATTGGATTTCACTCAAGACTCACCAAATGATTCCTCTCAATATATTATGATGATTCCCAAGTTTTGGGCTCGTTCGGAAATCAATAGGTGTACGAAATTGGACACCTCAAGTTCAAAGGCAGTTTGTTCCGAATTGGAGTGGTTGGTGTATTCTGTAGTTCTAGCGATAGGATTTCACTCAAAACTCACCACATGACTCCTGCCACCATATTATGATGATGGCCAAGTTTTGGGCCGATCGGAAATCAATAGGTGTACGAAATTGGACAATTCAAGTTCAAAGGCAGTTCGTGCCTTATTGGAGTTGTTGGTACATTTCGTAGGTCTAGCGATTGGATTTCAGTAAAAACTCACCAAATGACTCCCCCCAACATATTATGATGATTCCCAAGTTTTGGATTTCACTCAAAACTCACCACATGACTCCTCCCAACATATTATAATGATGCCCAAGTTTTGGGCTCGATCGGAAATCAATACGTGTACGAAATTGGACAATTCAAGTTCAAAGGCAGTTCGTGCCTTATTGGAGTGGTTGGTACATTTCATAGTTCTAGCGATTGGATTTCACTCAAGACTCACCAAATGACTCCTCCCAACATATTATGATGATTCCCAAGTTTTGGGCTCGATCGGAAATCAATAGGTGTACGAAATTGGACACTTCAAGTTCAAAGGCAGTTTGTTCCGAATTGGAGTGGTTGGTGTATTCTATAGTTCTAGCGATTGGATTTCACTCAAAATTCAGCACATGACTCCTTCCGCCATACTATGGTGATGCCCAAGGTTTGGGCTCGATCGGAAATCAATTGGTGTACGAAATTGGACAATTGAAGTTCAAAGGCAGTTCGTGCCCTATTGGAGTTGTTGGTACATTTCATAGTTCTAGCGATTGGATTTCACTCAAAACTCACCAAATGACTCCTCCCAACATATTATGATGATTCCCAAGTTTTGGGCTCGATCGGAAATCAATAGGTGTACGAAATTGGACACTTCAAGTTCAAAGGCAGTTTGTTGCTAATCGGAGTGGTTGGTGTATTCTGTAGTTCTAGCGATTGGATTTCACCCAAAACTCACCAAATGACTCCTCCCAACATATTATGATGATTCCCAGGTTTTGGGCTCGATCGGAAATCAATAGGTGTACGAAATTGGACACTTCAAGTTCAAGTTCAAAGTCAGTTTGTTCCAAATTGGAGTGGTTGGTGTATTCCGTAGTTCTAGCGATTGGATTTCACTCAAAACTCACGACATGACTCCTCCCATTATATTATGATGATGCCCAAGTTTTGGGGTCGATCGGAAATGAATAGGTGTACGAAATTGGACACTTCAAGTTCAAAGGCAGTTTGTTCTGAATTGGAGTGGTTGGTGTATTCCGTAGTTCTAGCGATTGGATTTCACTCAAAACTCACCACATGAATCCTCCCACCAAATTTTGGGCTCGATCGAAGGAAGTTCGTGCTTTACTGTAGTGTTTGTTGTATTCCGTAGTTCTAGCGATTGGATTTCACTCAAAACTTATCAAATGACTCCTCCCACCATATTATGATGACGCCCAAGTTTTGGGCTCGATCGGAAATCCATAGGTGTACGAAATTGGACACTTCAAGTTCGAAGGCAGTTTGTTCCGAATTGGATTGGTTAGTGTATTCCGTAGTTCTAACGATTGGCTTTCACTCAGAACTCACCACATGACTCCTCCCACCATATTATGATGATGCCCAAGTTTTGGGCTCGATCGGAAATCAATAGGTGTACGAAATTGGATACTTCAAGTTCAAAGGCAGTTTGTTCTGAATTGGAGTGGTTGGTGTATTCCATAGTTCTGGCGATTGTATTTCACTCAAAATTCTCCACATGACTCCTCCCACCATATTATGATGATGCCCAAGTTTTGGGCTCGTTCGGAAATCAATAGGTGTACGAAATTGGACACTTCAAGTTCAAAGGCAGTTTGTTCCGAATTGGAGTGATTGGTGTATTCCATAGTTCTAGCAATTGGATTTCACTGAAAACTCACCACATGACTCCTCCCACCATATTATGTTGATGCCCAAGTTTTGGGCTCGATCGGAAATCAATAGGTGTACGAAATTGGACAATTCAAGTTCAAAGGCAGTTCGTGCCTTATTGGAGTGGTTGGTACATTTCGTAATTCTAGTGATTGGATTTCACTCAAAACTCACCACATGACTCCTCCCACCATATTATGATGATGCCCAAGTTTTGGTCTCGATCGGAAATCAATTGGTGTACGAAATTGGACACTTCATGTTCAAAGGCAGTTTGTTCTGAATTGGAGTGTTTGGTGTATTCCGTAGTTCTAGCGATTGGATTTCACCGAAAACTCTCCCCATGACTCCTCCCACTATATTATGATGATGGCCAAGTTTTGGGCTCGAACGGAAATGAATAGGTGTAGGAATTTGGACACTTCATGTTCAAAGGCAGTTTGTTCTGAATTGGATTGGTTGGTGTATTCCGTAGTTGTAGCGATTGGATTTCACTCAAAACTCATCAAATGACTCCTCCCACCATATTATGGTGCTGCACAAGTTTTGGGCTCGATCGGAAATTAATAGGTGTACGAAATTGGACACTTCCAATTCAAAAGCAGTTTGTTATGAATTGGAGTGGTTGGTGTATTCCGTAGTTCTAGCGATTGGATTTCGCCCAAAACTCTCCACATGACTCCTCCCACCAAATTATGATGATGCCCAAGTCTTTGGCTCAATCGGAAATCAATAGGTGTACGAAATTGGACAATTCAAGTTCAAAGGTAGTTCGTGCCTTATTGGAGTGGTTGGTGTATTTCGTAGTTCTAGCGATTGGATTTCACTCAAAACACATCAAATGACTCCTCCCACGATATTATGTTGATGCCCAAGTTTTGAGCTCGAACGGAAATCAATAGGTGTACGAAATTGGACAGTTCAAGTTCAAAGGCAGTTCGTGCCTTATTGGAGTGGTTGGCACATTTCGTAGTTCTAGTGATTGGATTTCACTCAAAACTCACCAAATGACTCCTCCCAACACATTATGATGATTCCCAAGTTTTGGGCTCGATCGGAAATCAATTGGTGTACGAAATTGGACACTACAAGTTCAAAGGAAGTTTGTTCCGAATTGGAGTGGTTGGTGTATTCCATAGTTCTAATGATTGTATTTCACTCAAAATTATCCACATGACTCCTCACACCATATTGTGATGATGCCCAAGTTTTGGGCTCGATTGGAAATCAATATGTGTACGAAATTGGACACTTCAAGTTCAAAGGCAGTTTGTTCTGAATTGGAGTGGTTGGTGTATTCCGTAGTTCTAGCGATTGGAGTTCACACAAAACTCACCACATGACTCCTCCCACCATATTATGATGTTGCCCCTCGATCGGAAATCAATAGGTATACGAAATTAGACAATTCATGTTCAAAGGCAGTTCGTGCCTTATTGGAGTGGATGGCGTATTTCGTAGTTCTAGAGATTGGATTTCACCCAAAAGTCACCAAATGACTCCTCCCAACATATTATGTTGACGCCCAAGTTTTGGGCTAAATCGGAAATCAATACGTGTACGAAATTGGACACTTCAAGTTCAAAGGCAGTTTGTTCCGAATTGGAGTGGTTGGTCTATTCCGTAATTGTAGCGATTGGATTTCACCCAAAACTCACCACATGACTCCTCCCCACATATTATGATTATGCCCAAGTTTTGGGCTCGATCGGAAATCAATAGGTGTACGAAATTGGACACTTCAAGTTCAAAGGCAGTTTGTTCCGAATTGGAGTGGTTGGTGTATTCCGTAGTTGTAGCGATTGGATTTCACCCAAAACTCACCACATGACTCCTCCCACCATATTATGATGATGCCCAAGTTTTCGGCTCGATCGCAAATCAACAAGTGTACGAAATTTGACAACTGAAGTTCAAAGGCCGTTCGTGCTTTATTGGAGTGTTTAGTGTATTCCGTAGTTCTAGTGATTGGATATCACTCAAAACTCATCAAATGACTCCTGCCCCCATATTATGATGATGCCCAAGTTTTGGGGTCGATCGGAAATCAATAGATGTACGAAATTGGACACTTCAAGTTCAAAGGTAGTTTGTTCCGAATTGGGGTGGTTGGTGTATTCTGTAGTTCTTGCGATTGGATTTCACTCAAAACTCACCACATGACTCCTCCCACCATACTATGATGATGCCCAAGTTTTGGGCTCGATCGGAAATCAACAAGTGTACGAAATTGGACAATTCAAGTTCAAAGGAAGGTCGTGCCTTGTTGGAGTGGTGGGTACATTTCGTTGTTCTAGCGATTGGATTTCACTCAAAACCCACCAAATGACCCCTCCCAACGTATTATGTGGATGCCCAAGTTTTGGGCTCGATGGGAAATCAAAAGGTGTATGAAATTGGACAATTCAAGTTCAAAGGCAGTTCGTGCCGTATTGGAGTGGTTGGTACATTTCTTAGTTCTAGCCATTGGATATCACTCAAGACTCACCAGATGAGTCCTCCCACCATATTGTGATGATGCCCAAGTTTTGGGCTCGATCGGAAATCAATAGGTGTACGAAATTGGACACTTCAAGTTCAAAGGCAGTTTGTTCCGAATTGGAGTGGTTGGTGTACTCCGTAGTTCTAGCGATTGGATCTCACTCAAAACTCACCACATGACTCCTCCCACGATATTATGATGATGCCCAAGCTTTGGGCTCGATCGGAAATCAATCGGTGTACGAAATTTGATGCTCGAAGTTCGAAGGCAGTTTGTTTCGAATTGTAGTGGTTGGTGTATTCCGTAGTTCTAGCGATTGGACTTCGCTCAAAACACACCACATGACTCCTCCCACCATATTATGATGATGCCAAAGTTTTGGGCTCGATCGGAAATCAATAGGTGTACGAAATTGGTCAATTCAAGTTCAAAGGCAGTTGTGCTTGATTGGAGTGTTTGGTGTATTCCGTAGTTCTAGCAATTGGATTTCACTCAAAACTCAATTGGAGTAGTTGGTGTATTCCGTAGTTCTAGCGATTGGATTTCACCCAAAACTCACCACATGACTCCTCCCACCATATTATGATGATGCCCAAGTTTTGGGCTCGATCGGAAATCAATAGGTGTACGAAATTGTACATTTCAAGTTCAAAGGCAGTTTGTTCCGAATTGGAGTGGTTGGTGTATTCCACAGTTCTAGCAGTTGGATTTCACTCAAAACTCACCACATGACTCCTCCCACCATATTATGATGATGCTCAAGTGTTGGGCTGGATCGGAAATCAATAGGTGTACGAAATTGGACACTTCAAGTTCAAAGGCAGTTTGTTCCGAATTGGAGTGGTTGGTGTATTCCGTAGTTCTTGCAATTGGATTTCACTCAAAACTCACCACATGACTCCTCCCACCATGATATGATGACGCCCAAGTTTTGGGGCGATCGGAAATCAATTGGTGTACGAAATTGGACAATTGGAGTGGTCGGTGTATTTCGTAGTTCTAGCGATTGGATTTAAATCAAAACTCACCAAGTGACTCCTCCCATCATATTACGATGACGCCCAAGTTTTGGGCTCAATCGGAAATCAATAGGTGTACGAAATTGGTCAATTCAAGTTCAAAGGTAGTTCGTTCTTGATTGGAGTGTTTGGTGTATTCCGTAGTTCTAGCAATTGGATTTCACTCAAAACTCAATTGGAGTAGTTGGTGTATTCCGTAGTTCTAGCGATTGGATTTCACCCAAAACTCACCACATGACTCCTCCCACCATACTATGATGATGCCCAAGTATTGGGCTCGATCGGAAATCAATAGGTGTACGAAATTGGACCCTTCAAGTTCAAAGGCAGTTAGTTCCGAATTGGAGTGGTTGGAGAATTCCGTAGTTCTAGCGATTGGATTTCACTCAAAACTCACCACATGACTCCTCCCACCATATTATGATGATGCCCAAGTTTTGGGCTCGATCGGAAATCTATAGGTGTACGAAATTGGACACTTCAAGTTCATAGGCAGTATGTTCTGAATTTTAGTGGTTGGTGTATTCCGTAGTTCTAGGGATTGGATTTCAACCAAAACTCACCACATGACTCCTCCCACCATATTATGATGATGCCCAAGTTTTGGGCTCGATCGAAAATTAATAGGTGTACGAAATTGGACACTTCAAGTCCAAAGGCAGTTTGTTCCGAATTGGAGTGGTCGGTGTATTCCGTAGTTCTAGCGATTGGATTTCACTCAAAACTCACCACAAGACTCCTCCCGCCATACTATGATGATGCCCAAGTTTTGGGCTCGATCGGAAATCAATAGGGGTACGAAGTTGGACAACTCAAGTTCAAAGGCAGTTCGTGCCTTATTGTTGTGGTTGGTACATTTCGTTGTTCTAGCGATTGGATTTCACTCAGAACTAACCAAATGACTCCTCCCAACATATTATGATGATTCCCAAGTTTTGGGCTCGATCGGATATCAATAGGTGTACGAAATTGGACACTTCAAGTTCAATGGCAGTTTGTTCCGAATTGGAGTGGTTGGTGTATGACGTAGTTGTAGGGATTATATTTCACCCAAAACTCACCACATGACTCCTCCCAGCATATTATGATGATGCCCAAGTTTTGGGCTCGATCGGAAATCAATAGGTGTACGAAATTGGACAATTCAAGTTCAAAGGCAGTTCGTGCTTTATTGGAGTGTTTGGTGTATTTCGTAGTTCTAGTCATTGGATTTCGCTCAAAACTCATCAAATGACTCCTCCCACCATATTATGATGATGCCCAAATTTTAGGAACGATCCGAAATCAATAGGTGTACGAAATTGGACAATTCAAGTTCAAAGGCAGTTCGTGCCTTATTGGAGTGGTTGGTACATTTCGTAGTTCTAGCGATTGGATTTCGCTCAAAACTCACCAAAAGAATCCTCCCACCATATCATGATGATGCCCAAGTTTTGGGCTCGATCGGAAATCTATAGGTGTACGAAATTGGACACTTCAAGTTCATTGGCAGTATGTTCTGAATTTTAGTGGTTGGTGTATTCCGTAGTTCTAGGGATTGGATTTCAACCAAAACTCACCACATGACTCCTCCCACCATATTATGACGATTCCCAAGTTTTGGGCTCGATCGGAAATCAATAGGTGTACGAAATTGGACACTTCAAGTTCAAAAACCGTTTGTTCCGAATTGGAGTGGTCGGTGTATTCCGTAGTTTTAGCGATTGGATTTCACTCAAAATTCACCACATCACTCCTCCCACCATATTATGATGATGTCCAAGTTTTGGGCTCGATCGGAAATCAATAAGTGTGCGAAATTTGACAATTCATGTTCAAAGGCAGTTCGTGCCTTATTGGAGTGGATGGCGTATTTCGTAGTTCTAGAGATTGGATTTCACCCAAAAGTCACCAAATGACTCCTCCCAACATATTATGATGACGCCCAAGTTTTGGGCTAAATCGGAAATCAATAGGTGTACGAAATTGGACACTTCAAGTTCAATGGCAGTTTGTTCCGAATTGGAGTGGTTGGTGTATGACGTAGTTGTAGGGATTAGATTTCACACCCAAAACTCACCACATGACTCCTCCCAGCATATTATGATGATGCCCAAGTTTTAAGCTCGATCGGAAATCAATAGGTGTACGAAATTGGACAATTCAAGTTCAAAGGCAGTTCGTGCCTTATTGGAGTGGTTGGTGTATTCTGTAGTTCTAGCGACTGGATTTCCCTCAAATATCACCAAATGACTCCTCCCACCATACTAAGATGATGCCCAAGGTTTGGGCTCAATCGGAAATCAATAGGTGTACGAAATTGGACACTTCAAGTTCAAAGGCAGTTTGTTCCGAATTGGAGTGGTTGGTGTATTCCTTAGTTCGGGCAACTGGATTTCACTCAAAACTCACCAAATGACTACTCCCACCATATTATGACGATGCCCAAGGTTTGGGCTCGTTCGGAAATCAATAGGTGTACGAAATTGGACACTTCAAGTTCAAAGGCAGTTCGTTCCGAATTGTTGTGGTTGGTGTATTCCTTAGTTCGGGCGATTGGATTTCCCTCAAAACTCACCAAATGAATCCTCCCAAAATATTATGATCATGCCCAAGTTTTGGGCTCGATCGGAAATCAATAGGTGTAAGAAATTGAACACTTGAAGTTCAAAGGCAGTTTGTTCCGAATTGGAGTGGTTAGTGTATTCCGTTGTTCTAGCAATTGGATTTCACTCAAAATTTACCACACGACTCCTCCCACCATGTTATGATGATGCCAAAGTTTTGGGCTCGATCGGAAAACAATAGGTGTATGAAATTGGACACTTCAAGTTCAAAGGCTGTTCGTGCCTTATTGGTGTGGTTGGTGTGCTCCGTAGTTCTTGCGATTGGATTTCACTCACAACTTCCCAAATGACTCGTCCCAACATATTATGATGATGCCCAAGGTTTGGGCTCAATCAGAAATCAATAGGTGTACGAAATTGGACAATTCAAGTTCAAAGGCAGTTCGTGCTTTAATGGAGTGTTTGGTGTATTCCGTAGTTCTAGCGATTGGATTTCAATCAAAACTAATCAAATGACTCCTCCCACCATATTATGCTGATGCCCAAATTTTGGGCAAGATCGGAAATCAATAGGTGTACGAAATTGGACAATTCAAGTTCAAAGGCAGTTTGTTCCGAATTGGAGTGGTTGGTGTATTCCGTAGTTCTAGCGATTGGATTTAACTCAAAATTCACCAAATGACTCCTCCCAACATATTATGATGATGCCCAAGGTTTGGGCTCAATCGGAAATCAATAGGTGTACGAAATTGGACAATTCAAGCTCAAAGGCAGTTCGTGCTTTATTGGAGTGTTTGGAGTATTCCGTAGTTCTAGGAGTTGGATTTCACTCAAAACTCACCAAATGACTCCTCCCACCATGTTATGATGATGCCCAAATTTTGGGCTCGATCGGAAATCAATAGGTGTACGAAATTGGACAATTCAAGTTCGAAGGCAGTTCGTGCCTTATTGGATTGTTGGTACATTTCATAGGTTAGCGATGGGATTTCACTCAAAACTCACCAAATGACTCCTCCCACCATATTATGATGATGCCCAAGTTTTGGGCTCGATCGGAAATCAATGGGTGTACGAAATAGGACAATTCAAGCTCAAAGGCAGTTCGTTCTTTATTGGAGTGGTTGGTACATTTCGTAGTTCTAGCGATTGGATTTCACTCAAAACTCATCAAATGACTCCTCCCACCATATTATGACGATGCCCAAGTTTTGGGCTCGATCGAAAATCAATGGGTGTACGAAATTGGACAATTCAAGCTCAAAGGCAGTTCTTGCTTTATTGGAGTCTTTGGTGTATTCCGTACTTCTAGCTGTTGGATTTCAGTCAAAACTCACCGCATGACTCCTCCCAACATATTATGATGATACCCAAGTTTTGGGCTCGATCGGAAATCAATAGGTGTACAAAATTGGACAATTCAAGTTCAAAGGCAGTTCGTGCTTTAGTGGAGTGTTTGGTGTATTCCGTAGTTCTACCGTTTGGATTTCGATCAAAACTCATCAAATGACTCCTCCCACCATATTATGCTGATGCCCAAATTTTGGGCTCGATCGGAAATCAATAGGTGTACAAAATTGGACAATTCAAGTTGAAAGGCAGTTTGTTCCGAATTGGAGTGGTTGGTGTATTCCGCAATTCTAGCGAATGGATTTCACTCAAAACTCACCACATGACTCCGCCCACCATACGATGATGATGACCAAGTTTTGGGCTTGATCGGAAGTCAATAGGTGTACGAAATTGGACAATTTAAGTTCAAAGGCAGTTCGTGCCTTATTGGAGTGGTTGGTACATTTCGTAGTTCTCGCGATTGGATTTCACTCAAAACTCACCAAATGACTCCTCCCAACGTATTAAGATGATTCCCAAGTTTTGGGCTCGATCGGAAATCAATAGGTGTACGAAGTTGGACACCTTAAGTTCAAAGGCAGTTTGTTCCGAATTGGGGTGGTTAGTGTATTCCGTAGTTTTAGCGAATGGATTTCACTCAAAATTCACCACATCACTCCTCCCACCGTATTGTGATGATGCCCAAGTTTTGGGCTCGATCGGAAATCAATAGGTGTACGAAATAGCGCAATTCAAGCTCGAAGGCAGTTCGAGCTTTATTGGAGTGTTTGGAGTATTCCGTAGTTCTAGGAGTTGGACTTCACTCAAAACTCACCAAATGACTCCTCCCAACGTATTAAGATGATTCCCAAGTTTTGGGCTCGATCGGAAATCAATGGGTGTACGAAAATGGATAATTCAAGTTCGAAGGCAGTTCGTGCCTTATTGGAGTGGTTGGTGTGTTCCGTAGTTGTAGCGATTGGATTTCACTCAAAACTCACCAAACGACCCCTCCCACCATATTGTGACGATGCCCAAGTTTTGGGCTCGATCGGAAATCAATAGGTGTACAAAATTGGACATTTCAAGTTGAAAGGCAGTTTGTTCCGAATTGGAGTGGTTGTTGTATTCCGTAGTTCTAGCGATGGGATTTCACACAAAACTCACCACATGACTCCTCCCAACATATTATGATGATACCCAAGTTTTGGTCTCGATCGGAAATCAATAGGTGTATGAAATTGGACACTTCAAGTTCAAGGGCAATTTGTTCCGAATTCGAGTGGTTGGTGTATTACGTAGTTCTAGCGATTGGATATCACCCAAAACTATCCACATGACTCCTCCCACCATATTATGATGATGCCCAAGTTTTGGGTTCGATCGGAAATCAATAGGTGTACGAAATTGGACACTTCAAGTTCAAACGCAGTTTGTTCCGAATTGGAGTGGTTGGTGTATTCCGTAGTTCTAGCGATTGGATTTCACTCAAAACTCATGAAATGACTCCTCCCACCATATTATGATGATGCCCAAGTTTTGGGCTCGATCGGAAATCAATAGGTGTATGAAATTGGACACTTCAAGTTCAAAGGCAGTTTGTTCGGAATTGGAGTGGTTGGTGTATTCCGTAGTTCTAGCGATTGGATTTCACTCAAAACTCATTAAATGACTCCTCACACCATATTATGATGATGCCCAAGTTTTGGGCTCGATCAGAAATCAATAGGTGTTCGAAATTGGACAATTCAAGCTCAAAGGCAGTTCGTGCTTTGTTGGAGTGTTTGGAGTATTCCGTAGTTCTAGGAGTTGGATTTCACTCAAAACTCACCAAATGACTCCTCCCACCATGTTATGATGATGCCCAAATTTTGGGCTTAATCGGAAATCAATAGGTGTCCGAAATTGAACAATTCAAGTTCAAAGGCAGTTCGTGCTTTATTGGAGTGTTTGGTATATTCCGTAGTTCTAGCGATTGGATTTCAATCAAAACTCATCAAATGACTCCTCCCACCATATTATGCTGATGCCCAAGTTTTGGGCTCGATCGGAAATCAATGGGTGTACGAAATTGGACAATTCAAGCTCAGAGGCAGTTCGTGCATTATTGGAGTCTTTGGTGTATTCCGTAATTCTAGCTGTTGGATTTCAGTCAAACCTCACCACATGACTCCTCCCAACATATTATGATGATACCCAAGTTTTGGGCTCGATCGGAAATGAATAGGTGTATGAAATTGGACACTTCAAGTTCAAAGGGCAGTTTGTTCCGAATTGGAGTGGTTGGTGTATTACGTAGTTCTAGCAATTGGATTTCACCCAAAACTCTCCACATGACTCCTCCCACCATATTATGATGAAGCCCAAGTTCTGGGCTCGATCGGAAATCAATAGGTGTACGAAATTGGACACTTCAAATTGAAAGGCAGTTTGTTCCGAAGTCGAGTGGTTGGTGAATTCCGTAGTTGTAGTGATTGGATTTCGCTCAAAACTCACCACATGACTCCTCCCACCATACTATGATGATACCCAAGTTTTGGGCTCGATCGGAAATCAACAGGTGTACGAAATTGGACAATTCAAGTTCAAACGCAGTTCGTGCCTTATTGGAGTGGTTGGTACCTTACATAGTTCTAGCGATTGGATTTCTCTCAAAACTGACCAAATGCCTCCTCCCACCAAATTATGATGATGCCCAAGTTTTGGGCTCGATCGGAAATCAATACGTGTACAAAATAGGACACTTCAAGTTCAAAGGCAATCTGTTCCGAATTTTAGTGGCTGGTGTATTCCGTAGTTCTAGCGATTGGATTTCACCCAAAACTCACCACATGACTCCTCCCACCATATTATGATGACGCCCAAGGTTTGGGTTCGATCGGAAATCAATAGGTGTACGAAATTGGACACTTCAAGTTCAAAGGCAGTTTGTTCCGAGTTGGAGTGGTTGGTGTATTCCGTAGTTCTAGCGATTGGATTTCACTCAAAACTCACCACAAGAGTCCTTCCACCACACTATGATGATGCCCAAGTTTTGGGCTCGATCGGAAATCAATTGGTGTACGAAATTGGACAATTCAAGTTCAATGGCAGTTTGTTCCGAATTGGAGTGGTTGGTGTATTCCGTAGTTATAGCGATTGCATTTCACTCAAAACTCACCACATGACTCCTCCCACCATATTGTGATGATGCCCAAGTTTTGGGATCGATCGGAAATCAATAGGTGCACGAAATTGGACAATTCAAGATCAAAGGCAGTTCGTGCCTTATTGGAGTGGTTGGTACATTTCGTAGTTCTAGCGATTGGATTTCACTCAAAACTCACCAAATGACTCCTCCCAACATATTATGATGATTCCCAAGTCTTGGGCTCGATCGGAAATCAATAGATGTACGAAATTGGACACTTCCAGTTCGAAGGAAGTTTGTTCCGAATTGGAGTGGTTAGTACATTTCGTAGTTCTAGCGATTGGATTTTGGTCAGAACTCACCAAATGACTCCTCCCAACATATTATGATGATTCCAAAGTTTTGGGCTCGATCGGAAATCAATAGGTGTACGAAATTGGACACTTCATGTTCGAAAGCAGTTTGTTCCGAATTGGAGTGGTTAGTGTATTCCGTAGTTCTAGCGATTGGATTTCACTCAAAACTCATCACATGACTCCTCCCACTGTACTATGATGATGCCCAAGTTTTGGGCTCGATCGGAAATCAATAGGTGTACGAAATTGGACAATTCAAGTTCAAAGGCAGTTCGTACCTTATTGGAGTGGTTGGTGTATTCCGCAGTTCTAGAGATTAGATTTCACTCAAAACTCACCACATGACTCCTCCCACCATATTATGATGATGCCCATGTTTTGGGCTTGATCGGAAATCAAAAGGCGTACGAAATTAGGCACTTCAAGTTCAAAGGCAGTTTGTTCCGAATTGGAGTGGTTGGTGTATTCCGTAGTTCTAGCGATTGGATTTCACTCAAAACTCATCACATGACTCCTCCCACCATATTATGATGATGCCCTTGTTTTGGGCTTGATCGGAAATCAATAGGTGTACGAAATTAGGCACTTCAAGTTCAAAGGCAGTTTGTTCGAAATTGGAGTGGTTGGTGTATTCCGTAGTTCTAGCAATTCGATTTCACTCAAAACTCATCACATGACTCCTCCCACCGTACAATGATGATGCCCAAGTTTTCGGCTCGATCGGAAATCAATAGGTGTACGAAATTGGAGAATTCAAGTTCAAAGGCAGTTCGTACCTTATTGGAGTGGTTGGTGTATTCCGTAGTTCTAGCGATTGGATTTCACCCAAAACTCACCACATTACTCCTCCCACCATATTATGATGATACCCAAGTTTTCGGCTCGATCGGAAATCAATAGGTGTATGAAATTGGACACTTCAAGTTCAAAGGCAGTTTGTTCCGAATTGGAGTGGTTGGTGTATTCCGTAGTTCTAGCGATTGGATTTCACTCAAAACACACCACATGACTCCTCCCACCAAATTATGATGATGCCCAAGTTTTGGGATATATCGGAAATCAATAGGTGTACGAAATTGGACAATTCAAGTTCGAAGGCAGTTCGGCCTTATTGGAGTGGTTGGTACATTTCGTAGTTCTAGCGATTGGATTTTACTCAAAACTCACCAAATGACTCCTCCCACCATATTATGATGATGCTCAAGTTTTGGGCTCGATCGAAAATCAATAAGTGTACGAAATTGGACAATTCAAGTTCAAAGGCAGTTCGTGCCGTATTGGAGTGGTTGGTACATTTCGTTGTTCTAGCGATTGGATTTCACTCAAAACTCACCAAATAACTCCTCCCCACATATTATGATGATTCGCAAGTTTTGTACTCGATCGGAAATCATTACGTGTATGAAATTGGACACTTCAAGTTGAAAGGAAGTTTGTTCCGAGTTGGAGTGGTTGGTGTATTCCGTAGTTCTAGCGATTGGATTTCACTCGAAACTCACCACATGACTCCTCCCACCATATTATGGCGATGCCCAAGTTTTGGGCTCGATCGGAAATCAATAGGTGTACGAAATTGGACACTTCAGGTTTGAAGGCAGTTTGTTCCGAATTGGAGTGGTTGGTGTATTCCGTAGTTCTAGCGATTGGATTTCACCTAAAATCTCCACATGACTCCTCCCACCATATTATGATGATGCCCAAGATTTGGGCTCGATCGGAAATCAATAGGTGTACGAAATTGGGCACTTCTAGTTCAAAGGCAGTTTGTTCCAATTGGAGTGGTTGGGGTATTCCATAGTTCTAGCGATTGGATTTCACTCAAAACTCACCACATGACTCTTCCCACCATACTATGATGATGCCCAAGTTTTGGGCTCGATCGGAAATCAATTGGTGTACGAAATTGGACAATTCAAGCTCAAAGGCAGTTCGTGCTTTATTGGAGTGTTTGGTGTATTCCGTAGTTCTAGCGATTGGATTTCACTCAAAAGTCATCAAATGACTCCTCCCACCATATTATGATGATTCCCAAGTTTTGGGCTCGATTGGAAATCAATAGGTGTACGAAATTGGGCAATTCAAGTTCGAAGGCAGTTCGTGCGTTATTGTTGTGGTTGGTACATTTCGTAGTTCTAGCGATTGGATTTCACTCAGAACTCACCGAATGACTCCTCCCAACATATTATGATGATTCCCAAGTTTTCGGCTCGATCGGAAATCGATAGGTGTACGAAATTGAACACTTGAAGTTCAAAGGCAGTTTGTTCCGAATTGGAGTGGTTGGGGTATCCCGTAGTTCTAGCGATTGGATTTCACTCAAAACTCATCAAATGACTCCTCCCACCATATTATGATGATGCCCAAGTTTTTGGCTCGATCGGAAATCAATCGGTGTACGAAATTGGACAATTCAAGTTCGAAGGCAATTCGTGCTTTATTCGAGTGTTTGGTACATTTCGTAGTTCTAGGGATTGGATTTCACTCAAAACTCACTAAATGACTCCTCCCACCATATTATGGTGATGCCCAGGTTTTGGGCTCGATCGGAAATCAATAGGTGCACGAAATTGGACAATTCAAGTTAAAAGGCAGTTTATTCCGAATTGGAGTGGTTGGGGTATTCCGAACTTCTAGCGATTGGATTTCACTCAAAACTCATCAAATGACTCCTCCCACCATATTATGATCATGCCCAAGTTTTGGGCTCGATCGGAAATCAATCGGTGTACGAAATTGGACAATTCAAGTTCAAAGGCAGTTCGTGCTTTATTGGAGTGTTTGGCGTATTCCTTAGAATAAAGCATACAAGAGTCATTAAGTTCCCTGAGAATATGATAATCACACGAGTCCTAGAACATGGTATCTGTCCTAGTCAACTTAGGGTTATTAACCCCTTGAATGATTCTTAGGCCATTCATGTGTTGCTTGTGAAAGGAGAGTAGAATTGGTGAATCTAAACCCCTTCCCCACATGTGCTAAATGCATAAAATCCTAGTTAGCTACTCCAAGAAAACATACATCAGGCACATAATAAACTGGAGATTAACAACTTGGCAATGAAAGCAAAGAAATCAATTAACTATGAAATCATCCATAACATTGAATATTCATGACTAGGGCTTCATCATAAGCCCTAACTAATGGATTAGTTACACATAACTAAGAATACAGAAAATAAGAAATACATAGATAGAATAAAGAGAATAGAAGAACTAGTTGGTGGCAGCAACTCCCAGGACAGCTCCAAGCTCTCCCTCCTTTGCAGCTAGCTCTCTTCTCTCTTTGTGGTGAATCTGAATGTGTGTGTGAGAGTAATGGATGGAGTGAATGTGTGTGTCTCTCTTTCTGGTGAATGAGCTGCAACTCTCTATTTATAGACTTCAAATTCTTCCTCCCATTGGCTGGTGTAGGCAGCCCACCATAAATCCTGGAAACTGCTCCCTCATTTGTGCAAACATGTTTCCCCATAATTAAGCATGCCATGTTTTGCTCCTTGAGATTTCCAATGCTGAAATGCCTCCCTAATTTGCTCAACATGTTAGGTCTAAAGTCAGGTACAGTTCAGTTGAGGCACAAGGCTCAAAGGGGGTGTGGAACACAAGGCTCATTAGCTGGCAGCTGCATATTAAAATCCTCCTGAGTATGCTTCAGTGTTTGACGGGCTAAGGACTCCAGTTATGTTCAATTGGGCTGAATTTTGGATATGTTATACTAGACACCAATCGGAACAACTTCTATGAAGGACGTCTCCTCATCTGAGTTGTGTAAGTTGCTGAAATGAGGCCGGCAAGAAGAGCCACGATATTGGACTGACAAGGAGTGTGACCCAAATTGGGTCTGTCTTTAAGCTTATATTCCTCTTGTGCTAATAAGCCCTTAACATGCATGGATTGTATCAAATGTGATCTCTTGCCGCCTTAACCTACAAAACACACAAACATAGGTAAGTGACTCGAAATAAAGAGAAACTAAACAAAATCACTAAGTAGAGAAGGCATGCAAATGTATGAAATTATGAACTTATCAACTTCAAGTTCAAAGGCAGTTTGTTCCGAATTGGAGTGGTTGGTGTATTCCGTAGTTCTAGTGATTGGATTTCACTCAAAACTGACCACATGACTCCTCCCACCATGCTATTATGATGCCCAAGTTTTGGGGTCGATTTGAAATCAATAGGTGTACGAAATTGGACAATTGGAGTTCAAAGGCAGTTCGTGCCTTATTGGAGGGGTTGGTGGATTTCGTAGTTCTAGCGATTGGATTTCACTCAAAACTCACCAAATGACTCCTCCCACCATATTATGATGATGCCCAGGTTTTGGGCTCGATAGGAAATCAATACGTGCACGAAATTGGACACTTCAAGTTCAAAGGCAGTTTGTTCCGAATTGGAGTGGTTGGTGTAGTCCGTAGTTCTACGGATTGGATTTCACTCAAAACTCACCACATGACTCCTCCCACCATATTATGACGAAGCCGAAGTTTTGGGTTCGATCGGAAATCAATAGGTGTATGAAATTGGACAATTCAAGTTCAAAGGCAATTTGTGCCGAATTGGAGTGGTTGGTGTATTCCATAGTTCTAGTGATTGGATTTCACTCAAAACTCACCACATGACTCCTCCCACCATATTATGATGATGCCCAAGTTTTGGGCTCGATCGGAAATCAGTAGGTGTACGACATTGGACAATTCAAGTTCGAAGGAAGTTCGTGCTTTATTGGAGTGTTTGGTGTATTCCGTAGTTCTAGCGATTGGATTTCACTCGAAACTCTCCATATGACTCCTCGTACCATATTATGATTATGCCCAAGTTTTGGGCCTGATCGGAAATGAATTGGTGTACGAAATTGGACACTTCAAGTTTAAAGGCAGTTTGTTCCGAATTGGAGTGGTTGGTGTATTCCGTAGTTCTAGCGATTGGATTTCGCCCAAAACCCACCACATGACTCCTCCCACCATATTATGATGATGCCGAAGTTTTGGGCTCGATCGGAAATCAATAGGTGTACGAAATTGGACACTTCAAGTTCAAAGGCGGTTTGTTCTGAATTGGAGTGGTTGGTGTATTCCGTAGTTCTAGCGATTGGATTTCACCCAAAACTCACCACATGACTCCTCCCACCATATTATGATGATGCCCAAGTTTTGGGCTCGATCGGAAATCAATAGGTGTACGAAATTGGAAACTTCAAGTTCAAAGGCAGTTTGTTCGGAATTGGAGTGGTTGGTGTATTCCATAGTTCTAGCGATTGGATTTCACCCAAAACTCACCAAATGACTCCTCCCGCTATATTATGACGATCCCCAAGTTTTGGGCTTGATCGAAAATCAATAGGTATACGAAATTGGACAATTCAAGTTCAAAGGAAGTTCGTGCCTTATTGGAGTGGTTGGTACATTTCGTAGTTCTAGGGATTGGATTTCACTCAAAACTCCCCAAAATGACTCCTCCCAACATATTATGATGATTCCCAAGTTTTGGGCTCGATCAGAAATCATAGGTGTACGAAATTGGACACTTCAAGTTCAAAGGCAGTTTGTTCGGAATTGGAGTGGTTGGTGTATTCCATAGTTCTAGCGATTGGATTTCACTTAAAACTCACCAAATGACTCCTCCCGCTATATTATGACGATCCCCAAGTTTTGGGCTCGATCGAAAATCAATTGGTGTACGAAATTGGACACTTCAAGTTCGAAGGCAGTTTGTTCCGAATTAGAGTGGTTGGTGTATTCCGCAGTTCTAGTGATTGGATTTCACTCAAAACTCACCACACGACTCCTCCCAACATATTATGATGATGCCCAAGTTTTGGGCTCGATTGGAAATCAATAGGTGTACGAAATTGGACACTTCAATTGCAAAGGCAGTTCGTTCCGAATTGTAGTGGTTGGTGTATTCCGTAGTTCTAGCGATTGGATTTCACTCAAAACTCACCACATGACTCCTCCCACCATATTCTGATGATGCCCAAGTTTTGGGCTCTATCGGAAATCAATAGGTGTACGAAATTTGACAATTCAAGTTCAAAGGAAGTTCGTGCCTTATTGGAGTGGTTGGTACATTTCGTAGTTCTAGGGACTGGATTTCACTCAAAACTCACCAAAATGACTCCTCCCAACATATTATGATGATTCCCAAGTTTTGGGCTCGATAGGAAATCATAGGTGTACGAAATTCGACACTTCAAGTTCAATGGCAGTTTGTTCAGAATTGGAGTGGTTGGTGTACTCCACAGTTCTAGCGATTAGATTTCACTCAAAACTCACCAAATGACTCCTCCCACCATATTATGATGATGCCAAAGTTTTGGGCTCGATCGAAAATCAATAGGTGTACGAAATTGGACACTTCAAGTTCGAAGGCAGTTTGTTCCGAATTCGAGTGGTTGGTGTATTCCGTTGTTCTAGTGATTGGATTTCCCTCAAAACTCACCACATGACTCCTCCCAACATATTATGATGATGCCCAAGTTTTGGGCTCGATCGGAAATCAGTAGGTGTACGAAATTGGACAATTCAAGTTCAAAGGCAGTTCGTGCTTTATTGGAGTGTTTGGTGTATTCCGTAGTTCTAGCGATTGGATTTCACTATAAACTCACCACAAGACTCCTCCCACCATATTATGATGATGCCCAAGTTTTGGGCTCGATCGGAAATCAATAGGTGTACGAAATTGGACACTTCAAGTTGAAAGGCACTTCGTGCCTTATTGGAGTGGCTGGTGTATTTCGTAGTTCTAGCGATTGGATTTCTCCCAAAACTCTTCACAAGACTCCTCCCACCATATTATGATGATGCCCAACTTTTGGGCTCGATCGGAAATCAATAGGTGTACGAAATTGGACACTTCAAGTTCAAAGGCAGTTTGTTCCGAATTGGAGTGGTTGGTGTATTCCGCAGTTCTAGCGATTGGATTTCACCCAAAACTCTTCACATGACTCCTTCCACCATGTTATGATGATGCCCAAGTTTTGGGCTCGATCGGAAATCAATAGGTGTACGAAATTGGACAATTCAAGTTCAAAGGCAGTTTGTTCTGAATTGGAGTGGTTGGTGTATTCCGTAGTTCTAGCGATTGGATTTCACTCAAAACTCATCAAATGACTCCTCCCACCATATTATGATGATGCCCAAGTTTTGGGCTCGATCGGAAATCAGTAGGTGTACGAAATTGGACACTTCAAATTCAAAGGCAGTTCGTGCTTTATTGGAGTGGTTGGTGTATTCCGTAGTTGTAGCGATTGGCTTTCACTCAAAACTCACCACATGACTCCTCCCACCATATTATGATGATGCCCAAGTTTTGGGCTCGATCGAAAATCAATAGGTGTACGAAATTGGACACTTCAAGTTCAAAGGCAGTTTGTTCCAAATTGGAGTGGTTGGTGTATTTTGTGGTTCTATCTGTTGGATTTCACCCAAAACTCTCCACATGACTCCTCCCACTATATGATGATGATGGCCAAGTTTTTGGCTTGATCGGAAATCAATAGGTGTACGAAATTGGACAATTCAAGTTCGAAGGGAGTTTGTTCTGAATTGGAGTGGTTGGTGTATTCCGTTGTTCTAGCGGTTGGATTTCACTCAAAACTCACCAAATGACTCCTCCAACGATATTATGATGATGCCCAAGTATTGGACTCGATCGGAAATCAATAGGTGTACGAAATTGGACAATTCAAGTTCAAAGGCAGTTCGTGCCATATTGGAGTGGTTGTAACTAGGGGTGGGCATTGGAACCGCAAAACCGCAAAACCGAGCCGAACCAAACCGGAAAAATCCAAAAAAAACCGAGTTGACCAAAAAAGTCAAGAACCGAAAAAAATCCAAACCGAACCGGTTCAAACCGGTTCCGGTTCCGGTTTTCCACTTCACAGAACCGGTCCAATCCGAACCGGTCCAGTATAATCAATTTTATATATTTTTTATATATATTTATATATATAGTGGCTTTATACCTAAAACCCTAGCCGCATGCGCATCCTCTCTCTCTTTCTTTCTCTTTCTGTTTCTCTCTCTCCCTTTTTCTTCTCTCTTTTTTCTTCTTCTTTTCTCTTCTCCCTGTGCCGTCGACACTCTCTCTCTTTCTTTATCTTTTTCTTTCTTCTCTTTCTCTTTTTTCTTGTTCTTCTTTTCTCTCTTCTTCCCTGTGCGGTGCCGACACTCTCTCTTTTCTTCTACCTCTTTTTTTTTTGTTTTTTTTTCCCTATCCCTCTCTTCTTCTCCCTACGTAATTTCTGGTTCTGTTTTTGTTTTTTTTTTAAAAAAAAATCCCTTTTTCTTCTTTCTTCTTCCATATGTTTATCTCTCCTCTCCTCTGTGCTGCCGACGCTTTCTTCTCTTTATTTTTTTTTTTCTTCTTCTTCTTCTCCATCACCTTCCTCTGTGATGCCGACTCTCTTTCCTCCCATTTCTTCTCTCATTTATTTTTTCTTCCTCTCTTTTTCTGATTTCCTAGTACTGTGATTTTTTTTTCTTCGTTTTATGTTTCTCTATCTCCCTCTATATCTCTTTCTTTGCAGATCTGGGTTCTTGCATATCTTGGGTTAAGTTCTTGAATCTGATTTTTTTATTTTTTGAATATGGAATCTGATTTTTGAATATTTTGGGTTCAGATCTGTTTTCCTGGGTAGTTTATTTTAGTATCTTCTAAGGTAGCTGTATGCTTTAAACAATTATTACATTTTAGTATCTTTTAAGGTAGCTGTATGCTTATAAACATGTACTTTTAAATTTATATTAATTTGTTCTTTTGTGTTTTTTGTAGAAACAGATCATTCGAGTTTCTGAGATGCGGCAACAAAGAAAATGGAGCTGTAATTATAAATTTGGTTGTAATTTTAGTTTGCTTCATTATAAATTTGGTTGTAATTTTAAATTTAATGTTGGATTATTTAATTATTTAATTATTTTTGCTAAAGAATGATTGCTTGATTCAATATGTTAAATGGGCCAATTGTGATTTTTAAGCCCAAAAAGTTTAAAAATTCGATTGGGCTTGAAGCTGGAAATATCCACACAAAAAGCAAAAACAAAATTGGGCTTGAAGGCTAGAAATGTAGAACAAAAAAAAAATAAAAAAATCAATTGGGCTTTGGAGTCGGCTCAAACCGGGAAAACCGGAAACCGAACCGGATCTAACTGGTCCGGTTTGGTTCGGGCTTGTTATTAAAATGTCTTAAAATCCAAACCGGACCGGACCGATGAACAGTACCGGTTCCGGTTCCATTTTTGCTTGAAAACCGGTCCAAACCGGACCGTGCCCAGGCCTAGTTGTAACATTTCGTAGTTCTAGCGATTGGATTTCACTCAAAACTCACCAAATGACTCGACGCAACATATTATGATGATTCCCAAGTTTTGGGCTCGATCGGAAATCAATAGGTGTACGAAATTGGACACTTCAAGTTCGAAGGCAGTTTGTTCCGAATTGGAGTGGTTGGTGTATTCCGTAGTTCTAGCGATTGGATTTCACTGAAAACTCACCACATGACTCCTCCCACCATATTATGACGTTGCCCAAGTTTTGGGCTCGATCGGAAATCAATAGGTGTACGAAATTGGATATTTCAAGTTCAAAGGCAGTTTGTTCTGAATTGGATTGGTTGGTGTATTCCGTAGTTCTAGCAATTGCATTTCACTCAAAACTCACCACATGACTCCTCCCACCATATTATGATGATGCCCAATTTTGGGCTCGATCGGAAATCAATAGGTGTACGAAATTGGACAATTCAAGTTCAAAGGCAGTTCGTGCTTTATTGGAGTGTTTGGTATATTAAGTAGTTCTAGCGATTGGATTTCACTCAAAACTCGCCACAAGATTCCTCTCACTATATTAGGATGATGCCAAAGTTTTGGGCTCGATCGGAGATCAATAGGCGTACGAAATTGGACAATTCAAGTTCAAAGGCAGTTCGTGCCATATTGGAGTGGATGGTACATTTCGTAGTTCTAGCGATTAGATTTCAATCAAAACGCACCAAATGACTCGTCCAAACATATTATGATGATTCCCAAGTTTTGGGCTCGATCGGAAATGAATAGGTGCACGAAATTGGACACTTCAAGTTCGAAGGAAGTTTGTTCCGAATTGGAGTGGTTGTTGTATTCCGTAGTTCTAGTGATTGGATTTCACTCAAAACTCACCAAATGACTCCTCCCACCATATTATGATGATGCCCAAGTTTTGGGTTCGATCGGAAATCAATAGGCGTACGAAATTGGACACTTCAAGTTCAAAGGCAGTTTGTTCCGAATTGGAGTGGTTGGTGTATTCCGTAGTTCTAGTTATTGGATTTCACTCAAAACTCACCACATGACTCCTCCCGCCGTATTATGATGATGCCCAAGTTTTGGGCTTGATCGGAAATGAATAGGTGTACGAAATTGGACAATTCAAGTTCAAAGGCAGTTTGTTCTGAATTGGAGTGGTTGGTGTATTCCGTAGTTCTAGCGATTGGATTTCACTCAAAACTCATCAAATGACTCCTCCCACCATATTATGATGATGCCCAAGTTTTGGGCTCGATCGGAAATCAATAGGCGTACGAAATTGGACAATTCAAGTTCAAAGGCAGTTCGTGCCATATTGGAGTGGTTGGTACATCTCGTAGTTCTAGCGATTGGATTTCAATCAAAACTTACCAAATGACTCGTCCAAACATATTATGATTATTCCCATGTTTTGGGCTCGATCGGAAATGAATAGGTGTACGAAATTGGACACTTCAAGTTCGAAGGCAGTTTGTTCCGAATTGGAGTGGTTGGTGTATTCCGTAGTTCTAGTGATTGGATTTCACTCAAAACTCACCAAATGACTCCTCCCACCAAATTATGATGATGCCCAAGTTTTGGGCTCGATCGGAAATGAATAGGTGTACGAAATTGGACACTTCAAGTTCAAAGGCAGTTTGTTCCGAATTGGAGTTGTTGGTACATTTCGTAGTTCTAGCGGTTGGATTTCACTCAAAACTCAAGAAAAGACTCCTCCCAACATATTATGATGATTCCCAAGTTTTGGGCTCGATCGGAAATCAATAGATGCAAGAAATTGGACACTTCAAGTTCAAAGGCAGTTTGTTCCGAATTGGAGATGTTGGTGTATTCAGTAGGTGTACGAAATTGAATACTTCAAGTTCAAAGGCAGTTTGTTCCGAATTGGAGTGGTTGGTGCATTCCATAGTTCTGGCGATTGTATTTCACTCAAAATTCTCCACAAGACCACTCCCACCATATTATGATGATGCCCAAGTTTTAGGCTCGTTCGGAAATCAATAGGTGTACGAAATTGGACACTTCAAGTTCAAAGGCAGTTCATGCCTTATTGGAGTGGTTGGTACATTTCGTAGTTGTAGCGATTGGATTTCACTGAAAACTCATCAAATGACTCCTCCCACCATATTATCTTGATTCCCAAATTTTGGGTTGGATCGGAAATCAATAGATGTACGAAATAGGACATTTCAAGTTCGAAGGCAGTTTGTTCCGAATTGGATTGGTTGGTGTTTTCCGTAGTTCTAGCGATTGCATTTCACTAAAAACTCACCACATGGCTCCTCCCACCATATTATGATGTTGCCCAAATTTTGGGCTCGATCGGAAATCAATAGGTGTACGAAATTGGACAATTCAAGTTCAAAGGCAGTTCGTGCCTTATTGGAGTGGTTGGTACATTTCGTAGTTCTAGCAATTGGATTTCACTCAAAACTCACCAAATGACAACTCTCACCATATTATGGTGAGGCCCAGGTTTTGGGCTCTATCGGAAATCAATAGGTGTATGAAATTGGACAGTTCAAGTTCGAAGGCAGTTTGTTCCGAATTGGAGTGGTTGGTGTATTCCGTAGTTCTAGTGATTGGATTTTACTCAAAACTCACCACATGACTCCTCCCACCATATTACGATGTTGCGAAAGTTTTGGGCTCGATCGGAAATCAGTAGGTGTATGAAATTGGACAATACAAGTTCAAAGGCAGCTCGTGCTTTGTTGGAGTGTTTGGTGTATTCCGTAGTTCTAGCGATTGGATTTCACTCGAAACTCACCACATGACTCCTCCCACCATATTATGATGATGTCCAAGTTTTGGGCTCGATCGGAAATCAATAGGTGTACAAAATTGGATACTTCAAGTTCAAAGGCAGTTTGTTACGAATTGGATTGGTTGGTGTATTCCGTAATTCTAGCGATTGCATTTCACTCAAAACTCACCACATGACTCCTCCCACCATATTATGATGACGCCCAATTTTGGGCTCGATCGGAAATCAATAGGTGTACGAAATTGGACAATTCAAGTTCAAAGGCAGTTCGTACCTTATTGGAGAGGTTCGTACATTTCGTAGTTGTAGCGATTGGATTTCACTCAAAACTCATCAAATGACTTCTCCCACCATATTATGATGATGCCCAAATTTTGGGCTCGATCGGAAATCAATAGTTGTACGAAATTGGACACTTCAAGTTCAAAGGCAGTTTGTTCCGAATTGGAGTGGTTGGTGTATTCCATAGTTCTAGTGATTGGATTTCACTCAAAACTCACCACATGACTCCTCCCACCATAATATGATGATGCCAAAGTTTTGGGCTCGATCGGAAATCAATAGGTGTACGAAATTGGACACTTCAAGTTCAAAGGCAGTTTGTTCCGAATTGGATTGGTTGGTGTATTCCGTAGTTCTAACGATTGGCTTTCACTCAAAACTCACCACATGACTCCTCCCACCACATTATGATGATGCCCAAGTTTTGGGCTCGATCGGAAATCAATAGGTGTACGAAATTGGACAATTCAAGTTCAAAGGCAGTTTGTTCCTAATTGGAGTGGTTGGTGTATTCTGTAAATCTAGCGATTGGATTTCACTCAAAACTCACCACATGACTCCTCCCACCAAATTATGATGATCCCAAAGTTTTGGGCTCGATCGGAAATCAATAGGTGTACGAAATTGGACACTTCAAGTTCAAAGGCAGTTTGTTCCGAATTGGATTGGTTGGTGTATTCCGTAGTTCTAGCGATTGCATTTCACTCAAAACTCACCACATGACTCCTCCCACCATATTATGATGACGCCCAATTTTGGGCTCGATCGGAAATCAATAGGTGTACGAAATTGGACAATTCAAGTTCAAAGGCAGTTCGTGCCTTGTTGGAGAGGTTCGTACATTTCGTAGTTGTAGCGATTGGATTTCACTCAAAACTCATCAAATGACTCCTCCCACCATATTATGATGATGCCCAAATTTTGGGCTCGATCGGAAATCAATAGTTGTACGAAATTGGACACTTCAAGTTCAAAGGCAGTTTGTTCCGAATTGGAGTGGTTGGTGTATTCCATAGTTCTAGTGATTGGATTTCACTCAAAACTCACCACATGACTCCTCCCACCATATTATGATGATGCCAAAGTTTTGGGCTCGATCGGAAATCAATAGGTGTACGAAATTGGACACTTCAAGTTCAAAGACAGTTTGTTCCGAATTGGATTGGTTGGTGTATTCCGTAGTTCTAACGATTGGGTTTCACTCAAAACTCACCACATGACTCCTCCCACCACATTATGATGATGCCCAAGTTTTGGGCTCGATCGGAAATCAATAGGTGTACGAAATTGGACAATTCAAGTTCAAAGGCAGTTTGTTCCTAATTGGAGTGGTTGGTGTATTCTGTAAATCTAGCGATTGGATTTCACTCAAAACTCACCACATGACTCCTCCCACCATATTATGATGATGCCAAAGTGTTGGGCTCGATCGGAAATCAATAGGTGTACGAAATTGGACACTTCAAGTTCAAAGGCAGTTTGTTCCGAATTGGATTGGTTGGTGTATTACGTAGTTCTAACGATTGGCTTTCACTCAAAACTCACCACATGACTCATCCCACCACATTATGATGATGCCCAAGTTTTGGGCTCGACCGGAAATCAATAGGTGTACGAAATTGGACACTTCAAGTTGAAAGACAGTTTGTTCCTAATTGGAGTGGTTGGTGTATTCTGTAAATCTAGCGATTGGATTTCACTTAAAACTCACCACATGACTCCTCCCACCATATTATGATGATGCCCAAGTTTTGGGCTCGATCGGAAATCAATAGGTATACGAAATTGCACAATTCAAGTTCAAAGGCAGTTCGTGCTTTACTGTAGTGTTTGGTCTATTCCGTAGTTCTAGCGATTGGATTTCACTCAAAACTTATCAAATGACTCCTCCCACCATATTATGATGACGCCCAAGTTTTGGGCTCGATCGGTAATCAATAGGTGTACGAAATTGGACACTTCAAGTTCAAAGGCAGTTTGTTCCGAATTGGATTGGATGGTCTATTCCGTAGTTCTAACGATTGGCTTTCACTCAAAACTCACCACATGACTCCTCCCACCATATTATGATGATGCCCAAGTTTTGGGCTCGATCGGAAATCAATAGGTATACGAAATTGCACAATTCAAGTTCAAAGGCAGTTCGTGCTTTACTGTAGTGTTTGGTCTATTCCGTAGTTCTAGCGATTGGATTTCACTCAAAACTTATCAAATGACTCCTCCCAACATATTATGATGACGCCCAAGTTTTGGGCTAGATCGGTAATCAATAGGTGTACGAAATTGGACACTTCAATTTCAAAGGCAGTTTGTTCCGAATTGGATTGGTTGGTGTATTCCGTAGTTCTAACGATTGGCTTTCACTCAAAACTCACCACATGACTCCTCCCACCATATTAGGATGATGCCCAAGTTTTGGGCTCGATCGGAAATCAATAGGTGTACGAAATTGGATACTTCAAGTTCAAAGGCAGTTTGTTCCGAATTGGAGTGGTTGGTCCATTCCATAGTTCTGGCGATTGTATTTCACTCAAAATTCTCCACAAGACCACTCCCACCATATTATGATGATGCCCAAGTTTTGGGCTAGTTCGGAAATCAATAGGTGTACGAAATTGGACACTTAAAGTTCAAAGGCAGTTTGTTCCGAATTGGAGTGATTGGTGTATTCCGTCGTTCTAGCAATTGGATTTCACTGAAAACTCACCACATGACTCCTCCCACCATATTATGATGATGCCCAAGTTTTGGGCTCGATCGGAAATCAATAGGTGTACGAAATTGGACAATTCAAGTTCAAAGGAAGTTCGTGCCATATTGGAGTGGTTGGTACATTTCGTAGTTCTAGCGATTGGATTTCAATCAACACTCACCAAATGACTCGTCCAAACATATTATGATGATTCCCAAGTTTTGGGCTCGATCGGAAATGAATAGGTGTACGAAATTGGACACTTCAAGTTCGAAGGCAGTTTGTTCCGAATTGGAGTGGTTGGTGTATTCCGTACTTCTAGTGATTGGATTTCACTCAAAACCCACCAAATGACTCCTCCCACCACATTATGATGATGCCCAAGTTTTGGGCTCGATCGGAAATCAATAGGTGTACGAAATTGGACAATTCAAGTTCAAAGGCAGTTTGTTCCTAATTGGAGTGGTTGGTGTATTCTGTAAATCTAGCGATTGGATTTCACTCAAAACTCACCACATGACTCCTCCCACCATATTATGATGATGCCAAAGTGTTGGGCTCGATCGGAAATCAATAGGTGTACGAAATTGGACACTTCAAGTTCAAAGGCAGTTTGTTCCGAATTGGATTGGTTGGTGTATTACGTAGTTCTAACGATTGGCTTTCACTCAAAACTCACCACATGACTCATCCCACCACATTATGATGATGCCCAAGTTTTGGGCTCGACCGGAAATCAATAGGTGTACGAAATTGGACACTTCAAGTTGAAAGACAGTTTGTTCCTAATTGGAGTGGTTGGTGTATTCTGTAAATCTAGCGATTGGATTTCACTCAAAACTCACCACATGACTCCTCCCACCATATTATGATGATGCCCAAGTTTTGGGCTCAATCGGAAATCAGTAGGTGTACGAAATTGGACAATTCAAGTTCAAAGGCAGTTCGTGCTTTATTGGAGTGTTTGGTGTATTCCGTAGTTGTAGGGAATGGATTTCACCCAAAACTCATCAAATGACTCCTCTCACCACATTATGATGTTGCCCAAGTTCTGGGCTTGATCGGAAATCAGTAGGCGTACGAAATTGGACACTTCAAGTTCAAAGGCAGTTTGTTCCAAATTGGAGTGGTTGGTGTATTCCGTAGTTCTAGTTATTGGATTTCACTCAAAACTCACAACATGACTCCTCCCACCATAATATGATGATGCCCAAGTTTTGGGCTCGATCGGAAATCAGTACGTGTACGAAATTGGATACTTCAAGTTCAAAGGCAGGTCATTCCGAATTGGATTGGTTGGTGTATTCCGTAGTTCTAGCGATTGCATTTCTCTTAAAACTCAGCACGTGACTCCTCCCACCATATTATGATGATGCCCAATTTTGGATTCGTTCGGAAATCAATAGGTGTACGAAATTGGACAATTCAAGTTCATAGGCAGTTCGAGCCTTACTGGAGTGGTTGGTACATTTCGTAGTTCTAGCAATTGGATTTCACTGAAAACTCGTCAAATGACTCCTCCCACCATATTATGATGATGCCCAAATTTTGGGCTCGATCGGAAATCAATAGTTGTACGAAATTGGACACTTCAAGTTCAAAGGCAGTTTGTTCCGAATTGGAGTGGTTGGTGTATTCCGTAGTTCTAGTGATTGGATTTCACTCAAAACTCACCACATGACTCCTCCCACCATACCATGATGATGCCAAAGTTTTGGCCTCGATCGGAAATCAATAGGTGTACGAAATTGGACACTTCAAGTTCAAAGGCAGTTTGTTCCGAATTGGAGTGGTTGGTACATTTCGTAGTTCTAGCGATTGAATTTCACTCAAAACTCACCAAAAGACTCCTCCCAACATATTATGATGATTCCCAAGTTTTGGGCTCGATCGGAAATCAATAGGTGCAAGAAATTGGACACTTCAAGTTCAAAGACAGTTCGTGCCTTATTGGAGTGGTTCGTACATTTCGTAGTTCTAGTAATTGGATTTCACTCAAAACTCACCAAATGACTCCTCCCAACATATTATGATGATTCCCAAGTTTTGGGCTCGATCGGAAATCAATAGGTGTACGAAATTGGACAATTCAAGTTGAAAGGCAGTTCGTGCTTTATTGGAGTGTTTGGTGTATTCCGTAGTTCTAGCGACTGGATTTCACTCAAAACTCACCACATGACTCCTCCTACCATATTATGATGATGCCCAAGTTTTGGGCTCGATCGAAAATCAATAGGTGTACGAAATTGGATAATTCAAGTTCAAAGGCAGTTCGTGCTTTATTGTAGTGTTTGGTGTATTCCGTAGTTCTAGCGATTGGATTTCACTCAAAACTTTCCGCATGACTCCTCCCACCATATTATGATGACGCCCAAGTTTTCGGCTCGATCGGAAATCAATAGGTTTACGAAATTGGACAATTCAAGTTCAAAGGCAGTTCGTGCTTTATTGGAGTGTTTGCTGTATTCCGTAGTTCTAGCAATTGGATTTCACTCAAAACTCATCAAATGACTTCTCCCACCATATTATGCTGATGCCCAAGTTTTGGGCACGATCGGAAATCAATAGGTGTACCAAATTGGACACTTCAAGTTCAAAGGCAGTTTGCTCTGAATTGGAGTGGTTGGTGTATTCCGCAGTTCTAGCGATTGGATTTCACTCAAAACTCAAGAAAAGACTCCTCCCAACATATTATGATGATTCCCAAGTTTTGGGCTCGATCGGAAATCAATAGGTGCAAGAAATTGGACACTTCAAGTTCAAAGGCAGTTTGTTCCGAATTGGAGATGTTGGTGTATTCAGTAGGTGTACGAAATTGAATACTTCAAGTTCAAAGGCAGTTTGTTCCGAATTGGAGTGGTTGGTGCATTTCATAGTTCTGGCGATTGTATTTCACTCAAAATTCTCCACATGACTACTCCCACCATATTATGATGATGCCCAAGTTTTGGGCTCGATCGGAAATCAATAGGTGTACGAAATTGGACACTTCAAGTTCAAAGGCAGTTTGTTCCGAATTGGAGTGATTGGTGTATTCCGTAGTTCTCGCAGTTGGATTTCACTCAAAACTCACCACATGACTCCTCCCACCATATTGTGATGATGCCCAGGTTTTGGGCTCGATCAGAAATCAATAGGTGTACGAAATTGGACACTTCAAGTTCGAAGCGAGTTTGTTCCGAAATGGAGTGGTTGGTGTATTCCGTTGTTCTAGTGATTGGATTTCACTCAAAACACACCACATGACTCCTCCCACCATATTATGACGAAGCCAAAGTTTTGGGCTCGATCGGAAATCAGTAGGTGTACGAAATTGGATAGTTCAAATTCAAAGGAAGTTCGTGCTTTATTGGAGTGTTTGGTGTACTCTGTAGTTCTAGCGATTGGATTTCACTCGAAACTCACCACATGACTCCTCCCACCATATTATGATGATGCCCAAGTTTTGGGCACGATCGGAAATCAATAGGTGTACCAAATTGGACACTTCAAGTTCGAAGGCAGTTTGTTCCGAATTGGAGTGGTTGGTGTATTCCGTAGTTCTAGCGATTGGATTTCACCCGAAACCCTCCACATGACTCCTCCCACCATATTATGATGATGCCCAAGTGTTGGGCCCGATTGGAAATCAGTAGGTGTACGAAATTGGACAATTCAAGTTCAAAGGCAGTTCGTGCCTTATTGGAGTGGTTGGTACATTTCGTTGTTCTAGCAATTGGATTTCACTCAAAACTCACCAAAAGACTCCTCCCAACACATTATGATGATTCCAAGTTTTGGGCTCGATCGCAAATCAATTGGTGTACGAAATTGGACACTTAAAGTTCAAAGGCAATTTGTTACGAACTGGAGTGGTTGGTGTATTCCGTAGTTCTAGCGATTGGATTTCACTCGAAACTCTCCGCATGACTCCTCCCACCATATTATGATGATGCCAAAGTTTTGGGCTCAATCGGAAATCAGTAGGTGTACGAAGTTGGACAATTCAAGTTCAAAGGCAGTTCGTGTTTTATTGGAGTGTTTGGTGTATTCCGCAGTTCTAGCGATTGGATTTCACTCAAAACTCATCAAATGACTCCTCCCACCATATTATGACGATGCCCAAGTTTTGGGCTCGATCGGAAATCAATAGGTGTACGAAATTGGATAATTCAAGTTCAAAGGCAGTTCGTGCTTTATTGGAGTGTTTGGTGTATTCCGTAGTTCTAGCGATTGGATTTCACCCAAAACTCTTCACATGACTCCTTCCACCATATTGTGATGATGCCCAAGTTTTGGGCTCGATCGGAAATCAATAGGTGTACGAAATTGGACAATTCAAGTTCAAAGGCAGTTTGTTCTGAATTGGAGTGGTTGGTGTATTCCGTAGTTCTAGCGATTGGATTTCACTCAAAACTCATCAAATGACTCCTCCCACCATATTATGATGATGCCCAAGTTTTGGGCTCGATCGGAAATCAATAGGTGTATGAAATTGGACACTTCAAGTTCAAAGGCTGTTTGTTCTGAATTGGAGTTGTTGGAGTATTCCGTAGTTCTAGCGTTTGGATTTCACTCAAAACTCATCAAATGACTCCTCCCACCGTATTATGGTGATGCCCAAGTTTTGGGCTCGATCGGAAATCAATAGGTGTACGAAATTGGACACTTCAAGTTCAAAGGCAGTTTGTTCCGAATTGGAGTGGCTGGTGTATTTCGTAGTTCTATCTATTGGATTTCACCCAAAACTCTCCACATGACTCCTCCCACTATATCATGATGATGGCCATGTTTTGGGCTCGATCGGAAATCAATAGGTGTACGAAATTGGACAATTCAAGTTCGAAGGGAGTTTGTTCTGAATTGGAGTGGTTGGTGTATTCCGTAGTTCTAGAGATTGGATTTCACTCAAAACTCATCAAATGACTCCTCCCACCGTATTATGATGATGCCCAAGTATTGCATGTCGAGCAAACCTTTGCTTGAACAAGTTGTATCAGCGGTCAAGAAACACTCTCAATCCAGAACCATTAGGATCCAACCTATCCGTGGTACACCACAACCATCGTTGGCTGAATTTGAACAAAGGCTTCATAAAGCAAGGGAAGCAGCCATTGAATCTATTCTCAATCCTTTAGAAGCTGAAACCTCCAATTCAACAAGCTCAGAAGAGTACTCTCTGTTCAACATCTTTAACTCAGATCAAGAAGAAGAAGAAGAAGAAAAGATGGCAGCCAATGACCAACTTGCTTTGGAGGATCTTGCTCAACCAATCATACCAAATTCACCTTCATGCATCTTGCTGTCCACAGAAGCTAGAAACTGTGAGCTTAAATCTTCTCACTTTCAAATGCTTCCTTCTTTTTATGGTTTACCTAATGAAGATCCTTTGGCTCACATTAAAGAATTTTATACTGTTGTTTGTACTTTGCCTTTGAAGGATGTATTTGAAGCAAATCTGAGGATGAGGGTTTTCCCTTACACTTTGAAAGATAAAGCAAAGACTTGGTTGATGTCGTTAGCCCCTGGATCACTAACCACTTGGGATGCTGTTGCTAAGAAGTTCTTGGAGAAGTTTTTCTCTGCCCAAAAGACAGCCACCTTGAGGTCCAAGATTTTCAACTTCTCACAACATCATGGCGAGCCATTCAACGAATGCTGGGAGCGTTTCAAAGGAACTCTAATGCAATGTCCACATCATGGGTTACCTCTATACTTACAAATGCAAATTTTTTATGATGGACTAACCGAAACTTGTCAATCTACTGTCAATAATGCTGCAGGTGGAGCTTTAAAGAAAAAGAATGCTCAAGAGTCATATGACATATTTGAGATGTTGGGATCCAATGCTCAACACAAAGATACAAGAGGTAATGCTGGTATTTATGAGATTAGTCCTAACAATGAGCTTGCTTCGCAGGTGGCTAATTTACAAAGGAAGCTTGATGCTGTGCTCAATATGGTACCTAAAGCTCCTCAAGTTGAAGTATGTGCTATTTGCAATGCTCAAGGACACTCAACTCACATGTGTTCAGCTAGTAATGCTTATCCTGAGTTTGTCCAAGAACAAGCCCACATGATGAATTCTTACAACCAAAGGCCAAGAAATGATCCATTCTCGAACACTTACAATCCTGGTTGGAGGAATCACCCAAATTTCTCTTGGAGCAACAATCAAAATCAAAATCAAAATCAAGCGAGTTCATCATTCCAGCCTAAACCAAGTTCATTGGAGGACACAGTCAAGATGTTGGCCCAAAATACTTTGCAATTCCAGCAAACTACTAATGGTGCTCTTCAACAACATTCTGCTGCCCTTACCAAGATGGAGATTCAATTGGGACAAATTGCGGATGCTTTGAACCAAAGAGAACCTGGAAAATTCCCTAGCCAACCAAATGTGAATCCCAAGCATCATGAGCAAGCCAAAGCAATCTCAGTTCTCAGAAGTGCTAAGGTTATTGATAATAAAGTTGGCAAAGAAGTTACTAATCATGATGTCGTGAATGCAGGTGATGAACGCAAGGAAGAGACCACACCAAAAGAAGCAATTCCCCTTGGCACGTCAACAATTTCACCTATATTGCACAAGGCCGAGAACCCTTATGTGCCACCAATTCCTTTCCCTGGACGTCTTGCTAAAAGCAAACAGGATAAGTCTTTTACTGAAATCTATGATATACTTAGTAAAGTCAATGTTAACTTGCCTTTACTTGATGTGATCAGGAACATGCCAACTTATGCTAAATTCTTTAAGGAGTTGAACTCACACAAGAGAAGGTATAGTCCTCATGAGAAGGTGTTGGTGTCTGAAAATGTGAGTGCTGTCCTTCAAAGAAAACTTCCTCCTAAGCTCAAGGATCCAGGCAGTTTTACCATCAACATAACCATTGGAGATAAACGAGCTGAGAAAGCCATGCTGGATTTAGGTGCAAGTATCAATCTAATGCCTTATTCAGTGTACTTGCAACTAGGTTTGGGAAAGTTAAAATCCACCACACTCAGCTTACAACTTGCTGATCGCTCAGTGAAGTATCCTAGAGGTATAGTTGAAGATATTTTGGTTCAAGTTGATAAGCTAATATTGCCTGCTGATTTTGTAGTGTTAGACATGGAAGATGCACCCATTCATGATCGTGAGTTGCCTATCTTGCTTGGAAGACCATTCATGGCCACAGCAAACACTCTTATTGATGTGAAAAATGGCATTCTGAAAATGACAGTCCTTGGCCAAACCATAGAATTCAAAGTGTTTGAATCCTTAACTCATCCTTCTAATTCACTTGATTGTTTTTCAATTGATAGTTTGGATTCCCTGGTTTTGTCTAAGTTTGTGCAGGCACAATCTGATGACGCTTTAGAAATTGTTTTGACACAACCTTTAGGTGACCTTGATGATGAATCTGAGTTCATTGAAGTGGTGGCTGCCCTTGAGGTTTTGAAACCATTCGGTTCTTCCATTTCACCCATTATTGAACCTCTTACACCTGCAACCACTAAACTAGTTCCCTCCATTGTCAAGCCACCTAAACTTGAGCTAAAACCTCTTCCACAACACCTTAAATATGTTTATCTTGGTGAGACAGAAACCCTTCCCATCATTATAGCCTCTGACCTTTCACCATTAGAGGAGGATAAGTTGATTACAGTTTTGAGAGAGCACAAGAATGCCATCGGATGGACCATTGCAGATATCAAGGGAATAAGCCCTACAATGTGCATGCATCGAATTTTGATGGAGGATGCCAAGCCAACTCGTGAGCCCCAAAGGAGACTCAACCCACATATGAAGGATGTTGTAAGAACTGAAATACTCAAATTACTTGATGTAGGAATCATTTATCCTATCTCAGATAGCAAATGGGTGAGTCCTATCCAAGTTGTCCCAAAAAAGTCAGGCATCACAGTGGTCAAGAATGAGGACAATGAGCTGGTGCCAACAAGACCCATCACGGGATGGAGAGTTTGCATTGACTATCGGAAACTAAACACTGCCACTAGAAAGGATCACTTTCCTTTGCCTTTTATTGATCAAATGCTTGAAAGGCTAGCTGGTCACTCACATTATTGTTTCCTTGATGGTTTTTCAGGTTACAATCAAATTGCAATAGCCCCGGAGGATCAAGAGAAGACAACATTCACCTGCCCCTTTGGAACCTTTGCGTATAGACGAATGCCATTTGGGTTATGCAATGCCCCAGCTACCTTCCAACGATGCATGATGGCTATCTTTTCAGACATGATAGAGAGGTTCATTGAGGTATTTATGGATGACTTTTCAGTTTTTGGATCCTCTTTCGATGATTGTCTTAACCATTTGTCATTTGTGCTTAAAAGATGCCAGGAAACTAATCTAATTCTGAATTGGGAGAAGTGTCACTTCATGGTGAAGCAAGGTATTGTGTTAGGCCATGCTATTTCCAGCAAAGGTATTGAGGTAGACAAAGCAAAGATTGATTTGATTTCTAATTTGCCAACCCCTACTTCAGTGAAAGGTGTGAGGAGTTTTCTAGGACATGCAGGTTTTTATCGTCTTTTTATTAAAGATTTCTCCAAAATCACTCGTCCTCTATGCAATCTTTTGGCTAAAGATTCTGTTTTCAACTTTGATAAAGATTGTTTGGATGCATTTAACACTCTGAAACTTGAACTAACATCGACTCCAATTATCAAGGCACCAGATTGGTCATGACCTTTTGAATTAATGTGTGATGCTTCTGATTATGCTCTTGGTGCAGTGCTAGGTCAAAGAGTGAATAAGCTCCCTCATGTCATCTATTATGCAAGCCGAACATTAAATGATGCTCAGCTCAATTACTCAACAACTGAGAAGGAGTTGCTTGCTGTAATTTTTGCTTTAGAGAAGTTTCGTTCATATCTTGTTGGTTCTAAAGTGATTGTATATTCTGACCATGCAGCACTTAGGTACTTGTTAACCAAGAAGGATGCTAAGCCACGCTTGCTTCGATGGATATTGCTGTTGCAAGAATTTGATTTAGAAATCCGAGATAAGAAAGGGTGTGAGAATGTTGTTGCTGATCATCTCTCTCGTCTCATTGATGGTAATCACAAGTTTGAGGATGTCCTGCCCCTCAATGAATCTTTTCCAGATGAACAACTATTTGCCATTGATGATCAAGAACCATGGTATGCTGATCTTGTCAATTATCTTGCTAGTGGTGTTTTGAGAGATGATCTAACTTTTCAGGAAAGAAAGAAGTTCCTTGCCACAGCCAAACATTACTTCTGGGATGATCCATATCTGTTCAAACATGGCCCCGACCAAATCATAAGGAGATGTATCCCAGAGAATGAGCAGCAAAGCATACTCAAGTTTAGTCATGAATTTGCATGTGGAGGTCATTTTGGTGCCAAGAAAACAGCAGCTAAGGTTCTTCAATCTGGTTTCTTTTGGCCCTCTCTTTTTAAAGATGCATTTTATTTCTGTTCTAAATGTGATAGGTGTCAAAGAATGGGAAACATAAGCCGGAGGAATATGATGCCAGTGAACAACATTTTGGTGGTGGAGCTGCTTGACATATGGGGTATAGATTTCATGGGACCTTTTCCTTCCTCTTTGGGTTATACTTACATTCTTGTTGCTGTAGATTATGTATCCAAATGGGTGGAGGCATTGGCTACAAGGACTAATGATCATAGAGTTGTTCTGAAATTCCTGAGAGATGTGATTTTCACTAGGTTTGGAACTCCTAGGGCTGTCATTAGTGATGGTGGCAGCCACTTCTGTAACAAACCATTTGAGGCCTTAATGAAAAAGTATAATATCACACATAGAGTGTCAACTCCATATCATCCTCAAACTTCCGGACAAGTCGAGATCAGCAATAGAGAGATCAAGAATATTTTGGAGAAAACTGTCAATCCTACTTGAAAAGATTGGGCACTACGACTCAATGATGCACTTTGGGCATATAGGACAGCTTATAAGACTCCTATCGGGATGAGCCCTTATAGACTTGTGTTTGGGAAGGCTTGTCATCTACCAATGGAGCTTGAGCACCGAGCATATTGGGCAATTAAAAAGTTCAATTTTGATCTCAAAGAAGCTGGGAATGTCAGAAAATTGCAGCTCAATGAATTGGAGGAGCTAAGGAACGAAGCTTATGAGAATGCAAAAATTTACAAAGAGAGGACCAAACGCTATCATGACAAGGCCATCCTCAGGAAAGAATTCAAGCCAGGTATGAAAGTTTTGTTATATGACTCACGTTTGCGTCTCTTTCCAGGTAAATTGAAATCTAGATGGCTGGGGCCATTCAAGGTGCTTCAAGTTTTCCCTCATGGAGCTGTTGAGATTGAGAACCTAAGGGACATGACAACTTTCAAGGTGAATGGGCAGCGATTGAAACAATACTTGGATGATGCAGTGGAAACACAAGTTGTGGACTCCCTTGAGTTCACCACACCCTAACTATTTGCAATACCAGGTTATGTTGTTTTTATTTTAGTTAGAGTTGTTTCCTTTCGTGCATTTTATGTCTAGTATGTTTTTGCATTTTGTTTCCTTTCTTTTAAACATTGGGGACAATGTTTCATTCAGGTTTGGGGTGTGGGATGAAACTTGTTGAATTTTTGAGTCTGTTGTTGAATTTCTGAGTCTTAGTGAAAGATTTCTTTTTGCTTACTAATGAAGATGTATATGCAATGTCATTGTCACTAATTCTTTGCTAGTGTGTTGCCATGGAAGTGTTTGCATCAGAATTTCTGCCTATGCACTGTCATGCAATTGGAATTTCGGTCCAGAAGGTGCCATACTCAGATATCTTTGGAAGAATAGTGGAGACTACCCTAGTGAGCTAATTTGAGCCTATTCCATTCCTTGAGAGGGTTTTATTTGTTTCTACTCTTACAACTTCCCAGATTCCTTTTGTGATGATCTCATTTATATTCATCGAATACTAAGAACTATTTGATCTTTTGCAGATGCTATGTTGCTTGCTGACATTTGTGGAAAGGATGTACCCATTGATATGATGTAGGCTATGTGTGTTTAAGTCACTAATAGGCTTTGATATCCCTCCCTGTTGTGTGCTTCATTTACCCAATTTTGCATCCAAACACTTAAGTTTTTCTTTCATCACCCACATTACTCCTACCCTTGTATCTTAATCTAAGATACCATCCCTTGTTTAGCCATACCCTATAACTGGAGAACATGTCAAGATCTCAACAAAATGAAGAAGCAAGGATGGGCGTTATACCAAACAAATGGAGAGAATCAGTGTGCTAGTGCAATTCAAGGAGAAAAGCAAAAGAGAGCCAAATTCGTTTCTAAAAAAAAAAAAACAAAACAAAACAAAACAAAACATGTTCTTGATCAAAGTTCAAATTCAGTTCAAAGAAGCACAAGTCATTGCCTTGAAGATTCACAAGTGTAGCCATTTACCTTGCAGCAAGAAGAAGCACTCTTGGCATGTTCTTGAGTTCTTAGTTTTCATTTCCCCTCTTTTCATAACCCTTACCCTCAGCCTGACATTACAAGCTTGATTAAAGACCTAACTGATCTTTGGGGAAGTCCGGTTCATGGGTGCTGGTATGCAATGTATTCTTTCTATGTTCTTAGCATTTCATTTCCATTCATGAGATCTTATTTCCAGAAATCGTGCTTTTGTTTTGTGATTATTTCATATGTGAAATCTTGTTTCCCTTTACATAAGGTCGCTCACATATGATTGTTGAGAAACTAAACCCTAGGTTCTTTGTGAAGATTTGAGCGATACCCGTGAGACCTAGAGTTGGGGCGATTTCTATCTAAGTATTTGAGTATGGTGACTTCAATGCTGGAATTCTTTTTGCAGTGACAATACACTATACACCCTGGTGTGAAGATCTGAAGTGGCATACCATTAGTTTTGAAAGTGTGATTGTGCATTCATTGGTTTTCCTTAGTTTGTTTAAAAGTGATTCTTTAGCTATTAGTTGTCTTGCAGAATTTGTTGATGTTTGTGGGAGTCATCACTGTAAACCCTCAGGAGACACAACTCCTCCTACTAGGGACACCTAGAGGTTTAAAGGCTTGTTGCATATGCTCAATGCAATTGTGTCATCTACGAAAATGGTGTAATAAGTTTCGTTTTGTGTGTTGTTTTGTGGTGTTTAAGTTCTAGTTTTGCTTGAGGACCAGCAAAATATAGGTTTGGGGTATTGATCAATGCATAATTCTGTATCATTTTGTAACATTCTACCCTATTGTTTGGTTATGTTTTTAGGTAAAACTTGTGCTTTTAATCCATTTTGTGTTTGTTATTCAGTTCATTGAAGCTCTAGCTACCAATTGAGGCATTTGAAGCAAAATGGTGCAAAAACGTGCAAAAACTGGAGACTGAGTTAGAAATTCATTTCGGACTTATCTTCTTCATTTGAGCTTGGATTTGGCCAATTCTTGTGTGGTTGGATTAGAGACATTTTGAACTTCGAAATGGACATCTTAAATTCATCATTTGATTCAGCCAAGCCCAATTCGTTAGCCCAAGAAGTTGTTCATCATGCTGACATGAAGATGAGCTCATTGCATGCTTAGTCATGCTGACATGATGATGAGCTATGGCTGCTGGTGGGATTTATTGGTGAAGTGCAGCAACCAATTCTGATTTTCTAATACAAGTGTTGTATGCATTAGCCATATTCAATTCAGATTTCTCATTTCCCTCTCCCTATAAATACCACTTCCATTCCAAACACTTTCATGAATCATATCCTGGGATTCACAATCCCTCTATTCCAATTCCTAGCAGACCACTCATCCCAGCACAATCCCCTCTCAAACATTCATCAACCACAGCCTCCTACACATTTCCTAAACACAATCCATACAATCCACACCATCTACACCCCTCTTCATCTCTTGCTGCAGCATACATGGTGGAAGCAGTGAGAAGCTCTACAACAACATAATTCGTTCTTCACGGGTTTTTCTTACTCTCTCCATGTTTATTATGATTCAAATGCATTTTCCATTAATGGAGTGTAACTAATTACCATAGCTAGGGTTTCAATGTAACCTGACAAGACAATTTCATGTTTTCAAGTTAATGTTAACCTTTGTTGATTACTTCTAATTTTCTGGTCTCATTCACTTGTTCTTAGTTGAATCTTTATGCATGTCTAAATAACTGGCCACTATGAACACATGCATGTTGGTTATCTAGTTCAAGTTTACATAAACACCATATGACTCTTGAACCGATTAGTGAATGAGTGGGTAATGCATTTAGGACAAACACCATGTTTAAATGTTTACTTGGTTCCTTTGTGTTCTTCTTAAGCTTAATGGATTCAGATTCATAGCTTAGACTAAACACCATAGCTAAGTTGTGTTTCCTGAGTACTTGATTAAAACCAAACACCATATGGATAATCATACATAAGAACGAACTCCAGAAACTGTAATCAATTTAGGTGATAGTTAACTTGTTGCTTGAAATTGGATTGTCATGGTGAAGTTGAAACCCTAGTGCTTGTCTCCTTTGTCTCAAAATTTTCTAAACATCTACTTGCTGGTCACTTGCTATTTTACATTTCCTTTTAGTAGTTTTCAGTCACTTGCTATTTGCTTTCCCTTTTTGTAGTTGTTACTCCAAACAAACTCAACACAATCTCATTTAAATTCTGTTTAGTCTTAGGATTATTTGTGAGTCTAAGTAGTAGTAATAAGTGTCTTTCATCCAAGTCTCTGTGGAACGACCTCGTGCTTGCATTCCTATACTATAATTGGTTCGTGAACTTGCGAGAAGTAGATAGAGTAAAATCTGTCCAACAAGAAAATGGCGCCGCTGCCGGGGACTTGATTAAGAGTCTTGTTACTATTGCTTACTTTCTTTAGTTTTTCTTTGTTTTCAGGTATTGCATGTCGAGCAAACCTTTGCTTGAACAAGTTGTATCAGCGGTCAAGAAACACTCTCAATCCAGAACCATTAGGATCCAACCTATCCGTGGTACACCACAACCATTGTTGGCCGAATTTGAACAAAGGCTTCATAAAGCAAGGGAAGCAGCCATTGAATCTATTCTCAATCCCTTAGAAGCTGAAACCTCCAATTCAACAAGCTCAGAAGAGTACTCTCTGTTCAACATCTTTAACTCAGATCAAGAAGAAGAAGAAGAAGAAAAGATGGCAGCCAATGACCAACTTGCTTTGGAGGATCTTGCTCAACCAATCATACCAAATTCACCTTCATGCATCTTGCTGTCCACAGAAACTAGAAACTATGAGCTTAAATCTTCTCACTTTCAAATGCTTCCTTCTTTTTATGGTTTACCTAATGAAGATCCTCTGGCTCACATTAAAGGCAGTTTGTTCCGAATTGGAGTGGTTGGTGTATTCCGTCGTTCTAGCAATTGGATTTCACCCAAAACTCTTCACATGACTCCTCCCACCATATTATGATGATGCCCAAGTTTTGGGCTTGATCGGAATTCAATAGGTGTACGAAATTGGAAAATTCAAGTTCAAAGGCAGTTTGTTCAGAATTGGAGTGGTTGGTGTATTCCGTAGTTCTAGCGATTGGCTTTCACTCTAAACTCACCACATGACTCCTCCCACCATATTATGATGATGCCCAAGTTTTGGGCTCGATCGGAAATCAATATTTGTACGAAATTGGACAATTCAAGTTCATAGGCAGTTTGTTCCGAATTGGAGTGGTTGGTGTATTCCGTAGTTCTAACGATTGGATTTCACCCAAAACTCTCCACATGACTCCTCGCTCCATATTATGATGACGCCCAAGTTTTGGGCTCGATCGGAAATCAATAGGTGTACGAAATTGGACACTTCAAGTTCGAAGGCCGTTTGTTCCGAATTGGAGTGGTTGGTACATTTCGTAGTTCTAGCGATTGGATTTCACTCAAAACTCACCACATGACTCCTCCCACCGTATTATGATGATGCCCAAGTTTTGGGCTCGATCGGGAATCAATAGGTGTAAGAAATTGGACACTTCAAGTTCAAAGGCAGTTTGTTCCGAATTGTAGTGGTTGGTGTATTCCATAGTTCTGGCGATTGTATTTCACTCAAAATTCTCCACATGACTCCTCCCACCATATTACGATGATTCCCAAGTTTTGGGCTCGATCGGAAATCAATAGATGTACAAAATTGGACACTTCAAGTTCCAAGGCAGTTTGTTCCGAATTGGAGTGATTGGTGTATTCCGTAGTTCTAGCAATTGGATTTCACTCAAAACTCACCACATGACTCCTTCCACCGTATTATGATGATGCCCAAGTTTGGGGCTCGATCGGAAATCAATAGGTATACGAAATTGGACAATTCAAGTTCGAAGGCAATTCGTGCCTTATTGGAGTGGTTGGTGAATTTCATAAATCTAGCGATTGGATTTCACTCAAGACTCACCAAATGATTCCTCTCAATATATTATGATGATTCCCAAGTTTTGGGCTCGTTCGGAAATCAATAGGTGTACGAAATTGGACACCTCAAGTTCAAAGGCAGTTTGTTCCGAATTGGAGTGGTTGGTGTATTCTGTAGTTCTAGCGATAGGATTTCACTCAAAACTCACCACATGACTCCTGCCACCATATTATGATGATGGCCAAGTTTTGGGCCGATCGGAAATCAATAGGTGTACGAAATTGGACAATTCAAGTTCAAAGGCAGTTCGTGCCTTATTGGAGTTGTTGGTACATTTCGTAGGTCTAGCGATTGGATTTCAGTAAAAACTCACCAAATGACTCCCCCCAACATATTATGACGATTCCCAAGTTTTGGATTTCACTCAAAACTCACCACATGACTCCTCCCAACATATTATAATGATGCCCAAGTTTTGGGCTCGATCGGAAATCAATACGTGTACGAAATTGGACAATTCAAGTTCAAAGGCAGTTCGTGCCTTATTGGAGTGGTTGGTACATTTCATAGTTCTAGCGATTGGATTTCACTCAAGACTCACCAAATGACTCCTCCCAACATATTATGATGATTCCCAAGTTTTGGGCTCGATCGGAAATCAATAGGTGTACGAAATTGGACACTTCAAGTTCAAAGGCAGTTTGTTCCGAATTGGAGTGGTTGGTGTATTCTATAGTTCTAGCGATTGGATTTCATTCAAAACTCAGCACATGACTCCTTCCGCCATACTATGGTGATGCCCAAGGTTTGGGCTCGATCGGAAATCAATTGGTGTACGAAATTGGACAATTGAAGTTCAAAGGCAGTTCGTGCCCTATTGGAGTTGTTGGTACATTTCATAGTTCTAGCGATTGGATTTCACTCAAAACTCACCAAATGACTCCTCCCAACATATTATGATGATTCCCAAGTTTTGGGCTCGATCGGAAATCAATAGGTGTACGAAATTGGACACTTCAAGTTCAAAGGCAGTTTGTTGCTAATCGGAGTGGTTGGTGTATTCTGTAGTTCTAGCGATTGGATTTCACCCAAAACTCACCAAATGACTCCTCCCAACATATTATGATGATTCCTAGGTTTTGGGCTCGATCGGAAATCAATAGGTGTACGAAATTGGACACTTCAAGTTCAAGTTCAAAGTCAGTTTGTTCCAAATTGGAGTGGTTGGTGTATTCCGTAGTTCTAGCGATTGGATTTCACTCAAAACTCACGACATGACTCCTCCCATTATATTATGATGATGCCCAAGTTTTGGGGTCGATCGGAAATGAATAGGTGTACGAAATTGGACACTTCAAGTTCAAAGGCAGTTTGTTCTGAATTGGAGTGGTTGGTGTATTCCGTAGTTCTAGCGATTGGATTTCACTCAAAACTCACCACATGAATCCTCCCACCAAGTTTTGGGCTCGATCGAAGGAAGTTCGTGCTTTACTGTAGTGTTTGTTGTATTCCGTAGTTCTAGCGATTGGATTTCACTCAAAACTTATCAAATGACTCCTCCCACCATATTATGATGACGCCCAAGTTTTGGGCTCGATCGGAAATCCATAGGTGTACGAAATTGGACACTTCAAGTTCGAAGGCAGTTTGTTCCGAATTGGATTGGTTAGTGTATTCCGTAGTTCTAACGATTGGCTTTCACTCAGAACTCACCACATGACTCCTCCCACCATATTATGATGATGCCCAAGTTTTGGGCTCGATCGGAAATCAATAGGTGTATGAAATTGGATACTTCAAGTTCAAAGGCAGTTTGTTCTGAATTGGAGTGGTTGGTGTATTCCATAGTTCTGGCGATTGTATTTCACTCAAAATTCTCCACATGACTCCTCCCACCATATTATGATGATGCCCAAGTTTTGGGCTCGTTCGGAAATCAATAGGTGTACGAAATTGGACACTTCAAGTTCAAAGGCAGTTTGTTCCGAATTGGAGTGATTGGTGTATTCCATAGTTCTAGCAATTGGATTTCACTGAAAACTCACCACATGACTCCTCCCACCATATTATGTTGATGCCCAAGTTTTGGGCTCGATCGGAAATCAATAGGTGTACGAAATTGGACAATTCAAGTTCAAAGGCAGTTCGTGCCTTATTGGAGTGGTTGGTACATTTCGTAATTCTAGTGATTGGATTTCACTCAAAACTCACCACATGACTCCTCCCACCATATTATGATGATGCCCAAGTTTTGGGCTCGATCGGAAATCAATTGGTGTACGAAATTGGACACTTCATGTTCAAAGGCAGTTTGTTCTGAATTGGAGTGTTTGGTGTATTCCGTAGTTCTAGCGATTGGATTTCACCGAAAACTCTCCACATGACTCCTCCCACTATATTATGATGATGGCCAAGTTTTGGGCTCGATCGGAAATGAATAGGTGTAGGAATTTGGACACTTCATGTTCAAAGGCAGTTTGTTCTGAATTGGATTGGTTGGTGTATTCCGTAGTTGTAGCGATTGGATTTCACTCAAAACTCATCAAATGACTCCTCCCACCATATTATGGTGCTGCACAAGTTTTGGGCTCGATCGGAAATTAATAGGTGTACGAAATTGGACACTTCCAATTCAAAAGCAGTTTGTTATGAATTGGAGTGGTTGGTGTATTCCGTAGTTCTAGCGATTGGATTTCGCCCAAAACTCTCCACATGACTCCTCCCACCAAATTATGATGATGCCCAAGTCTTTGGCTCAATCGGAAATCAATAGGTGTACGAAATTGGACTATTCAAGTTCAAAGGTAGTTCGTGCCTTATTGGAGTGGTTGGTGTATTTCGTAGTTCTAGCGATTGGATTTCACTCAAAACACATCAAATGACTCCTCCCACGATATTATGTTGATGCCCAAGTTTTGAGCTCGAACGGAAATCAATAGGTGTACGAAATTGGACAGTTCAAGTTCAAAGGCAGTTCGTGCCTTATTGGAGTGGTTGGCACATTTCGTAGTTCTAGTGATTGGATTTCACTCAAAACTCACCAAATGACTCCTCCCAACATATTATGATGATTGATCGGTTCATAATTGTATATCATTTTGTACCCTTCTAGCTTATGATTTGGTTATGTTATTGAGTTAAACTTGTGCTTTTAATTCATTTTCTGTTTTGATAAGTCCATAATTTCATACACTTGCATGCCTTCTTTACTTAGTGATTTTGCTTAGTTTCTCTTTATTTTTAGTCACTTACCTATGTTTGTGTGTTTTGTAGGTTAAGATAGCAAGAGATAACATTTGATGCAATCCATGCATGTTAAGGGCTGATTGGCATATGAGGAATATGAGCTTAAAGACAAACACATTTTGGCTACAACCCCTTTCCAGCCCAATTTCGTAAGTCAACTTCTTGGCCTTGGATCAGCATGCTATGGGGCTCGAATGAGGTGAAGATCTTCATGAAACTTGTTCCAATGGGTGTCTACTACAACATATCCAAATTTCAGCCCAATTGGACATTTGTGGAGTGCTCAGCCCGTCCAACACCCAACCTTGCTCAGCAAGATTTGTAGCTGCCAGCATTTTGCCATGTGACTCCTTTTAGCCATGTGCCTCACCCCAGCTGCAACTGACTTTGTACCCAACATAATGAGTGAAGTTGGGAGGCTTTCCAGCTATGAATTTCTGAAGGAGCAAGTTGGTACATGTTGGAGCTATTATAGAGAAAGCATGTGCATGTGAAGCAAAGAGAAAAGAGAGAGAGAAGAAGAGGAATGATGAGAGGCATTTTTGCTTCAGCCTTTGAACATGGGAAATGAATTGGCAGATCACTTTGGAGCTGGAGATCAGCTTTTGAGCTATTAAAGAGAAGCATGTGCATGCATGTAAAGCAAAAATAAAGAAAAGAAATGAAATGAAGTCAATTCCAGTCTCTGTTCGGCAGCCAACTTTCAAGGTCCAAAACGCACACTTCTACTGCTCCGATGAGAATACTTTCTTCATAGAAGTTGTTCCAATGGGTGTCTAGTATAACATATCCAAATTTCAGCCCCATTGGATACGTGTTGAGACCTATGGCCTTCCTACACCAAAACAGGTTCAGAAAACTCGTTTTTCCAGCAACCAAAAGGCAACCACATGGGTTGGCAGCAAAAGGCACCACATGGGTTGGCAGCAAATCTGATCACCTTTGAACCCATGTGAAGAAAGCTTGTGCAGCAGCAAAAGATGAAGGATGGTGTGGGAATTCATCATGTTGTTCCTCCCTCTTAGCCCTATAAATAGAGAAGCCTTCAAGCTTCAAATCACACCCCAAAGGGGGGGAGCTCTCAAACACTTCTCTAGAGCTCCCTTCCCTTCTCTCCCTCAAATTCTCTTAGTTTCCTTTCAAGTTTTCAATTGTTGTAATAAAATGAGTTTACTGAATTTTTCTTCAAGTTTTCAAGTTCTTCTTTAATTTTATTTGTAATGTACATTCTTTCTTAAGTATTCAAGTTTAATTAGTTTCCAAGTTTCAGTTATGGTTTTTGTTCTTATTCATTATGCTTATAAGTTAATATGCTAGTTTGAATGATTGATCACCATTTAGGCTTGCATGTTAGCTATCTTGGTTTGAATTAAGAGTAGACACCATGCTTTAATTCGAATTGAACTATGAATAGGAAGAGTATGTATGGACATTCGACAACAGGGATTAGATACATGCTTGGTTGTTTAAATTGTTCTTCTATGCTTAATGGGTTCCTAATGCTTAGTTTTAGGTTAGACAACAAATGATCAAATTAGGGAATTAGGAACACAAGGTTAGAACCAGACACCATGGCCTAATCATACTTTAGCTAGAATCAATCCGTTAATCTAATTGAACTTGGGAACTTATTTGCTTGAGTTATTTCCTTTTTCTTGTTTTATTTATTTTCTTTTACATTTCTGTTTTGTGTAGGGAAAATGAATTGGATCATTCAATCACCAATCCTCGTGGGATCGACCTCGCACTTACATATGCTATACTACCAAACGGCTCGTGCACTTGCGAGTATCACAAGTTGAGGATGCAGCTGAATCTATTTTGGTGCAGTGAATCCGACACAACAAGTTTTTAATACCCCCAAACCTAGATTTTGCTAGTCCTCGAGCAAAACAACACAAAACAAAGTTAAAAACAAAACAAGAAGTTAACTAACAAGGACAATTGCTTAACAAGCAAGAGAACTGGGTTTAAGTCCCAGCTTACACAACCCATTGGTGCTTGTTGCTTTGAAGCATGGAATTGGATGTGTGTTGATTTTTCTTTTTATTTATAATGTTCAAAGTCTACTTAGTTCTCTATTGTTCATTCCTAATCCTTTTAATTCAATTTCAAGTTTGTGTGTTGGTTTTAGCAATTTATGATAGCTTAATAAAAATGGAGAGAGATGGCAACCTCAATCATATGAATGGGAAGCGTGGAGTAGTGGGAGAAGTCGCGACCTCCAAGTGCATCCATGCTAGACCTAATCGCTTCAAGGGGGAGCATTTCAATCCTTTCTCTTCTTTGAATTCTGTTTATTTCCGTCATTGTTTTTACCTTTTGGTCCGCGCTGGGTTCTTTGTTTTTCTGTACTGAATCCAACCATATAAAAAACGTGAAATTTGGACTTGCGGTTGGAAAGTTATAGCCTAAAAACTGAACACAGGTCGAAGCTGAAAAACAGAGAAACGATTCTGTCCAAAGGGTGATAATTAGGTGATAGAAAGTGCTGTTTGTGTTTTTCTTTTGTTTCTTGGTTTGTTTCTTTTAGTACAACAAATTATTTCGTTTGTTTGAGTTTGTTTAGAGTACTTAGTCCATTTTCGTTTATGGTTTGTTGTTTCATTTTATCTTAATTTGTTTTTGTAAAAAAGAAATTATTTTTCATATGAGCTAACTTTTGGTAACCCCAGTGAGCACCTTTGTCAATACAGTGTCTAGGAGTTCTATAGGCGACACCTTCGGTGTCAAAGAAGTTTGGGTTTTAAGCGGGACCATTGTGACCCCTCCAACCTTCCCGGATCCCCTGGCTGTGTTTTCTGAGGCCCTTAACTGGTTATCCGTGAGTTGCTTGTATATTCATGTGTTTTTAAATTAAGTTTTTTTTTATTTTCTTTGTTTTCTTTTCTGTTTAGTCTTTGTTTTTGTTTTGTTTTTGTTTTTGTTTTGTTAAGTTAGTTTTTGTATTTATTTTGTTTAGTCGTTGTTTTTATTTTATTTTTGTTTTGTTTTTGTTTTTGTGGTATGGTTAGTTGGTTTATTTCTGAGTGTTAAAACACACTTTTATTTCAAACGCTGCATTAAAAAAAAAAAAAAAAAAAAAACCAAAAAAAAAAAAACCAAAAAAAAAAAAAAAAAAAAAAACATTCAAGTAAAATAAATATAAAAAAGAAAAAAAAAAAAAACAACTTCTTCTTTTTTTTCTTCATCTTCTTCTTCTTCTTCTTCATCTTCTTCATCTTCTTCATCATCATGGCTTGCCTCTATTGTCTCGCACTTGTAGAATCTGCAGCAGCTCTACATGATCATCATTTTTTCTCTGCAGTGCTTCCACATGCTGAGTGGCACAGTAGAGCCGCTTCTGCAAGTCCGCCACCATAGCCTTCAAGGAAGCCACTTCCTCGCTCAGAGTGGCACACTCCCGTGTCCTCGCCAGTAGTCGCATGCCCAGATTGGTAGACGAGACCGCCTGGAGCACAGTGAGATCGTGGGACTCATCCACCGCCATCTTGTCAGACCTACGTGCCACGTGCAGATGATCTGCCGGAGTGAGTTTACTGCCAATCAATGTTCCCATCAGCACTGATCTGTTCGGCATTGCCTCAGAAAGGTTCGGTATTGCCTCAGCAAAGTTTGAGGCCGTGCCGTGATGATATGTAGAGTTTGGGAAGACAGTGTTTGGACGAGCCCTTTTCTTGGCATTCGGAGGTGCAAGGGATAGTTCAAGGTTGAGATCATCAAGGTGAGTGCATGAGGATGCCATTTTTTTGTTTTTGGATTTTTTGATGTTTTTCCTTGAGTTTGCAGGAAGAAATGCTGGGTATCATCCGCTTGCAAAGGCGTGGTTTAAATAGGCATATGCTGATGAGAGAGCGCCAACACCACTTCGGATTTCCCGGGCATGCTCGACCTAATCGCTTCAAGGGGGAGCACCTTTACTTTCACTTTACTTTTCTTTTTTTCCGTGTTTTCTGGTGTTTTATGTTTTTGCCCGTTACTTTCATTTTCTGGAGCTTTGTGTTTTTGCTTTTCCCTTTCGGCTATCTTCTTTGTTTTATTTTAGTTAGGGAAGTGTGCTTTCTTTTCTGTTTGTCGTCTTTATTTGATTTTAGTTAGGGAAGTGTGTTTGCTTTGTCTTTTTCTTTTTTTTCTTCTGCAACTTACTCTTTTATTTCCGAAAGAAAATAACAAAAACAACAAAATAAAATAAAAACAACAATTAGCAGTAGAAGTCATTTCTTCACAGTGCTCGGTGTCTCGACCATTAGAGCTTTGAGTTTGGCCCTCTGGCTGTCCTCTTCCTGGGCTTCATGCACAGCCTCTTGGGGCTCACCACTTGAGCTCTCAAAGATCGCAATCTTAGCTTGAGCATAACTTCTCTCGCGATCTGCTCGCTTGCGTTTACCCGGTCGGTCTAGGTCCTCCAGCTGTTTTCGCATATCGCGAGAATACAACTCTACCATTTTTGATAGGTTTTTATTCTCGTCCCGCAATACTTCTAGCTGGTGTCGATTCACCTCCACTATCCTTGCCCTCTCCCTTTTCAAGCTTTTTATAGCAGTTTGACAATCTTCAACCATACTTCGCTCCGCCGCCAACTGACCTTTCAGCACCTCTACCTCATGGGACTTCGCAAGTAGGCGATGACCCAAACTTGCGACACATGCTGCACTCTGCACGCTCAGTGCCATGGCATCACTCGCAACCCGATTATCATCCCTTGTGCCAAACACACGTATATCTTTAGGAGTCACTAGATTTCTGCCCACTCCAATGGCAACATCGTTGTCCAGGAGTATTGAGTCAGCTACTGTCACAGGCCCCCTTGCGGAGGCAAAGTAGGGCATCCATACTGGTGCCGCTGCTTGACCCCATGTCTGAGTCGGTGGAGCTAGGTTGAGATCCAACGAAAATGGGTACGAAGAGGCCATTTGATTTCTCACTCGCTTTTCTTCTTTCTTTCTTTTCTCTTTTGTGTGTTTCTGAGTTTGTGTTTTTTTTTACCCTTTCTTTTTACTTTTTATAGACTTAGTTTTGCTAAACCCTAGCCACTGCGGTTCTAAGTTCTGTGCAGCCCTTACGGCTTATCTCTATATGTCACCGCACCCGTTTCCCAACTCCCCTTAATTGCATTTTCACCTTTCACCACCTTCAAAGTGAAAAAGTCGTCCCGCTTCACCCAAGAGGCCAATAAGTCTGGCTTGGGGGATGTGAAAGCGGCCTCTGCGCGCCGACACGTCCCTCACTCCTTTTGCCTGTCACTTCCTAGGAACCGAGGCAGCAGGGACCACACTCTTTCTTTTCATAAATCCCGCCTTTGCACTCCCAATTCACGTTTCATTAAATTAAAAAATAAAAATAAAAATAATAACAAACGTGTGGGCTTCGGATTTCTTTACGGGTCGGGTTTTCACCGTTGTTAGGTTTCAAAGTGTGTTAACTTCTTTTGGGTTGGGTTTTCAATCGTTTGGGTTTTGGTTTGCATAAGACTGTTTGTTTAGGGCTTTCTGTTTCGAGTGTTTTACTATTTTTTTTTTTTTTTTTAAATTTGTTTGTTGTTTTGTAATTTTTATTTTGTAATTATTTTATTTTTGTATTTTAATTCTTGTGTGTTTTGTGATTTTATATTTACTTTAGTACCTTTCATTTCTTGTCATGACATTGCTTGTTCCTAATCTTTAAACATTGAGGACAATGTTCGTTTCTAGGTTTGGGGGTATTGGAGTTTACCAAGTAAATTTAGTTTTTCTTATAAAAAAAAAAAAAATTAATTAATTTCTTGTTTATTTTTCTTTTTCTATATTTTGAGTCTTGTTTTGTTTTGAGTCACTTTCCGAACACTTATGATGAGATTGTGATAAATGTTTGCATGACTTAAATGAAAATTGAATTTTGTCTTTTATTTATTTATTTTTCCTTGTAAATTTTTATTGTAAAAAAAAAAAAATAATAATAATAATAATTTGGCATCGTTCTAGCATGATATGTTCGAAACTTTTTTTTGCACTTGCCATTTGTTTCTTAATTTTCCAATTAAAGGATTTGCATGACCCAAAGAATTGTATCAAGCATAAATTAGACTTATATAACCATTTAATGTGAGCTTTTGAGCCTTGTGCTTCATTTCATGAGTGTTATACACATACTCTTATTTTCTTGTCATCAAAGTTGTTGTTTGATCTCATTATTCTTTGATTTGGTTGAACACTTAAAAGTTATTCATTCTTATGCAATTTGATTTCATGACATTTAAGAAATGATATTAAGGCCCTCTTTGGATCGTTTGTGCCTTTCAAGCTAACCTTATGCATGCTTAAGCATGATTTTCCATTGTTAACCATTTTGAGCCTACATGTAAACCTTTTCTTTCATTTACCATTTTTATTTCCTCGCCTTAGCCCGAAAAACAAATATTTACCTTTCTAAGGAACTCATGAGCTCTAATTCGGATGTGTTTTTCATGCTAAGTTTGGGAAGGGATATTACTTAAAGAAAAAAAAAAAAAGAACTTCACTCAATTGGTGAAAGAAAAGAAAAAAAAAAAAATTGTGATTAAATGGTGGTTGATTGAATTTCATTTTTGGGCTTTCAAAAATAATTGTTTGGAAAGGAGTGTAAACCATTGTAAATGAAGGTATAAGGAGTTTTGATCATGTAAAAGAAAAATTCTCGTTGTGATGATTCGAAGTCTTGTAAACAATTGTTATATGCTCTTATATTTTGAGTTCCTTGGACTTTGTTTTATCCATACCTTTCATTTCTCACTCACCTTACACCCTTGGCCCCATTACAACCTATAATAAAGACCTAAATTGATCTTAAATGTCATATGGTTGAATTGCATGCATTTTCTTACTTTTAAGTGTTTGGCATCCTTCTTGAGATCATATTAATGCAAGTTCTTCATCTTCCTATTTTTGAGTTAAGTTCCTTATGATTTAACTCTAATCTCATGTTTATAACTGAGTGTTGCATTGTAGCCCTCTTCTGAGTGATTCATTTGTGAGAGGACAACTTTGGTGAGATTTGAAGTTGCATTTGTGCTTGGTCTAATTTTTGAAATTGTGTGAAAACTAAGATTGGGGAATTTGTTGCATTTGGCTATCACACTACTACACTTTGAGCATGTTGTGTTTTGAACTTTGCCGCCTTGTAAATAATGTCTAAAATTGAGTTTTTATTGTTAAAACTTTTGAGTCATGTGCATGAGTCATTTCTCTTCAGAAAATGTTCGGAATGATTGTTTTGAGTTTCTATTTATTTATTTTTATTTTTGTTTTGTTTTTGTAATTATTTTTGTTTTGGTTTTTGTGTTTCTTTTATTTTGCTTAAAGACTAACAAATCTAATAAGTTTTCTAACCACTTTGTTTTGTAGAGTTAGTAAAACGTTTGTGGGTATCGTTTCTGTTAAACCCTTAGGAGACACAACTCCTCCTACTAGGGATGCCTAGAGGTTTAAAGGCTTGTTGCATACGCTCAATGCAATCGAGTTAATGATTCCCAAGTTTTGGGCTCGATCGGAAATCAATTGGTGTACGAAATTGGACACTACAAGTTCAAAGGAAGTTTGTTCCGAATTGGAGTGGTTGGTGTATTCCATAGTTCTAATGATTGTATTTCACTCAAAATTATCCACATGACTCCTCACACCATATTGTGATGATGCCCAAGTTTTGGGCTCGATTGGAAATCAATATGTGTACGAAATTGGACACTTCAAGTTCAAAGGCAGTTTGTTCCGAATTGGAGTGGTTGGTCTATTCCGTAATTGTAGCGATTGGATTTCACCCAAAACTCACCACATGACTCCTCCCCACATATTATGATTATGCCCAAGTTTTGGGCTCGATCGGAAATCAATAGGTGTACGAAATTGGACACTTCAAGTTCAAAGGCAGTTTGTTCCGAATTGGAGTGGTTGGTGTATTCCATAGTTGTAGCGATTGGATTTCACCCAAAACTCACCACATGACTCCTCCCACCATATTATGATGATGCCCAAGTTTTCGGCTCGATCGCAAATCAACAAGTGTACGAAATTTGACAACTGAAGTTCAAAGGCCGTTCGTGCTTTATTGGAGTGTTTAGTGTATTCCGTAGTTCTAGTGATTGGATTTCACTCAAAACTCATCAAATGACTCCTGCCCCCTTATTATGATGATGCCCAAGTTTTGGGGTCGATCGGAAATCAATAGATGTACGAAATTGGACACTTCAAGTTCAAAGGCAGTTTGTTCCGAATTGGGGTGGTTGGTGTATTCTGTAGTTCTTGCGATTGGATTTCACTCAAAACTCACCACATGACTCCTCCCACCATACTATGATGATGCCCAAGTTTTGGGCTCGATCGGAAATCAACAAGTGTACGAAATTGGACAATTCAAGTTCAAAGGAAGTTCGTGCCTTGTTGGAGTGGTGGGTACATTTCGTTGTTCTAGCGATTGGATTTCACTCAAAACCCACCAAATGACCCCTCCCAACGTATTATGTGGATGCCCAAGTTTTGGGCTCGATGGGAAATCAAAAGGTGTATGAAATTGGACAATTCAAGTTCAAAGGCAGTTCGTGCCGTATTGGAGTGGTTGGTACATTTCTTAGTTCTAGCCATTGGATATCACTCAAGACTCACCAGATGAGTCCTCCCACCATATTGTGATGATGCCCAAGTTTTGGGCTCGATCGGAAGTCAATAGGTGTACGAAATTGGACACTTCAAGTTCGAAGGGAATTTGTTCCGAATTGGAGTGGTTGGTGTATTCCGTAGTTCTAGTGATTGGATTTCACTCAAAACACACCACATGAGTCCTCCCACCATATTATGACGATGCCAAAGTTTTTGGCTCGATCGGAAATCAGTAGGTGTACGAAATTGGACAGTTCAAGTTCAAAGGCAGTTTGTTCCGAATTGGATTGGTTGGTGTATTCCGTAGTTCTAGCGATTGGATTTCACTCAAAACACACCACATTACTCCTCCAACCATACTATGATGATGCCCAAGTTTTGTGCTCGATATGAAATGAGTAGGTGTACGAAATTGGACAATTCACGTTCAAAGGTAGTTCGTGCTTTATTGGTGTGTTTGGTGTATTCCGTAGTTCTAACGATTGGATTTCACTCAAAACTCACCACATGACTCCTCCCACCACATTATGATGACGCCCAAGTTTTGGGGTCAATCGGAAATCAATAGGTGTACGAAATTGGACACTTCAAGTTCGAAGGCAGTTTTTTCCGAATTGGAGTGGTTGGTGTATTCCGTAGTTCTAGCGATTGGATTTCACTCAAAACTCATCAAATTACTCCTCCCTCCATATTGTGATGATGCCCAAGTTTTGGGCTCGATCCGAAATCAATAGGTGTACGAAATTGGACAATTCATGTTCAAAGGCAGTTCGTCCCTTATTCGATTGGATGGCGTATTTCGTAGTTCTAGAGATTGGATTTCACCCAAAAGTCACCAGATGACTCCTCCCAACATATTATGATGACGACCAAGTTTTGGGCTAGATCGGAAATCAATAGGTGTACGAAATTGGACACTTCAAGTTCAAAGGCAGTTTGTTCCGAATTGGAGTGGTTGGTGTAATCCGTAATTGTAGCGAATGGATTTCACCCAAAACTCACCACATGACTCCTCCCCACACATTATGATTATGCCCAAGTTTTGGGCTCGATCGGAAATCAATAGGTGTACGAAATTGGACACTTCAAGTTCAAAGGCAGTTTGTTCCGAATTGGAGTGGTTGGTGTATTCCGTAGTTGTAGCGATTGGATTTCACCCAAAACTCACCACATGACTCCTCCCACCATATTATGATGATGCACAAGTCTTTGGGCTCGATCGGAAATCAACAAGTGTACGAAATTTGAGAATTGAAGTTCAAAGGCAATTCGTGCCTTGTTGGAGTGTTTGGTGTATTCCGTAGTTCTAACGATTGGATTTCACTCAAAACTCACCACATGACTCCTCCCACCACATTATGATGACGCCCAAGTTTTGGGGTCAATCGGAAATCAATAGGTGTACGAAATTGGACACTTCAAGTTCGAAGGCAGTTATTTCCGAATTGGAGTGGTTGGTGTATTCCGTAGTTCTAGCGATTGGACTTCACTCAAATGCACCACATGACTCCTCCCACCATATTATGATGATGCCCAAGTTTTGGGCTCGATCGGAAGTCAATAGGTGTACGAAATTGGACAATTCAACATCAAAGGCAGTTCGTGCTTTATTGGAGTGTTTGGTGTATTCCGTAGTTCTAGCGATTGGATTTCACTCAAAACTCACCAAATGACTCCTCCCACCATATTCTGTTGATGCCCAAGTTTTCGGCTCGATCGGAAATCAATCGGTGTTCGAAATTGGGCACTTAAAGTTCAAAGGCAGTTTGTTCCGAATTGGAGTGGTTGGTGTATTCCGTAGTTCTAGCGATTGGATTTTACCCAAAACTCACCAAATGACTCCTCCCACCATATTATGATGATGCCAAAGTTTTGGGCTCGATCGGAAATCAATAGGTGTACGAAATTGGACAATTCAAGTTCAAAGGCAGTTCGTGCGTTATTGGAGTGTTTGGTGTTTTCCGTAGTTCTAGCAATTGGATTTTACTCAAAACTCATCAAATGACTCCTCCCCCCATATTATGATAATGCCCCGGTTTTGGGCTTGATCGGAAATCAATAGGTGTATGAAATTGGACAATTGAAGTTTAAAGGCAGTTCGTGCGTTATTGGAGAGGTTGGTGTATTTTGTAGTTCTAGCGATTGGATTTCCCTCAAAACTCACCAAATGACTCCTCCCAACATATTATGGTGATGCCCAAGTTTTGAGCTCAATCGGAAATCAATAGGTGTACGAAATTGGACACTTCAAGTTCAAAGGCAGTTTGTTCCGAATTGGAGTGGTTGGTGTATTCCGTAGTTCTAGCGATTGGATTTCCCTCAAAATTCACCACATGACTCCTCCCACCATATTATGGTGATGCCCAAGTTTTGGGCTCGATCGGAAATCAATAGGTGTACGAAATTGGACATTTCAAGTTCAAAGGCAGTTTGTTCCTAATTGGAGTGGTTGGTGTATTCTGTAGTTCTAGCGATTGGATTTCACTCAAAACTCACCACATGACTCCTCCCACCATATTATGATGATGCCCAAGTTTTGGGCTCGATCGGAAATCAACAAGTGTACGAAATTTGACAATTGAAGTTCAAAGGCAGTTCGTGCTTTATTGGAGTGTTTAGTGTATTCCGTCGTTCTAGCGATTGGATTTCACTCAAAACTCATCAAATGACTCCTGCCTCCATATTATGATGATGCCCAAGTTTTGGGCTCGATCGGAAATCGATAGGTGTACGAAATTGGACAATTCAAGTTCAAAGGCAGTTCATGCCTTATTGTAGTGGTTAGTACATTTCATAGTTCTAGCAATTGGATTTCACCCAAAACTCACCAAATGACTCCTCTCACCATATTATGATGATGCCCAAGTTTTGGGCCCGATCGGAAATCAATAGGTGTACGAAATTGGACACTTCAAGTTCAAAGGCAGTTTGTTCCGAATTTTAGTGGTTGGTGTAGTCCGTAGTTCTAGCGATTGGATTTCGCCCAAAACTCACCACATGAATACTCCCACCATATTAAGATGATGCCCAAGTTTTGGGCTCGATCGGAAATCAATAGGTGTACGAAATTGGACATTTCAAGTTCAAAGGGAGTTTGTTTCGAATTGGAGTGGTTGGTGTATTCTGTACTTCTAGCGATTGGATTTCACTCAAAACTCACCACATGACTCCTCCCACCATGCTATGATGATGCCCAAGTTTTGGGCTCGATCGGAAATCAATAGGTGTACGAAATTGGACACTTCAAGTTCAAAGGCAGTTTGTTCCGAATTGGAGTGGTTAGTGGATTCCGTAGTTCTAGCGATTGGATTTGACCCAAAACTCTCCACATGACTCCTCCCACCATATTATGATGATGCCCAAGTTTTGGGCTCAATCGGAAATCAATAGGTGTACGAAATTGCACACTTCAAGTTCGAAGGCAGTTTGTTCCAAATTGGAGTGGTTGGTGTATTCCGTAGTTCTAGCGATTGGATTTCACTCAGAACTCACCACATGACTCCTCCCACCATATTATGATGATGCCCTAGTTTTGGGTTCGATCGGAAATCAATAGGTGTACGAAATTGGACACTTCAAGTTCAAAGGCAGTTTGTTCCGAATTGGAGTGGTTGGTGTATTCCGTAGTTCTAGCGACGGGATTTCACTCAAAACTCACCACATGACTCCTCCCACCATGCTATGACGATGCCCAAGTTTTGGGCTCGATCGGAAATCAATAGGTGAACGAAATTCGACAATTCAAGTTCAAAGGCAGTTCGTGCCGTATTGGAGTGGTTGGTACATTTCGTAGTTCTAGCGATTGGATTTCACTCAAAACTCACCACTGCACTCCTTCCACTGATTTCTGATCGAGCCCAAAACTTGGGCATCATCATAATATGGTGGGGGGAGTCATGTGGTGAGTTTTGAGTGAAATTCAATCGCTAGAACTACGAAATGTACCAACCACTCCAATACGGCACGAACTGCCTTTGAACTTGAATTGTCGAATTTCGTTCACCTATTGATTTCCGATCGAGCCCAAAACTTGGGCATCGTCATAGCATGGTGGGAGTAGTCATGTGGTGAGTTTTGCGTGAAATCCAATCGCTAGAACTACAGAATACACCAACCACTCCAATTCGGAACAAACTGTCTTTGAACTTGAAATGTCCAATTTCGTACACCTATTGATTTCCGATCGAGCCCAAAACTTGGGCAACATCTTAATATGGTGGGAGGAGTCTTGTGGAGAGTTTTGGGTGAAATCCAATCGCTAGAACTACGGAATACACCAACCACTCCAATTCAGAACAAACTGCCTTTGAACTTGAAGTGCCCAATTTCGTACACCTATTGGTTTCCGATCAAGCCCAAAACTTGGGCATCATCATAATATGGTGGGGGGAGTCATGTGGTGAGTTTTGAGTGAAATTCAATTGCTAGAACTACGAAATGTACCAACCACTCCAATACGGCACGAACTGCCTTTGAACTTGAATTGTCGAATTTCGTTCACCTATTGATTTTCGATCGAGCCCAAAACTTGGGCATCGTCATAGCATGGTGGGAGGAGTCATGTGGTGAGTTTTGAGTGAAATCCAATCGCTAGAACTACAGAATACATCAACCACTCCAATTCGGAACAAACTGCCTTTGAACTTGAAATGTCCAATTTCGTACACCTATTGATTTCCGATCGAGCCCAAAACTTGGGCATCGTCATAGCATAATGAATAAGAACAAAAACCATAACTGAAACTTGGAAACTAATTAAACTTGAATACTAAAGAAAGAATGTACATTACAAATAAAATTAAAGAAGAACTTGAAAACTTGAAGAAAAATTCAGTAAACTCATTTTATTACAACAATTGACAACTTGAAAGGAAACTAAGAGAAATTGAGGGAGAGAAGGGAAGGGAGCTCTAGAGAAGTGTTTGAGAGCTCCCCCCCTTGGGGTGTGATTTATGAAGCTTGAAGGCTTCTCTATTTATAGGCCTAAGAGGGAGGAACAACATGATGAATTCCCACACCATCCTTCATCTTTTGCTGCTGCACCTCAAGATTCTTCACATGGGTTCAAAGGTGATCAGATGTGGCTGCCCTTTGCTGCCAACCCATGTGATTGCCTTTTGCTGCCAACCCATGTGGTTGCTTTTTGGTTGCTGAAAAACGAGTTTTCTGAACCAGTCTTGGTGTAGGAAGGCCAGAGGTTTCAAAACTTATCCAATGGGGCTCAAATTTGGATATGTTATACTAGACACCCATTGGAACAACTTCTATGAAGAAAGTATTCCCATCGGAGCAGTAGAAGTGTGTGTTTTGGACCTCGAAAGTTGGCTGCCGAACAAAGACTGGAATTGACTTCATTTCTTTTCTTTGCTTTCTTTTTGCTTTACATGCATGCACATGCTTCTCTTTAGTAGCTCAAAAGCTGATCTCCAGCTCCAAAGTGATCTGCCAATTCAATTCCCATGTTCAAAGGCTGAAGCAAAAATTCCTCTCATCATTCCTCATTCTTCTCTCTCTCCTTTCTCCTTGCTTTACATGCATGCACATGCTTTCTTTATAGTAGCTCCAGCATGTACCAACTTGCTCCTTCAGAAATTCAAAGCTGGAAAGCCTCCCAACTTCACTCATTATGTTCAATTGGGCTGAAATTTGGATATGTTATAGCACACACCCAATGGAGCAACTCTCATGAAGATCTTCACCTCATCCAAGCCCCAGAGCATGCTGATCCAAGGCCAAGAAGTTGACCTACGAAACTGGGCTGGCAGGGGACTGTAGCCAAAATTAGTTTGTCTTTAAGCTCTTATTCCATCCACCCAAATCAGGCCCTAACATACATGGATTGCATCATTTCCTATCCGAAGCCATCATTATTACCTAAAACTCAATGAACTGAAAGATAAACACAAAAAGGATTAAAAGCACAATTTTAACTCAAAAACATAACCAAATCATAAGCTAGAAGGGTACAAAATGATATACAATTATGAACCGATCACCCACCACTCCAACAAGGCACGAACTCCCTTTGAACTTGAATTGTCCAATTTCGTACACCTGTTGATTTCCGATCGAGCCCAAAACTTGGGCATCATCATAGTATGGTGGGAGGAGCCATGTGGTGAGTTTTCAGTGAAATCCAATCGCTAGAACTACGGAATACACCAACCACACCAATTCGGAACAAACTGCCTTTGAACTTCAAGTGTCCAATTTCGTACACCTATTGATTTCCGATCGAGCCCAAAACTTGGGCATCATCATAACATGGTGGGAGGAGTCATGTGGAGAGTTTGGAGTGAAATCGAATTGCTAGAAATACGGAATACACCAAGCACTCCAATTCGGAACAAACTGCCTTTGAACTTGAAGTGTCAAATTTCGTACACCTATTGATTTCCGATTGAGCCCAAAACTTGGGCATCATCACAATATGGTGGGAGGAGTCATTTGGTGAGTTTTGAGTGAAATCCAATCGGAAGAACTACGAAATGTACCAACCACTCCAACAAGGCACGAACTGCCTTTGAACTTGAATTGTCCAATTTCGTACACCTATTGATTTCCGATTGAGCCAAAACTTGGGCATCATCATAACATGGTGGGAGGAGTCATGTGGTGAGTTCTGAGTGAAATCCAATTGCTAGAACTACGGAATACACCAACCACTCCAATTCGGAACAAACTGCCTTCGAACTGGAAGTGTCCAATTTCGTACACCTATTGATTTCCGATCGAGCCCAAAACTTGGGCATCATCGTAATATGGTGGGAGGAGTCATATGGTGAGTTTTGAGTGAAATCCAATCGCTAGAACTACATAATACACCAACCACTCCAATTCGGAACAAACTGCCTTCGAACTTGAAGTGTCCAATTTCGTACACCTATTGATTTCCGATGGAGCCCAAAACTTGGGCATCATCATAATATGGTGGGAGGAGTCATGTGGTGAGTTTTGAGTGAAATCCAATCGCAAGAACTACGGAATAAACCAACCACTCCAATTCGGAACAAAATGCCTTTGAAATTGAAGTGTCCAATTTCGTACTCTTATTGATTTCCGATTCAGCTCAAAACTTGGGCGTCGTCATAATATGTTGGGAGTAGTCATTTGGTGAGTTTTGAGTGAAATCCAATCGCTAGAACTGCATAATACACCAACCACTCCAATTCGGAACAAACTGCGTTTGAACTTGAAGTGTCCAATTTCGTACACCTATTGATTTCCGATTGAGCCCAAAACTTGGGCGTCATCATAATATGCTGGGAGGAGTCACTTGGTGAGTTTTGAATGAAATACAATCGCTAGAACTACGAAATACACCAACCACTCTAATAAGGCACGAACTGCCTTTGAACTCCAATTGTCCGATTTCGTACACCTATTGATTTCCGATCGACCCCAAAACTTGGGCGTCATCATATCATGGTGGGAGGAGTCATGTGGTGACTTTTGAGTGAAATCCAATCGCAAGACCTACGGAATACACCAACCACTCCAATTCGGAACAAAATGCCTTTGAACTTGAAGTGTCCAATTTCGTACACCTATTGATTTCCGATCCAGCCCAACACTTGGGCATCATCATAATATGGTGGGAGGAGTCATGTGGTGAGTTTTGAGCTAAATCCAATCGCTAGAACTACGGAATACACCAACCACTCCAATTCGGAACAAACTGCCTTTGAACTTGAAGTATCCAATTTCGTACACCTATTGATTTCCAATCGAGCCCAAAACTTGGGCATCATCGTAGTATGGTGGGAGGAGTCATGTGGTGAGTTTTGGGTGAAATCCAATCGCTAGAACTACGGAATACACCAACTACTCCAATTGAGTTTTGAGTGAAATCCAATTGCTAGAACTACGGAATAGACCAAACACTCCAATCAAGCACGAACTGCCTTTGAACTTGAATTGACCAATTTCGTTCACCTATTGATTTCCGATCGAGCCCAAAACTTTGGCATCATCATAATATGGTGGGAGGAGTCGTGTGGTGTATTTTGAGCGAAGTCCAATCGCTAGAAGTACGGAATAAACCAACCACTACAATTCGTAACAAACTGCCTTTGAACTTCAATTATCCAATTTCGTACACCGATTGATTTCCGATTGAGCCCAGAACTTGGGCATCATCATAATATCGTGGGAGGAGTCGTGTGGTGAGTTTTGAGTGAGATCCAATTGCTAGAACTACGGAATACACCAACCACTCCAATTCGGAACAAACTGCCTTTGAACTTGGAGTGCCAATTTCGTACACCTATTGATTTCTTATCGGGCCCAAAACTTGGGCATCATCATAATATGGTGGGAGGAGTCATTTCATGAGTTTTGAATCCAATCGCTAGAACTACGGAATACACCAACCACTCCAATTCGGAACAAACTATCTTTGAACTTGAAGTGTCCAATTTCGTACACCTATTGATTTCCGATCGAGCGCAAAACTTGGGCATCATCATAATATGGTGGGAGGAGTCATTTCATGAGTTTTGAGTGAAATCCAATTGCTAGAACTACAGAATACACCTACCACTCCAATTCGGAACAAATTGCCTTTGAACTTGAAGTGTCAAATTTCGTACAACTATTGATTTCCGATCGAGCCCAAAACTTGGGTATCAACGTAATATTTTGGGAGGAGTCATGTGGTGAGTTTTGAGTGAAATCGAATCGCTAGAACTACTTAATACACCAACCGCTCCAATTCGGAACAAACTGCCTTTGAACTTGAAGTGTCCAATTTCGTACACCAATTGATTTTCGATCGAGCCCAAAACTTGGGCATCATCATAATATGGTGGGAGGAGTCATGTGGTGAGTTATGAGTGAAGTCCAATCGCTAGAACTACGGAATACACCTACCACTCCAATTCGGAACAAACTGCCTTTGAACTTCAAGTGTCCAATTTCGGACACCAATTGATTTCCGATCGAGCCCAAAACTTGGGCATCATCGTAATATGGTGGGAGGAGTCATTTGATGAGTTTTCAATGAAATCCAATTGCTAGAACTACGGAATACACCAAACACTCCAATAAAGCATGAACTGCCTTTGAACTTGAAGTGCCAATTTCGTACACCTATTGATTTCCAATCGGGCCCAAAACTTGGGCATCACCACAATATGGTGGGAGGAGTCATTTCATGAGTTTCGAGTGAAATCCAATCGCTAGAACTACGGAATACACCAACCACTCCAATTCGGAACAAACTGCCTTCGAACTTGAAGTGTCCAATTTCGTACACCTATTGATTTCCGATCGAGCCCAAAACTTGGTCATCATCATAATATGGTGGGAGGAGTCAGTTGATGAGTTTTGAGTGAAATCCAATTGCTATAACTACGGAATACACCAAACACTCCAATAAAGCACAAACTGCCTCCGAACTTGAATTGTCCAATTTCGTACACCTATTGAATTCCGATCGAGCCCAAAACTTGGGCATCATCATAATATGGTGGGAGGAGTCATTTGATGAGTTTTGAGGGAAATACAATCGCTAGAACTACGGAATACACCTACCACTCAAATTCGGAACAAACTGCCTTTGAACATGAAGTGTCCAATTTCGTACACCAATTGATTTCCGATCGAGCCCAAAACTTGGGCATCATCATAATATGGTGGGAGGAGTCATTTGATGAGTTTTGAGTGAAATCCAATCGCTAGAACTACGGAATACACCTACCACTTGAATTCGGAACAAACTGCCTTTGAACATGAAGTGTCCAATTTCGTACACCAATTGATTTCCGATCGAGCCCAAAACTTGGGCATCATCATAATATGGTGGGAGGAGTCATTTGATGAGTTTTGAGTGAAATCCAATCGCTAGAACTACGGAATACACCTACCACTTGAATTCGGAACAAACTGCCTTTGAACATGAAGTGTCCAATTTCGTACACCAATTGATTTCCGATCGAGCCCAAAACTTGGGCATCATCATAATATGGTGGCAGAAGTCATTTCAAGAGTTTTGAGTAAAATCCAATCGCTAGAACTACGGAATACACCTACCACTCCAATTCGGAACAAACTGACTTTGAACTTGAAGTGTCCAATTTCGTACACCTATTGATTTCCGATCGAGCCCAAAACTTGGGCATCATCATAATATTTTGGGAGGATGAATGTCGTGAGTTTTGAGTGAAATCGAATCGCTAGAACTACGGAATACACCAACCACTCCAATTCGGAACAAATTGCCTTTGAACTTGAAGTGTCCAATTTCGTACACCAATTAAATTCCGATCGAGCCCAAAACTTGGGCATCATCATAATATGGTGGGAGGAGTCATTTGATGAGTTTTGAGTGAAATCGAATCGCTAGAACTACGGAATACACCTACCACTCCAATTCGGAACAAACTGCCTTTGAACTTGAACTGTCCAATTTCGTACACCAATTGATTTCCGATCGAGCCCAAAACATGGGCATCATCATAATATGGTGGGAGGAGTCATGTGGTGAGTTTTGAGTGAAATCCAATTGCTAGAACTACGGAATACACCAACCACTCCAATTCGGAACAAACTGCCTTTGAACTTGAAGTGTCCAATTTCGTACACCTACTGATTTCCGATCGAGCCCAAAACTTGGGCTTCATCATAATATTTTGGGAGGATGCATGTGGTGAGTTTTGAGTGAAATCGAATCGCTAGAACTACGGAATACACCTACGACTCCAATTCGGAACAAATTGCCTTTGAACTTCAAGTGTCCAATTTCGTACACCTATTGATTCCGATCGTGCCCGGAACTTGGGCATCATCATAATATGGTGGGAGGAGTCATTTGATGAGTTTTGAGTGACATCCAATTGCTAGAACTACGGAATACACCAAACAATCCCATAAAGCACGAACTGCCTTTGGACTTGAAGTGTCCAATTTCGTACACCTAACGATTTCCGATCGAGCCCAAAACTTGGTCATCATCATAATATCGTGGGAGGAGTCATGTGGTGAGTTTTGAATAAAATCCAATCGCTAGAACTACGGAATACACCAACCACTCCAATTCGGAACAAACTGCCTTTGAACTTGAAGTGTCCAATTTCGTACACCTATTGATTTCCGATCGAGCCCAAAACTTGGGCATCATCATAATATGGTGGGAGGAGTCATTTGATGAGTTTTGACTGAAATCCAATCGCTGCAACTACGGAATACACCTACCACTCCAATTCGGAACAAACTGCCTTTGAACTTGAAGTGTCCAATTTCTTACACCTATTGATTTCCGATCGAGCCCAAAACTTGGGCATCATCATAATATGGTGGGAGGAGTCGTTTCTTGAGTTTTGAGTGAAATCCGATCGCTAGAACTACGGAATACACCTACCACTCCAATTCGGAACAAATTGCCTTCGAACTTGAAGTGTCCAATTTCGTACACCTATTGATTTCCGATCGACCCCAAAACTTGGGCATCATCATAATATTGTGGGAGGAGTCATGTGGTGAGTTGTGAGTGAAATCCAATCGCTAGAACTACAGAATACACCAACCACTCCAATTCGGAACAAACTGCCTTTCAACTTGAAGTGTCCAATTTCATACACCTATTGATTTCCGATCGAGCCGAAAACTTGGGCATCATCATAATATGGTGGGAGGAGTCATTTGATGAGTTTTGAGTGAAATCCAATCGCTAGAACTACGGAATACACCAACCACCCCAATTAGGAACAAACTGCCTTTGAACTTGAAGTGTCCAACATCGTACACCTATTGATTTCCGATCGAGCCCAAAACTTGGGCATCATCAAATTATTTTGGAAGGAGTCTTGTGGTGAGTTTTTAGTGAAATCCAATCGCTAGAACCACGGAATACACCAACCACTCCAATTCGGAACAAACTGCCCTTGAACTTGAAGTGTCCAATTTCGTACACCTATTGATTCCGATCGTGCCCGAAACTTGGGCATCATCATAATATGGTGGGAGGAGTCATTTGATGAGTTTTGAGTGACATCCAATTGCTAGAACTACGGAATACACCAAACAATCCCATAATGCACGAACTGCCTTTGAACTTGAAGTGTCCAATTTCGTACACCTATTGATTTCCGATCGAGCCCAAAACTTGGGCATCATCATAATATGGTGGGAGGAGTCATTTGATGAGTTTTGACTGAAATCCAATCGCTGCAACTACGGAATACACCTACCACTCCAATTCGGAACAAACTGCCTTTGAACTTGAAGTGTCCAATTTCGTACACCTATTGATTTCTGATCGAGCCCAAAACTTGGTCATCATCATAATATCGTGGGAGGAGTCAAGTGGTGAGTTTGGAGTAAAATCCAATCGCTAGAACTGCGGAATACAACAACCACTCCAATTCGGAACAAACTGCCTTTGAACTTGAAGTGTCCAATTTCGTACACCTATTGATTTCCGATAGAGCCCAAAACTCGGGCATCATCATAATATGGTGGGAGGAGTCATTTCATGAGTTTTGAGTGAAATCCAATCGCTAGAACTACGTAATACACCAACCACCCCAATTCGGAACAAACTGCCTTTGAAATTGAAGTGTCCAATTTCGTAAACCTACTGATTTCTGATCGAGCCCAAAACTTGGCATCATCATTATATGGTGGGAGGAGTCATTTCATGTGTTTTGAGTGAAATCCAATCGCTAGAACTACGGAATACACCAACCACTCCAATTCGGAACAAACTGCCTTTGAACTTGAAGTGTCCAATTTTGTACACCTATTGATTTCCGATCGAGCCGAAAACTTGGGCATCATCATATTATTTTGGGAGGAGTCACGTGGTGAGTTTCGAGTGAAATCCAATCTCTAGAACTACGGAATACACCAACCACTCCAATTCGGAACAAACTTCCTTTGAACCTGAAGTGTCCAATTTCGTACACCTATTGATTTCCGATGGAGCCCAAAACTTGGGCATCATCATAATATGGTGGGAGGAGTCATGTGGTGAGTTTTGAGTGAAATCCAATTGCTAGAACTACGGAAAACACCAACCACTACAATTCGGAACAAACCGCCTTTGAACTTGAAGTGTCCAATTTCGTACAACTATTGATTTCCGATCGAGCCCAAAACTTGGGCATCATCATAATATGGTGGGAGGAGTCATGGGGTGAGTTTTGAGTGAAATCCAATTGCTAGAACTACGGAATACTCCAAACACTCCAATAAAGCAAGAACTGCCTTTGAACTTGAAGTGTCCAATTTCGTACACCTAATGATTTCCGATCGAGCCCAAAACTTGGGCATCATCATAATATGGTGGGAGGAGTCATTTGATGAGTTTTGGGTGAAATCCAATTGCTAGAACTACAGAATACACCAAACACTCCAATAAAACACGAACTGCCTTTTGAACTTGAATTGTCCAATTTTGTACTCCTATTGATTTCCGATCGAGCCCAAAACTTTGGCATCATCAAAATATGGTGGGAGGAGTCATGTGGTGAGTTTTGAGTGAAATCCAATCGCTAGAACTACGGAATACACCAACCACTCCAATTCGGAACAAACTGCCTTTGAACTTGAAGTGTCCAATTTCATACACCTATTGATTTTCGATCAAGTCCAAAACTTGGGCATCATCGTAATATGGTGGGAGGAGTCATGTGGTGAGTTTTGAGTGAAATCCAATCGCTAGAACTACGGAATACACCAACCACTCCAATTCGGAACAAACTGCCTTTGAACTTGAAGTGTCCAATTTCGTACACCTATTGATTTCTGATTGAGCCCAAAACTTGGGCATCATCATAATATGGTGGGAGGATTAATTTGATGAGTTTTCAGTGAAATCCAATTGCTAGAACTACGGAATACTCCAAACACTCCAGTTAAGCACGAACTTCCTTTGTACTTGAAGTGTCCAATTTCGTACACCTAATGATTTCCGACCGAGCCCAAAACTTGGGCATCATCATAATATGGTGGGAGGAGTCATTTGATGAGTTTTGAGTGAAACACAATTGCTAGAACTACGGAATACCCCAAACACTCCAATAAAGCACGACCTGCCTTTGAACTTGAATTGTCCAATTTCGTACACCTATTGATTTCCAATTGAGCCCAAAACTGTGTTATCATCATAATATGGTGGGAGGAGTCATGTGGTGAGTTTTGAGTGAAATCCAATCGCTAGAACTACGGAATACACCAACCACTCCAATTCGGAAAAAATTGCCTTTGAACTTGAAGTATCCAATTTCGTACACCCATTGATTTCCGATAGAGCCCAAAACTCGGGCATAATCATAATATGGTGGGAGGAGTCATTTCGTGAGTTTTTTGTGAAATCCAATCTCTAGAACTACGGAATACACCAACCACTACAATTCGAAAAAAACTGCCTTTGAACTTGAAGTGTCCAATTTCGTACAACTTTTGATTTCCGATCCCGCCCAAAACTTGGGCATCATCATAATGTGGTGGGAGGAGTCATGTGGTGAGTTTTGAGTGAAATCCAATTGCTAGAACTACGGAATACACCAACCACTCCAATTGGGAACAAACTGCCTTTGAACTTGAAGTGTCCAATTTCGTACACCTATTGATTTCCGATCTAGCCCAAAACTTGGGCATCATCATAATATGTTCGGAGGAGTCATTTGATGAGTTTTGAGTGAAATCCAATCGCTAGAACTACGGAATACACCAACCACTCCAATTCGGAACAAACTGCCTTTGAACTTGAAGTGTCCAATTTCGTACACCTATTGATTTCTGATCGAGCCCAAAACTTGGGCATCATCATAATATGTGGGAGGAGTCATGTGGTGAGTTTTGAGTGAAATCCAATGATAAGTTCATAATTTCACACATTTGCATGCCTTCGTTACTTAGTAATGTTGTTTAGTTTCTCTTTATTTCGAGTCACTTACCTATGTTTGTGTGTTCTGTAGGTTAAGGGAGCAAGATATCACATTTGATACAATCCATGCATATTAAGGGCTGATTGGCATGAGAGGAATACCACTTGAGGCATTTGAAGCAAAATGGTGCAAAAACGTGCAAAACTGGAGCCTGAGTTTGAAGTTCATTTCGGACTTATCTTCTTGATCCGAGCTTGGATTGGGCCAATACTTGTGTGGTTGGATCAGAGACATTCGGAACTTCAAAATGGATATCTTAAAGTCATCATTTGATTCAGCCAAGCCCAATTCGGGAGCCCATGAAAATACACATCATGCTGACATGAGGATGAGCTATTGGTTTCTGGATGGAAGCTTGGTCATGCTGACATGATGATGAGCTAGGGCTGCTGGTGGGATTTATTGGTGAAGTGCAGCAACCAATTTTGATTATCTAAATACAAGTGTTGTATGCATTAGCCATATTGAATTCAGAATTATCTCTCCCATCTCCCTATAAATACCACTTCCATATCCTGAGATTCACAATCAATCCCCAGAGGCAGAGACAGACACATTCACTTCATCCATTACTCCCATACACACATTCAGATTCACCACAAAGAGAGAAGAGAGCTAGCTGCAAAGGAGGGAGAGCTGGGAGCTGTCCTGGAAACTACCTTGCTGCCACCAGCTAGTTCTTCTATTCTCTTTATTCTATCTATGTATTTCTTATTTTCTGTATTCATAGTTATGTTTAACTAATCCATTTAGTTAGGGCTTAGGATGAAGCCCTAGTCATGAATATTCAATGTTATGGATGATTTCATAGTTAATTGATTTCCTTGCTTTCATTATCAAGTTGTTAACCTCCAGTTTATTATGTGCTTGATGTATGTTTTCTTGGAGTAGCTAACTAGGATTTTATGCATCTAGCACAGGTTGGGAAGGGGATTAAATTCACCAATTCTACTCTCCTTTCACAAGCAACACATGAATGGCCTAAGAATCATTCAAGGGGTTAATAACCATAGGTTGACTAGGACAGATACCATGTTCTAGGACTTGTGTGATTATCATATTCTCAAGGAACTTAATGACTCTTGTATGCTTTATTCTAAGTAGATACCATGCTTAGGTTGCATATTAGAGATCACGTGTTGTGTAGATACCATGCACAATTACATGCCTTAGGAGAATCATGCATCCTGCACCTAGATACCATAGGCTTGTATGCGATAATCTATTGTTAATGAAGCTTGAGTCAATTTCTATGCATTCATAACTTGGATAGGAAGACTAGAGGTGGATTCCAAGGCTCTAACATTTCTCAATCATTGTTTCACAACTTGTTCATTGCTGCCATTGTTTACTTTCCAGCACTTCCATTTCATTATCTTGTTTCCATTTCAACAACAAAACCCCCCATTTCGAGTGCGTGTGTGGTGCTAGGATTCTGCTCTAGACCTTTCCATGTGTTACTTTGTTTGTTCGTTTGTTTTCTGTTTTTCCAGCATTCTAAGTAGTTTAACTTGCAACCAAGTTACCATCCTCCGTGGGATCGACCTCGTATAAATGGTTCGTGCACTTCCGAGAACTGAAGTTGCTATTTTTAATAACTCATTTTAGTTGTTAGGAATAGGCTCAACATCCAATAAAGCACGAACTGCCTTTGAACTTGAAGTCTCCAATTTCGTACACCTAATGATTTCCGACCGAGCCCAAAACTTGGGCATCATCATAATATGGTGGGAGGAGTCATTTGATGAGTTTTGAGTGAAATCCAATCGCTAGAACTACGGAATACACCAAACACTCCAATAAAGCACGACCTGCCTCTGAACTTGAATTGTCCAATTTCATACACCTATTGATTTCCGATCGAGCCCAAAACTTTGTTATCATCATAATATGGTGGGAGGAGTCATGTGGTGAGTTTTGAGTGAAATCCAATCGCTAGAACTACGGAATACACCAACCACTCCAATTCGGAACAAACTGCCTTTGAACTTGAAGTGTCCAATTTCGTACACCTATTGATTTCCGATAGAGCCCAAAACTTGGGCATCATCATAATACGGTGGGAGGAGTCATGTGGTGAGTTTTGAGTGAAATCCATTCGCTAGAACTACGGAATACACCAACCACTTCAATTCGGAACAAACTGCCTTTGAACTTGAAGTGTCCAATATCACACACCTATTGATTTTCGATCGAGTCCAAAACTTAGGCATCATCATAATATGGTGGGAGGAGTCATGTGGTGTGTTTTGAGTAAAATCCAATCGCTAGAACTACGGAATACACCAACCACTCCAATTCGGAAAAAACTGCCTTTGAACTTGAAGTGTCCAATTTCGTACACCTATTGATTTCCGATCGAGCCCAAAACTTGGGCATCATCATAATATAGTGGGAGGAGTAATTTGATGAGTTTTGAGTGAAATCCAATTGCTAGAACTACGGAATACACCAAACACTCCAATAAAGCACGAACTGCCTTTGAACTTGAAGTGTCCAATTTCGAACACCTAATGATTTCCAACCGAGCCCAAAACTTGGGCATCATCATAATATGGTGGGAGGAGTCATTTGATGAGTTTTGAGTGAAATCCAATCGCTAGAACTACGGAATACACCAAACACTCCAATAAAGCACGACCTGCCTACGAACTTGAATTGTCCAATTTCGTACACCTATTGATTTCCGATCGAGCCCAAAACTTTGTTATCATCATAATATGGTGGGAGGAGTCATGTGGTGAGTTTTGAGTGAAATCCAATCGCTAGAACTACGGAATACACCAACCACTCCAATTCGGAACAAACTGCCTTTGAAATTGAAGTGTCCAATTTCGTACACCTATTGATTTCCGATCGAGCCCAAAACTTGGGCATCATCATAATACGGTGGGAGGAGTCGCATGGTGAGTTTTGAGTGAAATCCACTCGCTAGAACTACGGAATACACCAACCACTTCAATTCGGAACAAACTGCCTTTGAACTTGATGTATCCAATATCATACACCTATTGATTTTCGATCGAGTCCAAAACTTAGGCATCATCATAATATGGTGGGAGGAGTCCTGTGGTGTGTTTTGAGTAAAATCCAATTGCTAGAACTACGGAATACACTAACCACTCCAATTCGGAACAAACTGCCTTTGAACTTGAAGTGTCCAATTTCGTACACCTATTGATTTCCGATCGCGCCCAAAACTTGGGCATCATCATAATATGGTGGGAGGAGTAATTTGATGAGTTTTGAGTGAAATCCAATTGCTAGAACTACGGAATACTCCAAACACTCCAATAAAGCACGAACTGCCTTTGAACTTGAAGTGTCCAATTTCGTACACCTAATGATTTCCGACTGAGCCCAAAACTTGGGCATCATCATAATATGGTGGGAGGAGTCCTTTGATGAGTTTTGAGTGAAATCCAATCACTAGAACTACGGAATACACCAAACACTCCAATAAAGCACGACCTGCCTTTGAACTTGAATTGTCCAATTTCGTACACCTATTGATTTCCGATCGAGCCCAAACCTTTAGCATCATCATAATATGGTGGGAAGAGTCACGTGGTGAGTTTTGAGTGAAATCCAATCGCCAGAACTACGGAATACACCAACCACTCCAATTCGTAGCAAACTGCCTGTGAACATGAAGTGTCCAATTTTGTACACCAATAGATTTCCGATCGAGCCCAAAACTTGGGAATCGTCATAATATGGTGGGAGGAGTCATGTGGTGAGTTTTGAGTGAAATCAAATCGCATGAAACTACGGAATACACCAACCACTCCAATTCGGAACAAACTGCCTTTGAACTTGAAGTGTCCAATTTCTTACACCTATTGATTTCCGATAGAGCCCAAAACTCGGGCATCATCATAATATGGTGGGAGGAGTCATTTCATGAGTTTTCAGTAAAATCCAATCTCTAGAACTACGGAATACACCAACCACTACAATTCAGAACAAACTGCCTTTGAACTCGAAGTGTCCAATTTCGTACAACTATTGATTTCCGATCGAGCTCAAAACTTGGGCATCATCATAATATGGTGGGAGGAGTCATGTGGTGAGTTTTGAGTGAAATCCAATCGCTAGAACTACGGAATACACCAACCACTCCAATTCGGAACAAACTGCCTTTGAACTTGAAATGTCCAATTTCGTACATCAATTGATTTCCGATCGAGCCCAAAACTTGGGCATCATCATAATATGGTGGGAGGAGTCATGTGGTGAGTTTTGAGTGAAATCCAATTGCTAGAACTAGGGTATACACCAACCACTCCAATTCGGAACGAACAGCCTTTGAACTTGAAGTGTCCAATTTCGTACACCTATTGATTTCCGATCGAGCCCAAAACTTGGGCGTCATAATAATATGGTGGGAGGAGTGATTTGATGAGTTTTGAGTGGAATCCAATTGCTAGAACTACGGAATACACCAAACACTCCAATAAAGCACGAACTGCCTTTGAACTTGAATTGTCCAATTTCGTACACCTATTGATTTCCGATCGAGCCCAAAACTTTGGCATCATCACAATATGGTGGGAGGAGTCATGTGGTGAGTTTTGAGTGAAATCCAATCGCTAGAACTACGGAATACACCAACCACTCCAATTGGGAACAAACTACCTTTGAACTTGAAGTGTCCAATTTCGTACACCTATTGATTTTCGATCTAACCCAAAACTTGGGCATCATCATAATATGGTGGGGGGAGTCATGTGGTGAGTTTTGAGTGAAATCCAATCGCTAGAACTATGGAATACCCCAACCACTCCAATTCGGAACAAACTGCCTTCGAACTCGAAGTGTCCAATTTCGTACACTAATTGATTTCCGATCGAGCCCAAAACTTGGGCATCATCATAATATGGTGGGAGGAGTCATTTGATTAGTTTTGAGTGAAATCCAATCGCTAGAACTACGGAATACACCAACCACTCCAATTCGGAACAAACTTCCTTTGAACTTGAAGTGTCCAATTTCGTACACCTATTGATTTCCGATCGTGCCCAAAACTTGGGCATCATCATAATATGGTGGGGGGAGTCATTTGATGAGTTTTGAGTGAAATCCAATCGCTAGAACTACGGAATACACCTACCACTCCAATTCGGAACAAACTGCCTTTGAACTTGAAGTGTCCAATGTCGTACACCTATTGATTTCCAATCGAGCCCAAAACTTGGGCATCATCATAATATGGTGGGAGGAGTCATTTGATGAGTTTTGAGTGAAATCCAATCGCTAGAACTACGGAATACACCAACCACTCCAATTCGGAACAAATTGCCTTTGAACTTGAAGTGTCCAATTTCGAACTCCTATTGATTTCCGTTTGAGCTCAAAACTTGGACATCACCATAATATGTTGGGAGTAGTCATGTGGTGAGTTTTGAGTGAAATCCAATTGCTAGAACTATGGAATACACCAACCACTCCAATTCGGAACAAACTGCCTTCGAACTTGAAGTGTCCAATTTCGTACACCTATTGATTTCCGATCGAGCCCAAAACTTGGGCATCATCATAATATGGTGGGAGGAGTCATTTCATGAGTTTTGAGTGAAATCCAATCGCTAGAACTACGGAATACACCTACCACTCCAATTCGGAACAAACTGCCTTTGAACTTGAAGTGTCCAATTTCGTACACCTATTGATTTCCGATCGAGCCCAAAACTTTGGCATCATCATAATATGGTGGGAGTAGTCATTCGGTGAGTTTTGAGTGAAATCCAATCGCTAGAACTACGGAATATACCAACCACTCCAATTCGGAACAAACTGCCTTTGAACTTGAAGTGTCCAATTTCCTACACCTATTGATTTCCGATCGAGCCCAAAACTTGGGCATCATCATAATATGGTGGGAGGAGTCATGTGGTGTGTTGTGAGTGAAATCCAATTGCTAGAACTACGGAATACACCAACCACTCCAATTCGGAACAAACTGCCTTTGAACTTGAAGTGTCCAATTTCCTACACCTATTGATTTCTGATCGAGCCCAAAACTTGGGCATCATCATAATATGGTGGGAGGAGTCATTTGATGAGTTTTGAGTGAAATCCAATTGCTAGAACTATGGAATACACCAAACACTCCAATAAAGCACGAACTGCCTTTGAACTTGAAGTGTCCAATTTCGTACACCTAATGATTTCCGATCGAGCCCAAAACTTGGGCATCATCATAATATGGTGATCGGTGCATATTTATATATTATTTTGTACCCTTCTAGCTTATGATTTGGCTATGTTTTTGAGTTAAAATTGTGCTTTTAATCCTTTTTGTGTTTATGTTTCAGTTCATTGAGGTTTAGGTAACAATGATGACTTTGGATAGGAAATGATGCAATCCATGCATGTTAAGGCCTTATTTGGGTGAATGGAAGAAGAGCTTAAAGACAAACTCATTTTGGCTACAACTCCTTGCCAGCCCAGTTTCGTAGGTCAACTTCTTGGCTTTGGATGAGCATGTTATGGGGCTCGAATGAGGTGATGATCTTCATGAAACTTGTTCCAATGGGTGTCTAGTACAGCATATCCAAATTTCAGCCCAATTGGACATATGTGGAGTGCTTAGCCCGTCCAACACTCAACCTTGCTCAGCAGGATTTGCTGTTGCCAGCTTTTAGCCATGTGCCTCCTTTTAGCCATGTGCCTCACCCCAGCTGCAATTGACTTTGTACCCAACATAATGAGTGAAGTTGGGAGGCATTCCAGCTATGAATTTCTGAAGGAGCAAGTTGGTACATGCTGGAGCTATTATAGAGAAAGCATGTGCATGCATGTGAAGCTAGAGAAAGGAGAGAGAGAAGAATGAGGAATGATGAGAGGCATTTTTGCTTCAGCCTTTGAACATGGGAATTGAATTGGCAGATCACTTTGGAGCTGGAGATCAGCTTTTGAGGCATGTGCATGCATGTGAAGCAAAAAGAAAGAAAAGAAATGAAATGAAGTCAATTCCAGTCTCTGTTCGGCAGCCAACTTTCAAGGCCCAAAACGCACACTTCTACTGCTCCGATGGGAATACTTTCTTCATAGAAGTTGTTCCAATGGGTGTCTAGTATAACATATTCAAATTTGAGCCCCATTGGATAATGTTTGAAACCTCTGGCCTTCCTACACCAAGCCTGGTTCAGAAAACTCGTTTTTTCAGCAACCAAAAGGCAACCACATGGGTTGGCAGCAAAACTGATCACCTTTGAACCCATGTGATGAAAGCTTGTGCAGCAGTAAAAGTTGAAGGATGGTGTGGGATTTCATCATATTGTTCCTCCCTCTTAGCCCTATAAATAGAGAAGCCTTCAAGCTTCAAAACACACCCCAAGGGGGGGAGCTCTCAAACACTTCTCTAGAGCTCCCTTCCCTTCTCTCCCTCAAATTCTCTTAGTTTCCTTTCAAGTTGTCAATTGTTGTAGCAATATGATTTTGCTAAATTTTCCTTCAAGTTTTAGTTTAATTTTATTTGTCATGTACATTCTTTCTTAAGTATTCAAGTTTAATTAGTTTCCAAGTTTCAATTATGGTTTTTGTTCTTATTCATTATGCTTATAAGTTAATAGGCTAGTTTGAATGATTGATCACCATTTAGGCTTGCATGTTAGCTATCTTGGTTTGAATTAAGAGTATACACCATGCTTTAATTCGAATTGAACTATGAATAGGAAAAGTATGTATGGACATTCGACAACAGGGATTAGATACATGCTTGGTTGTTTAAATTGTTCTTCTATGCTTAATGGGTTCATAATGCTTAATTTTAGGTTAGACAACAAATGATCAAATTAGGGAATTAGGAACACAAGGTTATGACCAAACACCATGGCTTAATCATACTTTAGCTAGAATCAATCCGTTAATCTAATTGAACTTGGGAACTTATTTGCTTGAGTTATTTCTTTTTTTGTTCTTGTTTTATTTATTTTCTTTTTCATTTCTATTTTGTGTAAGGAAAATGAATTGGATCATTCAATCACTGTTGCGTTGATTCAGCTGCACCAAAATGGATTCAGCTGCATCCTCAACTTGTGATACTCGCAAGTGCACGAACCATTGGTAGTTTAGCGTATGTAAGTGCGAGGTCGATTCCACAGGGATTGGTGATTGAATGATCCAACTCAGTTTTCCTACAAAACATAAATGAAAACAAAAGAAACAAAAAGGTTTTGTACAACACTTGAGAACATTGAGAATTTTTGGAGGGAAGAGAATGTGTTTGAGAACTTTGAGGATTTGGAAGAGAAAGTGTTTGAGAACATTGGGAATTTGGAAGAGAGTAGAGAAGTGTTTGGAAAGCTTGAGGATTTTGGAAGAGAAAGTGTTTGAGAACTTTGAGAATTTGGAAGATGTTTGGAAGGGAAGAGAAATGTGTTTGGGAAATTTGGAGAATTTGGTGAAGGAATGGGAGAAGTGTTTGGAAAGTGTTTGGGAAGCTTGAGGATTTTGGAAGAGAGTGTTTGAGAACATAGGGAATTTGGAAGAGAAAGGAAGGTGTTTGGGAAGCTTGAGGAATTTGGAAGAGAAGAGACATGTGTTTGAGGAATTGGAGAATGTTTGGAAGAGAATGTGTTTAAGAAGTGTTTCAAGAACATGGAGACTTTTGAAGAGAATAGAGAAATGTTTGGGAAGTGTTTGAAGATTTAGTAAAAAGATCATATTACAACAATTGAGAACTGCAAAGGGAAACTAAAAGAATTTGAGGGAGATAAGGGAAGGGAGCTCTAGAGAAGTGCTTGAGAGCTCCCCCCCTTGGGGTGTTATTACAAGCTTAGAGAACTTCCCTATCTATAGGCCTAGGAGAAGTGAAAATCTGAATTATACAATTGAATTTTCTAAACACACTAACTTCACCTAACACACAACACTTAATTCACCAACTTAACCTAACACACAATTGCATTTGAAAACAATTCCTCTTGTCTTTAGGCTTAGTGTTCAGCTCCCACTTCATCATCTTTTGGCTGCTGCAAAATTCCACTCAAAATAGGTATTGAATATGCTTCACCAAACTTTCCCACAATCAACAACACTTCATCATGCATATGTCATGCATGACAATGTATTGCAGCCAGCTTGTGGGCTCGTTTTGGGCTTGTTCATCCAATCTGAAAAATCTGAAAAAATATGGATCTTCAAGCTCTGTGTCTTATCTTTCCAAGCATATGCAGCCCAGCTCAAGGAAAAATCGGAAAGGCCTTCAAATGTGATTTTTGGCCCAGTAATGCAGATGCTGCCGAATTTGACCTTAAGTTGCCAAAACATGTATAACTTTCTCTAGAAGACTCGGAATCATGAACCGTAAAATTCTACAGAAACTAGACTTCCGTATCTTTCCAATGATATATGGCTCATCATCTGGTTCTTCTTGAGTAAGTACAGTCCAATCCGTGAAGTTGACTGATCTGCAGACACTGTTTTGAGCTAATTTGTCTCCAAAATGCATTTATTGAGTCTCAAATTTAAAACACTGAAACAAACACAAAACAAATTAAAAGCACAAGTTTAACTCAAAAACATAACCAAATCATAAGCTAAAAGGGTACAAAATGATATGTAATTTATGCACCGATCAAATACCCCCAAACCTAGATTTTGCTAGTCCTCGAGCAAAACAAAAGGAAAACAAAGATAAAAACAAACAAGAAGTTAATTAAACCACTTTCGTAGGTAACTCGATTGCATTTAGCGTATGCAACAAGCCTTTAAACCTCTACGCATCCCTAGTAAGAGGAGTTGTGTCTCCTGAGGGTTTAACAGATACGATACCCACAAACGTTTTTCTAACTCTACAAAACAAAATGGTTAGAAAACTTAAAAGATTTGTTAGTCCTTAACAAAACCAAAAAAAAACAAAAACAAACGTAAATACATTAACGAAAACAAAAAATAAAACAAAAACAAAAACAAAAACAATTACAAAAATAAAAAGAACTCAAAACAATCTTTCCGAACATTTTCTGAAGAGAAATGACTCATGCACATGACTCAAAAGTTTTTAACAGTTAAAGCTCAATTTTAGACATTATTTACAAGGCGGCAAAGTTCAAAACACAACATGCTCAAAGTGTGGTAGTGTGATAGCCAAATGCAACAAATTCCCCAATCTTAGTTTTCACATAATTTCAAAAATCATACAAAGCACAAGTTCAACTTCAAATCTCACCAAAGTTGTCCTCTCACAAATGAATCACTCGGAAGAGGGCTATAATGCAACACTCAGTTATAAACATGAGATTAGAGTTAAACCATAAGGACTTAACTTGAAATAGAAAGATGAAGAACTTGCATTAATATGATCTCAAGAAGGATTCCAAACACTTAAAAGTAAGAAAATGGATGCAATTCAACCACATGACATTTAAGATCAATTTAGGTCTTTAGTATAGGTTGTAATTGGGCCAAGGGTGTAAGGTGAGTAAGAAATGAAAGGTATGGATAATACAAAGTCCAAGGAACTCGCAATGTAAGAGCATAAAATAATTGTTTACAAGACTTCGAATCATCACAATGAGAATTTATTTTTACATGATCAAAACTCCTTATACCTTCATTTACAATGATTCACACTCCTTTCCTTTAATTGAACAAACACCAATTTATTTTGAAGGCCCAAAAATGAAACCCAAAAATGAAATTTCAATCAACCACCACTTAATCACAACTTTTTTTTTTTCTTTCACCAATTGTGTGAAATTTTTTTTTTTTTTTTTTTTTTTTCGAAATGTAACACCTCTTCCCAAACTTAGCATGAAAAACACATCCAAATTAAAGCTATGAGTTCCTTAGAAAGGTAAATATTTGTTTTTCAGGCTAAGGCGAGGAAATAAAATTGGTAAATGAAAAAAAAGGTTTACATGTAAGCTCAAAATGGTTAACAATGGAAAATCATGCTTAAGCATGCATAAGGTTAGCTTGAAAGGCACAAACGATCCAAAGAGGGCCTTAATATCATTTCTTTAATGTCATAAAATCAAATTGCATAAGAATGAATGACTTTTAAGTGTTCAACCAAATCAATGAATAATGAGATCAAACAACAACTTTGATGACAAGAAAATAAGAGTACATGTATACCACTCATGAATTGAAGTACAAGGCTCAAAAGCTCACTTTATATGGTTGGTTATATAAGTCTAATTTATGCTTCATACAATTCTTTAGATCATGCAAATCCTTTAATTGGAAATTATGAAACAAATGGCAATTGCAAAGGAGGTTTCAAGCATATCATAATAGAACAATGCCAATTTATTTATTTAAAAAAAATTAAGGAGAAAAAAGAAATTGAAATCTAATTTTGATTTAAGTCATGCAAACATTTATCACAATCTCATTAAATGTGTTCGGAAAGTGAATAAAAATAAAAATAAAAATAAAAGCAAGACTCAAACAAAATAAAATAAAAATAAAAATAAGCAAATAAAAAAAAAAATTAAGGAAAACCAAACTTACATGCTAAACTCTAATACCCCCAAACCTAGAAATGAACATTGTCCTCAATGTGTAAAAATTAGCCACAAACAATGTCATAACAACAAATGAAGGTATTAAAGCAAATAAAAATTACAAAACACACAAAAATAAAATAAAATAATTACAAAATAAAAAATACAAAACAAACAAACAAATTTTTTTTTAAAAACGAAACAGTAAAACACTCAAAACAGTAAGCCCTAACAGATAGTCTTACACAAATTGAAACCCAAACAATTGAAAGCCCAAAGCCCACAATTTCAAAACACAAACCACGGTGAATTTAACCCACTTTGAAACCCAAACTAAGGTGAAACCCGACCCACAATAAATTATGAAGCCCACATGTTTAAATTATTTATTTATTTATTTTTGTTTTTTTTGGAAGCGCGAAGGCGGGATTTCTGAAAAGAGAGAATGTGGTCCTTGATGTCTCGACAAGCGAGACACGTGTCGACACGCAGAGGCGCCGCAGATTTCACAAGCGAAAATTACGGGCTCATGGGAAGGCGCGAAGACTTTGCTGAACGCGTCCGTTCAGACAAAGCAAGTTGTGACAAATGAGTTGGAAACGGTTGGGTTGTGGGACTCGAGGAACGCTTGGGGATTCAGAAAATGCTTAGACGCTGCAATGGTTAGGGTTTGTCAAAGACTACATCTATAAGAAGGAAAAAGAAGGGGGAAAAAACAAAAAACACAAACTCAGAAACATAAAAGAGAAAAGACGAAAGAAAGAGAGAAAAAAAAAGTGAGAAATCAAATGGCCTCTTCCTACCCCTTTTCGTTGGATCTCAACCTAGCTCCACCGACTCAAACATGGGGCCAAGCAGCAGCACCAGTATGGATGCCCTACTTTGCCTCCGCACGGGGGCCTGTGACTGTCAATGACTCAATACTCCTGGACAACGTTGTTGCCATTGGAGTTGGCAGAAATTTGGTGACTCCTAAAGATATACGTGTGTTCGAGACAAGGGATGACAACCGGGTCATGAGTGATGCCCTGGCACTGAGCGTGCAGAGTACAGCATGTGTCGCAAGTTTGGGTCATCGCCTACTTGCGAAGTCCCATGAGGTAGAGGTGCTGAAAGGTCAGTTAGCGGCGGAGCGAAGTATGGTTGAAGACTGTCAGAGTGCTATAAAAAGCTTGAAAAGGGAGAGGTTAAGGATAGTGGAGGTGAATCGACACCAGCTAGAAGTATTGCGGGACGAGAATAAAAACCTATCAAAGATGGTAGAGTTGTACTCTCGTGACATGAGAAAGCAACTGGAGGACCTAGACCGACCGGGTAAACGCAAGCAAGCGGATCGCGAGAGTAGTTACGCTCAAGCTAAGATTGCGATCTTTGGGAGCTCAAGTGATGAGCCCCAAGAGGCTGTGCGTGAAGCCCCGGAAGCTATGAGTTCCTTAGAAAGGTAAATATTTCTTTTTCAGGCTAAGGCGAGGAAATAAATTTGGTAAATGAAAAAAAAGGTTTACATGTAGGCTCAAAATGGATAACAATGGAAAATCATGCTTAAGCATGCATAAGGTTAGCTTGAAAGGCACAAACGATCCAAAGAGGGCCTTAATATCATTTCTTTAATGTCATGAAATCAAATTGCATAAGAATGAATGACTTTTAAGTGTTCAACCAAATCAATGAATAATGAGATCAAACAACAACTTTGATGACAAGAAAATAAGAGTACATGTATACCACTCATGAATTGAAGTACAAGGATCAAAAGCTCACTTTATATGGTTGGTTATATAAGTCTAATTTATGCTTCATACAATTCTTTAGATCATGCAAATCCTTTAATTGGAAAATTATGAAACAAATGGCAAGTGCAAAGGAGGTTTCAAGCATATCATAATAGAACAATGCCAATTTATTTATTTAAAAAAAATTAAGGAGAAAAAACAAATTGAAATCTAATTTTGATTTAAGTCATGCAAACATTTATCACAATCTCAACAAATGTGTTCGGAAAGTGAATAAAAATAAAAGCAAGACTCAAACAAAATAAAATAAAATAAAAATAAAAATATGGTGGGAGGAGTCATTTGATAAGTTTTGAGTGAAATCCAATTGCTAGAACTACGGAATACTCCAAACACTCCAATAAAGCACGAACTGCCTTTGAACTTGAATTGTCCAATTTCGTACACCTATTGATTTCTGATCGAGCCCAAAACTTGGTTATCATCATAATATCGCGGGAGGAGTCATGTGGTGAGTTTCGAGTGAAATCCAATCGCTAGAACTACGAAATACACCAACCACACCAACTAGGAACAAACTGCCTTTGAACTTGAAGTGTCCAATTTCGTACACCTATTGATTTCCGATCGAGCCCAAAACTTGGGCATCATCATAATATGGTGGGAGGAGTCATTTCATGAGTTTTGAGTGAAATCCAATCGCTAGAACTACGGAATACACCAACCACAATAATTTGGAACAAACTGCCTTTGAACTTGAAGTGTCAAATTTCGTACACCTATTGATTTCCGATCGAGCCTAAAACTTGGGCATCATCATAATATGGTGGGAGGAGTCATTTTATGAGTTTTCAGTGAAATCCAATCGCTAGAACTACGGAATACACCAACCACTCCAATTCGGAACAAACTGCCTTTGAACTTGAAGTGTCAAATTTCGTACACCTATTGATTTCCGATCGAGCCCAAAACTTGGCCATCATCATAATGTGGTGGGAGGAGTCATGTGGTGAGTTTTGAGTGAAATCCAATCGCTAGAACTACGGAATACACCAAACACTCCAATAAAGCACGAACTGCCTTTGAACTTGAAGTGTCCAATTTCGTACAACAATTGATTTCCGATCGAGCCCAAAACTTGGGCATCATCATAATATGGTGGGAGGAGTCATGTGGGGAGTTTTGAGTAAAATCCAATCGCTAGAACTACGGAATACACCAACCACTCCAATTCGGAACAAATTGCCTTTCAACTTGAAGTGTCCAATTTCGTACACCAATTGATTTCCGATCGAGCCCAAAATCTGGGCATCATCATAATATGGTGGGAGGAATCATTTCATGAGTTTTGAGTGAAATCCAATTGCTAGAACTACGGACTACACCAACCACTCCAATTCGGAACAAACTGCCTTTGAACTTGAAGTGTCCAATTTCGTACACCTATTGATATCCGATCGAGCCCAAAACTTGGGCATCATCATGATACCGTGGGAGGAGTCAAGTGGTGAGTTTTGAGTGAAATCCAATCGCTAGAACTATGGAATACACCAACCACCCAAATTCGGAACAAAGTGCCTTTGAACTTGAAGTGTCCAATTTCGTACACCTATTAATTTCCGATCGAGCCCAAAACTTGGGCATCATCATAATACGGTGGGAGGAGTCTTTTCATGAGTTTTGAGTGAAATCCAATCGCTAGAACTACGGAATACACCAACCACAATAATTCGGAACAAACTGCCTTTGAACTTGAAGTGTCAAATTTCGTACACCTATTAATTTCCGGTCGAGCCCAAAATCTGGGCATCATCATAATATGGTGGGAGGAATCATTTCATGAGTTTTGAGTGAAATCCAATTGCTAGAACTACGGAATACACCAACCACTCCAATTCGGAACAAACTGCCTTTGAACTTGAAGTGTCCAATTTCGTACACCTATTGATATCCGATCGAGCCCAAAACTTGGGCATCATCATGATACCGTGCGAGGAGTCAAGTGGTGAGTTTTGAGTGAAATCCAATCGCTAGAACTACGGAATACACCAACCACCCAAATTCGGAACAAAGTGCCTTTGAACTTGAAGTGTCCAATTTCGTACACCTATTGATTTCCGATTGAGCCCAAAACTTGGGCATCAACATAATATGGTGGGTGGAGTCATTTGATGAGTTTTGAGTGAAATCCAATTGCTAGAAGTACGGAATACACCAAACACTCCAATAAAGCACGAACAGCCTTTGAACTTGAATTGTCCAATTTCGTATACCTATTGATTTCCGATCGTGTCCAAAACTTTGGCATCATCATAATATGGTGGGAGGAGTCATGTGGTGAGTTTTGAACGAAATCCAATCGCTAGAACTTCGGAATACACCAACCACTCCAATTCGAAACAAACTGCCTTTCAACTTTAAGTGTCCAATTTCGAACACCTATTGATTTCCGATCGAGCCCAAAACTTGGACATCATCAAAATATGGTGGGAGGAGTCATGTGGTGAGTTTTGAGTGAAATCCAATCGCTAGAACTACGGAATACACCAACCACTCCTATTCGGAACAAACTACCTTTGAACTTGAAGTGTCCAATTTCGTACACCTATTGATTTCCGATCGAGCCCAAAACTTGGGCATCATCATAATACGGTGGGAGGAGTCATGTGGTGAGTTTTGAGTGAAATCCAATCGATAAATACGGAATACACCAACCACCCCAATTCGGAAGAAACTGCCTTTGAACTTGAAGTGTCCAATTTCGTACACCTACTGATTTCCGATCGAGCCAAAAACTTGGGCATCATCTTAATATGGTGGGAGGAGTCATTTGATGAGTTTTGAGTGAAATCCAATCTCTAGAACTACGGAATACACCAAACACTCAAATAAAGCGTGAACTGCCTTTGAAATTGAATTGTCCAATTTCGTACACCTATTGATTTCCGATCGAGCCCAAAACTTGGGCATCATCATAATATGGTGGGAGGAGTCATTTGATGAGTTTTGAGCGAAATCCAATCGCTACAACTACGGAATACACCAAACAATACAATAAAGCACGAACTGCCTTGGAACTTGAATTGTCCAATTTCGTACACCTATGGATTTTCTATCGGGCCCAGATCTTGGGCGGAGTCATGTGGTGAGTTTTGAGTGAAATCCAATCGCTAGAACTACGGAATACTCCAACCACTCCAATTCGGAACAAACTGCCTTTGTACTTGAAGTGTCCAATTTCGTACAACAATTGATTTCCGATCGAGCCCAAAACTTGGGTATCATCATAATACGGTGGGAGGAGTCGTTTGGTGAGTTTTGAGTGAAATCCAATCGCTAGAACTACGGAATACACCAAACACTCCAATAAAGCACGAACTGCCTTTGAACTTGAACTGTCCAATTTCGTATACCTATTGATTTCCGTTCGAGCCCAACACCTGGGCATTATCATAATATGGTGGGAGGAGTCATGTGGTGAGTTTTCAGGGAAATCCAATCGCTAGAACTACGGAATACACCAACCACTCCAATTCGGAACAAACTGCCTTTGAACTTGAAGTGTCCAATTTCGTACACCTATTGATTTCCGATTGAGCCCAAAACTTGGGCATCATCATGGTGGGAGGAGTCATTTGGTGAATTTGGAGTGAAATCCAATCTCTAGAACTACGAAATGTACCAACCACGATAACAAGGCACGAACTGCCTTTGAACTTGAATTGTCCAATTTCGTACACCTATTGATTTCCGATTGAGCCAAAAACTTGGGCATCATCATAATATGGTGTTAGGAGTCATTTTATGGGTTTTGAGTGAAATCCAATCGCAAGAACTACGGAATACACAAAACACTCCAATAAAGCACGAACTGCCTTTGAACTTGAATTGTCTAATTTCGTATACCTATTGATTTCCGATCGAACCCAACACCTGGGCATCATCATAGTATGGTGGGAAGAGTCATGTGGTGAGTTTTGAGCGAAATCCAATTGCTAGAACTACGGAATACACCAACCACTCCAATTCTTAACAAACTGCGTTTGAACTTGAAGTGTCCAATTTCGTACGCCTATTGATTTCCAATCGAGCCCAAAACATGGGCATCATCATAATATGGTGGGAGTAGTCATTTGGTGGGTTTTGAGCGAAATCCAAAAGCTAGAACTACGAAATGTGCCAACCACTCCAATAAGGCACGAACTGCCTATGAACTTGAATTGTCCAATTTCGTGCACCTATTGATTTCCGATGGTGCCGAAAACCTGGCCATCATCATAATATGGTGGGAGGACTCATTTGGTGAGTTTTGAGTGAAATCCAATCGCTAGAACTACGGAATACACCAAACACTCCAATAAACCACGAACTGCCTTTGAACTTGAATTGTCCAATTTCGTACACCTATTGATTTCCGATCGAGCCCAGAACTTGGGCATCGTCATAATATGGTGGGAGGAGTCATGTGGTGAGTTTTGGGTGAAATCCAATCGCTAGAACTTCAGAATACACCAAACACTCCAATAAGGCACGAACTGCCTTGGAACTTGAATTGTCCAATTTCGAACGCCTATTGATTTCCGATCGAGCCCAGAACTTGGGCATCATCATAATATGGCGGGAGAAGTCATGTGGAGAGTTTTGAGTGAAATCCAATCTCTAGAACTACTGAATACACCAACCACTCCAATTCGGAACAAACTGCCTTTGAACTTGAAGTGTCCAAGTTCGTACAACTATTGATTTCCAATCGATCCCAAAACTTGGGCATCATCATAATATGGTGGGAGGATTCATTTCACGAATTTTGAGTGAAATCCAATCGCTTGAACTACGGAATACACCAACAACTCCAATTCGGAATATACTGCCTTTGAACTTGAAGAGTCCAATTTCGTACACCTATTGATTTGCGATTGAGCCCAAAACCTGGGCATCGTCATAATATGGTGGGAGGAGTCATTTGCTGAGTTTGGAGTGAAATCCAATCTCTAGAACAACGGAATACACCAACCACTCCAATTCGGAACAAACTGCCTTTGAACTTGAAGTGTCCAATTTCGTACACCTATTGATTTCCGATTGGGGCCAAAACTTGGGCATCATCATAATATGGTGGAAGGAGTCATTTGATGAGTTTTGAGTGAAATCCAATCGCTTGAACTACGGAATACACCAACCACTCCAATTCGGAACAAACTGCCTTTGAACTTGAAGTGTCCAATTTCGTACACCTATTGATTTCCGATTGAGCCCAAAACTTGGGCATCATCATAATATGGTGGGAGGAGTCATTTGCTGAGTTTGGAGTGAAATCCAATCGCTAGAACTACTGAATACACCAAACACTCCAATAAACCACGAACTGCCTTTGAACTTGAATTGTCCAATTTCGTACACCTATTGATTTCCGATCGAGCCCAGAACTTGGGCATCGTCATAATATGGTGGGAGGAGTCATGTGGTGAGTTTTGGGTGAAATCCAATCGCTAGAACTTCAGAATACACCAAACACTCCAATAAGGCACGAACTGCCTTGGAACTTGAATTGTCCAATTTCGAACGCCTATTGATTTCCGATCGAGCCCAAAACTTGGGCATCATCATAATATGGTGGGAGAAGTCATGTGGAGAGTTTTGAGTGAAATCCAATCGCTAGAACTACTGAATACACCAACCACTCCAATTCGGAACAAACTGCCTTTGAACTTGAAGTGTCCAAGTTCGTACAACTATTGATTTCTGATCGAGCCCAAAACTTGGGCATCATCATAATATGGTGGGAGGATTCATTTCACGAATTTTGAGTGAAATCCAATCGCTTGAACTACGGAATACACCAACCACTCCAATTCGGAATATACTGCCTTTGAACTTGAAGAGTCCAATTTCGTACACCTATTGATTTGCGATTGAGCCCAAAACCTGGGCATCATCATAATATGGTGGGAGGAGTCATTTGCTGAGTTTGGAGTGAAATCCAATCTCTAGAACAACGGAATACACCAACCACTCCAATTCGGAACAAACTGCCTTTGAACTTGAAGTGTCCAATTTCGTACACCTATTGATTTCCGATTGGGGCCAAAACTTGGGCATCATCATAATATGGTGGGAGGAGTCATTTGATGAGTTTTGAGTGAAATCCAATCGCTTGAACTACGGAATACACCAACCACTCCAATTCGGAACAAACTGCCTTTGAACTTGAAGTGTCCAATTTCGTACACCTATTGATTTCCGATTGAGCCCAAAACTTGGGCATCATCATAATATGGTGGGAGGAGTCATTTGCTGAGTTTGGAGTGAAATCCAATCGCTAGAACTACGGAATACACCAAACACTCCAATAAACCACGAACTGCCTTTGAACTTGAATTGTCCAATTTCGTACACCTATTGATTTCCGATCGAGCCCAGAACTTGGGCATCGTCATAATATGGTGGGAGGAGTCATGTGGTGAGTTTTGGGTGAAATCCAATCGCTAGAACTTCAGAATACACCAAACACTCCAATAAGGCACGAACTGCCTTGGAACTTGAATTGTCCAATTTCGAACGCCTATTGATTTCCGATCGAGCCCAGAACTTGGGCATCATCATAATATGTTGGGAGAAGTCATGTGGAGAGTTTTGAGTGAAATCCAATCGCTAGAACTACTGAATACACCAACCACTCCAATTCGGAACAAACTGCCTTTGAACTTGAAGTGTCCAAGTTCGTACAACTATTGATTTCCGATCGAGCCCAAAACTTGGGCATCATCATAATATGGTGGGAGGATTCATTTCACGAATTTTGAGTGAAATCCAATCGCTTGAACTACGGAATACACCAACCACTCCAATTCGGAATATACTGCCTTTGAACTTGAAGAGTCCAATTTCGTACACCTATTGATTTGCGATTGAGCCCAAAACCTGGGCATCATCATAATATGGTGGGAGGAGTCATTTGCTGAGTTTGGAGTGAAATCCAATCTCTAGAACAACGGAATACACCAACCACTCCAATTCGGAACAAACTGCCTTTGAACTTGAAGTGTCCAATTTCGTACACCTATTGATTTCCGATTGAGGCCAAAACTTGGGCATCATCATACTATGGTGGGAGGAGTCATTTGATGAGTTTTGAGTGAAATCCAATCGCTTGAACTACGGAATACACCAACCACTCCAATTCGGAACAAACTGCCTTTGAACTTGAAGTGTCAAATTTCGTACACCTATTCATTTCCGATTGAGCCCAAAACTTGGGCATCATCGTAATATGGTGGGAGGAGTCATTTGAAGAGTTTTGAGTGAAATCCAATCGCTAGGACTACGGAATACACCAAACACTCCAATGAAGCACGAACTGCCTTTGAACTTGAATTGTCCAATTTCGTACACGTATTGATTTCCGATCGTTCCCAAAACTTGGGCATCATCATAATATGGTGGGAGGGGTCATTTGATGTGTTTTAAGTGAAATCCAATCAATAGAACTACGAAATACACTAAACACCCCAATAAAGGATGAACTGCCTTTGAACTTGAATTGTCCAATTTCGTATACCTATTGATTTCCGATCGAGCCCAACACCTGGGCATCATCATAATATGTTGGGAGGAGTCATGTGGAGAGTTTTGAGTGAAATCCAATCTCTAGAACTACGGAATACACCAACGACTCCAATTCGGAACAAACTGCCTTTGAACTTGAAGTGTCCAATTTCGTACACCTATTGATTTCCGATTGAGCCCAAAACTTGGGCATCATCATAATATGGTGGGAGGAGTCATTTGGTGAGTTTGGAGTGAAATCCAATCTCTAGAACTACGAAATGTACCAACCACGATAACAAGGCACGAACTGCCTTTGAACTTGAATTGTCCAATTTCGTACACCTATTGATTTCCGATTGAGCCAAAAACTTGGGCATCATCATAATATGGTGTTTGGAGTCATTTTATGAGTTTTGAGTGAAATCCAATCGCAAGAACTACGGAATACACCAAACACTGCAATAAAGCACGAACTGCCTTTGAACTTGAATTGTCCAATTTCGTATACCTATTGATTTCCGATCGAGCCCAACACCTGGGCATCATCATAGTATGGTGGGAAGAGTCATGTGGTGAGTTTTGAGTGAATTCCAAACGCTAGAACTACGAAATGTGCCAACCACTCCAGTAAGGCACGAACTGCCTTTGAACTTGAATTGTCCAATTTCGTGCACCTATTGATTTCCGAAGGAGCCGAAAACCTGGGCATCATCATAATATGTTGGGAGGAGCCATTTGGTGAGTTTTGAGTGAAATCCAATCGCTAGAACTACGGAATACACCAAACACTCCAATAAAGCACGAACTGCCTTCGAACATGAATTGTCCAATTTCGTTCACCTATTGATTTCCGATCGAGCCCAAAACTTGGGCATCATCATAATATGGTGGGAGGAGTCATTTGATGAGTTTTGAGTGAAGTCCAATCACAAAAACTACGGAATACACCAACCACTCCAATTCTGAACAAACTGCCTTTGAACTTGAAGTGTCCAATTTCGTACACCTATTGATTTCCGATTGAGCCAAAAACTTGGCATTATCATATTATGGTGGGAGGAGTCGTGTGGTGAGTTTTGAGCGAAATCCAATTGCTAGAACTACGGAATACACCAACCACTCCAATTCTGAACAAACTCCCTTCGAACTTGAAGTGTCCAATTTCGTACACCGATTGATTTCCGATCGAGCCCAAAACTTGGGAATCATCATATTATGGTGGGAGGAGTCATGTGGTGTGTTTTTGGTGAAATCCAATGGCTAGAACTACGGAAGACACCAACCAATCAAATTCGGAACAAACTGCCTTTGAACTTGAATTGTCCAATTTCGTACACCTATTGATTTCCGATTGAGCCCAAAACTTGGGCATCATCATAATATGGTGGAAGAAGTCATTTGGTAAGTTTAGAGTGAAATCCAATCGCTTGAACTACGGAATACACCAAACACTCCAATAAAGCACGAACTGCCATTGAACTTCAATCGTCCAATTTCGTTCACCTATTGATTTTCGATCGAGCCCAAAACTTGGGCATCATCATAGTATGATGGGAAGAGTCATGTGGTGAGTTCTGAGTGAAATCCCATCGCTAGAACTACGAAACGTACCAACCACTACAATAAGGAACGAACTGCTTTTGAACTTGAATTGTCCAATTTCGTACACCTATTGATTTTCGATCAAGCCCAAAACTTGGGCACCATCATAATATGGTGGGAGGAGTCATGTGGGGATTTTGGAGTGAAATCCAATGGCTAGAACTACGAAATACACCAACCACTCCAATTCGGAACAAATTGCCTTTGAACTTGAAGTGTCCAATTTCGTACACCTATTGATTTCCGTTCGAGCCCAAAACTTGGGCATCACCATAATATGGTGGAAGGAGTCATTTGGTAAGTTTTGAGTGAAATCCAATCGCTGGAACTATGGAATACACCAAACACTCCAATAAAGCACGAACTGCCTTTGAACTTGAATTGTCCAATTTCGTACACGTATTGATTTCCGATCGTTCCCAAAACTTGGGCATCATCATAATATGGTGGGAGGAGTCATGTGCTGAGTTTGGAGTGAAATCCAATCTCTTGGTCTATGGAATACACCAACCACTCCAATTCGGAACAAACTGCCTTTGAACTTGAAGAGTCCAATTTCGTACACCTATTGATTTTCGATTCAGCCCAAAACCTGGGCATCATCATAATATGTTGGAAGGAGTCATGTGGAGAGTGGTGAGTGAAATCCAATCTCTAGAACTACGGAATACACCAACCACTCCAATTCGGAAAAAACTGCCTTTGAACTTGAAGTGTCCAATTTTGTACACCTATTGATTTCCGATCGAGCCCAAAACTTGGGAATCATCATAATATGGTGGGAGGAGTCATGTGGTGAGTTTTTGGTGAAATCCAATGGCTAGAACTACGGAAGACACCAACCAATCAAATTCGGAACAAACTGCCTTTGAACTTGGATTGTCCAATTTCGTACAACTATTGATTTCCGATCGTGCCCAAAACCTGGGCATCATCATAATATGTTGGAAGGAGTCATGTGGAGAGTGGTGAGTGAAATCCAATCGCTAGAACTACGAAATACACCAACCACTCCAATTCGGAACAAATTGCCTTTGAACTTGAAGTGTCCAATTTCGTACACCTATTGGTTTCCGTTCGAGCCGAAAAACTTGGGCATCATCATAATATGGTGGAAGGTGTCATTTGATGTGTTTTAAGTGAAATCCAATCAATAGAACTACGAAATACACCAAACACCCCAATAAAGGATGAACTGCCTTTGAACTTGAAGTGTCCAATTTCGTACACCTATTCACTTCCGATCGAGCCCAAAAGTTGGGCATCATCATAGTATGGTGAGAGGAGTCTTGTGGTGAGTGTTGAGTGAAATCCAATCGCTAGAACTACGGAATACGCCAACCACTCCAATAAAGCACGAACTGCCTTTGAACATGAATTGTCCAATTTCGTTCACCTATTGATTTCCGATCAAGCCCAAAACTTGGGAATCATCATAATATGGTGGGAGGAGTCATGTGGTGAGTTTTTGGTGAAATCCAATGGCTAGAACTACGGAAGACACCAACCAATCAAATTCGGAACAAACTGCCTTTGAACTTGAATTGTCCAATTTCGTACAACTATTGATTTCCGATCGAGCCCAAAACTTGGGCATCATCATAATATGGTGGGAGGAGTCATGTGGGGATTTTTGAGTGAAATCCAATCGCTAGAACTACGAAATACACTAACCAATCAAATTCGGAAAAAATTGCCTTTGAACTTGAAGTGTCCAATTTCATACACCTATTGATTTCCGTTCGAGCCGAAAAACTTGGGCATCATCATAATATGGTGGAAGGTGTCATTTGATGTGTTTTAAGTGAAATCCAATCAATAGAACTACGAAATACACCAAACACCCCAATAAAGGATGAACTGCCTTTGAACTTGAATTGTCCAATTTCGTACACCTATTGATTTCCGATCGAGCCCAAAACATGGGCATCATCACAGTATGGTGAGAGGAGTCTTGTGGTGAGTGTTGAGTGAAATCCAATCTCTAGAACTACGGAATATGCCAACCACTCCAATAAAGCACGAACTGCCTTTGAACATGAATTGTCCAATTTCGTTCACCTATTGATTTCCGATCGAGCCCAAAACTTGGGAATCATCATAATATGGTGGGAGGAGTCATGTGGTGAGTTTTTGGTGAAATCCAATGGCTAGAACTACGGAAGACCCCAACCAATCAAATTCGGAACAAACTGCCTTTGAACTTGAATTGTCCAATTTCGTACACCTATTGATTTCCGATCGAGCCCAAAACTTGGGCATCATCATAATATGGTGGAAGGAGTCATTTGGTAAGTTTTGAGTGAAATCCAATCGCTAGAACTACGGAATACACCAAACACTCCAATAAAGCCCGAACTGCCTTTGAACTTCAATAGTCCAATTTCGTACACCTATTGATTTCCGATCGAGCCCAAAACTTGGGCATCATCATAATATGGTGGGAGGAGTCATGTGGTGAGTTTTTGGTGAAATCCAATGGCTAGAACTACGGAAGACACCAACCAATCAAATTCGGAACAAACTGCCTTTGAACTTGAATTGTCCAATTCCGTACACCTATTGATTTCCGATCGAGCCCAAAACTTGGGCATCATCATAATATGGTGGAAGGAGTCATTTGGTAAGTTTTGAGTGAAATCCAATCGCTAGAACTACGGAATACACCAAACACTCCAATAAAGCACGAACTGCCTTTGAACTTCAATCGTCCAATTTCGTACACCTATTGATTTCTGATCGAGCCCAAAACTTGGGCATCATCATAGTATGGTGGGAAGAGTCATGTGGGGAGTTCTGAGTGAAATCCAATCCCTAGAACTACGAAACGTACCAACCACTACAATATGGCACGAACTGCTTTTGAACTTGAATTGTCCAATTTCGTACACCTATTGATTTTCGATCAAGCCCAAAACTTGGGCATCATCATAATATGGTGGGAGGAGTCATGTGGAAAGTTTTGAGTGAAATCCAATCGCTAGAACTACGGAATACACCAAACACTCCACTAAAGCACGAACTGCCTTTGAACTTGAATTGTACAATTTCGTACACGTATTGATTTCCGATCGTTCCCAAAACTTGGGCATCATCATAATATGGTGGGAGGGGTCATTTGATGTGTTTTAAGTGAAATCCAATCAATAGAATTACGAAATACACCAAACACTCCAATAAATGATGAACTGCCTTGGAACTTGAACTGTCCAATTTCGTACACCTATTGATTTCCGATCGAGCCCAAAACTTGGGCATCATCATAGTACGGTGAGAGGAGTCTTGTGGTGAGTGTTGAGTGAAATCCAATCGCTAGAACTACGGTATACGCCAACCATTCCAACTCGGAACAAACTGCCTTTGAAGTTGAAGTGTCCAATTTCGTACACCTATTGATTTCCGATCGAGCCCAAAACTTGGGCATCATCATGATATGGTGGGAGGAGTCGTTTGGTGAGTTTTGAGGGAAATCCAATCGCTAGAACTACAAAATGTACCAACCACTCCAATAAGGCACGAACTGCCTTTGAACTTGAATTGTCCAATTTCGTACACCTATTGATTTCCGATCGAGCCGAAAACTTGGGCATCATCATAATATGGTGGGAGGAGTCATTTGGTGATTTTTGAGTGAAATCCAATCGCTAGAACTACGAAATACACTAACCAATCAAATTCGGAAAAAATTGCCTTTGAACTTGAAGTGTCCAATTTCATACACCTATTGATTTCCGTTCGAGCCGAAAAACTTGGGCATCATCATAATATGGTGGAAGGTGTCATTTGATGTGTTTTAAGTGAAATCCAATCAATAGAACTACGAAATACACCAAACACCCCAATAAAGGATGAACTGCCTTTGAACTTGAATTGTCCAATTTCGTACACCTATTGATTTCCGATCGAGCCCAAAACATGGGCATCATCACAGTATGGTGAGAGGAGTCTTGTGGTGAGTGTTGAGTGAAATCCAATCTCTAGAACTACGGAATATGCCAACCACTCCAATAAAGCACGAACTGCCTTTGAACATGAATTGTCCAATTTCGTTCACCTATTGATTTCCGATCGAGCCCAAAACTTGGGAATCATCATAATATGGTGGGAGGAGTCATGTGGTGAGTTTTTGGTGAAATCCAATGGCTAGAACTACGGAAGACCCCAACCAATCAAATTCGGAACAAACTGCCTTTGAACTTGAATTGTCCAATTTCGTACACCTATTGATTTCCGATCGAGCCCAAAACTTGGGCATCATCATAATATGGTGGAAGGAGTCATTTGGTAAGTTTTGAGTGAAATCCAATTGCTAGAACTACGGAATAAACCAAACACTCCAATAAAGCACGAACTACCTTTAAACTTGAATTGTCCAATTTCGTACACCTATTGATTTCCGATCGAGCCCAAAACATGGGCATCATCATAATAAGGTGGGAGGAGTCATGTGGTGAGTTTTGGGTGAAATCCAATCGCTAGAACTACGGAATACACCAACCACTAAAATTCGGAACATACTGCCTTTGAACTTGAAGTGTCCAATTTCGTACACCTATTGATTTCCGATCGAGCCCAAAACTTGGGCATCATCATAATATGGTGGGAGGAGTCATGTGGTGAGTTTTGAGTGAAATCCAATCGCTAGAACTACGGTATACACCAACCACTCCAATTCGGAACAAACTGCCTTTGAACTTGAAATGTCCAATTACGTACACCTATTGATTTCCGATCGAGCCCAAAACTTGGGCATCATCACAATATGGTGGGAGGAGTTATTTGGTGAGTTTTGAGTGAAATCCAATCGCTAGAACTACGAAATGTACCAACCACTACAATAAGGCACGAATTGCCTTTGAACTTGAAATGTCCAATTTCGTACTCCTATTGATTTCCGATCGAGCCCAAAAGTTGGGCATCATCATAATATGGTGGGAGGAGTCATGTGGGGAGTTTTGAGTGAAATCCAACCGCTAGAACTACGGAATACACAAACCACTCCAATTCGAAACAAACTGAATTTGAGCTTGAAGTGTGCAATTTCGTACACCTCTTGATTTCCGATCGAGCCCAAATCTTGGGCATCATCATAATATGGTGGGAGGAGTCATGTGGGGAGTTTTGAGCGAAATTCAATCACTAGAACTACGGAATACAACAACCACTCCAATTCGAAACAAACTGAATTTGAACTTGAATTGTCCAATTTCGTACACCTATTGATTTCCGATCGAGCCCAAAACTTGGGCATCATCATAGTATGGTGGGAGGAGTCATGTGGTGACTTTTGAGTGAAATCCAATCGCTAGAACTACGGAACACACCAACCACTCCAATAAGGCACGAACTGCCTTTGAACTTGAATTGTCCAATTTCGTACACCTATTGATTTCCGATCGAGCCCAAAACATGGGCATCATCATAATATGGTGGGAGGAGTCATGTGGGGAGTTTTGAGCGAAATTCAATCACTAGAACTACGGAATACAACAACCACTCCAATTCGAAACAAACTGAATTTGAACTTGAATTGTCCAATTTCGTACACCTATTGATTTCCGATCCAGCCCAAAACTTGGGCATCATCATAGTATGGTGGGAGGAGTCATGTGGTGACTTTAAAGTGAAATCCAATCGCTAGAACTACGGAACACACCAACCACTCCAATAAGGCACGAACTGCCTTTGAACTTGAATTGTCCAATTTCGTACACCTATTGATTTCCGATCGAGCCCAAAACATGGGCATCATCATATTATGGTGGGAGGAGTCATGTGGTGTGTTTTAAGTGAAATCCCATGGCTAGAACTACGAAATACACCAACCACTCCAATAAGGCACGAACTGCCTTTCAACTTGAATTGTCCAATTTCGTACACCTATCGATTTCCGATCGAGCCCAAAATATGGGCATCAACATAATATGGTGGGAGGAGTCATGTGGTGAGTTTTGAGTGAAATCCCATCGCTAGAACTACGGGATACACCAACCACTCCGGTTCGGAACAAACTGCCTTTGAACTTGCAATGTCCAATTTCGTACACCTATTGATTTCCGATCGAGCCCAAAAGTTGGGCATCATCATATTATGGTGGGAGGAGTCATGTGGTGAGTTTTGAGTGAAATCCAATCGCTAGAACTACAGAATACACCAACCACTCCAATTCGGAACAAACTGCCTTTGAACTTGAAGTGTCCAATTTCGTACACCCATTGATTTCCGATCGGGCCCAAAACTTGGGCATCATCATAATATGGTGGGAGGAGTCATTTGGTGAGTTTTGAGTGAAATCCAATTAATAGAACTATGGAATACACCAACCACTCCAATTCGGAACAAATTGCCTTCGAACTTGAAGTGTCCAATTTCGTACATCTATTGATTTTCGATCGAGCCCAAAACTTGGGCATCATCATAATATGGTGGGAGGAGTCATTTGGTGAGTTTTGAGTGAAATCCAATCGCTAGAACTACGTAATGTACCAACTACTCCAATAAGGCACGAACTGCCTTTGAACTTGAATTGTCCAATTTCGTACACCTATTGATTTCCGATCGAGCCCAAAACTTGGGCATCGTCATAGTATGGTGGGAGGAGTCATGTGGTGAGTTTTGAGTGAAATCCAATTGCTAGAACTACGGAATACACCAGCCACACCAATTCGGAACAAACTGCCTTTGAACTTGAAGTGTCCAATTTCGTACACCTATTGATTTCCGATCGAGCCCAAAACTTGGGTATCATCATAATACGGAGGGAGGAGTCATCTGGGGAGTTTTGAGTGAAATCCAATTGCTAGAACTACGGAACACACCAACCACTCCAATTCGGAACAAACTGCCTTTGAACTTGAAGTGTCCAATTTCGTACACCTATTGATTTCCGATTGAGCCCCAAACCTGGGCATCATCATAATATGTTGGGAGGAGTCATGTGGAGAGTTTTGAATGAAATCCAATTGCTAGAACTACGGAATACCCCAACCACTCCAATTCGGAACAAACTGCCTTTGAACTTGAAGTGTCCAATTTCGTACACCTATTGATTTCCGATTGAGCCCAAAACTTGGGCATCATCATAATATGGTGGGAGGAGTCATTTGTTGGAAGTGTCCAATTTCGTACACCTATTGTATTCCGTATTTCTAGCAATTGGATTTCACCCAAAAAACACCACATGACTCCCCCCACCATATTATGATGATGCCCAAGTTTTGGGCTCGATCGGAAATCAATAGGTGTACGAAATTGGACAATTCAAGCTCAATGGCAGTTCGTGCTTTATTGGAGTGTTTGGAGTATTCCGTAGTTCTAGCAGTTGGATTTCACTCAAAACTCACCAAATGACTCCTCCCACCATATTATGAAGATGCCCAAATTTTGGGCTCGATCGGAAATCAATAGGTGTACGAAATTGGACAATTCAAGTTCAAAGGCAGTTCGTGCCATATTGGAGTGGTTGGTACATTTAATAGTTTAGCGATGGGATTTCACTCAAAACTCACCAAATGACTCCTCCCAGCATATTAGGATGATGCCCAAGTTTTGGGCTCGATCGGAAATCAATGGGTGTACGAAATTGGACAATTCAAGCTCGAAGGCAGTTCGTGATTTATTGGAGTGGTTGGTACATTTCGTTGTTCTAGCGATTGGATTTCAATCAAAACTCACCACATGACTCCTCCCACCATATTGTGATGATTCGCAAGTTTTATGCTCGATCGGAAATCAATGGGTGTACGAAATTGGACACTTCAAGTTCAAAGGCAGTTTGTTCCGAATTGGAGTGGTTGGTGTATTCCGTAGTTCTAGGAATTGGATTTCACTCAAAACTCACCACATGACTCCTCCCACCATACTATGATGATGCCCAAGTTTTGTGCTCGATCGGAAATCAGTGGGTGTACGAAATTGGACAATTCAAGTTCAAAGGCAGTTCGTGCCTTATTGGAGTGGTTGGTACATTTCGTAGTTCTAGCGAGTGGATTTCACTCAAAACTCACCAAATGACTCCTCCCACCATATTATGATGATTCGCAAGTTTTATGCTCGATCGGAAATCAATGGGTGTACGAATTGAACACTTCAAGCTCAAAGGCAGTTCGTGCTTTACTGGAGTCTTTGGTGTATTCCGTACTTCTAGCTGTTGGATTTCAGTCAAAACTCACCACATGACTCCTCCCAACATATTATGATGATACCCAAGTTTTGGGCTCGATCGGAAATCAATAGGTGTATGAAATTGGACACTTCATGTTCAAGGGCAGTTTGTTCAGAATTGGAGTGGTTGGTGTATTACGTAGTTCTAGCGATTGGATTTCACTCAAAACACACCAAATGACTCCTCCCACCATATTATGATGATGCCCAGGTTTTGGGCTCGATCGGAAATCAATAGGTGTACGGAATTGGCCACTTCAAGTTCAAACGCAGTTTGTTACGAATTGGAGTGGTTTGTGTATTTCGTAGTTCTAGCGATTGGATTTCACTCAAAACTCAACACATGACTCCTCCCACAATATTATGGTGATGCCCAAGTTTTGGGTTTGATCGGCAATCAATAGGTGTACGAAATTGGACACTTCAAGTTCAAAGGCAGTTTGTTCCGAATTAGAGTGGTTGGTGTATTCCGTAGTTCTAGCAATTGGGTTTCACTCAAAAAATACCACATGACTCCTCCCACCGTATTATGATGATGCCCAAGTTTTGGGCTCGATCGGAAATCAATAGGTGTACGAAATTGGACACTTCATCCTCAAAGGCAGTTCGTGCATTATTGAAGTGTTTGGTGTATTCCGTAGTTCTAGCCGTTGGATGTCAGTCAAAACTCATCAAATGACTCCTCCCACCATATTATGAGGATGCCCAAGTTTTGGGCTCGATCGGAAATCAATTGGTGTACGAAATTGGACACTTCAAGTTCAAAGGCAATTCGTGCCTTGTTGGAGTGTTTGGTGTATTCCGTAGTTCTAGCGATTGGATTTCACTCAAAACTCACCAAATGAATCCTCCCAACATATTAAGATGATGCCCAAGTTTTGGGCTCGATCGGAAATCATTAGGTGTACGAAATTGGACATTGAAGTTCGAAGGCAGTTTGTTCCGAATTGGAGTGGTTGGTGTATTCCTTAGTTCTAGCGATGTGGATTTCACCCAAAACTCACCACATGACTCCTCCCACCATATTATGATGATGCCCAAGTTTTGGCCTCGATCGCTAATCAATAGGTGTACGAAATTGGACACTTCAAGTTCAAAGGCATTTTGTTCCGAATTGGAGTGCTTGGAGAATTCCGTAGTCCTAGCGATTGGATTTCACTCAAAACTCACCACATGACTCCTCCCACCACATTATGATGATGCCCAAGTTTTGGGCTCGATGGGAAATCCATAGGTGTACGAAATTGAACACTACAAGTTCAAAGGAAGTTTGTTCCAAATTGGAGTGGTTGGTGTATTCCGTAGTTCTAGCATTTACATTTCACCCAAAACTCCCCAGATGACTCCTCCCACCATATTTTGATGATGCCCACGTTTTGGGCTCGAACGGAAATCAATAGGTGTACGAAATTGGACACTTCAAGTTCAAAGGCAGTTTGTTCAGAATTGGAGTGGTTGGTGTATTCCATAGTTCTAACGATTGGATCTCACTCAAAACTCACCACATGACTCCTCCCCCCATATTATGATGACTCCCAAGTATTGGGCTCGATCGGAAATCCATAGGTGTACGAAATTCGACACTTCAACTTCAAAGGCAGTTTGTTCCGAATTGGAGTGGTTGGTGTATTCCGTAGTTCTAGCGATTGGACTTCACTCTAAACTCACCACAGGACTCCTCCCACCATATTATGTTGATGCCCAAGTTTTGGGCTCGATCGGAAATCAATAGGTGTACGAAATTGGACAATTCAAGTTCAAAGGCTGTTCGTGCCCTATTGGAGTGTTTGGTGTGTTCCGTAGCTCTAGCGATTGGATTTCACTAAAAACTCATCAAATGACTCCTCCCACCATATTATGATGATGCCCAAGTTTTGGGCTCGATCGGAAATCAATAGGTGTACGATATTGGACACTTCAAGTTCAAAGGCTGTTTGTTTCGAATCGGGGTGGTTGGTGTATTCCATTGTTCTAGCGATTGGATTTCACTCACAACTCACCACATGACTCCTCCCACCATATTATGACGATGCCCAATTTTTGTTGTCGTTCGGAAATCAATAGTTGTACGAAATTGGACACTTCAAGTTCAAAGGCAGTTTGTTCCGAATTGGCGTGGTTGGTGTATTCAGTAGTTCTAGCGATTGGATTTCACCCAAAACTCACCACATGACTCGTCCCACCATATTGTGATGATGCCCAAGTTTTGGGCTCGATCATCAATAGGTGTACGAAATTAGACACTTCAAGTTCGAACGCAGTTTGTTCCGAATTGGAGTGGTTGGTGTATTCCGTAGTTCTAGCGATTGGATTACACTCAAAACTCACCACATAACTCCTCCCCCCAAATTATGATGATGCCCAAGTTTTGGGCTCGATCGGAAATCCATAGGTGTACGAAATTGGACACTTCAAGTTGAAAGGCAGTTTGTTCCGAATTGGAGTGGTTGGTGTATTCCATAGTTCTAGCGATTGGATTTCACTCAAAACTTGCCACATGACTCCTCCCACCATACTATGATGATGCCCAAGTTTTGGGCTTGATCGGAAATCAATAGGTGTACGAAATTTGACACTTCACGTTGAAAGGCAGTTTCTTCCGAATTGGAGTGGTTGGTGTATTCAGTAGTTCAAGCGCTTGGATTTCACTCAAAACTCACCAAATGACTCCTCCCACCATATTCTGATGATGCCCAAGTTTTGGGCTCAATCGGAAATCAATAGGTGTACGAAATTGGACACTTCAAGTTCAAAGGCAGTTCGTGCTTTATTGGAGTGTTTGGTGTATTCCGTAGTTCTAGCGATTGGATTTCACTCAAAACTCACCAAATGACTCCTCCCACCATATTCTGTTGATGCCCAAGTTTTCGGCTCGATCGGAAATCAATAGGTGTTCGAAATTGGACACTTAAAGTTCAAAGGCAGTTTGTTCCGAATTGGAGTGGTTGGTGTATTTCGTAGTTCTAGCGATTGGATTTCACCCGAAACTCACCAAATGACTCCTCCCACCATATTCTGATGATGCCCAGGTTTTGGGCTCGATCGGAAATCAATAGGTGTTCGAAATTGGTCACTTAAAGTTCAAAGGCAGTTTGTTCCGAATTGGAGTGGTTGGTGTATTCCGTAGTTCTAGCGATTGGATTTCACCCAAGACTCACCAAATGACTCCTCCCACCATATTCTAATGATGCCCAAGTTTTGGGCTCGATCGGAAATCGATAGGTGTACGAAATTGGACACTTCAACATGGAAGGCAGTTCGTGCTTTATTGGAGTGTTTGGTGTATTCCGTAGTTCTAGAGATTGGATTTCACTCAAAACTCACCAAATGACTCCTCCCACCATATTCTGTTGATGCCCAAGTTTTGGGCTCGATCGGAAATCAGTAGGTGTACGAAATTGGACACTTCAACATGAAAGGCAGTTCGTGCTTTATTGGAGTGTTTGGTGTATTCCGTAGTTCTAGAGATTGGATTTCACTCAAAACTCACCAAATGACTCCTCCCACCATATTCTGATGATGCCCAAGTTTTGGGCTCGATCGGAAATCAATAGGTGTACGAAATTGGACACTTCAACATGAAAGGCAGTTCGTGCTTTATTGGAGTGTTTGATGTGTTCCGTTGTTCTAGGGATTGGATTTCACTCAAAACTCACCAAATGACTGCTCACACCATATTATGATGATGCCCAAGTTTTGGGCTCGATCGGAAATCAATAGGTGTACGAAATTGGACACTTCAAGTTCAAAGGAAGTTTGTTTCGAATTGGTGTAGTTGGTGTATTCCGTAGTTCTAGCAATTGGATTTCACTCAAAACTCACCACATGACTCCCCCCACCATATTCTGATGATGCCCAAGTTTTGGGCTCGATCGGAAATCAATAGGTGTACGAAATTGGACACTTCAAGTTCGAAGTCGAAGGCAGTTTGTTCCGAATTGGAGTGGTTGGTGTATTCCTTAGTTCTAGCGATTGGATTTCACCCAAAACTCATCACATGACTCCTCCCACCATATTCTGATGATGCCCAAGTTTTGGGCTCGATCGGAAATCAATAGGTGTACGAAATTGGACACTTCAAGTTCGAAGGCAGTTTGTTCCGAATTGGAGTGGTTGGTGTATTCCTTAGTTCTAGCGATTGAATTTCACCCGAAACTCATCACATGACTCCTCCCAGCACATTATGATGATGCGCAAGTTTTGGCCTCGATCGGAAATCAAGAGGTGTACGAAATTGGTCACTTCAAGTTCAAAGGCAGTCTGTTCCGAATCGGGGTGGTTGGTGTATTCCATAGTTCTAGCGATTGGATTTCACTCAAAACTCAACACATGACTCCTCCCACCATATTATGACGATGCCGAATCGGGGTGGTTGGTGTATTCCATAGTTTTAGCGATTGGATTTCACCCAAAACTCACCAAATGACTCCTCCCACCATATTCTGATGATGCCCAGGTTTTCGGCTCGATCGGAAATCAATACGTGTACGAAATTGGACACTTCAAGTTCGAACGCAGTTTGTTCCGAATTGGAGTGGTTGGTGTATTCCGTAGTTCTAGCGATTGGATTACACTCAAAACTCACCACATGACTCCTCCCCCCATATTATGATGATTCCCAAGTTTTGGGAACGATGGGAAATCCATAGGTGTACGAAATTGGACACTTCAAGTTCAAAGGCAGTTTGTTCCGAATTGGAGTGGTTGGTGTATTCCGTAGTTCTAGCGATTGGACTTCACTCAAAACGCACCACATGACTCCTCCCACCATATTATGATGATGCCCAAGTTTTCGCCTCGATCGCTAATCAATAGGTGTACGAAATTGGACACTTCAAGTTCAAAGGCAATTTGTTCCGAATTGGAGTGGTTGGTGAATTCCGTAGTTCTAGCGATTGGATTTCACTCAAAACTCACCACATGACTCCTCCCACCATATTATGTTGATGCCCAAGTTTTGGGCTCGATCAGAAATCAATAGGTGTACGAAATTGGACACTTCAAGTTCAAAGGCAGTTTGTTCCGAATCGGGGTGGTTGGTGTATTCCGTAGTTCTAGCAATTGGATTTCACTCAAAACTCACCAGATGACTCCTCCCACCATATTATGACGATGACCAATTTTTGTTGTTGATCGGAAATCAATAGGTGTACGAAATTGGACACTTCAATTTCGAAGGCAGTTTGTCCCGAATTGGAGTGGTTGGTGTATTCAGCAGTTCTTGCATTGGATTTCACCCAAAACTCACCACATGACTCGTCCCACCATATTGGTTTGATGCCCAAGTTTTGGGCTCGATCGGAAATCAATAGGTGTACGAAATTAGACACTTCAAGTTCGAATGCAGTTTGTTCCGAATTGGAGTGGTTGGTGTATTCCGTAGTTCTAGAGATTGGATTACACTCAAAACTCACCACGTGACTCCTCCCCCCATATTATGATGATGCCCAAGTTTTGGGGTCGATCGGAGATCCATAGGTGTACGAAATTTGACACTTCAAGTTGGAAGGCAGTTTGTTCCGAATTGGAGTGGTTGGGGTATTCCGTAGTTCTGGCGATTGGATTTCACTCAAAACTCACCACATGACTCCTCCCACCATACTGTGATGATGCCCAAGTTTTGGGCTCGATCGGAAATCAATAGGAGTACGAAATTGGACACTTCAAGTTCGAACGCAGTTTGTTCCGAATTGGAGTGGTTGGTGTATTCCGTAGTTCTATCGATTGGACTTCACTCAAAACGCCCCACATGACTCCTCCCACCATATTATGATGATGCCCAAGTTTTGGCCTCGATCGCTAATCAATAGGTGTACGAAATTGGACACTTCAAGTTCAAAGGCAGTTTGTTCCGAATTGGAGTGGTTGGTGAATTCCGTAGTTCTAGCGATTGGATTTCGCTCCAAACTCACCACATGACTCCTCCCACCATATTATGATGATGCCAAAGTTTTGGGCTCGATCGGAAATTAATAGGTATACGAAATTGGACAATTTAAGTTCAGAGGCAGTTCGTGCTTTATTGGAGTGTTTGGTGTATTCCGTTGTTCTAGCAATTGGATTTCACTCAAAACTAATCGTATGACTCCTCCCACCATATTATGATGATGCCCAAGTTTTGGGCTCGATCGGAAATCATTAGGTGTACGAAATTGGACATTTCAAGTTCAAAGGCAGTTCTTGCTTTGTTGGAGTGTTTGGAGTATTCCGTAGTTCTAGCAATTGGATTTCACTCAAAACTCATCAAATGTAGTCCGTAGCTTCAGGATCAAAGACAGTTTGTTCCGAATTGGAGTGGTTGGTGTATTCCGTAGTTCTAGCGATTGGATTTCGCTCAAAACTCCCCACATGACTCCTCCCACCATATTATGATGATGCCAAAGTTTTGGGCTCGATCGGAAATCAGTAGGTGTACGAAATTGGACAATTCAAGTTCGAAGGGAGTTCGTGCTTCATTGGAGTGTTTGGTGTATTCCGTGGCTCTAGCAATTGGATTTCACTCAAAACTCATCAAATGACTCCTCCCACCATAGTATGAAGATCCCCAAGTTTTGGGCTCGAACGGAAATCAATAGGTGTACGAAATTGGACACTTCAAGTTCAAAGGCAGTTTGTTCCGAATTGGAGTGGTTGGTGTATTCCGTAGTTCTAGCGATTCGATTTCACTCAAAACACATCACATGACTCCTCCCAAAATATTATGATGATGCCCAAGTTTTGGCCTCAATCGGAAATCAATAGGTGTACGAAATTGGACACTTCAAGTTCAAAGGCAGTTTGTTCCGAATTGGAGTTGTAGGTGTATTCCGTAGTTCTAGCGTTTGGATTTCACTCAAAACTCATGAATGACTCCCCCCACCATATTTTGATGATGCCCAAGTTTTGGGCTCGATCGGAAATCAATAGGTGTACGAAATTGGACACTTCATGTTCAAAGGCAGTTTGTTGCGAATTGGAGTGGTTGGTGTATTCCGTAGTTCTAGCGATTGGATTTCACTCAAAACACATGAAATGACTCCTCCCACCATATTATGATGATGCCAAGTTTTGGGCTTGATCGGAAATCAATAGGTGTACGAAATTGGACACTTCAAGTTCAAAGGCAGTTTGTTCCGAATTGGAGTGGTAGGTGTATTCCGTAGGTCTAGCTATTTGATTTCACTCAAAACTCATGAATGACTACTCCCACCATATTTTGATGATGCCCAAGTTTTGGGCTCGATCGGAAATCAATAGGTGTACGAAATTGGACACTTCAAGTTCAAAGGCACTTTGTTCCGAATTGGAATGGTATGTGTATTCCGTAGTTCTCGCTATTGGATTTCACTCAAAACTCATGAAATGACTCCTCCCACCATATTATGATGATGTCCAGGTTTTGGGCTCGATCGGAAATCAATTGGTGTACGAAATTGGACACTTCAAGTTCAAAGGCAGTTTGTTCCGAATTGAAGTGTTAGGTGTATTCCGTAGTTTTAGCGATTGGATTTCACTCAAAACACATGAAATGACTCCTCCCACCATATTATGATGATGCCCAAGTTTTGGGCTCGATCGGAAATCAATAGGTGTACGAAATTGGACACTTCAGGTTCAAAGGCAGTTTGTTCCGAATTGGTGTGGTTTGTGTATTCCGTAGTTCTAGCGATTGGATTTCGCTCAAAACTCCCCACATGACTCCTCCCACCATATTATGATGATGCCAAAGTTTTGGGCTCGATCGGAAATCAGTAGGTGTACGAAATTGGTCAATTCAAGTTCGAAGGGAGTTCGTGCTTCATTGGAGTGTTTGGTGTATTCCGTAGCTCTAGCAATTGGATTTCACTCAAAATTCATCAAATGACTCCTCCCACCATATTATGATGATGCCCAAGTTTTGGGCTCAATCGGAAATCAATAGGTGTACGAAATTGGACACTTCAAGTTCAAAGGCAGTTTGTTCCGAATTGGAGTGGTTGGTGTATTCCGTAGTTCTAGCGATTCGATTTTACTCAAAACACATCACATGACTCCTCCCGAAATATTATGATGATGCCCAAGTTTTGGGCTCGATCGGAAATCAATAGGTGTACGAAATTGGACACTTCAAGTTCAAAGGCAGTTTGTTCCGAATTGGAGTGGTAAGTGTATTCCGTAGTTCTAGCGATTGGATTTCACTCAAAACTCATGAAATGACTCCTCCCACCATATTATGATGATGCCCAAGTTTTGGGCTCGATCGGAAATCAATAGGCGTACGAAATTGGACACTTCAAGTTCAAAGGCCGTTTGTTCCGAATTGGAGTGGTTGGTGTATTCCGTAGTTCTAGCGATTCGATTTCACTCAAAACTGCACCAAAATGGATTCAGCTGCATCCTCAACTTGTGATACTCGCAAGTGCACGAGCCGTTCAGTAGTATAGCATATGTAAGTGCGAGGTTGATTCCACAGGGATTGGTGATTGAATGATCCGATTCAATTTTCCTACACAAAACAAAAATGAAAACAAAAGAAACAAAACAATAAGAAAGAATGTACATTACAAGAAAAATAAATTACAACTAAGAAAACATTAAGGAAACTAAGAGAACTTTGAGGAAGAAAGGAAGTGTTTGAGAACTTTGAGGATTTGGAAGATGTTTGAGAGATTTGGAGAATTTTGGAAGAGTAAGGAAAATGGTGTTTGGGAACTTCGTGGAATTGGAAGAGAGTGTTTGGGAACATGGGGAATTTGGAAGAGAAAGTGTTTGAGGACTTTGAGAATTTTGGAAGAGAAGAGAGATGTGTTTGAGAACTTTGAGAATTTGATGAAGGAATGGGAGAAGTGTTTGGAGAGTTTAGAAGAAGAGAAGGTGTTTGGGAAGTGTTTGAAGACTTTTGGAAGAAAATGTGTTTGAGAGCTTTGAGGATTTTGGAAGAGAAGAGACATGTGTGTGAAGAATTGGAGAATGTTTGGAAGAGAATGTGTTTAAGAAGTGTTTCAAGAACATGGAGACTTTTGAAGAGAATAGAGAAATGTTTGGGAAGTGTTTGAAGATTTAGTAAAAAGATCATATTACAACAATTGAGAACTACAAAGGGAAACTAAAAGAATTTGAGGGAGATAAGGGAAGGGAGCTCTAGAGAAGTGCTTGAGAGCTCCCCCCCTTGGGGTGTGTTTACAAGCTTAGAGAACTTCCCTATTTATAGGCCTAGGGGAAGTGAAAATCTGAATTATACAATAGAGTTCACTAACCACACTCACTTCACCAACTTACAACACTTAATTCACCTAACACACTATTGCATTTGAAAACAATTCCTCTTGTCTTTATGCTTAGTGTTGCAGCTCCCACTTCATCATCTTTTGGCTGCTGCAAAATTCCACTCAACAATAGGTATTGAATATGCTTCACCAAACTTTCCCACAATCAACAACACTTTATCATGCATATGTCATGCATGACAATGCATTGCAGCCAGCTTGTGGGCTCGTTTTGGGCTTGTTCATCCAATCTGAAAAATCTCCAAAAATATGGATCTTCAAGCTCTGTGTCTTATCTTTCCAAGCATATGCAGCCCAGCTCAAGGAAAAATCGGAAAGGCCTTCAAATGTGATTTTTGGCCCAGTAATGCAGATGCTGCCGAATTTGACCTTAAGTTCCCAAAACATGTATAACTTTCTCTAGAAGACTCGGAATCATGAACCGTAAAATTCTACAGAAACTAGACTTCCGTATCTTTCCAATGATATATGGCTCATCATCTGGTTCTTCTTGAGTAAGTACAGTCCAATCCGTGAAGTTGACTGATCTGCAGACACTGTTTTGAGCTAATTTTGTCTCCAAAATGCATTTATTGAGTCTCAAACTTAAAACACTGAAACAAACACAAAACAAATTAAAAGCACAAGTTTAACTCAAAAACATAACCAAATCATAAGCTAAAAGGGTACAAAATGATATGTAATTTATGCATCGATCAAATACCCCCAAACGTAGATTTTGCTAGTCCTCGAGCAAAACAAAAGGAAAACAAAGATAAAAACAAACAAGAAGTTAATTAAACCACTTTCGTAGGTAACTCGATTGCATTTAGCGTATGCAACAAGCCTTTAAACCTCTAGGCATCCCTAATAGGAGGAGTTGTGTCTCCTGAGGGTTTAACAGATACGATACCCACAAACGTTTTTCTAACTCTACAAAACAAAATGGTTAGAAAACTTAAAAGATTTGTTAGTCCTTAAGCAAAACCAAAAAAACAAAAACAAACGTAATTACATTAATTAACAAAAACAAAACAAAAAAAACTCAAAACAATCTTTCCGAACATTTTCTGAAGAGAAACGACTTATGCACATGACTTAAATGTTTTTAACAATAAAAACTTAATTTTAGACATTATTTACAAAGCGGCAAAGTTCAAAACATAATATGCTCAAAGTGTAGTAGTGTGATAGCCAAATGCAACAAATTCCCCAATCTTAGTTTTCACATAATTTCAAAAATCATACAAAGCACAAGTTCAACTTCAAATCTCACCAAAGTTGTCCTCTCACAAATGAATCACTCGGAAGAGGGCTATAATGCAACACTCAGTTATAAACATGAGATTAGAGTTAAACCATAAGGACTTAACTCGAAATAGAAAGATGAAGAACTTGCATTAATATGATCTCAAGAAGGATGCCAAACACTTAAAAGTAAGAAAATGGATGCAATTCAACCACATGACATTTAAGATCAATTTTGGTCTTTAGTATAGGTTGTAATTGGGCCAAGGGTGTAAGGTGAGTAAGAAATGAAAGGTATGGATAATACAAAGTCCAAGGAACTCGCAATGTAAGAGCATAAAATAATTGTTTACAAGACTTCGAATCGTCATGATTAGATTTTTTTTCTTTTACATGATCAAAACTCCTTATACCTTCATTTACATTGATTCATACTTCTTTCCTTTAATTGAACAAACACCAATTTATTTTGAAGGCCCAAAAATGAATTTTCAATCAACCACCACTCAATTTTTCTCTTTTCTTTCACCAATTGTGTGATTGAATTTTTTTTTTTCTTCGAAATGTAACACCAATTCCCAAACTTAGTATGAAAAACACATCCCAATTAAAGCTCATGAGTTCCTTAGAAAGGTAAATATTTGTTTTTCAGGCTAAGGCGAGGAAATAAAATTGGTAAATGAAAGAAAAGGTTTACATATAGGTTCAAAATGGTTAACAATGGAAAATCATGCTTAAGCATGCATAAGGTTAGCTTGAAAGGCACAAACGATCCAAAGAATGCCTTAATATCATTTCTTTAAATGTCATGAAGTCAAATTGCACAAGAATGAATGACTTTTAAGTGTTCAACCAAATCAATGAATGATGAGATCAAACAACAACTTTGATGACAAGAAAATAAGAGTATGTATATAACACTCATGAATTGAAGTACAAGGCTCAAAAGCTCACTTTATATGGTTGGTTATATAAGTCTAATTTATGCTTCATACAATTCTTTAGATCATGCAAATCCTTTAATTGGAAAATTATGAAACAAATGGCAAGTGTACAGAATGTTTTAAACATATCATGCTAGAACAATGCCAAATTTTTATTTGTAAATATTTTTATAAAGAAAAGAAACACTAAAATAAAATGAAATCCAATTTTTATTTAAGTCATGCTAACATTTATCACTATCTCATCATTTGTGTTCGGAAAGTGACTAAAAAATAAATAAATAAATAAAACATGACTTAAAATTGGTGAGATTGCGATCTTTGGGAGCTCAAGTGGTGAGCCCCAAGAGGCTGTGCGTGAAGCCCCGGAAGAGGACAGCCAGAGGGCCAAACTAAAAGCTCCTATGGTCGAGACACCGAGCGCCAAGAAGAAATGATTTCTGCTTTTATTTATTTAATTTTAAAGTGTATGTGTTTTTTTTTTTAAAATTGGGAAATAAAAACATTATGCTATCAAAGAGACGATTGACCCTAATTTTAAAGAACGACAACCAAACAAAAACACAAAGACCCAAACATGAATTTTTTTATTTTAGTTAAGTAAACACACAAATAACTGCTTCTTCTTTTAAGAGAAAACGTAAGGATGACCAGTTAAGGGCCTCAGAAAACACAGCCAGGGGTTCCGGGAAGGTTGGAGGGGTCACAACTGTCCCGCTTAAAACCCTAACTTCTTAGACACCGAAGGTGTCGCCTTAAAGAACTCCTAGACACTGTATAGACTGCGGTTGCTCACTGGAGTTACCAAAAGTTTAGTTCCTTCAAAGAATATCCTATGAGTTTTAAATTGTAAAACCTAATTAAATAAAAACAAAATAAATAAATGAATAAAAACTGAAATAAACACGCAATTCAAACAAGAATTTAAAAGAAGAGATGGGATTCTTGCACCAGGTGTCCAAGACGCATCTTTAATTTTGTCTCTTCTTCCAATTACATTCTTGAGAAACCTGAAAAACAAGAAGAAAACAATTGAAAAAAAAAAAAATACATAAAATAACAACTGAAAAAGCAAAAACACAAACATCAGAAAACAGGGAGGCAAAAGTAAGTGAAAGTGTCGACATGCTCCCTTTTAAAAAAAACGCGCTCGCAATTTGCGCCGGAAATGAAGGGATCCCAGAGAAAAGAGCACAGGATAGCACCCTCGAGATCCGAAGTGCTTTCGGCTCCCTCGTCTGCATAAGTCTATTTAAACATATCTCGGTGAAGCAGAAGAGCACCCCACATTTCTTCCTGCAAATTTAGAGAAAAACATCAAAAAATCCAAAAACAAAACAATGGCATCTTCATGCACTCACCTTGATGATATTAACCTTGAATTGTCCCTTGCGTCACCGAATGCGCAGATAAGGGCTCGTCCAAACCCTGTCTTCCCAAACTCCACATATCATCACGGTACGGCCTCAAACTTTGCTGAGATAATACCAAACTTTTCTGAGGCATTGCCGAACAGAGCAGCGCTGCTGGGAGGCATGATTGGCAGCAAGCTCACACCGACAGATCATCTGCATGTGGCACAGAGGTCCGACAAGGCAGCGGTGGAGGAGTCCAACAATTTAATTGTGCTCCACGCAGTCTCGGCTACCAATTTGGGCATGCGATTACTGGCGAGAACACGGGAGTGTGCCGCGCTGAGCGAGGAAGTAGCTTCCTTGAAGGCTATGGTGGCGGACTTGCAGAAGCGGCTCTACTGTGCCAATCAGCACGTGGAAGCACTGCAGAGAAAAAATGAGGACCATGTGGAGCTGCTGCAGATTCTGCAAGTAAGAGAAAGTAGAGGCATGCCATGAAGATGAAGATGAAGATTAAGAAGTTGTTTTTATTTTTAATTTACTTGAATGTTTTTTTTTTTTTTGTTTTTAATAGTTTTTTTTGTTTTTTTTTATTTTACTTTTTAACTTTTTTCTTTGTTTGTAGTGTTTGAAGTGAAATAAAAATGTGTTTTTAACACTCAGAAATAAACTAACTAACCACACCACGTAAATAAATACATAAACTAACTTAACAAAACAAAAAAAAACAACAAAAAACAACAAAAAAAAGAACCAAATTAGTTCCAAATTGAATTTTTAAATTTTTGTTATTATTATTTACAACTAACTGACCACACAAAGAAAAAAAAACAAAGAAGTTCCAAATTGCAATTTACAAGGACAAATAAATAAAAACTCAAATTTGAAAAAAAAAAAATTTAAAATTTTTGTTTTGTTTTGTTTTTTTTTTAAAACACACAAATATACAAGCAACTCATGGACGACCAAAAGTCGGTTTATATGAAAAATCTTTTTTAATTTTTTCATTTTTTAGTTTTTTTTAATTTTTTATAAAAAAAAGAAACAGAAATTTAAAATAATAACAAGTAAAGAGAAAGGATCGAAATGCTCCCCCTTGAAGCGATTAGGTCGAGCGTGATGCATTTGGAGGTCGCGACTTGTCCCACTACTCCACACTCCCCATTCTTATGATTGAGGTTGCCATCTCTCTCCATTTTTATTAAGCTGTCATAAATTGCTTAAAACAAACATAGAAAACTTGAAACAGAATTAAAGGCTTAGGAAATAAAAACTAAAATGGAAAGGAAAATCAACACACATCCAATTTCATGCTTCAAAGTAATAAGCAACAAAGTAAATCAAACTAGCTTATGAAGTTCGTTCTTTCTCAAATATGATTATCCATATGGTGTGTGGTTTTAATCAAGTATTCAGAAAAAGCATTTAGCTATGGTGTTTAGTCTAAACACAAATTCCGAACCCATTAAGAACAAGAAGAACAATAAAGAACCAAGTAGAATTTAAACATGGTGTTTGTCTTCAATATCTACCCATTCATTCACTAATCAGTCCAAGAGTTATATGGTGTTTATGTAAACTTGAACAAGATAATTAATTAAGAGCAAGTGAATGAAACCATAAACTAGCAATAATCAACATGCTACTTGAACCTTTTTTTTTTTTTGTGTTGTGCAAGCTGGGACTTAAACCCAGTTCTCTTGCTTGTCAGGCAATTGTCCTTGTCCGTTGGACTACAAACACAACTTGTCAATTAACGTCATTAACTTTAAAACATGAAACTGTCCAGTTATGAAAAAGATAAAAATAAATAAAAAGTAGGAAAACCAAATAGAATCAAACAATGTTACCGATCCCCGGCAACGGCGCCAAAAACTTGTTGCGTAGATTCAGCTGCACCAAATTGGATTCAGCTGCATCCTCAACTTGTGATACTCACAAGTGCACGAGCCGTTCAGTAGTATAGCATATGTAAGTGCGAGGTCGATTCCACAGGGATTGGTGATTGAATGATCCAATTCAATTTTCCTACACAAAACAAAAATGAAAACAAAAGAAACAAAACAAGAAGAAAGAATGTACATTACAAGAAAAATAAATTACAACTAAGAAAACATTAAGGAAACTAAGAGAACTTTGAGGAAGAAAGGAAGTGTTTGAGAACTTTGAGGATTTGGAAGATGTTTGAGAGATTTGGAGAATTTTGGAAGAGTAAGGAAAATGGTGTTTGGGAAATTTGTGGAATTGGAAGAGAGTGTTTGGGAACATGGGGAATTTGGAAGAGAAAGTGTTTGAGGACTTTGAGAATTTTGGAAGAGAAGAGAGATGTGTTTGAGAACTTTGAGAATTTGATGAAGGAATGGGAGAAGTGTTTGGAGAGTTTAGAAGAAGAGAAGGTGTTTGGGAAGTGTTTGAAGACTTTTGGAAGAAAATGTGTTTGAGAGCTTTGAGGATTTTGGAAGAGAAGAGACATGTGTTTGAGGAATTGGAGAATGTTTGGAAGAGAATGTGTTTAAGAAGTGTTTCAAGAACATGGAGACTTTTGAAGAGAATAGAGAAATGTTTGGGAAGTGTTTGAAGATTTAGTAAAAAGATCATATTACAACAATTGAGAACTACAAAGGGAAACTAAAAGAATTTGAGGGAGATAAGGGAAGGGAGCTCTAGAGAAGTGCTTGAGAGCTCCCCCCCTTGGGGTGTGTTTACAAGCTTAGAGAACTTCCCTATTTATAGGCCTAGGGGAAGTGAAAATCTGAATTATACAATAGAGTTCACTAACCACACTCACTTCACCAACTTACAACACTTAATTCACCTAACACACTATTGCATTTGAAAACAATTCCTCTTGTCTTTAGGCTTAGTGTTGCAGCTCCCACTTCATCATCTTTTGGCTGCTGCAAAATTCCACTCAACAATAGGTATTGAATATGCTTCACCAAACTTTCCCACAATCAACAACACTTCATCATGCATATGTCATGCATGACAATGCATTGCAGCCAGCTTGTGGGCTCGTTTTGGGCTTGTTCATCCAATCTGAAAAAGCTGCAAAAATATGGATCTTCAAGCTCTGTGTCTTATCTTTCCAAGCATATGCAGCCCAGCTCAAGGAAAAATCGGAAAGGCCTTCAAATGTGATTTTTGGCCCAGTAATGCAGATGCTGCCGAATTTGACCTTAAGTTGCCAAATCATGTATAACTTTCTCTAGAAGACTCGGAATCATGAACCGTAAAATTCTACAGAAACTAGACTTCCGTATCTTTCCAATGATATATGGCTCATCATCTGGTTCTTCTTGAGTAAGTACAGTCCAATCCGTGAAGTTGACTGATCTGCAGACACTGTTTTGAGATAATTTGTCTCCAAAACGCATTTATTGAGTCTCAAACTTAAAACACTGAAACAAACACAAAAAAAATTAACAGCACAAGTTTAACTCAAAAACATAACCAAATCACAAGCTAAAAGGGTACAAAAGGATATGTAATTTATGCACCGATCACGTAGTTCTAGCAATTGGATTTCACTCAAAACTCATCAAATGACTCCTCCCACCATATTATGATGATGCCCAAGTTTTGGGCTCGATCGGAAATCAATAGGTGTACGAAATTGGACACTTCAAGTTCAAAGGCAGTTTGTTCCGAATTGGAGTGGTTGGTGTATTTCGTAGTTCTAACGATTGGATTTCGCTCACAACTCACCACATGACTCCTCCCACCATATTACGATGATGCCAAAGTTTTGGGCTCGATCGGAAATGAATAGGTGTACGAAATTGGACAATTCAAGTTCAAAGGCAGTTCGTGCTTTATTGGAGTGGTTGGTGTATTCCGTAGTTCTAGCGATTGGATTTCTCACAAAACTCAAGAAATGACTCCTCCCACCATCTTATGATGATGCCCAAGTTTTGGGCTCGATCGGAAATCAATAGGTGTACGAAATTGGACACTTCAAGTTCAAAGGCCGTTTGTTCCGAATTGGAGTGGTTGGTGTATTCCGTAGTTCTAGCGATTCGATTTCACACAAAACTCAACACATGACTCCTCCCAAAATATTATGATGATGCCCAAGTTTTGGGCTCGATCGGAAATCAATTGGTGTACGAAATTGGACACTTCAAGTTCAAAGGCAGTTTGTTCCGAATTGGAGTGGTAGGTGTATTCCGTTGTTCTAGCGATTGGATTTCATTTCCAACTCATGAAATGACTCCTCCCACCACATTACGATGATGCCCAAGTTTTGGGCTCGATCGGAAATCAATAGGTGTACGAAATTGGACACTTCAAGTTCAAAGGCAGTTTGTTCCGAATTGGAGTGGTTGGTGTATTCCGTAGTTCTAGCAATTGGATTTCACTCAGAACTCATGAAATGACTCCTCCCACCATATTATACTGATGCCCAAGTTTTGGGCTCGATCGAAAATCAATAGGGGTACGAAATTGGACACTTCAAGTTCAAAGGCAGTTTGTTCCGAATTGGAGTGGTTTGTGTATTCCGTTGTTCTAGCAATTCGATTTCACTCAAAACTAACCACATGACTCCTCCCAAAATATTATGATGATGCCCAAGTTTTGGGCTCGATCGGAAATGAATAGGTGTACGAAATTGGACAATTCAAGTTCAAAGGCAATTCGTGCTTTATTGGAGTGGTTGGTGTATTCCGTAGTTCTAGCGATTGGATTTCTCTCAAAACTTATGAAATGACTCGTCCCACCATATTATGATGATGCCCAAGTTTTGTGCTCGATCGGAAATCAATAGGTGTACGAAATTGGACACTTCAAGTTCAAAGGCCGTTTGTAACGAATTGGAGCGGTTGGTGTATTCCGTAGTTCTAGCGATTCGATTTCTCTCAAAACTCAACACATGACTCCTCCCAAAATATTATGATGATGCCCAAGTTTTGGGCTCGATCGGAAATCAATTGGTGTACGAAATTGGACACTTCAAGTTCAAAGGCAGTTTGTTCCGAATTGGAGTGATAGGTGTATTCCGTAGTTCTAGCGACTGGATTTCACTCAAAACTCATGAAATGACTCCTCCCACCATATTATGATGACGCCAAAGTTTTGGGCTCGATCGGAAATCAATAGGTGTACGAGATTTCACTCAAAACTCATCAAATGACTCCTCCCACTATATTATGATGATGCCCAAGTTTTGGACTCGATCGGAAATCAATAGGGGTACGAAATTGGACACTTCAAGTTCGAAGGCAGTTTGTTCCGAATTGGAGTGGTTGGTGTATTCCGTAGTTCTAGCGATTGGATTTAACTCAAAACTCACCACATGACTCCTCCCACCATATTATAATGATGCCAAAGTTTTGGGCTCGATCGGAAATCAATAGGGGTACGAAATTTGAAAATTCAACTTCAAAGGCAATTCGTGCTTTATTGGAGTGTTTGGTGTATTCCGTTGTTCTAGCAATTGGATTTCACTCAAAACTCGTGAAATGACTCCTCCCACCATATTATGCTGATGCCCAAGTTTTGGGCTCGATCGGAAATCAATAGGGGTACGAAATTGGACACTTTAAGTTCTGATCAGTTCATAATTGTATATCATTTTGTACCTCTCTAGCTTGTGATTTGGTTATGTTATTGAGTTAAACTTGTGCTTTTAATCCCTTTTCTGTTTGTCATTCAGTTCATTGGGCCTTAGGTAGCAATGATGGCTTTGGATAAGAAGAGTTGCAAAGGGGTGCAAAAACGAGCAGACTGAGTTAGCAATTCATTTCGGACTTATCTTTCTCATCTGAGCTTGGATTGGGCCAAATCACTTGTGGTTGGAAAGAAGAGATTCTGAACTGCAGGATGGACTACTCAAACATATCAATTGATGAAGCCAGGCCCAATCCGTGGTCCCATCAAGTTGCACCATGCTCAGGATTGCAGCTGCCAGCTGATGAGCTTGTCACCTCCTTTAAGCCATGTGCCTCACCCCAGCTGTAACTGACTTTGGCAGCCAAAAGAAGATCACATGGTTTGGCAGCACTGCCACAACTGATCAGCTTTGAACCCATGTGATGCAGCAGCAAAGGATGAAGGATGGTGTGGGAATATCATCATGATGTTCCTCCCTCTTAGCCCTATAAATAGAGAGGTCTTCAAGCTTCAAAGAAACACACATCCACCCCATACACTCTAGGTACACAGCCAGATACTCTAAACTGCCCCAAAACACCAAAACAGCTCCAGAAAACCTCCCTTCTATTTCCTACGAATTTCCTCTCTCTCAACCATCACCACTCACTCAAACTCATCCCAAATCACCTCCATATCCTTCATACATCCTTCCAGACGTGGAGAAGCTCTTGAAGAAGCATTGGACACCATAAGAATTTCAGAAAAGGGTTTTTCTACTCTTATGACATTCATTATGTTTTCCCAATTCTGTTTTAGTTTCTTTTCCATTATGAGTAGCTAAATCCATAACTAGGGTTTCGATGTAACCTAACATGAATATTCTGGGTTTATAAGTTTGAAGTTTGGAGTTTCAAGTTTGATTCATGATTCATGTTTTTATTCATTTTGCCTACTTGCCTATATGCTGATCGGAATGCTTAGCTACCATTTTGATTTGTATATCTTGGTTTGAATTAAGAGTAGACACCATGCTTTAATTCGAATTGAACTATGAATAGGAAGAGTATGTATGGACATTCGACAACAGGGATTAGATACATGCTTGGTTGTTTAAATTGTTCTTCTATGCTTAATGGGTTCCTAATGCTTAATTTTAGGTTAGACAACAAATGATCAAATTAGGGAATTAGGAACACAAGGTTAGGACCAGACACCATGGCCTAATCATACTTTAGCTAGAATCAATCTTTGAATCTGAATTAGACTTGTTACTTGACTCCTTATAACCCAGAATTGAATTGTTATGGTGAATCGAATGCCCTAGTCTCCAAATCCGTTTTCCAGCCCTTCAAAATCACTCTTTGTTACACTTGTTTATTTGCTTTCATTTGCAATTTCAGTTTGCTCACTTCTTTTCACAATCACAATCACTCTCACTCTAAATTCTGTTTTAGACTAGACTTCCTAACTTCTTGAATTTGGTAATCTAAGTACATAACTAATTTGAACTTCTCAGTCTTCGTGGGTACGACCTCGTACTTGTCTTGCTACACTACTAATTGCCCCGTACAATTGCGAGTTAACATAATATTAACAACAAATTTTGGCGCCGTTGCCGGGGACTGAACGAAAGTTCTTCCCTGGTTATGTGCCCAAGGTTACCCTATTCTTTTTAGTGTTTCTAATTAACTCAAGTTATTTTCTGTTTCAGGTAGTTTATGTCTAGAAATCCATTCCTTGAACAAGTGAGGTCTTCGTTCCAACGTTCCAAATCCTTGAACGCAGGACCATCGTTGCAACCCAACCGGGTGATCTCTGGAATTCAGAATCGTCTAGAAAGGGAGTTGTCAACTGCAAAAGACCAAGCTCTGGCCACATTTTCAAGTCTTGCTCTCCACACTGAACTTCCTGGTTCTTCACCTTCAAATTCGGAAGCAAGTTCAGACCAAGAAGAAGAAGAAGAGATGGCTGCCAATGAGTTCATGGGAGAACTTGATATCCCAACAATTCCAGCATCTCCTTCAAGCATTTTGCTGCCCACTGTAGCTCGAAATTATGAGCTTAAATCTTCTCATCTTAATATGTTGCCTTCCTTTTATGGTTTACCTAATGAAGATCCATTAACTCATATAAAGGATATTTTTAATGTTGTGAGTTCTTTTCCCTTGACAGGTGTGACAGAAGATCAACTTCGAATGAGAGTGTTTCCATACACTTTGAAGGATAAGGCAAAATATTGGTTGAATTCTTTGAAGCCTGGTTCACTCACTTCATGGGCTGCCATTCAAAAGAAGTTCCTGGAAAAATACTTCTCCACGCAAAAGACCGACATGCTCAGGGACAAGATCTTATTATTTGCACAGCAAGATGATGAATCGTTTTGTGAAGCATGGGAGAGATTCAATGGGCTGCTCAACCAATGTCCTCATCATGGGATTCCATTGAAGCTTCAAATGCGTATGTTTTATAAAGGACTAACCTCTTCTAGTCATAATATAGTCACCAATTTTGCAGGTGGTTCTTTTAAAACCAAGACTCCCGAAGAAACGTATGAACTCTTTGAAGAGATAGCAATGGAGACCCAACATACGGATACAAGAGGTAAACGTGTTGTTAGTGGTTCTAATGATTCTTCTAGTGTGCAGATTTTAAAACTGGAACAAAAGCTAGATGCTCTTCTTGCATTAAACTCAAGAAGCCCTCCGAAGGAAGTGTGTAGTATTTGCGAAACTCATGACCATGCTACCATAGCTTGTCCACTTGGGGCTGGATATCCAGAATTTGTGCAAGAGCAAGCTAAGGTGGTAAATTCCTACAACCAAGGTCCAAGAAATGATCCATACTCTCAAAGTTATAATCCAGGTTGGAGGAATCATCCAAACTTTTCATGGAGGAATACTCAGAATCAAGCCAATCCCCCTTCATTCGAAAAGCCACAACAAACATCATCATTGGAGGATATAGTTAAGCAGATGGCAATCAACCAATCCAATTTCCAGCAAACTACACAAGCTGCCATTACCAAATTGGAAGTCCAATTAGGCCAAATAGCTGCTGAAATAACTCAAAGAGAGCTTGGGAAATGGCCAAGCCAAACTGAGATCAATCCAAAGAACCATGAAGTCAAGGCCATTCATGTGCTCAGATCAGGTAAGATCATTAATAATAAAGTTGATTCTAATCTTTCAAATGATGTTGTGATTGTAGAAGATGAAGAGGAAGAGACCATGGCTACGGAAGAAGAACAGCCCAAAACTTCTCAATCTGCTCCTAATGCCAAATCAGATTCTCAGGAACCCAATCCATTCCAATTGCATAAAAGGGATGACAAATTCGTGCCATCACATCTTCAAGAAGATAGATACGTGCCACCCGCTCCATATGTTCCACCTATTCCATTTCCAGGCCGTCTTCAGAAAACAAAGCAAGATAAGGCTTTTAAAGAGATTTATGATATTTTGAGTAAAGTTAATATCAATTTGCCTTTGCTTGATCTTATTGAACAGATTCCTGCATATGGAAAGTTCATCAAGAACTTGAAGACTCACAAGCTCAATTTTGCTCCAAATGAAGAAGTAAAGCTCGACATGAATGTAAGTGCTGTGTTGCAAAGGAAGCTTCCACCAAAATCAAAAGATCCTGGCAGCTTTGACATTCCCATTAACATTGGAGACAAGAAGGTTGGAAGAGCCATGTTAGACTTGGGAGCAGGCATCAATGTAATGCCATATTCAGTTTATCAAGAGCTTGGCTTAGAAGGGATGAAGAAGACTTCAATTCGTCTTGAACTAGCTGATCATTCTATCAAATATCCAAAAGGTATTGTAGAAGATATTCTAGTTCAAGTTAATACACTAATTCTCCCTGTTGATTTTGTAGTGATGGATATGGAGGACAACCCAAATGGAGATCGTGTTGATCCCATTCTCTTAGGACGACCATTCATGGCCACTACAAATACAATTATACATATGAAAGATGGCACCATCTCCATGACTGTGTTGGGTGAAACTGCTGAATTTAAAGTGTTTGATCCTCCATCTCAACCTTCTATCTCTCTTGATACTTGTTTTACAATTGATGTTGTGAATGATGAAGTTTCTTCCAAGAGTTTGCAGAAACAGTCCAATGATGCTACAGAAGTTGTCATTTCACAAGAAGAGGAAGATCATGTTGAACCAGAATTCCAAGAAGTGGTAGCTGCCCTAGAAGTGTTCCAGCCATTTCCACCATTTTCTGAGCCACCACTTGAGCCTCTTGAACCATGCTCTATGAAATTGGAACCGTCCAAGGTCAGCCCAATGTTCAAAGTTACAGACATGAAGAAAAAGAAAAGAAAAAGACAAAGGAAGCAAAGGAAGAGGAGAAGGAGCTGGGTGAACCATCTTGCATACAAGGAGTCCATTGATCCAAAACCTCCCAATTCATCAACTTAGCTGATTGCAAAATGTCTTGCCAAGACAGTAACTAGGCGCTTCTTGGGAGGCAACCCATGTGTTCAAGAAGACGGTGCTTGGTAGGGGTCAACCTAATCGCATCAAGGGGGAGTTTCTCTAAACCTTCTTCTTAACTTTTCCCTTTATCATTTGCATGTTCTCAATCATCTTTTCTATGCTTTAACATTGAGGACAATGTTCAATTCAGGTCTGGGGGGAGGTTTTCAATTTTAATTCATTTGTGGTTTAAATTTTTGTTCTTTTGTCACTATTTTTTTTTTTTTTTTTTTTAGAATGTCATACAATCAATGCTATGGAGCTGCCATTGAGGTTTTCATATCATAATTTTTGCACTTCACAAAGCTTTTGCTCTTAGAATTCTGGTGGCTAAAGTACCATGCTCAAATTCTTGAAGGAGAAAAGTGGAGACTACCCTAGTGAGCTACATTGAGCCTAATTGCTTTCCTGAGAGGGTTTAAAGTGTTTCTACTTCTCATCTCTACTCATTTTCTTCATTTCACTCTAAATGATCTCATTGTTCCATTTTGATTGAATACTAAGGATGATTCTCTTTTGCAGATATCATGTGCTTGCTCTCATTCATGAATGAACTCATTGAAGTGATGCTAGGCTATGTGTGCATAACCATTCTGTGTGCTTCCTTTTCACCCTACCCATTTGTGTGTTCCATCAGCCCTTTTGAAGCCAAACACTTCAAGCCCTTTTTCTTCTATCATTTCCCTACCTTTGTATCTCAATCTGAGATGTTTAACCTATTGTAGCCATACCCTATAACTTAGAAATATACCAAGGTTTGTGTTGTGTCGGATTCACTGCACCAAAATAGATTCAGCTGCATCCTCAACTTGTGATACTCGCAAGTGCACGAGCCGTTTGGTAGTATAGCATATGTAAGTGCGAGGTCGATCCCACGAGGATTGGTGATTGAATGATCCAATTCATTTTCCCTACACAAAACAGAAATGAAAAAGAAAATAAATAAAACAATAAAAAGGAAATAACTCAAGCAAATAAGTTCCCAAGATCAATTAGATTAACGGATTGATTCTAGCTAAAGTATGATTAGGCCATGGTGTCTGGTTCTAACCTTGTGTTCCTAATTCCCTAATTTGATCATTTGTTGTCTAACCTAAAATTAAGCATTAGAAACCCATTAAGCATAGAAGAACATTTTAAACAACCAAGTATGTATCTAATCCCTGTTGTCGAATGTCCATACATACTCTTCCTATTCATAGTTCAATTCGAATTAAAGCATGGTGTCTACTCTTAATTCAAACCAAGATAGCTAACATGCAAGCCTAAATGGTGATCAATCATTCAAACTAGCATATTAACTTATAAGCATAATGAATAAGAACAAAAACCATAACTGAAACTTGGAAACTAATTAAACTTGAATACTAAAGAAAGAATGTACATTACAAATAAAATTAAGGAAGAACTTGAAAACTTGAAGGAAAATTTAGTAAAATCATTCTACTACAACAATTGACAACTTGAAAGGAAACTAAGAGAATTTGAGGGAGAGAAGGGAAGGGAGCTCTAGAGAAGTGTTTGAGAGCTCCCCCCCTTGGGGTGTGATTTGAAGCTTGAAGGCTTCTCTATTTATAGGGCTAAGAGGGAGGAACATCATGATGGATTCCCACACCATCCTTCATCTTTTGCTGCTGCACAAGCTTTCATCACATGCATGCAGAGGTGGTCAGATGTGGCTGCCTTTTGCATGTGGTTGCCTTTTGCTGTCAACCCATGTGGTTGCTTTTTGGTTGCTGAAAAACGAGTTTTCTGAACCAGTCTTGGTGTAGGAAGGCCAGAGGTTTCCACATTTATCCAATGGGGTTGAAATTTGGATATGTTATACTAGACACCCATTGGAACAACTTCTATGAAGAAAGTATTCCCATCGGAGCAGTAAACGTATGCGTTTTGGCCTCTGCAAGTTGGCTTCCGAAACAGGGACTGGAATTGACTTCATTTCATTTCTTTTCTTTCTTTTGCTTCACATGCATGCACATGCTTCTCTTTAGTAGCTCAAAAGCTGATCTCCAGCTCCAAAGTGATCTGCCAATTCAATTCCCATGTTCAAAGGCTGAGCAAAAATGCCTCTCATCATTCCTTATTCTTCATCTCTCTCCTTTCTCTTTGCTTCACATGCACATGCTTTCTTTAATAGCTCCAACATGTACCAACTTGCTCCTTCTGAATTTGATAGCTGGAAAGCCTCCCAACTTCACTCATTATGTTGGGTACAAAGTCAGTTGCAGCTGGGGTGAGGCACATGGCTAAAAGGAGGCACATGGCTCCAAGCTGGCAGCTGCAAATCCTGCTGAGCAAGGTTGGGTGTTGGACGGGCTGAGCTCTCCTCAAATGTCCAATTGGGCTGAAATTTGGATATGTTGTAGTAGACACCCATTGGAACAAGTTTCATGAAGATCTTCACCTCATTCGAGCCCCATAGCATGCTGATCCAAGGCCAAGAAGTTGACCTACGAAATTGGGCTGGAAAGGGGTTGAAGCCAAAATGTGTTTGTCTTTAAGCTCATATTCCTCATATGCCATCAGCCCATAACATGCATGGATTGCATCAAATGTTATCTCTTGCTATCTTAACCTACAAAACACACAAACGGAGGTAAGTGACTCAAAAATAAAGAGAAACTAAGCAAAATCACTAAGTAAAGAAGGCATGCAAGTGCATGAAATTATGGACTTATCAAAACAGAAAATGAATTAAAAGCACAAGTTTAACTCAATAACATAACCAAATCATAAGCTAGAAGGGTACAAAATGATATACAATTATGAACCGATCAGTTTGCCAAGATAAAGTTTGAAGCAAGGAAGTTGCTGCCATGTACCTAAATGAAAAATCGTGTGAATCTGTGCAATGAAGCTAAAGAAGATGCAGATCAAATCAGCAAAAATGAAAGATGAAAGTGTTTCGATTTGATCTAAGTATGAAATATAAGGTCTATACCTTGTGATAACATGAAGTTTGCAGCCCTGCCAATCTAAATCAATGATACCTTGCAGATCAAAGAAGAATGCAACCTTGGTATGTTCTTAAGTTACTTGTTTTTCCTTCCAATTCTTCCATTTCCCCTAACCTTAGCCTTTCATTACAACCTTGTAAAAGACCTAGCTGATCTTTGAGGATGTATTCATGGTTGCTGTAAGTATGTGTGTATCTCTATTCTTAGTATTTGATTCCTTTCTTGAGATCTAACCAAAACTCGTGCTTCTATTTCTTACACTCACTTATGCTTTCTTGAGAGAATTAAACCATAGGTTCTGAGTGATTGAGTGTTATCTGTGAGAAATAGAGTCGAAGCATGTTCTCCATTCAAGGTTTGAGTGTGCTTGCTTTGAAGCCGTGTGCCTTTGAGCTATAGCTTCCACTTTACGCACTGATTGATCACCTATCTTGGCAACTCTATGGTATTGGAGGTATGACAAAAGTTTTCTTTCATTTTCATTAAGTTGATTTCAAAGTTTTACTAAATCACTTTGTTTTGTAGAGTCAGTAAAGCGTTTGTGGGTATCGTTTCTGTTAAACCCTCAGGAGACACAACTCCTCCTACTAGGGATGCCTAGAGGTTTAAAGGCTTGTTGCATACGCTCAATGCAATCGAGTTACCTGCGGAAGTGGTTTAGTTAACTTCTTGTTTTGTTTTTAACTTTGTTTTCTGTTGTTTTGCTCGAGGACTAGCAAAATCTAGGTCTGGGGGTATTTGATCAGTTCATAATTGTATATCATTTTGTACCTCTCTAGCTTGTGATTTGGTTATGTTATTGAGTTAAACTTGTGCTTTTAATCCCTTTTCTGTTTGTCATTCAGTTCATTGGGCCTTAGGTAGCAATGATGGCTTTGGATAAGAAGAGTTGCAAAGGGGTGCAAAAACGAGCAGACTGAGTTAGCAATTCATTTCGGACTTATCTTTCTCATCTGAGCTTGGATTGGGCCAAATCACTTGTGGTTGGAAAGAAGAGATTCTGAACTGCAGGATGGACTACTCAAACATATCAATTGATGAAGCCAGGCCCAATCCGTGGTCCCATCAAGTTGCACCATGCTCAGGATTGCAGCTGCCAGCTGATGAGCTTGTCACCTCCTTTAAGCCATGTGCCTCACCCCAGCTGTAACTGACTTTGGCAGCCAAAAGAAGATCACATGGTTTGGCAGCACTGCCACAACTGATCAGCTTTGAACCCATGTGATGCAGCAGCAAAGGATGAAGGATGGTGTGGGAATATCATCATGATGTTCCTCCCTCTTAGCCCTATAAATAGAGAGGTCTTCAAGCTTCAAAGAAACACACATCCACCCCATACACTCTAGGTACACAGCCAGATACTCTAAACTGCCCCAAAACACCAAAACAGCTCCAGAAAACCTCCCTTCTATTTCCTACGAATTTCCTCTCTCTCAACCATCACCACTCACTCAAACTCATCCCAAATCACCTCCATATCCTTCATACATCCTTCCAGACGTGGAGAAGCTCTTGAAGAAGCATTGGACACCATAAGAATTTCAGAAAAGGGTTTTTCTACTCTTATGACATTCATTATGTTTTCCCAATTCTGTTTTAGTTTCTTTTCCATTATGAGTAGCTAAATCCATAACTAGGGTTTCGATGTAACCTAACATGAATATTCTGGGTTTATAAGTTTGAAGTTTGGAGTTTCAAGTTTGATTCATGATTCATGTTTTTATTCATTTTGCCTACTTGCCTATATGCTGATCGGAATGCTTAGCTACCATTTTGATTTGTATATCTTGGTTTGAATTAAGAGTAGACACCATGCTTTAATTCGAATTGAACTATGAATAGGAAGAGTATGTATGGACATTCGACAACAGGGATTAGATACATGCTTGGTTGTTTAAATTGTTCTTCTATGCTTAATGGGTTCCTAATGCTTAATTTTAGGTTAGACAACAAATGATCAAATTAGGGAATTAGGAACACAAGGTTAGGACCAGACACCATGGCCTAATCATACTTTAGCTAGAATCAATCTTTGAATCTGAATTAGACTTGTTACTTGACTCCTTATAACCCAGAATTGAATTGTTATGGTGAATCGAATGCCCTAGTCTCCAAATCCGTTTTCCAGCCCTTCAAAATCACTCTTTGTTACACTTGTTTATTTGCTTTCATTTGCAATTTCAGTTTGCTCACTTCTTTTCACAATCACAATCACTCTCACTCTAAATTCTGTTTTAGACTAGACTTCCTAACTTCTTGAATTTGGTAATCTAAGTACATAACTAATTTGAACTTCTCAGTCTTCGTGGGTACGACCTCGTACTTGTCTTGCTACACTACTAATTGCCCCGTACAATTGCGAGTTAACATAATATTAACAACAAGTTCAAAGGCAGTTTGTTCCGAATTGGAGTGGTTGGTGTATTCCGTAGTTCTAGCAATTGGATTTCACACAAAACTCAGGAAATCACTCCTCCCACCATGTTACAAAGATGCCCAAGTTTTGGTCTCGATCGGAAATCGATAGGTGTACGAAATTGGACACTTTAAGTTCAAAGGCAGTTTGTTCCGAATTGGAGTGGTTGGTGTATTCCGTAGTTCTAGCAATTGGATTTCACTCAAAACTCACCACATGACTCCTCCCAAAATATTATGTTGATGCCCAAGTTTTGGGCTCGATCGGAAATGAATAGGTGTACGAAATTGGACACTTCAATTTCAAAGGCAGTTTGTTCCGAATTGGAGTGGTAGGTGTATTCCGTAGTTCTAGCGATTGGATTTCAATCAAAACTCATGAAATGACTCCTCCCACCATATTATGATGATGCCCAAGTTTTGGGCTCGATCGTAAATCAAAAGGTGTACGAAATTGGACACTTCAAGTTCAGAGGCAGTTCATTCCGAATTGGAGTGGTTGGTGTATTCCGTAGTTCTAGCGATTGGATTTCACTCAAAACTCCCCACATGACTCCTCCCACCATATTATGATGATGCCCAAGTTTTCGGGTCGATCGGAAATCAATAGGTGTACGAAATTGGACACTTCAAGTTTGAAGGCAGTTTGTTCCGAATTGGAGTGGTAGGTGTATTCCATAGTTCTAGTGATTGGGTTTCTTTCAAAACTCATGAAATTACTCCTCCCACCACATTATTATGATGCCCAAGTTTTGGGCTCGATCGGAAATCAATAGGTGTACGAAATTGGACACTTCAAGTTCAAAGGCAGTTTGTTCCGAATTGGAGTGGTTGGTGTATTCCGTAGTTCTAGCGATTGGATTTCACTCAAAACTCACCAAATGACTCCTCCCACCATATTATGATGGTGCCCAAGTTTTGGGCTCGATCGGAAATCAGTAGGTGTACGAAATTGGACACTTCAAGTTCAAAGGCAATTTGTTCCGAATTGGAGTGGTAGGTATATTCCGTAGTTCCAAAGATTGGATTTCATTCAAAACTCATGAAATGACTCCACCCACCATATTATGATGATGCCCAAGTTTTGGGCTCGATCGGAAATCAATAGGTGTACGAAATTAGACACTTCAAGTTCAAAGGCAGTTTGTTCCAAATTGGAGTGGTTGGTGTATTCCTTAGTTCTAGCGATTGGATTTCACTCAAAACACATGAAATGACTCCTCCCACCATATTATGATGATGCCCAAGTTTTGGGCTCGATTGGAAATCAATAGGTGTACGAAATTAGACACTTCAAGTTCAAAGGCAGTTTGTTCCAAATTGGAGTGGTTGGTGTATTCCGTAGTTCTAGCGATTGGATTTCACTCAAAACGTACCACATGACTCCTCCCACCTTATTATGATGATAACCAAGTTTTGGGCTCGATCGGAAATCAATAGGTGTCTGAAATTGGACAATTCAAGTTCAAGGGCAGTTCGTGCTTTATTGGAGTGTTTGGAGTATTCCGTAGTTCTAGCAATTCAATTTCACTCAAAAGTCAACAAATGACTCCTCCCACCATATTATGATGATGCCCAAGTTTTGGGCTCGATCGGAAATCCTTAGTTGTACGAAATTGGACACTTCAAGTTCAAAAGAAGTTTGTTCCGAATTGGAGTGGTTGGTGTATTCCGTAGTTCTAGCGATTGGATTTCACTCAGAACTGACCACATGACTCCTCCCATCGTATTATGATGATGCCCATGTTTTGGGCTCGATCCGAAATCAATATGTGTACGAAATTGGACACTTCATGTTCAAAGGAAGTTTGTTCCGAATTAGAGTGGTTGGTGTATTCCGTAGTTCTAGCGATTGGATTTCACTCAAAACTCACCCCTTGACTCCTCCCACCATATTATGATGATGCCAAAGTTTTGGGCTCGATCAGAAATTAATAGGTGTAAGAAATTGGACACTTCAAGTTCAAAGGCAGTTTGTTCCGAATTGGAGTGGTTGGTGTATTCCATAGTTCTAGCGATTGGATTTCACTCAAAACTCACCACATGACTCCTCCCACCATATTATGATGATGCCCAAGTTTTGGGTTCGATCGGAACTCATTAGGTGTACGAAATTGGACACTTCAAGTTCAAAGGCAGTTCGTGCTTTATTAGAGTGTTTGTTGTATTCCATAGTTCTAGCAATTGGATTTCACTCAAAACTCATCAAATGACTCCTCCCACCATATTATGATGATGCCCAAGTTTTGGGCTCGATCGGAAATCAATAGGTGTACGAAATTGGACACTTCAAGTTCAAAGGCAGTTTGTTCCGAATTGGAGTGGTTGGTGTATTCCGTAGTTCTAGCGATTGGATTTCACTCAAAACTCATCACATGACTCCTCCCACCGTATTATGAAGATGCCCAAGTTTTGGGCTCGATCGAAAATCAATAGGTGTATGAAATTGGACACTTCAAGTTCAAAGGCAGTTTGTTCCGAATTGGAGTGGTTGGTGTATTCCGTAGTTCTAGCGATTGGATTTCACTCAGAACTCACCACATGACTCCACCCACCGTATTATGATGATGCCCAAGTTTTGGGCTCGATCAGAAATCAATATGTGTACGAAATTGGACACTTCAAGTTCAAAGGCAGTTTGTTCCGAATTGGAGTGGTTGGTGTATTCCGTAGTTCTAGCGATTGGATTTCACTCAGAACTCACCACATGACTCCACCAACCGTATTATGATGATGCCCAAGTTTTGGGTTCGATCGGAACTCATTAGGTGTACGAAATTGGACACTTCAAGTTCAAAGGCAGTTTGTTCCGAATTGGAGTGGTTGGTGTATTCCGTAGTTCTTGCGTTTGGATTTCACTCAAAACTCACCACATGACTCCTCCCACCATATTATGATGATGCCCAAGTTTTGGGCTCGATCGGAAATCAATTGGTGTACAAAATTGGACACTTCAAGTTCAAAGGCAGTTTGTTCCGAATTGGAGTGGTTGGTGTATTCCGTAGTTCTAGCGATTGGATTTAGCTCAAAACTCACCACGTGACTCCTCCCACCATATTATGATGATGCCAAAGTTTTGGGCTCGATCGGAAATCAGTAGGTGTACGAAATTGGACACTTCAAGTTCAAAGGCAGTTTTTTCCGAATTGGAGTGGTAGGTGTATTCCGTAGCTCTAGCGATTGGATTTCCCTCAAAACTCATGAAATGACTCCTCCCACCATATTATGACGATTCCCAAGTTTTGGGCTCGATCGGAAATCAGTAGGTGTACGAAATTGGACACTTCAAGTTCAAAGGCAGTTTGTTCCGAATTGGAGTGGTAGGTGTGATCCATAGTTCTAGCGATTGGATTTTATTCAAAACTCACCACATGACTCCTCCCACGATATTATGATGATGACCAAGTTTTCGGCTCGATCGGAAATCAAAAGGTGTTTGAAATTGGACACTTCAAGTTCAAAGGCAGTTTGTTCCGAATTGGAGTGGTTGGTGTATTCCGTAGTTCTAGCGATTGGATTTCACTCAAAACTCACCACATGACTCCTCCCACCATATTATGATGATGCCCAAGTTTTGGGCTCGATCGGAAATCAATTGGTGTACAAAATTGGACACTTCAAGTTCAAAGGCAGTTTGTTCCGAATTGGAGTGGTAGGTGTATTCCGTAGTTCTAGCGATTGGACTTCACTCAAAACTCACCACATGACTCCTCCCACGATATTATGATGATGCCAAAGTTTTGGGCTCGATCGGAAATCAATAGGTGTACGAAATTGGACATTTCAAGTTCAAAGGCAGTTTGTTCCGAATTGGAGCGGTAGGTGTATTCCATAGTTCTAGCAATTGGATTTCACTGAAAACTCATGAAATGACTCCTCCCACCATATTATGATGATGCCCAAGTTTTGGGCTCGATCGGAAATCAGTAGGTGTACGAAATTGGACACTTCAAGTTCACAGGCAGTTTTTTCCGAATTGGAGTGGTAGGTGTATTCCGTAGCTCTAGCGATTGGATTTCTCTCAAAACTCATGAAATGACTCCTCCCACCATATTATGACGATTCCCAAGTTTTGGGCTCGATCGGAAATCAGTAGGTGTACGAAATTGGACACTTCAAGTTCAAAGGCAGTTTGTTCCGAATTGGAGTGGTAGGTGTATTCCGTAGTTCTTGGAATTGGATTTCACTGAAAACTCAAGAAGTGACTCCTCCCAAAATATTATGATGATGCCTAAATGTTGGGCTCGATCAGATGTCAATAGGTGTACGACATTGGACACTTCACGTTCAAAGGCATTTTGTTCCAAATTGGAGTGGCAGGTGTATTCCGTAGTTCTAGCGATTGGATTTCACTCAAAACTCATCAAATTACTTCTCCCACCATATTATGATGATGCCGAAGTTTTGGGCTCTATCGGAATTCAATAGGTGTACGAAATTGGACACTTCAAGTACAAAGGCAGTTTGTTCGGAATTGGAGTGGTTGGTGTATTCCATAGTTCTAGCGATTCGATTTCACTCAAAACTCATCACATGACTCCTCCCAAAATATTATGATGATGCCCAGGTTTTGGGCTCGAACGGAAATCAATAGGTGTTCGAAATTTGACACTTCAAGTTCAAAGGCAGTTTGTTCCGAATTGGAGTGGTTGGTGTATTTCGTAGTTCTAGCGATTGGATTTCGCTCAGAACTCACCACATGACTCCTCCCACCATATTATGATGATGCCAAAGTTTTGGGCTCGATCGGAAATGAATAGGTGTACGAAATTGGACAATTCAAGTTCAAAGGCAGTTTGTGCTTTATTGGAGTGTTTGGTGTATTCCATAGTTCTAGCAATTAGATTTCACTCAAAACTCATCAAATGACCCCTCCCACCATATTATGATGATGCTCAAGTTTTGGACTCGATCGGGAATCAATAGGTGTACGAAATTGGACACTTCAAGTTCAAAGGCAGTTTGTTCCGAATTGGAGTGGTTGGTGTATTCCGTAGTTCAAGAGATTTGATTTCACTCAAAACTCACCACATGACTCCTCCCAAAATATTATGATGATGCGCAAGTTTTGTGCTCGATCGGAAATCAATAGGTGTACGAAATTGGACACTTCAAGTTCAAAGGCAGTTTGTTCCGAATTGGAGCGGTAGGTGTATTCCGTAGTTCTAGAGATTGGATTTCACTCAAAACTCATGAAATGACTCCTCCCACCATGTTATGATGATGCCCGAGTTTTGGGTTCGATCGGAAATCAATAGGTATACGAAATTGGACACTTCAAGTTCAATGGCAGTTTGTTCCGAATTGGAGTGGTAGGTGTATTCCGTAGTTCTAGAAATTGGATTTCACTCAAAACTCATGAAATGACTCCTCCCTCCATATTATGATGATGCCCAAGTTTTGGGCTCGATCGGGAATCAATAGGTGTACGAAACTGGACACTTCAAGTTCAAAGGCAGTTTGTTCTGAATTGGAGTGGTTGGTGTATTCCGCAGTTCTAGCGATTGGATTCAGCTCAAAACTCACCACATGACTCCTCCCACCATATTATGATGATGCCAAAGTTTTCGGCTCTATCGGAAATCAATAGGTGTACGAAATTGGACAATTCAAGTTGAAAGGCAGTTCATGCTTTATTGGAGTGTTTGGTGTATTCCGTAGTTCTAGCAATTGGATTTCACTGAAAACTCATCAAATGACTCCTCCCACCATATTATGTTGATGCCCAAGTTTTGGGCTCGATGGGAAACAATTGGTGTACAAAATTGGACACTTCAAGTTTAAAGGCAGTTTGTTCCGAATTGGAGTGGTAGGTGTATTCCGTAGTTCTAGCGATTGGACTTCACTCAAAACTCACCACATGAGTGCTCCCACCATATTATGATGATGCCCAAGTTTTGGGCTCGATCGGAATTCAATTGGTGTACGAAATTGGACACTTCAAGTTCAAAGGCAGTTTGTTCCGAATTGGAGTGGTTGGTGTATTTCGTAGTTCTAGCGATTGGATTTCGCTCAGAACTCACCACATGACTCCTCCCACCATATTATGATGATGCCAAAGTTTTGGGCTCGATCGGAAATGAATAGGTGCACGAAATTGGACAATTCAAGTTCAAAGGCAGTTCATGCTTTATTGGAGTGTTTGGTGTATTCCGTAGTTCTTGTAGTTGGATTTCATTGAAAACTCATCAAATGACTCCTCCCACCACATTATGATGATGCCCAAGTTTTGGGCTCGATCGGAAATCAATTGGTGTACTAAATTGGACACTTCAAGTTCAAAGGCAGTTTGTTCCGAATTGGTGTGGTAATTGTATTCCGTAGTTCTAGCGATTGGATTCAGCTCAAAACTCACCATGACTCCTCCCACCATATTATGATGATGCCAAAGTGTTGGGCTCTATCGGAAATCAATAGGTGTACGAAATTGGACAATTCAAGTTCAAAGGCAGTTCATGCTTTATTGGAGTGTTTGGTGTATTCCGTAGTTCTAGCAATTGGATTTCACTGAAAACTCATCAAATGACTCCTCCCACCATATTATGATGATGCCGAAGTTTTGGGCTCGATCGGAAATCAATTCGTGTACGAAATTGGACACTTCAAGTTCAAAGGCAGTTTGTTCCGAATTGGTGTGGTAGGTGTATTCCGCAGTTCTAGCGATTGGACTTCACTCAAAACTCACCACATGACTCCTCCCACCATATTATAACGATGCCCATGTTGTGGGCTCAATCGGAAATCAATTGGTGTACGAAATTGGACACTTCAAGTTCAAAGGCAGTTTGTTCCGAATTGGAGTGGTAGGAGTATTCCATAGTTCTAGCGATTGGATTTCACTCAAAACTCATCAAATGACTCCTCCCACCATATTATGATGATGCCCAAGTTTTGGGCTCGATCGGAAATCAATTCGTGTACGAAATTGGACACTTCAAGTTCAAAGGCAGTTTGTTCCGAATTGGAGTGGTAGGTGTATTCCGTAGTTCTAGCGATTGGATTTCCCTCAAAACTCATCAAATGACTCCTCCCACCATATTATGATGTTGCCCAAGTTTTGGGCTTGATCGGAAATCAATAGGTGTACGAAATTGGACAATTCAAGTTCGAAGGCAGTTCGTGCTTTATTGGTGTGTTTGGTGTATTCCGTAGTTCTAGCAATTGGATTTCACTCAAAACTCATCAAATGACTCCTCCCACCATATTATGATGATGCCCAAGTTTTGGGCTCGATCGGAAGTCAATTGGTGTACAAAATTGGACACTTCAAGTTCAAAGGCAGTTTGTTCCGAATTGGAGTGGTAGGTGTATTCCGTAGTTTTAGCAATTGAATTTCCCTCAAAACACATCAAATGACTCCTCCCACCATATTATGATGATGCCCAAGTTTTGGGCTCGATCGGAAATCAATTCGTGTATGAAATTGGACACTTCAAGTTCAAAGGCAGTTTGTTCCGAATTGGTGTGGTAGGTGTATTCCGTATTTCTAGCGATTGGACTTCACTCAAAACTCACCACATGACTCCTCCCTCCATATTATGGTGATCCCCAAGTTTTGGGCTCGATCGGAAATCAATTGGTGAACGAAATTGGACACTTCAAGTTCAAAGGCAGTTTGTTCCGAATTGGAGTGGTAGGAGTATTCCATAGTTCTAGCGATTGGATTTCACTCAAAACTCATCAAATGACTCCTCCCACCATATTATGATGATGCCCAAGTTTTGGGCTTGATCAGAAATTAATAGGTGTACGAAATTGGACAATTCAAGTTCCAAGGCAGTTCGTGCTTTATTGGATTGTTTGGTGTATTCCGTAGTTCTAGCGATTGGATTTCACTCAAAACTCATGAAATGACTCCTCCCACCATATTATGATGATGCCCAAGTTTTGGGCCCGATCGGAAATCAATATGTGTACGAAATTGGACACTTCAAGTTCAAAGGCAGTTTGTTCCGAATTGGAGGGGTAGGTGTATTCCGTAGTTCTAGCGATTGGATTTCACTCAAAACTTATCAAATGACTCCTCCCACCATATTATGACGACGCCCAAGTTTTGGGCTCGATCGGAAATCAATAGGTGTACGAAATTGGACACTTCAGTTCAAAGGCAGTTTGTTCCGAATTCGAGTGGTTGGTGTATTCCGTAGTTCTAGCGATTGGATTTAGCTCAAAACTCACCACATTACTCCTCCCACCATATTATGACGATGCCAAAGTTTTGGGCTCGATCGGAAATCAATAGGTGTACGAAATTGGACAATTCAAGTTCAATGGCAGTTCGTGCTTTATTGGAGTGTTTGGTGTATTCCGTAGTTCTAGCAATTGGATTTCAATCAAAACTCATCAAATGACTCCTCCCACCATAATATGATGATGCCCAAGTTTTGGGCTCGATCGGAAATCAATTGGTGTACGAAATTGGACACTTCAAGTTCAAAAGCAGTTTGTTCCGAATTGGAGTGGTATTGTATTCCGTAGTTCTAGCGATTGGATTTCACTCAAAACTCATCAAATGACTCCTCCCACCATAATATGATGATGCCCAAGTTTTGGGCTCGATCGGAAATCAATAGGTGTACGAAATTGGACACTTCAAGTTCAAAGGCAGTTCGTGCTTTATTGGAGTGTTTGGTGTATTCCGTTGTTCTAGCAATTGGATTTCACTCAAAACTCTTCAAATGACTCCTCCCACCATATTATGATGATGCCCAAGTTTTGGGCTCGATCGGAAATCAATTGGTGTACGAAATTGGACACTTCAAGTTCAAAGGCAGTTTGTTCCGAATTCGAGTGGTTGGTGTATTCCGTAGTTCTAGCGATTGGATTTCACTCGAAACTGAAGAAATGACTCCTCCCACCATATTATGATGATGCCCATGTTTTGGGCTCGATCGGAAATCAATAGGTGTACGAAATTGGACACATCAAGTTCAAAGGCAGTTTGTTCCGAGTTGGGGTGGTTGGTGTATTCCGTAGTTCTAGCGATTGGATCTCCCTCAAAACTCACCACATGACTCCTCCCACGATATTATGATGATGCCCAAGTTTTGGGCTCGATGGAAAATCATTCGGTGTACGAAATTGGATGCTTGAAGTTCAAAGGCAGTTTGTTACAAATTGTAGTGGTTGGTGTATTCCGTAGTTCTAGCGATTGGATTTCACTCAAAACTCACCAAGTGACTCCTCCCAGCATATTATGATGATGCCAAAGTTTTGGCCTCGATCGGAAATCAATAGGTGTACGAAATTGGTCAATTCATGTTCATAGGCAGTTTGTTCTTGATTGGAGTGTTTGGTGTATTCCGTAGTTCTAGCAATTGGATTTCACTCAAAACTCAATTGGAGTAGTTGGTGTATTCCGTAGTTCTAGCGATTGGATTTCACCCAAAACTCACCACATGACTCCTCCCACCATACTATGACGATGCCCAAGTTTTGGGCTCGATCGGAAATCAATAGGTGTACGAAATTGGACACTTCAAGTTCAAAGGCAGTTTGTTCCGAATTGGAGTGGTTGGTGTATTCCGTAGTTCTAGCGATTGGATTTCACTCAAAACTCACCACATGACTCCTCCCACCATATTATGATGATGCCCAAGTGTTGGGCTGGATCGGAAATCAATAGGTGTACGAAATTGGACACTTCAAGTTCAAAGGCATTTTGTTCCGAATTGGAGTGGTTGGAGTATTCCGTAGTTCTTGCGATTGGATTTCACTCAAAACTCACCACATGACTCCTCCCACCATGATATGATGACGCCCAAGTTTTGGGGTCGATCGGAAATCAATAAGTGTACGAAATTGGACAATTGGAGTTCAAAGGCAGTTCGTGCCTTATTAGAGTGGTTGGTGTATTTCATAGTTCTAGCGATTGGATTTCACTCAAAACTTACCAAATGACTCCTCCCAGCATATTATGATGACGCCCAAGTTTTGGGCTCAATTTGAAATCAATAGGTGTACGAAATTGGACACTTCAAGTTCAAAGGAAGTTTGTTCCGAATTGGAGTGGTTGGTGTATTCCGTAGTTCTAGCGATTGGATTTCACCCAAAACTCACCACATGACTCCTCCCACCATATTAAGATGATGCCCAAGTTTTGGGCTCGATCGAAAATCAATAGGTCTACGAAATTGGACATTTCAAGTTCGAAGGTAGTTTGTTCCGAATTGGAGTGGTTGGTGTATTCTGTAGTTCTAGCAATTGGATTTCACTCAACACTCACCACGTGACTCCTCCCACCATGCTATGATGATGCCCAAGTTTTGGGCTCGATCGGAATTCAATAGGTGTACGAAATTCGACAATTGAAGTTCAAAGGCAGTTCGTGCCTTATTGGAGTGGTTGGTACATTTCATAGTTCTAGCGATTGGATTTCACTCAGAACTCACCAAATGATTCCTCCCAACATTTTATGATGATTCCCAAGTTTTGGGCTCGATCGGAAATCAATAGGTGTATGAAATTGGACACTTCAAGTTCAAAGGCAGTTTGTTCCGAATTGTAGTGGTTGGTGTATTCCGTAGTTCTAGCGATTAGATTGCTCTCAAAACGCACCACATGACTCTTCCCACCGTACTGTGATGATGCCCAAGTTTTGGGCTCGATCGGAAATCAGTAGGTGTATGAAATTGGACAATTCAAGTTCAAAGGCGGTTCGTGCCTTAATGGGGTGGTCGGTACATTTCGTAGTTCTAGCGATTGGATTTCACTCAAAACTCACCAAATGACTCCTCCTACCATATTATGATGATGCCCAAGTTCTGGGCTCGATCGGAATCAATAGGTGTACGAAATTGGACACTTCAGGTTCCGAGGCATTTTGTTCCGAATTTTAGTGGTTGGTGTATTCCGAAGTTCAAGCGATTGGATTTCACTCAGAACTCACCACATGACTCCTCCCACCATATTATGGTGATGCCGAAGTTTTGGGCTCGATCGGAAATCAATAGGCGTACGAAATTGGACACTTCAAGTCCAAAGGCAGTTTGTTCAGGATTGGAGTGTTTGGTGTATTCCGTAGTTCTAGCGATTGGATTTCTCTCAAAACTGACCACATGACTCCTCGCACCATATTATGATGATGCCCTAGTTTTAAGCCTGATCGGAAATCAATAGGTGTACGAAATTGGACATTTCAAGTTCGAAGGCAGTTTGTTCCGAATTGGAGTGGTTGGTGTATTCTGTAGTTCTAGCGATTGGATTTCACTCGAAACTCCCCACATGACACCTCCCAACATGCTATGATGATGCCCAAGTTTTGGGCTCGATCGGAAATCAATAGGTGTACGAAATTCGACAATTCAAGTTCAAAGGTAGTTCGTGCCTTATTGGAGTGGTTGGTACATTCCGTAGTTCTAGCGATTGGATTTCACTCAGAACTCACCAAACGATTCCTCCCAACATTTTATGATGATGCCCAAGTTTTGGGCTCGATCGGAAATCAATAGGTGTTCGAAATTGGACACTTCAACTTCATAGGCAGTTTGTTCCGAATTGGAGTGGTTGGTGTATTCCGTAGTTCTAGCGATTGGACTTCACTCAAAACTCACCACAGGACTCCTCCCACCGTACTATGATGATGCCCAAGTTTGGGGCTTGATCGGAAATCAGTAGGTGAACGAAATTGGACAATTCAAGTTCAAAGGCAGTTCGCGCTTTATTGGAGTGTTTGGTGTATTTCGTAGTTCTAGCGATTGGATTTCAGTCAAAACTCATCAAATGACTCCTCCCACCATATTATGATGATGCCCGAGTTTTGGGAACGATCGGAAACCAATAGGTGTAAGAAATTGGACAATTCAAGTTCAAAGGCAGTTTATTCCGAATTTGAGTGGTTGGTGTATTCCGTAGTTCTAGCGATTGGATTTCACTCAAAACTCAGCACAGGACTCCTCCCACCGTACTATGCTGATGCCCAAGTTTTGGGCTCGGTCGGATATCAATAGGTGTACGAAGTTGGACAACTCAAGTTCAAAGGCAGTTCGTGCTTTATTGGAGTGTTTGGTGTATTTCGTAGTTCTAGCCATTGGATTTCACTCAAAACTCATCAAATGACTCCTCCCAACATATTATGATGATGCCCAAGTTTTGGGCTCGATCGGAAATCAATAGGTATACGAAATTGGACACTTCAAGTTCATAGGCAGTATGTTCTGAATTTTAGTGGTTGGTGTATTCCGTAGTTCTAGGGATTGGATTTCACCCAAAACTCAGCACAGGACTCCTCCCACCGTACTGTGATGATGCCCGTGTTTTGGGCTCGATCGGAAATCAATAGGTGTACGAAATTGGACACTTCAAGTTCAAAGGCAGTTTGTTCCGAATTGGAGTGGTCGGTGTATTCCGTAGTTCTAGCGACTGGATTTCACTCAAAACTCACCACAAGACTCCTCCCACCATACTATGATGATGCCCAAGTTTTGGACTCGATCGGAAATCAATAGGTGTACGAAGTTGGACAACTCAAGTTCAAAGGCAGTTCGTGCCTTATTGTAGTGGTTGGTACATTTCGTGGTTCTAGCGATTGGATTTCACTCAGAACTCACAAAATGACTCCCCCCAACATCTTATGATGATTCCCAAGTTTAGGGCTCGATCGTATATCAATAGGTGTACGAAATTGGACACTTCAAGTTCAAAGGCAGTTTGTTCCGAATTGGAGTGGTTGGTGTATGACGTTGTTCTGGCGATTGGATTTCACTCAAAACTCACCACATGACTCCTCCCACCATATTATGATGATGCCAAAGTTTTGGGCTCGATCGGAAATCAATTGGTGAACGAAATCGGGCACTTTTAAGTTCAAAGGCAATTTGTTCCGAATTGGAGTGGTAGGTGTATTCCGTAGTTCTAGCGACTGGATTTCACTCAAAACTCATGAAATGACTCCTCCCACCATATTATGATGATGCCCAAGTTTTAAGCCTGATCGGAAATCAATAGGTGTACGAAATTGGACATTTCAAGTTCAAAGGCAGTTTGTTCCGAATTGGAGTGGTTGGTGTATTCCGTAGTTCTGGCGATAGGATTTCACTCAAAACACACCACATGACTCCTCCCGCCATACTATGGTGATGCCCACGTTTTGGGCTCGATCGGAAATCAATAGGTGTACGAAGTTGGACAATTCTAGTTCAAATGCAGTTCGTGCCTTATTGTTGTGGTTGGTACATTTCGTAGTTCTAGCGATTCGATTTCACTCAGAACTCCCCAAATGACTCGTCCCAACATGTTATGATGATTCCCAAGTTTTGGGCTCAATCGGATATCAATAGGTGTACGAAATTGGACACTTTAAGTTCTAGAAATTGGATTTCACTCAAAACTCATGAAATGACTCCTCCCACCATATTATGACGATGCCCAAGTTTTGAGCTCGATCGGAAATCAATAGGTGTACGAAATTGGACACTTCAAGTTCAAAGGCAGTTTGTTCCGAATTGGAGTGGTAGGTGTATTCCGTAGTTCTAGGATTGGATTTCACTCAAAACTCATGAAATCCCTCCTCCTACCATACTATGATGATGCCCAAGTTTTGGGCTCGATCGGAAATCAATAGGTGTACGAAATTGGACACTTTAAGTTCAAAGGCATTTTGTTCCGAATTGGAGTGGTTGGTGTATTCCGTAGTTCTAGCGATTGGATTTCACTCAAAACACATGAAATGACTCCTCCCACCATATTATGATGATGCCCAAGTTTTGGGCTCGATCGGAAATCAGTAGGTGTACGAAATTGGACACTTCAAGTTCAAAGGTAGTTTTTTCCGAATTGGAGCGGTTGGTGTATTCCGTAGTTCTAGCGATTGGGTTTCACCCAAAACTCACCACTTGACTCCTCCCACCATATTAAGATGACGCCCAAGTTTTGGGCTCGATCGAAAATCAATAGGTGTACGAAATTGGACATTTCAAGTTCAAAGGCAGTTTGTTCCGAATTGTAGTGGTTGGTGTACGAAATTGGACAATTCAAGTTCAAAGGCAGTTCCTGCCTTATTGCAGTGGTTGGTACATTTCGTAGTTCTAGCGATTGGATTTTATTCAAAACTCACAAAATCACTCCTCCCACCATATTATGATGATGCGCAAGTTTTGGGCTCGATCAGAAATCAATAGGCGTACGAAATTGGACATTTAAAGTTCAAAAGCAGTTTGTTCCGAATTGGAGTGGTTGGTGTATTCCGTAGTTCTAGCGATTGGATTTCACTCAAAACTCACCACATGACTCCTCCCACCATATTATGATGATGCCCAAGTTTTGGGCTCGATCAGAAATCAATAGGTGTACGAAATTGGACACTTCATGTTCAAAGGCAATATGTTCCGAATTTTAGTTTGTTTCGAATTTTAGTGGTAGGAGTATTCCATAGTTCTAGCGATTGGATTTCACCCAAAACTCACCACATGACTCCTCCCACCATATTATGATGATGCCCAACTTTTGGGCTCGATCGGAAATCAATAGGTGCACGAAATTGGACACTTCAAGCTCAAAGGCAGTTTGTTCCGAAATGGAGTGGTCGGTGTGTTCCGCAGTTCTAGCGATTGGATTTTACTCAAAACTCACCACACGACTCCTCCCACCTTATTTTCGTGATGCCCAAGTTTTGCGCTCGATCGGAAATCAATAGGTGTACGGAATTGGACACTTCAAGTTCAAAGGCAGTTTGTTCCGAATTGGAGTGGTCAGTGTATTCCATAGTTCTAGCTATTGGATTTCACCGAAAACTCTCCACATGACTCCTCCCACCATATTATGATGATGCCCAAGTTTTGGGCTCAATCGGAAATCAATAGGAGTACGAAATTGGAGTTCGAAGGCAGTTCGTGCCTTATTGGAGTGTTTTGTGTATCCCGTAGTTCTAGCGATTGGATTTCACTCAAAACTCATTAAATGACTCCTCCCATCATGTTATGATGATGCCCAAGTTTTGGGCTCGAACGGAAATCAATAGGTGTATGAAAATGGACAATTCAAGTTCGAAGGCAGTTCGTGCCTTATTGGAGTGGTTGGTGTGTTCCGTAGTTGTAGAGATTGGATTTCACTCAAAACTCACCAAACGACCCCTCCAACCATATTATGACGATGCCCAAGTTTTGGGCTCGATCAGAAATCAGTAGGTGTACGAAATTGGACACTTCAAGTTCAAAGGCAGTTTGTTCCGAATTGGAGTGGTTGGTGTATTACGTAGTTCTAGCGATTGGATTTCACTCAAAACTCACCATATGACTCCTCCCACCACATTATGATGATGCCCAAGTTTTGGGCTCGATCGGAAATCAATAGGTGTACGAAATTGGACAATTCAAGTTCAAAGGCTGTTCGTGCCCTATTGGAGTGGTTTGTGTATTCCGTAGTTCTAGCGATTGGACTTCACTCTAAACTCCCCAGATGACTCCTCCCACCATATTTTGATGATGCCCAAGTTTTGGGCTCGTTCGGAAATCAATAGGTGTACGAAATTGGACACTTCAAGTTCAAAGGCAGTTTGTTCCGAATTGGGGTGGTTGGTGTATTCCGTAGTTCTAGCGATTGGATTTTGACCCAAAACTCACCAAATGACTCCTCCCAGCATATTATGATGATGCCCAAGTTTTGGGCTCGATCGGAAATCAATAGGTGTACGAAATTGGACATTTCCAGTTCAAAGGCAGTTCGTTCCGAATTGGACTGGTTGGTGTATTCTGAAGTTCTACCGATTGGATTTCATTCAAAACTCTCCAAATGACTCCTCCCACCATATTATGATGATGCCCAAGTTTTGGGTTCCATCGGAAATCAATAGGTGTACGAAATTGGACAATTCAATTTCAAAGTCAGTTCGTGCTTTATTGGACTGTTTGGTGTATTCCGTAGTTCTAGCAATTGCATTTCACCCAAAACTCCCCAAAACTCTCCAAATGACTCCTCCCACCATTTTATTATGATGCCCAAGTTTTGGGCTCGATCGGAAATCAATAGGTGCACGAAATTGGACACTTCAAGTTCAAAGGCAGTTTGTTCCGACTTGGAGTGGTTGGTGTATACCATAGTTCTAGCGATTGGATTTCGCTCAAAACTCACCACATGACTCCTCCCACCATATTATGATGATGCCGAAGTTTTGGGCTCGATCAGAAATCAATAGGTGTACGAAATTGGACATTTCCAATTCAAAGGCAGTTCGTTCCGAATTGGACTGGTTGGTGTATTCCGAAGTTCTAGCGATTGGATTTCATTCAAAACTCTCCAAATGACTCCTCCCACCATATTATGATGATGCCCAAGTTTTGGGTTCCATCGGAAATCAATAGGTGTACGAAATTGGACACTTCAAGTTCGAAGGCAGTTTCTTCCGAATTGGAGTGGTTGATGTATTCCGTAGTTCTAGCGACTGGATTTGACTCAAAACTCACCACTTGAATCCTCCCAACATATTAAGATGATGCCCAAGTTTTGGGCTCTATCAGAAATCAATAGGTGTACGAAATTGGACAGTCAAGTTCAAAGGCAGTTTGTTCCGAATTGGATTGGTTGGTGAATTCCGTAGTTCTAGCGATTGGATTTCACTCAAAACTCACCACATGACTCCTCCCCCCATATTATGATGATGCCCAAGTTTTGGGCTCGATCAGAAATCAATAGGTGTATGAAATTGCACACTTCAAGTTCAAAGGCAGTTTGTTCCGAATTGGAGTGGTTGGTGTGTTCCATAGTTCAAGCGTTTGGATTTCACTCAAAACTCACCACATGACTCCTCCCACCATATTCTGTTGATGCCCAAGTTTTCGGCTCGATCGAAAATCAATAGGTGTACGAAATTGGACCCTTCAAGTTCAAAGGCAGTTTGTTTCGAATTGGAGTGGTTGGTGTATTCCTTAGTTCTAGCGATTGGATTTCACCCAAAACTCGTCACATGACTCCTCCCAGCACATTATGATGATGCCCAAGTTTTGGCCTCGATCGGAAATCAATAGCTGTACGAAATTGCACACTTCAAGTTCAAAAGCAGTTTGTTCCGAATTGGTGTGGTTGGTGTATTCCGTAGTTCAAACGATTGGATTTCACTCAAAACTCACCACATGACCCCTCCCACCATATTATGATGATACCCAAGTTTTGGGCTCGATCGGAAATGAATAGGTGTACGAAATTGGACAGTTCAACTTCAAAGGCAGTTTGTTCCGAATTGGAGTGGTTGGTGTATTCCGTAGTTCTTGCGATTGGATTTCTCTCAAAACTCACCAAATGAATCCTCCCACCATATTATGATGATGCCCAAGTTTTGGGCTCGATCGGAAGTAAATAGGTGTACGAAATTGGACAATTCAACATCAAAGGCAGTTCGTGCTTTATTGGAGTGTTTGGTGTATTCCGTATTTCTAGCGATTGGATTTCACTCAAAACTCACCAAATGACTCCTCCCACCATATTATAATGATGCCCAAGTTTTGGGCTCGTTCGGAAATCAATAGGTGTACGAAATTGGACAATTTAAGTTCAGAGGCTGTTCGTTCCCTATTGGAGTGTTTGGTGTATTCTGTAGTTCTAGAGACTGGATTTCACTCAAAACACACCAAATGACTCCTCCCACCATATTCTGATGATGCCCAAGTTTTGGGCTCGATCAGAAATCAATAGGTGTACGAAATTGGACACTTCAAGTTCAAAGGCAGTTTGTTCCGAATCGGGGTGGTTGGTGTATTCCGTAGTTCTAGTGATTGGATTTCACTCAAAACTCACCACATGACTCCTCCCACCATATTATGATGATGCCCAAGTTTTGGGCTCGATCAGAAATCAATAGGTGTACGAAATTGGAAACTTCAAGTTCAAAGGCAGTTTGTCCCGAATTGGAGTGGTTGGTGTATTCAGTAGTTCTAGCAATTGGATTTCACTCAAAACACATCAAATGACTCCTCCCACCATATTCTGATGATGCCGAAGTTTTGGGCTTGATCGGAAATCAATAGGTGTACGAAATTGGACACTTCAAGTTCAAAGGCAGTTTGTTCCGAATTGGAGTGGTTGGTGTATTCCGTAGTTCTTGCGATTGGATTTCACCCAAAACTCACCCAATGACTCCTCCCACCATATTATGACGTTGCCCAAGTTTTGGGCTCGATCGGAAATCAATAGGTGTACGAAATTGGACACTTCAACTTCTAAGGCAGTTTGTTCCAAATTGGAGTGGTTGGTGTATTCCGTAGTTCTAGCGATTGGACTTCACTCAAAACGCACCACATGACTCCTCCCACCATATTATGATGATGCCCAAGTTTTGGGCTCGATCGGAAGTCAATAGGTGTACGAAATTGTACAATTCAACATCAAAGGCAGTTCGTGCTTTATTGGAGTGTTTGGTGTATTCCGTAGTTCTAGCGATTAGATTTCACTCAAAACTCACCAAATGACTCCTCCCACCATATTATGATGATGCCCAAGTTTTGGGCTCGATCGGAAATCAATAGGTGTACGAAATTGGACAATTCAAGTTCAAAGGCAGTTCGTGCCTGATCGGTTCATAATTGTATATCATTTTGTACCCTTCTAGCTTATGATTTGGTTATGTTATTGAGTTAAACTTGTGCTTTTTTTAATTCATTTTCTGTTTTGATAAGTCCATAATTTCATACACTTGCATGCCTTCTTTACTTAGTGATTTTGCTTAGTTTCTCTTTATTTTGAGTCACTTACCTATGTTTGTGTGTTTTGTAGGTTAAGATAGCAAGAGATAACATTTGATGCAATCCATGCATGTTAAGGGCTGATTGGCATATGAGGAATATGAGCTTAAAGACAAACACATTTTGGCTACAACCCCTTTCCAGCCCAATTTCGTAGGTCAACTTCTTGGCCTTGGATCAGCATGCTATGGGGCTCGAATGAGGTGAAGATCTTCATGAAACCTGTTCCAATGGGTGTCTACTACAACATATCCACATTTCAGCCCAATTGGACATTTGTGGAGTGCTCAGCCCGTCCAACACCCAACCTTGCTCAGCAAGATTTGTAGCTGCCAGCATTTTGCCATGTGACTCCTTTTAGCCATGTGCCTCACCCCAGCTGCAACTGACTTTGTACCCAACATAATGAGTGAAGTTGGGAGGCTTTCCAGCTATGAATTTCTGAAGGAGCAAGTTGGTACATGTTGGAGCTATTATAGAGAAAGCATGTGCATGTGAAGCAAAGAGAAAAGAGAGAGAGAAGAAGAGGAATGATGAGAGGCATTTTTGCTTCAGCCTTTGAACATGGGAAATGAATTGGCAGATCACTTTGGAGCTGGAGATCAGCTTTTGAGCTATTAAAGAGAAGCATGTGCATGCATGTAAAGCAAAAATAAAGAAAAGAAATGAAATGAAGTCAATTCCAGTCTCTGTTCGGCAGCCAACTTTCGAGGTCCAAAACGCACACTTCTACTGCTCCGATGAGAATACTTTCTTCATAGAAGTTGTTCCAATGGGTGTCTAGTATAACATATCCAAATTTCAGCCCCATTGGATGCGTGTTGAGACCTATGGCCTTCCTACACCAAAACAGGTTCAGAAAACTCGTTTTTCCAGCAACCAAAAGGCAACCACATGGGTTGGCAGCAAAAGGCACCACATGGGTTGGCAGCAAATCTGATCACCTTTGAACCCATGTGAAGAAAGCTTGTGCAGCAGCAAAAGATGAAGGATGGTGTGGGAATTCATCATGTTGTTCCTCCCTCTTAGCCCTATAAATAGAGAAGCCTTCAAGCTTCAAATCACACCCCAAGGGGGGGAGCTCTCAAACACTTCTCTAGAGCTCCCTTCCCTTCTCTCCCTCAATTTCTCTTAGTTTCCTTTCAAGTTGTCAATTGTTGTAATAAAATGAGTTTACTGAATTTTTCTTCAAGTTTTCAAGTTCTTCTTTAATTTTATTCGTAATGTACATTCTTTCTTTAGTATTCAAGTTTAATTAGTTTCCAAGTTTCAGTTATGGTTTTTGTTCTTATTCATTATGCTTATAAGTTAATATGCTAGTTTGAATGATTGATCACCATTTAGGCTTGCATGTTAGCTATCTTGGTTTGAATTAAGAGTAGACACCATGCTTTAATTCGAATTGAACTATGAATAGGAAGAGTATGTATGGACATTCGACAACAGGGATTAGATACATACTTGGTTGTTTAAAATGTTCTTCTATGCTTAATGGGTTTCTAATGCTTAATTTTAGGTTAGACAACAAATGATCAAATTAGGGAATTAGGAACACAAGGTTAGAACCAGACACCATGGCCTAATCATGCTTTAGCTAGAATCAATCCATTAATCTAAATTGAACTTGGGAACTTATTTGCTTGAGTTATCTCCTTTTTCTTGTTTTATTTATTTTCTTTTTCATTTCTGTTTTGTGTAGGGGAAATAAATTGGATCATTCAATCACCAATCCTCGTGGGATCGACCTCGCACTTACATATGCTATACTACCGAACGGCTCGTGCACTTGCGAGTATCACAAGTTGAGGATGCAGCCGAATCTATTTTTGATGCAGTGAATCCGACACAACAGTGCCATATTGGAGTGTTTGGTGTATTCCGTAGTTCTAGAGATTGGATTTCACTCAAAACTCACCAAATGACTCCTCCCACCATATTCTAATGATGCCCAAGTTTTGGGCTCGATCGGAAATCAATAGGTGTACGAAATTGGACACTTCAAGTTCAAAGGCAGTTTGTTCCGAATTGGAGTGGTTGGTGTATTCCATAGTTCTAGCGATTGGATTTCACTCAAAACTCACCACATGACTCCTCCCACCATATTGTGACGATGCCCAAGTTTTGGGCTCGATCGGAAATCAATAGGTGTACGAAATTGGACACTTCAAGTTCAAAGCAGTTTGTCCCGAAATGGAGTGGTTGGTGTATTCAGTAGTTCTTGCGATTGGATTTCACCCAAAACTCACCACATGACTCCTCCCAGCACATTATGATGACGCCCAAGTTTTGGGCTCGATCGGAAATCAATAGGTGTACGAAATTGTACAATTCAAGTTCAAAGGCAGTTCGTGCCTTATTGGAGTAGTTGGAACATTTCGTAGTTCTAGCGATTGGATTTCACTCAAAACTCTCCAAATGACTCCTCCCACCATATTAGGATGATGCCCAAGTTTTCGGCTCGATCGGAAATCAATAGGTGTACGAAATTGGACAATTCAAGTTCAAAGGCAGTTCGTGCCTTATTGGAGTAGTTGTTACATTTCGTAGTTCTAGCGATTGGATTTCACTCAAAACTAACCAAATGACTCCTCCCACCATATTATGTTGATGCCCAAGTTTTGGGCTTGATCGGAAATCAATAGGTGTACGAAATTGGACACTTCAAGTTCAAAGGCAGTTTGTTCCGAATTGGAGTGGTTGGTGTATTCCGTAGTTCTAGCGATTGGATTTCACTCAAAACTCACCGCATGACTCCTCCCACCTTATTATGATGATGCCCAAGTTTTGGGCTCGGTCGGAAATCAATAGGTGTACGAAATTGGACACTTCAAGTTCAAATCAGTAGGTGTACGAAAGTGGACACTTCAAGTTCAAAGGCAGTTTGTTCTGAATTGAAGTGGTTGGTTTATTCCGTAGTTCTAGCGATTGGATTTCACTCAAAACTCTCCACATGACTCCTCCCACGATTTTATGATGATGCCCAAGTTTTGGGCTCGATAGGAAATCAATAGATGTACGAAATTGGACACTTCAAGTTCAAAGGCAGTTCGTGCCTTATTGGAGTGGTTGGTGTATTCCGTAGTTCTAGCGATTGGATTTCACTCAAAACTCACCAAATGACTCCTCCCACCATATTATGATGATGCCCAAGTTTTGGGCTCGATCGGAAATCAATAGGTGTACGAAATTGGACACTTCAAGTTCAAAGGCAGTTTGTTACGAATTGCAGTGGTTGGTGTATTCCGTAGTTCTAGCGATCGGATTTCACTCAAAACTCTCCACATGACTCCTCCCACCATATTATGATGATGCCCAAGTTTTGGGCTCCATCGGAAATCAATGGGTGTACGAAATTGGACACTTCAAGTTCAAAGGCAGTTTGTTACGAATTGGTGTGGTTGGTGTATTCCGTAGTTCTAGCGATTGGATTTCACTCAAAACTCACCACATGACTCCTCCCACCATATTACGATGATGCCAAAGTTTTGGGCTCGATCGGAAATCAACTGGTGTACGAAATTGGACACTTCAAGTTCAAAGGCAGTTTGTTCCGAATTGGATTGGTTGGTGTATTCCATAGTTCTAGCGATTTGATTTCACCCAAAACTCTCCACATGACCCCTCCCACCATATTCTGATGATGCCCAAGTTTTGGGCTCGATCGGAAATCAATAGGTGTAGGAAATTGGACAATTCAAGTTCAAAGGCATTTCGCGCTTTATTGGATTGTTTGGTGTATTCCGCAGTTCTAGCGATTCGATTTCACTCAAAACTCTCCACATGACTCCTCCCACCACATTATGATGATGCCCAAGTTTTGTGCTCGATCGGAAATCAATAGGTGTACGAAATTGGACACTTCAAGTTCGAAGGCAATTTGTTCCGAGTTGGAGTGGTTGGTGTATTCCGTAGTTCTAGCAATTGGATTTCACTCAAAACTCACCACATGACTCCTCCCACCATATTATGATGATGCCAAAGTTTTGTGCTCGATCGGAAATCAATAGCTGTACTAAATTGGACAATTCAAGCTCAAAGGCAGTTCGTGCTTTATTGGAGTGTTTGGTGTATTCCGTAGTTCTAGCGGTTGGATTTCACTCAAAACTCATCAAATGACCCCTCCCACCATATTATGATGATGCCCAAGTTTTGGACTCGATCGGAAATCAATAGGTGTACGAAATTGGACAATTGAAGTTCAAAGGCTGTTCGTGCCTTATTGGAGTGGTTGGTACATTTCATAGTTTACTGATGGGATTTCACTCAAAACTCACCAAATGACTCCTCCCACCATATTGTGATGATGCCCAAGTTTTGGGCTCGATCGGAAATCAATGGGTGTACGAAATTGGACACTTCAAGTTCAAAGGCAGTTTGTTACGAATTGGTGTGGTTGGTGTATTCCGTAGTTCTTGTGATTGGATTTCACTCAAAACTCACCACATGACTCCTCCCACCATACTGTGACGATGCCCAAGTTTTGGGCTCGATCGGAAATCAATAGGTGTACGAAATTGGACAATTCAAGTTCAAAGGCAGTTCGTGCCTTATTGGACTGGTTGGTACATTACGTAGTTCTAGCGTTTGTATTTCACTCAAAACTCACCACATGACTCCTCCCACAATATTATGATGATGCCCAAGTTTTGGGCTCGATCGGAAATCAATAGGTGTACGAAATTGGACAATTCAAGTTCAAAGGCAGTTCTTGCTTTTTTGGAGTGTTTGGTGTATTCCGTAGTTCTAGCGGTTGGATTTCACTCAAAACTCACCAAATGACTCCTCCCACCGTACTATGATGATGCCCAAGTTTTGGGCTCGATCGGAAATCAATAGGTGTACGAAATTGGACAATTCAAGTTCAAAGGCAGTTCGTGCTTTATTGGAGTGTTTGGTGTATTCCGTAGTTCTAGCGGTTGGATTTCACTCAAAACTCACCAAACGACTCCTCAAACTATATTATGATGATGCCCACGTGTTGGGATCGATCGGAAATCAATGGGTGTATGAAATGGGACACTTCAAGTTCAAGGGCAGTTTGTTCCGAATTGGAGTGGCTGGTGTATTTCGTACTTCTAGCGATTGGATTTCACCCAAAACTCTCCACATGACTCCTCCCACCATATTATGATGCCCAAGTTTTGTGCTCGATCGGAAATCAATAGGTGTACGAAATTGGACAACTCAAGTTCAAAGGCAGTTCGTGCTTTATGGGAGTGTTTGATGTATTCCGTAGTTCTAGCGGTTGGATTTCACTCAAAACTCACCAAATGACTCCTCCCACCATATTTTGATGATGCCCAAACTTTGGGCTCGATCGGAAATCAATAGGTGTACGAAATTGGACACTTCAAGTTGAAAGGCAGTTTGTTCCGAATTGGAGTGGTTGGTGTATTCCCAAGTTCTAGTAGTTGGATTTCTGTCAAAACTCCCCACATGACTCCTCCCACCATATTAAGATGATGCCCAAGTTTTGGGCTCGATCGGAAATCAATAGTTGTATGAAATTGGACAATTCAATCTCAAAGGCAGTTCGTGCTTTATTGGAGTGTTTGGTGTATTCCGCAGTTCTAGCGGTTGGATTTCACTCAAAACTCACCAAATGACTCCTCCCACCACACTATAATGATGCCCAAGTTTTGGGCTCGATCGGAAATCAATAGTTGTACGAAATTGGACAATTCCAGTTCAAAGGCAGTTCGTGCTTTATTGGAGTGTTTGGTGTATTCCGTACTTCTAGCGGTTGGATTTCACTCAAAACTCATCAAATGACTCCTCCCACCATATTATGATAATGCCCAAGTTTTGGGCTCGATTGTAAATCAATCGGTGTACGAAATTGGACAATTCAAGTCCAAAGACAGTTCGTGCTTTATTGGAGTGTTTGGTGTATTCAGTAGTTCTAGCTGTTGGATTTCACTCAAAACTCACCAAATGACTCCTCCCACCATATTATGATGATGCCCAAGTTTTGGGCTCGATCGGAAATCAACAGGTGTACGAAATTGGACAATTCAAGTTCAAAGGCAGTTCGTGCTTTGTTGGAGTGTTTGGTGTATTCCAAAGTTCTAGCGGTTGGATTTCACTCAAAACTCACCAAATGACTCCTCCAACCATATTGTGATGATGCCCAAGTTTTGGGCTCAATCGGAAATCAGTGGGTGTACGAAATTGGACAATTCAAGTTCAAAGGCAGTTTGTTCCGAATTGGAGTGGCTGGTGTATTCCGTAGTTCTAGCGATTGGATTTCACTCAAAACTCACCACATGACTCCTCCCACCATACTATGACGATGCCCAAGTTTTGGGCTCGATCGGAAATCAATAGGTGTATGAAATTGGACACTTCATGTTCAAGGGCAGTGTGTTCCGAATTGGAGTGGTTGGTGTATTACATAGTTCTAGCAATTGGATTTCACCCAAAGCTCTCCACATGACTCCGCCCACCATATTATGATGATGCCCAAGTTTTGGGCTCGATCGGAAATCAATAGGTGTACGAAATTGGACAATTCCAGTTCAAAGGCAGTTCGTGCTTTATTGGAGTGTTTGGTGTATTCCGTACTTCTAGCCGTTGGATTTCACTCAAAACTCATCAAATGACTCCTCCCACCATATTATGATGATGCCCAAGTTTTGGGCTCGATTGTAAATCAATCGGTGTACGAAATTGGACAATTCAAGTCCGAAGACAGTCCGTGCTTTATTGGAGTGTTTGGTGTATTCAGTAGTTCTAGCTGTTGGATTTCACTCAGAACTCACCAAATGACTCCTCCCAACATATTATGATGATGCCCAAGTTTTGGGCTCGATCAGAAATCAATAGGTCTGCGAAATTGGACAATTCAAGTTCAAAGGCAGTTCGTGCTTTGTTGGAGTGTTTGGTGTATTCCGTAGTTCTAGCGGTTGGATTTTACTCAAAACACACCAAATGACTCCTCCCACATCAAAGGCAGTTCGTTACGAATTGCAGTGGTTGGTGTATTCCGTAGTTCTAGCGATCGGAATTCACTCAAAACTCTCCACATGACTCCTCCCACCATATTATGATGATGCCCAAGTTTTGGGCTCCATCGGAAATCAGTGGGTGTACGAAATTGGACACTTCAAGTTCAAAGGCAGTTTGTTCCGAATTGGAGTGGTTGGTGTATTCCGTAGTTCTAGCAATTGGATTCACTCAAAACTCATCCCATGACTCCTCCCGCCATATTATGATGATGCCCAAGTTTGGGGCTCGATCGGAAATCAATAGGTGTACGAAATTGGACAATTCATGTTCAAAGTCAGTTCGTGCTTTATTGGAGTGTTTGGTGTATTCCGTAGTTCTAGCGATTGGATTTCACTCAAAACTCATCAAATGACTCCTCCCACCATATTACGATGATGCCCGAGTTTTGGGAACGATCGGAAACCAATATGAGTACGAAATTGGACACTTCAAGTTCAATGGCAGTTTGTTCCGAATTGGAGTGGTTGGTGTATTATGTAGTACTAGCAATTAGATTTCACTCAAAACTCACCACAAGACTCCTACCACCATACTATGATAATGCCCAAGTTTTGGGCTCGATCGGAAATCAATAGGTGTACGAAATTGGACAATTCAAGTTCAAAGGCAGTTCGTGCTTTATTGGAGTGTTTGGTGTATTTCGTAGTTCTAGCGATTGGATTTCACTAAAAACACATCAAATGACTCCTCCCACCATATTATGATGATGCCCAAGTTTTGGGAACGATCGGAAATCAATAGGTGTACGAAATTGGACAATTCAAGTTCAAAGGCAGTTCGTGCCTTATTGGAGTGGTTGGTACATTTCGTAGTTCTAGCGATTGGATTTCACTCAAAACTCGCCAAATGACTCCTCCCACCATATTATGATGATGCCCAAGTTTTGGGCTCGATCGGAAATCAATAGGTGTACGAAATTGGACATTTAAAGTTCAAAGGCAGTTTGTTCCAAATTGGAGTGGTTGGTGTATTCCGTAGTTCTAGCGATTGGATTTCACTCAAAACTCACCACATGACTCCTCCCACCATGCTATGATGATGCCTAAGTTTTGGGCTCGATCGGAAATCAATTGGTGTACGAAATTCGACAATTCAAGTTCGAAGGCAGTTCTTGCCTTGTTGGAGTTGTTGGTACATTTCGTAGTTCTAGCGATTGGATTTCACTCAAAACTCACCACATGACTCCTCCAACCATATTATGATGATGCCCCAGTTTTGGGCTCGATCAGAATTCAATAGGTGTACGAAATTGGACACTTCAAGTTCAAAGGCAGTATGTTCCGAATTCTAGTGGTTGGTGTATTCCGTAGTTCTAGCAATTGGATTTCACTCAAAAGTCTTCAAATGACTCCTCCCACCATATTATGATGATGCCCAAGTTTTGGGCTCGATCAGAAATCAATAGGTGTACGAAATTGGACACTTCAAGTTCAATGACAGTTTATTCCGAATTGGAGTGGTAGGTGTATTCTGTAGTTCTAGCGATCGGATTTCACTCAAAAGTCATGAAATGACTCCTCCCACCATATTATGATGATGCCCAAGTTTTGGGCTCCATCGGAAATCAACAGGTGTACGAAATTGGACACTTCAAGTTCGAAGGCAGTTTGTTCCGAATTGGAGTGGTTGGTGTATTCCGTTGTTCTAGCGACTGGATTTCACTCAAAACTCACCACATGACTCCTCCCACGATATTATGATGATGACCAAGTTTTGGGCTCGATTGGAAATCAATGGATATACGAAATTGGACACTTCAAGTCCAAAGGCAGTTTTTTCCGAATTGGAGTGGTTGGTGTATTCCGTAGTTCTAGCGATTGGATTTTGCTCAAAACTCACCACATGGCTCCTCCCACCATATTATGATGATGTCCAAGATTTGGGCTCGATCGTAAATCAATAGGTGTACGAAATTGCACACTTCAAGCTCCACATGACTCCTCCCACCATATTATGATGATGCTAAAGTTTTGGGCTCGATCGGAAATCAATAGAGGTACGAAATTGGACAGTTCAAGTTCAAATGCAGTTCGTGCTTTATTGGAGTGTTTGGTGTATTCTGTAGTTCTAGCAATTGGATTTCACTCAAAACTCAACAAATGACTCCTCCCACTATATTATGATGATGCCCAAGTTTTGGGCTCGATCGGAAATCAATAGGTGTACGAAATTGGACACTTCAAGTTCATAGGCAGTTTGTTCTGAATTGGAGTGGTAGGTGTATTCCGTAGTTCTAGCGGTTGGATTTCATTCAAAACTCACGAAATGACTCCTCCCACCATATTATGATGATGCCCATGTTTTGGGCTCGATCGGAAATCAATAGGTGTACGAAATTGGACACTTCAAGTTCAAAGGCAGTTTGTTCCGAATTGGAGTGGTTGGTGTATTCCGTAGTTCTAGCGATTGTATTTCACTCAAAACTCACCACATGACTCCTCCCACGATATTATGATGATGCCCAAGTTTTGGGCTCGATCAGAAATCAATAGGTGTACGAAATTGGACACTTCAAGTTCAAAGGCGGTTCGTTCTTTATTGGAGTGTTTGGTGTATTCCGTAGTTCTAGCAATTGGATTTCACTCAAAACTCTTCAAATGACTCCTCCCACCATATTATGATGATACCCAACTTTTGGGCTCGATCGGAAATCAGTAGGTGTATGAAATTGGACACTTCAAGTTCAAAGGCAGTTTGTTGCGACTTGGAGTGGTTGGTGTGTTCTGTAGTTCTAGCTACTGGATTTCTCTCAAAATTCACCACATGACTCCTCCCACCACATTATGATGATGCCCAAGTTCTGGGCTCGATCGGAAATCAATAGGTTTACGAAATTGGACACTTCAAGTTCAAAGGCAGTTTGTTCCGAATCGCCGTGGTTGGTGTATTCCGTAGTTCTAGCGATTGGATTTCACTCAAAACTCATGATATGACTCCTCCCACCATATTATGACGATGACCAAGTTTTGGGCATCGTCGGAAATCAATAGGTGTACGGAATTGGACACTTCAAGTTCAAAGGCAGTTTGTTCCGAATTGGAGTGGTTGATGTATTCCGTTGTTCTAGCGATTGGATTTAATTCAAAACTCTCCACATGACTCTTCCCACCATATTATGATGATGCCAAAGTTTTGGGATCGATCGGAAATCAATAGGGGTACGAAATTGGACAATTCAAGTTCAAAGGCAGTTCGTGCTTTATTGGAGTGTTTGGTGTATTCCGTAGTTCTAGCGATTGGATTTCATTCAAAACTCACGAAATGACTCCTCCCATCATATTATGATGATGCCCAAGGTTTGCGCTCGATCGGAAATCAATAGGTGTACGAAATTGGACACTTCAAGTCCAAAGGCAGTTTTTTCCGAATTGGAGTGGTTGGTGTATTCCGTACTTCTAGGGATTGGATTTCACTCAAAACTCATGAAATGACTCCTCCCACCGTATTATGATGATGCCCAAGTTTTGGACTCAATCGGAAATCAATAGGTGTACGAAATTGGACAATTCAAGTTCAAAGGCAATTCGTGCTTTATTGGAGTGTTTGGTGTATTCCGTAGTTCTAGCAATTGGATTTCACTCAAAACTCATCAAATGAATCCTCCCACGATATTATGATGATGCCCAAGTTTTGGGCTCGATCAGAAATCAATAGGTGTACGAAATTGGACACTTCAAGTTCAAAGGCGGTTCGTGCTTTATTGGAGTGTTTGGTGTATTCCGTTGTTCTTGCAGTTGGATTTCACTCAAAAGTCATCAAATGACTCCTCCCACCATATTATGATGATGCCCAAGTTTTGGGCGAGATCGGAAATCATTAGGTGTACGAAATTGGACATTTCAAGTTCAAAGGCAGTTCGGGCTTTATTGGAGTGTTGGTGTATTCCGTAGTTCTAGCAATTGGATTTCACTCAAAACTCATCAAATGACTCCTCCCACCATATTATGATGATACCCAACTTTTGGGCTCGATCGGAAATCAATAGGTGTATGAAATTGGACACTTCAAGTTCAAAGGCAGTTTGTTGCGAATTGGAGCGGTTGGTGTATTCCGTAGTTCTAGCGATTGGATTTCACTCAAAACTCACCACATGACTCCTCCCACCATATTATGATGATGTCCAAGTCTTGGGCTCGATCGGAAATCAATAGGTGTACGAAATTGGACACTTCAAGTTCAAAGGCAGTTTGTTTCGAATTGGAGTGGTTGGTGTATTCTGTAGTTCTAGCGATTGGATTTCACTCAAAACTCACCACATGACTCCTCCCACCATATTATGATGATGCCCAAGTTTTGGGCTCGATCGGAAATCAATAGGTGTACGAAATTAGACACTTCAAGTTGGAAGGCAGTTTGTTCCGAATTGGAGTGGTTGGTGTATTCCGTAGTTCTAGCAATTGGATTTCACTCAAAACTCATCAAATGACTCCTCCCACTATATTATGATGATGCCCAAGTTTTGGGCTCGATCGGAAATCAATAGGTGTACGAAATTAGACACTTCAAGTTCGAAGGCAGTTTGTTCCGAATTGGAGTGATCGGAAATCATTAGGTGTACGAAATTGGACACTTCAAGTTCAAAGGCAGTTCGTGCTTTATTGGAGTGTTTGTTGTATTCCGTAGTTCTAGCAATTGGATTTCACTCAAAACTCATCAAATGACTCCTCCCACCATATTATGATGATACCCAACTTGTGGGCTAAATCGGAAATCATGAGGTGTACGAAATTGGACGCTTCAAGTTCAAAGGCAGTTCGAGCATTATTGGAGTGTTTGGTGTATTCCACAGTTCTAGCAATTGGATTTCACTCAAAACTCATCAAATGTCTCCTCCCACCATATTATGATGATACCCAACTTTTGGGCTAAATCGGAAATCATGAGGTGTACGAAATTGGACGCTTCAAGTTCAAAGGCAGTTCGAGCATTATTGGAGTGTTTGGTGTATTCCATAGTGCTAGCAATTGGATATCTCTCAAAACTCATCAAATGACTCCTCCCACCATATTATGATGATGCCCAAGTTTTGGGCTCGATCAGAAATCAATAGGTGTACGAAATTGGACACTTCAAGTTCAAAGGCAGTTCGTCCTTTATTGGAGTGTTTGGTGTATTCCGTAGTTCTAGCGGTTTGATTTCACTCAAAACTCATCAAATGACTCCTCCCACCGTATTATGCTGATGCCCAAATTTTGGGCTCGATCGGAAATCAATGGGTGTACGAAAGTGGACACTTCAAGTTCAGAGGCAGTTTGTTCCGAATTGGAGTGGTTGGTGTATTCCATAGTTCGAGCGATTGTATTTCACTCAAAACTCACCACATGACTCCTCCCACGATATTATGATGATGCCCAAGTTTTGGGCTCGATCAGAAATCAATAGGTGTACGAAATTGGACAATTCAAGTTCAAAGGCATTTCGTGCTTTATTGGAGTGGTTGGTGTGTTCCGTAGTTCTAGCGCTTGGATTTCACTCAAAACACACCACATGATTCCTCCAACCATACTATGATGATGCCCAAGTTCTAGGCTCGATCGGAAAGCAATAGGTGTACGAAATTGGACACTTCAAGTTCAAAGGCATTTTGTTCCGAATTGGAGTGGTTGGTGTATTACGTAGTTCTATAGATTGGATTTCACCCAAAACTCTCCACATGACTCCTCCCACCATATTATGACGACGCCCAAGTTTTTGTCCCGATCGGAAATCAATAGGTGTACGAAATTTTACAATTCATGTTCAAAGGCAGTTCGTGCTTTATTGGAGTGTTGGGTGTATTCCGTAGTTCTAGCGGTTGGATTTCACTCAAAACTCATCAAATGACTCCTCCCACCATATTATGATGATGCCCAAATTTTGGGCTCGATCGGAAATCAATAGGTGTACGAAATTGGACACTTCAAGTTCAAAGGCAGTTTGTTCCGAATTGGAGTGTTTGGTGTATTCCGTAGTTCTAGCAGTTGGATTTCGCTCAAAACTCACCACATGACTCCTCCCACCATATTATGATGATGCCCAAGTTTTGGGCTCGATCGGAAATCAATAGGTGTACGAAATTGGACAATTCAACCTCAAAGGCAGTTCGTGCTTTATTGGAGTGTTTGGTGTATTCTGTACTTCTAGCTGTTGGATTTCACTCAAAACTCATCAAATGACTCCTCCCACCATATTATGATGATGCCCAAGTTTTGGGCTCGATCAGAAATCAATAGGTGTACGAAATTGGACAATTCAAGTTCAAAGGTAGTTCATGCTTTATTGGAGTGTTTGGTGTATTTCGTAGTTCTAGAGGTTGGATTTCACTCAAAACTCTCCAAATGACTCCTCCCACAATATTATGATGATGCCCAAATTTTGGGCTTGATCGGAAATCAATAGGTGTACGAAATTGGACAATTCAAGCTCAAAGGCAATTCGTGCTTTATTGGAGTGTTTGGTGTATTCCGTAGTTCTAGCAGTTGGATTTCACTCAAAACTCATCAAATGACTCCTCCCACCATATTATGATGATGCCCAAGTTTTGGGCTCGATCGGAAATTAGTAGGTGTACGAAATTGGACAATTCAAGTTCGAAGGCAGTTCGTGCTTTGTTGGGGTATTTGGTGTATTCCGCTGTTCTCGCGGTTGGATTTCACTCAAAACTCATCAAATGACACTTCCACCATATTATGATGATGCCCAAGTTTTGGGCTCGATCGGAAATCAGTAGGTGTACGAAATTGGACACTTCAAGTTCAAAGGCAGTTTGTTCCGAATTGGAGTGGTTGGTGTATTCCGTAGGTCTAGCGATGGGATTTCACTCAAAACTCACCACATGACTCCTTCCACCATATTATGATGATGCCCAAGTTTTGGGCTCGATCGAAAGTCAATAGGTGTACAAAATTGGACACTTCAAGTTCAAAGGCAGTTTGTTCCGAATTGGAGTGGTTGGTGTATTCCGTTGTTCTAGCAATTGGATTTCACTCAAAACTCACCACATGACAACTCCCTCCATATTATGATGATTACCAAGTTTTGGGCTCGATCGAAAATCAATAGGTGTACGAAATTGGACAATTCAAGCTCAAAGGCAGTTCGTGCTTTATTGGAGTGTTTGGTGTATTCCGTAGTTCTAGCGATTGGATTTCACTCAAAACTCATCAAATGACTCCTGCCACCATATTATGACGATGCCCAAGTTTTGGGCTCGGTCGGAAATCAATAGGTGTACAAAATTGGACAATTCAAGTTCAAAGGCAGTTCGTGCCTTATTGGAGTGCATGGTACATTTCGTACTTCTAGCTATTGGATTTCACTCAAAACTCACCGCATGAATCCTCCCACCATATTATGATGATGCCCAAATTTTGGCCTCGATCGGAAATCAATAGGTGTACGAAATTGGACAATTCAAGCTCAAAGGCAGTTCGTGCTTTATTGGAGTGTTTGGTGTATTCCGTAGTTCTAGCGGTTGGATTTCACTCAAAACTCATCAAATGACTCCTCCCACCGTATTATGCTGATGCCCAAAGTTTTGGGCTCGATCGGAAATCAATAGGTGTACGAAATTGGACAATTCAAGTTCATAGGCAGTTCGTGCCTTATTGGAGTGGTTGGGGATATCCGTAGTTCTAGCGATTGGATTTCACTCAAAACACACCACATGATTCCTCCAACCATACTATGATGATGCCCAAGTTCTAGGCTCGATCGGAAATCAATAGGTGTACCAAATTGGACACTTCAAGTTCAAAGGCAGTTTGTTCCGAATTGGAGTGGTTGGTGTATTCTGTAGTTCTAGCGATTGGATTTCACTCAAAACTCACCAAATGACTCCTCCCACCATATTATGACGATGCCCAAGTTTTGGGCTGGATCGGAAATCTATAGGTGTACGAAATTGGACAATTCAAGTTCAAGGGCAGTTTGTTCCGAATTGGAAGGGTTGGTGTATCCCGCAGTTCTAGCGATTGGATTTCCCTCAAACTTACCACATGACTCCTCCCACCATACTATGATGATGACCAAGTTTTGGGATTGATCGGAAGTCAATAGGTGAACGAAATTGGACAATTCAAGTTCAAAGGCAGTTCGTGCCTTATTCGAGTGGTTGGTACATTTCTTAGTTCTAGCGATTGTATTTCACTCAAAACTCAGCAAAGGACTCCTCCCAACGTATTATGATGATTCCCAAGTTTTCGGCTCAATCGGAAATCAATAGGTGTACGAAATTGGACACCTCAAGTTCAAAGGCAGTTTGTTCCAAATTGGAGGGGTTGGTGTATTCCGCAGTTCTAGTGATTGGATTTCACTCAAAACTCACCACATGACTCCTCCCACCATACTATGTTGATGACCAAGTTTTGGGCTTGATCGGAAATCAACAGGTGTTCGAAATTGGACAATTCAAGTTCAAAGGCAGTTCGTGCCTTATTGGAGTGGTTGGTACATTTCGTATTTCTAGCGATTGGATTTCACTCAAAACTCACCAAATGACTCCTCCCAACATATTAAGATGATTCCCAAGTTTTGGGCTAGATCGAAAATCAATAGGTGTATGAAATTGGACACTTCAAGTTCAAGGGCAGTTTGTTTCGAATTGGAGTGGTTGGTGTATTCCGTAGTTCTAGCGATTGGATTTCACTCAAAACTCATCAAATGACTCCTCCCACCATATTATGATGATGCGCAAGTTTTGGGCTCGATCGGAAATCAATAGGTGTACGAAATTGGACACTTCAAGTTCAAAGGCAGTTTGTTCCGAATTGGAGTGGTTGCTGTATTCCGTAGTTCTAGCGATTGGAGTTCACTGAAAACTCACCACATGACTCCTCCCACCATATTATGATGATGCCAAAGTTTTGGGCTCGATAGGAAATCAATAGGTGTAGGAAATTGGACACTTCAAGTTCAAAGGCAGTTTGTTCCGAATTGGGGTGGTCGGTGTATTCCGTAGTTCTAGCGATTGGATTTCACTCAAAACTCACCACATGACTCCTCCCACGATATTATGATGATGCCCCAGTTTTGGGCTCGATCGGAAATCAATAGGTATACGAAATTGGACAATTTAAGTTCAGAGGCAATTCGTGCTTTATTGGAGTGTTTGGTGTATTCCGTAGTTCTACCAATTGGATTTCACTCAGAACTCATCAAATGACTCCTCCCACCATATTATGATGATGCCCAAGTTTTGGGCTCGATCGGAAATCAATAGGTGTACGAAATTGGACACTTCAAGTGAAAAGGCAGTTCGTTCCGAATTGGAGTGGTGGGTGTATTCCGTAGTTCTAGCGATTGGATTTCACTCAAAACTCATGAAATGACTCCTCCCACCATATTATGATGATGCCCAACTTTTGGGCTCGATCGGAAATCAATAGGCGTACGAAATTGGACACTTCAAGTTCAAAGGCAGTTTGTTCCAAATTGGGGTGGTTGGTGTATTCCGTAGTTCTAGCGATTGGAGTTCACTGAAAACTCACCACATGACTCCTCCCACCATATTATGATGATGCGAAAGTTTTGGGCTCGATCAGAAATCAATAGGTGTACGAAATTGGACACTTCAAGTTCAAAGGCAGTTTGTTCCGAATTGGAGTGGTTGCTGTATTCCGTAGTTCTAGCGATTGGAGTTCACTGAAAACTCACCACATGACTCCTCCCACCATATTATGATGATGCCAAAGTTTTGGGCTCGATAGGAAATCAAATGGTGTAGGAAATTGGACACTTCAAGTTCAAAGGCATTTTGTTCCGAATTGGAGTGGTTGGTGTATTTCGTAGTTCTAAAGATTGGATTTCACCCAAAACTCTCCACATGACTCCTCCCACCATATTATGACGATGCACAAGTTTTGGTCCCGATCGGAAATCAATAGGTGTACGAAATTTTACAATTCATGTTCAAAAGCAGTTCGTGCTTTATTGGAGTGTTGGGTGTATTCCGTAGTTCTAGCGGTTGGATTTCACTCAAAACTCACCAAATGACTCCTCCCACCATATTATGATGATGCCCAAATTTTGGGCTCGATCGGAAATCAATAGGTGTACGAAATTGGACACTTCAAGTTCAAAGGCAGTTTGTTCCGAATTGGAGTGTTTGGTGTATTCCGTAGTTCTAGCGGTTGGATTTCGCTCAAAACTCACCACATGACTCCTCCCACCATATTATGATGATGCCCAAGTCTTGGGCTCGATTGGAAATCAATAGGTGTACGAAATTGGACAATTCAAGTTCAAAGGCAGTTCGTGCTTTATTGGAGTGTTTGGTGTATTCCGTAGTTCTACCAATTGGATTTCATTCGGAACTCATCAAATGACTCCTCCCACCATATTATGATGATGCCCAAGTTTTGGGCTCGATCGGAAATCAATAGGTGTACGAAATTGGACACTTCAAGTGAAAAGGCAGTTCGTTCCGAATTGGAGTGGTTGGTGTGTTCCGTAGTTCTAGCGATTGGATTTCACTCAAGACTCACCACATGACTGCTCCCACCATATTATGATGATGCCAATGTTTTGGGCTCGATCGGAAATCAATAGGTATACGAAATGGGACAATTTAAGTTCAGAGGATGTTCGTGCTTTATTGGAGTTTTTGGTGTATTCCGCAGTTCTAACAATTGGATTTCACTCAAAACTCATCAAATGACTCCTCCCACCATATTATGATGATGCCCAAGTTTTGGGCTCGATCGGAAATCAATAGGTGTACGAAATTGGACACTTCAAGTGAAAAGGCAGTTCGTTCCGAATTGGAGTGGTTGGTGTATTCCGTAGTTCCAGCGATTGGATTTCACTCAAAACTCACCACATGACTCCTCCCACCATATTATGATGATGCTAAAGTTTTGGGCTCGATAGGAAATCAATAGGTATACGAAATTGGACAATTTAAGTTCAGAGGCTGTTCGTGCTTTATTGGAGTTTTTGGTGTATTCCGCAGTTCTAACAATTGGATTTCACTCAAAACTCATCAAATGACTCCTCCCACCATATTATGATGATGCCCAAGTTTTGGGCTCGATCGGAAATCAATAGGTGTACGAAATTGGACACTTCATGTTCGAAGGCAGTTTGTTCCAAATTGGAGTGGTTGGTGTATTCCATCGTTCTAGCGATTGGATTTCACTCAAAACTCACCACATGACTCCTCCCAACATATTATGACGATGCCCAAGTTTTGGGCTCGATCGGAAATCAATAGGTGTACGAAATTGGACACTTCATGTTCGAAGGCAGTTTGTTCCAAATTGGAGTGGTTGGTGTATTCCATCGTTCTAGCGATTGGATTTCACTCAAAACTCACCACATGACTCCTCCCACCATATTATGATGATGCTAAAGTTTTGGGCTCGATAGGAAATCAATAGGTATACGAAATTGGACAATTTAAGTTCAGAGGCTGTTCGTGCTTTATTGGAGTTTTTGGTGTATTCCGCAGTTCTAACAATTGGATTTCACTCAAAACTCATCAAATGACTCCTCCCACCATATTATGATGATGCCCAAGTTTTGGGCTCGATCGGAAATCAATAGGTGTACGAAATTGGACACTTCATGTTCGAAGGCAGTTTGTTCCAAATTGGAGTGGTTGGTGTATTCCATCGTTCTAGCGATTCGATTTCACTCAAAACTCACCACATGACTCCTCCCACCATATTATGATGATGCCAATGTTTTGGGCTCGATCGGAAGTCAATAGGTATACGAAATTGGACAATTTAAGTTCAGAGGCAGTTCGTGCTTTGTTGCAGTGTTTGTTGTATTCCGTAGTTCTAGGAATTGGATTTCACTCAAAACTCATCAAATGACTCCTCCCACCATATTATGATGATGCCCAAGTTTTCGGCTCGATCGGAAATCAATAGGTGTACCAAATTGGACACCTCAAGTTAACAGGCAGTTCGTTCCGAATTGGAGTGGTTGGTGTATTCCGTAGTTCCAGCGATTGGATTTCACTCAAAACTCACCACATGACTCCTCCCACCATATTATGATGATGCCAAAGTTTTGGGCTCGATCGGAAATCAATAGGTATACGAAATTGGACAATTTAAGTTCAGAGGCTGTTCGTGCTTTATTGGAGTTTTTGGTGTATTCCGCAGTTCTACCAATTGAATTTCACTCAAAACTCATCAAATGACTCCTCCCACCATATTATGATGATGCCCAAGTTTTGGGCTCGATCGGAAATCAATAGGTGTACGAAATTGGACACTTCAAGTTCGAAGGCAGTTTGTTCCAAATTGGAGTGGTTGGTGTATTCCATCGTTCTAGCGATTGGATTTCACTCAAAACTCACCACATGACTCCTCCCAACATATTATGATGATGCCCAAGTTTTGAGGTCAAACGGAAATCAATAGGAGTTCGAAATTGGACACTTCAACTTCAAAGGCAATTCGTGATTTATTGGAGAGTTTGGTGTATTCCGTAGTTCTAGCAATTGGATTTCACTCAAAACTCATCGAATGACTCCTCCCACCAAATTATGATGATGCCCAAGTTTTGGGTTCGATCAGAAATCAAAAGGTGTACGAAATTGGACACTTCAAGTTCAAAGGCAGTTTGTTCCGAATTGGGGTGGTTGGTGTATTACGTAGTTCTAGCGATTGGATTTCACTCAAAACTCATCAAATGACTCCTCCCACCATATTATGATGATGCCCAAGTTTTGGGCTCGATAGGAAATCAATAGGTGTACGACATTGGACAATTCATGTTTGAAGGCAGTTTGTTCCGAATTGGAGTGGTTTGTGTATTCCGTAGTTCTAGCGATTGAATTTCACTCAAAACTCACCACATGACTCCTCCCACCATATTATGGTGATGCCCAGGTTTTGGGCGCGATCGGAAATCAATTGGTGTATGAAATGGGACACTTCAAGTTCAAAGCCAATTCGTGCTTTATTGGAGTGTTTGGTGTATTCCGTAGTTCTAGCAATTGGATTTCACTAAAATCTCATGAAATGAGTCCTCCCACCATATTATGATGATGCCCAAGGTTTGGGCTCAATCGGAATTCAGTAGGTGTACGAAATTGGACAATTCAAGTACAAAGGCAGTTGTTTTCCGAATTGGAGTGGTTGGTGTATTCCGTAGTTCTAGCGATCGGATTTCACTCAAAACTCACCACATGACTCCTGCCAAAATATTATGATGATGCCCAAGTTTTGCGCTCGATCGGAAATCAATAGGTGTACGAAATTGGACACTTGAAGTTCAAAGGCAGTTTGTTCCGAATTGGAGTGGTTGGTGTATTCCGTAGATCTAGCGATTGGATTTCCCTCAAAACTCACCACATGACTCCTCCCACGATATTATGATGATGACCAAGTTTTGGGCTCGATCGGAAATCATTAGGTGTACGAAATTGGACACTTCAAGTTCAACGGCAGTTCGTGCTTTATTGGAGTGTTTGGTGTATTCCGTAGTTCTAGCGATTGGATGTCACTCAAAACCCATCAACTGACTCCTATCACCATATTATGATGATGCCCAAGTTTTGGGCTCGATCGGAAATCAATAGGTGTACGAAATTGGACACTTCAAGTTCCAAGGCAGTTTGTTCCGAATTGGAGTGGTTGGTGTATTCCATGGTTCTAGCGATTGTATTTCACTCAAAACTCACCACATGACTCCTTCCAAAATAATTTGATGATGCCCAAGTTTTGGGCTCGATCGGAAATCAATAGGTGTACGAAGTTGGACACTTCAAGTTCAAAGGCAGTTTGTTCCTAATTGGGGTGGTTGGTGTATTCCGTAGTTCTAGCGATTGGATTTCGCTCAAAACTCACCACATGACTCCTCCCACGATATTACGATGATGCCCAAGTTTTGGGATCGATCGGAAATCAATAGGTGTACGAAATTGGACACTTCAAGTTCAAAGACAGTTTGTTCCGAATTGAAGTCGTTGGTGTATTTCGTAGTTCTATTGATTCGAATTCACTCAAAACTCACCACATGACTCCTCCCAACATATTATGATGATGCCCAATTTTTGAGCTTAAACGGAAATCAATAGGAGTTCAAGATTGGACACTTCAAGTTCAAAGGCAATTTGTTCCGAATTGGAGTGGTTGGTGTATTACGTAGTTCTAGCGATTGGATTTCATTCAAAACTCATCAAATGACTCCCCCCACCTTATTATGATGATGCCCAAGTTTTGGGCCCGATCGGAAATCAATAGGTGTACGAAATTGGACACTTCAAGTTCAAAGGCAAGTTTATCCGAATTGGAGTGGTAGGTGTATTCCGTAGTTCTAGCGATTGGATTTCACTCAAAACTCATGAAATGACTCATCCCACCATATTATGATGATGCCCAAGTTTTGGGCTTGATCGGAAATCAATAGGTGTACGAAATTGGACACTTCAAGTTCAAAGGTAGTTTGTTCCGAATTGGAGTGGTAGGTGTATTCCGTAGTTCTAGCGATATGATTTCACTCAAAACTCATGAAATGAGTCCCCCCACCATATTATGATGATGCCCAAGTTTTGGGCTCGATCGGAAATCAATAGGTGTACAAAATTGGACAATTCAAGTACAAAGGCAGATGTTTTCAGAATTGGAGTGGTTGGTGTATTCCGTAGTTCTAGCGATTGGATATCACTCAAAACTCACCACATGACTCCTCCCACCATATTATGATGATGCCCAAGTTTTGGGCTCGATCGGATATCAATAGGTGTACGAAATTGGACACTTCAAGTTCAAAGGCAGTTTGCTCCGAATTGTACTGGTTGGTTTATTCCGTATTTCTAGCGATTGGATTTCGCTCAAAACTCTCCACATGACACCTCCCACCATATTATGATGATGCCAAAGTTTTGGGCTCGATCGGAAATCAATAGGTGTACGAAATTGGACAATTCAAGTTCAAAGGCAGTTCGTGCTTTATTGGAGTGTTTGGTGTATTCCGTAGTTCTAGCGATTGTATTTCATTCAAAACTCATTAAATTACTTCACCCACCATATTATGATGATGCCCAAGTTTTGGGCTCGATCGGAATTCAATTGGTGTACGAAATTGGACACTTCAAGTTGAAAGGCAGTTTGTTCCGAATTGGAGTGGTAGGTGTATTCAAAACTCATCAAATGACTCCTCCCACCATATTATGATGATGCCCAAGTTTTAGGCTCGATCGGAAATCAATAGGTGTACGAAATTGGACAATTCAAGTTCGAAGGCAGTTCGTGCTTTATTGGAGTGTTTGGTGTATTCCGTAGTTCTAGCAATTGGATTTCACTCAAAACTCATGAAGTGACTCCTCCCAAAATATTATGATGATGCCCAAGTTTTGGGCTCGATCGGAAATCAATAGGTGTACGAAATTGGACACTTCAAGTTCAAAGGGAGTTTGTTCGCAATTGGAGTGGTAGGTGTATTCCGTAGTTCTAGCGATTGGATATCACTCAAAACTCAAGAAATGACTCTCCCACCATATTATGATGATGCCCAAGTTTTGGGCTCGATCGGAAATCAATTGGTGTACGAAATTGGACACTTCAAGTTCAAAGGGAGTTTGTTCGCAATTGGAGTGGTAGGTGTATTCCGTAGTTCTAGCGATTGGATATCACTCAAAACTCATGAAATGACTCTCCCACCATATTATGATGATGCCCAAGTTTTGGGCTCGATCGGAAATCAAAAGGTGTACGAAACTGGACACTTCAAGTTCAAAGGCAGTTTTTTCCGAATTGGAGTGGTAGGTGTATTCCGTAGTTCTAGCGATTGGATTTGACTCAAAACTCATGAAATGACTCCCCCCACTATATTATGATGATGCCCAAGTTTTGGGCTCGATCGGAAATCAATTGGGGTACGAAATTTGACACTTCAAGTTCAAAGGCAGTTTGTTCCGAATCGGAGTGGTTTGTGTATTCCGTAGTTCTAGCGATTCGATTTCACTCAAAACTCACCACATGACTCCTCCCAAAATATTATGATGATGCCCAAGTTTTGGGCTCGATCGGAAATCAATCGGTGTACGAAATTGGACACTTCAAGTTCAAAGGCAGCTTGTTCCGAATTTGAGTGGTAGGTGTATTCCGTCGTTCTAGCGATTCGATTTCACTCAAAACTCACCACATGACTCCTCCCGCCTTATTATGATGATGCCCAAGTTTTAGGCTCGATCGGAAATCAATAGGTGTACGAAATTGGACAATTCAAGTTCTAAGGCAGTTCGTGCTTTATTGGAGTGTTTGGTGTATTCCGTAGTTCTAGCATTTGGATTTCACTCAAAACTCACGAAATGACTCCTCCCACCATATTATGACGATGCCCAAGTTTTGGGCTCGATCGGAAATCAGTTGGAGTACAAAATTGGACACTTCAAGTTCAAAGGCAGTTTGTTCCGAATTGGAGTGGTAGGTGTGTTCCGTAGTTCTAGTGATTGGATTTCACTCAAAACTCATCAAATGAGTCCTCCCACCATATTATGATGATGCCCAAGTTTTGGGCTCGATCGGAAATCAATAGGTGTACGAAATTGGACACTTCAAGTTCAAAGGCAGTTGTTTCCGAATTGGAGTGGTAGGTGTATTCCGTAGTTCTAGCGATTGGATATCACTCAAAACTCATGAAATGACTCTCCCACCATATTATGATGATGCCCAAGTTTTGGGCTCGATCGGAAATCAATAGGTGTACGAAATTGGACACTTCAAGTTGAAAGGCAGTTTTTTCCGAATTGGAGTGGTAGGTGTATTCCGTAGTTCTAGCGATTGGATTTGACTCAAAACTCATGAAATGACTCCTCCCACTATATTATGATGATGCCCAAGTTTTGGGCTCGATCGGAAATCAATTGGGGTACGAAATTTGACACTTCAAGTTCAAAGGCAGTTTGTTCCGAATCGGAGTGGTTTGTGTATTCCGTAGTTCTAGCGATTCGATTTCACTCAAAACTCACCACATGACTCCTCCCAAAATATTATGATGATGCCCAAGTTTTGGGCTCGATCGGAAATCAATCGGTGTACGAAATTGGACACTTCAAGTTCAAAGGCAGCTTGTTCAGAATTTCAGTGGTAGGTGTATTCCGTCGTTCTAGCGATTGGATTTCACTCAAAACTCACCACATGACTCCTCCCGCCTTATTATGATGATGTCCAAGTTTTGGGCTCGATCGGAAATCAATAGGTGTACGAAATTGGACACTTCAAGTTCAAAGGCAGTTCGTGCTTTATTGGAGTGGTAGGTGTATTCCGTAGTTCTAGCGATTGGATTTCACTCAAAACTCATCAAATGACTCCTCCCACCGTATTATGTTGATGCCCATGTTTTGGGCTCGATCGGAAATCAATTGGTGTACGAAATTGGACACTTCAAGTTCAAAGGCAGTTTGTTCCGAATTTGAGTGGTAGGTGTATTCCGTAGTTCTAGCGATTGAATTTCACTCAAAACTCATTAAATGACTCCTCCCACCATATTATGATGATGCCCAAGTTTTGGGCTCGATCGGAACTCAATTGCTGTACGAAATTGAACACTTCAAGTTCAAAGGCAGTTTGTTCCGAATTGGAGTGGTTGGTGTATTCCGTAGTTCTAGCGATTCGATTTAGCTCAAAACTCACTGCATGACTCCTCCCACCATATTATGATGATGCCAAAGTTTTGGGCTCGATCGGAAATCAGTAGGTGTACGAAACTGGACAATTCAAGTTCTAAGGCAGTTCGTGCTTTATTGGAGTGTTTGGTGTATTCCGTAGTTCTAGTGTTTGGATTTCACTCAAAACTCACGAAATGACTCCTCCCACCATATTATGATGACGCCCAAGTTTTGGGCTCGAACGGAAATCAATTGGAGTACGAAATTGGACACTTCAAGTTCAAAGGCAGTTTGTTCCGAATTGGAGTGGTTGGTGTGTTCCGTAGTTCTAGCGATTGGATTTCACTCAAAACTCATGAAATGACTCCTCCCACCATATTATGATGATGCCCAAGTTTTGGGCTCGATCGGAAATCAATAGGTGTACGAAATTGGACACTTCAAGTTCAAAGGTAGTTGGTTCCGAATTGGAGTGGTAGGTGTATTCCGTAGTTCTAGCGATTGGATTTCACTCAAAACTCATCAAATGACTCCTCCCACCAAATTATGATGATGCCCAAGTTTTGGGTTCGATCGTAAATCAATAGTTGTACGAAATTGGACACTTCAAGTTCAAAGGCAGTTTGTTCCGAATTGGAGTGGTAGGTGTATTCCGCAGTTCTAGCGATTGGATTTCACTCAAAACTCATCAAATGACTCCTCCCACCACATTATGATGATGCCCAAGTTTTGGGGTCGATCGGAAATCAATTGGTGTACGAAATTGGACACTTCAAGTTCGAAGGCAATTTGTTCAGAATTGGAGTGGTAGGTGTATTCCGTAGTTCTAGTGATTGGATTTCACTCAAAACTCATGAAATGACTCCTCCCACCATATTATGATGATGCCAAAGTTTTGGGCTCGATCGGAAATCAATAGGTGTACGAAATTGGACACTTGAAGTTCAAAGGCAGTTTGTTCGGAATTGGAGTGGTTGGTGTATTCCGTAGTTCTAGTAATTGGATTTCACTCAAAACTCATGAAATGACTTCTCCCACCATATTATGATGATGCCCAAGTTTTGGGCTCGATCGGAAGTCAATTGGTGTACGAAATTGGACACTTCAAGTTCAAAGGCAGTTTGTTCCGAATTGGAGTGGTAGGTGTGTTCCGTAGTTCTAGCGATTGGGTTTCACTCAGAACTCATGAAATGACTCCTCCCACCATATTATGATGATGCCCAAGTTTTGGGCTCGATCGGAAATCAATAGGTGTACGAAATTGGACACTTGAAGTTCAAAGGCAGTTTGTTCCGAATTGGAGTGGTAAGTGTATTCCGTAGTTCTAGCTAGTGGATTTCAATCAAAACTCTCCAGATGACTCCTCCCACCTTATTATAAAGATGCCCAAGTTTTGGGCTCGATCGGAAATCAATAGGTTTACGAAATTGGACACTTCAAGTTCAAAGGCAGTTTGTTCCGAATTGGAGTGGTTGGTGTATTCCGTAGTTCTAGCGATTGGATTTCACTCAAAACTCATGAAATGTGTCCACCCACCATATTATGATGATGCCCAAGTGTTGGGATCGATCGAAAATGAATAGGTGTACGAAATTGGACACTTCAAGTTCAAAGGCAGTTTGTTCCGAATTGGAGTGGTTGGTGTACTCCGTAGTTCTAGCGATTGGATCTCACTCAAAACTCACCACATGATTCCTCCCACGATATTATGATGATGCCCAAGTTTTGGGCTCGATCGGAAATCAATCGGTGCACGAAATTGGATGCTCGAAGTTCAAAGGCAGTTTGTTACGAATTGTAGTGGTTGGTGTATTCCGTAGTTCTAGCGATTGGACTTCGCTCAAAACACACCACATGACTCCTCCCACCATACTATGATGATGCCCAAGTTTTGGGCTCGATCGGAAATCAATAGGGGTACGAAGTTGGACAACTCAAGTTCAAAGGCAGTTCGTGCCTTATTGTTGTGGTTGGTACATTTCGTTGTTCTAGCGATTGGATTTCACTCAGAACTAACCAAATGACTCCTCCCAACATATTATGATGATTCCCAAGTTTTGGGCTCGATCGGATATCAGTAGGTGTACGAAATTGGACACTTCAAGTTCAATGGCAGTTTGTTCCGAATTGGAGCGGTTGGTGTATGACGTAGTTGTAGGGATTATATTTCACCCAAAACTCACCACATGACTCCTCCCAGCATATTATGATGATGCCCAGGTTTTGGGCTCGATCGGAAATCAATAGGTGTACGAAATTGGACAATTCAAGTTCAACGGAAGTTCGTGCTTTATTGGAGTGTTTGGTGTATTTCGTACTTCTAGTCATTGGATTTCACTCAAAACTCATCAAATGACTCCTCCCACCATATTATGACGATGCCCAAATTTTAGGAACGATCCGAAATCAATAGGTGTACGAAATTGGACAATTCAAGTTCAAAGGCAGTTCGTGCCTTATTGGAGTGGTTGGTACATTTCGTAGTTCTCGCGATTGGATTCCGCTCAAAACTCACCAAATGAATCCTCCCACCATATTATGATGATGCCCAAGTTTTGGGCTCGATCGGAAATCTACAGGTGTACGAAATTGGACACTTCAAGTTCATAGGCTGTATGTTCTGAATTTTAGTGGTTGGTGTATTCCGTAGTTCTAGGGATTGGATTTCAACCAAAACTCACCACATGACTCCTCCCACCATATTATGACGATGCCCAAGTTTTGGGCTCGATCGGAAATCAATAAGTTTACGAAATTTGACAGTTCAAGTTCAAAGGCAGTTCGTGCCTTATTGGAGTGGTCAGCGTATTCCGTAGTTCTAGCGATTGGATTTCACTCAGAACTAACCAAATGACTCCTCCCAACATATTATGATGATTCCCAAGTTTTGGGCTCGATCGGATATCAATAGGTGTACGAAATTGGACACTTCAAGTTCAATGGCAGTTTGTTCCGAATTGGAGTGGTTGGTGTATGACGTAGTTGTAGGGATTAAATTTCACCCAAAACTCACCACATGACTCCTCCCAGCATATTCTGATGATGCCCAAGTTTTGGGCTCGATCGGAAATCAATAGGTGTACGAAATTGGACAATTCAAGTTCAAAGGCAGTTCGTGCCTTATTGGAGTGGTTGGTGTATTCTGTAGTTCTAGCGACTGGATTTCACTCAAATATCACCAAATGACTCCTCCCACCATACTAAGATGATGCCCAAGGTTTGGGCTCAATCGGAAATCAATAGGTGTACGAAATTGGACACTTCAAGTTCAAAGGCAGTTTGTTCCGAATTGGAGTGGTTGGTGTATTCCTTAGTTCGGGCGACTGGATTTCACTCAAAACTCACCAAATGACTACTCCCACCATATTATGATGATGCCCAAGGTTTGGGCTCGTTCGGAAATCAATAGGTGTACGAAATTGGACACTTCAAGTTCAAAGGCAGTTTGTTCCGAATTGTTGTGGTTGGTGTATTCCTTAGTTCGGGCGATTGGATTTCACTCAAAACTCACCAAATGAATCCTCCCAAAATATTATGATCATGCCCAAGTTTTGGGCTCGATCGGAAATCAATAGGTGTAAGAAATTGAACACTTGAAGTTCAAAGGCAGTTTGTTCCGAATTGGAGTGGTTAGTGTATTCCGTAGTTCTAGCAATTGGATTTCACTCAAAATTTACCACACGACTCCTCCCACCATGTTATGCTGATGCCCAAGTTTTGGGCTCGATCAGAAAACAATAGGTGTACGAAATTGGACACTTCAAGTTCAAAGGCTGTTCATGCCTTATTGGTGTGGTTGGTGTGCTCCGTAGTTCTTGCGATTGGATTTCACTCACAACTTCCCAAATGACTCGTCCCAACATATTATGATGATGCCCAAGGTTTGGGCTCAATCAGAAATCAATAGGTGTACGAAATTGGACAATTCAAGTTCAAAGGCAGTTCGTGCTTTGTTGGAGTGTTTGGTGTATTCCGTAGTTCTAGCGATTGGATTTCAATCAAAACTAATCAAATGACTCCTCCCACCATATTATGCTGATGCCCAAATTTTGGGCAAGATCGGAAATCAATAGGTGTACGAAATTGGACACTTCAAGTTCAAAGGCAGTTTGTTCCGAATTGGAGTGGTTGGTGTATTCCGTAGTTCTAGCGATTGGATTTAACTCAAAATTCACCAAATGACTCCTCCCAACATATTATGATGATGCCCAAGGTTTGGGCTCAATCGGAAATCAATAGGTGTACGAAATTGGACAATTCAAGTTCGAAGGCAGTTCGTGCCTTATTGGATTGTTGGTACATTTCATAGGTTAGCGATGGGATTTCACTCAAAACTCACCAAATGACTCCTCCCACCATATTATGATGATGCCCAAGTTTTGGGCTCGATCGGAAATCAATGGGTGTACGAAATAGGACAATTCAAGCTCAAAGGCAGTTCGTTCTTTATTGGAGTGGTTGGTACATTTCGTAGTTCTAGCGATTGGATTTCACTCAAAACTCATCAAATGACTCCTCCCACCATATTATGATGATGCCCAAGTTTTGGGCTCGATCGAAAATCAATGGGTGTACGAAATTGGACAATTCAAGCTCAAAGGCAGTTCTTGCTTTATTGGAGTCTTTGGTGTATTCCGTACTTCTAGCTGTTGGATTTCAGTCAAAACTCACCACATGACTCCTCCCAACATATTATGATGATACCCAAGTTTTGGGCTCGATCGGAAATCAATAGGTGTACAAAATTGGACAATTCAAGTTCAAAGGCAGTTCGTGCTTTAGTGGAGTGTTTGGTGTATTCCGTAGTTCTACCGTTTGGATTTCGATCAAAACTCATCAAATGACTCCTCCCCCCATATTATGCTGATGCCCAAATTTTGGGCTCGATCGGAAATCAATAGGTGTACAAAATTGGACAATTCAAGTTGAAAGGCAGTTTGTTCCGAATTGGAGTGGTTGGTGTATTCCGCAATTCTAGCGAATGGATTTCACTCAAAACTCACCACATGACTCCGCCCACCATACGATGATGATGACCAAGTTTTGGGCTCGGTCGGAAATCAATAGGTGTACGAAATTGGACAATTCAAATTCAAAGGCAATTCGTGCCTTATTGGAGTGGTTGGTGTATTCCGTAGTTCTAGCGACTGGATTTCACTCAAAACACACCAAATGATTTCTCCCACCATATTATGATGATGCCCAAGTTTTGGGCTTGATCGGAAATCAATAGGTTTACGAAATTGGACACTTCAAGTTCGGAGGCAGTTTGTTCCGAATTGGAGGGGTTGGTATATCCCGCAGTTCTAGCGATTTGATTTCACTCCAAACTTACCACATGACTCCTCCCACCATACTATGACGATGACCAAGTTTTGGGCTTGATCGGAAGTCAATAGGTGTACGAAATTGGACAATTTAAGTTCAAAGGCAGTTCGTGCCTTATTGGAGTGGTTGGTACATTTCGTAGTTCTAGCGATTGGATTTCACTCAAAACTCACCAAATGACTCCTCCCAACGTATTAAGATGATTCCCAAGTTTTGGGCTCGATCGGAAATCAATAGGTGTACGAAGTTGGACACCTTAAGTTCAAAGGCAGTTTGTTCCGAATTGGGGTGGTTAGTGTATTCCGTAGTTTTAGCGAATGGATTTCACTCAAAACTCACCACATCACTCCTCCCACCATATTGTGATGATGCCCAAGTTTTGGGCTCGATCGGAAATCAATAGGTGTACGAAATAGCGCAATTTAAGCTCGAAGGCAGTTCGAGCTTTATTGGAGTGTTTGGAGTATTCCGTAGTTCTAGGAGTTGGACTTCACTCAAAACTCACCAAATGACTCCTCCCAACGTATTAAGATGATTCCCAAGTTTTGGGCTCGATCGGAAATCAAGGGTGTACGAAAATGGACAATTCAAGTTCGAAGGCAGTTCGTGCCTTAGTGGAGTGGTTGGTGTGTTCCGTAGTTGTAGCGATTGGATTTCACTCAAAACTCACCAAACGACCATATTGTGACGAAGCCCAAGTTTTGGGCTCGATCGGAAATCAATAGGTGTACAGAATTGGACATTTCAAGTTGAAAGGCAGTTTGTTCCGAATTGGAGTGGTTGGTGTATTACGTAGTTCTAGCGATTGGATATCACCCAAAACTATCCACATGACTCCTCCCACCATATTATGATGATGCCCAAGTTTTGGGTTCGATCGGAAATCAATAGGTGTACGAAATTGGACACTTCAAGTTCAAACGCAGTTTGTTCCGAATTGGAGTGGTTGGTGTATTACGTAGTTCTAGCGATGGGATTTCACACAAAACTCACCACATGACTCCTCCCAACATATTATGATGATACCCAAGTTTTGGTCTCGATCGGAAATCAATAGGTGTATGAAATTGGACACTTCAAGTTCAAAGGCAGTTTGTTCGGAATTGGAGTGGTTGGTGTATTCCGTAGTTCTAGCGATTGGATTTCACTCAAAACTCATGAAATGACTCCTCCCACCATATTATGATGATGCCCAAGTTTTGGGCTCGATCGGAAATCAATAGGTGTATGAAATTGGACACTTCAACTTCAAAGGCAGTTTGTTCGGAATTGGAGTGGTTGGTGTATTCCGTAGTTCTAGCGATTGGATTTCACTCAAAACTCATTAAATGACTCCTCACACCATATTATGATGATGCCCAAGTTTTGGGCTCGATCAGAAATCAATAGGTGTACGAAATTGGACAATTCAAGCTCAAAGGCAGTTCGTGCTTTGTTGGAGTGTTTGGAGTATTCCGTAGTTCTAGGAGTTGGATTTCACTCAAAACTCACCAAATGACTCCTCCCACCATGTTATGATGATGCCCAAATTTTGGGCTTAATCGGAAATCAATAGGTGTCCGAAATTGAACAATTCAAGTTCAAAGGCAGTTCGTGCTTTATTGGAGTGTTTGGTGTATTCCGTAGTTCTAGCTGTTGGATTTCAGTCAAAACTCACCACATGACTCCTCCCAACATATTATGATGATACCCAAGTTTTGGGCTCGATCGGAAATGAATAGGTGTACGAAATTGGACAATTCAAGCTCAGAGGCAGTTCGTGCATTATTGGATTCTTTGGTGTATTCCATAGTTCTAGCGGTTGGATTTCAGTCAAAACTCACCACATGACTCCTCCCAACATATTATGCTGATGCCCAAGTTTTGGGCTCGATCGGAAATCAATGGGTGTACGAAATTGGACAATTCAAGCTCAGAGGCAGTTCGTGCATTATTGGAGTCTTTGGTGTATTCCGTAATTCTAGCTGTTGGATTTCAGTCAAAACTCACCACATGACTCCTCCCAACATATTATGATGATACTGTTGTTAATATTATGTTAACTCGCAATTGTACGGGGCAATTAGTAGTATAGCAAGACAAGTACGAGGTCGTACCCACGAAGACTGAGAAGTTCAAATTAGTTATGTACTTAGATTACCAAATTCAAGAAGTTAGGAAGTCTAGTCTAAAACAGAATTTAGAGTGAGAGTGATTGTGATTGTGAAAAGAAGTGAGCAAACTGAAATTGCAAATGAAAGCAAATAAACAAGTGTAACAAAGAGTGATTTTGAAGGGCTGGAAAACGGATTTGGAGACTAGGGCATTCGATTCACCATAACAATTCAATTCTGGGTTATAAGGAGTCAAGTAACAAGTCTAATTCAGATTCAAAGATTGATTCTAGCTAAAGTATGATTAGGCCATGGTGTCTGGTCCTAACCTTGTGTTCCTAATTCCCTAATTTGATCATTTGTTGTCTAACCTAAAATTAAGCATTAGGAACCCATTAAGCATAGAAGAACAATTTAAACAACCAAGCATGTATCTAATCCCTGTTGTCGAATGTCCATACATACTCTTCCTATTCATAGTTCAATTCGAATTAAAGCATGGTGTCTACTCTTAATTCAAACCAAGATATACAAATCAAAATGGTAGCTAAGCATTCCGATCAGCATATAGGCAAGTAGGCAAAATGAATAAAAACATGAATCATGAATCAAACTTGAAACTCCAAACTTCAAACTTATAAACCCAGAATATTCATGTTAGGTTACATCGAAACCCTAGTTATGGATTTAGCTACTCATAATGGAAAAGAAACTAAAACAGAATTGGGAAAACATAATGAATGTCATAAGAGTAGAAAAACCCTTTTCTGAAATTCTTATGGTGTCCAATGCTTCTTCAAGAGCTTCTCCACGTCTGGAAGGATGTATGAAGGATATGGAGGTGATTTGGGATGAGTTTGAGTGAGTGGTGATGGTTGAGAGAGAGGAAATTCGTAGGAAATAGAAGGGAGGTTTTCTGGAGCTGTTTTGGTGTTTTGGGGCAGTTTAGAGTATCTGGCTGTGTACCTAGAGTGTATGGGGTGGATGTGTGTTTCTTTGAAGCTTGAAGACCTCTCTATTTATAGGGCTAAGAGGGAGGAACATCATGATGATATTCCCACACCATCCTTCATCCTTTGCTGCTGCATCACATGGGTTCAAAGCTGATCAGTTGTGGCAGTGCTGCCAAACCATGTGATCTTCTTTTGGCTGCCAAAGTCAGTTACAGCTGGGGTGAGGCACATGGCTTAAAGGAGGTGACAAGCTCATCAGCTGGCAGCTGCAATCCTGAGCATGGTGCAACTTGATGGGACCACGGATTGGGCCTGGCTTCATCAATTGATATGTTTGAGTAGTCCATCCTGCAGTTCAGAATCTCTTCTTTCCAACCACAAGTGATTTGGCCCAATCCAAGCTCAGATGAGAAAGATAAGTCCGAAATGAATTGCTAACTCAGTCTGCTCGTTTTTGCACCCCTTTGCAACTCTTCTTATCCAAAGCCATCATTGCTACCTAAGGCCCAATGAACTGAATGACAAACAGAAAAGGGATTAAAAGCACAAGTTTAACTCAATAACATAACCAAATCATAAGCTAGAGAGGTACAAAATGATATACAATTATGAACTGATCAAATACCCCCAGACCTAGATTTTGCTAGTCCTCGAGCAAAACAACAGAAAACAAAGTTAAAAACAAAACAAGAAGTTAACTAAACCACTTCCGCAGGTAACTCGATTGCATTGAGCGTATGCAACAAGCCTTTAAACCTCTAGGCATCCCTAGTAGGAGGAGTTGTGTCTCCTGAGGGTTTAACAGAAACGATACCCACAAACGCTTTACTGACTCTACAAAACAAAGTGATTTAGTAAAACTTTGAAATCAACTTAATGAAAATGAAAGAAAACTTTTGTCATACCTCCAATACCATAGAGTTGCCAAGATAGGTGATCAATCAGTGCGTAAAGTGGAAGCTATAGCTCAAAGGCACACGGCTTCAAAGCAAGCACACTCAAACCTTGAATGGAGAACATGCTTCGACTCTATTTCTCACAGATAACACTCAATCACTCAGAACCTATGGTTTAATTCTCTCAAGAAAGCATAAGTGAGTGTAAGAAATAGAAGCACGAGTTTTGGTTAGATCTCAAGAAAGGAATCAAATACTAAGAATAGAGATACACACATACTTACAGCAACCATGAATACATCCTCAAAGATCAGCTAGGTCTTTTACAAGGTTGTAATGAAAGGCTAAGGTTAGGGGAAATGGAAGAATTGGAAGGAAAAACAAGTAACTTAAGAACATACCAAGGTTGCATTCTTCTTTGATCTGCAAGGTATCATTGATTTAGATTGGCAGGGCTGCAAACTTCATGTTATCACAAGGTATAGACCTTATATTTCATACTTAGATCAAATCGAAACACTTTCATCTTTCATTTTTGCTGATTTGATCTGCATCTTCTTTAGCTTCATTGCACAGATTCACACGATTTTTCATTTAGGTACATGGCAGCAACTTCCTTGCTTCAAACTTTATCTTGGCAAACCTTGGTATATTTCTAAGTTATAGGGTATGGCTACAATAGGTTAAACATCTCAGATTGAGATACAAAGGTAGGGAAATGATAGAAGAAAAAGGGCTTGAAGTGTTTGGCTTCAAAAGGGCTGATGGAACACACAAATGGGTAGGGTGAAAAGGAAGCACACAGAATGGTTATGCACACATAGCCTAGCATCACTTCAATGAGTTCATTCATGAATGAGAGCAAGCACATGATATCTGCAAAAGAGAATCATCCTTAGTATTCAATCAAAATGGAACAATGAGATCATTTAGAGTGAAATGAAGAAAATGAGTAGAGATGAGAAGTAGAAACACTTTAAACCCTCTCAGGAAAGCAATTAGGCTCAATGTAGCTCACTAGGGTAGTCTCCACTTTTCTCCTTCAAGAATTTGAGCATGGTACTTTAGCCACCAGAATTCTAAGAGCAAAAGCTTTGTGAAGTGCAAAAATTATGATATGAAAACCTCAATGGCAGCTCCATAGCATTGATTGTATGACATTCTAAAAAAAAAAAAAAAAAAAAAAATAGTGACAAAAGAACAAAAATTTAAACCACAAATGAATTAAAATTGAAAACCTCCCCCCAGACCTGAATTGAACATTGTCCTCAATGTTAAAGCATAGAAAAGATGATTGAGAACATGCAAATGATAAAGGGAAAAGTTAAGAAGAAGGTTTAGAGAAACTCCCCCTTGATGCGATTAGGTTGACCCCTACCAAGCACCGTCTTCTTGAACACATGGGTTGCCTCCCAAGAAGCGCCTAGTTACTGTCTTGGCAAGACATTTTGCAATCAGCTAAGTTGATGAATTGGGAGGTTTTGGATCAATGGACTCCTTGTATGCAAGATGGTTCACCCAGCTCCTTCTCCTCTTCCTTTGCTTCCTTTGTCTTTTTCTTTTCTTTTTCTTCATGTCTGTAACTTTGAACATTGGGCTGACCTTGGACGGTTCCAATTTCATAGAGCATGGTTCAAGAGGCTCAAGTGGTGGCTCAGAAAATGGTGGAAATGGCTGGAACACTTCTAGGGCAGCTACCACTTCTTGGAATTCTGGTTCAACATGATCTTCCTCTTCTTGTGAAATGACAACTTCTGTAGCATCATTGGACTGTTTCTGCAAACTCTTGGAAGAAACTTCATCATTCACAACATCAATTGTAAAACAAGTATCAAGAGAGATAGAAGGTTGAGATGGAGGATCAAACACTTTAAATTCAGCAGTTTCACCCAACACAGTCATGGAGATGGTGCCATCTTTCATATGTATAATTGTATTTGTAGTGGCCATGAATGGTCGTCCTAAGAGAATGGGATCAACACGATCTCCATTTGGGTTGTCCTCCATATCCATCACTACAAAATCAACAGGGAGAATTAGTGTATTAACTTGAACTAGAATATCTTCTACAATACCTTTTGGATATTTGATAGAATGATCAGCTAGTTCAAGACGAATTGAAGTCTTCTTCATCCCTTCTAAGCCAAGCTCTTGATAAACTGAATATGGCATTACATTGATGCCTGCTCCCAAGTCTAACATGGCTCTTCCAACCTTCTTGTCTCCAATGTTAATGGGAATGTCAAAGCTGCCAGGATCTTTTGATTTTGGTGGAAGCTTCCTTTGCAACACAGCACTTACATTCATGTCGAGCTTTACTTCTTCATTTGGAGCAAAATTGAGCTTGTGAGTCTTCAAGTTCTTGATGAACTTTCCATATGCAGGAATCTGTTCAATAAGATCAAGCAAAGGCAAATTGATATTAACTTTACTCAAAATATCATAAATCTCTTTAAAAGCCTTATCTTGCTTTGTTTTCTGAAGACGGCCTGGAAATGGAATAGGTGGAACATATGGAGCGGGTGGCACGTATCTATCTTCTTGAAGATGTGATGGCACGAATTTGTCATCCCTTTTATGCAATTGGAATGGATTGGGTTCCTGAGAATCTGATTTGGCATTAGGAGCAGATTGAGAAGTTTTGGGCTGTTCTTCTTCCGTAGCCATGGTCTCTTCCTCTTCATCTTCTACAATCACAACATCATTTGAAAGATTAGAATCAACTTTATTATTAATGATCTTACCTGATCTGAGCACATGAATGGCCTTGACTTCATGGTTCTTTGGATTGATCTCAGTTTGGCTTGGCCATTTCCCAAGCTCTCTTTGAGTTATTTCAGCAGCTATTTGGCCTAATTGGACTTCCAATTTGGTAATGGCAGCTTGTGTAGTTTGCTGGAAATTGGATTGGTTGATTGCCATCTGCTTAACTATATCCTCCAATGATGATGTTTGTTGTGGCTTTTCGAATGAAGGGGGATTGGCTTGATTCTGAGTATTCCTCCATGAAAAGTTTGGATGATTCCTCCAACCTGGATTATAACTTTGAGAGTATGGATCATTTCTTGGACCTTGGTTGTAGGAATTTACCACCTTAGCTTGCTCTTGCACAAATTCTGGATATCCAGCCCCAAGTGGACAAGCTATGGTAGCATGGTCATGAGTTTCGCAAATACTACACACTTCCTTCGGAGGGCTTCTTGAGTTTAATGCAAGAAGAGCATCTAGCTTTTGTTCCAGTTTTAAAATCTGCACACTAGAAGAATCATTAGAACCACTAACAACACGTTTACCTCTTGTATCCGTATGTTGGGTCTCCATTGCTATCTCTTCAAAGAGTTCATACGTTTCTTCGGGAGTCTTGGTTTTAAAAGAACCACCTGCAAAATTGGTGACTATATTATGACTAGAAGAGGTTAGTCCTTTATAAAACATACGCATTTGAAGCTTCAATGGAATCCCATGATGAGGACATTGGTTGAGCAGCCCATTGAATCTCTCCCATGCTTCACAAAACGATTCATCATCTTGCTGTGCAAATAATAAGATCTTGTCCCTGAGCATGTCGGTCTTTTGCGTGGAGAAGTATTTTTCCAGGAACTTCTTTTGAATGGCAGCCCATGAAGTGAGTGAACCAGGCTTCAAAGAATTCAACCAATATTTTGCCTTATCCTTCAAAGTGTATGGAAACACTCTCATTCGAAGTTGATCTTCTGTCACACCTGTCAAGGGAAAAGAACTCACAACATTAAAAATATCCTTTATATGAGTTAATGGATCTTCATTAGGTAAACCATAAAAGGAAGGCAACATATTAAGATGAGAAGATTTAAGCTCATAATTTCGAGCTACAGTGGGCAGCAAAATGCTTGAAGGAGATGCTGGAATTGTTGGGATATCAAGTTCTCCCATGAACTCATTGGCAGCCATCTCTTCTTCTTCTTCTTCTTCTTGGTCTGAACTTGCTTCCGAATTTGAAGGTGAAGAACCAGGAAGTTCAGTGTGGAGAGCAAGACTTGAAAATGTGGCCAGAGCTTGGTCTTTTGCAGTTGACAACTCCCTTTCTAGACGATTCTGAATTCCAGAGATCACCCGGTTGGGTTGCAACGATGGTCCTGCGTTCAAGGATTTGGAACGTTGGAACGAAGACCTCACTTGTTCAAGGAATGGATTTCTAGACATAAACTACCTGAAACAGAAAATAACTTGAGTTAATTAGAAACACTAAAAAGAATAGGGTAACCTTGGGCACATAACCAGGGAAGAACTTTCGTTCAGTCCCCGGCAACGGCGCCAAAATTTGTTGTTAATATTATGTTAACTCGCAATTGTACGGGGCAATTAGTAGTATAGCAAGACAAGTACGAGGTCGTACCCACGAAGACTGAGAAGTTCAAATTAGTTATGTACTTAGATTACCAAATTCAAGAAGTTAGGAAGTCTAGTCTAAAACAGAATTTAGAGTGAGAGTGATTGTGATTGTGAAAAGAAGTGAGCAAACTGAAATTGCAAATGAAAGCAAATAAACAAGTGTAACAAAGAGTGATTTTGAAGGGCTGGAAAACGGATTTGGAGACTAGGGCATTCGATTCACCATAACAATTCAATTCTGGGTTATAAGGAGTCAAGTAACAAGTCTAATTCAGATTCAAAGATTGATTCTAGCTAAAGTATGATTAGGCCATGGTGTCTGGTCCTAACCTTGTGTTCCTAATTCCCTAATTTGATCATTTGTTGTCTAACCTAAAATTAAGCATTAGGAACCCATTAAGCATAGAAGAACAATTTAAACAACCAAGCATGTATCTAATCCCTGTTGTCGAATGTCCATACATACTCTTCCTATTCATAGTTCAATTCGAATTAAAGCATGGTGTCTACTCTTAATTCAAACCAAGATATACAAATCAAAATGGTAGCTAAGCATTCCGATCAGCATATAGGCAAGTAGGCAAAATGAATAAAAACATGAATCATGAATCAAACTTGAAACTCCAAACTTCAAACTTATAAACCCAGAATATTCATGTTAGGTTACATCGAAACCCTAGTTATGGATTTAGCTACTCATAATGGAAAAGAAACTAAAACAGAATTGGGAAAACATAATGAATGTCATAAGAGTAGAAAAACCCTTTTCTGAAATTCTTATGGTGTCCAATGCTTCTTCAAGAGCTTCTCCACGTCTGGAAGGATGTATGAAGGATATGGAGGTGATTTGGGATGAGTTTGAGTGAGTGGTGATGGTTGAGAGAGAGGAAATTCGTAGGAAATAGAAGGGAGGTTTTCTGGAGCTGTTTTGGTGTTTTGGGGCAGTTTAGAGTATCTGGCTGTGTACCTAGAGTGTATGGGGTGGATGTGTGTTTCTTTGAAGCTTGAAGACCTCTCTATTTATAGGGCTAAGAGGGAGGAACATCATGATGATATTCCCACACCATCCTTCATCCTTTGCTGCTGCATCACATGGGTTCAAAGCTGATCAGTTGTGGCAGTGCTGCCAAACCATGTGATCTTCTTTTGGCTGCCAAAGTCAGTTACAGCTGGGGTGAGGCACATGGCTTAAAGGAGGTGACAAGCTCATCAGCTGGCAGCTGCAATCCTGAGCATGGTGCAACTTGATGGGACCACGGATTGGGCCTGGCTTCATCAATTGATATGTTTGAGTAGTCCATCCTGCAGTTCAGAATCTCTTCTTTCCAACCACAAGTGATTTGGCCCAATCCAAGCTCAGATGAGAAAGATAAGTCCGAAATGAATTGCTAACTCAGTCTGCTCGTTTTTGCACCCCTTTGCAACTCTTCTTATCCAAAGCCATCATTGCTACCTAAGGCCCAATGAACTGAATGACAAACAGAAAAGGGATTAAAAGCACAAGTTTAACTCAATAACATAACCAAATCATAAGCTAGAGAGGTACAAAATGATATACAATTATGAACTGATCAGATACCCAAGTTTTGGGCTCGATCGGAAATGAATAGGTCTATGAAATTGGACACTTCAAGTTCAAAGGGCAGTTTGTTCCGAATTGGAGTGGTTGGAGTATTACGTAGTTCTAGCAATTGGATTTCACCCAAAACTCTCCACATGACTCCTCCCACCATATTATGATGAAGCCCAAGTTTTGGGCTCGATCGGGAATCAATAGGTGTACGAAATTGGACACTTCAAGTTCAAAGGCAGTTTGTTCCGAATTGGAGTGGTTGGTGTATTCCGTAGTTCTAGGGATTGGATTTCACTCAACACTCACCACATGACTCCTCCCACCACACTATGATTATGCCCAAATTTTGGGCTCGATCGGAAATCAATAGGTGTACGAAATTGGACAATTCAAGTTCAAAGGAAGTTCGTGCCTTATTGGAGTGGCTGGTACATTTCATAGTTTAGCGATGGGATTTCACTCAAAACTCACCACATGACTCCTCCCACCATACGATGATTATGACCAAGTTATGGTGTAGGTCGGAAATCAATAGTTGTACGAAATTGGACAATTCAAGTTCAAAGGCAGTTCGTGCCTTATTGGATTGGTTGGTGTATTCCGTAGTTCTAGCGATTGGATTTCACACAAAACTCACCAAATGAATCCTCCCAACATATTATGATGATGCCCAAGTTTTGGGCTCAATCCTAAATCAATAGGTGTACAAAATTGGACACTTCAACTTCAAAGGCAGTTTGTTCCGAATTGGAGTGGTTGGTGTATTCCGTAGTTCTAGCTATTGGATTTTACTCAAAAAACACCACATGACTCCTCCCACCATATTTTGATGATGCCCAAGTTTTGGACTCGATCGGAAATCAATAGGTGTACGAAATTGGACAATTCAAGCTCAAAGGCAGTTTGTGCTTTATTGGAGTGTTTGGAGTATTCCGTAGTTCTAGGAGTTGGATTTCACTCAAAAGTCACCAAATGACTCCTCCCACCATGTTATGATGATGCCCAAATTTTGGGCTCGATCGGAAATCAATAGGTGTACGAAATTGGACAATTCAAGTTCAAAGGCAGTTCATGCCTTATTGGAGTGGTTGGTACATTTCATAGTTTAGCAATGGGATTTCACTCAAAACTCAACAAATGACTCCTCCCACCATATTATGATGATACCCAAGTTTTGGGCTCGATCGGAAATCAATGGGTGTACGAAATTGGACAATTCAAGCTCAGAGGCAGTTCGTGCATTATTGGATTCTTTGGTGTATTCCATAGTTCTAGCGGTTGGATTTCAGTCAAAACTCACCACATGACTCCTCCCAACATATTATGCTGATGCCCAAGTTTTGGGCTCGATCGGAAATCAATGGGTGTACGAAATTGGACAATTCAAGCTCAGAGGCAGTTCGTGCATTATTGGAGTCTTTGGTGTATTCCGTAATTCTAGCTGTTGGATTTCAGTCAAAACTCACCACATGACTCCTCCCAACATATTATGATGATACCCAAGTTTTGGGCTCGATCGGAAATGAATAGGTCTATGAAATTGGACACTTCAAGTTCAAAGGGCAGTTTGTTCCGAATTGGAGTGGTTGGAGTATTACGTAGTTCTAGCAATTGGATTTCACCCAAAACTCTCCACATGACTCCTCCCACCATATTATGATGAAGCCCAAGTTTTGGGCTCGATCGGGAATCAATAGGTGTACGAAATTGGACACTTCAAGTTCAAAGGCAGTTTGTTCCGAATTGGAGTGGTTGGTGTATTCCGTAGTTCTAGGGATTGGATTTCACTCAACACTCACCACATGACTCCTCCCACCACACTATGATTATGCCCAAATTTTGGGCTCGATCGGAAATCAATAGGTGTACGAAATTGGACAATTCAAGTTCAAAGGAAGTTCGTGCCTTATTGGAGTGGCTGGTACATTTCATAGTTTAGCGATGGGATTTCACTCAAAACTCACCACATGACTCCTCCCACCATACGATGATTATGACCAAGTTATGGTGTAGGTCGGAAATCAATAGTTGTACGAAATTGGACAATTCAAGTTCAAAGGCAGTTCGTGCCTTATTGGATTGGTTGGTGTATTCCGTAGTTCTAGCGATTGGATTTCACACAAAACTCACCAAATGAATCCTCCCAACATATTATGATGATGCCCAAGTTTTGGGCTCAATCCTAAATCAATAGGTGTACAAAATTGGACACTTCAACTTCAAAGGCAGTTTGTTCCGAATTGGAGTGGTTGGTGTATTCCGTAGTTCTAGCTATTGGATTTTACTCAAAAAACACCACATGACTCCTCCCACCATATTTTGATGATGCCCAAGTTTTGGACTCGATCGGAAATCAATAGGTGTACGAAATTGGACAATTCAAGCTCAAAGGCAGTTTGTGCTTTATTGGAGTGTTTGGAGTATTCCGTAGTTCTAGGAGTTGGATTTCACTCAAAAGTCACCAAATGACTCCTCCCACCATGTTATGATGATGCCCAAATTTTGGGCTCGATCGGAAATCAATAGGTGTACGAAATTGGACAATTCAAGTTCAAAGGCAGTTCATGCCTTATTGGAGTGGTTGGTACATTTCATAGTTTAGCAATGGGATTTCACTCAAAACTCAACAAATGACTCCTCCCACCATATTATGATGATACCCAAGTTTTGGGCTCGATCGGAAATCAATGGGTGTACGAAATTGGACAATTCAAGCTCAGAGGCAGTTCGTGCATTATTGGATTCTTTGGTGTATTCCATAGTTCTAGCGGTTGGATTTCAGTCAAAACTCACCACATGACTCCTCCCAACATATTATGCTGATGCCCAAGTTTTGGGCTCGATCGGAAATCAATGGGTGTACGAAATTGGACAATTCAAGCTCAGAGGCAGTACGTGCATTATTGGAGTCTTTGGTGTATTCCGTAATTCTAGCTGTTGGATTTCAGTCAAAACACACCACATGACTCCTCCCAACATATTATGATGATACCCAAGTTTTGGGCTCGATCGGAAATGAATAGGTCTATGAAATTGGACACTTCAAGTTCAAAGGGCAGTTTGTTCCGAATTGGAGTGGTTGGAGTATTACGTAGTTCTAGCAATTGGATTTCACCCAAAACTCTCCACATGACTCCTCCCACCATATTATGATGAAGCCCAAGTTTTGGGCTCGATCGGGAATCAATAGGTGTACGAAATTGGACACTTCAAGTTCAAAGGCAGTTTGTTCCGAATTGGAGTGGTTGGTGTATTCCGTAGTTCTAGGGATTGGATTTCACTCAACACTCACCACATGACTCCTCCCACCACACTATGATTATGCCCAAATTTTGGGCTCGATCGGAAATCAATAGGTGTACGAAATTGGACAATTCAAGTTCAAAGGAAGTTCGTGCCTTATTGGAGTGGCTGGTACATTTCATAGTTTAGCGATGGGATTTCACTCAAAACTCACCACATGACTCCTCCCACCATACGATGATTATGACCAAGTTATGGTGTAGGTCGGAAATCAATAGTTGTACGAAATTGGACAATTCAAGTTCAAAGGCAGTTCGTGCCTTATTGGATTGGTTGGTGTATTCCGTAGTTCTAGCGATTGGATTTCACACAAAACTCACCAAATGAATCCTCCCAACATATTATGATGATGCCCAAGTTTTGGGCTCAATCCTAAATCAATAGGTGTACAAAATTGGACACTTCAACTTCAAAGGCAGTTTGTTCCGAATTGGAGTGGTTGGTGTATTCCGTAGTTCTAGCTATTGGATTTTACTCAAAAAACACCACATGACTCCTCCCACCATATTTTGATGATGCCCAAGTTTTGGACTCGATCGGAAATCAATAGGTGTACGAAATTGGACAATTCAAGCTCAAAGGCAGTTTGTGCTTTATTGGAGTGTTTGGAGTATTCCGTAGTTCTAGGAGTTGGATTTCACTCAAAAGTCACCAAATGACTCCTCCCACCATGTTATGATGATGCCCAAATTTTGGGCTCGATCGGAAATCAATAGGTGTACGAAATTGGACAATTCAAGTTCAAAGGCAGTTCATGCCTTATTGGAGTGGTTGGTACATTTCATAGTTTAGCAATGGGATTTCACTCAAAACTCAACAAATGACTCCTCCCACCATATTATGATGATACCCAAGTTTTGGGCTCGATCGGAAATCAATGGGTGTACGAAATTGGACAATTCAAGCTCAGAGGCAGTTCGTGCATTATTGGATTCTTTGGTGTATTCCATAGTTCTAGCGGTTGGATTTCAGTCAAAACTCACCACATGACTCCTCCCAACATATTATGCTGATGCCCAAGTTTTGGGCTCGATCGGAAATCAATGGGTGTACGAAATTGGACAATTCAAGCTCAGAGGCAGTACGTGCATTATTGGAGTCTTTGGTGTATTCCGTAATTCTAGCTGTTGGATTTCAGTCAAAACACACCACATGACTCCTCCCAACATATTATGATGATACCCAAGTTTTGGCCTCGATCGGAAATGAATAGGTGTATGAAATTGGACACTTCAAGTTCAAAGGGCAGTTTGTTCCGAATTGGAGTGGTTGGTGTATTACGTAGTTCTAGCAATTGGATTTCACCCAAAACTCTCCACATGACTCCTCCCACCACACTATGATTATGCCCAAATTTTGGGCTCGATCCGAAATCTATAGGTGCACGAAATTGGACAATTCAAGTTCAAAGGCAGTTCGTGACTTTTTGGAGTGGTTGGTACATTTCATAGTTTAGCGATGGGATTTCACTCAAAACTCACCAAATGACTCCTCCCCACATATTATGATGATTCCCAAGTTTTGGGCTCGATCGGAAATCAATAGATGTACGAAATTGGACACTTCAAGTTCAAACGCAGTTTGTTCCGAATTGGAGTGGTTGGTGTATTCCGCAGCTCTAGCGATTGGATTTCACTCAAAACTCACCACATGACTCCTCCCACCTTATTATGATGATGCCCGAGTTTTGGGCTCGATCGGAAATCAATAGGTGTACGAAATTGGACACTTCATGTTCAAAGGCAGTTTGTTCCGAATTGGAGTGGTTGGTGTATTCCGTAGTTCTAGCGATTGGATTTCACTCAAAACTCACCACATGACTCTTCCCACCATACTATGATGATGCCCAAGTTTTGGGCTCGATCGGAAATCAATAGGTGTACGAAATTAGACAATTCAAGTTCAAAGGCAGTTTGTTCTTTACTGGAGTGTTTGCTGTATTCCGTAGTTCTAGCAATTGGATTTCACTCAAAACTCACCAAATGACTCCTCCCACCATGTTATGATGACGCCCAAATTTTGGGCTCGATCGGAAATCAATAGGTGTACGAAATTGGACAATTCAAGTTCAAAGGCAGTTCATGCCTTATTGGAGTGGTTGGTACATTTCATAGTTTAGCAATGGGATTTCACTCAAAACTTATCAAATGACTCCTCCCACCATATTCTGATGATGCCCAAGTTTTGGGCCCGATCGGAAATCAATAGGTGCACAAAATTGGACGAAGTTCAAAGGCAGTTCGTGCTTTATTGGAGTGTTTGGTGTATTCCGTAGTTCTAGCGATTGGATTTCACTCCAAACTCACAGCATGACTCCTCCCACCTTATTATGATGATGCCCAAGTTTTGGGCTCGATCAGAAATCAATAGGTGTACGAAATTGGACACTTCAAGTTCAAAGCCAGTTTGTTCCGAATCGGAGTGGTTAGTGTATTCCGTAGTTCTAGCGATTGGATTTCACTCAGAACTCACCACATGACTCCTCCCACCATATTATGATGATGCCCAAGTTTTGGGCTCGATCGGAAATCAATAGGTGTACGAAATTGGACCCTTCAAGTTCAAAGGCAGTTTGTTCCGAATTGGAGTGGTTAGTGTATTCCGTAGTTCTAGCGATTGGATTTCACCCAAAACTCTCCACATGACTCCTCCCACCATATTATGAAGATGCCCATGTTTTGGGTTTGATCGGGAATCAATAGGTGTACGAAATTAGGCACTTCAAGTTCAAAGTCAGTTTGTTCGGAATTGGAGTGGTTGGTGTATTCCGTAGTTCTAGCGATTGGATTTCACTCAAAACTCATCACATCACTCCTCCCACCGTACTCTGATGATGCCCAAGTTTTGGGCTCGATCGGAAATCAATAGGTGTACGAAATTGGACAATTCAAGTTCAAAGGCAGTTCGTACCTTATTGGAGTGGTTGGTGTATTCCGTAGTTCTAGCGATTGCATTTCACTCAAAACTCACCACATGACTCCTCCCACCATATTACGGAGATGCCCAAGTTTTGGGCTCGATCGGAAATCAATAGGTGTTCGAAATTGGACACTTCAAGTTGAAAGGCAGTTTGTTCCGAATTCGAGTGGTTTGTGAATTCCGTAGTTGTAGTGATTGGATTTCGCTCAAAACTCACCACATGACTCCTCCCACCATACTATGATGATACCCAAGTTTTGGGCTCGTTCGGAAATCAACAGGTGTACGAAATTGGACAATTCAAGTTCAAACGCAGTTCGTGCCTTATTGGAGTGGTTGGTACCTTACATAGTTCTAGCGATTGGATTTCTCTCAAAACTGACCAAATGCCTCCTCCCACCAAATTATGATGATGCCCAAGTTTTGGGCTCGATCGGAAATCAATACGTGTACGAAATAGGACACTTCAAGTTCAAAGGCAATCTGTTCCGAATTTTAGTGGCTGGTGTATTCCGTAGTTCTAGCGATTGGATTTCACCCAAAACTCACCACATGACTCCTCCCACCATATTATGATGACGCCCAAGGTTTGGGTTCGATCGGAAATCAATAGGTGTACGAAATTGGACACTTCAAGTTCAAAGGCAGTTTGTTCCGAGTTGGAGTGGTTGGTGTATTCCGTAGTTCTAGCGATTGGATTTCACTCAAAACTCACCACAAGAGTCCTTCCACCATACTATGACGATGCCCAAGTTTTGGGCTCGATCGGAAATCAATAGGTGTACGAAATTGGACAATTCAAGTTCAATGGCAGTTTGTTCCGAATTGGAGTGGTTGGTGTATTCCGTAGTTATAGCGATTGCATTTCACTCAAAACTCACCACATGACTCCTCCCACCATATTGTGATGATGCCCAAGTTTTGGGATCGATCGGAAATCAATAGGTGCACGAAATTGGACAATTCAAGATCAAAGGCAGTTCGTGCCTTATTGGAGTGGTTGGTACATTTCGTAGTTCTAGCGATTGGATTTCACTCAAAACTCACCAAATGACTCCTCCCAACATATTATGATGATTCCCAAGTCTTGGGCTCGATCGGAAATCAATAGATGTACGAAATTGGACACTTCCAGTTCGAAGGAAGTTTGTTCCGAATTGGAGTGGTTAGTACATTTCGTAGTTCTAGCGATTGGATTTTGGTCAGAACTCACCAAATGACTCCTCCCAACATATTATGATGATTCCAAAGTTTTGGGCTCGATCGGAAATCAATAGGTGTACGAAATTGGACACTTCATGTTCGAAAGCAGTTTGTTCCGAATTGGAGTGGTTAGTGTATTCCGTAGTTCTAGCGATTGGATTTCACTCAAAACTCATCACATGACTCCTCCCACTGTACTATGATGATGCCCAAGTTTTGGGCTCGATCGGAAATCAATAGGTGTACGAAATTGGACAATTCAAGTTCAAAGGCAGTTCGTACCTTATTGGAGTGGTTGGTGTATTCCGCAGTTCTAGAGATTGGATTTCACTCAAAACTCACCACATGACTCCTCCCACCATATTATGATGATGCCCATGTTTTGGGCTTGATCGGAAATCAAAAGGTGTACGAAATTAGGCACTTCAAGTTCAAAGGCAGTTTGTTCCGAATTGGAGTGGTTGGTGTATTCCGTAGTTCTAGCGATTGGATTTCACTCAAAACTCATCACATGACTCCTCCCACCATATTATGATGATGCCCTTGTTTTGGGCTTGATCGGAAATCAATAGGTGTACGAAATTAGGCACTTCAAGTTCAAAGGCAATTTGTTCGAAATTGGAGTGGTTGGTGTATTCCGTAGTTCTAGCAATTCGATTTCACTCAAAACTCATCACATGACTCCTCCCACCGTACAATGATGATGCCCAAGTTTTCGGCTCGATCGGAAATCAATAGGTGTACGAAATTGGAGAATTCAAGTTCAAAGGCAGTTCGTACCTTATTGGAGTGGTTGGTGTATTCCGTAGTTCTAGCGATTGGATTTCACCCAAAACTCACCACATTACTCCTCCCACCATATTATGATGATACCCAAGTTTTCGGCTCGATCGGAAATCAATAGGTGTACGAAATTGGACACTTCAAGTTCAAAGGCAGTTTGTTCCGAATTGGAGTGGTTGGTGTATTCCGTAGTTCTAGCGATTGGATTTCACTCAAAACACACCACATGACTCCTCCCACCAAATTATGATGATGCCCAAGTTTTGGGATCGATCGGAAATCAATAGGTGTACGAAATTGGACAATTCAAGTTCGAAGGCAGTTCGGCCTTATTGGAGTGGTTGGTACATTTCGTAGTTCTAGCGATTGGATTTTACTCAAAACTCACCAAATGACTCCTCCCACCATATTATGATGATGCTCAAGTTTTGGGCTCGATCGAAAATCAATAGGTGTACGAAATTGGACAATTCAAGTTCAAAGGCAGTTCGTGCCGTATTGGAGTGGTTGGTACATTTCGTAGTTCTAGCGATTGGATTTCACTCAAAACTCACCAAATGACTCCTCCCCACATATTATGATGATTCGCAAGTTTTGTACTCGATCGGAAATCATTAGGTGTACGAAATTGGACACTTCAAGTTGAAAGGAAGTTTGTTCCGAGTTGGAGTGGTTGGTGTATTCCGTAGTTCTAGCGATTGGATTTCACTCAAAACTCACCACATGACTCCTCCCACCATATTATGGCGATGCCCAAGTTTTGGGCTCGATCGGAAATCAATAGGTGTACGAAATTTGACACTTCAAGTTTGAAGGCAGTTTGTTCCGAATTGGAGTGGTTGGTGTATTCCGTAGTTCTAGCGATTGGATTTCACCTAAAATCTCCACATGACTCCTCCCACCATATTATGATGATGCCCAAGATTTGGGCTCGATCGGAAATCAATAGGTGTACGAAATTGGGCACTTCTAGTTCAAAGGCAGTTTGTTCCGAATTGGAGTGGTTGGTGTATTCCATAGTTCTAGCGATTGGATTTCACTCAAAACTCACCACGTGACTCTTCCCACCATACTATGATGATGCCCAAGTTTTGGGCTCGATCGGAAATCAATAGGTGTACGAAATTGGACAATTCAAGCTCAAAGGCAGTTCGTGCTTTATTGGAGTGTTTGGTGTATTCCGTAGTTCTAGCGATTGGATTTCACTCAAAAGTCATCAAATGACTCCTCCCACCATATTATGATGATTCCCATGTTTTGGGCTCGATTGGAAATCAATAGGTGTACGAAATTGGACAATTCAAGTTCGAAGGCAGTTCGTGCGTTATTGTTGTGGTTGGTACATTTCGTAGTTCTAGCGATTGGATTTCACTCAGAACTCACCGAATGACTCCTCCCAACATATTATGATGATTCCCAAGTTTTCGGCTCGATCGGAAATCGATAGGTGTACGAAATTGAACACTTGAAGTTCAAAGGCAGTTTGTTCCGAATTGGAGTGGTTGGGGTATCCCGTAGTTCTAGCGATTGGATTTCACTCAAAACTCATCAAATGACTCCTCCCACCATATTATGATGATGCCCAAGTTTTTGGCTCGATCGGAACTCAATCGGTGTACGAAATTGGACAATTCAAGTTCGAAGGCAATTCGTGCTTTATTCGAGTGTTTGGTACATTTCGTAGTTCTAGGGATTGGATTTCACTCAAAACTCACTAAATGACTCCTCCCACCATATTATGATGATGCCCAGGTTTTGGGCTCGATCGGAAATCAATAGGTGCACGAAATTGGACAATTCAAGTTAAAAGGCAGTTTATTCCGAATTGGAGTGGTTGGGGTATTCCGAACTTCTAGCGATTGGATTTCACTCAAAACTCATCAAATGACTCCTCCCACCATATTATGATCATGCCCAAGTTTTGGGCTCGATCGGAAATCAATCGGTGTACGAAATTGGACAATTCAAGTTCAAAGGCAGTTCGTGCTTTATTGGAGTGTTTGGCGTATTCCTTAGAATAAAGCATACAAGAGTCATTAAGTTCCCTGAGAATATGATAATCACACAAGTCCTAGAACATGGTATCTGTCCTAGTCAACTTAGGGTTATTAACCCCTTGAATGATTCTTAGGCCATTCATGTGTTGCTTGTGAAAGGAGAGTAGAATTGGTGAATCTAAACCCCTTCCCCACATGTGCTAAATGCATAAAATCCTAGTTAGCTACTCCAAGAAAACATACATCAAGCACATAATAAACTGGAGATTAACAACTTGGCAATGAAAGCAAAGAAATCAATTAACTATGAAATCATCCATAACATTGAATATTCATGACTAGGGCTTCATCATAAGCCCTAACTAATGGATTAGTTACACATAACTAAGAATACAGAAAATAAGAAATACATAGATAGAATAAAGAGAATAGAAGAACTAGTTGGTGGCAGCAACTCCCAGGACAGCTCCAAGCTCTCCCTCCTTTGCAGCTAGCTCTCTTCTCTCTTTGTGGTGAATCTGAATGTGTGTGTGAGAGTAATGGATGGAGTGAATGTGTGTGTCTCTCTTTCTGGTGAATGAGCTGCAACTCTCTATTTATAGACTTCAAATTCTTCCTCCCATTGGCTGGTGTAGGCAGCCCACCATAAATCCTGGAAACTGCTCCCTCATTTGTGCAAACATGTTTCCCCATAATTAAGCATGCCATGTTTTGCTCCTTGAGATTTCCAATGCTGAAATGCCTCCCTAATTTGCTCAACATGTTAGGTCTAAAGTCAGGTACAGTTCAGTTGAGGCACAAGGCTCAAAGGGGGTGTGGAACACAAGGCTCATTAGCTGGCAGCTGCATATTAAAATCCTCCTGAGTATGCTTCAGTGTTTGACGGGCTAAGGACTCCAGTTATGTTCAATTGGGCTGAATTTTGGATATGTTATACTAGACACCAATCTGAACAACTTCTATGAAGGACGTCTCCTCATCTGAGTTGTGTAAGTTGCTGAAATGAGGCCGGCAAGAAGACCCACGATATTGGACTGACAAGGAGTGTGACCCAAATTGGGTCTGTCTTTAAGCTTATATTCCTCTTGTGCTAATAAGCCCTTAACATGCATGGATTGTATCAAATGTGATCTCATGCTGCCTTAACCTACAAAACACACAAACATAGGTAAGTGACTCGAAATAAAGAGAAACTAAACAAAATCACTAAGTAGAGAAGGCATGCAAATGTATGAAATTATGAACTTATCAACTTCAAGTTCAAAGGCAGTTTGTTCCGAATTGGAGTGGTTGGTGTATTCCGTAGTTCTAGTGATTGGATTTCACTCAAAACTGACCACATGACTCCTCCCACCATGCTATTATGATGCCCAAGTTTTGGGGTCGATTTGAAATCAATAGGTGTACGAAATTGGACAATTGGAGTTCAAAGGCAGTTCGTGCCTTATTGGAGGGGTTGGTGGATTTCGTAGTTCTAGCGATTGGATTTCACTCAAAACTCACCAAATGACTCCTCCCACCATATTATGATGATGCCCAGGTTTTGGGCTCGATTGGAAATCAATACGTGAACGAAATTGGACACTTCAAGTTCAAAGGCAGTTTGTTCCGAATTGGAGTGGTTGGTGTAGTCCGTAGTTCTACGGATTGGATTTCACTCAAAACTCACCACATGACTCCTCCCACCATATTATGATGAAGCCGAAGTTTTGGGTTCGATCGGAAATCAATAGGTGTATGAAATTGGACAATTCAAGTTCAAAGGCAATTTGTGCCGAATTGGAGTGGTTGGTGTATTCCATAGTTCTAGTAATTGGATTTCACTCAAAACTCACCACATGACTCCTCCCACCATATTACGATGATGCCCAAGTTTTGGGCTCGATCGTAGGTGTACGAAATTGGACAATTCAAGTTCGAAGGAAGTTCGTGCTTTATTGGAGTGTTTGGTGTATTCCGTAGTTCTAGCGATTGGATTTCACTCGAAACTCTCCATATGACTCCTCGTACCATATTATGATTATGCCCAAGTTTTGGGCTTGATCGGAAATGAATTGGTGTACGAAATTGGACACTTCAAGTTTAAAGGCAGTTTGTTCCGAATTGGAGTGGTTGGTGTATTCCGTAGTTCTAGCGATTGGATTTCGCCCAAAACTCACCACATGACTCCTCCCACCATATTATGATGATGCCGAAGTTTTGGGCTCGATCGGAAATCAATAGGTGTACGAAATTGGACACTTCAAGTTCAAAGGCGGTTTGTTCTGAATTGGAGTGGTTGGTGTATTCCGTAGTTCTAGCGATTGGATTTCACCCAAAACTCACCACATGACTCCTCCCACCATATTATGATGATGCCCAAGTTTTGGGCTCGATCGAAAATCAATAGGTATACGAAATTGGACAATTCAAGTTCAAAGGAAGTTCGTGCCTTATTGGAGTGGTTGGTACATTTCGTAGTTCTAGGGATTGGATTTCACTCAAAACTCCCCAAAATGACTCCTCCCAACTGTTGTGTCGGATTCACTGCACCAAAATAGATTCAGCTGCATCCTCAACTTGTGATACTCGCAAGTGCACGAGCCGTTTGGTAGTATAGCATATGTAAGTGCGAGGTCGATCCCACGAGGATTGGTGATTGAATGATCCAATTCATTTTCCCTACACAAAACAGAAATGAAAAAGAAAATAAATAAAACAATAAAAAGGAAATAACTCAAGCAAATAAGTTCCCAAGTTCAATTAGATTAACGGATTGATTCTAGCTAAAGTATGATTAGGCCATGGTGTCTGGTTCTAACCTTGTGTTCCTAATTCCCTAATTTGATCATTTGTTGTCTAACCTAAAATTAAGCATTAGGAACCCATTAAGCATAGAAGAACATTTTAAACAACCAAGTATGTATCTAATCCCTGTTGTCGAATGTCCATACATACTCTTCCTATTCATAGTTCAATTCGAATTAAAGCATGGTGTCTACTCTTAATTCAAACCAAGATAGCTAACATGCAAGCCTAAATGGTGATCAATCATTCAAACTAGCATATTAACTTATAAGCATAATGAATAAGAACAAAAACCATAACTGAAACTTGGAAACTAATTAAACTTGAATACTAAAGAAAGAATGTACATTACAAATAAAATTAAAGAAGAACTTGAAAACTTGAAGAAAAATTCAGTAAACTCATTTTATTACAACAATTGACAACTTGAAAGGAAACTAAGAGAAATTGAGGGAGAGAAGGGAAGGGAGCTCTAGAGAAGTGTTTGAGAGCTCCCCCCCTTGGGGTGTATTTTGAAGCTTGAAGGCTTCTCTATTTATAGGGCTAAGAGGGAGAAACATTATGATGAATTCCCACACCATCCTTCATCTTTTTCTGCTGCACAAGCTTTCTTCACATGGGTTCAAAGGTGATCAGATTTGCTGCCAACCCATGTGGTTGCCTTTTGGTTGCTGGAAAAACGAGTTTTCTGAACCTGTTTTGGTGTAGGAAGGCCATAGGTCTCAACACATATCCAATGGGGCTGAAATTTGGATATGTTATACTAGACACCCATTGGAACAACTTCTATGAAGAAAGTATTCTCATCGGAGCAGTAGAAGTGTGCGTTTTGGACCTCGAAAGTTGGCTGCCGAACAGAGACTGGAATTGACTTCATTTCATTTCTTTTCTTTATTTTTGCTTTACATGCATGCACATGCTTCTCTTTAATAGCTCAAAAGCTGATCTCCAGCTCCAAAGTGATCTGCCAATTCATTTCCCATGTTCAAAGGCTGAAGCAAAAATGCCTCTCATCATTCCTCTTCTTCTCTCTCTCTTTTCTCTTTGCTTCACATGCACATGCTTTCTCTATAATAGCTCCAACATGTACCAACTTGCTCCTTCAGAAATTCATAGCTGGAAAGCCTCCCAACTTCACTCATTATGTTGGGTACAAAGTCAGTTGCAGCTGGGGTGAGGCACATGGCTAAAAGGAGTCACATGGCAAAATGCTGGCAGCTACAAATCTTGCTGAGCAAGGTTGGGTGTTGGACGGGCTGAGCACTCCACAAATGTCCAATTGGGCTGAAATTTGGATATGTTGTAGTAGACACCAATTGGAACAAGTTTCATGAAGATCTTCACCTCATTCGAGCCCCATAGCATGCTGATCCAAGGCCAAGAAGTTGACCTACGAAATTGGGCTGGAAAGGGGTTGTAGCCAAAATGTGTTTGTCTTTAAGCTCATATTCCTCATATGCCAATCAGCCCTTAACATGCATGGATTGCATCAAATGTTATCTCTTGCTATCTTAACCTACAAAACACACAAACATAGGTAAGTGACTAAAAATAAAGAGAAACTAAGCAAAATCACTAAGTAAAGAAGGCATGCAAGTGTATGAAATTATGGACTTATCAAAACAGAAAATGAATTAAAAGCACAAGTTTAACTCAATAACATAACCAAATCATAAGCTAGAAGGGTACAAAATGATATACAATTATGAACCTTTCACCAACATATTATGATGATTCCCAAGTTTTGGGCTCGATCAGAAATCATAGGTGTACGAAATTGGACACTTCAAGTTCAAAGGCAGTTTGTTCGGAATTGGAGTGGTTGGTGTATTCCATAGTTCTAGCGATTGGATTTCACTCAAAACTCACCAAATGACTCCTCCCGCTATATTATGACGATGCCCAAGTTTTGGGCTCGATCGAAAATCAATTGGTGTACGAAATTGGACACTTCAAGTTCGAAGGCAGTTTGTTCCGAATTGGAGTGGTTGGTGTATTCTGCAGTTCTAGTGATTGGATTTCACTCAAAACTCACCACACAACTCCTCCCAACATATTATGGTGATGCCCAAGTTTTGGGCTCGATTGAAAATCAATAGGTGTACGAAATTGGACACTTCAATTTCAAAGGCAGTTCGTTCCGAATTGTAGTGGTTGGTGTATTCCGTAGTTCTAGCGATTGGATTTCACTCAAAACTCACCACATGACTCCTCCCACCATATTATGATGATGCCCAAGTTTTGGGCTCTATCGGAAATCAATAGGTGTACGAAATTTG